>JASUAD010000016.1:16955086-18260969 GCA_037013555.1 Sextonia rubra | reverse complement strand
ATGGCACTAAATCGGGTTTTGAGACCACCCCCCCCCCCCCCCCCCCCAACATTTTTTTAATGGTGTGCCTCTTTTGATGGATCAGATTTCCACTGCTGGAGAAATTTTGCTCCTGCTTGGGTCTATTGATATGTCTATGTATAATTTTGTTTTTGTCTATTTAACTTAAAATTAATTTAAATAGATGATTGAGTGCTTTGAGTTGTTTTGAAAATTTTGGGTGAATGTCGAATGTTTTAGTGACTTTTGGTCACTTTATTGGAAAATAACAAGAGAATAACTTATTCAATAAGAAATCAAATGGCTTCATGTTTTTTTTTTTTTTTGACCAGTTTGATTTTGGGTAACTTTTACTATATAACAAGTTTGTTTTCTAATTGAATTAGACATATTGAACGATTTACTTGAATCTTAAACGCTTTTAATGGAAACTGATCTATTTCAATTAGATAAGAGTTTCTAAATGAAAAAATACTCATGTACTGTTGATGCAATGAT
Organism: Sextonia rubra; assembly: GCA_037013555.1. Lineage (NCBI taxonomy): Eukaryota > Viridiplantae > Streptophyta > Magnoliopsida > Laurales > Lauraceae > Sextonia > Sextonia rubra. The sequence goes on along the minus strand of JASUAD010000016.1, from coordinate 18,260,471 downwards.
TGAAACCCAAGCTAGGCACAACAATCGGTAGTTATGTATTTTCATAAAAAAAAAGTTATTTGATGTTTATTTTTGAAAATTTACCTTTGATCTTATTTTCAACAACTTATCATAAAAATTCTATGTTTTCAATTTCTATGTATTCTAATGTAAATAAATAGCCCTTAAGATAATCGGCTTCAAGGTCTTATGGCTAATTAGTTTTAAAAAAGGAACAATTTGAATCACAAATATGGGGCCCACAATAATTTAAAAAGAATAAGTGGTATGAGAATGCAATTACCATGTATGGGAATGTACCAGCACCTTTGGCAAGAGGGGTAAGAATCACTTTCATAGCTACTTGGATGTGAAATTTTTGGTATTTAAATAACCTTACTTACATACTATTTTCATATCTCATTTTTAACTATTTTCATACTTAACCATTATAAACAACTCCTAAATCTCAAAAACTTGGGCGCTCTACGCAATACAGGTATTTTGAGTAATTTTTACATAAAAATCACATATTTCAAATAGGCCAATTTTCCTATGCATTCATCTTGCATGTACTTTACCATGCATGGTAGCCTGTGGCCCGCCTAATCACTTGTAGTGATAGACCATCCAAAACCCACAACCGTTATATGTCACCATATCCATCTGGTTTGAACTGATCTGGATTGATTGGACGGCATTATCGAATCCCCGTCCCCATTATGTTAGGATGGGCTACATTAATTAAGTTCCTCCATTTCAATAAATCTTGAGAATCCTTGAATAGATTATACTCCTTGAAGACTATTGTTTTCACTATTTTTATTCATGTCCTCTTCAGCCTTTCTTTTCTTTTTTAACAAACCATCAACATGCACACAAAAACCAGCCTAAGCAATGCCATTTGTTAGCCTATATTAAACTTGTTCAAACCATCCAAATAGATTTCTCTTCGTTTATCATTCATAAAGGTTCTAAAAAAAGCTCATGTTTATTCATCCAACGTTAGGATGGCAGAATCTACCTCATGGAGTTCTAAAGATAAATTAAGATGCTGCAATCGATAAATATAATGATCAAATGGGGGCGAGCATAGTTGTCACGATCATAATGGTGAAGTTGTGGCATGTAAGTGTTCTATAAAACGTTTTATATCTAATCTAATAATAGCAGAGGCGGTTGTTGGATAGCAGCAGAATTCACTTTTTCCTTGAACATACAAAATGTGATTTTTGAGGGTGACTCTATTGAGGTTGTCCAAGCTCTGAATAATGAAGAAAGGTGTAGACTCGGTATGTACAGTTAGAGGAGAATTCAAAAATGGTGCTGAATAAAATGACCTCTTGCCAAGTGAGACATGTTAAGCGATAAGTAAATCAGGTAGCTCAAAATCTAACAAATGCAGTGGCTATACAATCTTTGGAGCAAATTTGGATGTGTTATTATCTATCTTTTGTTCGAAATTTTGTAATATTTGAGATTGTATTTGTTGATAGTGTTCAATGAAATCTTAGTGGTTTACTTAAAAAAAAAAGCCCCCTAGTTTTTTGACGCATTCACCTCCATATTTTCCTTTTTTCTATATTCTTTTTATGCATATGTTGCTTATTAATTCACCAACATTCTGCTCCAAAGACCATAGTTGGTATTATTGTTATTCTATAAAACTCACGCAACAAGTCCGCACCCAACACAAGCAATGATAAAAAAAAACTAATTAAAAAATTTTAAACAAAGATATTTATAAATTTTTAACTAAAAATTATAAATGAATATTATCATATAATTCAAAACACAAATACAACTAAAATCAAACTTCAAAAGCCAAAGGTTTAATGGAAAGAAGGGCTCAATTAGAAAAAATACCGTGCCAAAAATGAGAAAATTAAAGAGTATCGTTGTGAAAGTGGAGCCATAAATTGAGAAATTAGAAAGAAAGAAAAAAAATCTAGACTTTCACAATGGGACCCATAGATTGTTCCAGTGTGGAATTAAAAAAAAAAGCTGGCTTTGACAGTGGACCCCATAGGCTAATGAAGCAGAACAAAGATGACGATGGCTATGATCTATAAGTGAACCCTAAATTTCTACAGCTTGAATCAGACACGAGGGTCCTATATAATGCCCACCAATCATAAAAATTGATGATGGCCCTATTAATGGAAATCTGTCAACAACGCTTACATCTCCAATCCAAACTAATCAAATGCACAGAGGACAGTTTGATGATGAAAAAAGAAGGAATTCAATTTGATGGCTGATTTATAACTTACTAGGTCAACTGCCAAGTGGAACCATGGATGATGAAAAGAAAAACTCCTATAATAAAAAGGTGCAGAAAAGAGAGAGAGAAATTAGGAGAGAAATTAGATAAAGAAGAGATTTGAATTGAAATATTTTGGAAAATTCAAACTTTAAGAGAGGCTTAAAAGAAATTTGTTGGAGAGTCTTGAGAATACTTAAAAAATGAGCACGCAGCTTGTCTTTCATGTGAAAGGAAATGCTGCTTTTATATATAGAAAAATTCATCATTCAATCTTTTTTAAATCTATCAATCACAAAAACACTCCATAAGCAAGTCTCCCTTTAATCCTTGGATTGGACCATTGATTTTTTTTAAGAAAAAGAAATTTAACTTATGGGCCACAAAATGAAGAGACGAGGGATATGAGATTGACCTAATTTTGATTGTGGGCCCTACAAATGGATCTTTCCATCCCAGCTGATCCGGTGCGGCCCCAGCACGAGACCTTGTAAAAGAAGATGGATCTTTTAAGGTCATAGCAGAATGTAGCCCAACAAACTACTTACGACATCATCACTAACCTAACCACTATAATCACTAATGCCATAATTCCATGTTCATAATTAAAAAACAAATGTATTTTAATTGCTAACAATCGTTCTTTACTTGAAAGTCATAGCTCTCACAATATAATTTTTTTAATGACCGAAGGTTCTCTCGCTAGTCCAACCTTTAGACCTGGCCTCCCACAATATTAACTACAAATGGCAAATATCAATGGAAAAAGAGCCCAGCCCGAATAGAATTTTTCTCAAACCAGCAAACATTCTGTTGCCCTCGAGGATCATCCGCTTACAAGTCCAAAAATACATTCTATCCAACTATAGTATATTTTATTAACCACCAGTATTGGAGCACGGAGAAAACAAGATAAACCTTTTCTCTATAATTATTTACTTTTAAATAAGGAAGAGTACAAATGTACACAGAAATGGACCGTAGGGCCTCCCCCGCCAGACCATTCTTTATCATATAGAACAAGCAATATATCATTCTCTAAAACTTGCTAGAATTAAATGGGTAAATGTGAAGATTATCAATTCCTTTCTACGGCCCACTCTCAATTTGCTCTAAAATTGGTATGAAAACTGATCTGCCCTCTGGCCCACTCTCAACTGCTCTAAAATTGGTTTGAAAACTGATCTGCCCTCTGCGTCACTCCCTGCCCTCATTTGACTGACTCATTTATGTAGAGAGCTGCTAATCAACACCGAAAATTTCTCAATTTAGATGGCATTAAATTAATTAAAAAACCCCCCATTTCCCTCACTCTCTTCTTTCCCTCCTTCCTCTCTCCTTCCCTTTCCCACCTCCCCTTTGGCTGGCAACAAACTCCTATGGCGGAGGGGGACTCCCCTCCCCCCTCCCTCTTCCTCCTTTCTCTCTCTCTTTCCCTCTCCCTTCCCGCAACGTCCACTCCCCCTTTCTCCCTCTTCCCATAGCGTCTCCCTACAACAAGGAGACACTGAGAAAGAGAGGAAGAAGGAGGAGAGGAGAGTCCCCCTCTGCTGCCGGAGCTCGTCGTCGACCAGAGGGGAGGTGGGGACTGGGAGGAGAGATAAGGGAAGGGGAGAATTGGGGTATAGGGAAAAAAGGGGTGGGCCATTTTGAAGATTTTTTTAATGTTGTGTAAACTAAGATATTTCCTATGTTGATTTAGCAGCTCTCTTTATGTATTCCTATCCTCAATTTACAAGTACATAAATACCCAATTGGAAGGTTTTAGAGGAAAAAAAACGTACTAGTTATAGACTGTTGCTTTTTGAACAACAATTTGGTCTTCGACACATGAGAAATTTTTTTTTTAAAATTTCCCAAATACCCTTCTCTCCCACACACCTCTCTCCCTCCCTCCCCTTTCCCTCCAACCGGTTGGACAAAGGCTCTCCCTCTCTCTTCCGTTCCCTCTTCCGCTTCCTCTCCTCTCCCTCCCTCTCCTTCCCGAGAGGGAGAGAGAGGAGAGGAAGCAGAAGAGGAGGAGAGGGAGAGGAGAGGAAGTGGGAGAGAGAGAGAGAGAGAGAGAGCCCCCATCCAGCCAACCAGAGCTCATTGCCGCCCAGAGGGAAAGGGGGAGGGAGAGGTGTGTGGGAGAAAAGGATATTTTGGAAATTTTTTAAAAAATTGTCTCATGTGTCAAGAAAGACCAAATTGTTGTTTATTTAGCTGCACACCTAGTTATATTAGGAAGAACTAATTTACAAAAATTTATCTTCTAAGGTTCCCCATCTTTGAATCAATCTTATAGAAGTATCATGATCTACCAAAATTGACACCCTCCACTTGTAATCACTCGTTTCATTGTTGTAGTTTGCAGTTAGTTGCCCCTATAATTTCTTGGTTCAAGCTGTTATAGAAAAAGAAAAAGGAAAAGAAAAAATAAATAAATAAAGCTTCACTACTGTTCCAATGATAATACTCGAGTCTGTTTAGAGGAAAACATTTAACACCATGGACTGTTTACCAAGTTCAACCACCAGGATAAAATATGATACACACAATTGCCGCTCAAGGGATGATGGAAGAACTCACTCTAACTAGTAGGCCTTGAAAAGCCAATGTCAATGGCTACTGCGATGCCTCATTTCTTGGAGGAAATTTAACATTACAAGAGCAGCAGAATTCTCCGAATCCTTCACTCTTGATTTTGAATCACCTCTTGACGCGAAGACGCCAGCCAAAGTGTCCACCTGAACTGAACACATGAACCGCTTATCATGGGCAGGCCCAAGTTCTTTCTCTACTCTGCAACACAAAACAGAAATTTATGCTTTCTAAATTTATCCAGAAAATAATAATAAATAAATAAATAATACAAACTCATGGTACCAAGCAACCACCTCGAACAGTTTCCTTCTTCTTCGTCTGTCAACGATAATGTAATCTTCTTAAGAATATGCTTGGCAGTCAAAAAGTAATTTAAAAAGGCCAAAAAGGGGGAAAGATGAATCTGTGCCATGCAGATTGAAATGTGCAAATAGTCCTACTTCAACAAAATTTGAGTCAGAAAAACAGTGGCGATGAAAAATCTATGGGAGAATGTTATGAATAGGTTATCGATATCTGTGTTCATGGTTCCAGAAGAGAAGCAATCCACTCTCTGCATCTGCATCTACTAGCATCACAGGTCATAACATGTGCACAATAACAAATGTTGAGAACTGGCAATGAGCTTAGAGACGAGATGATAAAGAATGAGGGTATGCAGAGGCATGATCTAAGCGTGAAAGCTTCACACGCAATTAAAGTGCATGCGTTGGGCTTATGCCATACAGGCTGAATTGGATAGACTATTTGTTAGGAAGGCCTTGGATACCTCTGTCCACTTACCTAACTTGTTAAACCATCCCTGTTTTCTGTCAAGAGGCTTAAAAATGGAAGATTCAACCAAACTTGGTCAAACAGCCAATTTGGGATTTTCTTGATGGATAGTTAAGATCATCCAAATATCTAAGGTAACTCAGGGCATCTAAGGAGGCCCCTTCCCATCCAACATCCCTTGTGTTCATGGGTATGTTTGGACCATACTGTTCACAGTACAATATGAAATGTGGGTTTATCATTGAACCATATTCCTCAGAAAATACAATTAACTTTGACGACAAGTGTGAGTTCAAGCTTAAATGTTCCAAATCTGAAGGGACTGCCACCAGATTCGATGAGCATTTGATGTTCATATTATTACTCTCCCATTGATGGAGAGGACAGGTTGTTCGTGTATAAGAGTTACTAATGGGGGCTACCATATGCGAGGGACTACAATCAACAGGACATCACATATACAAAATATAGGAAAATCCAGTAGATTATAATTAGATCCAAATTACACCAAGAGAGTCGTTGCAACACCTACTGTAAATATATCATGCGATTCAAATAAAAAGGGCAATTCTTTCCTCTAAAATCTCTTCTTAAAGTCTATCTCCTCTTTCAGTGAAACTTTCAATCTAGCCCAATGCAAACCAGGCTCAGGTCAGACTTCAGTTGGCACGGCCATGAGTATCCCTGCTAATTCAAGGAAAAAAAATATCATCATCGCACTCAAACCAAATATCACACTAGGACTATATGCCACATTAGAGGATCCAATGGTCCAAGCTTCAAGACATTTAAACTTCTTAGGATACTAGGTATGTGGATTTATAATTCACCAACTCATTGTCCCAGGATATAACTCGGCTGGTTAGGAACATTTTCTTTTATCTTTTCTTTTTGGTGTGTGCGCACGAGTTAAGAGTTCCCAATTTAACAACAAAATATAAAATCCATCAACTCGTCAGAATATATTCTTCAACTGTAAAGATTAGGTCCATGACCTAATCACCATAATGGTACACTGGGAGGTTTTTTCTGATAGGCTAAGAACATTTTGAGTTTATTTGTTTAAGCTACCATGGGAGTTCCCAAAACAGATGTTGAAATGAATTTCCATCATATATGCACATGGATATGTACAAGGCATGTTAGAATTAATGGGCATTAGCTGTGTGCATACGCTAGAGGTCTCAGTTTAACAACAAAATATAAAATCCACCAACTTGTTAGAATATCTTCTTCAACTGTACAGATTAGGTCCATGACCTAATCACCATATGGACCTAATCACCATAATGGTACATTGGGAGGTTTTTTCTTATAGGCTAAAAACATTTTGAATTTATTTGTTTGAGCCACCATGGGAGTTCCCAAAACAGAAGTTGAAATGAATTTCCATCATATATGCACATGGATATGTACAAGGCATGTTAGAATTATTGGGCATTAGGTGTGGCCCAATGACCACATGCCCATGTAAGTCCCCCACTTTAGTAGACCACTATCCATGAGAACTCCTATATTGGTAAGTCTCCTTGATGGGGATGTCTTTGGTGTTTAGGTGAAGTTGCTAGCCTTATAGTGCTCCTATGTTAAGAGGAATCTAAATCCTAGTTTAAGCAAGACTCTATGATGGGAAAGGAATTATCTATGAAAACCTATATATAGGATATAGAGTTTAGGGGTTACAGGCTTACAGCTCCTCTCTGCATCATTACATTGATTGGCCCATCGATATCACGTACTTAAGCCGTAGTTGAGGAGTGTAGTAAATCCCCAATCAAAGATCCAATTAAGTTTGTGTTAGTTTCACACTAACATGTGGTATTAGATCTAGAGTTTCATATGCTTGAAATTGTGTTGCGCAATCTACAGATCAAATCCTCTTCGAGGATTCAGATCTGTTCCATCAGAGAGACAAAGAGGGGATTGGTGGATCAAATTTTTGAAAAAGGGCATCGTTGTAGAAAATAGGAAGATCAGATCTTTTCTAATCGCTCTTGGGCCACAGATTGGGTTCGTTGTTTGGAGAAAAAGAAAAAAGTTCTCTGTTTTGGTTTTCCTGAGAAAGAACAAAAGAGGACCGCCCAAATTTGCCGATTCCTTCTGTCGTGAGGCTCGAGGAGGATAGCAAGGATTCCCGTCTCTAGTTTGAGAACCGCCGCAACTATGCTCTACCGGTTTATTCCAATGTCATCTCTATCGCCAAAGACATTTCAACGGACATCACCTAAGAAAGGGAACCCACTGCTGTCACCTTTGCCACCCGCTACCTTCGTGTGACCCATAGCCTTCACCACCGCTACAGTCGCCCGCCGCTGTCCACATTCTCCACTGCTATACCAGAAAGGAAGGAGACAAAGACTGGTGTCCTGATCTGTTTAGGTTACAAAACAAAAGGAAAAGATGACTTAGATTTGGGTTTCAGACCAGGTCAAGATAGGATGAGTCAGGTTGGGTTGACCTGACTTTGCATGCCAGGTTGGGTTAGTCTGACCTGTGTACAGAGCCTAGCTCAGCAGCAAAGAAGCACCGAAGTCAGCACCATGTCAGCATACGTGCGATTAAAGGCCAATTTGCTCGAGATTGATGGCCAATAATATTTCGTTGATATCTTTATCATCCAGTGTCCGATCAGAGATTCGTTTGTGCCTACAAACTCACTTCAAGCATATCTGCGTGGTGGATGAGGAAGATTGGCAGTTCAACAATTAACAGAGAAGTTCGACCAAACGGAGCGCGAAATACTATTTCTACAATATCAAAACCATCCGAAGTAGAATTTCTAATCCGTTTCTTCCAACATGTTAGTGGCAATGTGCACTACACAGCAACAACAAAAGAAATACAATCCAACGGTTAAAAACAAAAAGATTTTGATTAGCATGAGCAGTTAGCATGTCGAAACCCTTTTTTCATATATTTAGATCATGGATTTGTCTTAAATAATTATAGTGCATAACCATACTATGGAAAAGTTGTGCTTGACAAATCTTTCATCCAATGATTAATAAATTAGGGCATAATTAAATAATGATTGCCCTTCCACTGACAATATGAATGAAATTATTAACAAAACTTCGTTAGTTTTTGCCATCGGTCTCAAACATGGGTAAAGGAGGAGGATTGCGTTAGGTAGGTTGATAGTTAGCGTAAAACTTTGTCACAATCCAAACATGAATTCTAAGATAATAATATTTCGCGATAAGGCTAGGGCGTTCCCCGCTTTAAGCGATGCATTGCAGCGTCGCCTAGTTGCAGTGAAAAGTATACAAGGGCTACTGTATGACCCTGAGCTAGTGCAATTAAAAAAGTTAGTCTATGAAAAGAATAGGAGGAATAGGAAAATTAGACTTGCTGCTTGGAATATAGGAACCTTGGCAGGCAAGAGCATGGAGTTGGTCGAAGTAATGAAAAGAAGAAACATTAGTGTGGCTTGTATCTAGGAGAAAAGGTAGAAAAGGAATAAAGCTAAGGAGTTCATAGATGAGTATAAGCTTTTTTATACAGGAAAGAGTAATACAAGAAATAGAGTAGGTATAATTGTATATAAGGATTTGAAAAAGAAAATTGTGGGAGTAAAGAGGTTTGGTGATAGAATTATGGCAATTAAACTAATGCTAGAAGAAGACATAATCCATATCATCAATGCATATGCTCCCCAAGTAGGACTAAAGGAAAGTGTGAAAAGGCAATTTTGGGAGAGGATGAATAATTTACTGTGAGAAATCCCAAATACTGATAAGATTTTCCTTGGAGGAGATTTAAACAGGCATATAGAAATAGATAATAGAGGATACAAGAGAGTGCATGGAAGGCAAAGATTTGAAGAAAAGAATGAATTCGGAAACACTATATTGGATTTTGTAGTGACATTTGATGTTGTAGTAGCAAACACTTATTTTAAAAAGAGAAATGAGCATTTAATTACCTATAATAGTGGGAGTAATAGCAGTCAGATTGATTTTTTTTCTAATTAAAAAACAAGACCGATTGACTTGTAAAAATTACAAGGTTATCCAAAGAGAGAGTTTGACTACACAACATAGGCTCGTAGTTTTAGATATTTGCATTAGAAGTAAAAAGAGAGCGGTAGTAAACAAAATAGGCCCTAAAACAAGGTAGAGAGATTTGAAGGGGAAAGAGCAAATATATTTAAGGACAAAATGATTGAGAAGGGAGAATGGAATCTTGAAGAAGAAACTACAGTAATGTGGAATCAAATGGCTAATTGCATTAGGGAGGCTACAAATGATGTACTTGGAGAATCAAAAGTAAAGAGACGTTTTAATAAAGGAACATGGTTCTGGAGTGTGAAGGCTCAGGAAGTTATTCAAGAGAAAAAACATTGCTACAAAGATTGGTAAGAAACTAAGAATATGAAAAATTTAGAGTTGTATAAGAAGGCAAAGAAATAAGCTAAGAAAGTAGTAAGTAGTGCAAAGTACAAAGCATACGATGACTTCTATAGGTTGGAAACAAGAGAAGGAGAGAAGGATATTTTTAAGCTCGCAAAAATAAGAGAAAAGAAAAGTATGGACTTAGATCATGTCAAATGTATCAAGGACAATAAAGAAAATGTTTAGATGAATGACAACGATATTAAAGAAAGGTGAAAGGAATATTTTAGCAAACTTTTAAATGAAAAAACATGGTGGTGGAGTGTGAATGTTCAAAAAGTTATTCAAGAGAAAAGACATTGCTATAAAGATTGGCAAGAAACTAAGAATATGAAAAATTTAGAGTTGTATAAGAAGGAAAAGAAAAAAGCTAAGAAAGTAGTAAGTACTGCAAAGTACAAAGCATACGATGACTTCTATAGGTTGGAAACAAGAGAATGAGAGAAGAATATTTTTAAGCTCGCAAAAATAAGAGAAAAGAAAAGTATAGACTTAGATCATGTCAAATGTATCAAGGACAATAAAGAAAATGTTCTAATCAATGACAACGATATTAAAGAAAGGTGGAAGGAATATTTTAGTAAACTTTTAAATGAAGAACCTATAGGAAATACAAGAACTATGGAAGATACTTCATTAGCAAAACATACTTTTCTCCATAGAATTAGAGGGGTGGAAGTGAAGAAAGCATTGAAGCGAATGAAGATAGAAAAGGCAACAGGCCCAGATGATATTCCGATAGAGGTATGGAAATATTTAGAAGAGGTTGGGGTGAGTTAGTTATGTAAACTCTTCAATAAAATACTTGCGACAAAGAAAACGCCGGATGACTGGAAAAGAAGCATTGTAGTACTTATTTATAAAAATAAGGGAGATACACAAAATTGCACCAACTATCGAAGGATTAAACTTATAAGTCATAAAGTTATGGGAGAGAATAATGGAACAAAGACTTAGACAGAAGACCAAGATTGCTGAAAATCAATATAGTTTTATGCAAGGGAGTTTAACTATGGAAGCTATCTTTTCACTTAGGCAATTAATGAAAAAATATTGAGCAACGAGGAAAAATCTACACATAGTCTTTATCAATTTTAACAAAGCGTATGATAGGGTACCGAAGGATTTAATTTGGTAGGTTTTAAAGAAAAGAAATGTCCCCAGCGGTTATATTAAAATTTTTAAGGATATATATGAAGGAACAGTAACAAATGTGAAAACCACATGTAGAGAAACAGGTGGATTCCCCATGACTATAGGTTTGTATCAGGGATCAGTTTTAAGCCCTTACCTCTTTGCATTAATTATGAATGAGTTAACTGCGCATATTCAAGAAAAAGCACCATAGTATATGTTGTTTGTAGATGATATAGTATTGGTGGATGAATTAAGAGATGGTGTAAATGCAAAGCTTGAGAGATGGTGGGAGGCATTAAAATCTAGATGCTTTAAAAGAAGTCGTACAAAGATAATATATGGATTGCAACTTCAATGGATATATAAAAAGTGTTGAAACCACTGTCAAAACTGAAATCCATGAGATACCACGTCGAGATTCTTTTCGGTATTTGGGCTTGATGATTAGTAAAGACGGGGAGATTGACGAAAATGTTAAGCATAGGATAAAAGCTGGAAGGCTGAAATAGAGACTAGCTTTTGGAGTACTTTGTGATAGATGAATGCCAATGAAATTGAAAGGCAAATTTTACAAAACAGTGGTTAGACCAGCTATTATAACATATAGAGCAGAATGTTGGCAATTAAGAAGACGCATATACATAAGATGAATGTAGCGGAGATGAGAATGCTAGGGTGGATGTGTAATAAAATTAGAAAAGATAAAATTAGAAAATGAGCGCTTTAGAGAGCATTTAGGGGTAACACCAATAGGGGATAAGATTATAAAAACCCGTTTAAGATGGTTTGAACCTGTTGAGTGTAGGCCGGTTATGACACCGGTGATGAAAAGTTTGGCTATCCAGATAGATGGCCCATCAAGAGGTAGGGGTAGGCAAAAAAAAAACATTGATGAAGGTCATTAAATAAGATTTAAAGAAGTTTAACTTATTTAAGGATTTGGCTCAAAATAGAACGGAATGGAGAATCAGAATTATGTAGCCGACCGCAACATGGTTGAGATAAGCCGACCCCAACATTGTTCAGACAAGGCTTTGATGATGATTATGATGATGATGAAGCCAAGTTCAGTTCCTAATTTCATTCTATATTATAATATGCCCATATTATTTTGAATCATTGGTTGGATTAAAGAAAATCTATGGTATGTAAGGTTTACCATATGTCAGTTTAACTGATTAGATTTTGATTCAAAGGCCAATCAAGGTTAAACTGTATCTATGATCGTATAAAAGACTAATCAAATATGGATAGCATAATCTATTTGTGACATGTCATTGGTTGTCATTAGTACTAATGGCCCAAATCAAAGTGCAAATCTAAAAATTAGGTTATATGATGTAATGAATTTGAATGTTTTGGCCAGTAGATAATTATTTTAGATTTGCACTTTGATTTGGGCCATTAGTAATGATGACAACTCGATGATATGTCACAAATAGATCATATTATCCATATTTGATTAGTCTTTTATACGATCATGTTAAGTATATTGTTTGCCGCAACTCTAATGCCTAAACATTTTGGTTGCAATGGTTAGCAATTCTTGACATGGTATCAGAGTCACCGCAAGTCCCGGGTTCGAATCTACACTGCCGCATCCTTCGTATTATATTGCGGGTGTAGGTACACAGGGCAGAAAGCCCCATGCCGCTTTCTAACCCATTCTTCGAGTTAAGAGTCTGGGCAGTGTCTTGCCTAAAAAGGGGTGTTAAGGGCTTGTTTGGTAGGTCTAGTCTTATTTTTATAGATCATCTAAAATAGAGCTATTAAAAAAAGAGCTATAAAAAAAAGAGGCTAGATTTAAAATATGTGTTTGGCAATGAAAGCATCTATTTTAAATAGACCATTTTAAATCAATAGTTGAAAATTTTTCACAAATATATTGAGATCTAGTAGGTATTAAACCTTGAAATTTTACTTCATAACCACGTTTGGCCTCCCAAAGAGATCTAACGGTTTGGATTTTGTGATTGAGGCCCCCAATTTTTTAAAAAAAATATTTAATAATTCACGTTTTTACATAAATATCTCAAGTTTGGTGATGATCCAACGGCTGAAATTTGGTCTCATAATGGTCATTGACCTTCTACACATTTTCAATGGTTTGGATTGTTATTTACTGTCCCAGAAATAATAATAAAAAATAAAAAAAGGGGCTGCCTGTGGACTAGTACAAATTCAGCATATTAAATTCAATGGTTGAAAGTTTTTTACAAATATCTTGAGATCCACAAGGAATCAATCCTTGAAAATTGACCCCATAGCCGTTTTTAGTCTTCCCAACATTTCCAATGGTTTGGATCTTGTGTTTGGGCCCCACAAAATTCAAAAAATAGTATCCAATGGCTCACGCTTTTTTGCACATATCTCGAGATTCAGGATGAATTAACGGCTGAAATTTGGATGGGTGGCCGTAATTGATCATGTGAACATTTTCAACGGTTTGGATGTAGATTTAGGGGCCCGGATTTCAAGAAAAATCGCAAAAACCGTACTGGGCGTGATCCCTCATTTTCACTGTAGCTGGGCGCCTCTTTTTTTTTCCCTCTGATTTGGAAATGCATCACAACCCCTCCTCTTCAAAATAGAGCTTTTACCTCTTATTGTCTAAATTAAATAGAGCTAAACATGCATGCCAAACGCCTCTATTTTTCTAACTCTATAAATTTTAGACATTTAGACATTTAGAGCCTAAATTTTAGACTTGCCAAACATGCACTAAGTATATTGTTTGCCATAGCCTATGATACCCGGATACTACATTTCACCGAAGGTATCCGTGCTAATACGGTCCGATGCAGATACAAGGTTACAGGATATCGCAAGATACAGCTAAGATACAATTAGGATACGGCTTTCTCCAAAATGTTAGGATTTTTGCCAGAGATGAGGGTTTTTTCAAAAAAGAAACAAAATGGGGAAAGGGTTGGGGGAGGGGAAGTCAACAATCACTGTAGGAATGAGGAGAGAGAGAGGGTGATGGAATGCATACCTGTTGCCGCAATCAGCTGCCTGCCGTTTGTCTACTCATTACCATTGCCCCGTTCTCTTGCTCTTTCCCCACAATCTCTCTCTTGTTGGTGCTCCCACTCTAAACCCTTCTCTCGAAATTTCTGGAGGAACAGAAAAAGGAAAGCGGCATATATCCTTTACTTTCTAAGATTATTATTTTTGGTTATTTTGAAAATGCCCATTACTTTTTGGTTATTACAAAAATGCCCTTTGCTTGTTTGAGCTGCCCATCTCTTTTTGTTTTGTTTTTTTTTTCCTTCATGAAGCCCCCCTTCCATATATTTTCATACAAGCCCCTTTGTAAATTATATATATAAAATAAAATACTTTTATTTTTTTTTAATGTGGATCCATAGTGAGCCCACCTATTAAAAATCTAAATCTAACTTATATAAATAAATGTCATGATAATTAATGGGCCCTAGCTTTAATAAAAATTTTCAAAATATATCTTCAGTGTCGTACCTATATCCGTATCCAAACTTTTTGAAGATGGCATATTGAACCCCCGTAATCCCATGCCTATGTCCATACCCGTGTTTGTGTCTGGGCATTATAGGCCAAAACTCTAACACTTCAGCATTTTGGTTGCAATGGTTAGCAATTCTTAACAAATTATAGGTCCAATTTAACCTTGATTAGCCTTTGAATCGAAATCTAATCAGTTATACGGACATATAATACAACTTATATATCATAGATCTTCTTTAATCCATCCAATGATTCAAAATAATAATATTATATTATAATATTATATGAAATTAGGAACTGAAATTGGCTTATTTGTTAATAATTTCATTCATGATTGTCAACCGAAGGGCCCACATAAGCCAAAATAATCAATATTTAATTATGACCTAATTAATTAGCCATTGGATGAAAGATGTGTCAAGCACAACTTTTCTGTAGTATGGTTATGCACGACAATTATATAAGACAAATCCATGACCTAAATCAATAAAAAAGGGTTTCGATAAGCTAACCATTCATGTTGATCAAAATCTTTTTGGTTTAACCCGTCAGATTGTATTTCTTTTGCTGCTGCTACGTAGTGCACGTCGCCACGAACATGCTGGAAGAAACAAATCTGAAATCTGACTATGGATGGTTCCAATATCGTAAAAACAATTTTCCGCACTCTAATTGGTCAAACTTCTCTGTTGATCATTGAACTTTCAATCTTCCTCTTCCACTAGTAGATTTGTTCAAAGGAAGTCCGTAGGCGTAAATGGATCTCAAATTAGACACCGATGATCAAGATATCAATGAAACATTATCAGTCATCGATCCCGATCAAATTGGCCTTTAATCGTACATACGCTAACATGGCGCTGACGTCAACGCTTCTCTGTTGCTGGGTTGGACTGGGCACTATACACGGTTCAAACTAACGAGACTTGGAAACGACTCGGCCTGCACAGATGGACTGGGCTTACAGAAGACAGGTCCGGTTAACCCAACTAACCCATCCTATCTCGACCTAATCTGAAACCCAAATCCAAGTCGTCTACTCCTTTTGTTCTGTAACCAAAACAGATCAGGAGACCAATCCTTGTCTCCTTCCTCTCCGGTATAGCAACAAAGGATGTCGATGGTGATGGGCGGCTGTAGCAGTGGAAAGCGGCAGTGGGTTCCCTTTTTCAGGTGACGTTTGTTGAAACGTCTTTGGTGACGAAGATGGCACAGGAGTAAACCATCAGAGAACAGTAGCAGCAGTTCTCAAACCAGAGACTGGAATCCTTGTTGTTTTCCTCGTGACAGAAAGAATCGGAAAATCTAGGCAACCCTCTTATGTTCTTTATCTAGAAAACCAAATCAGAGAACCTATTTCTTCTTCTCCAATTAGAGCTCTCCAAACAGAGAACTCGATTTGTGGCCCATGAGCAATTAGAAAAGACCCGATCTCCCTCTCTTCTGCAACAATGCCCTGCAAAAATCCCTTCTCTGTCTCCCTGATGAAATAGATCCAAACCCTCCAAGGGGATTCAATCCATCGATTGTGCGACACACAATTTTAAGCATAGGAAACTCTAGCTCTGATACCACATATTAGTGTGAAACTAACATAACTTTAATTGGATCTTTGATTAGGGATTTGCTACACTCCTCAACTACAGCTTTACTACGTGATATCGATGGGCCAATCAATGTAATGATGTAGAGAGGAGCTATAACCTCTAAACCCTATATATAGGTTTTCATAAATAACTCCTTTCCCATCATGGAGTTTGCTTCAATTAAGATTTAGATTCCTCCTAGCATTGGAATACTATAAGGTTAGCAATTTTACCTAAACACCAAAGACGTCTCCATGAAGGAGACTTACTACCATAGGAGTCCTCATGGATAGTGGCCCCACTAAAGTGGAGGAGTTACATAGGCATGGTCATTGGGCCACACCTAATGCCCAATAATTCTAACAAGGCACATACATGCAGGAAAATTCATAAATATGTAAAGACGAGCACAAGTATGACTATATAAAAAGAGAATCAATAACATCAATTGGAAAAGAGGAGGTAAGACATGCTACTACTCAACCTTTTAATGCTAGTACTTATTAAGGTCTTTCACATTCATGAAAACTTACCACCATGGAAAATGTTCCACTATTTTATAACCATTTTCTCTTGAAGGTTCCTGATAACATATTTAAAAGAACTTTGGGCGCCAAAAACAAAAAAGCAATATATGGAGCCATATGAGAGTTAAAAGTGGCCTTTGTTCTCATGATAACAGTAATCACTTTCTATATGAGAACCATTTTTATGGGGTCCACCCAGATGCATGCTAATCACAAAGGGTGGGAGAGATGGGAAAGTCAATTCATGAAAATAGATATAAACAGATAAATAAAGATATGGATTTCAAGGCAACAAAGATCACTGGTTAACAACAACAACAACAATTAGTGAACTAATCAAATGGTTAACAACTGGATGAGTATCACACTAGGGTGAGTATAAGGTTGGTAGATTATCATAGGCTGGTCCTAGTAGGCCCACCAAAATAGTTCTCATAGGATTTATGTAAGGATAGTACTCATAATAAAACTTTCACATCTATAAAAATTTTACATGAGATACAGAATTTTTACATGAGAAACAATTCTCACTGTTCTAGACATGAACCAATCTTATGGAAGCCCACTTGGAGGCATGCCAATCACGAAGGGCAAGAAGGTAGGAGGGAGAGATGAAGGGCAAGAAAACTATTTCCGTATACACAATAATCTTCTGTTATAACTTTATCCCATCATGTGAAATACGTTGAGTGCCACTTTCAAACAAAAGTAGACTCAAAATTTAATTCGGCTAGTTTTTGTGGCTACTGCCAACCCCCTCGTTTTAATCGGGATTGGGACTGAAAAATGTTGAGAAACAGTGGATAATGGAGGAATTAGCCATAGTGGGAATGCTGAAATAGGTAACCTATTGGCCAAGAAAAGATAGAAAGTTACTTGACTTTCATCTGCGTACATATATGACTTTGCCCCTATAGTTTCATTTGTCTTTTAAGCATAGAATATAAAAATGGGATTTACAAATTACAATGCATATTTGCTATGCAAATTTTACATATGTAAAATTTACATGTGAAACACAATTCCATGTTTCTTTAGAAGAGCCATTTCACATAAGTAAACATTAAACAATTTGGATTACATATGTAAAATCTTCATAAATCTCTAAATCTATGGATGTTTAAGACATGAAACTTGACACTTAAAGGTTTAATAAGTTAAAAAAAGGTTTGAATGGTTTACATTAAATATTTGGTGTCACAAAAGATAAATAGTAGTGGAGGGATCTAATACGAGGGCCTGTCCCCAGCATCCTCTATACTACCACCCTCTTAGCCAAGGAGATGTATAATCGTTTCACACCTTTTCCGGTAAAAAAATCTGCACATAAAAATGGCCTCTTTTAACAACCATTTTCACACCTTATTTACGCATGTGATGTGCAAACAAACATGCCCATGCATAAATATGATGCATGTGCCACATTTACATATGTAATGAGTGCAAACAAACAACAACCTCTAAGTTACTTCTTGCAGGATTTGTAGAGAAAGAAGGGGAAGGAACCAGATTCTGTAAAAATAGTTCCACCACCTTAGAAAGAAGGGGAAGGAACCAAATTTTGTAATAATAGTTCCACCACCTTAACACATAAACCTATGTTTCATTTTCTCCTTTAGCTCACTTTTTGCAAAAAAAAAAAAAAGAAATCCTTTACATTGAAATATTAAAAAATAAATGCACAAACTGAAAGCTGGCTAAAAGAGAAAATAGAACCATGGAAACTCTTCTGGTGTGACAAGGTAGTACGGGCCAAACATGACCCTTGTCTTCTCTCATAAATATATTCCTTTAACCACTCTTTACCTACCTCCTAAGAATTCTTCTCTACATATGCCATAGTTCTATATTTTCTTAGACAACTTTTAAAGATTCAATTTTCTCTCAATAAAGATCAAGTAAAATTAAAACATATTTTCTTTTGTATCCATACTTTCTACCATTAATAAACATAATTCTTTAAGTCTTCTATTATTTTGTATCCATCAACAAAAATTTCAATTTAGGACCTCATACAAATTATTTAAGCATGTCTGGTGTGTGAAAGAAAGGAATATCATAAGAGGTCTCCCATAACAACATCTGCAACCTCATTATCGTTATGCATGTGAGTAAAGGTGCTTCTTTTGCTCCAAAAGTTGAAAGAAAGTTTCCTAATAAGAAAGTTTTAAGAAAGTTTCTCAACAAAAATGGGGAAAAAAGAAACCACATTTCTTACATACTATTGCAGTGACGAGAATGCAGACTTTGTCAAAGAAGATGCTTTACTTGTGAGAAACCCTTCTTTCAAATTTCAAATGAGCCATAAGTCCAAGAATAACCATAGTTGCATTTACCTTCATTTAGTGAAATTTATAATGTCTTGACGATATGTCGTGTCTCAACATGTGTCAGTCCCAAGCCCGAATAAAGGAGGAGGGTTAGCATCAAACTTACCATAAAATCTTGTAGAACTAAATTTTGAATCTACTTTTATATGGAAGTAGCACTTAACCTATCCTGCACTGTGAAGCAAAGATTATAACAAATCTAATATAAGCAACTTAGTCTCACTATCAAAGTCAATAAATAAACATATAGTATAAAAACTTTTACTTTCATTGAATCCTTACAAGAAAATGAATAATTTTCTTACAAAAGAAGCACATTTGCATAGTAATATTTGCCAAAAGATTTTTTCCAACAAAAACCCAAAAATGAGGCCTAAGGCCTAAGGCCCACTCTTGTTTTGTTTCTATTTAAATTGTTTAATAATCTTCCGTAAGAAAAACCTTCAAATTAGGCAAGTCCAATAACTATTTTGAAGGGTTGTTTTTAAACCCTTTATGCATCTAAAATAGTTCTCATTAAAAAAAAAAAGCATATGAGATTAAAAGCCCTATTGCGAGGATTAGAATCCAATGATAAAAGGAGGAAATAACCAAAAACTCCAAAAGATCCTCTTGCAACCACAATTGAAGCTGAGCTTCTCCAGAACTCAAGCGTCCTGCCTTTTATGATTGTAATCCAAGGTGTGCATTTTTCCTTCTTTTCTCCACTTTATCTATATTGCAATTGTAGTGGCTGCAATGATTTTGTCGTTTTTGTTAAGACTTTTTCTTCACAAATCATGCATACGATGGCTGAGTCGCAAAAGCTCTATTAGAAGTTCCCGATTCATATGTTCCAGTGAGTGAGAAGACGACTTCCCCCTTAATCCCTTCAATCCAAGTATGCAAATTTCATTTTTCTTTGTGAGTCATCCAATGCGCAAAACACACATTGGAGCTATGAGCGCACCAAGTTATAGAGCCCATCTAGGTGGGACCTATCTACTAACCAAGTTTGGGGGCCATTCGATCATCATATTGTTTTCATCAGGGTCCCACAAGTTTGACAACTTCACAGTCCATTCGGATTGGTGACCGATCGACTCTATTCAGATGGGTCTTAACCCATGGGACTTTTTTTTTTTTTTGGTTGTTTTGTCTTGAAGAAGGGGGAAGAAGGGGGAGGGGGGGTGGTCAATTTAGATGGACCAACAGTGGCCCCCGCGGCTAGGCACACACTTGATAACTACTACGCGTGTCTACATGCATAGAGAGAACAAAATTCTACAAGCTGCCCTTTCCAAATAAGGGCATTTTGCCCATATTCAAACATCATCATCATCAAAGCCCTGTCCCAACTATGTTAGGGTCGGCTACATGAATTTTTTTCCCCATTCTGACCTATCCTGAGCCAAATCCTCAAATAAAACTTCTTCAGATCCAATTTTACGACTTCCATTATCCATCCATGTCTTCTTCGACATACCCCTTTCCCTTGGTAGACCATCAACCTGCATAGACAAACTATTTCTTATAAGTACCGTTGCCCGCTTGTGTTCAATATGTTCAAACCATCTCAAATAGGTTTCTCTAATCTTATACCCCTATTGATGCTACCCCTAAATACTATCGAATGCGCTCATTTTTAATTTTATCTTTCCTAGTTTTACCACACATCCACTTTAACATTCTCATCTCTGCTACATCTATTTTATGCATTTATTGCTTCTTAGTTGGCCAACATTCTGCCTTATAGGTCATAGCCAGTCTAATCAATGTTCTGTAAAATTTTTCCTTCGATTTTGTTGGCATTCGTCTATCACAAAGAACTTCAGTAGAAATAAAAAAAATGCGTAATCATTAGCTTTGGTTAGTTTAAAGAAGGAAAATATAAGAAGTTGGGAGTCATTAAACAAAGGACAAAACATAGGAAATGACTCCTCTCTCCTCCTATTCCTCCAACCAAAGGAGCGCTTTTTCTAGCGCTCCTATCCATTCTCCTTAATAAGCAATGTTGGGTTTATGTCTTATATTCCAAGTTCACCGGATTAGTCCATAAGGTTAGCCTTGGACCGGGCTTTAGGTCAGGGGTATTTTGGTCTTTGTACCAGGCTTTCTTAAGGGCCAAGAAAGAGAGAGTTATATATATGATGTAACCCCCTAGATCGAAGAGTGCAGTAAAATAGTGGAATTCTCTTTTGGCCATGGATGTAGGCACATCGCCGAACCACATAAATCTCTCATCTGTGCTCTTGTGTGCTTGTCTCTTTTCTTGTGTGTGGCTTTCTTGTCGATTCGCAGATTATGCGCTTCTGCATGTGCACTACAAGCCATCAACCCAAAAAGAAAATTTTTTTCCTCAATTGCACCTTTATTTCCCTTAATTTATTACCTATGTTGAACATGTTCAAACCATCTCAAATGAGTTTCTCTTAATTTATTACCTATTAATATTACTCCTAAATGCTCATGCAAGCTATGATACCCCAGATACGGCAAGGATATGCCATGAATGTAGCAAGGACATGAATTTTACACACAAAAAGTGAAGTATAAAAAACGATACGTTGCTCATTTTGAAGTATCTGTGCATAATAGCCTACAAGCACTCATTTTTCTGATTCTATATTTCCTAAAATTATCACACATCCAAAAATAAAAATATTAGCCATATCGCCTGTGCTTTGCTAGACAAGAAGCACTATGGGAAACAAATAACGATGGATATTTGGTTATTGGCATTCCCACCCAAACTAATTGAATTGTAAGATTCAATCAATCAAAAGCAAATTGTAAGATTCACACATATTATCTTAAGAAATGGGCTTCATTGTATAGATACTCTCTTTTTCATTGGGAGAGGATTTGAATCTGAGGATTTTAACATCAATGGGCTTCATTACCCCCTAAAATAAAGCTGCTAAACCGAAGGCCCCAATCAAAATTGTTCCTGCAACATGCGACTTTGGATTTTCTCTTTATGCCATCTTCCCATTGAACTGATTTGTCTCCACAACTGGACAAGATGGAAGGATCTCCACATAATTCCAAGTGATCACATGATCACTGACCTTATTGTGTCATCATTTTCTAAAAATGCTGATAAGCAGCCCTGTCTCAAGAGCAACACTATATCTTACATTGCTAAATTTGCAAATGTAATTATTTCTTTGATTAAAACATCACAATCAATACAGTTTAAAATTTAATGTATGGATAGCCGCATCCATATCCATGTCCTGGATTTCTCAGTGTGCAATCATATACCAATCTGGGAATGATAGGTTGAGTGATCTATACTGACCAATCTAGAGGTAAAGAGGCATCCAGTCCTTCAACATACATCATTAAACTGTTGAATTAACAGATATAAAGACGTCAGATCTGTCAGAATAGTAAATCGTATAATACATCAGGAAAAAAGAATATATTCTAGTGAGGGAGGTTACTGAAAGGATATTGCACAAACTTACAAGATAAAGTAATAGTAACGGATGGACAAATCATGATTCCCACAGACGGCTTAGTAATTAAGAAGATTTAAGTCGGGCATGTCATGGCTTGTCTTCCCATAACTTGAATCATGCCATGTAGAAGTCTTTTTATCTTTTCACTCATACAGGCAATCACATACTATTGAGAAACAAATGCGTACTTGCGTATTGAGAGGATCTTACCTGTAGCAAGGTTTGGGCCAGCGGTTTTTGGTGCAAAGCTCATTCAACCTCTTTTTGGCTCCCTCCTTCTCCGCCCCTTTATCCGTCTCAAAATCACTGGGCATAGAAGCCAGAAGACTCTGCAGGGCCTCCTGCACTGCATACAGCTTAGCGAGCTCCTTCTGCTCCGAGCTACCGCTTCCAAGAAGCTTCCCATCGACATACACACTGGCTATGTTCTTCAGCCCCTTCTTCCAGTACCGTATATCCAACTGCTTCCCCTGCTTCTGGCAGAACTCGAAAAGGGTCGTCACTGGCTGCCGCTGCAGCGTCTCCAATGTGACTATCGGCTCCAAGAGCCCTCTGAAAACCTAGCAAACAAGAGCCATCAAAGAAGGAAAAAGAAGGGCAATCAACATAACACGAAACACGCCCTGCAAAAAGCAGAACCCACAGAAAACGCCATCCCTTACCATCCACAGCTTCTTGAGATTGAAATCGCAATCGACATAAACGGCTGCGGCAATCCCTTCCACGATGTCCGCCAACACCTTGGGTGCTTTGATCACGCCCGTGTAAGGAACCTCATCCGGTTCTTCGCTGATCGAATCCGCAAACTCCTTCACCTAAACATCAACATCAACAACAACAACAAAGAAGAGAAATCAAGAACCAAAAAGAACAAGATCACAATCTGCATCGATCCAGCTATCCAGACCTTCTCATCAAGAGCCGGAGCGTTGCGCCGCACGTAGCGATACAGCCCGTGGCGAACGGCCACGCGCGCGAGCTTCTCGGTGCTGATGTTGGCGGCGCGGAGGAGGGAGAGCTTGCCGGGGTCGAGATCGGGGTTGGCGAGGTAGAGATGGTTGGTGATGGCGAGGCCGAGGACGGCATCGCCCACGAACTCGAGCCGCTCGTAGGAGGCGTCCTCGGGATAGGAGGAGTGGGTCAGTGCATCGACGAGCAGCTTAGGGTTTCTGAAATGGTAGCCCAGCAGAGCCTCGAGCGCGGCAACTGCGCCTCTCATGGTCGCGTCCACCGGCCTCACATCGCTCAGGACCACGTACATTGGGTACTCGTCCATGGCTTTTTCCTCTCTCTCTTTAGGGTGAAATGATAAGGAAGAAGAAGAAAAAAGAGGGAAGGGATCACTGTTTCTGAGAGGGAGACAAGCAAAGAGAGAAAAGAAAAGAAGCAGATGAAGTGATGAGTATATTATTCTGAGGTGGGGTATAGTACATAGAAGTGGTAGCTTTGTGTTTGGAGCACAGAAGTATATACAGATGGATGGATTATTGGAAGAAGAAGATTTTGCATCATGATTGGAGAAGGGAAAGGGAAAGGGGCAGTTGATATTTTTGTTAGGTGAGGAAGAAAGTGGGGTTTGTTTTTAGAAAGTAGAGGGTAAATAAATACACTTGATGTTGTGTTTTGAAAGTAGAGATAGTAAATGCACTTGACTGGTGTGTGTGTGTGTGTGGAGTGACCCGTCCTCTTCTTCCGTATGTCGGAAGAGGGAGCTTTTAGGGTGGGGGACGCGCACACGTGACGGACATTCGATTGAGAAGCCGAGTCGCTCCAAAAGTACTATGAGAAGGGTGAGGTCCGGTTTTCTGTCGTTGGGTCCTGTTATCAAGTTCCTCTTTCTGCCTGCGGTGTACTTTAATAGTGCGAGGCTCTTGTGGTGTACTTTAGTAGTCTGAAACTCACTTGGAGAATGAGGAAATTTTAGATTAGGAGGATCTAATGTGTTACAAATTATCTAAAAGCGTTTTTTTATTTTTGTCATGGATAAGGATAACCCTGCGAAGTGTTTATGGACTAAAATGC
Source organism: Sextonia rubra (assembly GCA_037013555.1). Taxonomy (NCBI): domain Eukaryota; kingdom Viridiplantae; phylum Streptophyta; class Magnoliopsida; order Laurales; family Lauraceae; genus Sextonia; species Sextonia rubra. The sequence continues at coordinate 18,235,941 of JASUAD010000016.1, read as the reverse complement.
ACTTGATAGTGTGATATTGCATGCATAATTTTGCGATGCTGTAATTTTTTAAATTTATGTGATTATTCAAAATTACTTTGAGAAATGAAGTCCAAAAAATATTATAAAAAGTTTTTTTCGATTATTTTGGCTCGATAATTAGCAAAAATGGAGAGATTGATAAAGATGTTGAATATACAATAAAAGAGAGATGGTAGAAGTGGAGACTTAGTTTTGAAGTACTTTGTAATTGGCGAATGCAAATAAAATTTTACTAGACAATAATTACATCAGCTATAACTTATGAAGTTGAATGTTGGCTAGTTAAGAAGCGTATTATACAAAAAAAGAATGAGAGTGTTGAGGCAGATGTATAACAAAAGTAGGAAATATAAAATTTGAAATTAGTGCTTTTTAGAGCATTGAGGGATAGCAACAATAAGAAATAAGATTAAAGAAACTCGTATAAAATGATTTTGAGATATTTAACGTAGGCTGACAATAATGCCAGTTAGAAAAAGTTTGACTATACAATTGATAGGCCACCAATGAGTAAGCTGGAAAAAAATGTAGAATGAGGTAGTAAAATTCGATCAGAAGAAATTTACCTCATCTAAGAATTAAGCTTAAAATAGGTCGGAATGAAAAAACAGACTTCATGCACCGACCCTAATATAATTAAGTCAAGGCTTTAATGATGATGAGGATGTGAAACTGCACAAAAGTTCTCCTCTTGTTGGGTTAAAAAGGAAATATTGTCTCTACGATATTGCTAATTTTATAATTATTATATAATAGTTGTAGCAGCCCTTTTCATGACAAAGCTACACATGGTGCTCTCTTTATTTGATGGGATTTTCAACAATTTTTTTATTCTAATCCTCATCTTAAGTTTAAATTTTTCTAAAACTTCTTAATGTAATCCCTTCTATCATCATCATCATCATTATGAAAGCCTTATTCCAATATTGTTGAGGTTGGCTACATAATTCTGTTTCTCCATTTCATTCTATTTTGAACGAAATCTATAAATAAATTAAATCTCAAATTAGTAAGACTTTAAAATCATTAAAATTTAAATTTGCTAGTCTGCAAAGGATATTTTTCCAAAGTTACTAATACGATTGATTAAAATTCAATCTTTTCCTATTTTCTTCTATCTTTCAAAACCAAACCCACCATCCCTCTTTTTCTTTTTCGTCTGCATGCACTCTATAGCATATTAGTTTAGTCCACTTCCTCTTCTATGTATTCGATCGCCTCTAGTATGACTCTCTCTCTACATTCATGCCCTATAAAAATCGTTAGAAAGTTTAAGATATGAGTTTGATTTGAGTGGCCAAAATAAGCAGCCCGATTCTCAGCTCTACCAACAGCGTTAATGCAAACGTCATCCACATGGAATGAATTCTTTCTTCAAAACTTCAATGGCACAGATCATGTACTGGCTGCAATAAGATTATAAACAAGTCCCGTTTCAACATACATTATATTCTTCTTAAAATAGATGTGGCATACGTGTGATCGAGGGCCATAATTGCATATGAGGGTCCTCTACAGAAGTACAATAAATCTTTATCGTCCATTTTATATGAAATGAACTAAAACCGTTGAATATGCCAAGTAACCATTGAATATGCAAAGTTGATATGTTCTTAACTTTTTAATAGATTGTGTGACAAACTGAATTACTTAAACATTTCAAAAGTTCAACGCTATCAGATTGTCCTAACATTTGATTTAACACTCTAAAACTTTAATGGTCTTTTAGCAGAAAAAATTTTTTCTTTTAAATTTAATCCAACAATGAGTAAAATTTTGATGAGCATAAAATTAGACATGATTACAGATCATGGGTGATAAGTGTGGGAGAGAAGTTGCACCAATCAAACCATTCCAAACAACTTTTACAAATATATGGAATCCGCCGTAGTGGGTCAAAGAAATAATGAGGCAATGTCTAGTCACAGTACTATTTCCACAAAATTTTTCAAAAATATCCTAATTACAAATTCTTACATTACATTCTTAGCTGGATTGTTCAAGGCTATTATTTTTTCTTTCTTTTCTTGTAAAAGTTAAGCTAATGAATTAATCCATGGTTTCATAAAAAAATTGTAGCCTTTTGGGCACCACCAACATGGGCTATCTAACCATTGGACATTTTTCTTTTAAACCTAATGGACGATCAAGATAGTGTTATCAATGCTCTATTATGGCTCCATCAATCAAAACTATCATCCTTATACAAAGAAAAAAAAAATCAACACTATCTAAAACCATGGCCAACGTTATGATAAGTTGGTGGGTCCCGCACATTGCTTAGAGTATGGACGACAATGATTTAGGTTTACTTAATATCTAATTAACTCCATATAGCCATTTAAGCTTCTATATCTGCCTCAACTCACTTTGCAATTGCTTTGGGATGTGATACGAACCCACCGGTCACATGTTCAGGTTGGGTTAGGCTTGCTATGTTATATATTTTAGTCATTTTATTTTGAAAAAAAGGACTTTAATCTTATGAGAAGTATTCTTGTAGTATATCACAATAATTTTGAAAGAAATTTTATATATTTCACATGATTACGTAATGCGCCAAACCATTCTATATCATGTCATTGCACGACACTAACAGTAGGTCAAAATCGAAAAACTGAATAACGCCTTCATCTTCGATGGTAGAGATTTTTCTTAAGATTATCCAAGGCTAGACCCACCTTTTGATCAGAACGTGGCTAAGTTGAATATAATTAGGAATCTAGCTATTATTATTTTTCGTTTATCCTTTGTTCGACTATTTTTATTTATTACATCTCTCATACAATCAATCATCATTGAAGGGCCAACATGCTAGTCAATTTCAAGTTTCCGTGTAAACATAATCATAGTTCATGCCTTTTCTTCTCCATTTAACTCGTTTGATACGGTGATTCACTTTTCATTTGCAATTATATTATCTTTTTTTCCCTTTTATAAATTTAATTGAATATTGAATATGCAATGTCAAACAATCAAGAAAATGTGACAAATCAACATGTTGGACCAACTAATGTCATACGAGAGACAAGTGCATGCGCTAAAATAAGTGCAAGATGGTGTTTCCCAAGCATAAACCCCCTTTTATTGATTTATGGACTTCTTGTACCATAAACAATTCAAACTGATATTACTTATGTTTCCTTCTTCATCATATAATATAGAGGATTCTATGGAAATAATTACCTTAAGTGATCATTTTACCAAAAAAGAGATATTAAATATACGTATACCATGGAACCACTTTGGCATTTTTTTATGTAAAAAAAAAAACCAGGGTCAATTTTGACCACCCTCGTTTTAACAAGTGAGGGTCGAATTCAAAACTTATTTGTAGAGGTTTGCCTTGAATTCGACTCTGGTCAACCTTGCCCATCGACGAGGAGCTCGAGGGCCTCCTGTGCGGTGACCTTTTCGTTGGAGTTGAGTGCTTCCGAGAGCGTTTGCATCGTTGGGGGGAGGAGGTCCTAGAAGCGGTCAAGGTCGGTTGGGGAGAAGAGGCACTAGATGAAGTTGGCAGTGGCAAAAAGTGCAATGATGTGGACGAATGGGAACGCGGAGGGGGAGAGGCGTGGTGGGGGAGGAGTTAGTCAAGGGCGACATGGGAGAGGTGGGCGAAGATGAGAAGAGTGGATTCATGGAAATGGGGGGACTCAGTGGAGGAGCGGAGGAATAACAGGAGGAGATTGGGCCAAGCGCCGTCGGGGAGGAAGGCAGAAGCGAACTCTGCAAAAGTGTCACAGAGCCTTTTGGAGATAGACTTAGAGGAGTCATCTTGGTAAAGGGAGGAGAGGATGAGGGATTTGAGGGAGGAATGGTGGAGAGGGAGAGGCTGCACCAGATGAAGAAGGGGTCGGAGGGGGAAAGCTGCTTGTAGATGAGGATGGCGGACATCACGCAGAGCTTAGCCGAGGGGGAGGAGTGGAGGATATGGGAAAGTTTGAGGGTGAGCGAGTCCGAGTCGTGGTTCTTGCTGAGGTTGAAGATGACTCGACCTCATATCAGTCCTCGTTGGAGCCGGACATGAGGTTGGAGAAGAGGGACTCGAACGGGACCCAAGATCTCTTTGAATTGGCATTCATCCGACTCACTCATCTCTTTCGAGTCCCTCCTGTTCATCATTTGCATGCAATTCAAAATCAGAAGAGAGAGAGAAAGAGAGAGAGAGAGAGAGAGATGGGGGAACGATCTTCCTCCAATCATCCCCACCACGCCCGCCCCGCTTTCTCATCATTTGTATCGCTACACTTCCCGCTGCTACCAACTTCATCTAGTGCCTCTCATCCCCGGCAGACCTCAAATGCTTTCAGGACCTCCTCTCCCCAATGATGCAGACGCTCTCGTAAGTGCTCAACTCTGGCTAGGAGGCCACCACACAGGAGGTGCTCAAGCTCCTCGTCGATGGGTAGGGTCGACTGGGGTCAAATTCGAGGCGGACCTATACAAATAAGCCTTACATTTCGACCTTGATTTTTTTTTTACTTAAAAAGAGATCAATATGCCTATATTTAATATCTATTTTTTGATAAAGTGGTCACTTAAAGTGATTTTTTATGTAAGATCTCTATAATTATGCATAATTAGTCTTCAACCTTTTTTATTTTTTCCATTAGTATCTTGTGTAATAAAGTCATTCTTGCAATAGCGCATACCAGATAATTTGGATTGGCTCTTTTACTTATTTAGTCCTTTAAACATTGAGTTTGTAAAATTCTATTGTAATTATGATAATGTTATAATTTATATGTTAATATTTATTTACAATTCATTTAAAAATTTATAAATATTTCTATTTAAAAATATAATTAATTTTTAATTATGGCCCGCATTGGGCGTAACCCTATCTTGCTAGTATTATGCAAAGAGTTACGGGCATTTTAGTTAATAAAAACTATATTACTAGGAAAATGTTTTAACTTTTTTCAACAGGAGGCAGGGTTATTCATGGCTATACCCATAGGCAAAACCCTTTTTCTCGAACCATCTGTCTACTTACTTTTAAAACGAATCTCCAATCTTAAGCTTTTATATATATATATATATATATAAGTACCTAGATATGTCTAATGTATATATATATATATATATACATTAGACAATCCAATTGTGTATATATATATAAGTTCCTAGTATAAACTCTTTGTAAGTACCTAGTATAAACTCTTTGTAATACAATCCAATTGTATAATGTAAGAAATAGTGTCAAATGAGATTAATTCCAATCAAGAGTCCCTACATGGATGAATGGTTGGATCAATCAAAGCTAGGGCCCCTACATAAAGGCCAAAAAAAAAAGTAAATGTGCTATTCTTGTCAAATTACTATTTGAGTAATTTTTTAGGGCATATAAGTCAAAAAATAAATAAAAAAACAGGAAAACATGGTTTCCTATTTATCAAGGGAGGTTTTAATAAAAAAAAAGATTATGTAAAAAAAGTAGGGTCCTTAAAAAAAACTCTTAGATTATAGTAGGTAAGCGGTTTATGCATAGAGAATAGTAGTACCAATAAACGGAGTGCCTTGGATGGGAGAAAAGGGAAGTGAATTGGAACCACTATTTTACAAACATGATTTGATGTGTAGGTCATATTAAAAATACAAAAAAAATTAAAATTCCTTCATTTTTTTAAAAAGAAGTAAAAAAAAAACAACATTGTCAAACCAGCTAACTAACAAAAAACTATTTACTTTTTGTATAAAATGTCAAAAATATTTCTTCTCTACTAAAAAAATAATTATATTATGATTTGACCATATTATATTTTATTCTCTGTTGATTTGAGTTGCACCACATATCCAAATAGACCCGTACTCGCTTATTTCTATGTTGTTTGTTTAGCTGAAAATTGATCAACTTGATTTATAGATGTAGTATATGCTAGAGGTTAGTTACTCGTATGATTTGATGAGGTTAGTGTTTGAATCCCAGCACATTTCGTTTTATCTTATAAACTAGAACATTATTGATTTACTCAACAGTTTATATTTATATTAAAGTAATCAATAACTAACAGTTACCATCTTAAATTGGATGATTAAAATTACCACATAAAGTCGACTTTGTTGCAATCTACCGTCAACCTTGTAATTTTCAAGGTGAGCGAGTCTTACCAGCCTGTGTGTTAGTGACAATGCAAGCTAAACTATCACTGTAATTTCTCTTCTCAAGTTACTTGCAGGGAGAAGTTAGTAGTGTTGGAAATTTATACTAAAAGCATACTTTTATGTATTTTTCTTTGACTTATTTACTTATTAGTAAAGTTTGCTTTTTCCATCTTAATGAGAATTTATATGGGTAAATGGTTGCATTATTATTTACTGTGCATAGGTGCGTCTTTTATTCAATAAAGTAGACAAGTTGGTGTATAAAGTTCAGCTTACGCACGAAAGACTTATTTGTCGGTTCTTATAGAATATAAGTTATTGTTGTTCACAATCTAGATGGAGCTAGACACACCATCGGTACGATTGTAGCATGATGTTTTAATAGGCTTATCTTGGCTACTGGAAACAGTATAGTTTCGACTCATTATGCTAGTACACTTTGTGTGTATTGAACAAGACCACTTTTGGGTTATTATCTTTATACTGACTATATAAGATTATTAACATTCAAATGGTTATTATGAGAGCTTGTACTCTTAATCCCGATAAAAATAATAGACACGTGCATTTAGTATTTGGCATTTTGATTTACAAAGGAGTGAGACCTTTTGTGGGTCAATAATCTCAGTAAATTGGATGACTACACTACGTGTATGGTGCATATTAGTTTATTGACGGAATCCACGTCCCGTAATAGGGATTGATGATATCCCCTTGATGAAGTTTATAAGTTTGATTATGTCAAACCTTGCAGGTGGATTTAGTGTCCGACATATCAAATAAGTTAAGTGTAAGGTCTCAAGGAATTATAAATATATCGATTAAATATAGGCGTCAGTAATTATTTAATCGATGAATATATGAAATCTTAACGTGGAGAGATTAATAAGCATTTAATAACAAGAAGCTCAAAATATTATTTTGAGAATAAGGACAGGAGTACAATTATAATTCTTTAGTGAACTGAATTGTAATTTATGGATCTAGGATTCTAATTTGGGTCGAATTAAGGTTTCCTATTTCTATACGAAGCCTATTCATTATTTCCTTCTTAAGGTCCCTATTGTAGCCTATAAATATGCGCTATTGCTCTCTAAAAAGGATATACAAGAGAAATCTCGTTTTTTAGAACAAGGAGAATTCGCAGAAGAGGCCCACACTCTAGTTCAAGTTCGAGCATAGAGGAATACAGTAGAAGATCTTGAGATTTTTAGGCTATTATAAGATCGAGATCAAATCAGAGCGATCTCGCAGGTATGGTTCTTGAATTATCGTTTAAACTTATTTCCGCAGTGATCTGTGCGCGATATCAAAGGATCTTGGCGGCTGCCTCCTAACAAGTAGCTCGTTTTCAATCTATCCAAAGATTCACTTATTTCAATTTCACTACCGGGCACGTCAGTGTAGCCACTTAGATACATTTGTGTACATGATTTTCTAGGGAATGTTTATGAAAGTGAAAAAAAAAATCTCTGTGCTACAATAAATTATGGTGCTTGGGAGGAAAGGAGAAAAAACTAATTAAAATTTCCATGATTCCTTGAAAAAGCCTTTTCTGTGGAAGAGGGTTGGATAATTTTTTCCCCACAAAAGTAGAAAAATACAATAGAACCAATTTTCCACTGATGTACACAAAATGTGCCCACAATTCTGCGGATTTTGTGGCTGGAGTACGTCTTCCCTGAAACACCAAAATGGTTATACATACTCTGAACCAATTGTTTGACTTTCCCTAATTGATCCAAAACATAGCACCTACCTCATGAGCTAGCACTCATTGACCCCCCGTTATTAAACAATGGACTTATAACCACCAAAAGAACAAAAAAAAGGTACTTTTGCAGCCAATTAATCTTTTCCCTCCATGGGAATAGCTCCCACAAAATGAATGGACAAAAGATTTACTTTAATTTCAACTATCGTTCCTTTACTTTACAGCCATGTACCACAAAATGAAAGGACAAATGGCCATGATCAACGGGAAAAGGCCTTCGCCTGAATACAATGCTCAAGCCTACAAGCATTCTGTTGATCAGCCGCTAGATCATCTCCGTACGACTGGTTCAAACTACATTCTATCCAAATAGAGTATTTTATCTACTTAGTAGGGAGAAAAGAGTACAAAACTTTGTCTATTCTTATCCTTATAGTTGAATTACAGTTAAAAAAAATAACCCCATTTTCAACCTGAACTAGCCACGTTAAACGGATTTTTGTATATTGGCTAATTCATGAGATAGGTAAAACTTTAGGTCTATTAAGTTGTATTTTGTATTCTTTTAAATGGATTATGGTTTGAGTCCTTAGAAGAGTTGAAGAGAAGAAAAAGTGGACAAAGGTTGTTCGATCGATCAGATTCAAGTTAAAACTATAATTCAATCGATCAGATGCTTGGGTGATCAATCAGATAACAGAAAAAATCTCACCAACCTGTTGCAGAATAGTTTCATAATTGTGCCAAGATTAATAAGTTAAGTTCTACATTGAATATCTTAATGAGGCACGAATTGTAGGTTAGAAAAAGGGTTCCTTTCTCAACCCTAGATATGAATCTCATTAACCTAAGTGGAGATTACACATTGAAGATCTTCTCTAGAGCTTTCATTGAAAGTTGAAGTGTTAAAGTTTTGTTCTAGACAGCAGTTGCTTCTACATTTCTTGTAGAAGTGTTAAGGTCATCTGGCATGTTAAAGTTGTAAGTTGATCAAGTAGAGAGCAGTACACGACAAAGGAAAGTTGGGTGGCAGAAGGAGTTGTGCAAGAAGAACTCGATCCTTAAGATGCAAAAAGGGCGTAGTATGAGCAATCTAATTGGATCATCCAATGGGATCTCATGAGAAATCTCATAGTATGGGCAATCCAAAATAATTGAATCCTCAAAATCCTAGTTAATTTGGGTAACCTGTGGAGGTATTATTGTCACAGGCCCATATAGCTCAGATTCCGGCTCACCCATCATACCCGCATCCACAAGCTCATTGTTATCCTCGGATATCCAATTTGTATTTGTGTGATCCACATATGTAGGATTTGTAATACTTGTTGGATCATGTCTCTAAAATTCTACTTCACCTCTAAGGATGTCATTGATTTTTTCTCCAAGTAGACTAATTGAGTTTAGTCTTTCTAGGGCTTGCATTTTCAGGCGTTCCATAGCTTTGATGCTGGTTGCCGTGGATTGTGTATTTTGTCTGATCATAGAAAGAAAACCCTCCGAAGATTCCTCCAGTGGTAGTGGTGGTGGTTCATATGACCATTTAGGTGGAGGAGGATTAAGTGGTGCATATGACGATGAAGATGGGGGCGCATATGGCATATCTTGGGAAGGATACTCATACAACCCACCTGGACTAAACTTGTGAGGACAATATTCTTGATCCATAATGGGCCCATTGTTCCAATTGTAAGGAAAATAACTTTGCCAACTTGAATTAAACATGTTACCCATTTCACAAAGCCCATTTCCTCACATGTCCATATTAGGAGGGAATGATTGTGCCGGGTATGAGTAATTATGTGGGGCCCTCATCGGTTGATCACTATCAATTTCTTGCCCACTAGATTGCCCATTATATGCAAAAAATCTAGCCATACTATTCCATGGATGATCATAATTATTGCATTCCCCCTTATTCATTATTCATATTGGTTCATGATGTAAGAGGAAAAGGTTGGCCAATTTTGTTTTTTTATTTTTTTATTTTTACACAAAAGGAGACAACTAAATCTAACCTGCATGCAAGGTCCTAATAATCCTAGTATGATACACAAGCAGTCATGCACAATCATTGAGCACAAGAAGGTTCATAGGGCTATCCTAGATCACTAGACAGCTCCTAACTAGTTGAAAAGAACACGTGGGCCTCCAATTCGATCTTATAAAACCTCAGTTGACCAGGTGAGCCACCAGGTAGTGGTGGGGATGAACCCGCTTAAGAGCCAGTACCCTGAACAGACAAGCTGTCGCACTCTCAGGAGCAAAGGCTTTTCTAGACATCAACTTTGGTCAAAGAACACAACTGGTGCAACCATCAGTGGTTTTCGTCCTACTGAGCTCGAGTCCTATGGTTTCATTACTACTTGATTTTAATTAAAGTTAGGTGCTAGTGTGAAATGATTAGACTTAGGTGGACAAGGATCTAGTGATAAAATCCAGTCCTTATCTTGTTTGGGTAGCTTGCCCTTAACTAAGTGTGTGGGTCCAATTTAATTTGTGTGCCAAGTAAGCAATCACAATTTGCAGAAATTTAAATCACCACTTGTAGATAAAGATTCGTAGGTTAAAGATAGAAAATCTTACAACCAATCGAAGCAATCTTATCTTCTTGCAAGCTTATCTTTAAAGTAAATTTGATTTTCAAAATTTGAATTTTGAGAGTAATTTTGTTTGCTTAAAAGCAAATCCAGCAGTTTCTTGTTCCCACAAGCAACCTATCCAAATCTTCTCCAACAAGCGACCTATCCAAAAAAAATTCAAAAATTAGTAAATCTTATCAATTAAGATAAGCAGAAAAATAAAACTCTATCTAACCTAATCTAAAAGTTGTAATCTTATCCTAATCTAGAAAAAAAAAATCAAAAGATGACAAAATTAATCCAAACTCTATTACAAGCAAATTCAAATTAGTAACCAAAATCAAAATCCTATCTAATCTAATCTAGAAAATTAGAAATTCAAACCTATCTACTCAAGTTGCAAGATATGATTGGAATTCAAAATGAAAAGCTATCCAAATTGATCAAATCTTATATAATCATAATTTTCAGATTTGAAATTCAAACTTATTTCAACAACTTTGGAAATTCAAATGCAAAATTCAAAAGTTAGTAGATTAATACAAGAAACTCTAATCTAATCCTAAAAAATATGAAATTCTATCTAATCTAATCTAGAAAATTAGAAATTCAAACCTATCTACTCAAGTTGTAAGATATGATTAGAATTCAAAATGAAAAGTCATCAAAATTGATCAAATCTTATCTAATCATAATTTTCAGATTTGAAATTCAAACTTATCTCAACAACTTTGGAAATTCGAATGCAAAATTCAAAAGTTAGTTGATAAATACAAGAAACTCTAATCTAATCCTAAAAATATGAAAATCTATCTAATCTAATCTAGAAATTTGGTTTTTTTATAAATTCGAAATTAAAAGATTTTTTTATTTTTTTTAAAAATTTCAAAAATTCAATAAAATTAAAAGAAAATCAGAAAAATCATTAAAAAATCAAAAAAAAAATTTTCCTTTTGTTTTTTTTTAAAAACTAACTAAATAAAAACTAATGATGTAAAATACAATTGTATGGATGATGCAAACTAATGCAACTAATGCAACCTATGTATGCTCATGAACCTAAATATGACTAAAAAAATTCAGATTTTAATAAAAAAAATTCAGAATTGGCTCCCCGGCAACGGCGCCAAAAACTTGATGTGAATTTAATCAATCTACTTAAAACTGCAAGTGCACAGTTGTCTTGTTGAGATAGTGGCAAATACAGGTCGATCCCACAGAGAGCACTTTTGAACTTTTTAATTAAAAATTTGAAAATTTTTTTCAAAAGGAAAACAATAATAAAAGAAAAGTGCGATATGCAAATCAAAAACTAAACAAATTAATAATAATGTTAAGAAATAGATCAAAGGAGCCAGAATCCACTAAATTATTTAAAAATTCAATTTATGTAATTAATTTACCATTTTGTCTCAATCATTACTCGGATCAGAAACAAGTCAATGTTTCTGATCCGGATAATTTGACTATTGCAAAAACCAACTTTAATTAAGAAAAGCAAAATCAATACCCAAGACCTCATTCACCTCATAAAAGAATGAATATCCTAAGCATCACCTATCAAACTAAGCATAGACTATCAAAGATAACTATATATCTCAGCATAATCTATCAAAGTAAGTATAAATGATCAAAATTTATTCATTAAGAACACAAATCAGAGGTTTGCCTTTGGCATGAAGACAGATCTATTATTATATTTTAAAAGCACATTAACAAGAGACAATCAGAAAAGAGTAAAATAATAAATATAAACTAGAACATTAAAATACTTAGCTTCATCTTTCGCTCTAATCAGAAACTCAGCCCACCATTGCAAAGAACATCAAAAATAACTTCATTGATTCCTTCTTCTTATACAATGGTCTCTCAGAGTTCTCTCTTCTAGATCCTAGTTTCTAGAACAAGGCTTCAGAATACCTTTAAAATAAAAATAGAAATTAATGGAAGGGAGAGGTGGAGAAGAGAGAGAAAGAGATCTGAGATTTCCAGATCTGGCTAGGAATGAGGAAGAGCCTCCCATGGCCTCCTTTTATAGTTTTCTAGCTCCTCAGGTTCATTGAATATGAACCTCTTTTTGGTGGATTGAGAGATAAGATTAGCTGCATGTTGATTGGGTTTATCTCCTTAGATGAGAGAGATTTTAGAGATAAGATGAAGTGGAAGCTTTAAGCATTCTTATCTGATCTTCTTATGGGCTCCACATAGAAATGTGCAACAGTTATACTTCAATGGTGTAGATGCAATTGCAATCCCGCCTAAAAATGTACATGAAACTTCCCAGGCCCATAACTTTCTCATTTTAGCTTCGATTTGTGCAATCTTAGGCTCCACGGACATCTACTCTGAAAGAGCTCTCCAACGGTGGGTCATTTGCACTGATCCGACGTCTGGATTGAGAGTTATGGTCATTTTAAGATAGGCTATTTTGAGAAAAATGGGATTGAATTTTAATTTGCAATGGACTCTATCTCTAAAAATATTTCTTGGTACAATAAGATGAGATAAGATCTTCTGGAAGCCTTAGCTAATCTTCAGATGGGATCCACGGGCAGATGAACTCTAAGTGTATGGATCTTCAAGCAGTGGGACCTAAATCATCCCAGGGTTCTGTGGGTCCTACAAATTTCATTTTCTGCACATTCTAATTAAACACATCAAATACTAAAGAGCCCAGTGGGATCCGTCCGGACAGAGTTCTACTCCAACTGGGGTTCTTCGGAGAAAAATTGCAAACATTCTTAATTAATGTATAAGATGTACAAAAATTGTACAAATTCCAATAATTAGGTGAAAATGCATGAAATGATCAAATTGAACAAATAATGATGCATTTAACCTATTAAGTCCCTAATCTAATCTAAAATGATGCCTAAATTGTGCAAATTCATGGACGTAACAGTAGTTAATCATCATTGGATTTGTGGTTTTTTACATTAAAAACTATGTGCTTTCTTATGGTGCGTGCTTGTGATTAATTGATTTAATTTCTATTGTGTATACATATTATCTAATTGTTGGCAATCTAGGAATCATAAACATACTAAGCGCCCCCACCCCCCCACCCCCCAACAAACTTTTAAGTGGTATCAAAGAGGGTTCACAAGAACTACTGTGTGTTTGATCTATTGTGATTTCTAGAATGAGACTCAATTAGTAAGGCACATCAACCGTCAAGTATCATTTGTTTGATGTTACCAATTATGTATTTTGGAAGCACAGGATAATTAGCTTTCTTAAGTCCATTGATGATGATGTCTGAGATGTTATTGAAAAAGGCCATGCCAAACTCACGATTATGACTAATGGGCAAACTATTTTTAAAACAAAAGCCCAATGGACTAAAAATAAGAAGTATCTCTCCAATTGCTATAATAAGACGATGAATGATATTTATAATGGAGTGACTGATAAAGATTTTCGTAAATTTCCATATGTAAGATTGCAAAAGAAGCACGAGATGTCTTGTAAACTGTATATGAGGGTATATATATTGTGAAGCAAGCAAAATTGCAGAAACTGAATAAAGGTTTTGAAACTATTGTGATGGAAGAGAATGAGCCCTTTGATGAGTTTTATGCAAAGCCAAATGATGTTTGCAATTCAATTTTCTATTTGGGTGAGCAAGTCCTTGAATATAAAATTATTAAAAAGATTCTGGGGTCTTTACTTGTTAGGTTTGGTTCAAAGGTTGATACAATTAAAGAAAATAAGAATCTTGACATTGTTAAGGTAAACCAACTGGTTGGAAATCTTCAGACTTCTAAAGAAAACTGTTTGGATAATGAAAAATCTAAGGTGAAAGGCATTGCTTTGAAGGTTTTCAAAAAATCAGTGAAAAAATCTGAAAAGGAAAATTGAAAGAGATTCTAATTCTGAGGAAATTGATCTCCAAGCAGCTGTTATATTTTTGAAGAAATTTAAAAAAATTGTGAAGGGGGGGTTAAATGTTTTGAGTGCCAAGGCTATAGTCATCTTGTATGTGACTGTAAAAATCTGAAAATGAATTTAAAGAAAAAGGTTTTCAATTTGACTTAGGATGATTATTCTTTTGAAAATGAAAAAAGATAGGAAAAAGAGCCTGAGGTTGATTAGTTTAATATGGTTAATGGCAAGTATTTGGCTTTCATGGCTAAAACTTCACATGGTTCCTCCGCCTATGGTTCTAATAGTGATAATAATGAGATGTAAGATAAAGAAGTAGATTGGGAAGTGAAGTATAATACATTCTATGAAGAGTGTGTTACGCTAACTAAGTTCGAGAATAAAATTGCATACAAGTGGAAAGCTTTCGAAGATTAGGTTGTATCTCTCAAGTTTGAATTAATGGATGTACATGTAAAGATTAAACTCCTGGAAGAGCAGAAAAGTTCAATGAATGAAAAATATGACTCATTGTATGATGACTTTGAGCTATAAGAAAAAGAGTTGGATTTTCTTAAGAAAGAGTTAAGCTCTTGTCAAGTTGAAAAAGAAGATGTAAATGGCAAGCAGAAGATTGTATTATATGAATTGAATTTACACAAAAGCCTATCTGAAAATGATGCGCACGGGTTCGAAAATTTTTAAAGATATCTAGAGTATTTATAGAAGGTCTAATGACACATGCGGTCTTGATTGTGATAAAGGTGCATCTACTTTTAAGGCTAAAGTAAATTTGTTTATGTTTCACGTAATCATACTTTACTTTACATGCTGCACATGTTAATAATGATGGAAGTAGTACAAAGAAGAGGACTGTGTTATGGCTTGTATGCACAACTAAATGTAATCATTGTAGAATTAAAGGATACATTCGCCCTCATTGTAATAAGTTGAGAGCTTTGCCTAAAAACAAGTAATGCAAGAAGCAATTGTCTGAGTCAAAGGTTAAGATAAGAGCCATCAAGATGAGAAAATCTGAATTGCCTACTAATTTGGTACACACTACGCTGAAAGTTATTAATCTGCAAGTGTGGATACCAAAAACTTAAAGCCCACTAATTAAGAAGATCAAGCTCCCACTCTCAGTGCTACTACGAAGATACAATTAAAGGAGAGTTGCAATTGAGGGAGAGTTACTGCTAGATCCTGATTGACAAATATGCTGCATGTTGAGATCATTTTATTTGTTAATTATGGACAAAAAGGGGGAGAAAGTTGAATTCAAAGGGGGATATGAAGATTCGACAAGCTGAAGATACATGGTATTTAATAGATATAGTGCATTTCTTTTGGTGCAATTCAATGTACTCAATGTAATTTTTATTTTATTTTTTTGATAGATTAAATGTATAGCGAGTTTTTTCCATGATTGTTAAAGGGGGAGATTGAAAGGATTTTTGAATGTTAGCTAATTCATGAATTGGACAAAACTCTAGGTCCATTAAGTTGTAAGTTGTATTCTTTTAAATGAATTATGGTTTGAGTCACTAGAAGAGCTGAAGAGAAGAAAAATTGGACGAAGGTTGCTTGATTGATTGAATTGTTGCTCAATCAAACGGATTGAATTCAAGTAAGAACCATAATTTGATCGATCGGATGACAAAAAAAATCCCACCGACTAGTTGCAGAATTGTTTTCTAATTGTGCCAATTCTACGCAAAGTATTTTAGCTAAGCACGAATTGTGGGTTATAAAAAGGGTTCCTCTCTCAACCTTAGATACAGCTCTCATTAACCTAAGTAGATATTTCACATTGGAGACTATCTTCTCTAGTGCTTTCATTAAGAGTTGAAGTGCTAAAGCTTTGTTCTAGAAAGCAGTTTCTTCTACATCTCTTGTAAAAATGTTGAGGCCATCTTGCGTGTTCAATATGCAAGTTGATTAAGTACAGAGCAGTATACAGCGAAGGAGAATCGTATCACAAAAGAAGTTACACAAGAATAACTCAATTCTTAGGATGCGAAAAAAGTGTGAGTATATCTTGTAATTAGATGAATGACAGCTTGATCCAACGGTAAAGGCTTACTTATAGCATCCTGGAGAATGTGGGTTCAAGTCCTACAAATAGTCTCTTCAAAATGAAGGTAAAGTTGCGTACATCTTGCCTTTCTCAGACTCCACTATGTGGGAGACTTGTGTACTGGGCCGTCTTCTTTTTTTTTTTTTTTTTTTAATATCTTGTAATTAGACGTTATTGTTTGATAGTTGACCCTTGTTGGATTCATGGTTTTTTACTCAATTCAATTATTCCGTGTTAAAAACTATGTGCCTTCTTGTTGAATTTGTGGCTTTTACTCAATTCAATTATTCGATTGATTTAATTTTCACCACCCACACCACCCTCACCCCACACACCAAAAAAAAAAAAAAAAAATGGATACAGAAATGGACTGCAGTCGCTCTCCAGCCAGGCATTTCTTTATCATATAGAACAAGCAATATTAGTGCAAAAAACTTGCTAACATTAAATGGGTCGCTCTCCAGCCAGGCATTTCTTTATCATGTAGAACAAGCAATATTAGTCCAGAAACCTGGCCAACATTAAATGGGCAACATGAAAGAATATCAATTCCTTTCTACGACCCAGTCTCAATTTGGTCTATAATTGGCACGAACACTGATCTCTCCTTTGAGGAGTGACTCGATTATATACTAGTGTCCTCAATATGCAATTACATAAATACCCCATGAAGAAAGTTTAAAGAAAAAAAATATGTACAAGGTAGATTAGGTTAGATTAGGTAGAACTAATTTACAATAATTACTACTAAAATTCCCCATCTTTGTATCAATTGAATCAAAGTATCATGCTCTATAAGTACACTCTTAGCATTAGCATCGGATGTGGGTGCGGGTGCGCCTCAAGAAAGTGTCAAATACCTTAGAAATGAAGTATTAGCACAAGCGGGTGAGTACCTGTCAGGTGCGGGTGCATCTTGGTTTTAGGTGAATCTGTGTTGCACAGGGTATACCAAAATTGATACACTTCACAGGTAATCATTCTTCTTTCAACATGAAACATCAACACTCGATACACCTGGCTGCATTTTGTTGTACGGGCCGCCTACAAACCTTCATCAAGCTCTGGTTGTAGTCCGAAGCTGCCCCCATTATTTCTTAGTCCAAGCTCTTGTTATGGAAAAACACAAACAAAAAACTGAACAGCTTCAATGGTTACATTGATAATACTCAAATTTGTTTACTATTTAACACAACAGAATGTTAGTCAAGTCCAACCGTCAGGATACATACAAAACACACTAACTGCTGCACAAAGGACAAATAGTGTAATGATGGAAGAACCCGCTCTAGCTACTAGGCCTTGAAAAGCCAATGTCAATGGCTACTGCCATGCCCCATTTCTTGAAGCAAATTTAACATTATAAAAGCAGAAGAATTCTCTGAATCTTTTACTCTTGATTTGGGATCACCTGTTGACATGAAGACGCCAGCAAAAGTATCCACTTGGACTGAACACACAAACCGCTTATCATGGGCAGGTCCAAATTCTCTCTCTACTCTGCAAGTATTATAGAATAGACATTTAAGCTTTTCTAAGTATACAAAAAATTACAATACAAAATCCTGGTTCAAAAAATAACAATGTAATCTCGGTCCATCAAAGATAATGTAATCTTCGTCAGAAGATGATTGGGTTCAAAAAGTAACTCAAAGACTTAGCAGAAAAAAAAGGAAGCTTATAGCCAACAGGGGAACAAAAATGAATCTAGCCATGCAGATTTAAAGAATGTAAACGGTAAACCTTCAATTAAATGTATAAAAGTTCAAAAAATTACAGTGGAGATGGAAAACCTATAGCAGCATGTTGTGAATAGGTTATCCTTATATGCATTCATGGTTTCAGAAGACAGAATGCAATCCACTCTATGCATCTGCATCTACTAGTATCCAAGGTCATAATGTGGGCAAGGTAACATATATTGAGAAATGCTAGGAATTTAAAGACAAGATGATATAGAAGTGGGGAAGAGGTATGATCTAAGCACGAAAGCTTCACATGATATTAAAGTGCATGTGTTGGGCTTACACCAGACAGTTTGGATTGGGTAGACTATTCGATAGGAAGGGCCAACTTTATCTAACTTGTTAAACCATCCTTGTTTTCTGTCAAGAGCCTTAAAAATGGAAGATTCAACCAAACTTAGTCGAACAGTCCATTCTGGATTCTCATGATAAATGTTAGGATCATTGAAACATCTAAGGTACCTCAAGCCATCTAAGCTGGCCCCTTCCCATCCAACATCCCTTGTGTTTCAAAGGAAGAATTGGCCTATACTGTTCACACCACAATATATGGTCAGTGAGTTTCCCATTGGATCATATTCCTCAGAAAACACAATTAACCTTGATGGACAGTCCCAGTTTTTTTTTTCTTGGGGAAAGTGCAAGTTTAAATGTTCAAAATCTCTGGAAGACTGCCACTTGCTTCGATAAGCATCTGATGATCAGATTATTACTCCCCACTAATGGCTATAAGGGAGGGGGGAGGGTGGGGGTATTATAGTTACTCATGTGGACTACCACATGCTGACGACTAAATTTGACAGAACACCACATAGACACCAAAATGCATAATCCAGTAGATTACAATTAGATCCAAAGGAAGGATTGGGCTATACTGTTCACACCACAATATATGGTCAGTGAGAATCCCGTTGGATCATATTCCTCAGAAAATACAATTAAACTTGATGGAAAGTCCTAGTTTTTTTTTTTTTTTTTTTTTTTTTTTTTGAGGAAAGTGCAAGTTTAAATGTACAAAATCTCTGGAGGACTGCCACTTTATTCGATAAGCATCTGATGATCATATTATTACTCTTCCCTACTAATGGTAATGAGGGAGGAGGGAGGGGGGAGGGTGGGGGCATTAGAGTTACTCATGTGGACTACCACATGCTGATGACTAAAATTGACAGAACACCACAGACACCAAAATACATCATCCAGTAGATTATAATTAGATCCAAAGGAAGGATTGGGCTATATTGTTCACACCACAGTACATGGTCAGTGAGTTTCCCATTGGATCATATTCCTCAGAAAACATAATTAACCTTGATGGAAAGTCTTAGCTTTTTTTTTTCTTGGAGAAAGTTAAAATTTAAATGTTCATAATCTCTGGAGGACTGCCACTTGATTCAATAAGCATCGGATGATCATATTATTACTCTCCCACTAATGGCAATGAGGGAGGGCGGAGGATGGGGGTATTAGAGTTACTCATGTGGACTACCACGTGCTGATGGCCACAATTGACAGCAGACCACATAGATACCAAAATGCATAATCCAGTAGATTATAATTAGATCCAAATTACTTCAACTAAGAGATAATCATTGCTTTAAATTGTAATCAACACTTGCTGTAAATATAGCATGCGATGGATATAAGAAGGGACCTCTCTAATGGAAGGCACCCAATTCTTCCACTAAAATCTCTTCTTAAAGCCTAGCTTCTGTTTCAGATAAATTGTTCGTACAGCCCAATGCAGACCACACTCAGTTTGGACTTAGGTTGGCCTGGCCATGAGTATCCTTGCTTATCCTTCAAAAGAAGCTATCCATTTGGTGAAAAAGATATCATCATGGGTTAAGTCACATAACACTCAACCAAATATCGAACTTAGACCATATAGCATATTAGAGAATCCAATGGTCCAAGCTTCAAGACATTTAGACTTCTAAGGACTTTAGAAGAAAAATACATAGTTATTGGGATTTAAATTCGCCAACTTATTGTCACAAGCTTAGTTATTGGGATTTAAATTCGCCAACTTCTTGTCACAAGCTATAGCTCAGTTGGTTAGGGACACGTGCATGTGTTTGTGTGTGAATAAATGAGTTTGAGTCCCCCGGCGTGGCAAAAATAAAAATTAAAAAACAGCTATTGGTTCCACGACCTAATCACCGCAATGGTATGTTGAAAGTTTTTTATTTGAGTTTATTCTTTTAAAGTTTAAACCAACATGGGAGAATCCAATACAGATGTTGAAATGAATTTCCATCAGATATGCACATGCAAATGTACAAATAGACACAGATATGCATGAAATTAATAAATATGCAAAGATGAGCACAAGCATGAGTATATAAAAAGAGAATAACATCAATACGGAAAGTGGAGGAGAGACAGGGTACTACTGAAACCTTTTAGTGCTAGTACTTATTAACGTAGTTCTCCTCCATGAAAACTTACTGCTATGGAAAATGTTCCATTACTTTATAATCATTTCCACTTGCAAGTTCCTGAGAACATATTTAAAAGAAGTCTAGATGCAAAAAACACTTTATGAAACCATATGAGAATTAAAAAGTGGGCACTTGTTCGCATGAGAACAGTGGTCACTTTATACATGAGAACCATTTCCATGGGTTCCACCTAAATGTATGCTAATCATGGAGGGTGGGAGTAATGGGAAGATCAATGCATGAAAATCGATATAATCAGATCAATAAAGATCTGCATTTCAAGGCAACTAAGATCACTGGTTAAAACAGATGATGATGATAAAAAAATAATAACATTAATATCAACAAAGATGATGATGACCAATCAAACACAACAACAATTGGATAGTATCACATTGGAGTGGGTATGAGGGTTGTAGATTATCATAGGCTGTTCTAGTAAGCCCTCTAAACTAGTTCCTACAGAATTTAACTGAGAACAGTTCTCATAATAAAATTTCATATGTATGGAACTTTTACATGAGAACAGTTCTCACTTTTCTATATGAGAGTTTTTTTTTTTTTTTAAACTATGGAAGCCCACTTTGAGGCATGTCAATCATGAAGGGTTGGAGGGAGGGTTGGAGGGTAAGAAAACCAATTCTGTATATACAATATCTTCATCTATATTTGTTATAACAATTTTCCCAACAATGTGATCTAGGTTGAGTACCACTTTTAAACAAAAGAGAAATCAATTTAGTTCCACTAGTTTTTGTGGCTACTGCCAAGCCCCTCCTTTTAATTGGGATTGGGACTAAAAAATGTTGAGACACAGCATATCATGGAGGAATTAGCCATATTGGGACTGCTGAAATAGGCAACTTGTTGGCCAAGGAAAGATAGAAAGGCACTTGACTTGCATCTTAGTACATATATATTACTTTGCCACTAAGGATCATTTATCTGTTAAGAATTGAATATGAAAATGGGATTTACAATGTAAAATTTGTATAACTGAATTTTAAATATGTAAAATTCACATGCGAAATACAATGCCATGTTCCTTTGGAAGCACCATTTTCACAGGAGTAAACAGTAAATGGCTCCAATTAAAAACTTAAAAATCTTCATATTATCTCAAAATCTACGACTGCTTGAGACATGGAACTCAACACTTCTAAGGTTTAATTCTTTGGTTCTGCTTCATTAAATTTTACCATTATAAAAATAAAAAAAAAGGATTTAAGGTTTGATAGGTTAAAATTTTTTTTTTGAACAGTTCGGATTATATATTTGGGGACCCCAGGAGTAGCAAAGGATAAAAGATAGTGAAGGGATCTGATACCAAGACCTATCCCAACTGTCCTCTATACTAGCGCCCTCTTAAGCAATAAGGTGTATAATTATTCCACACCTTTCCAGGTAAGAAAATTCTCATATGAAAATGGCCTCATTTATATACCATCTTCACACCTCATTTACACGTGTGATGCGCAAATAAACATGCCCATGCTACATTTACACATGTAATGAGCGCAACCCAAAAAAAAAAAAAAAAAACTCTCTAAGTTCTTGCGGGTCTACTCATAAAGAAAGAAATTGGAAGGAACCAAATTTGTGAGATGTAAGAAAGACTAACAGTCCCACCACCTTAACATATAAACCTACATTTCACTTTCTCCTTTAGCGCTCTTGCAAAAATTTCATTTGCTTTGAAATAAAAGAAAATATTTGCAAAAACCAAATGCTGTATAAAATAGAAAATAGACCACGGAAACTCTATGATGTGATAAGGTGGTACGGGCTCTCTCATAAATATATGCCTTTAACCATTCTTTATCTACTGAATTACTAAGCATTCTTCTCTACTTATGCCATAGTTCTATACTTTCTTAGACAACTTTTGCATTTTAGATCATTTAGTTAAAGCTTCAATTTTCAGTTGATAAAGATCAAATAGAATTAAATGCATATATCTATTTGTATCCTTCGTCCATACTCTTTAACATTACTCAATAGTTTCCTTATGTCTTTTATTATTTTGTAGCCATCAACAAATTGGTCATTTTAGGACCTCATATAAAATATTTAAGCACATATGCCATGCTACTACTGGTGTGTAAAAGAAAAGAATATCATGAGAGAAACATCTCTCATCACAACATCCGCAATCTCATTGTTGTTATGTTACATTAGAAAACATGCTTCTTTTGCTTTAAAAGTTGCTTGAGAGTTCCTTATGAGAAAGTTTCTCAACAAAAGAGGAGAAAAAGAAACACCATTTCCAACATACAATGGCAATGATGAGAATGCATGCAGACTTCATCAAAGAGAACTCTTTTATCATTTATCTCATACAAGCAATCACATACCAGTGAAGAAGAAAAAAGTGCATACTTCCTAATTGACAGGATGATTGTACCTGTAGCAAGGATTGGGCCAGCGGTTTCTGGCGCAAAGCGCATTCAACCTCATTTTGGCTCCCTCCTTCTCCACCACTTTATCAGTCTCCATATCCCTGGGTACAGAATCCAACAGACCCTGCAGGGCCTCCTGCACTGCATACAGCTTTGCAGTCTCTTTCTGCTCTGAGCTGCCGCTTCCGAGAAGCTCGCCGTCGACATACACGCTAGCTATGTCCTTTGGACCCTCTTTCCAGTACCGTATATCCAGCTGCTTCCCCTGCTTCCGGCAGAACTCAAACAGTGCCGCCGGAGGCTGCTGCAGGGTCTCCAATGTAACCATTGGCTCCAAGAGCCGTCTGAAAACCTAATGAATGAATCACATCAAAGAAGAAGAAACAATAAAGGCATCTTTGACCTAGAAACCGGAATCTGGAGAGAAACCCCTCACCGTCCACAGTATCTGGAGATTCAAATCGCAATCAACATAAATTGCAGCGGCAATCCCTTCCACAATGTCCGCCAAAACCTTGGGTGCTTTGATCGCGCCCGTGTAATAAACTTCGTCTGCTTCTGCACTAATCGAATCCGCAAACTCTTTCACCTAATCATAAGAAACCAAAGAAATAAGAAACCATGAATCAAGATTCAAAGTTTGTTTTTAAGCATCTAGATGGACCTTGTCGTCGATGTCGGGGGTGTTACGACGCACGTACTGATACAGCCCGTGCCGGACCGCTACGCGGGCGAGCTTTTCGGTGGTGGCGTTGGCATCACGGAGGAGAGAGAGCTTGCCAGGGCCGAGGTGGGGATACGCGAGGTAGAAGTGGTAGGAGAGGGCGAGGCGGAGGACGGCGTCGCCGACGAACTCGAGGCGCTCGTAGGTGGCGTGACCGGGGAAGGAGGAGTGGGTTAGGGCGTCGAGTAGGAGCTTAGGGTTTCGGAATCGGTAGCAGAGCTGATCTTCAAGCGCTGCAACTGCAACTCTCATGCTCGCATCGCTGTCGCTCGGGGCCATCTGCATCTGCATCTGCGTTGGGTAATCATCCATGGCGGATCAGTGGCTTCTTTTCTTTCTTTGCTTTTTCCTTCTTGAGGAGAAGCAGAAGTAGAAGAAGAAGAAGAAGAAAGAAGGGAAGAAAGAATGGAAGAGGGCATTCATTTCAACTTGTCTGGTTTTTGAGTGGCTTTGTGCTCTATCTATCATGGAGGGTTTTTTTTTTTTGGGAAAATTGAAAATAAGGCATTAGGTTTTTTCCTTATTTAGAAAAATGACATAAGTTTCAAGAAATTTCAAGTTAGAGCTCAAGTTTTGAGTGAATTTTTAATTAAGGACATTTGATAATTTAAAGTACTTATTGGCGACTTTCGTCCTCGGCTTTCTTAAAATACTAAAATTGCGAATCTTTAAAGACATGTTATGGTTTTAGCAGCCACTATATATTGTTGATCATTGTGGTGATGCTAGTTTTCTTTGATCATCATGAAAATGCCATGGAAGAATATGAGGAGAATGTAAAGGAATTGAATGAAAATTTTATTTCAATAAAGCATAGTCTGGGTATTTTTAAAACTTGAGGGAATCCATTAGTAATAATTATAAATCAAATTATTAGTCCTCTAAAAGTTATTAGGGAAGTTCATGGGCCGCGCTAAACAATATCTAGGCCTGGCCAGAGATTGAACCCTTAGGCCCAAGCCCCACCAAGCCCAAATTAGGCATTAAATTCCTAGCCAAGCTTGGCCCACATTAAATAGATTGAGACTAGGCTTGACTCAATAATATTTTATTAATAAAAGGCTTTTTTTTTATTAATTCCATATGACTGTATTTTGGTTTGCTGCACTTCATGAAGTTTAATGACATGGCATGTGTTCGAGCCCCTCTATAAATAAAATGCAATTTTTGCATCATCACGAAGATCCTTTAATAGTACGATGATGTGCTATCCTTAATAGATTGAGATAACTGGGGGCCTCCTTGCAATTCAAAAAATTAGTGAGGAATAAAAATAGGTTGTGGGGGCTCACGTTGGATTAGCCCTTTCTCGTACTATGGTTGTGACAGTAAAACTAGAGGTAGCTGCGTTGGCCAATTAGATTACTATCCATACACAAACTTTTGTTGGCCAACATCACTCGCATAAAGTACATTTCCGCCTCTTTTTGGCCCGAAGTGCTACTATTAGTCATTGCCTTAGTTTATAGAACATATCTTACATAACCATGATAATGATCTCAGGGGGTAGTAATAGAAAAGTGCTCAATTGTTTCATACATTGCAAACTTATAATCTCCATAGTAACCACCATCCCCAGGATAGTCTGGAAAAATTTTGCTGATGATAAAGATGCAAAAATACTCGACTCACACTTCTCATCCACCCCTTTTCGTCTTACCTCAATAGGATCAATAGTACGCTTCTGTTTCTATGTCAAATGTACTCTTTTAATCTTTTTGAAGCTTTTATTAGCTCAAACTTCTCCCCAATTAGGTCCTCAACCCTCTGAGCTAGATCTGGATCTTAATCTAATAATGGCTCTTCTACCTTCTTCAGTTACTTACCTAGCACATCATCTTCTGCTGAAAAGATATACTTTAAATTAATTGGGCAAAAATAATCTTACTAATTTTCAAATCTACAATATACATTTAAACCCTTACTAGGATATGCCTGTTCGACAACTCTTCGTGCAGTTGTGATGCAAAAACTTCCCATACCTTCATTGTATACATTAATCTAATGACATTAAAGTAAAAAAATAACTATCAATTATTATTGATAAATAATGATATATATATTAAATTGGAGAAGATATAAGACATCATATAAGATCTCTCCATGGTTTTCTTTTCAATTTAGTTACTTTATTTGTGGCCCAAATTGCCTCATTGGTGTCATCTACTAGTCTTTCAATATCAACCCCACACAAATTTTATCAGTTACAACTCAATCTAAAGATTGATATCAAAATTGTGTGTTAAAGAAGTAATCTGTAAAATTAATGGATTTAAGTTAATAATATGGCAAGAAAAATTTAATACAACAATGAAAGGTGAGAAGAAACCAGTCTCCACTTAGCAGTAGTGTGTAAGTTATGATGCAATTGTCGCTCTCATCGATTGTCGATATCTTCCAATATTTTTTATAATAAGTACAATTTGCTTGAATAGTCATCTTTGCTCTCTCCATGGTCTCATATGAGAAACCTATTGTTGGCTTATCATTACCATTGACCAATCAAAGAATCTTTATTAGGGGTTCAAAAACATGTAAAACCTTTCACATGAGGCCAAACCTTATTGGACTTAATGATCTTGTATACTTTTTATACTTAGGAAGTTGGCCTCTTTGCCCACTTTGAATTCAACCATTTATTTGATTTTATGAGGTGGACAAGCCCTTCTTTACACTTGTAAAAACTTCCAATGGCTATAAACTGGTAGGCAAATCTAATAATGTTAAGCCGTGATAGTTCAGGATTACCCCGTTTACTTTATCATCATTGAAACAAGCCTGTAAGACTAATAAAAACAAATAGTGATAGTCTTCATCCTTTCAATCATTTGGTGCATGACTTTTTCTTGAGCAATTTCTTCAAACATCAAATCTATATAATGTGTTCCATATGGGGACCAGAAAATCTTTGGCTTTATTTCATAAGTATCATTCATGTTTTCTTCTCGTTTGCAACATTGTCAATAACAACTTGGGCTAGACAATCTCCCCTAATTACATTAATCACATCATTAAACAACTTATTAATATATTGATGAGTGTGAAAAGATGATGAATGCGAAGGAATAAAGTCCAGCATTCACACATTCAAATACAGAAAAATGAGAATAAAATTACAGATCATCATTAAATTTCCTTTTGTTTACATTGGTTTAGTGCTCTAACCTCAGGGATGCAGACCTTTTATAAGTTTTAGAAATTCACAATCCTTCCCTTTGGCATCAGATGTGATCCAAACTAAGTTAGAAATGCAAATTTTGAGTTGCATGAAGAACATAATTAAGAAAAGTGCACAAAGAAGGAAGGGTGAGTCAATGACCATGGGGCTCAGTCACTGACCTCTTGCTAGTGACCGTGGACCTACAGTCATTGAAAAACAGTGGCCGATTTTGGCCATTTTCTTCCCTGCTCGCTTTTGGAGCTTCTCCAAGGCATTGTAGACTGTGTTTTTTGAACTTTGAACATGCAAATAGCAACTTAGAAGGCTGAATTCAATGTGGGAATCACCCATGATCTTTGATAATCACCGTTTCGATTATGGATTGCGTTAGTGCAAATCTGAAAGGGTTGCAAAGGATTGCTGAAGTTGTGTCATTCTGACTGTATGAGTCTCAAAGATTATAATGACGTCCATAAGGATTTCACCGCAACTTCTAACATAACCATCACCCATTCAGTGGAAAAATCAAAGAAAAGAGCAAGGTTTCATCCCTTGAATTGCCATGGCCAAGTTAGGAAGTCTTTGTGTAGTTCATAAAACTTAAAAGGGACTCCCATCCCTTGCAGCCATGGGCTCACCTTGAGATGGTGGGAGGCTGAAGAGGACTTGAGTTGCAGTAGACACTTTTAGTGAAGAACCCTTTGAATCATTGCCAAGGTGTTGCAAAATGCTTCTGTGAACCTAGTGAAATCTCTGGAGCCTTTGGAACTTTGCTTTAATCCTCCTGGAACCTTTTCCCAAGTGCATAAGTGTGCTTTTTATAGATTTCAGAGGTAGTTGAAGGAGTTATAAGGAGTTAGATTTCACTTGCTTGAAACTGTCAGAAACCACCTACAAGCGTCACTAGCCATGGGTGCACAGTCCCGGACAGGCCCATTTATGGGCTTTTTTCACATGTGACCCATTTTCATTAGTTTAGGGCCTAAACGATGTCCAAAATTCATAAAACTTGGAGGACGTTTTTTTGGAAGTATTTTGAGCATGCCACAGAATTTTCATCATGTTTTGCTGTGACCTTTTAGTTGCATGTTTTAAGTCAGTGTCATCTTGTATTGCAGGTAGTCGGTTGATTTTCCACCCAAATGATATCCAACTACTTTGAAAACTTTGAAGAGTTGATCTTGAACACATTTTGAATCTTTGATCCAAATTTCATGAACTTTGACCTTCTAGAAGCAGGATTTTGGTCATTGTAGCGAAAAGCCAAACCAGTGACACACGTACTCCCGTGCACGTGCATCCAAACCCAGTCCAGATGCACACACACAAGGGATCTAACACGTGCGAAACAAGCGAATGCAGAAGCTGTAGATATCATAGCAAGCAACAAAGAAATAGCGGAAGCTGAAAAGTACGGAACGGAAAAGACGAAGATAGATACAATACTCGAAAACCAGATACAAATCTGAGTACACACCAAAATCGCGATATACAAAATAATACAGAGTATCAAAGTCTCAACTGCCAAATACAAATCTCCAAAAAACAAAACAACTAGGCCACTGATGATATGCATGTAAGCACTTGGCAGAGGTGATCAAGCCCACTCTGCCAACCCAGAGGGTGCTTCTAAGCTCTGCCCTGCAGCCTCCTCAACCGCCGGAGAGCTGGGCAAGGGATCTGTGCCTGCAACACCACAGACAACACCAGTGAATACAACGATCCAGCAAATATAAGTAACATGGACGAAACACTCATAGTATCAAATTGAATAATGACAGAATATTAATTAAAGAATTTCATCGTAGTAAGCTAAGCAAATCGTGCATAGAAGTAAAGCATGATAAGTGAATCAAAGCATAGAAATACTGAACTAGGTGGCTACTACGTTAACCATATTCTCTCCGATAGAGAGCAGAGTAGAGCAGATAAGAACACCACTGTCCGGGCCAAGGGTACAAGTGGGTCTCGGTTTCCTGGGTTCCGGGGTCCCAAGACAAAGCGACATTGCAGTGATATAGAGATACAGAGATCTAAGCCAGAGGTAACCCCGTCGGGCATCCTAGGGCTGAGGCTGAGTAGAGCCAGACTAATGCCAATCAAATCAAATCCAAAAGAAGGGAGATTATCCGCTTTGGACTCACCGATGACAAAGACTGGATCTTATTCTCACGTATTAATCTCTGGGCAGAGCCACCCGGGAATACCCAGTGAATCAGAGATATACAAAGCTAGAGATATACAGAGCATAACAGAAATACAGAGCATAGCATAGATTAAGTCAAAGCACAGCATAGATCAAAGTATAGTACAGATCGAAGAATAAAACAGATATACAGGACGAAAGCAAAATGACCTCGTAATGCATAGACATAGATTTGCAGAACAGAGGGCAAAACTGTAAACAATATGCAATGCATCTCAAATTAATACGGAATCAAGGTTAATTACAAGCCAACACTAATCTAGTTGTCCACTGTCACTAACCGTGCATGATGATGTAGTTTTAAGTTATTCGATGCACCGTTGCCATCCAAGTGTTGCAATGTAATCCTCACGTGTACCGAAGTCCCTTAACCCAACACCCATGGGGAGGTGCTTAACAGTAAATCAACACATGAATAAGTCACAGCCTAACAGACTATTCATGCGGTCCAAAGGGTCCATTGGGCAGGTTTACCTGGGTGGTTAACCTGTATTTTAGCCCTACAAAGTCACACCATTATCCTAAGTTTTATTTCAGATTTTTCAGGTCTTACGGTTTAGCCATGGGTGACTTACGGCTTAGCCGTATACATCTTATGGCCTAGCCGTAACATGCACTAAGGCTTAGCCGTGGTTCCCTTTAGAACACGGCTAAACTGTCATCTTCCACCTCTGATCTGATACATTTCACGGCTGAACTACGGTGGATTCCACGGCTTAGCCGTAGACCAATCCACGGCTTAGCTGTAGCTTCACCGTAAGAGTACTGAAATCAGAAAGTTTCGACTGATCAGGGTGATAATTCACGGCTGGGTCACGGTTAGCTTACGGCTCAGCCGTAGAACAATTTACTGTTCAGCCGTAGCCTAGCCGTAGAACAAAATACGAAAATTCAAGTCTCTGGAATCTGAGCCGTACAAAGTTACGGCTTAGCCGTACAATACAGAACACGAAACTGAAGTGAGTACAGAAACTAAAATTTGGTACAGAAACTTAGCAAAACAAGTTCCAGATGTTCCAATATCACAGAATTTGGCTGTAAAACATAACAGACATGTATAGGATATATAAGATGAAATCAAAGCAGTCAAATAAAATACCCATATGTGTTATACAATCCTGTACTTATACTTGCCTCAAAGCTCTGTCAATCACTGAAGCCAAGCTCAAATCCAACTACAACCCAAGCAAAACAAATCCAAACACAATCCATGAGCATGCAGAGAGAGAGAGATGAGAGATCCAATTGGAGAAGAAGAATTGGAGTGAACCCACTTACCTCAAGTACAAACAGAGATGAGAGAAGAGAACGAACCCAATCGAACCAAATCCCACACCAACAAGGAAGATAAGAGAAGTGAAGAGAAGAGGAAAGAGTGTACGTGGAGTCTCCTTGGAGATTGCATGCAACGTTGAAGCAAAGGAGCAGAAATGAAGACATCTGTACAGGTGACTCATATATATAGTTTCTGAAGTTTAAAACAAAGTCCAGTGAATTTCGGTTATTTACAAATCAAGTCACACGAGGGTCCAACTTCTCCAATTGACTCTGAATGGGTCTGAGATAGTTACGGAAAATAACGAGTTCAACAAAATACACGTGCTGACGTCAAGATGATGCAAATATGATGCACTCAAAGCAAAAAAAAAATTACAAAAAAGGGCTTAGAACTACCTATCGCAGGTCAAAGGTTACTCAACTGCCTATCCAAGACCCAAAACCAAGTCCAAAAGAATAAAACAACAGAAAAGCACACTAATGAGTGACTAATCCGGCTCAAAGGGAATCGAAGTGTTACAAAGATATTGACCCAAAGTTGACATGTAGTTGTATTTGGTTCAAATGACATTCAATTGACATGAAAATTTGCAAAGTCACTCGTGAATATAACTTGAAACTTTCACCAGGAGTTTTAGAGGATTTGGTTTTCATGAGGTCCACTTTGCATGGTGACCCCTAAGAGCTAGAAAGACAACTATTTGAACTTGGTTTTGGTCCAAACGATGTCCAAATGTTCTGAAACTTTGAATAATTGTCCTTATTTGTATTTGGAGTCATTATTATGAGTTTCAGCTAGTTTTGTTATGTAGAAGTATCAGTTGCCACAGTGACCCCAAGAAAGCCGGGAGATAACCGCTGAAGCTAGAATTTGAATTGAAATGAAGTCTAATAGCTTTGAAACTTGAATTGTTGCACTCTAAGAGCATTTGAAGTTCTCTGAGTGAGTTGCATCACTTTTGAACATCTGGATATAGTACTTGACCTGGTATTCCATAATTTTAGGGTTTATGTGCCCTTTGAGCTTGTAATTTGCTTGTGATGTCTTTGCCCCAACACTTGTAATGCTTGTGATTTTTTATAGGTCAACATACATCTCGCATCTTGGACATAATCAGTTGCATCAATAGATTTTATAAACACTATTCCTAAAATGATGGTAAACTAGAAAATACAATAGATTGTTGACACACAAAACATTCTACGTGCAACAAAAGGCAACAAAGGGGTAATTAACCATGTCAAAGTTGGTCAAAAACTACAATGAAGGTATGCAGCGAAGATCAAGGCTAGTTTGAGAGACATCAAAGAAGCTCTTTTGAAGTTTGCAAGAAGAATGAAGCATAAGAAATACCAAAACATGCAAAATGAGGTTTACTGCCCTCAACCGTCGGGCGGCCAAGTTAGGCACCATTCGACGCATGCACCAAGTGCCAACCAGTGTGTGCCACATGCACCCGCTGGCGTATGACATGTGTAACCACCGGCACACTGTTCAGAAGCGGTTTTTGCACATTTAAGCAGCCATACCTACTACAAAATGTGCTGACCAAGTCAACCACGTGTGTAATAGTCGACAGTCCACCAAAGCAAGTGGGAAATGACCATTTTCCCACTATCTTCGCTACTTGGAACCACTTTTACCAAAAAAGGCTATAAATAGGAGCCTTGACGGCAGTAGCGGGGATCTTCTTTCTCAATTTCTGGCATTTTCAAGAAAGGACAAGCTCCTAGAAGGCTCGAAGCTTTGTTGAAACTCTACCAAAACTCTACACTACTAACTCTTCCAAGGTACTTAACCTTTGAAACATAATTAGAGGATACAAATTAAGTACTAAACAACGAAAAATCATCTCAAGACCCTCAAAACACTTGTTTTTTTAGGACTTTACTTGCTTTTTTTATTCATGAAGTTTAGGGAGGTCCTTGACTTTGCTGTGTTTATTGTTTTGGATTACCATTCAACAGCCCCAAAACGGAACAACTTTAGACATTTTGCTGGAAAACAAAAGCCAACAACTCCCTCAAAATTCACCACTTTGGCACAATCGAGAAAATAACAAGAAGACTATAATGATTGCCTAATTGACAATCCAATTCAAAACCACTACTCCCCATCCATTTTTGCAGAATACGGGAGTCAAGTTGCAACCGAATGATGAAGAATAGGCGTGCAACAAATCTTGGCAAGCAACCGCCGGTAGTCCCCCAGACAATCTTTCTCTCTCTTTCAGTTAGTCTAGTCTATAAATTTCTCCTTGGTGAGAGCGTCTGAGATCGAAAGGGGGGTTGAATAAAAAAAATGTATTGTAAGCAACCTGTGCTCTCGAGATTATCATGTAGAACTCACGTAAAATTGAACTTCGAAAAAGAATGAGAATGTGAGATTTATCTCTGTGCTCTTATGTTTAATTATTTTCCTTTTTCATGTCTTCTTATTTTTTCCAATATGACTTTGGTCCGTTATTCAAGTAAATGCATTTGAGGTACAATATAGATGACATTTTGTGATGGTTGTTCACCCATCACACATTAGTGTACAACTCATTTCTCTTCATATCCTTTTAAAAGTCTCCACTTAGGACTGTAACTCATTGTATTCCTTATCAACATAGAGATGACCAATCTCATACGACGTGGGTGCCTTTATACCTGGACCATGTTCTACTGCTGCATCTAACAAGGTCGTGAAATAAAGAGAGTTTGTCTGGTGGAATAACGGTGTCTAAACTAAACTTTTCAACAACTCGTACCAAATTATCCCTTCCTTATTAAGATTATCCTTCAATTTTACAAGTTGGGTTACTTGGATATTGGTTTTCTATATGCAAATGGGTCCATTGGACCCACCACACCTGGCCTACAACTTGTGTAGGAGGTTGATCATCCTTAAAGGGTTTTTAGGCCCTCATATCTGTTTTAGATTGCAGTTCAATTTTTAATTTTATGCAATGAAAAATAAAAGTAATCAACCACACAAAGAAAGCAACATAATATTTAACGTGGAAAACTAAACAGGAAAAAACCACGATTTCAAAATGGACAAAATCAAATACTAACTTCCGCAGTTATGAGATATACTCATAATCTTATAGTCAGTCTTCCGACACAAAGCGTTGCAGTTGTTTTTGCTAAAATCCATGACATTCAGTCCCTTGGTGCCCTGTTATTAACGCTTTGATTTCTACCACAAATGAATCTCGACAGCTAGAGAATAATCTCTTCCAAATATGTAGAGCCACAAATCTCTTACAAAAAAATAGAAGTACTAATTTTAGATTTTAAAGCCTTCAGCCCAGCTCTCATAAAAGGCTCTAGATAGAATCTCCACTATAAAGACTCAACTTAGAATATGGAGAATGTGTCTTTAGGGTTGAGAGGAACATCCTTTTATATAGCCCATTATTCGTGCCTTAAGTTTAGAGTTCAAATCTAAACAAAACAGTCAACTATGGCACAAATAGGATAAAAATCTATACAATTCATTAGGCTTCTGCCGCATGTACTCTCAAGCGCGTACTTCGCACATCCAGTTATTTTCTAATTCGTCTGTCAGGCTTGAGCGCAGTCTTCGTGGAGTTGAGCGTAGTCGCCTCTGCTTGGGCCCGTTTAAGTGCGTGCACTGTTTCCTAATTTCTTCAATTCAGCACTTCCTGTGATGCGATCAACAGTTCATATTAAATAATATAAAATGCAAATCAATAGACTCAATTTTTGTCCAATACATGAATTCTGCCAATACAAAAATTCTAACAATCCTTTTCAATGTCTTGTTGTGGCCAGGGCTATTTCTGACTAAATGGCCTATGCAAACCCCTTCTCATGGATCCGGATGAGCCACTCTCCTCATAGTGACCACCTCTAGTGGCTGACTCATATTGCATCCTTCTTCTTTCATTCTTTTCCTTAAGTGACCTCAAACTTTCTCTTCCAGCCATCCTCATATGTGGATTCTTATCAATGTCGGATGAAATAATTTCTTCCTCCCTAAACCCTAATACTTCTTCCTTGCAAGCCTCTAATTCCTCCTCTCTTTGACAACATTTTTTTGCTTTCTTGCATCTAAAAGCTCTAACACTTCTTTTGTTACTTTAGGTGAAACTTTAGGACACTTTGCCATTTGGACTTGCGTATAATCTAAGTTTTGTTTCAATCTGGTTATCCCTCAATTGATGGTTTTTTAACAATAGTTGCATTTAACATTATGCCTACTTAATTTGAGCTTCTTCACCATGACTCTATGCTGTATCAATATCATGCACCATTTTTTATCTTGTTTTTATATAAAAAAATTGATGCAATTTTTTTTTAACATTTGAACCAAGGTCCAAATTACATTAAAAAAAAATAAGAAATACAATTATACATTGCATTTAGAATCTCAAAAGGATACATTTTAAATTATATATTGAGTTTTCTTCTAATAACGAGTTTTAAAAAAATCCAAAAATAAATTTAGAAATAAAAAAATATTGACATAAAAAACTATAAAAAACTAGCATATATAAAGTATACAATGAGGTATAGAAGATATATGAGGCCTAAAATGATTATGCAAACTCAAAAAATCATATTGACATAAAAGAACAATGAAAAATTATCATACATGAGGTATACAATGATTATGCAAACTTAAAAAAAATCATATTTATGGTTAAATAATGAAATACATATCTTATTTTAATATTAATTATTAAAAATATGAAAATAAATTTTAAAAGTATAAAAATAGTGACATAAAACAACAATGAAAAATTGTCATACATGAAGTATATATGCAATGGTTATGCAAACTTTAAAAACCAAATTTATGGTGAAATCCTCAAAATATAATAATTTTTAAAAGTAAACAAACTTAAAAAGATTCAAAATCTTGTAGATCTATATATTCTACTATTAGATTTACTAAAATGGATTCATAAACTCATGTATTTGCTTACTAATTGAATGAAAATACTCCTAGTCTTAAGTCTAACATTAACAAAAAAACCCTTAAATCTCAATAAGATTTCCATTTTTTAAAACACCAATTAATAGATCCACCATCAAAATGTGTAAATCCAAGTGAATGCAATTTATCCATAACAAACAAAGGGTGGAATCATCATTTCTAACTTCTACCCTCTTCCTAGAGAAATTTTTATGAAAAAGAAGGGAAAATACTAACCTTACAACTGGTTTAGATGATTTTCCCAAACCAAATATGAAAAAATGACTTCTTTTATGTCTTTTGGAAGTGAAATGGAAGGAAGGCAGCAACTGGGGTTTTGTTTTGAAGGGAGAAGATGAGCGGAGAAGAAGGAAAAAGCAACAGAAAAATAGGGTTTCTCAGTTTTCTACACCACGACTTATTAATTAAAAATATTGGTAAGGCTAATATTTTCAACTTATCGCCCAATAATTTACGAGAAATTGGTAATATTTTGATGGGCTGATACCGATATCGACTCACACCAAAATATCGTTCCAATATCGGCCGATACAAGTACGTATTGGTTGATACGTATTAGCATTAGCCGAGATTTTAAACTGTATTATGAACTCTAATGATATCCTCTATATCGGCTGATACATATCAGTATTAGCCGAGATTTTGAACCGTGTTATGAACTCTAATGGTATCCTCATTATGAACGTACTCCTACTACAATTAGTAAAAAATTAGTTTAAACCTATAGGAATCCAACATAGCCTCACCTGAAATTTTTCAAAGGACATGACTGTCATGTCGAGGTCAAAATTTGTGGAGTTAGGGTTGAATAATTTCTTTGTCACTTTGTTTAACCATTAAGATATTCATTCTAACCCTACTTTTAGTACAATTTGTGAGAATTTGCTCCAAAGTCTAGAAAGCTTTCCCCCACTCTCCTCACTCTCGAGTATGAACTAAACATTAATATAATTAATTTATAATGTTAAGAATCAACTCACATTGTCAAGAAGAAACTCATGAGTTTAATAGTTAAAGTTTTTGAAACTAGAATACATACAGGTGCATTGGGTTTGAATAACAATTTTAAAGATGAACTAATGATTTTTGTGAATATAAGAGTTGAATTAGTCCATTGTGAGTTTGATCAATATTGAATGTACTTTCGACAACCCTTCTCCTAGTACAAATTGTAGAGATTCTGCTAAAAAAAATCAACTATTTCATTTTCGAAAAAAAAAAAAATACAAGAGATTGTGTTCCCCTCCATTCTCTATTCACAACCCTACTTTTATTATAATCTATGGAGCATTAGAAACCAAGTTGAGGATATTTTACTCCACGTTTCTCATTTTGAAATTTGAATTTAAAATAAACATGAACTAGTCAAGATGTCCAAAATAAACTAGGGAGTTCAAGAGTTAAAACAAGAATAAATAGTTATGAAATACTTTAATGCGAGAAAGTGGTCAAGTCTTTATGCCATAACAGGAAAGGTGAAGGGCAATTTGATCCAAAAAAATGAAGTCTATGGGATAAAATGCTTTAATGCATTACATGTACTTGAGGGTGCTTTTGGAGGTATAGGAATACTTCAGGCTTCTTTTCATAAAAATCCCTATCAATTAATGACAAAAAGTTATATTCTTTTTTTTTCTAAATAAAAAAAATATATTCTCATTTCACTGGATCACAAAATAATCATTACTTACTATTTGATCCCCCCCCTCCTTTTTTTATTGTCTCTTAAATGTACCCTTCACCTCACTTCACTTTACCAATGAAGTTACCAATTGTGTGACAAAGTGTGGGTTAGGGAGGTCCTCTCTCGGCATAACCTACCCTAACAGCCTTGGCATGTTTAAAAAACGTCCTTGATCCATATTGTCATCTTCTTTCTTTCTCTAAAATTAAAGATACACATTCTTATCTTCTTAAATTGCGCGAGTATCTTCAATTGCGATAGATCCTTCATCTCTATGCTAAAATCTCTCCATCATTTTAGTAATTTACATTGATTTAGAAACTCTTAAGTAGACTGCTTTCTAAATCCCTTAAATTTATCCAAAATCAGCGGACTCTCAGGGAACTCACCTAATGTATGTTCAAAACCCATTGCAATCATAATAGGATGCCCCACATTCAAATCCCAATTTTTAACTTAAGTTTTGAACTTGAATGAAAAATATAAAATAAAAATAATAAAATCTTAATGTTGGATATCTTCTCAAAAGAAAAAAAAACAGAAAGACAATTTTAGCAGAAGAAATCCATTAGACTTTGTGAAGACAAAAAAAGTCCTCAAATTTCAATATTGATAAAAAATGCCCAAAATGAGAATATCTCCATTCTTCTTCTTCCTTGTGGTTTTGTTGAGCAAGGATATTGCAACTCACCTATATTAGCGAGGATATCACCACTCATTTTTTCTACTTCACATGTATGGACGAGCTAATATATCTCTATTAAAGGCCTTTTTTGTCAATATTGAAGTTTGAGGACCTTTTTTGTCTTTATAAAGTCTTATGGGGCCTTTCTCATAAAATTCTAAAAAAAAAAAAATAATCATAATGTTCGATACTACGCCAATCCACTTATTCACGGAAGGTAACTAAGGCGATGCATTGGTGGGTTAACACCATAGGGTCATACATAATGATCTTTTTTGAATCCTTTTATGATGTATAGGTGGTCTTCAGTGGCTCTGCCGACATCACCCTCGCGACCATTTTCAGTACAAAAGTAGGCACAAGCTTCTCGGAGGAAAACTCTATGGTTTTGCCACGGTCACCATGGAGTTTTTTGACATAGGATCCGGACTCATTTTAGCTGTTATCATGCTATACTTTTGTGTTAGGAGACATTTCTTCTACTGTTAGATTTGTACCTGGTATAGATAGCTTTGTTAGTTTCTTGTACTAGATCAATATTGCCAACCAATAAAAAAAAAGTATTCATTCTTTTAGCGTGCAACGATAAACATGATACACTTCCATCCCGAGAGAATAGAAGAAGGCTACCAAAAACTTCAAAGAGCATACGGAACTTTGGAAGATTGTATGATACCCACCGGTGCAAAATTTAGACTCGATAAAATCATTTTAACCCATTGAACGATCCATACTCAATAAGATCATTCTAACCTACTAATTGATCTATAACCCTAAAATTTAATGGTTTTAGAGTCATCATTTTTCTACGATTTCAATCTATTGGTGAGAAAAAAGTTGGATAAATGCTAAATTTGGATGGGAGAGAGAGAGAGAGAGAGAGAGAGAGAGAGAGAGAGAGAGTATATACCTCACCCATCTCCAATGATATAACCACACACACAAGGAGACAATCTCCCAACCCCTAATTTGGTTAACCCATCTGCTATAAAATTCGCTGATCTAACCTCATAATGGAAGGAAGCATTAATGCTAGATGATACCCCTAATTTTTTTTATAAGAATGATAACCCTTTAATTTCATTGAAATAGAATCGAAATTTCCATGGCTTGGCAAGCATTCCATGTATCAATAAATAAGGTACTATATCATAGATGAGAAAAAGAGGTGAGAACTACTTCCCGAATAAACCCTTTTCTCATGTTCGGGTCCATCTTAGTGGGGAAGTTCTCTTATTATTTTTTTTCACAGAAAATAGGTGACATGGTTTCATCCTCAACAGGGTAGCAAAAACACACCCCTTTCTCCAGTTAAACTGACTTGAGATTATAAAGAAGTAACTTGTAATCAAATAGAAGCAGCTACTGTCTTGGCTTCACAAAGGTTTTTCAAGATGGTCTTGTCCTTCATACGAATCATACCTCTTTCTCCATGACAAACCCAAAAACAGTGCACAAATACAACCAGATAAGAGTAGTGAATCTACACAAAGGAATTCTTCAAATCCAAATTACTCCTCGCTTCTCAACTTAGTGGAGCATCCACGCATGTCACTCTCTCATCCAAAAGACATTGGAAGAAGAGAAAGGGTCGAGAGAACAAGTAGAGAAAACTACATACAATACACTTTTAAAATATGCATAGTTTTCGCCTTCTATTTACTCACACTTTGTATTCTCTTGTTTTCTCCACCTTTTCTCCGCATTCAGATGACCTCAAATAGAATGCAAGCAAATTACAACACAATCAACTGTCTCATCTGTTGACTTTCTATGATAAGATACAGATAGAAGAATATTACAGTTATCAAAGATGACTGAAAGGTCAGGAGAACTAATGACATTCAACTATGTGACAAACTGGAAGTTCCATAAACAACAGCAATCCAAGAATATCCCTCTTAACTATCAAGTTCCTCTAGCCTGAAAAGTTGATAGATGGTTTTGTCTGTTGAGCTTGAGCAAGAGCTGTTGAAACAATATCACATTTGATTGGTCTTTCTGAAAAAAAGAAAAAAAAAACATATGTAAAAAAAATGTCAAACAGATGAATAAACACAGAGAGCAGTCATAAAGTTAGACACCAAACATTTAAAAATTATTCTGCATTTAGGAAATTCTCATTAAAATGAAAAAAAGGAAAGGAAAATTTATAAAAGAAAATGACCGAACTCTAGAACTTTAATGCCAATATCAAGCAGACACTTTCTTAATGGGAAAAGAAATGAGAAAACAGCAGATCTAATTACATCTTCAGAACTTAAATTCATGCAAATCTCATAAACTCTCATAAAACAATGAGAAAAATACTTTGCTGCTCCAGCATTTGAATTTCTACAAGGAATGAAGAAGAAAATGTAATAGCAAATTACTGCAATTTGCATGATCATGTAAATTTCAGGAGTTTCTTTCAACTTTTGTTCCCTGATACGTTCAAATTTCATGTGTGACTGAGGCACATGTATGAAAGAAAGAATTTCCTGCAACATGGAAATCCAATTTATCCTTGTAATCATAATCATATACTGGATAAGAAAGCATAATACAATCCTTATTCATCAAGCGAAATGTAATGTGTCACAAGGATTCTTTGAAATGAGCAACAAAATCATGTATTAAAGTTTACTCTCACGTGTCAAATGATACATGACATAACTTGATTGTCAAATACTTAGTTGGCGAAAGATGATCGTATCATTTCCTCTTATGAAATTCTAATAAAATATTAAAATTGATTATTAGGCACAATCCTTTTTAATATGTAACGCAACTCAAACATATAACAAGAGCACCTTCCAATAGGGCCAATCGTTCTTGTCAAGTAATGGACACTTTTTATTGATTTCATTATGGTAAATACTTCTACTTCAAAATATACATTTAGTTCAATTTATTTTGAAAATTATTAGCAATTTATAAATTTACATATGGCCTGTCCAATAGTTTACATTGAAAGTACTTGGGCTGTGTTAAAGCATACATATTTCAAGGTGTTCTGCATGTATCAAGTAAATGCATACAAAAAACTACAAGAAAAGAAAAAAAAAAAACCAACAACGCAGCGCCATGTTTTGTAAAGAGAGCCATTATGAAACTTGAAACAAAAATAAGTTTCGAATGAAGAGTGAAAAACTTTTATTATTTATGCAATGCTCCCTTTATAATAGGTAAAATGACTTGAACCTGCATCCTTGAGTTTGTGACAATCAGCACCTTCTGACAGTTCTATGGGTGTGTCACATTCATGCAATGCATTGTAATATGATAATAGCAACTGTGCCATGCTCAACTAATGATTAAAATTAAATTCAATACAGAGTACAGGTCCTGTTAATTCCTAACAATGCTATAAAAGAATGCGTCTCGAGTGAAACATGACCAAATGAATGTGAACAAAAAATAGAACCCACCTTGTTCACAGAATACCACATGCCCCTCTTTCTAACACCTGCCATGCCCACACGTGACACCAGGTGATGCTTGATGTGAAAGATCATGCAGATCAAATCATAGGCAGGCTCCTGTCTCATTGGATTATGTAGACTATTGCCATGTTTCTTTTGACCATCCATTATATATATAGGAGAATACTAAAAGATTTTGTAACTAAAATAACTAAAAAAAAAAAAAGAAAGAGAGCAGACAGAACATTCAAAACAAAGTGCAACAAGATCTTTGGAACTTTCACAAAGTCAGTACTCACATTAAGGCAACCACAAAATGTTGCATCTCTCAACAGGTTAGGAAGGCAATTCTTCAAAATATTAGAGGCCCTGCATCCAGGTAACCAGATTTCAAAGTCATATTGTAGGCCAGGTCTATGCTATATGCATGAGTTAGAGAAAAAAAAAAACAGTGTAAGAAACATTAAGGTGAGAACCATCCGCACAGAAGAACAGTGTGGTCTGCCCTATTTTCTAGCCCACCTGGCCCATATATGATAAAGTTCAACCTCCCACACCAATTACTAACCACTGGATTGAAGACCAGAAAAGAAAAACAAAATGATGATATTGAACTTGAGAGCCATAGATTGAGGAGGTCGAATTATCTAATGGGATTTATATTTTGTAAACCTGTGGGTACCACTGAGATCTTTCCATATCCCACCCCCAATCATTGGCATGGTCCCACAGCCCAAACCACAAAATCTTATTTGCTGATGGTTCTCACTACTGCCACCTTAAAACCTCACTATTTTATAACAAAAGTGGTAAATTAATTTATAAGCAAACCTTGAATCATCAGCAAGCCTAAGGCAACAATGGATTATGTTCTTTAGCAGCCTTGGACTAGGTTCAGAAGGTGATGTAACTGCATTCCACAGGTTACAAACCAGGGCAGAAATGCGATCACTTGCAATGCAAATATATCTCAGCCCAGCATCATTAAAGAGGATTTTGTGAAGAATAAATGTTGCCGCCTAGTTATTCAAACAAATCAAACAGAATCAATAAGCTATAGTAACATGGTATTTATAGATCACAATGTAAATTATATAGAAAATAATTGATTAAACAACACCGACACCCCGAGTATGAAAGGAAGCAACTAAGGACTATGGTTCAATAACATTGCTTAACAGAGGGAAAAAATGGAAGGAAAAAAAAAATGCTACAATGAACATAAACAAGAATGCTATTATCAAGTATAGAGTTGTGTCATGCCTGTTGTTGTCCACTTGATTAGATAGCTAATCTGTGGAATTCACATCCTTCACAATCAAGAGGGTCCACATGCAATATTTTAGCTTAGCTAAGAAAGAAAAAAGCTACAATGAACTTAAAATAGAGATAGAGAATTGTCTAACTGTCCTTGGCCACTTCAATAGATAGAAAATCTGTGGCAGTTGCATCCTTCTCATCTGAAGCAGACCATGTGCAGGATTTTTCTTAAATATCACGGCCAACATATGATGATGAAGGCCAATGAAACCTAGACCTGCTAATTGAATTTGCATACATCTTACATAAAATTATCGCATTGTCACATAAGAATACCTCCAATGAATATGAATAAGACATACACAAACAACCCACCTGAATGTCACCAATCCTATGTTTTTTTAACACTGATTTGAATGAGATCGATGGTTGGTTGAATTGAATTGAAAAAAAAATGATTCATTCTAAAACCCTTAAATTTGAGGGCCACGGTGATGCAAGCCAGATCCAAGATCCCACCCAGCATTGATGGGCCACTTTGATGGGCCACTTTGATCCATGATCTCTTCAAGATCAGGGATCCCTATCCTTAGTTAGATAGTTTTTAATTAATTATCTATTTCCTCTTTTATGTTGAGCTGAGATAATGACTTACTTTATTTGACTTAGTAAGCCATGATTGTTTAGGATTAGTCTTTCCTAGTTTAGCAACAACCCCTCCTATAGAACAAGGAGCCTTTCATTATAATGGACATGCTTTTTTTCAATCAATTCAAGTTCTTTTTTGAGATTTATATCTGATATGGTGTTTTTACCTTTTATGAGGGTGCCCTAGGGGCTAGAATTCATCTTTGGATTCGATCAATCCTTCGGAAGAATGATCTACACTTGATCGGAGATCTGAGGCTATGCCAATTTGGTATTAGAGCCGAGATCCGATCGCTGAAGAGGCGCTTGTCTTTCCCGGATTTCACTATCCACTCCCAACTTCCACCATACCCAGACCTTCCCAACAACCCAACAGCCCAAGCCCTTCTCCGTTGTCACCAAAAATCCCTCACCGAGACTTGTCTCCACCCTAAGTCGAATGCCAAAACCACAACCCTTGAAACCCCATCCCAACAACCCTAGCAGCCCTAGCCACTTCCCGTACATCTTCTGCAACCCAAACCTCTCACAAACCCCCGACTTCATATCACCTATCCCACTTCCGCAATGCCCCGACAAACCCAACCTTCCCAAACCCCTTTGATAGCCTCCTATTCCCAGAAAAAAAAAAAAACCAACCCCTTCTAGATGCCGAACCCCAATCCATCCTCAAAACTCTAAAAAAGAAACCCACTGCTCCGACTCTATGTCAAAAACCCCAACCCCCTCACTGATTCCCCAACACCAACCGTAAACCATCATCCTAGTCCCTACTGCCCCACACCATCCCTGAGAACCCAGAAGCCCTATCTCCATACCCATTGTCCAATCCACCAAACCCAAGTCCTTTTCGAAACCCCACTCACCTTCCCCAAACTACCAAAACCCCACAACAGCCCAA
This sequence comes from Sextonia rubra, assembly GCA_037013555.1. Classification (NCBI taxonomy): domain Eukaryota; kingdom Viridiplantae; phylum Streptophyta; class Magnoliopsida; order Laurales; family Lauraceae; genus Sextonia; species Sextonia rubra. The sequence continues at coordinate 18,192,086 of JASUAD010000016.1, read as the reverse complement.
AACCACTGCTGAGGGCCGTCTGATCTCCATCAATCCACTCCGAAACACTTGAACACCCCTCCAGCAGAAAAAAGAAACAAAAAAAAAAAAAAAAGTGCGAGAGAAGAAAAAGGAGGAGAAGAGAGGAGCAGAGGGCGTACCTGGATTGCTGCCTCACGACAGCACCGCCTTGTTGTCAATGGTATCAAGCTTTCCCCAAATTTTTTCCTGGCCTCCTCAGCGTTATCGGAAGTCCTCCCCAATCCTCTTTCCTGTTGCAGTCGGCCAAGCAAACCAAGTATTGGCCCTCCTTTTCTTTTAAATTCCTCCCCACAAGTATCGAGAAAAGAAGAAGAGAGATGTCCTAAGTTGTCCCATGTGCCAGTGCCACTGCCCAGGCTCAATTTGAGCTACCTTGTTTAGGCCTGTGGGTTAGGTCTGACCCAACTCGACGAGTCTGACTCTGTTTGGGCCTGCAGCCAGATCCGATCCAAACTCATCTAACTTCCTTCTAGACCAAAAAAAAAAAAGGAGACAAAAAAGTGGACCCAGTCGATAAGGAGCCAGGCTGAGCGACAAGCATAGATTTTCTACTTGATCAATCTCAACTGTTGATTTTTAAAAGGTTGATCTTTTGGCCATTTGACCTTGGATTGACACCCCATCTTCGCCAACATATTGCAATTATAAAGATCTACAAGGCCAGTAAGTCCATTTTTCAAAAGGGATTAAATTTGTTCTCCTTCCATCCAAATCATCATGAGATTTTTTGGGCACGCGATTGAAATTCAAAGAATTATGTATCAATACAAATATAGAGATTGGTATTTTGAGAATAAGTTATACTTTGAGCAATTTCTGAATTTGAAGCAAGAAAAATTAACAGTTGATGAATATACCCACCAATTTCGAGAGTTGCAAGATATCTGTGAACTAAATGAGACTGAAACACATTTTGGCTCATTAAATTAGAGGTTTGAGATGACATCTTGGAGAATATGAATGGTAGCGACACTAGTCAAGCAGTATACTTGGAGATGACATCTTGGAGAATATGAATTGTTGTGACACTAGTCAAGCAGCATACTTAGAAGCCTTTCGTATTGAACATATGCTTCGATGATCTCGCATATAACAATGTATATTTTAACAAAAACAAAGAGCACATGTTGTGGAAAGACTTTTCACCAGAGAAGATAATCCCACGATTGTCATTCGCTGCCTCCTCAAAACAAATGAGAGGGAAGAAGAAAAATGGAGAGAGGCAGAGAAATTCTACACACGGGTGAGAGTCAAAGACAGAGCTACTAATTTGATTATTGACAATGGTAGTGCAATGAATTTTGTCGCATAGTGTGCAATGAATTTGGTCGCACATGAAGTTATTGACAAGCTTCATTTGCCAACTGAGTAACTTTAGAAGCCTTACCAAGTTACATGGTCTAATGGTTATGTCATTCTCGTAGCTCATAGATGCTTGGTTTCATTCAAGGTTGGTAATTATGAAGATAACATTTGGTATGATGTGATCCATACGAATATTACTCATATTATTTTTAGATGACCATGGATTTTTGACCGGAAAGCACACCATGATAAAGAGATGAACACATATACCTTTATGTGGAAAAGAGAATGGATTAGACTCCGTGCGTTGCCATCAATAGCCCCGTCTTCATCTACATTATCATCTTCAACTAAAGAACTAAAGCAGGAGCAAAAAGAAGAAATTCAGAACCATGACATCATGATTGCATCAAAGGAGATGCCAACCATGATAGCTAACATTAAGGATGGAATAATTGAGCAAAGTTAAGGCAAAACTAATCTCAGGAAAAATTCAAAGCAAGTGGAATCTGATCAGGGTAATTTGACTCAAGAGCGGCCAAAGGTAAAGGAAAAACAAATGCAAGAGGAAATTGAAGACTTTGCGCAAGCTTATGGCAACATTGACTTCATGGGTTCAAATAATATTGATCAAGACAATGTCACCCATGAGCCGCAAAGAGTTGAGGAAGAAAAAGGATAAACAGATAATCAAGACTTTGAGTAGGCTAATAAGAATATTGAACATCTGAAAGATCTGATAGTTACTCTGTTTCTAGCAATACAATTGGGCCATCGGAAATCAAATCAATTGATTCGGTGATTACGCAAGCACATCAACTTGCTGAAGTTCCCCACATTGACTTCATTTTCAGCTGGGAAGCACGGGTACTTGCAAAATATGCATGTACACGTACCAGGTATGTACTGGGTACGGGTACGTGTATGGGTACGGCAGAATACGTACCGGATATGGTCAAACTACTAGGTACGTCCTTAACTGTATGGGTACGCATCTGTTATGCACAGGTACGTTTCCGGTACGTATTCCACTTTTTTCAACTTTTATCTTCAAAAAAAAAAAGGAAAACAAAAGGGCCTAAATGTAAAATTTCTTTTGCTTAAAAGGAACAGAAGCTCCAGCCCTAATTTCATTTCAGCTTCGTTCCTTTCCTCTGCTAAAGAAAACGAAAAGAAAAAGCTCCTTCAATCGTCTTCCTCATCCTCACAGCGATTGTCTTCCTCCATGTGATCTTCTTGAACAATCGATAAAAGAAACAGAAGCTCTAGCCCCTAATTTCATTTCGGCTTCGTTCCTTTCTCTGCTGAAGAAAACAAAAAGGAAAAAGCTCTTTTGATCGTCTTCCTCACCGCAATCGTCTTCCTCCATGCGATCTTCTTGAGCGATCGTCTTCCTCACTGTGAATAAGAAGAAGAAGATGCTCATCGAAAGGGAGGCTTATCTGGAAATTAAAAAAAAAAAAAGCAAAAGAGGCTCTGGAAGAAAAAGAAAAATGAAGAAGTAGAAGAAGATGATGAAGAAGAGGAAGAAGAGGCAGGAGGAGGAGTCCATTGCACGTGCATGTCCGCTGCACCTTCTGGTCCTCTTCTTTCCTTTCTTTTTTTTTTTTTTTTCTGCTCTGTTGTGTAATTTTTTTTATGCTCTGCTCTATTGAGAAAATACATTTGCTCCGGTATTTTTTTTCTTACTCTGCTCTATTGAAAAAATACATTTGCTGCTGTATTTTTTTTCCCTGCTATGCTCTGCTATTAGTCTACGTTTGCTGCTGCATTTTCTTCTTCTTCTTTTTTTTTTCCTCTACTCTGCTGCACTATGTTTGCTGCCTTTTTTTTTATCTACTCTGCTGTTGCTTTGCTGCTGTATTTACTTTTTCTTTTTCTTTTTCTTTTTTTTGCTGCTTTGTTGTTGCTCTGCATTTGCTGCTTTTTTTTTGTTTTTTCTAATGCTCTGCTCTGCTGTTGCTTTGCTGCTGTATTTTATTTTATTTTTTCTTACTTTGCTGTCACTTTAGTGCTACATTTTCTTTCTTTCTTTTTTTTTCCTGCTCTGTATGTTTGCTACTTAATTTTGTATTTTTATCCTGCTCTGCTGTTGCTGTTGTCCTGCTGTTTTTTTTTTCTTGCTACTGTTGCCACAGCTATTGTTGTTACTGTTGGTTGGTTGTTTGATTATTTTTGAATTGTTGTAGGATAAAAATGAGTTCATCAAGTAGCATGTATTTTTTTTCTGCTCTGCTGTTACATCTAAAGTTCTAACTTATTTTAAAATTTTAATTATTAGCCTATTGCATTATTAAAATTTTAAAAAATATAATTTTTTAATGGACGTACCCCAACCATACTCGTATCCTGTTTTTTTTAGGATTTTGCCGTATCGGCGTACCCATACCGGTACCCGTGTTTCCTTGCTTTCAGGCCATGTCATGGAAATGAAGATCGGAAGAAAAGACAGAAGTTTGTGTGATTGATTTTTGACCTAGGAGGATCATTGATTTTTGACCTAGGAGGATCTTTTCCCTAACTTGCGGTTGAATTCTTTCCGGCATTTCTTAAAGTGGCAAACTCGTCAGAGTTGAGTTTTTTTAAGCCGGGGAGAGCTAATGTAGGCCAGATCCAAGATCCGGCCCGACATTGATAGGCCATTTTGATGGGCCCCACTTGATCCATGATTTCCTTAAGATCAAGGATTATCTTTAGATAGTTTTTAATTAATTATATATTTCCCATGTTATGTTGAGTTGAGATTATAACTTACTTAATTTGATTTAGTAAGCCATGATTGTTTAGGATTAGGCTTTCCAAATTTAGCAACAGCCCCTCCTATATAACAAGGAGTTTTTCATTGTAATGGACATGCTTATTTTTAATTAATTAAAATTCTTTTTTGAGATTTATATCTGGTAAGGCGTTTTTACCTCTTGTGAGGGTGCTATAGGAGCTGGAATCCATATCTAGATTCGATCAATCCTTCGAGAGATTGATCTACAATTGATTGAAGATCTGGGGCCGCGCCACACAGAAGATCTGATGGACATGAAAATTTGAACATAGGTGGGTCACATCCAGATCTTTCAATCCCCACCTTCCCATGAATTGACATGACCCTAGTTAGGGCCCGCAAGGCTATGCACAACGTACTTAAATGAGCATGTGTGCACCTAAAAGAGACTCTAGACAAATGTGTGTATGTGTGATGACTTTTGGTGAGAACTGTCTCACACATATGACTATGTAAACTTTAATGTGGGCCTACTTGGGGCCATGGCAATTACAGCGAATAAGAGGGTGGAAAGATCTCAATGAGACCTACAATATGAAAATACAACCCTTTCTATCATCCTTACCCTCTGATCTATGGTCCTCAAGTTTAATGGCTTTAAAAGGCATCATAATTTGGATTTCAATCCAACAGTGTTTGGACAAGTGTCAGTTTGGCCTTGCAACTCTCTCTCTCTCTCTCTCTCTCTCTCTCCAATAGGGGTGGGGCTCTACATTTTTTTCTTCTCTTGAGGATAGGGGGAGGAAGCTGATCATAGGTTGGATAGGTGGCCCCAAAAATTGTCTAGACCACTCAAAAGAAACCTACTACTGATTCTCATTTGAATATTTGGAAATATATATTTTATGTGTAGGAGTAATTATATAAGTGGGCTCCCTCAGGTGCATAAATGAGTGCATGTTATTGTATGCTAGAGGCTCTGCCGACTTCGTTGGATGGGATGTGCTAGTGCTTACAGTGCCTCCCACACATGATAAAGTGCGCCCATTTGTGGAGCTAAGGGATCCTCTTATATAAGCTAGACCACATTTGTATTATTGGTAACGATGAATTAATAATAAAACAAGGTAGCCCACATGGTGTGGTAAAAGAATGTCAAATCAAATCTAAACATGTGAAATCTGTCTTTCAAAGATCCTAACTGTTCAAGTTGTGGCCTCTTGGGAAAACAAGTGATATTAAGCATTGGATAGAAGAAAAACACAATAAAAGCACTAGCTAACAATGATTCATAAACAAATTTATTTTTATGCACAATAGGGCCCACATTTGGCTGATTGAGATTATCAACTAGATGTACAGTTTTCTCTCCCATTATGCTATAAAGTCATGGTTAACTCGGAGGTACATACACTATTGAATTGGACAAACATAACAAAGCCACAGTTTTGGCATCTCCAATCCACCAATCGTACTCCAATTGGTAAAAAATTTGGAATGCTCCACGATACATGGGAAGATAATTGAATTGATGGTTGGATCCATGTAATGGATGCACAAATTTCCAGAAAGCTTGATTTTATCAAGAAAATGTGATTGGCATGTGTTTTAACCATTTTTTTAAAATCATTCACACCAAACTGGGATTGTTGCAGGGAGTGGTTTATTTGGCCTTCAAATTTGTGTTTGGAAGTGGTTTTGGAAAGGCTTTTTATCAATCACACTAAGGGCGTGTTTGGTTAAACTTATTTAGAGCCAGTTGTGCTTTTATATAAGTAATGTTTAAAAAGTATATAAGTAATGTTTAAAAAGCTACTTCTTAACAGAAACTTCTCAAGATAGATGGTTGTTTGGTTAGATCAACTTTTGCATTGACTTACTAGTAGAAAAGGAATCAACATTTGTTTAGTTAGATATAAAAATACGGCTTTTAACGTAAAATAATTAGACGGTTTACTTTAATCTTCACAAAAACTATATTCTTGTAGATAAATAGAATTGCCTGCATAAGATTACAGATGTGCCAATTCATGTCAAACTTAACACAAACTATTTGATTTAATAGTCTCTATAAAAATTATTTCTAAAAAAGAAAAAAACTTAACATTCCCTCATCATTATTATGTTTTAAGTGTAATGACGAATGATGTTTGGGAGACAAATTGGAAGAGGTAATTTGTGGTTAAAAGTTTCTTAATTCTTATTAAGTGTGGTGAGATGAAAATAAAAGGTTCTATATATTCATGAAAAGCAAGATCTTGAGGTTTGTCCACGTTTTCACAAGGAAAATCGATTTATTTTTCAAATCTAAACTCAAATTCCAAAAAAAAATAAAAAAATCTATGGCTACAAAATAAATCTGAAAGCTTTTGCAAAACCCAACAAAAAATCAACCAAAACCAGTCAAAATATTATAGATGTATTTTCATAGAAAATTCTATGGAAGAGCAAAATATTCAAATAATCTAACCATCCATGGAACTCTAGAAATTTGTTCACAAGTGTCAAATTTATAAATTTCAACCCTTCTCATCTTATTCATCTCATCCAATAGCGTCTCCTTCATCTTCTCCTCACCAACCCTCACAATCCAGCCCCACAACCACAACTAGAATCTCCAAGACCTCATCATTCCGCTTTTACTTCAAACCAACTCTTCGATTCCCTCCTCAGTCCAATCCCAATCTGCTCCAACTACTGGCATAACTCCAACTAGCTGCTCCACTTTGGCCAGCATGTACACTTGGAACGACCTTTTAATAGATTTAGAAAGAACCTTCCTGATTTTAGCCATTTCATGGGAGAGGCAAAGATTATTAGTTTAGACGTTCTATAACTCGAGTGGCGGCCATGTGAGCAAGGTTGAGGCTGGAGTTTTGTATGATACGGGTGATGTTATGAAGAAAGAGAAAGGAGGAAAGGGTGAAGGAGAGGGAAAGGAAGGGAAAAACGAGAGGAAAATAAAAGATCATTGCCCGTTCAAGTTCCATCACTAGCCATGTGCTTTTCGCAAAATTTACAAACGCGAAGTCTAATGAAGATTGCTTCATACGAAAGCTGAATCTGGCTTCCACTTTTGTAAAAGCACCTCTGGGAAGAGGATAACCAAACAAAGAATTATGGCAGGTTGGCCTTTAGAAAGTGTAAAAGCCTGTAAAGCCCTTTGTACCAGCCAAACCGAATGGACTCTAAGTCCTTCACCAATTTATTATGCTTTGTACCAAATTTGTGGGCATAGTGCATGAAAACCTTCATATTGTTAGCGGTAGTTGAATCTGGATTCTCATGAGGTCTTATAAATGAATAAGCAGAGTCTAGTCATTAAAATCTAAACAGATAAAGATAAATGCCCTCATATGTATATTTCTATTGGCTCTAGGTCAAATGCCACTCCAACAGAGTTGAGCCACCACGAGATTGATCATTGAGAAATACAGTGCGCATTTAGGTAGTCAATGCTTCATCTATATTTCTATGGCACAAGTTTAGTATTATCATATTGTCATGAGCTCATTGTATCACTGAGAAGCAGGGACACGGACACGTGACATGGATACGACACGATATGGACGCGAGCATTTGTTATAAGTTTTAAGTTAACAAAATTTACTTTTAACCCCTTTGTCTTTTTTTCTTTTTCTAATTTTGATCCAAGGACATTTGTTTTAATCCATTTTTATTATAATTTTGGCTCCGATGTGTCCACCCCGTGTCCACAATTAAAAAAAAACAGGACACATTTTTGTATAGGGTCCTCGTGTCTGTGTCCAACATGTGTTTGACACGGACATGGGGACCCTCTAGAAGTGTTCGTGCTTCATAGTTTTATCATATAGCTCTACAAGTTTTCTTGCTTCTCAATGTAAAAATGTTTGTAAGAAATGTAAGCAATGACAATTTCAATTATTTGGAAATGTTCTAAAGCAAAAAATAAAATAAAAAAGACTTCGCATAAAAAATCTGAATATAAAATATGAAATTTCATGTTATGGATAGGATTAGGAAAGTTGTATCTATATCCATGTCTAGGATTTCCAAAAGTCTGGAGTCATATCCCCAATACCCAAATTCGTGACTAACTTAGTTATTGGGCTTCATAAATGATATGTTTATCATCATTATCATCTAGGCCTTGTCCCAACTCCCAACTATGTTGGGGTTGGCCATATGAATTTTGTTTCTCCATTCAGATCTATCCTGAGCAATATGATATGTTTATGAATATAAAAATTAATGATTTGTAGTGCACATTTTTAGACTTAATTAAGGTATGAACCTAGATAGGATTAGGAAAGTTGTATATGTATCCATGTTTGGGATTTCCAAAACTGCGGGTTCATAACCCCAATACCCATATTCATGACTGACTCTATATTTGGCTTCATAAATGATATGTATATGAATATATAGTCTAATGATTTGTTGTGCACCTTTTTGACTTAATTAAGATATGAATTTGGCTGTGGGGTTCACTTAAATGCATGGAAAACAATGGTTGATGGTCCTGAGAGAGGGTTGGGGGGTGGATTTGAAGAAAAATCTATGACACCAATGATCAGGCAAAATAAAAATAAAAAATAAAAAAAGAAAAGAGAGCCCATCACATCATCCAAACCTCTTGATGTTTGACACTCAAAGGTTAATTGTTTTCAAATGTATCAATATTTTAGATTTCTATCTATCGAAGGTTAATTGTTTTCAAAGTATCAATATTTCAGATTTCTATCTATCAATGACTAATAGTGGGTGTGTCAAATTGGGGCAAGCGCCGATTTGCAGATCTCATTCATACCTAAGGTTGGGCAAAAAGTCAGACCCATCACATCATCCTAATCTTGTGACTTTCCACCCATTAAATTTAATGGTTTTAAAGGCATCTATATTTTGGACTTTCAACCCAGTAAATGAGTAATAGTCAGAGGACTGTGTAAGGGGAGAGTAATATTCAAAGGAAGGAACTTGGGGGTGAGTTTGGAGGTTGACGGATATTGTAGGTGGGCCAGGTATTAGGTAATGAAAGGTTTGCACCTTCCTTGTAATGAGCACCTGATCATTTTCAGTGCAAAAATGTTCTTCTAAGAAGCACTTGGGTGTGACACTATGGGGTCCATGTCAGTCTACCGCTCAAGTCGATGGAGGAGAGAAGGTCTATGCATGGATAAGGGATAAACAAAAAAATAGCCTGACTAGATTCCATTTGGTGTGGATTTTAATGCCTCAAAATCAATGGTAAAATAATTGTTAAAAAAGTTGTAAGTCCAACTGTGTATGTAAGTCAGAATGCATGTTGAGTTGGGCAGGTGAGTGACAATTTGTAGGGGTTAGTAAAGAGTGAGGGATTTGCATCATGGCATGATCATGGGGGGATGAGAGTGAACCTCACTTGGTGATCCGCGTATCTCATGCTATCATATTCATATTGTGGCACCTTAAAATCTACACTGTTTGGAGTACAAGCGCTTTAAACATCATTTGCCATCATGCTAGAAGACATGATCAGCTCACATTTAACTTCAAGAATTCAATCCCGCTAATCCAAATTATGCTTAGGCCCATTACAATTAGCGGATAAGGGAAGGGTGGGATTGGATGAGATAAAATAGTCTGCCAATGTGAAAGGTGGTCTAATTACTGCAGATTAAGGAGTCAACTACCAGCAATGTCCATTACAATTTAAACATTCTGAGAGCAAATAGAAAGAAGAATCCTAGTAAAAAATTAATGGAAAGTACATGAAAAGCACCTGTCAAATGGAAAGCGGATCTCCAGTCTGAAAATCTTAAATCACTTACTGTTTTTGTCGCCTCATCACCGAAATCCACAGTCTGCAGGCACAGGGGTATAATTTCTGTTTGGAGAAGAAAGGAGACGACGTCTGTATTATCATCCTACAAAAGAAAATATTAGACACAACTCCGTCTACTATGAAACAAAATATGACAGCCATGTTCAATGAACAATAAGAAAGAACTCAAGTTTGTGCTTGGTTCCCATAATATATGAGAAGATGACTAAAAGAAAGGTATATCTAAAGACACTAACTGAATGGGATGTGTGACTAATAAATGTGCCAAAGATGTTATAACCTACAATAATAGTTGCAAGTTTAGGTTATTTTTACTTTTAAGAAGGAGCCAACAAAAGATATAGCATAACAAAAGGAAGGTTTCAGATAAATAATAGGAATCACATTATGGAAAAGACTGAGGTTTTGTTTTTGAATTTTCAGTGATTGCTCTTCGTAGCCATGCTTTCCATTCTAAAATGTTGGTCCAGTGCCTTGGTGAAAGTGGTCAACCAAAATTAAACATAATATAGATGAGCATTTTTTCATCTAAATTCACAAATGATACAACTAATGTAAAAAGCCCCTTAGGAGCATAATCTTAGGCAACCAGAACAATCAAAGCAGCATTATAGAGAGGCATTTTGAGTGTTTTTGAAGAAGGTATTTGAATGGTATAGCCCATCCTTGAGTTCATATTATCTTTACGGCAGCCAGACTAGAATAATGTCTTTTTAATCTTTCACATTGATGAAGACATGAATATAGATAAAATTTTTAAAAAGATAAAAATTTTTTTCTTCTGAGTAAAAATATATAATTATTATAGTTATAAAAAAGTATAAATCACCAGGTACCTTTATTAGTTCCACAATAACTTTCAAGCTGGAAAACCTTAATTGGTGAAGTGCAGGTGTCTTGCCTCTAGTATTAAGAAATGGGCACAGGTACAAAGGTAAATGAGCTGCAAGAGATAAAAAAACCATGTTTTCTGAGTATTTCATATAATTTTTGTACTTTGTAAGAATGAATGTAAATGAATACAGAATACCTCAAAAATAATACCTTGAATGTACACTGTAGTAGAAATTACAGAAGTGCATTACAATGAAGTGATTTCCACAATCGTACATGTGGACATGCAAATTACAATCATCCACTCACACAAACAACTTCCTGCCCCAACCACCCCCACCCACACCCACACACACCAACAGAGAGAGAGAGAGAGAGAGAGAGAGAGAGAGAGAGAGAGAGAGAGAGTCCTTAACTGGCGCAGTGGTGGGTGGTTCAATGGAGCTGTAGTTTGCAGGGCCCATGGGGGATGGTGCCAATCCACTGGGGATGGTAGGAAACGGAAGGGGACCTTGAAGTCAAGTTTCAACCTAATCCATCATCTCAAAGCCATGATCTAGGCCTTGAATTTTTTATTATTTAAACCATTGAGTGTTCACATGACAGAATGTTACAACAGGGTGGAGTTTCTCTCAGTAATGTAGATCTCGTCTGTATATTTTCCAAAATGGGATTGGATCAAAGAATAGATTCAATAGAGTGACACATCTGGGTTGATGGAAGGATTGTCCAAGTGTAGGCCCCTTCAAGCACAAACAAGTAATTATATGGTTCTACCCAAAGAGAAGAATTCTGAGACATTATGAAGTGTCTTTCACAATATATATGCATTGTTCAAATAGGCCTCTTTAGAATTCAAAACAATATATAGTTTCTTATGGCACGATTTCTTTCCTTTAAAAACATAAATTGAATACAAATTCTACCAAAATGGGAAAACTCTATTAAAGGGAAACACTTAGAAAAATAATTATATGCTAATAAAGATATCCAAGAACATATGATTTATTGCCTTATTGGTCCACTTTCTGTGCACAGTTAGGCTTGGCCTGTTAGACAAGTTATGGGCCTGGTATTGAGCCCAATGGACATGAGCATGGCCCAGATAGAAATGAGCCATTGTGCAAAGCTCATTCTACATTAGTTCTTGCACTCGAGTTCCATAGGTCTCCTCCAGTGTTGAAGATCCAGCGCACAGACTCTTGATTTGTCGATTGATCTTCATTCTCTTTGCATGAATTGGAGATTTACTTGATCTTCTCCTCCGGCTAGAAGTAGACCAAAGCATTGCTTTCTTCGATAGCTGGATTTTTCTTGGGTGTGTGATCAAAACATTAAGAGTTCCAATTGTAGAATTTGCACCATCAATCACAAACTGATTTTATTGTGAAACCATTGAACAACTGATTTTTCCTTAGATGATCCATATGGTTCCCCTGAAGTTGATATTATTGGATTCACTGGATGGTCAGGCTTGTTTCTTACTAAAACCAAAATTTCGATGCCCTCTTTTCCCATTTCTCCATTTTTCTTATTGTATCTTCTTATCAACACTATCCACATAGATAAATTTGGTCCCTTTCTCTTTTCTCGTTGTTTAGAAGTACAACCCATCTCAAGAGCTTTAGATGCTGCTTCATCTGATTGCATTGTGGAAGTTTCTTTCCGTTGATCTTGCTATTCTCTGTCACCATTATATTCTCCGCTTGGTTGTCAGCTCTTTTGATGCAGTCATGATCTATTCTGTTTCCTCATCATTTTGCTTCTTTGTTGTTTCTTGTTGCATTCTATCCATAATTGAAGGTTCTTTTGCATTAGCATTTGAAATAGGTTCAATAATTAATTTTTTTAGAAAATTGCTTTAATAGGGACGTAGAACAGTTCTTTTGAAGAGTTGCTATGGAGAAGATTCCCTTGATTGCATGGTAGTGTAGGCTTTCCGTTGTAAGAACTTCCTTGCTTCCTACTATGCTTCTTGAATATTTAGGCAATAATTCATTTTCTCCCGTATGCCCAATCTTAGACCTCTTCATAATAAACTTTATAATGTGTCTCGCATGCCTCTAAAGCACATAAATAATACAGTTCTTAAAATTGGCGGGCAGGTATATTCATCGAATGTCAACTTTCCTTGCTTTAAACTAAGGTACCGCTCAAAGTAGAACGCATTCTCATATACCAATCTCCATATTAATAAAGATACAAAATTCTTTGACATGCATTTGTACCCACCAAAGTTTCTTATACCCATTTTTATGCAAAGGGAAAATCACTTTCACAAAAATTTCTTTGCAGGAACAACTTATTGGGAATTGTAAAAATTTTCAGCAAGATTCTACAAGGAATAGAGTTGGAATATGGGTAGGATGGGTGAAGGAATACAGGTTGGAATAGGGTAGGGTTGTTTCACTTGTTTGATAAAAGTTTGGGTCAAATTTAGGAAGACTTCGGTCAGGTTTAAAGGGTGTTTGGGATGACTAACTAATGTTAAGGGACTGTTGTAACTTGGCAGCAGGTCACTTGAGTAGATTTGTTGGTAACAAGGATTGGGATAGTTTGAGATCAGATTTGGAGCATTTGGGTTAATTTTAACAACCAAATTGGATGAAAGGTAATAAGGGACTGACATAGGTTTGTTGGTTACAGTCATTGTGATGCAGTTGAGGGACAATTTGGGACTGAACATGAGCTTTTGCATGCATCTTGAAGACCCTATGCAATATTCTTCCCCAATTTGAAGCAATCATGATGCATCTTTTGTCTTGGAAGTTGAATTTTGTGTGGATGTGCAATCGAGCCATCAGATGTCTCACATGTGGAAGTCGCACAATCAGATCACAACCTCGGACTAGTTCTTCACCTCCCAATTTCCAGTGTTGATCTCTGAAGATGAAATCAAAGCGAGAATTTATGTGGGGAATAACAACAACTGGTTCCTCTTTTCTTGGTTGCTGCACTTCTTGATCATCATTACTCATAAAAGAAATTTCGAGTCCAAGTGTAGATGTCAAATCCTTTGTATCTTGCTCTAGTTCCTTGTCCTACATATCCTCTGCCACCAGTTGCTCAACTTGGTCTGCTGTTATTTGTGGCAACTTTTCTTTTGAGGCGTAACTGCTATTATATGAGACCTTTTAAGCATTCGCTCCACATGAATTGCTTCCTAATATGCCTCATGAATGTTTTTATATTCATTCATTTTCTCTATTTTTTCTAGCCTCAAACCTTTGAGAAAACTAATTAAGTTGTGTTCTTCCTCATCTTCTACTTTACACTTGTCTTGGAGCCATGAAAACATGTCACCATAGTCAATAACAAACATTTTTCCTTTTTTTCAAATTAAGAAATGACTGAAAATAAACTTCATTTTCAAAAGACAATGAGCTATAATTTATTTTCATATTTGTATCTTTGAAGTATGTTGAAGATTGTGGTTTCATGGAATTTCATTTTGGATTAAAAACCGGACGAACCTGATGCGTAGATCTATACTCTACAAACACAATGGTGAAAACGGATCTAAAATCTAACTTTTGATGGCTCCAATATTGTGCAAACAAATTTTGATCGTCAGATTTGATCAATTCGGTACTCAGTACTTTGATTGCTCAGTTGTTAATGCACTGATGATGATGAGATGAGGCTAGATATCGTGATTGACAGTATTCTGCTGATTGTATATGAAAGATTGGGTTAGAACTAACCTGGCTAGACCTGCACCTGGCCTGAATTCACTTTACTGGGACCTAGTATGCTAGTTGAGTTGGGCCAGGCCTGGCTACCCAAACCTGACTTGAATCCACAGAAGGGCTTCCTGCACATGTCAAAATGATGACACGTGTGGCCCTCTTAATTCCCCTGTGTCAAGTGTTGTGTAGGAGGAGAAAACAACTTCTGCCTTCGACAAAGAAAAAAAAGATGACGTGATGGCGGGGGTGTTGGCACACTTCAAAGATCGGAGATGGTGGAAGGGAGACAGAAGGCGGAATCTCAATTGCCAGGTACGCTTCTGCTGCATGGCAACTTTCTATTTCTTTTTTCTTCCTCTTTTTTTCTCGGGTTAAGTTGATCGGCGAAGGGAACGGAGTGGGGGAAGGATTCGATTAGGGGTAGATTGTGTCACGGTATTCAATATTAACAATAATGGTTTGGAATGGGATAATCTAATCCTAGCATTCATTTAGATCATATAGTATTACAAATGCCCTGTCATGGGCTACAAATCAGTAATTACATGGTCAGAATACAGTCTGCATAGTCCTAATGTGTTAAGTAATATTTGTACATAATATTGGTATTTGACTACACTTGTGGGCTGGGCTTTAGTATACAGGTTGGTTTGGCCTGACGGATCCAATATCATCAACACCCCCCATCAAATTGATGCTGGTGAGTCAACAAGCATCAATTTGTTTGCTAAAAATTGATGGCGTGTGTGTGGAAGAGCTTTGGTAAAAATATCAGCATTTTGAAGTGCAGAAGAGATGAACGGCAGTGATATAACATCACGTAAAAATTCATTGCAGATAAAATGACAATCAACCTCGATGTGGTTCGTCCTTTCATGAAACACTGGATTTTTTTTTATCCTAATTACATTGGTGTTATCAGCATGCAGGGGGTTTGATGACTTTTGTGTGCAACCAAGCTTGGCAAGAAGACCACGAAGCCATAGAATTTCTGAACATGCTACAGATATAACACGATATACTGCCTTTGTTGATGATTTGGGAACTTTGTCCTGCTTTTTGACTTTATAGGATATAAGAGCATCACCCAAGTACATACACCAGCTAGTGGTAGAATGACGAGTGTTAGGGCAACCTGCCCAATCTGCATCCGAATAAGCAATTAATTGAAGTGAAGAACCAACAGTAAAAAATAAACCCTGTGAGAAGTGCCAAGAAGATAACAGATAATTCTTCGAATTGCCGTTAAATGAAAATAGTGAGGCTTGGTCATGAACTGACTTAACAAGTCTACTACATAACTGATGTCTGGCTGAGTGGTGGTTAAATAGATGAGACTGGCGACAAGTTGTCTATAATATGTAGGGTCAGGAAGAGGATCACCACTCTCAATATGGAGTTTATAATTAATTTCAAGAGGAGTATCCACAGGTGTTGAGTTGGATAGACCTGCAGATTCAATTAAATCCACAGTGTACTTATGTTGATGAAGAATTAACACTTTCATAGATTGATGAACTTCCAATCCCAGAAAATAGGTTAGAGGCCCCAAGCCTTTCACATGAAACAATTGAGAAAGGGAAAGCCAGAGATTTGTAATCATGGTAGTGTCTGTGCCTATGATGATAATATCATCGACATAGACTATAAGGATGGTAATGCCTTTGAAGCTGTGGTGAAGAAACATCGATGGATCATATGGGCTTTGTTGAAAATTCAGTTTTAGTAGTGCATCCTTGAATTTTTCAAACCATGCTCTGGGTGCTTGCTTGAGTCCATACAAGGAACGTTTTAGTCGGGTAACTTGTCCTTCAAATGAGTTGAGGAATCGCTGTGGAAGGCGCATACAAACTTCTTCTTCAAGATTGCCATGGAGGAAAAGCATTTTTTACATCAAATTGAAAAAGTGGCCAGCATTGAGAGGTAGCTATTGCAAGGATGGTGTGAACTGTAGTCATTTTGGCATCCGAAGCAAAAGTTTCCTCATAATCAATACCATACTTCTATTGGTTCCCAAGACCCGCAAGGTGTGCCTTGTATCTATCCAAAGAACCATTGGCTTCTAGCTTGATGGAAAAAACCCATTTGCACCCTATGGGTTTTACCATGGCTAGACATGCAACAACGTCCCATGTTTGGTTCTGCTGGAGTGCATTGAGTTCCTCTTCCATAGCCCTTTTCCAACATTCTTACTTCACTGCTTGAGAGTAAGATGTAGGAATTGGAATAGATGTTAAGGTAGCTAAAAAAGAAGAATGAGAAAAACCATATCGATCTGGAGGACGAGTAGAGTGAGAAGACTGAAGAAGGGAATGTGGCATGGGATCTGGTGTTGGATTAGGGACCGGGGCTGGATCTTGCAGAAGGAGCAAGGTAGGAGCATTTGCTCCCTGTCGTCTCACATATTCCTTCTCTGGATTAAATCGCACATGTGAATGAAGACAATCATCATCGAAGGATGGTACTTTAGAAAATGTTATTTCTGGAGGTAAAACAGGAAGCGAATAGAAAAAATACTGATGTTCAAAAACACAACATTCCTAGAAATACGAGTACATTTTATTGAAGGACCTTTTTGCTGAGAATCATAACCGAGAAAAGCACATTTTGAAGACTGTGTGGATAACTTTGTACGTTCATGGGATGGGAGATGAACAAAACAAACACATCCAAAAGTATGTAACTGTGTGTATTTTGGGTCCTTTTGGAAAAGACGGAAATACGGGGATGTATTATATTAACCACCAAAGAAGCACAGACATGGATACGGACACAGATACGACACGACATGCATATGCCAACACGGCATTTTTCAAAAAAGTAAGACAAGGACACCTCGAGGGACACGTTAATAAAATATATTTATTAATATATATAATCATATACTAAAAAATAATATCATTTTAATTTTTTAATCAATTTAGTAATCAAAAAATAAAAATTCAAGTACTCACTAACAAACATATTAAATTATCAAATATCAATACAATACTAAAACATAATTCATAATCATTAAACATGAAATATCCATAGTTCCATAAAATCCATACAAAGAAAATGGAGGATCATCTCTTCCCCACCCCCCTTTAAAAATAAAAAAAACAAAAATCTAAAAACAAGCTAATCTCGAGGCCTATTCTTTAGTAAAAGATTTATTTATCTTTTCCTTGTGATATGATTAATATTAACAATCATACATTTTTCCATGGTATAAAATTATCATATATCAAGTTTACAAGTATTAGTAATCACATGTTAATAAGTGTCCAAAAAATATCAGCCATATGTTTATTTTTTAGTCATAGACACGAGCTAGGAAGTTTGGGACACATCATAAAAAGAGAGTCTGACAAGTGTTCGAAATTAAAATTTTTAGTTCTTAATTATAGATACGGCTAAAATAGTATCGAACACGTGTGCGAGGAGTGTCGGTGTCCGACACATGTCTAACACGGATACGTCACTTTTTTAGAAGTATCCATGCTTCTTAGTCAACCACAAAATAAAATAGATGTGATAGCAAAAATTGAATTCAGTTTGCAGAGAGCAACATGTTGATCTAAAGACAAGAAAAGTGGCAGTCCAGATGCAGAGAACAACACCGTGAGCAACAAGAAGGAACAGTCCAAAGAAGCCCAGCAATGAATCTAGAGCCAGAAGGAAACAGAATCTATGTTGCACAAAATAGATTTGCCACAAAGAAAAAAAAATTGGGAAAAAACAGTATAGGCGAACAAGTTTTGTTTGATAGAATCTGTGTGTGGGCCCCAATATTTGATCAAATCATTGATCAGGTCCTAGCAT
The DNA here is from genome assembly GCA_037013555.1 of Sextonia rubra. Taxonomy (NCBI): domain Eukaryota; kingdom Viridiplantae; phylum Streptophyta; class Magnoliopsida; order Laurales; family Lauraceae; genus Sextonia; species Sextonia rubra. Next base: position 18,173,908 of record JASUAD010000016.1, on the reverse strand, counting down.
TTGAAATTGTTTTAAACCTAGTACCAATAATCCAAAACTGGATTGTATCTGGCAGAGATAAACATATCTGTGTGGTCTTGATGAAATCCTTTTGGAGAAAAAAGCCAAAGTCAACATATGAAAAGGAGGTCAGAAACTACCTAAAAAGAGACTGGAAGATCTAGAAAAATGCTCTTAATAACCTAGAAATCCTGTCAACCAAGAATATGAGACTTGCTTGTGGAGACAATGTGCAATGACAGGTGGGCCACTTTGATCAGGAATAAATCTTTGACAGCAGTGATGAATCAGTGAAGGGAAGATGATGATAGTGACCCATTAATAAGGGGAGACCACCTGATCACTAAAAGAGAGGAGGACTTCTTCTCCGAACAGCAGACTTCTTCTCCAAACACAGAGAGAGAACCAGCTTTGATACCATGTCACGGTATTCAATATTAACAATAATGGTTTGGAATGGGAAAATCTGATCCCAACATTCATTTAGATTATATAGCATTACAAATGCCCTATCATGGGCTACAAATCAGCAATTACATGGTCAGAATACAGTCAGCATAGTTAATGAGGAACGAAATAGATTCGCGTGGCCGGCAAGGTACAAGATGGAGATAGAGGGGAAAATTGGGTTAATGGATTTTAAATTGTTGAATTTGGGGTTGTGGAAGGGTTATGGGCATGAATTTGTAGATTGGGGTGGTGTAGATCTAAGATCTAAATATGGGTTGGGTGGTTATTCTGTGAGAAGGTTGAGGTTTTAGGAAAATGGTAAGCCCAAGAATGTAAATGTGAAGAAGAAAGATAATACCTTTGATTGGGCTCTCACCAAACTCCGATCCAGAGGCGTTAGAGAAATTGGGCTCTCACCAAACTCCAATCCAGGAGGCCTTAGAGATTTCGAGGAGAACTCGAAAAAACTTGGGAAGATTCAAAAACTTTTCATTAATTATTCATAACTTATTGAGCCAAAGAGGCATTACAATGCTTAAATAGATAAAAAAACTTAACCCTAGGACTAATATGGACCATCCAAACATTTTGATGGTCAAGATTAAAACATCTTATTAAAACAACCTAAAGCAAATAAAACCTAAATAAACTAGGATAGGTAAGCTAAGTCCAAAGACGAGTTGACCCACGGGGGACCATGGCTCTGTCCTATATCAATAGTCCTAATATGTTAAGTAATATCTGTACATAAAATTAGTATTTGACTACACTAGTTGGTTGGGCTTTAGTATACAAGTTAGTTTGGCTTGACGGATCCAATATCATCAACAGATTAGAGCCTAGGGTTGAAATCTGGGAAGGCTGGGTTGGGTTTATAGATTAGTGGGTAGGGTTGGGGTCTGGAGATAGGGTTTGGGGGTTATGGGACGGCTGGGATGGGCATTGGATTTGGGGAGTGATTGGTGTTCAGTGACAGTAATGAGGGATGGGGGTAGAGATGAGGGGGTGACGATGGTTTAGATGGGCATCTTGTCGTAGGGTTGGGACTCGTTGGGGCAGGAGCTAGGTTTTGGCTAGGATTGAGCGAGGGTTTGGAATGAGGGTTTTGATATGGAGATGGGACTGGGATGGGGCTTTTGGTTTCTGTAATGGGGAAGGTGATTGAAAGCGGTCGCGAGTAGGGTATTCCAGAAGGGTGACGAGATGGGTCATGATGGATAGAGAGATAGGGGTAACCACACCGACGATCGAGGGATCGTTCGTCTTTAACACCAAACATATACAGGCCCTAGGATTAAGGCTGCGTAGGGATGCCGAAGCACTTGTCTGAGAATACTTCGAACCATCTTCAAGAAGACTTTAACACACAAGGATGCACCTCCACGGATAAAACCTACAATTCTATTCAATAATCAAAGTCTTTGAATAATCCTTCATTACAATGCCATATAAATAGTAAAATAACTTAGTGCCTAAGAAATCTAATGAAACTAGGAAACTACATAATAAGGGAAACTAAATCCTAATTAGAAATCATCAAATAAAATTAGCAATCTAATGACATATAATTACTAAATAAAAATCCTAAATCTAATTGGGCCCTACACACGTGGCCTTGGAGGTTAATATTACATCATTTTTGGAGTTTGGATTTAGGATATTTCTAGAGTGACGAAGATTAAAGGAAGAAAAAGGGGAATAGGAATTAGGAAGAAGATCAACCCATATAGTTTGGGGGGGGGGGGGGGGGATTGGCTAGGGTTTGAGTTGGGATTTAGAACGTTAATTATGAACAATGACACAACTTTAGTTTGGGAAGGACTTTTGGGTTTGTTAGGGCCAAAGTAAATAGAAAAGTTTTAGGAATATAGGTCCAAAATTAGGGATGACTTGGAGCTCAATCTAGAGGGATTTTGCAGTTTTAAAGGGATATAGGTTGACATTGATTTGGTATAAAAAGTTGAAGGACTCGAAAGGGTTTTAGGGGTTTTTAAGAAGTAGCAAAAATTGAAGAAATGAAAAAAAGAAAATAGAAAAGATGGAAGAAAAAGAAGCTCAACTCACAAATTCATTGACCCAAATTACAATCCACTAAGGACTGGCTATGATACCACTTTCATGCAGCTAGAAAATTGGTTTTTCCACCCAAGCATAGGCACTTTAAAGTGCACACAAGTCATTCTAGGCCACTCAAAAGAAGAGCATTTGAAATATTAATGAAGTGTCTTTCTCAATATGGCTTTAAAATAGGTCTCTTGAGAATCTCGAAGAAGACAATTTACTTAGGCACATGGATCTCCGTTCCTCAAAATAACTACATGGAATAAGTATTCTAACAGAGATACCTATGGGAAATAGTTCGATAATTATTCTAATAGAGACATCTAAGCATAATTGGTCCGGTCTTGCTACACCAGTTGTGGGCCTGGGATTGCTCCCAATAGACATAGGCATGGTCCATGAGTCTTGGACTGGATATAACCCATTATCCAAAGAGTGTTTTAAGGTAGGCAGCCACTTTTGGACTCCATCGTAGAAGTTCATTGAAATAAGACATTATTCATCAACTCAAATAATTCTTTTTATATGTTTCAAATAGATACAAGATCCAAAATGGTAATGATAAAGAGCAGCCACCAAAAATAACCAGAATGACACATCAAGGCAAAGAAAAGAAGATAAACTCATATTGTTAAACTCATATTGTTACATGATAAGAGCATACAAGATAAAAAATGGTATTGATAAAGAGCAGCCACCAGAAATAACTAGAATGACACATCAAGGAAAAGAATAGAAGATAAACTCATATTGTTACATGATAACAGCTAACTTACAATGCCAATCGTGTCTACCAATCTAGTACACGTATATTGTAAAAATATAAGGCATATAGGAAATGAATCTAAACTATCACAAGAATTTATTTAGGCATATGCTCCTGAGCAAAACATGGTGAATATAACAAACAACAAGGCCAAGGAAAGTATAATTCCATATCCAGTTACCCATACAAGAGAAAGTGTATTAACCCACACAATCATCATCATCATCATCAAAGCCTTGTCCCAACATGAGTTACATCATTTTCAATCTTATTTAGTTTGGTACTTCTAAGTTCGAAGACCACCTACATATACATCCAATATTTATTGGATTAAACACATATTGAAATTATATCTTGATTTTGTGATGATTGGAAAGTTCGACAAATTTATGCTATGAAATCAATTTCATGACCATGAAGAATATCCCATGCATAAAATAAGGGTAAAGAAGAAATACCATTCAGGAAAGGAGTCCTCGTACCAGGGTGACCAGCTACATGCTGTACAAAAAATCAAACAAAAGAGAAACCAAATAAGGAAAATCCACAAAATCGAGTAGACCAGCATAGACATTCACACTATCCTTAGTGACTTATATGCATATACGTAACTCCTAGGATTGCTTACCACCAGCAATGACAGTAAGAAGAGAGCAATTAATATTTTTCATATAGTGCGTTCTATAAATAAAATCAGAATTCAACTGCCAAGTTTCATGGGGGCAAAAATCTATAGTTACTTGGCTCAAGGAGGGTGATAAAAACAGTATATTCTTTCAAATGATGGCTCATATGAGGAATAGGGTTAATTATGTGTGAAGAATTAGTAGAGGTTGTAGAATCTTCAAGAGTCCTCGGGAGGTCAAAGAGGAAGTGGAGTGGTTTTTCAAAGAACTTTATAAAAGTGAGGCAGGTGATAGACCTAAGCTTGAAGGGCTCTTTTTTTTCCCTTCAATCTCTTCAGAAGATCGGAGTTGGTTGGAAAGGAATTTCGAAGAAAATGAGATCTTTAAAGAATTAGTGGAATGTGGTGGGGATAAGGCTCCAGGTATAGATGGTTTTGATTTCTCCTTTATTAAAGCAGGCTGGGTGATGCAGGCTAGATCCATTATTGGCCAGACCATTGGGCCCAAATCCAATAAGGCTAAGTAGTGAAAATTAATTTCTATTAGTAATTGCTTTCTTAATTATCTAGGATTCTTTTATTTTTAGAAGTTCATATTATGTTTAATTTAGGATTCCTTATTTGAATTGAATTAGGTTGTTTCCTTATAGGATTCTTTTATTTTTAGAAGTTAATATTATATTTAATTTAAGATTCCTTGTTTAGATTGAATTAAGTTGTTTCCTTAGTTAGAAAGTACTTTAGCTATAAATAAAGAAGTAATCCATCCTCATGGGACAAACATCATTAATATCAATAAACTTCTGAGTTTGGTTCTCGATTGATAGAGTTACTAATTTGTCTTTGGTGAGGCACTTAGACATCCTATCTTTAAGCCTTTTGGCTTGGAGATTAGCCTGTTGGCTATTCTTCTTCCCTGTGTTGCTTCAATGGGAGTTTCTTAAAGAAGATTTTCGTGGCTTCCTTTCTGAATTTCACCGAAGGGGTAGAATTAATAGAGAGATGAATGCGATGTTCTTAACTCTTATTTCTAGAGTGTCAAAGTCTATAGAGTTAAAGGACTATAGACCAATTAGGCTTGTGGGTTGTTTATATAAGTTGTTAGCCAAGATTTTGGCTAAGCACTTGAAGCATGTTTTACCTAACATTATTAGCCCTCTTCAAGGGGCTTTTGCTGCGGGTAGATAGATTCTTGATGGTGCGTTGATTGCAAATGAACTCAATGATTCAAGGAAGGAGTTTAAGAAAGAAAGGGTAATATTCAAAATCGACCCAGAGAAAGCTTATGATCATGTGGAGTGGGATTTTGTGGACTACAAGCTGCTTAGATTTGGTTTTAGGGAAACTTGGCGTGGATGGATCTGTGAGTGCATTTCTACTACATCTTTTTATGTTTTGATTAATGGTTCTCCATCCATGTTATTTAAGTCTTCAAGAGGAGTTTCGCAAGGGGACCCTTTTTTGTTTACGATTGTGGTGGAGGCTTTGTGTTTGCTTTTGGATAAAGTGAAAGAATTTGGGATGATTGGATGTTTTGAGATGGCACGCATTGAAGAGGTTATCACTCGACTTCATTTTCTAGATGATACCATTCTTTTTAGTTCAACTACAAAAGAAAAGATCTTGGCAGTTAGGAGAATTCTTCGGTGCCTTCAATTGGTATCAGGCTTGACGATTGACATCTCTAAGAGTGTTCTAGTGAGAGTTGGATATTCTAAGGAAATCACTCGAGTTTTGGCAAATTAAACTCAATGCAAATCTGTGAGGTTTCCTATCATTTACCTTGGTTTGCCTATTGGAGCAAAGCCAAGTTCGTTGTCGCTTTGGGATTTGGTGATTAAAAATTTTGAAAGGAAATTGTCTTCGTGGAAGAAAATGTACTTGTCTGTGGGTGGGAGAATCTCTCTTATTAGAGCATGCTTATCTAATATTCCTATTTATTATATGTTTCTCTTTGAACTGCCAAAGTCAGTGATTAAGCATTTGGATGGTATTCAGAGGAACTTCATTTGTGAGGGGCAAGGTAATAGGAAGAAGTTACACTTAATGAAAGTTGAAATGCAATGGGGACCTTGGTCTTGGTAGTTTGGAAAATAAGAATTGGGCATTATTAGCCAAATGGTGGTGGAGATTCGGGGATGAAAAAGAGGCTTTATGGCTCAGGTTAATTTTTAATAAATATAGCGAGGACAAATAGGGTGGTGGCCGATGCTTGGCCCTAGCTATTGTAGATCTGGCATTTGGAGCGTTATTTCATCTACTGGGGATGTATCTATACAATAAAGTGGGCTTTATAGTGGAGGATGGGGTGATGGTTCATTTATAGTTGGATGATTGGATGGAGGTGGGGATCTTGTCTTTGCTATTTCCTTGGCCTTTTAGAATTGTGATAAATATGGAGTCTTCTGTCAGCGACTATTTTGAGGAGAGGAGTAGGTGTATAGTGTGGACAGTGTCATTTAGGAGGAGTCTATGTTCTCTAGAGGCTGTTCTCATCAAGAGTTATTGAGCCTTCTTAGTAATGTATTTATTTGCAGGGATTCTAAGGATTCTCAGATTTGAAAACACTCTATATCTGGAGAGTTCTCAGCAAAGGCCTTCTACAAAGCATTAGAAGGAAATCTCTCTCACAGTGTTCTTATTGCCCTCATGTGGTTAGGGTTGGTTCCTCCTCTAGTGGAAGCCTTTTGTTAGTTACTAGTGGCAAGAAAGGTCTCCAAAGTGGATAATCTTAAGAGGAGAAGGTTGAACTCCAGTACTTTTTCTGACATTTGTGTGATGTGCTAAAAAAAAAAGAGGAGTTGGTCAACCATCTTTTGCTTCATTTTAAGGTGGCAGTCAACGCGTGGAACAACTTCATTAGGAGGTGCGATATTTCTTGGTGCTGTCCAAAGAATATTGTGGATACAACGGAATCTTGGATGGGAGGGCATTTTGTTGGCTGTAGGGGTCTTTTGTGGAGGATGGTTCCTTTTGCTATCTTATGGTCTATTTGGAAAGAAAGGAACAATAGGATCTTTTTAGGCTCCTCCTCTTTTGTTGCAAATTTGATCACTAAGGTTACTTTAAGAGTTGTGAAATGGGCTTTGGTTAGAAAGGAGTTCTCCAACTTCAGTTTGATGATATTATTTCAAATTGGGAGAATTATCTGGGATGTGGCAAATTTAAGGTGAAGAAAGTCACTCCTTGGTCTCCCCCACCTAGTCGGGAATCAAAGTTCAATGTGGATAGTGCTTTTAGGGTTAAACCGGGGCTAGCATGTGTTGGAGTGTGCTTCGCAATAGTAAGGGTTAGGTTTTGTTTATGTTTTCTAAGCATATGGGTGTTTGTGATTCCAATGAGCTTCTTACCATTTTGGAAGCTCTTAAGTTGTTCTTCGGAAGGTATTATGGTAGGCTTGTGCAGGGAAATGACTCTTCAAATGCGATTGCTTAGGTGTCTAATCAGAAAAGAATCCTTGTAAATTTCAATCTCACTTCAATGAAATCAAACACTTATCCTCTAATATTTTGGTTGATTTCCAACATGAGGTGAGATCCGCTAACTCCATGGCAACTGTTTTAGCCAAGGAAGGGGTTGAGAGGTTGTATCCTTAGGTGGGAGTGGTTATGTAAGTTGGCGTGGTGGTACATCACTCTTGTACCCATCCCTTTTTCTTTTTGTGATTTCCTATTTATATGCTTCTCTTTTTAATGAATTTACTATTACTAGTAAAAAAAAATAATGCAAATACAAAGTCAGGATGATTCAAACTAATTGTTGTGCATTTGTAAAGCAAAAATATCATAAATGCTAAACTGCTAAGAATATTTCAGACAATATTGAGTCTTCGGTATAATTATTCTTGTTTTCAGATGTTCTGTTAAATTTTGAACTCAAGTGGAGCAGAGTTAGCAAAAGGATCACTGCTGGTTAAGATGGATTTTCTGAAATTGCAGGTGTGCTAGATAAATCAGAACTCTGAAGCACATAAAAGTCTCAAAGTTGCATTAACTTCCACCAATAGAGTATGTATTTTTTATAGGACAAGTTTTCGACGATGATGTTGATAAACATATGCTCAAATAAAAAAGTGCACCTTAAATGAAACTTAGTGATTGGTAAATAGGATAGGTAATGAACATGATGTACACACACACACATTATATACAAATAGATGATCTAGTGTACCAATCTTACAGTGCACACCATCTAGTGAGCCCCATCCACACAAGCATGTGAGTGGACCACAAAACCAGGACACCCCTCCCCGGGCACCAAAATATAGTCTTCGGATCATAGGGTTGACACCGAGACAAATAAATTGGACCATTGGCTGGACTACGCTTTTTTTTTTAATATAAAACCATTGAAACTTGTGAGTTGATCAACAACTCATAAGTTTTTACAATTCTAGAGTCAGAAAAAAGTGCAATCGGTCCAACGTTTTGGCTAGGTGTAAACCCTAGGATCTAGTAGGCAGTAGGAAATTTCAGTTTTATGGTCCATTCAGATGGGTGATCAGGTCAGCCCCACTAGGTTGTGTGCACCATAAGATCCATGCACACCTTTTACACTAGATCATCCATCACATATATATAGGAGAATGTTCTCCAATGAGCAGATTGCATACTTTTCATATGTACTCTAGCTTGTGGGACCCACATAGATGCCTATTTATTAGTGTTTGTGTGTATGCGTTTTTTTTTTTTTTTTCCTGGAGGGGGTGGGGTGTTCTACGTAGAAATGTCTCCTTATGGTCTCCTTATGCGTAAGGGAATCGATCATCCTAATCTTTGATTTAATAGCCATAAAGCTTAATGGTCTTTTAACCATAAATTTCTTTGAGATTCAATCCAACACAGTGGAGAAAGGTTTGATGAGAGTGAAATATAGCCTAGTGCCAAACCAATGGGGGGATGAGAGTGTGAAAGGTCCTGCATTGATCAAAAGTGGGCCCCATGGAGTTGCATTGCATATATTGTTGCTCATTGGAGAACATAGTATGTATAGAGACACCTAGTGGGGCCCACTTTATGACCCATCCGAATGGACCACACACAACCCCCCCTTGATGGTCACTAATCCCATGGACTTGCATAGATCAAAATGTACTAGAATGTTGGATTGAGGTTTAGTTTTTTTTTTTTTTTAATAAAGCTACTAAACTTGTGGATCACAAATGAATTGGGTTTAAGACATTATGACTTTAAATTTGAAATCTAGGGTGACCTTGTGAGATCCTCCCTACCTAGGTATGCTTGTCGTGTTTGCTTGCTTGTCTACCAAGGGGCTTTTGACTACACTAAGTCCCATATCAGGAGCGTCCAAGTCCTGACACCGAGCATATATATATAGAGAGAGAGAGAGAGAGAATCATTAGATAGCGCCGGGTGTTTTCAAAAGTGAAAAAGCCCCTTTTTGCAACGAATAGGAGATAAAGAAATTTTAATTTTGTGGAGAAGCAACTAATTTTACTTTTAAAAAGGAGAAAAAGTCTCCACATGACCTATCCCTCATTGGAGGATAAAAAGAGGGTTGAAACGTCCCTTTTTAAATGGGGCGTTTATGAGAATTTTTCATAAATATATATATGCGGCCTTTCCTTAACCCCACATGACGCATTTTAAAGCAGTGAGATTCGGTCAAAGTGGACAATATCATGTGGATAGTTTGCTCTAGTCATTACAAAATAGCTTCAGAGCCAAGGACGACTCAATTTCTGGTGGGGGAGAGTGTGAGATCCTACATGCCTGTGCTTCTTTTGTTTGCTTGCTTGTCTCCTAGAAGTCTTTGGACAATAGTAAGTCCTAGATTAAAAGCATTCAAGTCTTGACCGTAGGCATATATATGAGGTCTAGCCTTGACCTTACATGATGCGTTTAAAGCCGTGAAACTTCGGTCGAAGTGGACAGTATCATGTGGATAGTCAGCTTGGGTCGTTATAGGTTCCTTGTCCCATGATCTATGGGGCCCCGCCCACAGCTAGTATGTACCGAAAGTATTTATAAGATCATTTCTCTCTCTCCCTCTCTCTCTATATATATGTGTGTGTGTGTGTGTGTGTGTGTGTGTGTGTGTGTGTGCATTAGATAGATATTGAGAAGAAAGAGCAATCAGGAGCATTCAACTTATGCCCTAGAACATTAAGTGCACAAAATATAGGTTTGGAGATCTGCTGTTTATTTTATCTATTTATGATTATTATTTCTTATTAGTAGCCTCACATATTATTTCTATTATATAAAGATTACTTGTAGAAAAGAAAGAGGCAACATTTCACAAGCAGGTGAAAAACGAGTGACAGCTCCAAGTTAAACCTAATTATAGGATGGTTTAACTAACCTGAAATAGTGCAAGTGCATCACTTACTTGCTTTGCTTGATCCATAGAAAGGGTTGGAGGTGAAAGATCATGATATATTGTAACTATCTCCTACAAAGTGACCTTGAGCCTCAGTAGCCAATAATATGAAAACAGTATAGTAAGTAAAAAAGAAACTTAGCTTAGCTGCTAGTAGTTCATAAACTATAGTAGTTTATGAAAATAACATGTAGTCAACATGCAAAAAAGGTGAGGAATGAAAATTATTGTGAGTGAAGGGACAAACCCAATTCTAAAAGAGAACACGTCAAAGTCCAACGTTACAGAAAAATGCAAGACACTGAAATAGGTAGAACAGAAGGTGACCTGATTGTGTAAAGGATGTATGCAATTGGTGATAGAAAGCAATGACAGAATATTACTACAACATATGGTACACTTCAAAGCATGGTTACAAAATCATTTCAAAATAATAATAGAAAGTAAATATTAACATGATAAAGGATTTTCTCAATTTACACATGCTGATTAAAAAGTGGAACAACATTTCTACACCTTGTTTTGCTGGAAAAAAAATCTACAGCTCAATTTTTGAAAGCGAGTCTAGTTGCCAATAATAAAATATTATGGCATATCTTAACCAAAACCAGTTTTGTCTAAACCAAAATGGTATGGTAAAGAAGTCTTAAATGGAGGGCATGTTCCATTGTTAATTTAAAGAGTTTCATTATCATTTCAAAGCATGAATAGGCAAGACGCCAAGCGAGAAAATGGATAATATATGCCTTCAAATTATCCTATTCATTATAACATTTTCCCTTTCTTAAGATTCTTGCTTAAGAGCTCATTTTAGAGCAAGACATTGAATAGTACTCATCAAAAAAGTGAAGTGAGCCACTGTTAAGCAACTTGAGAAAAAATTATTCATATGAGTGGGCATGACATGGACAAAAGAATTCATTTCCCAGGCAAAGTGATTAGTTGGCACAAATCAATAAACCAAATTTGCAAAAGATATTGTGCTTAACAATTTTGCTGAACTTTATATTCACTTAGAACTGATAAATAGTGGGAATCACACCTGTAACAGTGCAAAAATAGCACCTGAAGTGTTCCACAGCAAATCAGCTAGATTTGGAATAGACTCTCTCACCTATTGGAAATAAAAGTGAGATTGCAATGCATTATTATTATCAAGCATCAGTAGAACTGTATGGAAGCTCTCTTAGGTTAAAGTACATAACAACGCATCAATAAACCAAATTGTACTCAAATGTCTCTTTTACATATACTCTTTTGCTAGCTTATCTTTTATATGGCTAATGTGAGTTAAGGTTGACAATTGACATTTCTTTCCAACTGAAGTGGAGTGTTCTAGAAGTTTAACTGTTCTGGTGATCCATTTTGGATAAGGACATGACAAGTTTTAACATAAACTTTAGACAAATGGAAGCCTTCTGAGTTTCATAGTTTTTTTTTTTAAACTCTTATTTGATATTAGAAGGGGTTTCTAACTGAATTTCGGAAGGGATCAAGAAGTTCCAGAAAAATAACTATAAACCGAATTCATCAGGGAGAAAAACGATTATGTAAAATGCAGTATAAGTAAAGATCTTGAAACAAAATAAAATAGACCAAAATTCAGCCAAACATGAAACGGGGTTTTTTGCTTCTTGTTTCCATCTGAAACAAAAGGTTTCGATTGTGCAGCTGAGATGTTGGCGCACAAGCTTAACTGGTCCAGAAAAACAAATTTCTTCTCAGAATTTTTCAAAGCCACCTCATCTATCCTATTTAGCAATTGCATGATCCTGGGGGATTCTCAACAACCTTCAAATGATCTTCCAAAAAATACATCGGCTCTCTAGCCTCCTTCACAGCATCACATTTCTGACCAGTAGATTAATCTGGTCTCTAATCATCCTCTTCCTCGCCACTCTCTTCTTCTTCATCATTAACTTCAGACTTAGACTTGTCAGATCCCTCTTCCTTGCTGCTGCTTAATTTACTCTGCTTATTGTTGTAGGCAGCCATATCCTTGTTGTACTCAAGTCTCTCTCTTCTCAGCCTTAGCTACATATGGAGCTTTCTCAGCATCAGACATGGACTTTCAATATGTGACCATTTCTAAGACTGAACCAGTACAGTCCCCGCACTGGATTCCTTGACCTGCTCCTCTGGTGGGAGGTGCCTGGCCAACATGCTAGACATCTGATTAGATTAGACTATTTTTTTTTAATTTTTGATAAAATCAAATATCTAATTGCAAAAGACTGAAAATGTGAATCACACTTTCAAGTCTACAGATGGTTTGGTCACTGGAGGATGGACAGTATCCTATACACAAATTGAACTAAAAAAGGGTTAGAAATTAGAAGTCATAGATAGAAAAAGACTTGATCACTTGTTTAACCTACAATATACTATACAGGCTCTTGGCAAGTATACTTAAAATGACAATGAACTTTGCTTTGTTGATTCTGCTTATAGCATGTTCCTTGGCTGAAATGCTTTCATGCCCAATGAAAACTGGTCCCAGAAGGCCTACCTCTTTCCATAGATTTCACTAAGATATCCGACAAAGTATTTAAATTAATTCAAATAAGAACATATTTTTAAAAAAAGATACAACAAACAAGTAACCTCAATAAATAATAATGTAAAACCTTATCTCAAAGTATCACATAATAACCAACACAATGACTTCAAATGAAAAAAAAAAGGAAAAAAATTGTGACAATTATTTATGTACTATCAAACAATGTTTAAACTAATACAGGAGCGACCCAGTTGCGTTGAATCTTAGGTATGTTTTGGTGGAAAGAGAGTTGGATCGTGTTATCAGATGTGCTTCGGGGGTCTCACATTGCTCCTTGGGTTCTCATATACCCGGTGGAAAAGCTGTTAAATTTATCCAGGAATATTGAGATCTCCTTCATTCACATCGAGAGAATGTGAATTCAGCGACGCACTCTTTAGCTAAGGAGGGAGTGAATTGTCATACTCTGTTGATTGCTCAGATTATTGATTTTAAATTTTAGTAGTCTTCTCTGGTTTGGTTTGTATTTTTAGTCATTTTGTTTTAAATATTATGGGTGGCTTTTCTAGCAGCCATCTTACATATCTCTTGTGCTTACATGCTGCTTTATTAAAAATCAGTCATTCATAAAAAAATAAAAGAAAAAAAGGAAGAAGAACCCAGTTGTGTGGTACATAATCCAACACAAGACTGTTTTTTAGTGTATCTTAACAAAATTTATGTTAATGCGCCACCATGCATAGGCCACTCATTTAAAGCAGCGATTGTAACCATCCAATATTCGGCGTTTTCCACATTGATCATGGACCGTAGGCGCATGTGCTATGTATCCCTCCCTTAAACATCTATCTGTAACCCTTCAATCGATTGAACTGGGATAATCCTGTCATCTACAGCCTACTTATCAAAATCAGATTTAGATAAAAATGAATGGAAAGAAAAATCCAAGTCATCCAATGTAACAGTAAGACCATCTCCCCACCTCATTTGCCACCGTCAATTTCAATTAAAATCCTTCAATCAAAGGGCCAAGAACAACAGCCTTATCTCTCTCTCTCTCTCTCTCTCTCTCTCTCTCTCTCTCACACACACACACACACACACAGACAGACACACACACACACACACGCATACAATTCTCAAATCAAACTCAATCGCTCTGAACTCTGAAGTCCCTCACCATCTATAATCCACCCATCAGAAAAGAACCCACATAACAAAAACGTCCTTAGCCGCCAAACACTATTCCCTTTCCACATTGAATGTGGGATCTCTACTCCATCTCTTGCTCTTTAGAAACCCATCATAAAGATTCTCAGACACAGTACTCTCATCATCCAACCAAAAACCAAGTTCAACCCACACCTTGAATATACTCAAACACCCCAAGATATTACGCATGCAACGTATTATCTATATCAGCAATCAAAACCCAAACAACCATTCTCTGAAAAAAAAAACAGAGAGAGATTACAATGCCATGAAGATGTTTATGTGGTTGTACTGTATCATCACAGAGAGTGTAAGAGAGAAAGAGAGAGGACCTCGTAGAGAAGGTGAATGGCCTTGCTCCTGCGATCTTCAAGGTTGAGTTGTTTGATGAGCTGGTCCACGACCTTCACGTCAGAAATTCCAATAGGAGGAAGCGCGTTCGCATGCGGACGAGCCATTTCTCTCTCTCTCTCTCTCTCTCTCTCTCTCTCTCTCGCGGCTACAATCGCTTTCTTCGTCTCTCTTTGTTTTTTTGTCTTCTCTTTGTAAAGTAACGTTTGGTGCGATTTGGACCTATTGTTCTATCTTTTGCCTTCTCTTCTCTCTCATCTTTTTCTCTGTCTAGTGAGCCTTGCTCGGTTGGACTTTGGAGTCACTCCTGTGACTGGCTGGCACATGGGCCCACTCTTATCCGACGTTGCAGTGTGCATCCAAAATCCAAATGGTTTAAAATATCTGTGAGCCTACTTGGTTGGTTGGGCCTACCACTTACTTGTTGATGGTGGGGCACATTTAAGCGGCCATAATAGTTGGTCATCCAAGTGCAAGACTTTTTTTTTTTTTTATGTTGTGGCAGAGGGTGTCCTGGCCCTTTGGGCTGCACGAATCCCTTCGGGGTGGGGGACCGGGTAAAAGACACTTGAGTTGAGGGTTTAGGGTTCGGATTTAAATTTAAATTCGAGTAAGGGTCACCGTTGGATGAAATGGATGTGTAAAAGGTGATGAGTCTTAATGACCGGATTAGAAGGTTATAAATTTGTGTTGGGGTCCACTTCATTCTTGCTATAAAAACCTAAAACTTGCTAACTCCGGCCAACTAATTAGAGTATGCTGTATTTAACTTAATCTAGATTTGGTACATTGAGCTGGTGTTACCGATAGTGTCAGACTCAACCAAATCAACCCACTACCTCCCTAATTGCAACTTGAGGTATTTTTTTACTAGGTTGTGTTACATTTACTTTTTTCAAGAGAAAAAAGGATAGAAATCTAAGTTTTAAAATGTTATAAAGGGCAGAACC
The DNA here is from genome assembly GCA_037013555.1 of Sextonia rubra. Taxonomy (NCBI): domain Eukaryota; kingdom Viridiplantae; phylum Streptophyta; class Magnoliopsida; order Laurales; family Lauraceae; genus Sextonia; species Sextonia rubra. The sequence continues at coordinate 18,158,651 of JASUAD010000016.1, read as the reverse complement.
GAAGTGGTGTAGATTAACTAAAGAAATGGAAAACAAAGCACAATCACACATTGAAAACAACGAGACAAGTAGTTTGTGTTTGAATTGGAGTTATTATTAGATTAAATATAATATTCTTCCAATATATGAAAAAAGAAAAAAAAATAAAAAAGGACATGTCTATCTGTGGAGATTAAATAATTTTGAATTAGATTTATGATTATTAGATTAGAAATTCGTTTCATCCAAGAGACGGGAAGGAGCTTGTGTTTGAATTAGAGTTATTATTAGATTACATATTTATTTTTATCTCATTTTCTCCTATATAAATAGGAATGTGTGTTTTTAGATGAAGGTGGCTGAATTCATGGAAAAAACAATAAAACAGCTAAAGCCCGGAACATTTCCAAAGAAGAAATATAGAAAAATTTTCAATCCACATGGCTGGATATTTGAAAACTAGCAAATCAAATAGGAAATTTCAAACTTACAATATAAAAAAAATTTCAAACACACAATAGATGAGTGGTATAAAAGAAGTAGCACAGTGGCTCTTGCTGAGCCTACAGAGGATGACAAGGAGGTGAAATGCCGTTTGAATCTTTAATAGTAAGCTATTGAGTGGTTCGGCTTTTCAGTTTTCACACTAGAGATTTACCTGTTCTCGAAATGCATTGAGGATATCTCTCCACGTTCATTGTAGTGAAACCAGTGTTGGTGCCTCCCTCCCTAACCAGGCTGAGCTATTAGAGTTTTCTCTGAGTTCAAGGGCACAAACTGATTTTCTATCTCTTAATTCCAAATCTAGTTAGATGCAAATCTCACAAATGATGATAATTACTTTAGAAAATAAAATTCCTAAAACTGTTTAGGCAGATTATTTAGATTGAACTGAAGAATTTTAGAAATTAATGAAAGTGGTTACATTGAAGAAACAAAGGTAAAGGTCTATAAATGGTCATTAGCTAAAAACCTCATAAAAATAAATAAACAGGAGATGGTAAATGAACACCCAAACATCACCCTGGTAAATAAAAATCTCTCGGAAATTAAGTAACCCGCCTCCACCTCTATCTCCATCTCATATCATTCATCCCTCATATTTTTAACAATCGTTTGTCACAGCCCATTGTTTCAACTGAAATGTTATGGAATTCAATTCCAATTAAAAAAAAAAAAGCCCCAAAACAGTAGAAACCCATTTCACGTTCCAAAAGAAATGACATAAAACCAAAAAGCTCCACACGGAAAACGTACCTAGGAAAGGAAAAACCACACGGCAACTTTCTTTATCCCCCTCCTCTTTCCGGTACGTTCTTTCTGATTTGGCCAATCGCAATACGTGGGATTTCACTCCAAAGTGAGATTATCTGCTTTTCTATATCCGCATTGGCTATATAAAACGACCGTGTTCACGTGTAGAGTAGCACAAATATACTGTTTCCGCGAAAGGATTCCAGTCCAGCAGGTTGGGGCCGGTCTTTTTCAAATTAAGCAAATGCATTACCTCTTGGGGACCATAGTTGATGAGCAATGAAATGTCAATGTGTCACTCCTCCTGGGGCATTTAACATTAAAAGGAACACATAATTGCTCAGTCAGATGATGGTAACTGTTCTATGGGGCGTGGGAGTAGAATTTTGATTCCATGTGCAAAGCAGGAAGTGAGTGAATCAAGTGACGCAGAAGGCTTGGGGTGGCAATGGACCCTTGTAACACAAGGACCCGCCCCAAACAGATCGGCCGGGTCCTCAGATTCAGATCGGCAATTATGGGTCAGTCAGTTAATTGGGTCCACCATTCTCACCACGTTTGGGAAAACAGAAAGCTTTGAGATTAGAAAAAAATGTAGAAAATGTATATATACATCATCCTCGTCAAAGCGTTGTCCTAATTATCTAAATATTGTTTTGCCATTCCATAACAATGCAGGAATCATGGGTGGCTTGACCATTAGGCAACAAAAGCCTTTGCTTTAGGTCCCCACCCAACTAAAAAAAAAAAGACCAAAAAAAGCAATTCCCATCTCCTTTTTTTTTTCCAATCCCAAAAAATAAGATCTTGTAAAAGCAATTGAAGCAACTTAAATCTTTTTAAATTTCAAAAAAAGTAATCGTCATCGTTTTGTTTTTTATAATGAATCAGGCTTCGTAAAAGTAATTAAAACAACCACCATCTTTTTACAAACCAGAAAAAACAACTACTATCTTTTCATATTTAAAAAAAAACATTAAAGCTCACTTTCACCATTAAGAGAATGTTGCCATTAAAAGAAAAACAGAAAATCCTAAAATCACAACAAGCAAGAAATCATTTTCTATTATGAAAATCCTCCAGTTTGCACATTTTTCCCCTACATCTGTATCGCTTGAAATAACACAACTTCAAATATAATCTTTTTTTTTATTGAAGAAGCTACATCAAATTCAAAAGTAATATATATATATATATATAAATCACAAAATTATGTCCCTATGGTTTTATGCTTTTAAATTTATTTTTAATTCCAAGCCAATATTATATGTTTATTATAGTTAGTGATCGTTTTATTTGTAAACATTACTAGTTATAATTTATAAATATTAAATATGTCTACTAGAAAATATTGAAAATATTTATAACTATTTCTTCTACAAAAAAATTTTTTTCAAAATTAAAGTTAATAAAATCCTAATTTAGATCACCAATGCCACGAGATAGATTAAGTGGATTAGCCATACTATTAATTGAAACAAATATGTTAGCAAAACTTGAATATAAAAACTTAATTAGTAATATTGGATTACAAAAAATAAAAAATAATAAATTTTAAATAAATTATTTATAATAATATTAAAAATATAAAAAATGTCTCATTTAAAATTATCACTTTAGGCCTCAACTTGTCTTAAGCCAGCCCTATGTAAGGAATATTTATATTAATTTATTTGGTAAAAGAGAATGTTAAATGTTTACTATTTAATTTTACAATCCTTAGCCAGAATCAAGCTTGATAAAGATTCAACCAGTTTAGTTTTTATGTGAATACCAAGAGTTAATTCACAATTTGTCATGTCTACCATGGGACTGACCTGTTTGTTTGTGAAGTAGAGTAAAGTAGAGTAAAGTAAAGTAGAGTAACCTTTAAATTATGAGAGAATAAAATATGATGGAGTTATGATAACTTTTTGTTTTTATTTGTTAAATAATCTTTCTGACTTTTTGTTTAAAAAGTAGATTTTTTTTTGTAATTTAGTAGTTGCTTTTTAACTTCTTTTTGTAAAGAAGCAGGGAAATTTGATTTTTTTTTAAAAAAGGGAAGAAATTTGAATTTCTTTTATTTTGATGTAACCCATACATCTTTTGAGAAATTTTACTCTACTCTACTCTACTTTGCACAACAAACAGGGGCACTTCTCTTTTGATTCTCCAACCTGAAGGCTTTTCAGTGACTTCTCTGTCCAGTGCTCAAATCATACATAAAGAAACAATATGTGATCTTGCAATTTCAGCAGGCAGTAGATTGATTGAGTGATTGAAAGGAACGAGGGTGAAAATAGGGGCTTATTACAAGATTTACCCATTGGAGGGACATAAGTCTGCAAGTATTTGGTGTGAGATTAATATGTAAAAAGAAAATAACAAACAAGATAAAATTTGCAAAGCCTTTATTCCATAACACACCAGATTCAATTGTAACTGCTGATGAGAATCTTAAATGGCACAAAACGAGTCTTAGAAACTGGTACATAATAGAAATCAGAATCATCCTGTCATTTATTTCAACTGTTGAAAGATAGGCAATCACACCCCGGATCTGCATGATAATGAAGGTAGTACATTGGCAACTGAAGCTGCTATACTTTGTAAAGCATGAGTCGAAAATGTAAACTATTTTCCTTCCCCTTTCTTGATTACTTCTCTCCCTCTAAGATAGATGACTAAAGGTGTCATACTTCGTAAAGCATAAGTAACAGTAGGAGATTATTTGCTTGCCTCTTTCTTAGGATACTCTCTTGCTCCAAATATAGTTGATCCGATCCTCACAATGGTACTCCCCATTTCAATCTGCAAATACCATTTTTTCCAAAAGACAGATAATAAAACAGTCAACAGTTGTTACTCGCATGGCCCCTGATACATAACTACTATTCAGAATTATGGTCATACATTGTATTGCCCTTCACACTTACAATGCTAATGTAACATGCTTAATACGCTTGCCTTCATTTTTATATGAAAATCATACAAAAAATTTGACATAATTGGCATTCGAAGCATAGTTGTCAAGTACGTTTCAGATGCCATTTCGGTTTGGTTCCAAAATGAAACATTTTAGATGATTCAGATATTTCGCTTTCCAATTCGAAAATTTATTTTGGAAAATATAAAAAGATGATATATATTTATATTAAAAATATATAGGAAATTTCTTTGAAAAAAATACCTACAAATAAGTGGGCTTCATAATCATATGAAATTTAACAATATTACAATGATTAAAAAGAGTGAGCCTCACTTTGGTAGATCATTAGATGGCTTACAAAAAATTTGACATGGCCAGCATCAGTAGTTCAATTGAAAATAAAACTTACAAATAAGTAGGACTCATCATAACATGAAATCTACCGGTATTAACGTGATTAAAAATGGTGGGCCACACTTTTGTATATCATCATACAGCATAAAGTTTTCTGTAAATCATCTCATGGCTTAAAAAAACCCCATTTTTGTTAAACCCATATATAAGAAAGAGATGCCATTTCCAACAACCCATTCGCAGAAAGCCAAAAACTGGGAAACAAAGAAGCAACGTAGAGGAAGGAAATGAAGATAACCATGCATGCAAGAGGATTTGGCTTCGGTGAGGTTTTTTGCGAAGAAATCGGCCACAGCCAGCAACGAAGATATTTAGTGATCAAGGAACTCCACCCAACAACTACTTTGATAGAGGAAATCCAACCAATAACCTTCAGCAGAGGAGTAATCTCAAGAAATCACGAGGGAAACAGGAGATCTTGTGGTTGATTCTGCATCTTTCAGCCCTATTTATAGATGGAATGCGAAGGTTACATGCCGCAGAAAAAATTGTAGGGGACTATGAGGATTTGCTGGCATGCTGCTCTGTCAAAGCTCTCTCCTCGATGAGAACAAATATTTCAAGTTTCAAATGTTTTCATTTATTTCGTTTTGAGATTCGATTACATTCAATTTTCTCTTCTTTAACGGTCGAGCCCTGGATTCGTCTGAATATGTGGATTCAGATACTATTCATCTGAATTTAAGGTTTTCTGTATGAAACCCTAAATTTTGCCGAATTTGGACGAAATCTGAACTGAACATTTTCAGGCGAGATGTTCGGCTCGGAATAGGCTTCGAAATGAATTAACTCGGATGTTTCTTCCGAATTGAAACAAACTTGACAACTATAATTTGAAGTCAATACACACATGAAAGTGGTTTTTTCAATACAATATACATTTGATGTAAATGATATAGGTACCTCCTTGCAGTTTGAAGAGTGTTTGAGGAGCCCAAAAAATAAGAAAAAAAAAAAGGTCTTAGTTTTAGGCTACAACTAAAACATCTGTTGAGGTATGCAAAATCAGAAAGTCGTTTATAGGCTCTCAAAATTGCAAAAGCTAACTGGAGGCAATGACATTTTATTTTAAAAAAATGACATTTTCATTACATTTGATATTTTGCATCAAATTGGAGCGGGAATGCACCTATAGGGCCTTTTTCTTTGCACACAATACATAAGAAATTCATGGTCAAATTACCTCCACCATAGGATGATTAAAGAGGTGATGGGTGAAGGATATGAGTTAGCGATTGAATTACAAAGGTGACAGCTGGTATTCATTTTCCATCTTCTCTTAATTCAATTTGCATTGAAGGGGAGATTATTTGATAATCAAGTTTGGATATTCACCTTTGATCATATTTTAACCATTTTTTAACCACTTACAGCGTGAATTCGTATGTATTTAACTCATGCATTATATACAGACGAACAGGCCCGTAGTGACCTCTTGAATGATATTGACCAAAGAACCGAAAAATCATGTACAGTCCCAATAAAATGTGATGCATTATACATTTCAATAATCTATACTCTGTTAAATTTCTTACCGCTTGCTCGAAGTCCCCAGACATGCCCATTGAAAGCTCACATTCCTCTTCTGTTATTCCAAGAGCCTTGCAAACTTCTATTCTGCAGTTTGACAAAGCCTGTTGTTCTCCAACACATGCAACCATTCATTAGAAATTCAGCTAAATCAAACATTTTAACCAATTGTTGTTCATCCTGGAAAGATCACCCACCCTAAAATTCTCTGGAGTTGACGTATAATCCAGCATCCCTATTGTCATTAGGCCAGAAAACTCAAGGTTTGGGCAACTCATCTTGACATGTCTAGCCAGTTCTACACAACCTGAAGGATCAACACCAGATTTTGCTGCAACAGAGGCACAAAAAAGTATTAAATGATTTGCCCAAACATGTGATGTAATATTAGTGACATACAAGAAACATGATGAAAGCATCTTGATTCACACTAGAATTCCCCGTTGTGTAGCAAGTACCATTCTCAATACACTGGAACTTAAGTAGGCTTTGATTGATCATCATTGAGTTCATAATTAAGAAAACACAAGTAAGCATCTCAGCTTTTCTAGTCGTTAAACTTAAGGGCGGAACCAGGAATTTTTAATTGGAGGTGCCAAAGTAAAAAAAAAATTACAAAATTTAATAATAAAAATTATTAAAGTTGTGCTTTGTGTTCTTTCATTGAGTTGAAATCATCGATTATTGTTTAACTATCAAAACTTTCAGCATTTTCTTTTTCAATATATACAATCAAATAATCGGAAACAAATTCATCTTCCATTTCGTTGTAAAGTGCAGTCTTAATGACCTTCATGGCAGAGAATGCACGTTTCATTGTTGCTATTGAAACTGGAAGAGTTAGTAAAAGACATATGAGTCGATACACAAGAGGGTAGATATCTAAGGGAAGATATCTGACTTCCTTGTTTCAACTAATCCTTGACAAAGTTCAAATATGTTCTTCATTTCCTTCAAATTTGGATGGTGAGGTACATAACGCTCATAATTTTGTAATTGATACCGCAAATTAACTTTTTCTTGATCGCTAAAATCTTGAGAATATAATTGATCTACAAGATTACAAATATCATCTATTTTGAATGACATGTAACCGTTCTTGGGATCCAAAGAAGAGCTAAGAATGAGAAGTTGTATAGTACGCTCATTGAACCTACTATTTAACTCTTGTAATTGAGAGTCGACCACAGTAGTGATTAGTGAATATATCTAATCGATAATGATGCTCTATTGTAATCAGAGATTGTTGATGATGAACTCGGCCTCTATAGGCAATATATTGAGCATCCATATCAAGGACATCTATGTCATGTTGATCACAAAACGATATTACTTTGTCAAGTATCTTACTCCAACCACTCTCCCTCAATTCAGGAATCATTGCTTTTGTGGTAAAGACCAAGTGCATAGCATTTAAAATATCTTGAGATTTGAGTTGTAATGCTGGGCACAGATCATTAGTGACTCTTAGTATCTCTTTCATAATATGCAAATTGAAGATGAAATCAAAAGATGTTATTGTATCATAAGCTAAGTCTGCCTCTCCATGTTGTGCATATGTAGATCCATCGTCAATGATATTTTTAAGAACTGAACAGGATGCATTTTACATTCTTAATAAGTTGCATAAAGAGTTATAATGAGAACTCCAACAAGTATCTCTTGCCTGTTGCAAAGTACCAATCTGATTAAGGCATTTGCCAGTTTCAACTTGCTAGATGGAAATTAAACGTTCAAGTTCAGCAGCTTGAGCTTGTAGTTCATCATGACGCTTGCAAGAAGGACCAACAATATTGATGATAAAATTTAATTTCTAGAAAAACTATTGAATAGGAATAACTTCACTTGAAGCTCACTTGAAGCTGCAACTAAAGTCAATTGGAGCCAATATGCCAAACAATGAACATAATATGCATATGGGCACTCATTTAAAAATAAAACTTGCAACCCATTCCATTCACTGCACATGTTACCTACACCATTATATCCCTGACTCTGAATATTTTGAATGCTTAGATTATATCGAGAAAGGAGTAAGGACAGCTGATATCTCTTTCTTCAAAGTTTGGGATGCAATATTTTTTTACATTAACAAGACCAAAAAATCTCTCACGTAGAAAACCTTTATTGTCCACAAATCTTAAAACAAGAGCCATTTGCTCTCTTTTTGACTGATCCCGAGATTCGTCCACAATAATGCAGAATTTTGCATCATCAATTCTCTTGAATTGCATTTCGAACTTTCTTTGAAAAAATATGTGAGATTTCTTTCTGAATTTTAGGTGAAGTACCTGTAGCATTTCCAAGAGCTTTATCAAACACAAAATTTGCAACTTTCTCAGTATATGATGCCAAAATTTTATTCATTTCAATGAAATTACCATGATTCTTAGAATCTGGATGTTCATTATGACCCCTAAAAGCACATGCTTGAAAAGTAAGCCATTGAACAACGTCTATTGAGGTCTTAAGTCGCAATCTATTGTTTGCGATTTGAATGAAAGACTATGTATGAAGCGCCTTTTCAATATGTTGTAATTGATTCATCAAATCTCTACATGATTGTTCAACTACGTAATGTGGAGGTTCGGATCTTTTCCCATATGATTTAAAAAAGCACAATTCTTCAGTGGTAAACACGCTTGCTCCAAAAATGTTTAGTTGTCATTTTACTGAAGAGAAAACATGGCAAGCAAAATGCTGCATCCTTCATTGGAGAATACTCTAATTAAGTAGGAAACATTTTAAACCAAGAAGATTGAAATCGTCTTGGAAATGTTTTAGATCTAGGAAGTTGATAGACAGAAGGAATATGTTGATAAGGCCCGGCCTTAATGTAAGCATCTCTAATTTGATGACGTCGTCCTAGATCATGCTCTAAAGTAGTTATATCAATTTCTATGAATTCAATTCTTGGAGATTTTGGAAGACGTGAACTTTGTGGTTCATGAGATAAGTTTCTGAACTAGAGGGTGCATCAAAGGTTGATAATTTAACCATATGGTCAAAACCCCTATAAAAGATAACACAAGATTAAAAAAATATATTTTTTATATAAAATTGCTAATGCAAAATGAAAAAAAAATTAAATGAAAAATATGTAGCATTCAAATCTAGATTTGGGTATGTGGCAGCGATGACAACTCAAGATTTGGGTAAATAGTTTAAGGGAAAAATCTCCAACCGAACTTAAAGACTATGGATTGTTTGACCTATATGGCTGAAACCCACATTCAGCCAACACGATTTGGGCTTAATGCAGCTCATGACCAGCAGATCTTCCCCCTTGTCCTGATTAACTAATTAATTAGAATGCAAAATTCTTGAGTTCTTAGGGTTTTGGGGCAGTTTCCTCATTATATACAAGAAGAGGTTTGGTTCCAAGGCTTGAATTAGGTTTCTAAGAGTAGAATAAAACCAATCAACAGCATGCAAGAATAAATCAGTAATCAGAAGGTGTGTACTTGCCTCTTATGTTGAAGAACATGGTGATTCCTGCGCTAATCCAAAACCCTATGTTGATTCTACTAATCTCGCGCTTTTCCCCCAATTTTCATGTAAAGATCCGATGGAAAAGGAGAAAGTGTATGACAACTTGGAAATGAGAGGGAAGGAAAGTTGCAGCCGTGGGGCCATGGCCCGTATACACGATGTATGAATCTTCTGTAGTTTTTGTGATCATGGCATATTGGCATTCTTTGAAATTCATAAGCATTAATAAGGGCAAAGGGCTATGCACGATGTAGGAATCTTTTGTATTTTTGAGACCATGGCATTCTTTGAAATTCAAGAGTATTAATAAGGGCAAAATTGAAAGAGGGGGTCCCCATAAGTCATGCATGATGAATGAGTCTTTGATAGTTATTGATATCATGGCATTCTTTGAAATTCATGAGATTACTAAGGGCAAATATTGAAAGAGCGAAGGCCATAAGTGAAGCAGCGCAGGGGAAGATGATGAACGAAGACTGAACCAAACAAACAGTTACCTCGAATCTGCGATCAGACGGCGGTCCGAGATTGGATCTTTGTCTCTGATACCAATTAAAGCAGCACAGGGAAGAAGATTAGCCAACGGGCTAATTTCCAAGCCAAAAGGCTTAGGGATAGGTTGTCTAAGTGCCTCACAAAAAAACAAACAAACTCTCTCAACTGAGAACCAATTCCAAATCTTTATTCAATATGAAAGTCTATCTCTCATGAAGAGATTACATCCTTATTTATAACTAAAACATTATCTAAGAAAGGAAACAACTAATTCTAAACAAATAAGAAGTCCTAAATCAAATACAACTGGACTTGCAAAAATCAATAAAACAACTAAAGCAACTACTAATAATATAATCTACTCTAATCTATTATGCTTTATTGGTCATAGGTCCAATAGCTAGCCAATCATGAATCTGGCCTGCATCAATAAGTCATTGTGTTATATATAAAACGAGGAAAATCTACAACGCCCCGGGGGGTGGGGGGGGTGGGTTGCCCTAGTTTTGCACATGAGTAAACCTCATTCCTTTGCAAACGATAACTCCACACAACGACGGAAAAGTAAAGTGGCACGTAAGCAAGATCCTTTGCTTTTCCAATATGCAGAAAATTTTGTGCCTTCAAAAGTTATAATTTCTACAGCACACACCCTAAGGAATAAAGAGGTAGACGAGGATAATGAAGATGCTGACCAATTGAGCTTCCACTTTTAATGTATAAAGAAAGCTATATTGTGTCTTAATAATGGCTTCTGATTATTTAGCATTGGCGCAACGCTAGATCTCCAATCGAGTGTAGATTAATCTCCCGAAGGATTAATCAAATCCAAAAAAGGATTTTAGCACCTAGGGCACCTTCACAAAAGGAGAAACACCATAAAAGAGATAAATCTCAAAAGAGAACTTTAATTGATTGAAAATAAGCCACCATATTACAATGAAAAGCTCATTCTTATATAGGAAGGGCTATTGCTAAACTAGGAAAGAGTAATTCTAAACAACCATGGCTTACTAAATTAAATTAAGTAAATTCTAATCTCAACTCAACATAAAATAGGAAATAAATAATTAATTAAAACTATCTAACTAAGGATAGGGATCTCCGATCTTGGACAGATCATGGATCAAGTGAGGCCCATCAATATACCCCATTAATGCCGGGCCTGCATCAGCTAAACCCGGCTTGGAAAAACTCGACTCCAACCAGTTTGCCAACTTAAGAAATGCCGGAAAGACTTCAACCCCAAGTTGTGGGAAAGGTCCTCCTAGGTCGAAAATCAATGGCACAAACTTTTGATGTATCCTTCGACCTTCATTTTCTGTACACGCCATAAAAGCTTGATGCATCCATTTCCTCCATGTAGAAGTAGATTGGAAGTGTGGTATCTTCCGATGTTTGCATTTAACTTGGATGTATAATCTCACCATTAGATGCCTTGAGTGTAGCCATGCAAACATGTCACAATCCTTAGATATCCATCGGTGATCCCCAAAGATGAAGTCAATGTGGGGGACTTCAACAACTTGATTTGCTTGCAAAACCACTGAATAAACTAATTTGATTTCCAAGGACCCAATTGTATTTGTTGGAAGCGGAGTTACAATCAGATCTTTTGGATGTTCAATATTCTTGTTAACTTGCTCAAAGTCTTGAATATCTGTTTGTCCTTTTTCTTCCTTAACTCTTTGGGGCTTATGGATGACATTGTCTTGATCAATGTTGTTTGAACCCATGAAGTCAATGTTGCCATAAGCTTGCTCAAAGTCTTCAATTTCTTCTTGCATTTGTTCTTCCTTTACCTTTGGTTGCTTTAGAGTCAAATTACCTTGATCAGATGCCATTTGCTCTAAATTTCTCATGAGACCAGCTTTGCCTTGACTTTGCTCAGTTATTCCATCCTTAATGTTAGCTATCATGGTTGGCATCTCCTTTGATGCAATCATGATGTCATGGTTCTGAATTTCTTCTTTTTACTCTTGCTTTAGTTCTACAGTTGAAGATGATGATGTAAATGAAGACTGGACTGTTGACGGCAATGGACGGAGTATAATCCATTCTCTTTTCCACAGAAAGGTAATCTGTTCTTCTCTTTATCATGGCATGTTTTCTGGTAAAAAATCCATGGTCGTCCAAAAATAATATAGTAATATTCATATGGATCACATCACACTAAATGTTATCTTCATAATTACCAACCTTGAATGATACCAAAATACCTGTGAATTACGGGAATGACATAACCATTAGACCATGTAACTTGGTAAGGTTTACGAAGCTTCTTAGTTGGCAAATGAAGCTTGTCAATAACTTCCCATGCGACAAATTTCATTGCACCACCATTGTTAATAATCAAATTAACAGATCTGTCTTTGACTCTTACCCGTGTGTAGAATTGCTCTGCCTCTCTCCATTTTTCTTTTGCCCTCTCACTTGTTTTAAGGAGGCGGCGAATGACAATCGTGGGATTATCTTCTCTAGCAAAACGTCTTTCCACAACATATGCTCTTTGTTTTTGTAGGGATATACATTGTCGCATGCGAGGCCGTCGAAGCATATGTACAACACGAAAGGCTTCTAAGCATGCTTCTTGACTAGTGTCACAACCATTCATATTCTCCAAGATATCTATTCTCAAACCTCTGATATAACGACACAAAATATGTGTTTCAGTCTCCTCTAGCTCACAGATATCTTGCAACTCTCGCAATTGGCAGGTATATTCATCAACTGTGAATTCTTCTTACTTCAAATTCAAAAATTGCTCAAAGTATAACTCATTCTCAAAATACCAATCTCTATACTTTTATTGATACATAATAATCGAGTGCCCAAAAATTTAATTACCTACGAAGAATGGACTCACCACCTGAATGATAGAAATACTGCTGCTTGAATGTTGCACAAATTGTTAACATAAATGGCTGGTCTGATGACTTAGAAATGGACTTGGGTCGAGTCAGACCAAACTGCAGGCCCAACCAAGCAAGGCTAGCTCACTTGTTGATGAGATTAGCAATGGGTTGAACCCAAACTTAAGGCCCGAACAATTATGGGGTTCAATTAAGTCAAGGCAGACCTACTGCAAGCCCAAACAGGAAACACGCCCAAATCAAAGCTTGGAAGATGGCACGTGTGACACAGTGGCCAGGTCCCTTCGTGTGGCTTGATATTTGTGTAACAGGAAAATAAAGAGAAGGGCTTGTTGTTTCGACCCTTATTTGTTGTTTCGACTTCGATGAAGGGGGAGACCTCATATGTTCGAGGAAGAGTTGCTAGCGATGGTGGTGCGGTGCTGCGTGGCCACTGCTGCCAACAGCACTGGAGCTAAAGGCTGACGATGATGAAAGCTGAAGGTGCTAAGTACTTCTCTCTCTCTCTTTGCTTTTTTTTTTTTTTTTGCGAGGATATGTTTCGGTTGGATGGGGTTCCGAATGGAGTGGGGCTGGTCACATGGGTTGATGGTGGTTTGAAGGAGATGTCAGTGAAGGCATTGGGGTCCTAGGATTGGTTGCAGAAGTTGGGTGGGATCATATGGAGGCTTGGGAGTGGGTTTGAAGGATCGGGGTTTGTTTGTGGAGTGGAGTGGAGCTGGACAGGAGGTTTTGGAGTCGGTGGGAAGGTGGGTTTAGGTTTTTTGGGCTTTGACTAGGTTGGTTAGCGTGTTGGACGATTGGGGAGAAGATGGGGTCAGGAGAAGGGTTCGGTAAGGGTTGTTTTAGGGGTTGGAGAGGATTAGGGTTCTCGGTTGGGGTTTGGGTGATCTGAGATGATGGTGGTGGGGTTTTGAGGAGTGGTAGTCGTAGGTGCAATCGGCAATGGAGTGGGAGGGTGAATGTTTCGAGAGAGATGCGGGTTTCGTGGATTAAGGACGTGGAGTGGGGATTTGGTCGGTGTGTTTTGGCATTTGATTGATGGAAAGGGTGTTTCATGGTTTACGGTTGATGGTTAGGGTGGAGACAGGTCTCGGTGAGGGATTTTTGGTGACAATGGGGAAGGGCTTGGGCTATTGGGAAGGAAGGTCTGGGTATGGTGGGAGTTGGGAGTAGATGGTGAAATCCGGGAAAGACAGGTGTCTCTCCAGTGACCAGACCTTGGCTTTGATACCAAACTGGTGCAGCCCCAAATCTCCGATCGAGTGTAGATTAATCTCCCGAAAGATTAATCAAATCCAGAAATGAATTTCAACCCTTAGGGCACCCTCACAAGAGGAGAAACACAACAAAAGAGATAAATCTCAACAGAGAACTTTAATTGATTGAAAATAAGCAACCCTATTACAATGAAGAGCTCCTTCTTATATAAGAAGGGCCATTGCTAAATTAGGAAAGAGTAATCCTAAACAATCATGGCTTATTAAATTAAATTAAGTAAATTCTAATCTCAACTCAACATAAAATAGGAAATAAATAATTAATTAAAACTATAAAACTAAGGATAGGGATCCCTGATCTTGGATAGATCATGGATCAAGTGAGGCCCATCAATGTGGCCCATCAATGCCTGGCCGGATCTTGAATCTGGCCTGCATCAGCCACCATCTAGGTAATTCACGCTGTTGTTCAAGAGCTAGTTTTTGTTTTCTGTTAAACTGTTGAAAGCTTGGTCATGTTATAGTTGCAGTAATTATCACTGCACATAATTGGAAGGCATAGGAGATGAAGTACGTGGCAAGTATGAACGGATTCCAGTAGAAGGGAACACTGATTAAATTGTCAGAACCAATAAGTGTTCTTATTGACATTCTTCCAATGGATGCCGTAGTACAATCGCTTCTATCAGCTTTTTCCTGGTTTGGAAAGGTTCGGATGTTGACTGACTCAATCAAGTAGGGTTCAAAAAATTTAGCAGATGATGATGACACAACTTTGCTTTATTAGAAAACTACTTAATCCACAATGACATAAATGCCACTTGGTTAGATGGTAAGGGACATGTGTTGTGTGCCTGGGTTGGTGACATTGTGAGTTTAAATCCCTTGTATAAAAAAAAGGGTGCTATTGATGAACATGTAATAATTCATGTTTGGGTTGTGACAAAATTTTATGCTTGTTGTCAACCTACCTAAAGCAACCCTTCTTCATACCGGCTTGGGACTAGCAACAAAAAATGATGAAGTTTGGTTATGAAGGTTGATGACCTGCCAAGGAAAATAGATAAGCCGAAGAGAATATGGATGGAGGTAGTAAAAATAGATCTGAAGACATGCGACTTATATGAGGAATTGGCTTAGGACAGATAGAAATGGAAAAACAAAATTCATGTAGCCGACCCCAATATAATTGGGACAAGGCTTTGACAATGATAATGATGATGATGATGATGTACATGTAATATAACGGTGATCTGATATTCAAAGAAAAATACTTGCATTGCCAAGCAAGGATCAAAATAGTAGTTGTAGTGGAAGTCGCGATTAGTTGCCAAAATGCTGTATAGCGAATGATAAGTAGCAGTTGCGGCGATACATAGCAGTGTAGCAATGTGAAGTTTTTAAGTGGTATTTTTTTTTTTTAAATATTGTATAACAACCAATCTTGCAGTTTTTAGTGATTTGAAACCATATAACGATAGACAACTTTAGAATAGGGAATTAAGGATAATAAGAAAAATAATATTTAAAATCAAAACTGCTTAGCTCTACTAGGTTTTAGATCATAGCGGTGCTATTTTCAAAATAGAGTAACGGCCTCAACCACTATGTCGAGAATGCGGACGTCATGCTATATAGCGGCCACCATTTTGAATCATTTTGCCAAGTATAGGAGGGAAGGAGTGGAAGGATAATTGCTTTTGTAATTTTTTTTAGAAGCATGGAAAGTCATTAGATCATTGACCGGCACTCTGTCTGGTGGAACATGACTTCCTTCTGCTGGAATAGGAGAAGGGCGATGAGCAGTCCTCTAAAAATGCTGTACTACACAATCTAAAAGCTAATGATGAGAAGGTACAAGGTGGAAGCTGTGGGTGAAGAAACCTAACAACGTTAAAGATGGAAACAAATTGGTGTTAAAGCCGAAAATACAGCCAGAAGGGTAAATCAAAACTAAATATTATGCTGAGGCAATGAGACCAGCATCATCCACAAGCTGCGCCTTTCCAAATATCCAAATTCTTCGATGACAACAAAAGGGTGGTGCAACCAAACCTCTGTTTTCAGGCTAGAAGTCTAATAATGAAAAGAACCAGACCATCATCCTCAATATTACTATTATCAGGGAACAAAAGAAATATAAAAGAAAGGCAAGTAAGGATTTGATACTACAACCTGTTTCTTAAACAGATCAGATCAGATCTAAATGTCTCCAAACCTAGACCTTTGTTGGACCAGGACATCAGGTCAACCCAACCCCTCGACAGCCCCAAAAGAAAGACAGGAATGGCTACAAGATGCAACAAAGTACAAAGAGGAAGGGTCAAAAACAACTGGCAAATAGATGGTATGAAAACATTGTTTCATTTTCAAGTTTTTTGTTACTACTGCTAAAGCCATTCATTAGAGCAATTAAACATCATCGTAAACCTAAGTAAAATACTTTTTTTTTTCCAACTCACTTTCTTCCCCGCTGGTATTAACTTGAACCAATACTTTCAAAGGCTTCCTTCCAATGTTTGCGACCACACGATCCAGATGATTTGCAATCTGTCACAGTATACATAGAACAACCAAACACAGCCTTAGTGAAGGATGAACAACTGAAGAAAGAACTTGCTTCTCTAGGCATAACGCTACACAGCCAATTGATTTATTTATCTTGTATTAATGACTGCATCATCTCATTTTTCCTTTTTTCTTAAAATAAAAATGGAAAACTTTACACGGCAAGGGCACAGAATGGATAATGCAAGGACATGCAATATCTGGATGAACATGTATCGGATATGATATGACACAGATGTGTGGCCTGTTTTGAAGTATCTGGGTATCATAGATCCAAAAAATTATATGTCACAAACAGCAAGCTACATGCAGGTTACAATGGCCAAATCGAGTTTAAATCCTGAAGTAAAATAAAACAGTTAAAGAAGTTGCAGTTCAAAAGATGCAAATTTAAATTTGCCACAATGAAAGTATAAAAATGGATAAATTACAACAGATAATCAGAGAAGAACCATCCAAAGAGGTTGGGTCTCTTTCAAACTAAAAGAGATTCTGGTCAATCCGGTCCACTCATGATCAATCCGCACACACATGCGCGCGCACCCACACACACACACAGCCCGAAGTGCATAAATCGGCAAAGATGCCAACAAGTACTAAAATTTTAGAAGTAAAAATGGCATCCTTTTCCATTTGGAACAATATCCTTAAAGATTTGAACTCTCGACATTTTTAAAAACTAGTTATTCAGATTCTGCAAACAAGAACAAGAGGTTGCACTTTGTTTAACGAAGGATGCCACACATACCAACAGTTTTGTAGATGCAACAGTAATTGATCAAAGCTTACCTTCTCATCATCCACACTCTCAACCATTCCAAGGTTTGGGACTCCAACTGCATAAATATAAAACTTAGTTAATATCCAATCTGAAGCAACTGACAAAATGATAAGACCAAGCTAGAGAATGGAGCAAAATGATTACCATAAAAAGGAGACAATCATCATTTGCAAAAAAAAAAAAAAAGGGCAATTTACTGATTTATTTGGAAGAATTTATGGTTACCCTCTCCAACTCTGCACATCATCGAAATCGCGAAAAACCCAAGTAGGAAACAAAAATTGTTGTAAAGTTTTCACCCTAAACCGCACAATCTTGTAACTACCTAAACGCAGATGATGCTCTTTTTTAAGTTCCCAATTACAGAAACAGAAAACAAACCATTCTAACAATACATTCATTCAAACCTATTACATATAATTGAGAGCACATAGAAAAGAGAAAAGAGACTGAATACAAACCAAGAAGGGATTTCACTTTGTTGCTCTGCAAGTGTCCGATGAAATGCCACTCGATATCTTCAGGAAGCTGCACATAAAAAAAAAAATAAAAAAACCGCCTTTTGTGTGTTCGACGAAATGCGAGAAAGAAACAAGAGGGAAAGGGAGAGAGGAGAGGAGACCTGAGGGGCCTTTTCGATGATCTCTTGGACGTAGTTCTCGCCAAAGCAGCGATGGCCAGCGTCGTAGACTTGGCGGACTAGAGAGACTGGCTTCGTCTTGCTCACAGCCACTACCTTCACGCGCTCCGGCTGTCTGCTTGACCGCTCTGCCGCCTGCTGCACTCGATCCACCACTGACCGAAGAGATGTTACGGCTGCGCATTCCATGCCTACCTGTCCTGTTACAAAAAAAAACTGAGTATGAATTAATTCAGAGCAAAGGAGTAATTAAGGTAATGACCAAGCACCAAATAGCAAATCAAGCCCCACAAAAAACATTACCAAATAGCAAGCTGCATGGGCACCTCCAAGAAATCCAAGGTTAAAAAAAAAAAAAAAAGGTGGAATTCCATTGTGGGGCCTCATCTGTTGAAATCCAACCCGGTAAAAACCGTCCATGCATATGAGGAATCTTCGTAATTTATCTGATGGGAGTTTGTTTGCCATTGAATTGACTGTGTGATGAAAAAAAAAGGTGATTAATACAATTTTGTGCGTTTTGGTTATCATGTTTAGGAAATCTAATGGTGGAACAACCTCGAATAGATGTAAAGTTTGAAGATTGATTTATTTTTGGAAGGATTTATTTTGAATGTTTTAAAATTTAAAATATGATTATACAATCTTACGCATATTTATTACTTATGTTCTCTATAAATAGTCAATGTTTTGGTAGGACCAACTTTTATTAGCAAAAAAATATGCAGAAACACTGCAAAGAAAAAGAAAATGATTTACAGTGGCTTGAGATTTTAATAGGTGAACCCTATTATAGAGTTCCACTCTTTTAAATTAGAATTGTCTTGAGTTGAACATTAGTGAGACCCTAGAGAGGATCTAAAGATAAAAGCAAAGCCTAATATCTAGGTATTCAGCTCTAGTCAAATTAAAGGGCCATAAAAATAGGGATGATAATTGCTGTCGGTCCCAAACCCGGGTAAAGGAGGAGGGTTGCGTTACGTAGGTAACAGCTAGCGTAAAACTTTGTCACAACCCAAACATGAATTCTGAACAAATGATATTTCACGATAAGGCTAGGGCGTTCCCCGCTTTAAGCAACGCACTGCAGCATCGCCCGGCTGCAGTGAAAAGTGTGCAAGGGCTACCGCATGACTTTGGGCTAGTGTAGTTAAAGAAGTTAGTTCATGAGAAGAATAGCAGGAATAGGAAAATTAGACTTGCTACTTGGAATATAGGAACATTGATAGGCAAGAGTATAAAGTTGGTTGAGGTAATGAAAAGAAGAAGAATTAGTGTGGCTTGTATACAGGAGACAAAGTGGAAAGGGAATAAAGACAAGGAGCTCACGGATGGGTATAAGTTTTTTTATGCAGGAAAGAGTAATACAAGAAATGGAGTGTGCATAATTGTAGATAATGATTTAAAAAAGAAAATTGTGGGGGTAAAGAGGTTTGGTGATAGAATTATAGCAAAAAACTAGTATTAGAGTAAGACATAATTCATATCGTTAGTGCATATGCTCCCCAAGTAAGACTAGAAGAAAGTGTGAAAAGACAATTTTGCGAGGAGATGGATGATTTAATGCGAGAAATTCCAAATAGTGATAAGATTTTCCTTGGAGGAGATTTAAACGGGCATATAGGAAGAGATAATAGAGGATATGAGAGAGTGCATGGAGGGCATGGATTTGGAGAAAAAAATGAATTCAGAAATACTATATTGGACTTTGTAGTGGCATTTGATCTTGTAGTAGCAAATACTTACTTTAAAAAAAGAGATGCGCATTTAATTACATAAAAAAGTGGGAGTAATAGGAGTCAGATAGACTTTTTTCTAGTTAGAAAATAGGATCGATTGGCTTGTAAAGGTTGTAAAGTTATCCCAGGAGAAAGTTTGACTACGCAACATAGGCTCGGAGTTTTAGATATTTACATTAGAAGTAAAAAAAGAGCAGTAGTAAACAAAATAGACCTTAAAACAAGGTGGAGAGATTTGAAGGGGGAAAGAGCAAATATATTTAAGGACAAAATGATTGAGAAAAGAGAATGGAATATTGAAGGAGAAACTACAGTAATGTGAAATCAAATGGCTAATTGCATTAGGAATGTTGCAAATGAGGTACTTGGAGAATTAAAAGGGAAGAGACATATTACTAAAGAAACATGGTGGTGGAGTATAGAGGTTCAGGAAGTTATTTGAAAGAAAAAACATTGCTACAAAGTTTGGCAGGGGACTAAGAGTATAGAAAATTTTGAGTTGTATAAGAAGGCAAAGAAAAAAGCTAAGAATAAGAAGACAAAG
Source organism: Sextonia rubra (assembly GCA_037013555.1). NCBI lineage: Eukaryota > Viridiplantae > Streptophyta > Magnoliopsida > Laurales > Lauraceae > Sextonia > Sextonia rubra. The sequence continues at coordinate 18,138,211 of JASUAD010000016.1, read as the reverse complement.
AAAAAAGCTAAGAAAGTAGTAAGTAGTGCAAAGTTCAAAGCAAACGATGACCTTTATAATAGATTGGGAACAAAAGAAGGAGAAAATGATATTTTTAAACTTGCAAAAATAAGAGAAAAGAAAAGTAGGGGCTTAGATCATATTAAATGTATCAAGGACAATGAGGAAAATATTTTGGTAAAGGACAACGATATTAAAGAAAGGTGGAAGGAATATTTTAGCAAACTTTTAAATGAAGAATATTTGGGCGATACAAGAGTTGAGGAGGATTCTTCATTACAAGAGTATACTTTTCTCTGTAGAATTAGAGGGGTGGAAGTGAAGGAAGCATTAAAGCGAATGAAGACAAGAAAGGCAACAGGCCCAGATGGTATTCCGATAGAGGTATGGAAATGCTTAGTAGAGGTTGGGGTAAGTTGATTATGTAGACTATTCAGTAAGATATTTGTGACAAAGAAAATGCAGGATGAATGGAGAAGAAACATTGTAGTACCTATACATAAGAATAAAGGAGATATATAAAATTGTACCAACTATCGAGGGATTAAACTTATGAGTCACACTATGAAGTTATGAGAGAGAATAATGGAGCAAAGATTGAGAAAAAAGACTAAGATTTTAGAAAATCAATTTGGTTTTATACCAGGGAGATCAACTATGGAAGCTATCTTTTCACTTAGGCAATTAATGGAAAAATACCGAGCAAAGAGGAAAAATCTACATATGGTCTTTCTCGATTTAGAAAAAGCCTATGATAGGGTATTGAGGAATTTAATTTGGTTGATCTTAAAGAAAAGGAATGTCCCCAGAGGTTACATTGAAAATTTTAAGGATATGTACAAAAAAGCAATAACAAATGTGAGAACCATATGTGGAGAAACAGGAGGATTTCCTATGACTATAGGTTTACATCAGGGATCAACCTTAAACCCTTATCTCTTTGCATTAATTATGGATGGGTTAACTGTGCATATTCAAGAAGAAGTACCATAGTGTATGTTGTTTGTAAATGATATACTATTGGTGGATGAATCAAGGGATGGTGTAAATGCAAAGCTTGAGAGATGGCGAGGGGCATTAGAATCTAGGAGCTTTAAAATAAGTAGTACAAAGACAGAATATATGAATTGCAACTTCAGTGGACATATACAAAGTGTTGAAACCACTGTCAAAATTGAAACCCATGAGATACCACGTAAAGATTCTTTTCGGTACTTAGGCTCGATGATTAGTAAGGATGGGGAGATTGACGAAGATGTGGAGCATAGGATAAGAGCTAGATGGCTGAAGTGGATACTGGCTTCGGAAGTGCTTTGTGACAGACGAATGCCAACGAAATTGAAGGAAAAATTTTACAGAACAGTGGTTAGACCAGCTATGACATATGGAGCAGAATGTTGACCAATTAAAAAGACACATATTCATAAGATGGATGTAGCGGAAATGAGAATGCTTAGGTGGATGTGTGGTAAAACTAGGAAAGATAAAATTAGAAATGAGCGCTTTCGAGAATATTTAGGGGTATCACCAATAGGAGATAAGATTAGAGAAACTCGTTTAAGATGATTTGGGCATGTTGAGCGTAGGCCAGTAATGGCACCGGTGAGAAAAAGTTTGGATATACAGGTGGAGGGCCCATCAAGAGGTAAGGGTAGGTCGAAAAAAACATGGATGGAAGTTATTAATTTTGATTTGAAGAAGTTTCACTTATTGAAAGATTTAGCTCAAAATAGAACGGAATAGAGAAATATAATTCATGTAGCCGACCCCAACATAGTTGGGATAAGGCTTTAATGATGATGATGATGAATGAGTTGGATATAAAGAGAGACCCATCCATATCCTATTAGCAGCTCGTTTGGTGTGGGGTGAGTTTAGCTTTGGTTGTCTCAACCCAGCTCACCCCAAATATATAATATTTGTATAGTTGTTATTACATTTATCGGCAAAACTCATGTGGTGTAAGTAGTTTTGGGCTTTAACGTGAGGCATGTGAGAATAAAAAGTGGTATGTTCAATATTTAACACACTCATCTCATGCATTTTTTTATATTTTGAAAGTTTTAAGCTTTAAATTTGACATGACCCAACCAAACGAGGCGGGTTTAGTATTACAACTCAATTACCCACTACAAACCAGGGCGGGTTTGGATGAGATAAATTTGAGATAGAATGGATTTTAGTTTACCCCAACCCATATCAAACTTGCCCTATTACAATCTATATCATAAAAGGAGCTTGGGCCTACACAATAGGGTCATGTGAATCCGGCATAAACTGAGCACTAGTTTTCTTGAGAATGTGAAAAATTAGAGATAAGATCTCCTCACAATCTCCCTCGCGATTCTTGCAAATTATAAACAGTGGAAATCTATAACGGGGCTGCCCATTAAAAAATTGAGTCACTTAAAAGGATTGCCCTCTTTGTGTGGTAGATGTTCTCATTTTATCTAAATACGAGCTGCCCCCACTTTACAATTGACCATATAATTAAGAAAATGGCTAACACAATCTTATTTATTATTAATCATATTTTTAATCATACGCGTAATATTACCATGGGAAAAGTGTTGGCCAAGTGAGTTTAGAATTATGAGTATTTTGGTAGTTATATGGAACTTCTCTTAGGGCTAAGAAATTGAAGATTTTATATTTGATATAATCTGTAACTCTAGATTAATAGTGTGAAAATTGGTTTCTTATGATAGTGGGTAAGTTTGTTGAACGCGTAAATTTTTTTGTTTTCTTTTGTAGTTAATTGTCATGGTGTTTACTCACACTTCGACACACGGCTAGGATTTCCTAGGGTTTAGATTGTGTCTGTGCGATGATCGATCGACCCATTGAATGCCGGGAGGGGTTCGGATTTCTGTTTTCAGAAACAAAGACGAAGAGGAGATTGGTTCTGTGATCTCCACCCACAAAATTGTTGGGGAAGAGAAAAGGAGTAGGTTTTTGGTCTCGCTGGACTGATTAGAGATCTACGCCGAAGATCATTTGGGCTTTCTGGGATTTGGACCCCGGCGGGGCAGCTGTCGTCTGCCGTCGCCGGAGAGGGAGCCCGCCTTTGCCGCCATCCCCGCCAATGCAGCCACCCGCCTTCCTTCGCCACTGCCTCACTGGACTCGAGGAAGAAGACGAAAAGGGCTAGGCCACCAGAGGGTTTTTGGGTTTGCTGTTGCAGTTCTGTCGGAGAAGACAGAGCAAGGATTTTCCATTGCCGGAGAAGAGATAACTTTCCCCACTGCTGGCGTCTCTGCTCGTTGTTGCCTTCGTCGTCAGAGAGGATTCGAATGGGGGTTGCCTCCCGCCTTCTGTTGTGTGCCTCCTCAAGGGTTTGAGGCTGACGGTCTAAGACTTCTTCAGTTTGGAAAGAGATTTGTTGGATAAACCTTAATTTGGTCTCTCTACACACAGTCTCTCTTTACACACAAATAAATTTTAAAAAAATTATAAATTTTCTCTCTTAACACACCCTATATCCCTAAAATACCCAAATCCCTCATTTCTCCCCTCTTTACACACATTCAAGCCTCTTTTCTCTTCTCCTTCTCTACAACAACTCTCTACTTCAACTTTTTCTTCTTCTTCCATTCACTTCTTCTCCTTCTATTCACTTCTTCTCCTTCCATTGCAAGGTAAGTCTTCCTTTCTCACTTATTTATTTCAACTCTTCTTCTTCCATTGCACTAAGATCTTCTTCCATTGCAAGGTAAGCTTCATTTTTATTCTCTTTTCTTATTTTGTGTGTTAGTAGAAGAAATCCTCTTGAGTTTTTGGAAGGTAAGCTTCCAACCAGCAAGCCATGGAGGGATCTTCTTCCACCTTTTTCTCGGGCTTCGTTCGGCCATGGAGGGCCGAACGGATCCTATCTGTTCGGCCATGGAGGGCCGAACAGAACACTCCTATTCAGTCCTCCAGGGCCAAACAGACCAGATCTGTTCGGCCATGGAGGGCCGAACAAGAGCAGATCTTTTCAGAAAAAAATTTTTTTTTTAAAGAGATTAATGCATTATTTGTGATTCACAGATATGGACCGACCTAGTACTTCAAAGGTGAGACCTACAGCCTCTAATAGGAGGCGTCACCATAGAGTGGAAGAGCTTGTGAAAGAAGACCCTCAGATTGAAGAACATGTTTCCAATGAAGACAATGACTATGAAGAAGAGAATATTGCAATTGGGCCACCTGATGGAAGTTTGCTTAAGAATTTCCACACTCATGTCGCATATTTCTTGTGGAAGGGCGAAGTGTGTTTTTAGTAATATGTTTTCTTTAAATTATAATCTATTTGTTTAATGACAAATGGCTAATTAGTAATTCATGTTTGAATGCAGGATCGTGGAACATTGAAATGCCTAAGTTATGGGCAAAAGATAGATTTGTGGCCATTAAATGATAGTAACCGTTTTAGGCAGCTGGTAAGAGATTCCATGATTCAAAATTGCCTTGACTAGTTTGGAGGTGCCTCTTCAATTGCGCATGCGAACTCTCTGCCCTGTAAAGAAAAGAATATTAGAGAATGTTTAAAATTCATAATGTAAGAAAACTTGTTAACCATACCTGTTTGACATAGTATTGCCAAAATGCATATAATTGTCCATCCATGCTGAGACAAATCTTTCTTTGTATGGGTCAAGCCAGTTGTCCTTGACATATTTAAGTGCCATTGGATATGTACTGAAACTTTCATTTAGCTTTGTTAATTGTTCGATGTACTCTGCTTCCGTTGATGAATTTGTCAGCATATTCCAATGCGTAATGAATTTGTCCCAAGTTTGCTTTCTTTCGAACAACTTCTTACATTTAGCAAGCACATTTTTATTGATGTGCCATTTGCATAATAAATGTGTAGCAGTTGGGAAGACTTTTTCAATCGCATTTATCAGTGCCAATTCTCTATCTGTCACAATAAAATCCGGAAGAACACCTTCTCCAATTATAGAGCACAAGATACTTAATACCCATATATAGTTGTCTTCACATTCAGCTTCCATATATGCAAAACATATAGAGAACGTCATATCTGTAGACGTTACACCAACAATTTCCAATAGAGGCAAGCGATACCGATTGGTCTTGTAAGTGCAATCCATTATCAATATGTGTGAGAATGCATGTAACAAGTCAATACTAGTTGGGTGCGTCCAAAAAAGATCCTTCACAATGTTGGAATTCTCACAATTTCTATGCCATTCAATGTAATTATGCTCTTCCAACTTTCCTAACAGAAGTTGCATTTGACTTCTCCCGCCTCGTTCAATGACTTTATGCCTATGTCGTGCATTGTAAATCGCTTTCATTGTTGTCACATTAAGTTCATTTCTTCACTTCAAGGCAATCAAAATCTCTTTTGGTTTGACCATGCTCGTAGACATATCAACCAATAACTTCATTTCCTCTTCTGATAATCTGCCTGCATATGAATGACCCTCTAGATATTGTGCTGCAGAATGGTTGTGTACACCACAAAGCACTTCTAGCATCCAATCATCATTTGTTTCTAATTTATTACCCTTCAATGAAAATGGGCATCCACATTTTTTGGTACCAGTTTGCTTGATCTTCTTCTCAGATGGCTCGTTATCGGTGAGCTTCTTTGCATTATAGTGTTCATTTCTCTCACATGCAAGTAATACTCTAGGTTTTACTCCAACCCCAGCCGCATTAGAAACTTTAATAACAATGACAAAGCTATTTCTCCTTCCAACATTACGAGCCCAATCGATTATTGCCTGACGATTATGGAAGATCTAGAAATGCAAAACTTATAAAGAAGTTTAGTAAATAAACTTTTAAAATAATGCTTACGAAGTGTTTTTGGTAAAAACTATGACGAATCGTCCTTACCTCATGAGTAATAAACTCGTTTGTATAATCTTTAATGCATTCATGGCCTACATCGCTTTCTTCTGTAGGAGCCTATAGAGCAAATGATTCACAAAAAAAAAAAAAAAAAAAAAAAACAAACAAAAAAAAAACAAAAAAAAGTTTTAAAATTATGTTCGGCCACTCATGGCCGAACAGAACACTTATGGCCGAACAGACTCAGTATGTTCGGCCATGAGTGGCCGAACAGACTGGGTTGGTTCGGCCATGAGAGGCCGAACATTTCTATCCTATTCGGCCACTCATGGCCGAACAGTTCATTCGAATTCGGACTTCCAGGTCCGAACATGAGGCGGACGGAACTTTATACGAAACTTTAAAAACATGTAAAAACGAACAAAAAAATCCTAGTATACTAACCTTGCCATTCGTCTGGGGAGTGTAAACCACCAAATCCTTGTTTATTTCCTCCTTCATTGCACCTTTTGCTTAGTAATATCCTTATCCAAGTAAGTTGGAGGAATAATAACTTGTAGTGAGTAGTAGGGAAGAAGATAGAGGGAAAAGGTACATGAAAAATATGGAGAAAGAGGAGATGATGAGAGGCTTTGAATGTGTAGGAAGAAGATTGAGGAAGAAGATGGAGGAAGAATAGATAATGATAGGGTTTAAATGTGAAAAGAATAAATTGTGTGTGAAGAGAAGAAATTTTCTGCATTTTGGAGGGAATTGGGTAATTTTGTAATTTTATATAGGGGCGAAGTTGGATTAAAAATTTATAACAAAATGATGTGTGATGAGAGATATTTTTTGTGTTCAAATATCAACAGCCATTTGGAAATGGTTTACTCGATCCCTGCCTTTCCTGCCCTTGGCTATTTTGGAAAAGGTTTGAGAATGGGGAATGGTAATTGAAAATGTAAATGAGTGTGGATTGTGACAGTTTCTTCCAGGGAAACAAACCTCCCAAGTTACTTCATAAATTTGCAGATGAATTTTTTTTACTACGGCCTACTTATAGGCATCATAATTCAACAGTAACAAAAGAAAGTGGATAACTCATCTACTATAAACTAGTAATAAGCAACAATATAAGCAGCAACCCACCTTGTAAAAGGATACCCAATTCTCCGATTATCCGAAAGTTCCAACTCATTAATAATCAGGTTTGGGCCTTTATTTAGCAACCGATAAGTAAACGGGTCCGGGCATAGTTTTTATTTTTGAACCTGTGACCTAAATAGTTCTAGATCCGGTTCCATCTTGGTTCCAATCCGTCAATCCGAGCCCCGATATATTACCCCATTTTTTAAATTTTTTTTCTAAAAATTAGCTTTTCTCTAAAGCATTCTCTACAAAAACTTGGACCCGAACCCGGGCCTGCCCCAAGAAATGGTTGCGGTTCCGATTCCAAGTCCATCCACTCCTTAAAGGTTCCGGTTTCAAATCCAAGAAATTGGTTCCGAACCGATTCCGTTTCTGGTTCCAGTCTGTCATATCACTAACAGTTCCAGTTCCAAGTCTACCATGGACCGGGACCGGAACCTACCCATTTACAACCCTACCTAACATATAGCAACTACTAAGGGCATGTTTGGGAAATGGGTAGGATAAAGTAGAGTAAAGTAAACCCAAAATAAAAAAAAGAATAATATATAATTGGGTTATGATAACTTTTTATTTTTAGTTGTTTGAGATGAAATCTTTTTTACTTTTTGTATAAAAAGTAGAAATTTTTTTTATAATTTAGTGATGATTGTTTGACTGTTTTTGAATAAGGATGAGGGAAATTTGAATTTTTCTTAAAAAAAAAAGAAGAGGGAAAATTTGAATTTTAAAAATTTTACTTTACTCTACCCTACCCCGCCCCCAAAGATGCCCTAAGAGAGTGGAGAAAACAGAATAGGACTTGTTTGACAGACTTATTCGACACCTAACACCCAAGCCATGTAGGCCATGCAAGTTATGCCCACAACACCTTCTGTCGCCGCTGCCTCACTGGACTTGAAAGAAGATGAGAAGGGCCAGGCTGCCAGAAGTTCTTGGGTTTGTTGTTGTAGCTTTTTTAGAGAAGGTAGAGCAAGGTTTTTCCATCACTGGCGAAGAGATGCCTTCGACACTGTTGGCATCTCTGCTCATTATTGCCTTTGCCGTAAAAAAGGATTTGAAGGGGTCTACTGTCCATTACTCTTTGCTGGAGAATACTCACCATTGCCGCTGCCTCTTCCTTTGTAGCTGGTCATCACTGGTGCCTGCCTAGCCGAAAACGAAGAAGGCTGGTTGTTGTGTTACTCCCTTTCTATCGTAGAACCCAGATAGAAATGAAACAAGGAAGAAGAAGGTAAGAATAGGTGTTGTTTTATTTTTTTTAACCCAGGTCAATTTTTGAGTCAGGTCAGCTTGGCCTGTGGAGTGAAGCCTATCCTAACATTCTAGGCCAGGTTGCAGTTCGTGTTTAGGTTGGTTTAGTCTGACCCATTGGCAGAGTCTAGCCCACTAGTAGGGCAGCGTTGATGTCAGTGATTCATTAGCACTTACGGTTAAAGGTTTTGGATAGTGGATTGATTAGAATTTTGTTTCTGTGAGAACTTAGTCATCCGAAGTCCGATTGGAGATCCGTTTGCTCTTACGGGCCTATTTCGAGCAAATCTATGTGTTCATGGAAGAAGATTGGTAGTTGACAGTCAGTAGAAAAGAGCGTTAAAAACTATTTCTGTGATATCGGAGCAATCTAAAGTCGGATTTCAGATCCGTTTCTTCCAGCGTGCTCGTAGTGACGAGATTTACAGCATGGTGTAGGAACCAAGGTTAATGTTAGATGTTTGTTTTTCCTATTTACTTAATTGAGTTGGAGAACTACACTGTGAACACTGCCATGATAAAACACAACCATACCAATTGGTTGATTTGGAAATCAAATATGGAGGATATCCTTTATTGCAATGACCTCTATGATCTCATTGAGGGGGATAGTGTCCAACCAAAATATATGACTGATGTAGGTTGGGCTAAGATGCACAAAAGGGCCATTGGTCACACAAGACAATGGGCTGATAACAACATATTTCAACATGTGTCTAATGAAACCATTGCGTATACCTTTTAAAAAAAGTTAGAAGTTAGAAGCAAGATATGATAAAAAGATAGCAGTGAAGAAAACAATTTTTATCAAAAAGCTTATGAACATGAAATTTAAGGAGGGCGATAAGCTTAAAGATCATAAAAATGAAGATTATATTAATGAGTTCCAAAGTGCAGTGAATCAATTAGCTACAATGAAGATGATCCTTGATGATGAGATGCATGCTTTGTTGCTTTTGAGTTTTTTGTCAAATACATGGGAAACATTAGGTGTTTCTATGAGAAACTCTGCTTCAGATGGTGTGTTGTCTACGAGTCAGGTTACTAGAAGTTTATTGAATGAGAAAACAAGAAGGAAAATTGCAAGGACAAATAATATACATGCCTCTATTTTTGAGAATAGGGTGAGGATTAAAAGTAGGGGACCAAAGGAGGGTCGTGGCAAGTCTAGAGGTGGTTCATAGATTAGGAAAATGTCCGTGAAATACTTTTACTATAACAAGATGAGCTACATTAAGAAAGAGTGTTTTACCATGAATGAACATAAATAAGCCAATGACAAGAAAAAGAATAACGATGAAAACACTACAGCCACTTTACATCAGGAAGTAGCAATTTTCACTAGTATAACACTACAGCTACTTTACATCAGGAAGTAGCAATTTTCACTAGTATAGATGATGAGTATTTGAGTGTTGCATATGATCAGGTTGATTGAGTTGTTGACATAATGGCATCCTACCATGCTACTCCATGTATGGAGTTATTCACATTGTACAAAGCAGGTGACTTTGGAATTTTGAAGATGGGTAACATGAGCAATTCCGAGATTGTTGGGATTAATGATGTCTATATTCAAACCAATGTTAGTTGCACAGTGCACTGAAATATGTGTGATATGTTCTTTGGTCTGCGGTTAAATTTGATTTTCAAAACTGCATTGGACCGTGCAGGTTATGAAAGTTATTTCGAAAATGGTAGATGAAACTCACTAGAGAGTTTCTTGTTATTGCGAGAGGGAAGTAGGTAATATGCTCTACAAAGCACATGTGAACTTGTGTAAAGGAGTATTAAATGCTGTTCAAGACAGTTCCTCTCTGAATTATGGTATAAGAGACTGGGACATGAGTGAAAAAAGGCTGTAGATGTTGGGAAAGAATGATTTAATCATTACTCTAACGATACATTCCTTGAACCATATGATTATTGCTTTTTTGGTAAAAATCATAGTCTCTTTGATACCAAAATTATAATCTAATGTGTTGAATTTGGTATGTTTTGATATTAATGGTCCCAAGGAGGCATTGGAGGACCCAATCTAACTTTTGGGGGCTTTATGTGAAAGAAATATTGGGAGGAAAAGGTAAATGTTAAAAAAATATATTAATTTTTAGAATTTGTAAGGGGTTTTTAATAATTTTGAACTTTTTTAAGGAAATGGATGGAGGCTTCAGCCCCCAGATCTATGTACCTGAGTCCGCACATGCATGGAGGTTGAGTTACTAGGAATCAATAAATTCTTTGTCACGTTTATTGATGATTTATCTAGCAAAGCCTAGGTTTCTATGTTGAAATCAAAGGAGCAGGTGTTACAGATTTTTCAACAGTTACATGTCATGGTTAAAAGAGAAATAGGTAAACTCTTGAAGTGTCTCCGCATAGATAATGGTGGTGAGTATGCATCCAACTAGTTTAAAAGCTATTCTTTGAAGCATGATACTCAACATGAATAGACAGTTCCTGGTACTCCACAGCACAATGGTGTGACAAAAAGAATGAATTGCACTATTCTTGAGAGGATGAAATGCATATTTGCCCAAGCCATTCTAGGGTCAAGCCATTCTAACTACCGGTTATTTGGTTAATAAGTCTTCCTCAATCCATTTAGATTTTGATCTTCCTAAAATAATATTGAAGATTGAAAAGGGAGCTTATGAATGATATATCTTGGGCTAGCCTCCCTTACTTATAGGATACCAACATGATGAGGGGACATGCATTATTTTTGCAGATCTTGTTATAGAGTCTCCTCGTGCTGCAGTTCCCTTAGTTTCTCCTTTTTCAACACAAATTGCCGGTGGTCCTTCTTCTCAGTCTGTCCTTAAGACAATGACTGAGTCATTTTCTAAGCGTCAACAGATAAAGAAGGTAGATAGTTCCGGTCCTTGTGTTGTTGAGCCTAATAAGGTTTTACGTCCAAAGACTCGCAAGTTCGCCCGGCTTGCTACATGTGAGCTTGTTTGTTCTTTTCCTTGTTTCTTTTAACTTTTGTTGATGTAAGCTTTATGATGACTTCTTTCTTTTGTAGAGACAGAAGCATTGATTTTGGAGGAGGAGATAGCAGCGAGTCCTATGATAGTAGCCGTTGAGGATTGTAGTACTTTTGTTCACCACCCCCCCCCCCCCCCCCCCCCCCAACCCCCTCTCTCCTTTTAATGGTCTTTCCTTCCTTTGTTTTGACATTGCCTTTTGCCATTTGTTTCAAAATCCGGAGAAGAAGGTCAAATTTTTTGGACCCGTCATCTATGATCAATAAAGGCCCTCCCTCGTGTACCAGAGGCTCCTCTAATGTCAGAGGCCTCAATTGAAAAGATTGTACATGAGTCTTTTCATGAGCCGGCTCTCGTAATTGAGGGTGATCATCGTTTCCTTTGCTTCTTGGTTTTTTCTTTTCTTTTTATTTGATTTTGCTCTTCTTGTTCTTGTTTGTCTTCAGAATAATCAGAGTCACAACCAGATTGGGTTAAGCTAGTTGTATAAACAGCTGATCAGAAATTGAGTTGAAATTAGAGCCGATTGTAGTGTCGGGGTTGATGTTTCCTTTAGAGAGTAGACTTGTACGGATTGAGACAATTGTCCTAAGTGATTGTTCTTCTCATCATGAGCCTTCAAATGCTGGCAATTTTATAAGAGGCTTTGTTGAATGTCTTGAGAAGGAACTTTCACAAGAATAATTGTTACTTTAGAGTTTGACTCTTGTAGAGGCTGACAAGGAAGAGGCACCTATTGTGGCCATTGGTGTTTTACTTGAAAGGGCTACTTCGCAGACCGAGAAAGTTTCTACTGTTGTTGACGAGCCTACTCAGTTGGTTCTTAAGGAAATAGCTCTTAAGCAAGTAGTTGACCCTGCAGTAGCTATGGGATCCATTGGCTTGAGCCTGGACCTAGTACTTAAAGGGTCTCATGAAGAGGGCTTGGGCCAAGGTGTTCTTCTTGAGGCCCAAGATGTCTTAAAACTGTAGTTGGATCGAGTCAGAAAGCTTTTGATGCTGGCACTTTGAAGGCTGAGAGCATAAAGGGAGTTCATTAGCAGTTTCAAGCTACTAATGTTAAAAGCTCCTATTGCTCAAGGTGGTACTGATATTTCACAGCTTCCATAGTTTTGGGCAACAAAGGGGTAACTTTTTTGAAGAGGAAGCGCTCAGCCGAATCTTTAGTGCCAAATGTAGTTGTCATTGAGGTTGCTTGCGACTCGTTTAAAGTCCACTTTTGAAGGTGCTAACAACCTTGCTCAAGCTATTGTAGTGGGCTGAAACTATTCTTTGGAAGGTGAGCCTCCTCCTAAAAGATGTAGGAGCAGTATTTTGTTGAGCTGATGAAGGAGACCATGTGGTTTACTTTAAGCAGTCCTCTCCAGGCCTTGTCTTCCGGGAGGCGAAGGTCTATTAGCATTCTTCATCATATGATGGACCTTGCTTTGAGTGTAGGAGTGGCATTGATGAATGTGAGTTCTTTGATTATGCTTTTTGATAGGCTTTTTGAGGTAGCGGAGGCTCGGCTAGGGCGAGCAGTCTAGGACCCTTCGAGTTTTTATCAGCAAGAAGTGCTTGATGTAAGGTCTCAACCCTAGATAATTATGATTTATAGTAATTAAATTGGTTTTACTTTAATTAATATGTAATTAAGCTAATTGAGCCCAAATCCCTTTGGGTTTGGGTCATGGATAGGTAGTTGGGTAGGGTTTGAACTTTATTAGGTAGTCCAGGACCTTTTCTATTTAGCATTTTCATGGTTTTACATTAATTATGCATGATATTAGTTGCATTGGGTGAGTTTCATCTTGTGGAATATCTTTTATGTTTGGCCCAATTCCATTCGGACTCATCCCAACCTATTGAAGCCCAATTGATTCAAACTGGAAAAAATAGAAACCATGAGGACTAATCTGTAAATTCCAGAAACTTCAATCCTTTATAAAGACCCTAACCCACCATTGACCTTTTTACCCTTTTCCTCCTTCATCTCTATGCAGCTGGTTCCTCCCTTCTCTCCATTCTTCTTCATCTTATTCTCTCTAAAAGGGGCGATTGGAGACTTGCATGCAAGAAGATTGGGTTCCTCCATCTTCCTCATTGGTTTTCTTCTAGCTCTTTCTCCCATTTGTTCTCATTTCAGACTTGCCACCCTATCTTCTTCACAAATAGCTTACATAGATTTGAGGTAAGGGAATCCCACCTCCTTTTGAGTTATTGAGGGCAATAAAGGTCAAGAGAGCCCATCTATCGGCGTGCATGTGTCTCATTCTCGTTTCCTTCATGTATATGTTAGATTCTTCATTAGAGGAGCCTTATTCTCCACCTGATCAAGGGGCAAATCGATTTGGGTAAAGCACCAAGCTTAAGGCAAGTATAAGGCTACATTTTCTTTACATGCATGGCTTTATTACTTGATTCTTGATGAGATTTGTGATTTTACCCCTTTTTACAGCTCAATATAAAATACATGGATTGATTAGTGTTTTATGGTGATTTATGATGAATAAATTGATAATGGTCTTTAGGGAACCTAAGGGTGTGAAATGGAAGTTTGTAGGTGGATTTTATTGCAGGTAGAATGGTGTGTTGGAGGAGGGAACCCAATAGAAACTGAGCGTTCCCGTAACAGAGTGCTTCAGGGCTGACCGGTCGGTCCTGAAGCCGGATTGGTCGAATTGCTTTCCTGGTAGTCCGACCGGTCGGTCATGCAGCCCGACCAGTTGAATTACTCTTCTGGAAGTGGTCCGACCAGTCGGACAAACACCTGATGGTCGGGTAGGCCTAACCTGTAACTTTTAGTGAAGTATTCCAAAATGAATTATATGCTTGACTATGGACTTTCTATAGTCTATGGGATAGCCTAATGATGGGTTACTCCTTTAAACCTTAGAAAGAGATTGAAATATCCACCCTCACATTACCATAGATTGTAGGTTCAACCAAAGACCTTTTAGGACTATAGAATTGGATCCTTTGCTACCCCAAACTAGCCCAATGGTGATTTACATAGAGAAGGAGGAGTGTTGAGCTGTCACTCTTTTCTTTTGGATTCTCCGGTTAGTTTTCAATGTTATGTCATGGGTGTTGGCATAGGATGGAGTGCCCTTTATATATATGAGGTAACACCTAGAATGGTAATACTTGGACACCGAATGTCTTATGAATATAACGTATTGAATGACCTTGGAAACCCGGATTATCTAGTATAGGATTGGCTAGTAATTTGTCTTTGATAACCCTACAATCTAATTGCATTCATATTGATAATAACCTTGACCTTCACATAAGGATTTATATCAGTTGCATTAATGATGACCAGCTATTTAGTTGTGAACCTATTCTTGATATCTTCAACAAAGTTGAGTTATCTTCTTGTATCAATATAAACAGATCAGTATATAGTAAGTAAGGACATCCGATTATTTTCGACATGTTTAGAGTCAGCGCCACATGGCTTATTCCCCATAGGAGGTTCGACGGGACTCTATGAGAGTGTTTTATCAGTTGCCTACTGTAACACTCCAACCCGCGTTGATCTGGATTAGCGGCTAATTTCGGATGATTTGGTTTGCTAATGGTGTTTTGTTCTTGTGTTTGTTTGGTTTCAGGTTTTGGATAGGTAGTTGGGTTGAGTTTGACCTGGTTTAGGTAGACATAAGCCCTTTTTCGTAAGATTGCATTTTGTGTGATGTCGTCATTCATACATCATCTTGGTATTGACGTGTGTCTTTCGTTATGCTTGTTGATTCCCGTAACTACGTCGGTTGCCAAATATGTCACGTGTTTTCGTTAGACCCGTAATTGACTCGAACTGGAATTAATTGGAACAATTGGCCTTTATATTTATAGTCACCGTCCTTCTCCTTCTCTCTTACTGTTTTGTCTCTCTCTCTCGTTCTCGAGTCTTCTTCTTCTTCTCTTCTGTTTCTTCTTTCTTCTTCTCGTTCAAGGCTAGGAAGAGGAATTTATGCTCGTGAGTCTCGATTCGTGTCTTTTGGTAAGTTCAGGGAAGCTCCATGTTCTTGATCGTCTTCTTCTCCTCTTTCTTCTTCATGTTCTTGCCTGTTACATGTACTCACGCTTCTCGTTTCCTTTTGTTTTGCATGCATGGTGCTTAGAAGCTTGTTGGCAGTGTGATTGAGCCCAAGGACAACAAGATCGTGTTTGAACTCTATTTGAGGCAAGTATAAGTATAACTTGGTTTAACCATGTGGGTATGTATTTGATTAAGATTAAATCATGTATTCTTAAGTATGAATGATGTTTACAGCCCATTTTGTGATCATTTCCTTCTATTCTATGTGATTTCGTCAGTTTGGTCATGTTCGATGATTCTGTAATCAGTTCAGAAACTGCTTCGTGTGTACCACGGCTAAGCCGTAACTCACCTTCGGCTTAGAGTCCAGAGAGGGGGAAAAACCCAGTTTTCTTCTATGGCCAGGACACGGCTAAGCCGTATATTGTTCTACGGGTAAGCTATAGCTCAGCCGTGACCCAGCCGTAGATCAATATAGGGTGCCTGTTTCTGGATTAACTGAAAGTAAGCAATTTGACAGACCTTCTACGGCCCAGCCACGGCTAAGCCATAGAACAGGACACGGCTAAGCCGTAGAACAAAATACGGGTGAATCGTAATTGCGGATGAACAGTAAAGGGAACCGCGGTGGAGCCACAGTACAGATTACGGCTACGCCGTAAAATGCCTACGGCTAAGCCGTATGTTCACCTACGGCTAAACCGTGCCACCCCTGAGAAAGGAATGAAATGATAGGATTAAGAAAGAGACCTGCTATGGCCTTCATGATAGAATGTAGATCACCTAGACTTGCCCAATGGTATGAATGTATGACATGAATGATCTCGAGGGCTGCGAATCATTCATGCACGTTATCCGGTTGTTTAGCACCTCCCCATGGGTGTTGGTTTAAGGGACTTCGGTGCATATTCCCGATACACTGCAACACTAGAAATAGTGCATCGGACAACTTAAAACTACATCATCATGCACGGTTAGAGACGCTGGATAACTAGAATAAGATTGGCTAGTAAAAGCTCGTGATCCTTACAAGGAAATCTGATCGCACGGCATATTGACTTTGGTTCTTGTCCTCTTATACGCGTTCTATGCTGGGGCACACGATTGGATATTTCTAGTTCTGTCCATGGTTAATCCCGGGTGGAACAGCGGTCTTGCATGTTCAACCTTGTTATTTGATATACATGAGTTGAGATGCCCTTACTTCGTTATCATCCATTATCTTGTTGGTTTGATCTATTCAATTGGATATGGTTGTTGATATATGCTTAACAAGACATGCACGTCACGTTCTGATAAGATACATGTTTAGTTACGCACATTATGATATACACGTTATGATATGCATGTTCTTATATTGATTGACTCGATATAGTTCGGCACTACTGAGCCTCAGCCTTAGGATCCCGACGGGGTGACTTGGTTATAGTTTATATGGCCTTACTGCAGAAGGACACGTCTTGGGGAATCCGAACTCCAGGAAACCGAGACCCATCTGGCCCATGGTGTTCTCAGCATGTTTATAAGATCCCTATTTTGGGAGCATATGGCGTACGTAGTAGCCACCTAGTATGTACATGTTATGTATCCATTGATTCACACAGAGCATATGTTAATTTGAATGCACAAGTGCCTAGACTACTACATTGACTTGTTGTGATTATTTATGTCTTTTATTCTATTAGAGACCATACGTGTTAACTTGTTACTACTTATACTTTGCTGAATCGTTGTATTCATGAGTTGTCCTTGGTGTTGCAGGCTCAGGTACCCTCAACCGCGTTCTTATCGGTCGTCAGTTTGCTTGGGAGACTCCAGCTGTCTCTTTAGGTTCGCGGAGTGTGTGCTATCACTCCATTAGAGCGCGACTGTTCTCTGCATGCATGCATCTTGTTTTCTTTTCATGTCATTGATTGTACTCATGTTCTATACATTGTGATTAGATCCCGTGTGTATGTTCAGACCTTTGTATCAGCCTTTGGATATTATTTCATTTGTTCTTGTGTGCCTCATGTCACTTATTGATATTTTTAGCTTTCGCATACATGTTTTGCACGTGTGTTTTCCCTTGTGCGTGTGCATCTAGACCGGGTCTAAGTGCATATGCATGGGAGTGCGTGTGTCGCTGGTTAGGTTTTTGCTAACCCCCGATCTCCTGGGCTCGGGTTGTGACACCTACTGTAGTAGTATTAGGAGAGTGAGTCGACGCTCTCGCGGGCAGCTAGTCGGTCCTGGCCCAGTTGCTAGTAGTTTCCTAAGGATCAATTTACTCTCTTTTAGAGAGGAGATAGCAAATGTGGTTGCCATTTTGGTATGATGTACACTTTATTCATGATTCCTTATTCATGCTAACTCATATGCATCAGTGCCTAGATTTCGATATTGATCTGTTTTAATCAGTATGTCATTTTAATTCCATTGATCTATCATGTTAGGCTCATGTGTCCTTATCTTTGCTTAATCGTCGTGTTAACTAGAATTACCATGGTGTTACAACTACAGAATCCAAGGCCAATCAGGCATTCAGTGTGGTTTCGGAGGGAACCCTAGCGTTATCTCGGGACGTAAACGAGTGGAACGAGGAAGACATCTTTTCGTGATTCTGCTCAACAGTGCGCAATAGGGATCATTTGGGATTGGACTTAGGGAAGATTTTGGTATCTTGATATTTGTATTTTATCGTGGGCTTCTATATCTATGCATGCAGCCGGGTTAATTAACAGACTTGTCTATTTAATGAATTTTAATGAATGTTAATGGATGCTTATGATATATATGGCGGTGAAATCTCCAGGTTTCCTTTTAAATGATTGATATTAATAATACATGTTTGTGGAATTTCCTCACACGTACCTGTGGGATCACCCTTGTGACAGTTCGTAGTGTCTAGTCATGGCACGAATTGTCACGGGTATGTGTGTCATTTCTCGGAACTCATAACTAACCTCCAAATTCTAGGGTTTGGGGCGTAACATTTAATAAGAAGAAGGCTTTTGACTAGGAGATGCTGAGACTTAAATAGCTGGAGGTCTGTCGTACTCTTGAGCGAAGCCATCTAGAAAGGATTTTTGGCATTTAAGAGGAAGAAAATCGAGCAGGTCGAGAAAAGGCTTTTTAATATCCGGGCCACTTACGTGCGTGACAATGTGCCCTTCGTAGTCTTAACTAAAGAGCTGGATGGTATTGTTAGTAAATTGGGTGCCGAAGAGGCTGGGCTAAGTGTTCTCTTCAAATCTGTTGAGGATGCCCTTGGCATGTCAATTAATAAGGTCACTACTAAACTCATCGCTCATGCTTACATGGCCTTCTTGGACCAGTGATCAAAAGCTAATCTTCAAAAGATTTCTAGGTAGGTTGGACAATTTTTTATGTATCAATTTTTTTGAAGGCCAACCTTTTGTTGGATCGGAGTCTTAAGATGGTGCATTTAGGTAACATCTAACTCATCAATGGTTTAGATCTATGCTTTCTAGTATTATTGGATTGGTCCCAGAAAAGATCTTTAAGGTTGTAAACCTATAATTTTTTAGCTTTGGCATCAAAGCCGACTTCCAATGGTTTCAATCCAATGATTGAATATATTTTATTCACAATTTTTGGGCATCTCGGATTCTTTTAGGAATTAAAAGCCAAATCCCCAGAGAAAAGAATTTTTAGGTTTTTGATAATGGATATTCCATTCATTTGGAATGATAGGCCTTATATGAGGATTACAGAGTCCACAACCCAATATGAAAGAGATGGAAATAACAAATTTATTTTTTTTTACTGTAAATGATTTTTTTTTTAAAGAATAAGAAAAAGTGTTTAATTCAAAATTTGTGAGTTGGGTGATATTTTTGTATTTTGATCTTGGGCATGCAAGAATATTACAATTTTCATGACAACACTTAAAATTACAATTTCATTAAGGAAATGGTTCAATCAAACCAAAAGGTACAATTGTCTATAATTTGAAATTGGAATATGACATGGTTAATAAATGTGTTTTTTTTTGTTTGATTTATGCCCAAAGGTATATTTTACACAATCACATCATCTAATAACATGGTCATATAAATTAAAGAAAAGGTAATATATTTACATATTTTTTTTCCAATCCAAAGATGGTTCTACAATGATATGCATATCACTTTTAAATTTTGATTAATTGTGTCATTAAATTCAACGAATTCCATAACTTAGTGATATTTATTTATGATTTAGTTTCAAATTCCATGGCATCACTTTCAACCTTACGGAATATACTCATGCTTGATGGATTAAACTTTATTAAATGGTTGGACATATTATTATTAGCTATTAGTTTCTTAGACCATGATATGGCTTTGGATGAGCCTAAGCCAGTAACACACATAATTGAGAGCTTAGTTGATGAAATAGCATATTATAACAAATTGATTAAGGCTAATAAGGTTAAAATGAAAATTATTTTTAAACTCAATTTTTAAGACTATTAAAGGGTCCATTGAAGTGAAAGATAATGTAAAGGAGCTTTTAGAAGCTATAAAAGGGCAGTTTCACGTAACTGAGAAAGCTTTAAGTGCATCCTTGATTAGTAGCCTTATAAGTATGAAATACAATACAACGTTGGGGGTAAGAAAACTTATCTTATCAATGAAAATGTCATTTTCAAATTGAAGGAAGTTGAGTGTTAGAAGAGAAATATTTGGTGCAATTCATTATCAATTCTCTTCATCTCATGTTTGGCCCATTTAAGGTAGCTTATAACTTGGGCTCAACTTTATGGTCATTGAATGAGTTGATCACAAAGGCTGATCAAGAAGAAACAAGGCTTAAGGCCGAGGGACAGTTAACTATTAAATTTGTCTCTCAAAATAAGTCCAAGGGAAAAGAAAAAGGCAAAGAAAAAAAAAGAACAAAAAAGCTAATGTTTAGGAAGCAAAGCCAAATAAAAAAGAGAAAAGGGTACAGAAGACATGTTTTTTCTATGGAAAGAATGGACATTTTAAGAAGAACTATCTAAAGTGTAAAAAATTGATTTGAAAAGAAAGGAGAAAACCTATCTTTCGTATGTCAAGAAACCGACTTAGCTAATATCTCATCAAATTCTTGGTGGGTCGGCTCTGGAGCAACCATTTATGTATCTGATTGTGTATAGGGATTTAGTTCAAGATGGACTCCAAATGATGGCGAGAAAACTATTACAATGGGGAATAAAAAGGAATCAAGAGTCAAAGCTGTAGACATTTATAGGCCGGTGCTTGACATTAGATATTTTTTGGATCTTCAAAATACTTTCTTAGTACCTGATATTTCTAGAAATTTGATTTCAGTCTCCAAACTTGAATGTGATGGATTTAATTTCAATTTTGAACAAGGTATTATGGATATTTTTAAAAAGAATATTTTGATTGGGAATAGATATATGTGTGATGGTTTGTATAAATTAAGGCTAGATTCTATATATGAACAAACTTTACACACACCACACATTAATTGTGGATTAAACATAGGCATAAAAAGAGGGTCATTTAAGAAAAACTCATCAAGGTTATGGTATAAAACATTGAGGCATATCTTTAAACAGAGAATGAAAAGATTGGTGACTGGTGGTTTAGTGCCTAATCTTGATTTCACCAATTATGGTTTTGTATTGATTGTATAAAGGGAAAATAAACCAATACAAATAAGAAAAATGCCACATGGAGTTGTGCACCTTTAGAAATAATCCATATGGATATATATCGTAAAATTCATGTTCTATCTTTTACCAAAAAAGAAAACTTGATTATTTTTATAGATGAGTTTTTATGATATGGTTTTGTCTATTTGATTAAAGATAAGTCTGCTACTTTGTGTTACAAAACTAAAGGAGAACTAGAGATAAAAGAAGAATAGAGAGGAGGGAGAGAGGTTCTTATTAATGAGATATGTGTGTACATAATGGGGGAAGAGTATCTTATTTATAGAATAAGATTGCTTCTTCCCCAAGCAACCTAATAGGGAAAGACTCTAACTCTTAGTAATCCCCTTATCTCATGTGGGTCCCAATGTGGGCATTCACCTATGATAATACATCTTATAACACTCCCCCTTGGTTGACCACCATTCAATGACAGTTGCCTCATTAAAACCTTGCAAAGGAAAAACCCAGTAGGATAAAAACCAAAGCGAAGGAAAAAAAGTACAACGTTCTACAGGATCATTGATTTGGTGTTGGACATGCATAATGCTGCCTCGTTAAAACCTTAACTAGGAAAACCCAGTGGGATAAAACTTAGAAAAGGAAAAAGAGTACAGCGGACAGATGTCCTGGGTAGCATACTTCATGATGCCTCCCTCTGATGACTACTCCCCCTGATGATAACAATCTTTCACATAGCTAGGCATTTCAATCTCTTATACAAGTGTTTAGAATACTGATTGTGGCAAAAAACTTCGTAAACTGATTAGCCAGGTTGTTGCTTAAACGAAGTTGCTTGACTTCAATCTTGCTATTCTTCTGAAGTTCATGAGTGAAGAAAAACTTTGGTATAATATGCTTCATCTTGTCATCTTTAATGTATCATTCTTTAATCTGTTGAATACATGCCTCCTTATCTTTGTAGATAATGCTCGGGGTACCTGTACTAAGAGGCAATTGACAAGGACTACATATATGCTGAGTTAAAGATTTTAGCCACACACATTCTCCACTGGCTTCATAGAGGGCTAAAATCTCGGTATGGTTAGAATAAGCAATTACCAAAATCTATTTAGATAAATACCAAAAAATGATGGCATTGCCATTAAGAAACATACAACATGTCTATGATCAACCCTTATGAGGAATCTACATATTCTACAAAATTTGAATCTTTACAACCATAATAATAAAATAGACATAAATATCGTAGCATTTGTTTAATACCAATCCAAAGCCTTAGTGCAAAACTATATATGGGAAGCATATTTATAAAGAGTGAAAAATCTCATTAGAACTTCTCTCGATCCGCAGGTCGAGATAAAATAGTCAATAGTTTTCTTGAGCTCTTCTGGAGTTCTGATTAGATTTATAAACTTCTACTATTATAAATCCATTTAAGGATTTTATAAAGACATACGGACAAATGGGATTGTTCTCATACCCTTCTTTAGATAAATATCCACTAAGATGATTGTACCATATTCTTCTGGAATGCTTCAAGTTGTATAATGAACGTTTTACTTATATTGAGTACGTACTCTCTGACTTTGCTTCAGGCAAAGCAAATCCTTCTGGGATTTTCATATATATGTCTGTGTATGTTTTCAATCCCAAGTTTCTGCAGGAAATCTTGTATCATAAGGCTTGCCTTTTATCAAGTAATTTCATTCATTTTCCTTACAAACATCCATTTGTAACCTACAGGGTTAACATTTTTTGGGGTTTGTATTATAGGTTCAGATATACCACGTTTATTGAGAGACTGTAATTCCTTAATGGCATTTCTCTGTTTGGCCAATTTGTTCTTTGTCGACATTCATTTATAGCATATAGTTCTGTATCCCAATCATCATTCTCATTTTCCCTTGATATTTGTATAGCTACCGCATATGCAAATGCGTCATCGATGATAATTTCATTTCTATCATCTCTCTCTTGAATAATTATAAAGTATAGATATCTCCTTATTTATTGGGTACCCATTGCCTCTTTAGGGGCTTCCAGAGTCTCTTCTGTGACTCGTGTCACTTCCAAGACATCAATTTCTTCAGGAATTTTAGAGTTCCAGAGTCTCTTCTGTGACTCGTGTCACTTCCAAGACATCAATTTCTTCAGGAATTTTAGAGAGAGTGGATTCTGTCATAAATTTTTCGGGAGTATACCTCTTCTGGAGTATGATTGGGATATGATTGCTCATTTCTCCTTTTCTGGGGAGCTGAGTCCTTAAAATCTATAAGTCTATCACGCTTCTGGCATGTATGGATTCATTTGTTGCCATATTTGGACATTGTATTCTACAGGGATACTAATTCGTGCTTGTCCTACAGGGACATTAATTCGTACTTGTGTGTTCATAGCCGGTACATATGACCTAGTCACTTTTGCTGCATCATTAATAGCATCTAGAAATTCATTTGTAATGAAGTGCACAATTCTTCGTACTTTATTCTCACATTGTGAAGTACATAGATCTAGATGAGACAGAGTAAAAGTATTCCACGCTAATTTTCGCCATTCTTCAGGAATTGGTTATTCTACAGGAACAAGGCCTTCTTCAAGAACTCTTTTATCTCCCCCTAACGCCGAGAAGACTGTCTCATCAAGATGACAATCAGCAAAACGAGCAAGAATACATCTCCTGTCATTGGGTCTAGATATCTAATAATTGAAGTGAATAATAACCAACATAGATTTCCAATCTATGTTGTGGATTCATGCAGGGCACGAACCTACTATATAAAGCCTTATAAATTTAAAAACATGCTTAAGGAAGTGGACCCTATGTTTAATAATTTATGCTAATGGGCGGGATTTGATGGGTTCACAAATGTCAAACTATATCCTTTGCGGAAAGGATGGTCAATGGATGGTACTCTAAGGAGTACTTAACAGAAATATCAATAATTTGCCTTAGCATAGTACCCCTATGGTGGCCTAACCGATCATGCTAAAGCATGAAAGCCTTAGGGTCACTAAGTTTAGGGCTTAGTGTGAGCTTCGGGCTTGACTTTGTCGTTTTGCTCATAATCGAATATGATTCGAGTTTTGAAGATTGCCTTGTAATATAGCTTTGCGGCCTGATGAGAATACATGTAGCTTTTCTAGTATCAGCTTTTGGCTGTCAATACTAGTAATGATGTACAAATATTTTGGTGTTACCTTCACTTATAGTGTCTAGATGTAGTACCCAGTCATCTTGATGTATTTAAATCTTAGCAAGTTTTATCAGGAACTGTTAAAAAAAAATAATGCACCCTTAATGCATAATTGGGTACCAGTTGGTAACATTATGTGGACTCTTCTAGAGCATTTAAGTATTTGTACCGATCTAGTTATGATCGATGTCATGCACGAATTAAACACTAACTCTGAGAAAAACTTTTAGTTTTTTTCTTTCAGTATATTATATTTTGTTGCACTGTCTACCGGACAGAGATTATCCTCAGTTTTATGCATTCCATAATCCATACAACAAGTAATAATAATAAACTTACATAATTAATTAATCGCATCATAAAAATAAAACTTGAAAACAGCGAAACAATTTACCATTCAAAGCAAATATAGCATGCAAACATAAGATACGGGGGATAAAAGAATAAGTCTAACATCCAACAAAATATCGAAAAATTGAACTTAATATTCAAACTTATAAAAGTAGTTGTAGGTTTTCTAGACCATGCTTGGTGGTTCGCCCAATTTCCAAACAAAATACTTTGTTAATCACCTCTCCTAGGGTGGTTATTTTCATCTCTACTGGAGGACCTATTATATTTACCTCTTCTGGAGGGATTTTGTTTGACTAATTTGGCATTTATTTTAAGCATTGGGTGTATGACCATCTGCTGGTGATCAGCCCTGTCTAACAGGGATATAATGGCGTAGAAAACAAGAGCATATGTCATATCCTCCAAGGATATCTTATTTCCAACTTTGATAGCATCACCAAGCTTTTTAGAGTGTGTAAAGATCGATTTACCAATAACAATCAAACAAAAATAGAATTTCGGGTTCTCAATATCCGATGACAAAGTATAATGAAAAATTGGTCAATTAAAAAGTTAGAACTTCGGGTTCTTAACTGACAAATCAAACCTTCTAGTTCTGTCAAGACTTCAGGCTAGAGATAGAACTTCAGGTTCTCAGAACTGCTAGTTTTATCAAAGCTTCAGGTTTGAATCACAACTTCTGGTTCTGTCAAAACTTCAGGTTTGATTTCATGGCCTTCGTATCGATCTACACTACTTTGAATCAAAGCTCTAAGTTTGATTATGAATATAAATCTTCATGTTCATATTCTAAATTTTAGAACTTCTGGTTTTAGATAATTTATGGATCTTCGGGTCCAGGTTATTCAGTGGATATAGAACTTCAGGTTCTATCAAGACTTCGGGCTTGATATTATGTTCTATTGGTTTTATTTTTGAATCTAAAATCAAATTTCAGGTTTAAGTAGGAATATGAATCTTCGAGTACATATTATAGATCTGAAAACTTTTAGTTTTAGAGTAAAATAACCAACGGATCTTCTGGTCCAAATTCGAAAGAACTTCTAGTTCATAGACTAAAATAATTTACGGAACTTCGAGTCCGAATTATTGATTCCATATAAAACTTCTAGTTCTAAATATCGTATGGAACTTTGGGTTCCAATTACTTGTATAGAACTTTTGGTTCTATTTATGATCCATAATTTTCAATTTTATTATGATCTCCTTTTGATAAGAGAAAATGAATTATTCATCGCAAGAATTAAAATTATAAATACTTGTAGATCTAAAAAGAATAAAGATAAATGCAAACTAATAAGAGATCATAAAATAAGGAGAAATTACTTAACCTTTGAATCGTCCTCCTTTTTGCTTTCAGTGCGTAGATCTAAGGTTTAAACGGATAGTCGATCGGATTCCGAGCAATCAAAATTTGTAGAAACAATTTTCAGCCGTCTATCGCTAGTCAAACTGGCTTTGACCGCATTTTAAACCCAAATTGACTTGTGGTTGCAAGCTAGAATGGATCTGGCCTTTAAGAGTTCACTAAAGAAAACGGATTGAAAATCCGAGTTCGTATGTGTCCCCAATCATCAAATTACTATTTCAACGGTTCAAGCCATAGATCTGTGATTGATTGCTGACATCAGCATCATGGTAGCATCTACATCATACTAGAACTGGTCCTGGATCTTATGAGTCATTTAAATAATGACCAGTTTAGATTACCCTATTGAAACCTTTTCATAAACTAAAAAGTATATATATCTATGATAACATGTCTCGTTAAGTGTGTGCTATGTAATCTCAAGTTCATCAAGAAGGACGTTCTGTGTTGATGCTGTGATACTCACATGTAACTTGCTACCATATGTAAAATAAAAAAACAACATAAATAACTTCAAAAGGAAACAATGTACTTTATGAGTCTTTGATTTGCCATGTACCGATGCCATGGATGTATGCCTTTATGAATGCTTTTATGGTTCACTGTACATCCTAACCATGGTTTGTAACAAGTGTTATCATAATGTTATTCATGAATAATTGTGCCATAACTTACAATGAACCTAAGGACGACTATAAAGTGGAGGCGCTGTATCGTCCACTTTAGGAGAAATGGGCGGCACGAGTTACAAGTTCCTGCTACAGAACTTGGCATAATGTGCCAGTGCACCACGAATCACAAACACATGAAATATTTGGTGGCTATGCCCAGCGTGATCTCCAGTTCTACTCATTGTGCACATCGTGCTGATAACGTGTTACAAAACTAAAGGAAAACCAGAGATAAAAGAAGAATAGAGAGGAGAGAGAGAGGTTCTTATTAATGAGATCTGTGTTATATAATGGGAGAGGAGGATCTTATTTATAGAATAAGATTGCTTTCTCCCCAAGCAACCTAATAGGAAAAAACTCTAACCCTTAGT
Source organism: Sextonia rubra (assembly GCA_037013555.1). Classification (NCBI taxonomy): domain Eukaryota; kingdom Viridiplantae; phylum Streptophyta; class Magnoliopsida; order Laurales; family Lauraceae; genus Sextonia; species Sextonia rubra. The sequence continues at coordinate 18,111,440 of JASUAD010000016.1, read as the reverse complement.
AATCCCTTTATCTCATGTGGGTCCTAATGTGGGCATTCACCTATGATAATACATCTTATAACACTTTGGATATTATCAAATTATTTTATGCAGAAGTAGAAAAGCAATTAGACATGAAAGTTAAAGTGGTGAGATCAGATGGAGGTGGTGATTATTACGATAGAAGCATTGAATCGGGCCGTAACTTGGATTCATTTACTAGATTTCTAGAAATGAAAGGTATTGTTGCACAGCATACAATGCCTAATACACCACAACAGAATGGTGTAGCTAGAAGGAGGATAGAACGGTAATGGATATGGTTAGAAATAAAGTTAGTAACTCCAACTTACTCAATTTAATGTGGGGGAAGGCACTAAAGATGGCAATGTATATATTTACTCGTGTTCCTACAAAAGTAGTTTTCAAAACTCCTTTTAAGTTATGGATTGGTAGGAAGCCTAGTTTAAACTATTTTTGAGTTTAAGGTTGCCCATTTAAAGTGAGAATTTTTAACCCACAAGAAAAGAAATTAGTCCTTAAACAATCAGTGGATATTTCATTGGTTACCTAGGAAGGTCTAAAGGATATATGTTTTACTATTCGACCCATATAATTAGGATTGTTGAATCTGGAAATGCTAAATTTTTAGAAGATCGTGAGAAAAGTGGAAGTGATCAGAATATAAATGTGATTTATAAAGAAATTAGGGAACAAATTGAGTTGCCTATTGAACAAAGTATAGTTGTTGCCCACTTGATATTGTGTTAAATGATTATCAAGAGGCATAACAAACACAAAATTTTCACAAAATTTTCATAATGAAACTAACTTTGAGCAACCGATCAATAAGTTACCCCCTAAGAAAAGTAATGATCCTCTTCTAAATACACAACAAAGCTCCACAGAACTTGATCTAGAGAGATTAAGAGGGTAAACTTGAATGAGAAAAGCTGCTATTCGGAATGACTATGTTGTGTATTTAGAGGAGGGCAATATTGGCATTAAGGATGATCCTAGAACGTTTAAAGATGCCATTGAAAGTGAGAATTTAAAAAAATGGGTAGATGCCATGAAAGATGAGTTAGGATCAATGGCCACAAATGACATTTGGAATAATGTTGAACTACCCTAGGGTTCCAAGGCCATTGATTGTAATTTGAGACTAAAATGGATTTCAAAGGGAAAGTTGAGCGATTCAAAGCACGACTAGTGGCCAAAGGTTTTATTCAAAGAGAAGGCATAGAATATCATGAAACCTACTCTTCGGTGTCAAAAAATGACTCATTTAGGATTGTTATGTAGGTTGTAGCTCATTTTGACTTAAGAGTTACATCAAATGGACGTCAAAACAACATTCGTGAATGAAAATCTAGAAGAAAAAGTGTTATGGAGAAATGTGAAGGTTTTGTAAAACAGAATGATGGTAAAACTAATTTGTAAATTAAAAAAGTTGATATATGGTCTTAAACAAGCTTCCCGACAATGGTGGTTAAAATTCAATTGCATTATTACGTCTTTCGGTTTTACCAAAAATGTCGTTGATCATTGTATATATCTCAAGGTTGGTGGAAGCTGGTTTATGATCTTAGTCTTATATGTCGGTGATATTTTATTAGCTAATAATGATCTTGAAATGAATTTTGAAACCAAGGAATATCTTAAGGATAGTTTTGATATGAAAGGTATTTGTGAAGCTTGTAATTTAAATCGAGATTTATTAAGATAGATATCAAAGATTACTTCGGTTATCATAGGAAACTTATATTAAAATATACTTAAGAGATTTCGTATGGAAGGGTACAAGGCACAAGATGCCCCTATGAAAAAGAGTGAGAAGTTTCACAAAGAATAATGCCCAAGTAATGAAATTTAAAGAAAACAGATGAAAACTTGTCATTATGCAGCTGCAATCGGCCATTTAATGTGTGCACAATCATGCATTAGACCCAATATCAGTTTTGCGGTTGGCATGCATAGTACATATTAAAGTGATCATGGAATGGCATATTGATTAGAAGTTAAGAAAGTCTTGCGGTATCTTAATCGCCCTAGAAATTACATGCTCCCTTATAAAAGGTACGATCGCTTAGAAGTGGTTCGTTATTTGGACGTTGATTTTGTTGGTTTCCTTGATAAAAGAAAGTTGACTTCAGGATACATATTCTTGTTAACCGATAGGGAAGTTTCATGGAGAAGTGTAAAACAAACATTAGTGACTCCGTCCACATTTGATGTTGAAATACGTGGCGTGCTTCAAAGCTACGGGTCACTCTCTTTGGATGCGTAATTTTATCTCAGGGTTAATTACGTGTCATAGACACAATTTCTGAGCCCTTGAAGATTTATTGACACAATTTCTGAGCCCTTGAAGATTTATTGTGATAATGACATTGTAAGAAAATTTGTTCAGAATGATAAAGTTTATGGTAAATCAAAGTTTCTATAAGTTAAATTCCTTGTAACTCAAGGAACATGTACAAGATAGATTGGTGTTTATTTTTCGGATCCCGACAGGCCTCATGATAGCAAATCCTTTGACAAAGTCATTGGAGCCAAATTAAGGTCCATAAGAGCATGTAGGAAACATGATTCTGATAAAATTGCCTTATTGAGGATATATAAAGACACTGTAATTGTTTATCATTGAAATATGATTTCATAATTTCTTACATTATTAGGATTATTGTCATATGTGATTAAATTGAATAAAGTAAGAATATTTAAGAATATTTAAGAATGGCACTATTGTACCCGTTAAATAGGTGGCCATGTAAATTATCTTATTTTTACACTTATAAAGGATTGTGTTAAGAATGCTAGTGAAGTAATTGTGGAAGGAAGCATGTCATTTAAGGCATATAACCTCCATAATTTTTAATGACAAACTGACTTAATTACAAATTAAGGATTAGCATATAAGTTAAGATGGCAGTTGTTATTTTTTCAAATGATCACCAATCAAAGTCGTTTCCAAAATTAGTTTTTCAATTTTTGCAAATTTTTTTATGTGGTCATATTTACCAAGTGGGAGAATGTTGGACTGACACATAACTACAATTAAAGTGATTGGCTATCTCACCTTTTGAAATGATTTTAAATGAATTTTATTTTTGTAAAAAATTCTTTTTATAGCAACCATCTATGTTATTTCAAGGGTTAAAACATAGTAATTCTCTTTTTTAATGGGAAAAGAGATTTAGGGCCTATAAAAAGCATTCCTGGGTAACTTTCTTGGCTACATGAAAGATCTTCCCGACCATCATGACTTATCTTGGGAGAAGAAAAGCCAAAGCACTACAGAGTTGTGATTCGTATTGAGGGCAAACCTTCTGTTGGATCGGACCCTTAAGATAGAGCATTTAGGTAACATCTAACCTATCTAATGGTTTAGATCTATGCTTTCTTGTATTATTGGATTAATTCCAGAAAAAATCTTTTAAGTTGTAAACCCAATCAAATTGCAACAACACAAAATCCTTAACAGATGTTTCATTCGTTTGGTTGAAAAAAGATGAATGGGTTCAGGTGGGTTTGTTTAGGATGTGGGATAAAAAAGAGATGAAGAAGATGATGGATCTAGATGATTATGTGATATTAGGGTATTTCGGTTAGAAGCTCCCACCTGCAACCAAGTTTATGACCATTGAGGTAACCATATCATTAAAGAAAATGTTGAGTGGGTAAAGGTTTAGTTGGTATAGGTGGAAGGAGTTGGAGGAAGGAGGAGGAGGAAAAGGAGAAAGGAGGAGGAGGAAAAAGAAGAAGAAAGGGCAAGTGGGGATATTCTTGCTCGTATATGCAAGTAAGTGGGGCTATTGTTGCTCGGCCAAAAAATAAATAAATAAATAAATAAAAAGAGCTCTTGGGACCACTGTGGCGGATACATAACTTTTAGATCCTTTTCTATTTGCATAAAATCTAAGTGAATTTTTTTTTTTGGTAACATGCTCAAGAACAAATAAGAAAACCCAACTACCTTTGGCAAATTAAATGAGATTCCCATTCCAAATCGGGATAGCCCCAACCCAAATACAATTCACAATCATAGGATAACAACCAATGTCTAAAAAGGATTGAATTGATAGAAGAGTCCTCCATTCCATTGATGCAACACCAAAACTTTGATGCTGGTTTTAAACCCCTATCGAGAAGATCCAATGAAAGATTAATAAAGCCAGGAACCTACATGTACAGCGGCCATGTAATTCTCTGGAGATATAAAAGATAGTTGGTTTTTTTTTTTTTTTGGGGTCTATCTGCAACCATAATTTGTGTGGGTTTTTCTTGGACTGCATGTCTTGTGATTTTTTTCTGAACAGCAACTGTGGATTGTTTTCCAATGTATATTTTCTTTCAACCATCTGTGATGTAGTGGCATTTGTATCATTTGTTTTGTACACTAGTGGCCCCTCCTATGATTTGTTCTGTACGATTTTAGGGTTGCAGCAAAAATGAAGCCGTCTTGGATTACTACCTGGGCATATGAATGTGATGTTATCTAACCTCCAATTGACATATGGTTATAATAGGTCTCTCTGACAGGGTTTTCAAGTACAATAACAATGCTAACCAGCAACACATAGATAATGTGGGGTTTATGTTTTGTATTTCGGTTTAGCCGGATTGGTTCATTGGTCTAGCCAATAATCAGGTTAGGGTCAAAGGTAATTTGGTATTTGTACCGGGGCTTTCTTGGTGGTCAAGAAAGCATACACTATATTTCCAGGTAATGTGATCTTAGACTTTGTGTAGGAGATGTGACAGACTTCTTTTCCGTGGTTTTGACCATGTAAGGTCATGTAGGGTGTAGAAAGGTGTGAGATCTCTTTCCCGTGGTGTTGACACACCACGTACGGTAGGGTATAAGAGTAAGATTAAGACCTATGAAGATTGAGGAGCTAAGTGTTAGAGGAGAAGGAGTTCTTGTAACGAATTGCCCAGTTTTTTTCATAGTGAAATTGAGCAGGATGCTCATAGCTCGTGGAGGTAACTTTTATGGTGAACTACGTAAAATCAGTATGTCATGGTTATATGGTTTTCTTCTTCTTTATGCGTGTGATGATGTTAAATGCTTCTGCATGTGCACTACAGATCATAGGAAATTGAATGATGTTACAGGTCTAAATTAATTAATTGGAACTGCTGTCTGAATGTAAATCTGCAATGTATTTTTTGTATTAAAATCTTATTCTCATAATCCTCAGTGAAAGCTTCATGCACATCTCTTGAATCTCAATAATTGATATTCGCTCGCCCCAATCATTGTACATAACCACTCTCTACTGATTTAATCTCGTTCTTTTAATCTCATTTTATGCTGCTTTTTTTTTTCCACTTCTTTTAATTGGATGTCTAAGACTCTTAAACCACTGAAAGTACAACCTTAATGATGTAAATCAGTTGCTGTTGAATATGGCAGCGTGTAGAAATGTGAGCTCCAAATGCGATCAGGTAGAATGTCCACTTTTTTCAATTGGCTCAGTTCATCGAGAGCGTGTGCGAATAATTGTATTCACAAAGGATATGAACAAGGAATAAAAAAACAAAAGCCAATATGTAAAAGTAAAATTAGACTGAACAAATGCTATCTATGACATGGAACAGTGGACTCTCATTGAGGTTGTGTAAATTTGTTAACTGGCTTTTCTCTAGGTGAATCAAGGAGTAGTTAGCTCAATTCATTGAAAACCTCTGTAAATAAATGTATTTATAGAGGATGTGAACGGGTGAATAAAGAAGGCAAGTGTCCACAATTGGCGGTGGTTATTCTTTGTGTAGGCTATTTTACTCAGTCAGGAATGTGTATTTAGAGTTTAATTAGTGAGGTGATTAGGATGCATAAAGCATTACTTTATGTCTTGGAAATTAAAAATATATGATACATAGGATTAGAATGAGTAGGCTGGGTAGGGCAAATAGTTTCAGTTGAAGTTAGATTAAGTTAAACAGTCATTATATATTGAAATGATGGAGAAGTAATGTAACGACTCTAGAGTAAAAAAACTAGAAATTCCTTCACTCCCTAAGTCTACGTAGAACTCTCAACCCAGCTAGCTAGGGAAATGGAAAAGGCAACCTATCAACCCAGCTAGCTACAGAAAAGGAAAAATCAATCCCCGACAAAACATCCCATGTTGAAAGGCCAATTTATATACTGAACTTATGCCATGTCCCTGTATCCTTCTTTCATCTGAATCATCTGAAACTCGGAGAACCCATGATTCATAACATGCGTCTGATGAACTAAAAGTTCTTAAACAGACCCAGAGTTTGAATTCGGTGGAGAGGATTGAATCTGCATTAAGCGCGCTGCAAACACTCAGCACCGCCTAACTCCTTTTCACTGTGAAATATGTTGGCGTCCAATGTCCTCAATCCTGGATTAACATAATATCCCTCAGTTCGGGGAGGTAGGATGTTGTTATCGCCAGTGTTGGAAGTCCAGTGTCCACATTCCGGGATTAACATATCCCATGGTTGGAGGAGATAGCATGTTATTGCTACAGCTAGTGTTGAAGTTTCCATAAATGTAATTTGGAGTGCAGGGAAGTTCCATTGACATGTGACCTTGATCCAATAGTTTCGGCCAAGAGATTGGAACCATATTGTCATCACTGTCCGTAGCATTGGGAGATTTCTGGCATTCAATGAGCTTGATGGGGAGTTTGGCATGATGCATTATATCGAAATGCAAGATCTGATGGAAAAGAAAAATAGATTAACGATCATTAGTTGATTAGAGAAAATTACTGATAGTTTGTCTTTCATCTAAATTCGTAAAATGAAAGAAACACCATGAAAAAAACTTTTAATAGCAATTAAACTATCGAGTCTCCAATGTCTAGAAAAGTTTATAGTAAATAACGATGGCTAAGTACTGCTTCCATTTAATTTCCTCTGAGGCCATATTTAGAAAAATTATGATTCTGCTAATTTATTTTGCTGAACCTGCTAATTAATTTTATGACTTTGGGTCTTGCTCAGCCAATTTAAAAATGGGACCAGAGGGTGACTTGCTTAGTTGATAATTGTCAGAACTTGAGATAGGAACAAAGTATGGGTTCATATGTGGGAGAAGCATAAAAACAGAACTTTTAGACACCTATCTCACAGTTGGGCACTATTATAAATAACGATTGTCACGCATAAATCTAGTCACTCATGGTAAAAGATATGGATAGTCATCCTAATGATTGAGCTTAAATTCCCTCCACGAATAATTAAAAAGACCCAATGAATGATCAAGGAAGTCTAAACTACACATTCAAAGTATATCGATTATGTTTAAAGTTTAAACAGACTACTTTTTTTTCTAATTTCAACTAAAGGGAAAAAAATTAGGGGAAAAAAATTGCGACAAGAACCAGAACCTTGGATAAGAAATCACTAAGCATACGGCGCTTACAAAGGAGCATTGCTTCATAATTTAAACACCACTCAATCTTCAACATAATTAACACAAAGCAAAGATCAATAAACTATTATTTGCATTTTACATTGGGGTTCATTGCAATGATTTGTGTTGGTGCAGTAGTTTTGTTTGTAATATTCTTATCTATTCGTTTTAAAAAAATTTAGGATACCCAAAACCCCAAATAAAGATTAATAATAAGATCAGGAACTCAGTCCCCTGATTCAAAGGATTTTATAACTCACCTAAATTCTAAACTCAAAAATTTTAAATGGGATTCAGTTGCTAATAACAAATCTCATCTTTCTTGGGCTTGGGTTGTAATAATCTAGTTTCATCAGGATTCATTAGTCCTTTTATTGTGAGATTTCAATTTATTATGAAAATGTGATTAATGTGATGAATTGAAAATTGTCCAAGTCAAACATTGAGTTCTGCCATGAATCAACTGCCGGAGGTGGCAAATATGGAGAATCCAGTTGAAGGATTTGTATTCTTAAAATGTGGACCACATCTGTGCTTACATTCTAAGGTTAATTAGTTTAAAGGGGATGCTCAATTCCCATCCATGTATTTTTACTTAATTTTAGATTCTCAAAAGGTGGACCATACATACATACCAACTTTCTAAGGTTTTTTTTTTTAACCCTAGCCAAGTGGGCTGGGACCCAATTTTTTAGAAGAGCCCTGTACACCTAGGAAGAAGGTCCACCTACATGGGAATGAAGACCGGCAAACCCAAGACGGAAGCCCTGACTTTCTAAGGTTAATTTGTTGTAACGGGAAGCTCAGTGGTTTCCTTTATATTTTACTCAAATGCTCTTTAGAGCATATTTCTTTGCATTAGATTTCATAAGAATTCATGATCAAATGAGTTCTAGCTTGGAATGCAAACTAGTTGGACCGGGGTAGAACCATTGTTGATTAAGGAAGAGCCATGGTGGACCCTGACTTATATGCAAATGGGACGTATGGGTTTCATGATTAAGATTGTGGAAGGCAGGGCGGCATCTATTTTGAAGGGAATGCTTGTATACTTGGGACCCCAGCTGGGCCCCCACACCAATGCCCATGGTTCTAGGTTTGATGTAGACCTGCAAATGCAAACCCATTTAAATGGTTTGATGGTACTATGTGGTGCCTGGTGTTAATATATATGGACTGGGTCGAGCTTATGTTGACTTTTTTTTTAAATCTACCTTTAACTGAACGTAAAAATTTTGCCTTAATTGTTTGAAACTGTTGCGCTTGGCCCAAGCTTATACAGATTGTGTTGGGTTAAACAGGTTGATATGCATTTGATGCAGGTGTTGTGGATCCGGATGGGTTGAATCGCATCACGTGCGGCTTGGGTTTGGGTTCAACTAGAGGAAACCTTGGTCAACCGGATTCAATTTTACCTGACATGACATGTTGGGCACCATCCTATAAGGTATTTGTGGGGCACACATAGAGGGGAGGCACTAAAACAACCCAGCCTATTGGGTACTCTAACTAGTTAACACTCAATCAGCTTTTGTTGCTAATGATGGGATATGATGGATTAAAATCACAGAATCAATTGGCTCAAAAACCGATACTATCGCGGCATCAATCATGGTTCACAGTCCATTAAAATCATTTTAGTATGAAAAAAAACTTTACCCCAAAAAATTGGAAAAAATATCCAAAAAATTCAAAATATTACAAAATGGTAGAAAACAATATTTTTTTCCATTAGTAATAATTATAAATCAAAATATCGGTCCCATTAATCATATGTGTGGTTATTAGATTGATATATTAATTGGATGGTATGCCAATTACCAATTAGAGTGAAAATTTATGGAGGCATAACAGAGAATGAGGAAATCATTTTGTTCGGTTTGAATTTTATGAAGGTGGGACCAATCGTGGGGCCCATAAAGTGGGTGGGTCGTTCTTGTAGGTAACATTAAAGAAAGGAAAGGAACCCTTAAAAATGCCGTTGGCCCATGGCCCCTTTTCTCATTTCTTGAAACACAAGGGAGAAATGAGAGAAGAGGGAAACGACGGAAAGGGGAAGGAGAAGGAAGAAAAGGAAGGGGAAGGGGAATTTGACAGTGGCGGCGGCGACTGAAGCGACGGTGAGGCGAGATGGGTTTACAAAGTCTTCGAGTCCCATTATAGAAATAAGTAAGATTGCAAATTAGAAATGATATATTTAAGTGTCTTTAGAGCTTGAAACATGTTTTTGTTTTAAACATCCTGCTTATATATCCAAAAAAAAAAGGACATATTATGGGGTTTATTATTCTAATAAAATCAAATGAACCTATGCTTTATCTCCTATGATACAAGAATACTTCAAAATGGACAATGTATCGTGCCGTATCGTATTTGATACTTCACTTTTTAAGTGTAAATCTATGTCTTATCATGTTTACGACGTGTCCTTGCTGTATCCATGCCGCATGAGTATCATAGCTTTTCTCACATCTAAAGCCAAACAAGGATCTTTTATTTATTTATTTTTTGAACGAATAGGATTTGTGTCGGATTCATAACCAGACCTTGATCATCTCATGAAAAATGGACCTAAATACAATTAAATGTAGCTCAACTTCCTGAGCCAAGCTGAAATATGGTCAAGAAAAGAATTAGAAATCTAACAATCCAACACTTGTCCTTATTTTATTGCCATTAGCTAATAGCAAATCAAGTAAACACCACAGGTTCTTTTTCACATATTCATGGTCTAGGAGCAGCAACATTGATAGATACCCAGTTCATCTTTACAGATTCCATGGGAGTAGCCTTCTTGTTTGCACTCATTTGTGCAGTCAGCAGCTGTTGAACCATAATCCGGAATACATAATCCCAAGCAAATTTCTGCACGTGCGCCAGCTGCCACTACACCATGCACAATGAATCAAAATCCACATATTAGCAAATGTGTGTGAGTTTGCAAGTTAACTGTAAACTGCAGTTGGTGCAAGAAAACCTATTCTCGCATTGATGAATCACTATTGCTTGATCAAAATATCTCATTCTGTGTGCTACCCTGCCAATAACGATTGGACTGGGTTTCATTCTAGTAGGTGGGCACGCATTTGGATTGATCATGTGTGAATTATATAGTTAATCAATTATTGATACTGTAGATTAGTCTCATAGGAGAGAAATCTCAGTCATTGCTATGCGACTCAATCACACAAAAATGTATCCCACATAGGTCAATTCATCTACTAACAGTATTTGGTTATGTATGTCAATTAGCTTTGTCGTATAATTTGTGTATATGAGAGAGAGAGACTATTAGCTTTGTCGTATAATGGGTATATGAGAGAGAGAGAGAGAGAGAGAGAGAGAGAGAGAGAGAGAGAGAGAGAGAGAGAGAGAGAGAGAGAGCCCAACCATGATAGGGACACAAGCTGAAAGCTACAAACAAGACAATGAAGAAACTTGGATGCGCGAATCTAACAGCCATTTTTGCTTTAGTATCTGTCCTGCATTTGGTCTTTTTTTATAGTCCTACTGGGTGATTTTCTATCCAGGGCTTGATTTTGCCAAGATCTCAATAGATTTTCTTTTTTCTTTCTTCCTCTTTCATTTTCTTCCAAATAAAGAAAAGCTTAAAATGCTACTATCCAGGACATGATTTTGTCAAGATCTCAATAGATTTTTTTTTTCCTCTTTCATTTGCTTCGAAATAAAGCAAAGCTTAAAATGCTAACCTTACGAGCCAGATTTTTTTGTTGAATGAGTATCTCTTTCAAGGAATTCATGCATCTAATAGTGTGCACTCTCTTGTAAAACATCAGCAAGCAAGATCCATTTCTGCAATCCAAATGCTTTCTTTACAAGGAATCTCAAAGACTCTAACGTACTTCTTAGTATAAAAGAGTGAAAATACTTGCATCATGCTGTATTTTTTCGATACAGAACTATTGTATTAGCATTGTGAAGAATTTTTAATCGAAGCTACTGGCTCCTATTTATGGGTGTCTTATAGTAGAAATATTGTGAGAGAAAACCAAAATATTGTGAGCCAATTGTCACTAATGGCTCCTATATATGGAAGTATCATAGTAGAAAATTTCGCCCTACATCACTGCGTATGTGCTTCACAGGAAATTTGAGTCAAACATTATTTTTTTGTCATTTGTCAAAATAAAAATTAGAATTCTCACACCTTTGCACATACGTATGTGCTATATAGAAGATTGTAAAATGTAAATAGTGTTATAATTATAACTACAGTTATGCCAAATATGACAAACAATTATTATATATTATGGTGGAAGTTTTTCATTCAATTTTGACTGTCATTTTTGGGCCCCACATCAACCTATTTTATGTTCTGAATCAGGTTTCTCAATTCTCATTTTTGATTGCTACCTTTTGATTTTAAGCACGTTTTATTAATTTAACTCTCACCAAAACCCACATCAACCTATTATAATGTATTATCGTGAAAGGCTTTTAATTTAATTTTATCCACCAACTTCTAATTTTGACTGTCGCTGTGGACCCACACCAACCTATTGTTATAAAATGTCGAGGCAGGCTTTCAATTTAATTCTAACAGCCACCTTTCAATTTCGATTTCCATTGGACTGCACACTAACTCATCCATATTGGGGTGCGCAGTGTTATTCTTGAACAAAATTCCATGTGGATAGCTGAGGCAATGAATTCTTCCACTTCTAATTTGTCTAAACAGGGAGCTTTGTTTGGAGAGATTAAAGGTTTATTGAATCATTTTAACAGGTTTGAGGTGCATTATATTGGAAAAGAAGGAAATGCTGTAGTTCATAAGTTAGCTAGGCCTGCTAAGTATATTGATGATATGGTGGCCGGTGGTATTTTATACCTGACATAATTAAACAACATGAACTTGTTGATTCAGAGTTGGCATCTCAATAATATATTTTGAGAATCTTTTTATAAAAACAAACTTGTGATTATGCATTTTATATTAAAAGGTTTTCAATTCAATTTTTCCCACTACCTTTCAAATTGAGCTGCTTTTTTATTTTGACTCTCACTGGACTCTATATTCTCCACTTCAACCTATTATACTATAGCGAAAAGTTTTCAATTCAATTTTTAACTATTATCTTTTTGGTTTAGACTCTCATTAAATCCAACATCAATCCATTATTATATATTATTACTAGTGCTTCACGGGCTCGAACTAATTAAGTTTTAATAAGATTTATTAAGATTTAAATAATTTATAAATAAATAAATTGAATTTATATATTGAGTTTGAAGCTATATAAAAAAATTAGGGATTTTTTCTCGGAAAATCCCCTTAGAGTCTTCGTGGAACAAAAAGGACCCCGGAGATTGTTATGGCTGGAGTGGTCCCCTGAGCCCTCTCCGATTTTTTTTTCAATATTTTTAATAAGCATAAATATCTATGCTTAAGCGTATTATACCCAAAGCGGAATCATGATTTTCTTTTTAGACATTGTTGATGAACAGCGATATCTATGCTCATTGTAGACATAGATATGCTCTTCTTTCCATTTTCTTCTTGTTTTAGTTCCTTCTTCTGCTTCCCTTTTTTTTGTTTTTCTATTTATTCTGCTTCTTCCTCTTCTTGATTTTCTCTTTTTCTTTCACATTTCATCAAACTACTCTCATCCTTTTTCTCCTCCTAGCATTTATTCTTCTACCACGTTCTTTTTCTTCTCTTTTCTTCTTCCTTCCTCCTCTTCCTTATCTTCTCCCTTTCTTTTGTTTCTATTTTCTCTTTCTCTTTTTTCATCTTCTTGATTTTCCCCTCCTTGCTCCAGATAGAACCCAAACAGAACCAAGGCTTGTTTTTCTTCTGTTTTCTTCTATTGTTGTTGTTGTTGTTCTTTTTTAATCTCCTCTCCTCGTCCCCTTCTTTTCCCCTCTTCTTCTTGCTCCGGTCCTTTTCCTTCTCCATGGTTTTTCTCCTCCTTGCTCCTCTTTGGACCAAACTAGGAAGTAGAGATTGGGAAGAGGAAGAAAAAATGAGTAAAGTGCTTACTGTATATTACGCTTGAGCAAAGATATCTATGCTCAAGCATAATATACCCAAAGCAGAATCATGGGTTTTTTTTAGACATTTTTGATGAGTAGTGATATCTCTGCTCAGTACAAGCATATGAGTTCTTCTTCTCCCTTATCTTCTTGTTTCAGTTCCCTCTTCTACTTCCCTTTTTTATCTTTTTCCTCATCTATTCTACTTCTTTCTTTTCTTGATTTCTCTTCTTCTTCCACCTTTTGGTAAACCACTCAATCTCATCCTCTTTCTCCTTCTAGTGTTTCTTCTTCTTCCTTGTTCTTGTTCTTCCTTCCTCTTCTTCCTTGTCTTCTTTTTTTCTTTTCTTTCTATTCTCTCTTTCTCTTTTTCTTCTTATTGGCTTTTCCCCTCCTCCTCTGAGATAGAACCCAAACGGAACATGGGGAAGAGGAAGGGGAAGAAGAGATGAGGAAGAGGAAGAAGGAATAGGGAAAGGGTTCACTAGAGCATAGATATTGTTACTTATAAATAATATTGAAAAAAAAACGGGAAAGAGACCAAGGGATCACTCTGGGCCATAAAAATTTCTTAGGTCCTTTTTATTCTTTCTCGATATTAATCATTAAAAAATATTCAACAAAAATATTAAAATAATTTATGCATGAAAACAGACTGACTTATATTACATTTTTTTTTCAAAGTACAGGTACTGGCCTAAAATCTAGGTAGTCCAAAAACTTATATGATGGAGATATCACATTTTAAAATTATGTGATTGAGGGAAGGTGATCCGAAGAGCCAAACATTACCACCAACTTGTGGGGGTGGTCTTAGAGGCAGATGGGTTTAGTTTGGGGCCACTGAGAGGCATCAATGGATGAGCGAGGAATTTCAACTAATCACAGAGGGCCATAATCGAAAATCTTATAACTTAATCAACTCCAATTTCTACATATAGTTTTGTTCATACAACATATTTTCTGAAAACCAAGTATGTCTTTGTTAACATGAGATATTGCTCTTTAAAGAATCAAATAGTAATGAGAGAGGTAAGAGTAGCTATTGCTTAGTAATACTCATAGAAACTCTATTTTTAAGAAATTGGTGGTACCCACCCATTAGATCCAAATTGGTTAGATCCAAATAGGTGAGATGTGGGCCTACTGATGAGTTCATAACCAACTTGATCTCAACTTTTTCTCATTAATCTATTGGGACCATTGTCAAACCTAAATTAACTTTGTTTTTAACACTCAGAGGGACCCCTACCTTCCATAATGAATTGTCACTTTGCTTAATTTGACATCGATCCAAACATTAATCTCAATTGGACCAATCATGGATATCCATGCACTATGGAAATCAAAATCCAACCCTCTTTTTGGAAGTGGGGAGGGGGTAGCAAAGATCTTAGAATTTAAAATTTTAACTGATCATTAGATTTCTAAGATTAGCCCAATGGATTCCCTTTAACCCCTTCAGAATCTATATAACGGTGTATAAGGTGGATATAAAATTGGGGATCAAGAGATTCGGTGGCTATCCCACTGAGCTAAATTGTACCCATCCAACATGTTTCCTCATTACCTTATCGCGATATAGCAGCTGTATGTATAATGTGGAGAGATTTTGTCCTTCATGGAAATTGGTTTTTCTATTTAATTAATATGAATTAGAAGTCTGATAAATTTTAGGCGGAAAGATGGTAGAGATAAAGTCGGCCTATAGGAAAGATGGTAGAGAGAGATATGGGACATATTTTGTGGGATGTCACATGTCGTGCTCCTGTTCTCTCTTGCCAAGAGGGGAATTCTCTTAATATATATACTAGAGTATTCGTCAGCTAAAACAACACATGCCTAGGTGGCATTGCTGTCACTAAGGTAATTGCAATTTGACACAAATAACAGAGAGAGTGAGAGAGCATACCTTGAGTACGAGAATAGAGCTTGATATTAAATAGGTGAATAGAGCTTTAATACAAATAGTAGAGAGAGGGAGTGAGCATACCTTGAACAGGGGAATAAAGCTTGGTGTTGAATAGGTGTTGAATAGAGAGGGGGATTCTAATCCTATATATAACATACATATTTAAGCCATCTTTTTAGAGACATTGAATAGTTGTTGAATTGATAAATAGAGCTTGATGTATATAAGGAAGATTCTAATTCATTATATCAATCACCATATTCTCAAATAAATGAAAGATATAGTTTCTATCTTAAAGCCTTCTTTATTATTATTATTATTTTGGGGGGGGGGGGGGGGGGGGAGACATAGCATGCCAGGTGTCACTCTCTCCTTCTCCCTCGCAAAGGGGGTGAATTCTCTTAATATATATTCATATATATTTATATATATATGTGGTGAACATTTTCAATTCAGTTTTTATTGATACCTTTCAACTTTGACTAACATTGGACCCTACATCAATGATTATTTTATATTATAAAGAAAGATTTTCAATTCAATGTTTGCCATTGCTTTTGAATTTTGGCAAATATGAATTAAGTCCACCAAGTTAGATTGAAAAATAGAAAACATCTAAATATGTGATGTGCCCGCTTAATCATTCTCATGATTCTAGAGAAGAAATTTGAAAGTGAAATTTGTAATTGATTTCAAACAATTTTCATTTCTTTTCCAAACCGCCTAATGGTGCTCTCATTTTGAAGTTAACCGCTTACATGCTTTTCTATTAGGGCTTGAGCTTAGCACATACCTGCTTTGCTAGTAAAAAATTAGAAAGGGGTTGGGCTCCACATGTTTTTACTCAGGCAATCTGACAATGAGTGCAACTACGACCACAGTAAAATTTGGATCTAGCACCCATAACCACCATGATTTTTTTGAGCGGTTTAAGAAGGTGATACTTGCCCGCTAAACAGAGAGTTCCACGAGGTCCACCTACCAGTCCAAATTATGAAACAAACATTGTTGACCCGATCTTAATCGAATGAGTTTATTATAGAGACGCAAAAGCCTTGTCAGCCTTACTGATTTCTTTTTTTCTTTGACCACTCCATCTTTGTATTTCATTTGAAAGGTTGACTATAGAAGGGAGCTTCAATCAATACAAAACACCCACCTAACTTAGCCAAATTGCATTACTTTAAAGGAGAGCTTCTGTCAAGACTTGACATGTTAGGCTTCGTGCAGTCATATGAAATTCCGTTTAATATAAGTTAGAGAGAATTTTGCCATGCTCTTCACAGTTTGTAGACTTTTTATATGTCTGATGTCCACATGATATTGGACAGATGATATTTTAGTCTTCTAGTCTAACTGGTTATTGGCTTTCTGTGCAGCGCTATAATAGTTAACATTACCAGGATGCGATAAGATTCACGCACTACAATATTCTAGTTCATTTAACAAAGAAGAAAACTGAGATTAGTTGCGCATGTTTGATTTAATAACATGTGAAAAAAGCTTCAAGACTCTTGGAAAATTGTTGTATCAAATTAGAAACTGTCAACTAGAATTATTTATTGACTTAAGGAGTCCGGATCATGCTATCATAAAAGCAGGCATATGGAATGTCTCTAATCCCATCCAAAGATTAGTCACTTATGTGGTAAACTAAATTTGATTAGTGCTTTTTAAACTTCCTTTGGGTTAGTCTTCTGTGAAACTTAATTTGATTAACGGTTTCTCTTAAGGAAGCCTATATAGCAGTCATCTTTGTAAACTCAATGCAATTTGTATATATTTACCAAAAAAAAAAAAAATACAATTAGGATATATTTTGGCTAATGAATTGATTTTTTGGTACATGGCTAATCTATGAGGATTAAGATGTAGAGTTGCAAGTGGGTTGGGCTTGGGACGAAATCATGAGATATTCGAATCTGATACCATTTGTCGAAGGATGGATGTAACAGGATTTGGATATTGTTCACATCTTCCATATGTTGAAAAGATAATGGACCTAGTTTCTTCCAAAAGACCTATTTTTTTAAGGTAATTTTTTTGAAAGGCAATTTTTCAAACTCTGAATTTTTTACCTGATTATTATGAATTACACTATTTAATACTTTATTATTATAATATATAAGGATAATATTCATGTGCATATGTCCCTCATCGTTTTTTTCGTGAGAACTCCAAGTGGGACATATTGTATGGTTCAACCAAATGGACCATACACACAACTCCCCTAAATTGCATACGCCCACAATGTCTGATCGATTCGAATTTATTGGACCGTTGGATCGATTGTATACTAATCTGAATAGAATGGATTTGTGAGCCCCAGATGAAAGGGGTAGGGATATGTGATTGGGGCCAAATTTGATATCTAAGGTGGTCTCGTATGGATCTTTTCATCATATGCATGATCCTTTCGTGAGGGATGTATGCACAGGAAGATTCCCCAATATATGATGCATATTTTATAGATATAAACAGGTATATAATCATCATTATCATCGGCATCATGGCCCTATCCCAACAATATGGGATAAACATGTATATAAACAATGGTGGACCTATGATTTTTATTTGACGGTCGGGGTGCTAATTGTAGTAGGTATTTTGATTTTGGGAGTAAACCGAGAATTTTCATGTGGATTTTGAGGGTGGACTCATGATTTTATTGGATTTTTGGAAGTGGACCCACAATTTTCATATAGGTTTTCGAAATGCACTGTAGTTTAACGAGTGCGACCACACCCACATCCCTATATTTAGGTCGACCGCTATATATAATTATAGTATATACTTACATTTTTATTTCAAAGAAAATGTGTGTCCGGGTATAGTAACTCATGCTTGGACTTGACTCAGACTTAGATCAAGACCAATTATTATTAGGACCATAAAATGGTTGATCCCTAGATATCAGGGGTGGGTCCCTCTAGATAACAGGGGCTCATCTGCAACCTTTGGTGTGAACAAAATTTGATCATGTGTCTCACCAAGATTGGAATTTCCGTGACTAGCATCCTATTACATAGTTTTTTTTTTCTTTTTTTTTACCTACATAAAGAGGCATATGATTATCATTATCACCACCAATGGAGCTTTTCTAACATCATCTTCACCAAAGTCTTATACCATGTATGTTGTGTTGAGAGCACCGGGGATTCCTCAATTAGTTAACAACTCTATGCCTCACCCAGCTGCCTATGGTTCGATCTTTAAATATATTGTTCTCTTCCCACTTGTGCATGCTCTCTTCTCACGTATGTGAGCTTTCTCATGAGTCTCAAACATCTTGCTTGGGGTAAAAAAAAAAAAAAATCTACATAAATTATAATTTTTTCTCAAGACTATGCTAGTGTTGGCTACAGTTTGTAGTAGACTTTTCATACGTCTGATGTCTACAAAACTCTAATGGACAGATGATATTTTAGTCTCTTGTCTAACTGATTATTGGCTTTCAGTACAACGTGATAGAAGTTGCAATTACCATGATGGGATAAGATTCATGCACTACAATATTCTAGTTCATTTAACAGAGAAGAAAACCGAGATTAGTTGTGCACGTTTGATTTCATATCATGTCAGAAAAAAGCTAGGGTGAAGAAGGAAGACTCTTGGAAATTTTGTTGTCTCAAATTTGAAACTGTCAACTAGAATTATTTATTGACTTAAGGAGTCTGGATCATGCTATCATAAAAGTAGGGCATATAGAATGTCTCTGATCTCATCCAAAGATTAGTGACGTATGCGGTAAACTCAATTTGATTAGTGGTTTTTAACCTCCCTTTAGGCTAGTGATCATCTGTGAAACGCAATTTGATTACCGGTTTCTGATATATTAGTCTTCTTTGTAAACTCAATACAAGTAGTAAATATGTTGGGCTAATGAATTGATTTGTTCGTACTTGGCTATTCTATAAGATGAGGATTTAGATGAAGCGTCGCACGCGAGTTGGGCCTGGGACGAAATCATGTGCCATCCGAATCTGGTGCCATTTGTTGAAGGATGGATGTATCAGGATCTGGATATTGTTCATGAGCTTCCATATGTTAAAATGGAAAATTTTTTTTGAAAGGCAATTTTAATCCAAACTCAGATTTTTTTACCTGATTATTATGAATTACACTATTTAATGCTTTACATTCATAATATATATAATACATATTTTACATACATAAATAGGTATATAATCAGCATTATTATCAGCACCATGGCCCTATCCAAAAAATATGGAATAAACATGTACATAATCAAAGGTGAACACAGGATTTTCATTTGAGAGCTGTGGACCATAATAGGTAGTTTAATTTTGAGGGAAACTGAGGATTTTAATGTGGGTTTAGAAGGGGGACCCATAATTTTATTGGACATGCACTCAGAATTTTTTATATAGGTTTTGAAAGCACACCGTAGTTTAATGGGTGTAACTACACTCACATGCCTGTAATAGGGTAGCCCCTATATATAATTATAGTATATAGTTATATTTTTTTCTTCAAAGAAAATGTGTGTTCGGGTATGGTAATCCAGGCTTGGGCTTGGACTCAGATTTAGTCCAAAATTAATTATTATTCAGATCATTAAATGTTCAGTACCTGGATATCGAGTATGGGTCCCTCTAGCAGGATAATAAGGGACCCATCTGCAACCTTAGGCGTGTGCATAAAATTTGGCCATGTGCTCTCTTAGCGTCTAAATTGGAATTTCCATGATGAGCATCCTCTTACATATATTTTTTTTTCATCTACATAAAGAGGTATATGATTATCATCATCACCAACAATAGAGCTTCTCTAACATCATCATCATCATCAAAGCTTTGTTGCAAGTATGTTGGGATTGAGAATCAGGGGTTGCTGAATTGGTTAACAGCTCTGTCTCTTACCCACGTACCCTTGATTTGATCCCTTAATATGCCATTATTTTCCCACTTGTGGGAGCTCTCTCCTAAGTCTCAAACATCTTAGCTAGGGTAACAAAAAAAAAAAAAAAAAAAAGCTAGGGCAGCTACGTAGATCCTATTTAATTTTCTCAAAAATTCATGTTTCAATTGTGACAAAAGTTTTACATTGCTTGTTAATTTCTCTACACGATCCTCCTTTTTTATTTCAGAATTAAAAAGAAGTTTTACATTAACAAAGTTAGCTTTATCCTAACAACTAATAAAAATTACAACCTATGTTGGGTCAACAGGTTGGGTAAAAAAAAAAGAAGAGAAAATGAAGTTAGGGTTGGTTACATAAATTCTTTTTTTCTCAAAATTTATATTTGGGTTGTGATAAAAATTTTGATGTTGATTGTCAACCTACGTAACATAAACCTCCTTTTTTATTTAAGCTTGGGAAGAAGTCTTACTTAGGCAAAGTTAGCTTTTATCCTTCAAAAAAATGTTGGAGTCTTCTACATAAATTTGTATTTCTCAAATTTTATATTTAGGCTGTGTTAAAAGTTTTACATCGGCTATAAACCTACCTAACACAACATTCTTATAAACCTACATAACACAACGCTCTTTCTTTATTTTAATTTAAAAAGAAGCTTTACTCCGGCAAAGCTAGCTTAATTTATCCTAATAATAGAAGCCAGATAACTATATAATTTTTATTATCAGGGAAATGTGGTATGGTCGTTTCCGACAAAGGCGCGGACCTCATAAAATGATCCACTCCCAGATCCCCAGGATGGGGCCAATCGAGCCGAATAATTGGGGCCCATTTGCAGCCTTGAGTTTTGCACTAAATTTTGGTTTTACGTGCACTCACCTAGACGCCGTGTCTGGCAGCCCCTCGTATTTGAATTCTCAAAAAGCTGAGCCTAACTTCCCTTGAATCAACCAGAACTCCTCGCCTTCATTTCTCCTATCTCCACATTAAAAAAGCCCTTGCCGGAGAAGTTGACCACTGTTCACAACATCTCTTTAGTCAACTCTCCTGCTCTATAAAACGCAGCTTCCTCAGCATCCGTCTCCAAACTCTCCCACTCCAAGACCCATCTCCTCCTCTCACCTTCCACCTCTTTCTTCCCCTCCACCATGAACCCAATAAAGCTAATCTTCATCACAGCTATATTATCCTGTGCCTTAGTCATGAGCCCCACCATTGCCATTTCTGAAGAAGAAGAAGAAGGAAACGAACAAGTACCTATCACTGAAGACGAGTCAGAGTTCGAACCGTTTGAGCTAAAAGGTGCAAGTCGCTTCCTCCTGTCAAAGACGAAGACGCCCAAGACACTTAAATGCAACAAGAACCCAAGAATTTGCAGGGCGAAAGGAAGCCCTGGGCCTTACTGCTGCAAGAAGAAGTGCGTGGACTTGATGAATGATCGACTCAACTGTGGGGTGTGTGGGAAGAAGTGTAAGTACTCAGAAGAGTGTTGTAGGGGGAAATGTGTGAACCTGGCGTTCGATAAGAGGCACTGTGGGCGTTGCAACAACAGGTGCAGAAAAGGAGATGTCTGTGTACATGGTTTGTGTAATTACGCTTCTTAGAGAAGCAGGTTGACAGATTCTTCATTTCATTTGTCAACAATGAAGATGGATTAGTGGACACCTGAAATAACAAGTCAGGTTCTGTCAACTTCATCATCATTTGATTCCATTAGTTCTTCCATGATTCATGTCAAATGACACTGTCACAACTGTAATTGTCATCTCTCCTTGTTTTTTCTTTCTTTTATAAAATTTTCATTTGTAATAAAAGCAATCTTCATTGTTTATTAATGAAAGGAAAATTATTTAGGGGAGAACATTGCTGTGTATGTATAAAAAAAATTGAAAAAAAAAAGGATTGAAAATGACCAAATTTGGGAGCCAACATCAATAAATTTAGAGAGACTCAGAATTGATGGCCCTTTAAAGAAAATGAATAGGTCGGAATGAAACTAGTAGTAAGAGTGGAGATGAAAATGTGCAACCTATCTATGAGAGGATTTGACTCAGGATAACTACAGTGGCTAAAAAGAATTCATGTACTGAAATCTCAATAGAGGATACAGGAAGCTTACATCAAATGCAAAAGAAATAAATTGCCCCTCTTCTTTGAAAGTTATATGCTCTTCTTTTTAGTTGAGAGATTGATGGTACAAGGGGCGGACCTAAGTGTAGTCACGCGGGTGCGGTTACACCTATGAGACTCGAGACAACTCCTTAAATGAGACTTTAAAATCTAATTTTATTATTTAATTTGTTCATTTCGACCATTGCCCACACCACCCAAACAAAAATCATGGGTCCACCAAGGCTACCAGCATGTTGATGATGTCTATTTATGAAGCTTAGTACTTATATGAATGGTACCCATGGGCATTATGTTGAGGGAGAAGGGAGAAAAAAATTTACGAATACAAATGCAAACCATTGATTCATTGCGTTTTGATTAAAATCATTACATTGCTAATATAAATAGGATATTTCTATACTAACTTGTTGGGTAAGAAACCAAAAAGGGACATCTAACTTAGTAAGAAAATGTACCCTAAATAGAACAATAGATTCAACCCCTACGGTGGATGTGTTAAGTTGACAATGACTTTAACACTCTCCATTAGCGTTGATTTTCAGCATCATTACACTAAGTTTCCTTCTAAATCTGTAAAAAAGTTTTCATGTTTGCGGTGCTTGCTTTTGCTGATCTTTAGAACCATGTGGCTGCTTCAAGTGGATCCCATGTGTCAACTTCCTCATGCTGAAAGCTATTTGAATTTCATCTACTTGAAATTTCACCCTTTGCTAGGTGTGATGCCAATTTGCGCATGTACAGTATTGATCTTCACAATAGGTTGATGGTTGAATCTTTTTGCTTCCAACTATGCTGAGTAAAGATATGCAGTCCCCACCAACCGACTTTTCCAGTTAGTCCCATAGGCATCCAATTGTCTTAACACCATTTGGACATTGAACATCTCCTATATCTCATCCCCAATTTGCAATCTAATTGTCGCCTGCATCTTGCCACTGCTTGATCACTTGTATGATCAATTATGCATCTGCATGGTTTTTTGAAACGTCACAAGAAATCACTTCCACAATTATTTATCAAATTGTGGATATGATCCAAATCCAGATTAATCATCCTCCCCTATTTCTAATTTTTTTTCCTAGAAACAATTTAGCATGGTAATAAATTGCGACTCATCTTTGTAAGTTATATGCTCTTCTGGCTGATAGATTGATGGGACAAGGCCACCATGAAGATGATGACGTCTATATGCATGGTACCCATAGGGATTACAGTTGTAAACTGATGGGTCGTGTTATGTTCATGGTCCTTGTGAACTCAAATTTTATTATTTGTAGTTTTGTACCCAAATCCAGACCTGTTCATTCCGCCCGAGATCAAAGGGGATCCAAGCACAATTCTAGGGTAGAGCCAAATTCATGCAAACATCAGGTCATAATCCTGTAATCACATCCGATTGGGTTCGGGTGATCCACCATTGGCACCATGTAGGCATCACTTTTCTTGTTCTAAGCAATCCCTGTTTTAATGGATGGGTAGCAACCAGAATTTCACTTTAATTAGAAAAGTCTAATATACTATTTGAATGTAATTTACCTTCAATCAACAACCCTTCTTACCCCTATCCCTCTACTCTCATTGATTGTTTTTTTTTTCCGTCTTAAGTGGCATTCTCATAATAATAGAAACTGTTCCCACTTTCTACTCCTCTAATATATCCCTAGAATCTCTCTCTTTTTTTTTTTCTAACCAAGCACTTCCCATCCTTTAATACCATTAGAATCTTTTTTTTTTTTTTTTTAACCCCATCCACTCTTTCACAAACTACTCCTCCTCTTTAAATTTGAAGGAGGATTGAGATAAGGAGGAAGAGTGCATTTATCAACGAGTTAAAAACAATTGATTGTTGAAAGTAAATTTTTTACAATAGCGGTACGCTGTCAGATTTTTGTCCCAAAGTTCTTTTTAATACTCATGCCAAAATTTTTTGACTCTTTCATTTACGCTTCTAATTCACTGTCTTCTTCACCCTCTTTTTCATTCATGGCTCAAAACTCTTAATTTTCACTTTTCTCTATTCATCATCCCTCTCTATTAGGAGGTGATGTGAGGGACCGTCGACCTGTGGAGAGGGGGAGGGGTTTGTATCTGCACGGGGACCGCTAGTATCCAATATTTGATTGATCAATATGTAAAACCACAGTTGCTCCAAGAATGAAGTGAAATTTGCTATACCTCTAAGCAGGGGATAGCTTGCGCTATGGCTCCTATCAAGTACATGTGGAGTCCACCCGTGTTACTAACTCGTTCACGTGAGATTTAATCTCGTGTGACATCATTATATAGTAACATTAGCGATTATATAATATTATTACATAATTATACATTTTTTTGGTAAGAATCACATCATTATACATGATGTATGCATTATACATTATATACCAGTGCACTTGGTACTTATGACTTGTGAGCCCAACTGCACGCAGGGCCAAAGCTCAATTATGAACAGCCAAACTTGGGCCTAATGTCTATGTCCTTGACCAATTATCAAATTCAGGTCTGAAAACAGTACATACTAGGATAATTTGAGTTGATTTTTTTTTCAGGTGGCAAATCCATAATGAGGAAAGAGGAGGGTATGGAAGCTTTGATTAAGTATATTATTTAAATGGCATTGGTTAAGAACATTTTCACCTAGTTGTTTGGATAAATATAAAATATAATATTATTAGATTTAAATAATATAAAATTTCATTGTCACAGAATAAAATAGTAGTATATTATAATATTGTGTCACTTATATGTTTGACAATCTATATATATTTTAATATGCATTCAAGATTGTTTCACACTCAAGTAAAACCCGATTGCCCAAGGTACCAACTTAGTTGTAGCCATTTCTATCAAAACTTTAACTGAAAGCTGCAGAAATTTTTCAATATTTTTCTCGGGTGTAGCCTACTCCTCGATAGTCCGCTCACATAAAATTGATGTACTTATAGGGATGCGTTTTTTGCATGAGTAGTTTCTCGGGAAACTGGGCACCTTAGGGCCATTGACATACATAGGCCTACAATACCAATCCCACGAATTGGTAGGGTCAGTCAACTCTGAACTCGCCGGTCAACGATCTCAACTTTAAGAATTAAGTGATCCAATTAAGTCAAACATCTATGTCTGCAAGAGACTAACCCAGCGTTTCTTTTTCTCTGATGCATGCCTAACTAGACACATCAAGTAATGTGATTCGAAAGAGAACATTACTGCTTAATTACTTTTGGTATGTTTTGCAGCTACTCAAGGTATGGTTAACCAAACAAATGATATTCCTGTAAGTAGGATGTTTTGTACATGGGAATTCTTAGTTGGTATGCTTTGCTTGGATGAGGAGAGGAAGCTACCTCACATGTGAAACCATTACTGTAGGAGGCCTGTGCATGTTTGAAGGACAAAGCAATCGACAGCTTGCGATCAACAGCCTGCGCGTGATAGACGGAAGAGGAGGAAGAAGAGTAAGGGTTTCGTTTCACACAAGGAGAAGACTCGAAGAGAGACTATAATTTCGATCATTGGGGCCCACTTTTGAAATTCTCTGTTCCATCATCAAGAAAATCTTTGTTTGAGTCAAAGTTATTTTTCTCTCAAATTGAAGATCTTTTGTCTCATTTAATTTCTTTTTTTTTTTTTGGGTGTAGTCAATGTGCGAATAACTTTGATTCGAGTAAAATATTTCTCTGTCACAAAATAAATTGGACAAGTGGACTCACATCAGATTTCAAATGTAATGGCCACTGTGGATTCATAGTGGTTGAATTGAAGAATCTCTAAGCCCTACCGTAAGATACATTGCCAAATAAGTTCTCTACAGATCTCTCTTGACAGAATTTGTTAATCTCAGCAAAGAACTAGGATTATTAAAGGAACGATGCCAAAGCAGACCTGGAAACTAACATCTCGGCTTTATCTTGGGCAAAGAAAGAATGGAGAGAATAGAAAACATTGTGGGGCGCATCAATATTGAATGGATGGATGTGCAACTACTATGGCCGACGTCCGTAGTTTCATTATAAACTCTAGCGGTGGAGGACATTACGTTATTTTAAAATAGGGCCATTATTGTCTAAAATCTAGTAGAGCTAAGTAGTTATGATTTTAAATATTATTTTTTCTATTTCTTATTATCAGTTGCCTTTTTTTAAATTGTCTTTACCCTTCTACCTTTCTATGGTTTTAAATCAATAAAAAATATAAGATTGAATATTATATAAGACAAATATTTTTAGTGACTTAAAAAATTTACACCGCTATACCACTATGAATCGCCCATTATATAGCATTTTTGCTACTAACCGTTATGTCCAGCACAATCAATATTTTGACCCTTGTTTGATGTCTAAATTGGGCCATTTTCATTTTGGCCCAAATGTATATAAGCACAACCCAGCAAAAGAGCTAGCTCTCTGATAATAACATCTTCCTTTCAAGCCAATTTATCTAAAAAGAGTAATAAAACAGGCATTTGGTCCGTTTGATTGCAAGAGTGTCAGTAATGCATCTTGGTGACTATTACAGCCACCGTCGACCAATGTTTATTATAATAATTATTAAAGTTTTTTTACTAACCATTCATATCAAAACCTCGAGCTGTTAATAAAGGCAACATAAATACTTTTAAATACACTCAACTCAGGTGGAGTTCACTCTTTAACACTGTCCCTCAGGTGGCATCCGGTTGGCGTATTTTTGGCAAATTTTTTTTTTAATTTTTTACGCAGAGTCATTCCACTTGGGATTCGACTTATAATTAGTATGATATCATATTAAATTTTCTTTACTAACCATTCATACCAAAACCACGAGATGTTAATAGAAGTAGTATTTCAATATTCCTTCGGATGGACCCCATTCTTCAATAGCAATTTGCCAAATAAAACTCCCAATGCCCCTCGCTGTGTTGGGATCTTAGAGAGACTGAGATACGGTGTGGTAGTAGGAGATGTTGAAAAAATTCATGTTTGGTTGGGAGTATTAGAGAGGAAGAGAGAAATGATGATGAGATAAGATGAAAGGTTAAGTTTGTGAGGAGATGAGAGGCGATTGATATAGGTGGGGATGATGGTGAGAAAAAAGATTGAGAGAGAAGAGACACAGGACGACGGAGAAAGAGAGAAGAAAAAGAAGGTGGTTTTTAAAAGAGACGAGAAGACAGTTTGTGAGGAGAAGAGCTGGTGACTCTGGAATTGGGTGAAGGTGGAAGAAGTAGAAGAAGAAAAAGAAGAGTTTAGTTAAACCACGCGTTGGTGACTCTGAAAATTGGGTAACTAGTTAGTAGAGTGGATGAGTGTTTGGTTGGATGAAGAAAGAGAAGATAAGTTACTAGAGAGAAATGAAAAGTAGTAGTCTTTGACGATTTCATCAAAAAGGCGGTTTGGTCAGTAAAAAATACCAATAACTCTCCCATAGTTTTAACTTTTTTCTGCACAAATTCATTTAATTAGAGTTTAAGCTTTTTATTTCATAAATATCCCTAAACTTAATAACCACTTTCATCCTCGTAGTTGCAAAAAGTTGTGAAGCAATATAAGTTTTCATGAATATTTGAAATAAAAAATGACAAGGAGGTTTAACCTGGTTGAGCTTGTGAGCCTACATCCACAATGATAATTCTCCCATATGCTTTCCATCGGTGGCTCTTGTCTTATTTATAAAGATATTTTGTTACATAGAGAGAATTACAATTAATCTTAGCACAAATTCTCTGTGCCGTAAATGAGACTACAAAGATTTTGTGAGTTGTAGAATAGGAGAGATTTAAGGAAATCAAATTTGACTAGACTCCAATGTGATCTTTTTTATTCCATCTTGACTCCATCATGATCTAATTGATTTCATCGTGACCTATATGAGCTGTAGTCTCCAATAACCCCCTTAAGATAATGGTCGAGTGAGAACCTTCAGATTGCGTGTGAGATGAGAATGTCTTTGAGATGAAAGCCATTTAATAAAAATATCTGCAATTTGATCTGTAGTAGAGAGATACTTGAATTTTTTTTTTGTGGTAAAAAAAAAGAGGAGAGCCCAAAAAAAAATCTGCAATTTGATATGTAGTAGAGAGATACTTGATTTTTTTTTTTTGTGGTATAAATGTAGAGAACCAAAAAAAAAAATCTGCAATTTGATCTGTAGTAGAGAGATACTTAACTTTTTTTTTTCCACTGGTAAAAAAGTAGAGAACCCAAAACAACAACAACAACCACCTCCCAAGCAATAGGGGTCCGTAGCCCACACAAAGTTGAGACCCATTTGACAAGATAGTAGGCCATTATATTTAGTTTCTTAGGAATGTAAAAAACTTTTACAGACTAAAATAAAAAAGTAGATGGCTAGAAATCTCTTATGGTTGCTTTATCAAAAACTTCTGTAAAAGCTTTTACTACTTCCAAAACATCTATGCACAAAATAATTCTCAAAACCCATATCCTCTTACCACCTTTAATGCAAAAAGAGCTGACCTCATTTCAGCCTCTTTACATAATAAGGTTTTTGGTCCTTTGGCGGCACTTGACTAGCCAAAAGAGGGGTTATAAGCTGTATCACTAAACAAAATAGTTGCATTCTCAAAATCCAAATCCCCAAATTGAGGAAGATAAGATAGAATATGAGACATAGTTGGTCAATTATCCATAGAAGAGTGACTAGCCATTTTGGGCTGAATAATCATACTATTAGCAAGAGAAATAGCCCACATCGTATTAGGAGATTTAGCTTTAAAATAGGAATTGTTTTTTACCACTAGGGTAAGAGGCCTTGTATACACAGTGTGACCGTTATAAAGATGGGAATCCAAATGTACTATAAGATTTCCATTGATTGCATATCCTGCTGTAGATGCCCAAGGAACACTGTAATTCTAATTATCTAATGAGTTTGGATGGTGAGTTTAAATTGTTTGTTTTGTTACCTTTCTTCTTTTTTTTTCTTTTTATTTCTTTTACATATTGTAGAGAAGATTTCTATTCCATGAATCATCCATTTTCAGTCTGCAAAAAAATATTTTTGATTGATAATAGCATGTCCATTTATAACAATAAATCAAATCAAATTTTAAGATATGAAAAACCACTTAATCACACTATAAATTAGATGATATATCTAGTCTACTCCTAATTTAAGATGTTACCAAATCATTTTTATCTTAATATTTTCAACATTTCTAATGAAAAATATTAGCTTTCACAAATAAAAAAATATTTTTGAAAAGGCAGATTGCAAAAAATGATAATCAAGTAAAATTTAAGAAAACAACTATGAACAGAAAATGGAAATCGAGTAATATTTAAGAAAACAAACTATAAACAAATTAAAAACCCCACTCCTTCCCTTCCCTCCACCTCTTTTCCTTTCTTTTGAAGATTGAAAATTCTAAATTACATATAAAAATTCAACTCACTATGCTTCTTGATTTAGAGTTCTAATGTCACTTGTAAGTAGCTTTGATTTCAGATTTTGTATTCGTAGAAAGCTGAAAAGGTCCCAACGCCACTTTGCTTAAACCAACGGTCTTTTTCCCCTACATTTCTCATGTATGCACTCTCTTTATGACTAAACCACACCATAAGCCATCGCTTCTCCCAAGTCAACCCCTTTCCTCTCCTTACCATATAAATTCTTCATTCCCTCTCCCATCCCTGTCCAACCCGACCATCTTCCAAGCCCCTCGGCCCAATAGAACTGAGTCCTCTTCAACTTCCTCCTCCCATCTCCCTCAAAGAAAGAACATGAAGTTGGTCCACACCTTCTTCATCGTGGCACTAGCCATGGCTCTTGTCATGGCTAGCTTAGGTGCACCCATGAAGGAGGGAGAAGAAGGAGAAGAAGAAGAAGCACCTTTCTCCAAAGACGTCATCCCATCCACCGGCTTTTCTTATGCTCGAGACCAACCATTTTCTCTCCGAGGAGCTAGCCGGTTCCTCGCCGAGAAGGAGAGCAACTCAAAGGCCTATAATTGCCGCAAGAACTCCCAAATTTGCAAGTTGCCGGGAAGCCCTGGGCCCGACTGCTGCAAGAACAAGTGCGTCGACCTGAGGACGGACGACAAGAACTGCGGCCAGTGTGGGAACAAGTGCAAGTCCACGACGGCATGCTGTAGGGGGGAATGCGTGTACCTGGCGTTCGATAAGAGGCACTGCGGGCGCTGCAATAACCGGTGCAAGAGGGGAATTTACTGTATATATGGCCTCTGCAACTATGCTTAGAAGAGTTGATTTGAGATCCTTCATTCATTCATGAACAATAAAAGGCCACCACATAATCTGTTGGTGGAGCTCAGTTCATCATCTTTTACTTGTTTATTATTGTGAGCTGAGAGCTTTGCTAATATGTGATGCGTAATTATCTTTTGAGTTCCATTAAAAAAAATTATATCTATTAAGTGTTATAAATGTATTCAAAAAGTTACAGATTATTATAAATATAATTTTCAAGACCCTTCATCCCTTTTTCATTTTCTTTCTCACAGTATTATTGACAGAGAGAGAGAGAGAGAGAGATAACAATTTGTTGCATGGTTGTAGTCTTAATGGTCAGGTGAAAAATGCCATGCGACAGAGAAACTGCCGAAGAAGGTGCGCACAACTGTAACATTGAGCTTAAGGGTTCATGTGACAAATAAAACAAAAATTATAAAAAGCACAAAATGTTTTATAAGTTTGATCTCATTTTTATACTGAAGATATCTCAAGTTCTACCTAACATGATTGTTTAAAAAAAACAACCAGCTTTTTAAACTAATTTAGATGTAAACAAATTAAATGAAAGAATCAGATACTGTCTTGTTTTATAGTATCATGGGAATCACTACTATACAGAACAGAATCCTCTGTATTTCAAAAAAGAATCAGACATGTGATTATATTTAATTTATTTCCATTATATTTGTATAATGGTATTACTTTTGAACGCATATATACATCATAGTGACTACCGAAAAGGACTTAGTAATGGGTAAAACTGATATGTAGTAGCAATTATTTGAAACTAACTGTGCTTTTTAAATATCAAGGATGGGGCCTTTTCCTGTGCATACGTCCTTCGTGGACTTTTTGTGCACACTCTTTGGTGGGGCCCACTGTGGACCCTACCAAGAGATAAGAATGGGGGGTTGGAAAGATCTATGTGAAAGCACCCTACATATCAAATTTGGTCCCAATCACATATCCCTAATCCCTTCATCTATGGCTCACAAATTCATTCCGTTCGGATTGATGTATAGTCGATCCAACGGTCCAAAAAATTCGGATTCAACCGAAAGTTGGGGCAAGTTGCTATCATGGGGTCCCATTTGTGTTGCAAGGTTTGAATTGAGTGATAGATGAGTCCAACCTAGAGTTCTCACAAAAAAAAATGGTGAGGGACGGATGCGTATGAAGATTCTCCATCAAAGATTGACAAATATTTAAAAGTTTTGCATTTCATTTCTTCTTTAATTGATCAGGATTATTTTAGCTTGTTGAGTGAAGGGTAACCAAATGCTCCTTAGCACTTGCTTGATCAAGTTGGAAAATAAAGATACGACACAGCACAATTTGGTTTAGTACATTTTTGAATTGTAGATCTATTGTTGATGGGATAAGGGCTGGTTATGATAAATAGGAAGGGCTGGTTATTATAAATAGGAAGGGTTGGTTATCATAAATAGGAATAACTTCACATCCGAACTGTAGAAGTTTCGTTGAAAAGCAACTATGTACATGCTCAGATGATTATAGGCTGAGTTTGAGCCTTTCTTATTTACTAGGTGATGGTTAAATATTCATGTTCTTTCTTTTTTTCAATTTATTTTCTAATATATGATGGATTATTTGATTGTCATTTAAAAAACCTCACTTTATTTCTTTAATTTTAGTCATTCTCAGAAATATGGCTATGGAAACAAATAGGCCCTAATAGAAAGCACTTGTGATTTATTTCTGGTATTGCACTCAACTAGCTGTTTAGTAATCAAATGGACTTAATTATATGTTACGCAAGCTCTAATAAATGCATCTTCTAATTTGAAATGTTGCTTTAGACTTCAGAGCTTAAAAGACAGAAATTGAAGTCTTAATTTGGAAGAACGGACTCCTAGAAGTGGCCGGTTTCTCAGAAAAGACGCGCAAACCACATGCCCATGGTGGAATACAGGTTCTTTATCCCACCAAAGGTGCCCACATCACATGCTTTCTTAGAGCTTTCTTTGGTTTCCATCAAAGGTCAAAGCGCCTCCTTTTGACCAATCGTCACCCCCATACGAACAGCTTGCATCAATGTAGACATGTGTGATTGTATTTCAGGCTGTGTAGCTCAGCTGGTTGGAAAATGAGTGCATAACTGCGTGTGTTTGAGTCACCTTTCTAGCAGAAAAAGAAAGTATATTTGACTATAAGAAATCCTGGCTATTACATCAATGGCACAAAAATGGAAAAAAAGAGCTAATTAAGGGGTTGTGGACATAAAAATGAGATTTACATATGTAAAATCGTCATATGTGAAGTGTAATGTTTTTTGTGTATTGGCTAATTCATGGATTGGACAAGATTTTAGGTCAATTAAGTTGTATTTTATATTTCTTTTAGTATGGACTATGATATGAGTCGCAGGATACACTGAAGTGAAAAAATCGAAAAAAGAACGACAAATTAAAATGTTTTGAAGTATTTTTTTTAGGATAATATGAATTAAAAAGATCATATCTAACAAATCGAGCGTCAGATATGCAAAAATGCTTTACCGTTGGAAAGCTCATTTCGATTAGATGTCCTTTGGCTTCAAGATTGCGTCAATAGAAGCTAAAATGATAAATTTATGGATAGGGAATTTTGTAGAAATGGTGTTATCCAAAATTATGAAACTGCCATTATGCAAAAATTACGACACTCTCATTATGTGAAAACCTTTACTTTTTGAAATGGAATTTCTTGCTTGATGCTGATTCTTATCCTGGATGAATTACTATTATGGGACACGAAATTGGGGCTATTTAAAGAGGCTCTCTCTTAACCCTGAGACACATATTTCATAATTCTGAGTGGAGATTGGAGATCATCTTCTCTAGCACTTTCATTGGGAGTTGAAATGTTGAAGTTTTGTTTTAAAGAGTAGTTACTTCTTCATCTTTTGTAGAAGTGTTAAAACCATCTTACGTGTTTAAGGTGTGAGTTAATCAAGTAGAGAGGGGCACATGGCGAAGGAGAGTCGTATCGCAGAAGGAGTTGCGCAAGAAGAACTCAATTCTTAGGTTGGGAAAAGGGTGTAAGTATATCTTGTGACCATTCAATATTGCTTGATAATTGATCCTTGGTGGATTTGTGGTTGTTTTGCCGTTGGGTTTTTTCACGTTAAAATCATACCTTCTTGTGGTATGTGCTTGTGTTTGCTTGATTTAATTTCCACTACATTCACATATTGTCTGATTGTTTTAGCATTCTTGAAATCCCCCAAAACCTTCAAGTGGTATCAAAAAGGGTTGCGCTAACTTGCTATACTTGATCTTAAGAGATATCTAGAATAATACTAAATAAAAAAGGCACATCGAAGCTACGTGTTTTGAAAGGTAAAAATTTTGGCATGAAGAAGATGCTCAAATCTGACTCTGAGGAAAAAAACTCTAGATCTATTCGATGTTTTGAATGCAAAGGGGTTTGGTCATAGAGCATCTGAGTATAAAAAAAAAAGATAAAAAGATGTGGTAATGTTTATAATTCTAATGATGTAGAAAATCTACTTCCTGACACTGCTAGTGCTAAATATGTTGCTTGATGATGCGGCCTTCTCATGGCACATTTGAAAATTGTTCTGATAATAACAATGATAAAGTGTTAGATGATGAGTATGATTAGGAAGCAAAATATGGAATTCTGTTGAAAAAATCTTTGAAGATGAACATATTTATTGAGAAAGATACCCTTAAGTGGAAATCTATTCATGAAGAGAATTCCCCACTCAAGGCAGAAATAGAAAAAGCACACTCACAAGTTCATCTGTTGGAAGTTAGAAAAATTGCATAGTTGAAAAATTGACTAGTGAGAGTCATAAATATGGGTTGTTGAAAGACCATTTTGAGAAGTTCGAGCGAGAGGTTGAAACCTTAAAGACAAAGTCGAAATCATGCCAAGTTGAGAAGGAAGATTTGAATGCAAATTAAAGATAGATGTGTCTGACTTAGATTCTACAAAGGCTTGTTTGAACAAAATGAATAATGGTTTGAAAATTCTTAAAAACATTTGGAGCAATCAGAGAAAGCCTAACTACACATGCGGTTTCGATTATGTAAGGGAGTATCTACTTCAAAGGCTAAAGGTAAATCTGTTTATATTTCTAATAATGCATACACTACTTCACATGCTGTACTCACAAATCATGCGGTGAGTAGTACAAAGAAGAGGAATGTGTCATAGTCTGTACTCGCAACCACATGTAATCATTGTTGAATTAAAGGACACATTCATCCCCATTGCAATAAATTGAGAGCCTTACCTAAGAGCAAGAAATAGAGGAAGCAATTGTCTAAGCCCAAGGTCAATACTAATGCTATTTGGATAAAAAAAAAATTGATTTGGCTACTAATCTGGTACACACTATGCTAAAAGTTTCTAATTCGCAAGTGTGGGTACCAAAGACTTCAAGTCCTTGATCAAAAATATCAAGCTCCAGCCCTAGTGCTACTATGAAGATACAACTAAGAGGGAGTTGCAATTGATGGGAAGCTATTGCTGGATTTTGATTGATAGATATGTTGGATATTAAAATCATTATCTTTGTCAATTATGGGCAAAAAGGGGAAGAATAAGGAACTCAGCGAGAGATATGAAGATTTGAAGGTTCAGAGCTGCTGAAGATATTTGGTATTCGGTTGATACAGTGCTGGTGCTTGATGGTAATTTTTTTGTGTGCAATTCAATGTAATACGAAGCTCATGCTCAATGGTAAATTAGTTTTGTGTAATTCAATGTAGTCAATGTAAGGTTTGAACTATTTTTAGGTAGATTGAATGTATAGAGAGAGTTTTGTTCATGAGTTGGCAAAAAGGAAGATTGTAAGAATTTTTGTATGTAGGCTAATTCATGGGTTGGATAAAACGCTAGGTCCATTAAGTTGTATTTCATATTCCTTTTAGTATGGACTGTTGTATGAGTCGTCGGATGCACTAAAATGAAGAAATCAAAGAAAGAGTGATAAATTGAAGATTTTTCTAAGGATAATATAGATTAGAAATGTCATATCTCACAAACTGAGCATTGGATATGAGCAACCAACTTACTGTTAGAAAGCTCACTTCGAGTAGATATTCGTAGGTTCAAAGATTATATAAATCGGAGTTAAAGCAACAAAGTTATAGCCTCAGGAAGTTTGAAAAAATTATGCTATCCGAAATTACGAAATTACCATTATGTGAAAATTATGAAACTACCATTGTGCGAAAACCTTTCATTTTTTAAGTGCAATTTCCTATTTTGTGCCAATTCTTATCCTAGATGAATTACTATTATGAGGCACAAAATTGAAGCTATTTACAGGGTTCTCCTCAACCTTAAAACATGAATCTTATAATTTGAATGGAGATTACAAATTGGAGACATTTTCTCTAAAGTTTTCATTGAGAGTTAAAGTGTTAAAGTTTTGCTCTAGAGAGCGGTTGCTTCTATATCTCTTGTAGAAGTGTTAAGGCTATCTTGCATAGTCAAAGTGCTAGTTGATCAAGTAGAGAGCAGTACACAGTGAAGGTGAGTCGTCTAGTAAAAGGAGTTAAGTAAGAAAAACTCAATTTTTAGGGTTCGAAAAGGATGTGAGTATATCTTGTAACTGTTTAACATTGCTTGATAGTTGATCCTTATTGGATTTATAGTTTTTTACTCATTGGGGTTTTCCACGTTAAAATCATGCCTTCTTGTGATGTGTGCTTATATTTTCTTTACTTAATTTCTGCTGCATTTAAATATTGTTTGATTGTTATGGCATTCTAAAAATCTCCTAAACCCTACATGAAGTTTATATGTGTAAAATTTATATATATGTGAAACACAATACCATATTTATTAGGAAGCACTATCACTTGAGTAAACAGTGAATGGTTCAAATAACATATTTAAAACCTCTGTTGAAGGATTATTAAAGTAGTGATGGTTGACAGATGTCAGGTGGAGATGGAATTGGGACCTTGACTTTCTGAATTACTAGTTTAGTGTTAATTTTCCATCTTCCCTTTATACAATCTCCATCAAAGGGATGTTATTTGATAATTATTTTTGGACATTTACCTTTTATTCTGTAACTAATTTAATCACTTGTTGGAATACAATTCTAAGGTGCCCTAAATGTTTTAAGACATAATGGATCAATAGAAATTTTGAATGGTTTGGACTAGAAGCTAGAAATCTACAAAACTCCACAAAAGTGAAGGAATTTGATATGACAACCTATCCTAAGAGTCCTCTGTAATATTGTATGTGAAATTTCTGCACCATTTCAAATGTAAAAGTGACATCATTTATGCACTATTCTCACACCCCATATTGCATGTGATCTGTAACCACAAGTGTAATATTTATGTATGTAAATGGATGAAACAAACAATAACCAGGGCCTAGTCTCTAGCCAACTTTTTCTTCCTTTTTTTCTCCTTTTCTTTTTTCTTTTCTTTCTTTTTTTTAGAATTCTTCTTTGCATGTAAAGAAAATCGTCCATATAAAATCCAAGGTGAGCTGCACCTGAAGTGTTAAAAACCTTATTCTACTTTTGAATTGTGACAATTGTTTCTTTTGCTTCCTCATTTTTTTAAGGAAAAACTTCAAAATTGGGCCTAACTTTTTGAAAATTTTCAAAATAGGAAAAAATTAGAAAAACATTTCAAAGCCATCCTTAAGTTTTCCAGTCTTTTTTCAAATCACAACATCTGGCAGCAAATCCTTCTCGCAAGTAAGTTCTTTATTTCTTTTTTTTATTTGTTTTCAATATTGCCCTTCTAGTGAGCAATTGGTGTTGATGACTAGGTGGGTGATTGGGGAAGTTAATAGGTGAGCCAGTTGGGTGGTGGAAACAGAGCATATTCTGTGTAGGGTTAGTAAGAGGATTGGTTAGATTGTGCAAATGCTAGCTAAGAGGGTGAGATGTGTGGATGCAATTTGTGAATGGGAGATATGGAGATGAAAGTGGTGGAGAAAAGAGAGCATGTGTTTCTAGGTGTGAGAATGTTTAGTAGTGGGGTTTCCGTGGGTTGAATAGAGGTAGGAACGTGAGAGAGAAGTGGAGAATAGAGGGTGGCTGGTTTGTTTAGGTGTTGCTGGAAACAATGATAAGGCAAAGGAAGTGGAATGATGATGGATATGGGAAAGGTGGGCTTTAAGATGGGTCGGTTGTAGGTATGGGGCTTTTATCTTTAAGGTAGCTTGGGGGTCAAGGTGTTTGTTGATCGGACGTGGAAAAACAGGTGAGAATGATGATGATTGGTGAATGAAGGTGGTTTGTTGGTTTGTGGTGTGTGGGATAAAAAGGAAGATGGATGTGTTGGGGTTGGAGAAGATGACAAGGGAGATGGTGAGAGGAAGGGAGGTGTTGTGGGTGATGATGATGGTTGTCATTGAGTCAAGTAACAGGTGGGGCAGATAGACGACTGGGTGAATGTGTTGCACATGTATTGAAGTGGAGAAGACGTTTGGAGATTTGATCAGTGATGGTGAGTTATGGCTAGGGTCATGTGGTGTCTAATTAATTAGTACGTAGGCAAACAAATGATAATCTAAAGGTGACTTGCTGATGGAAAAATAGGCCTTGAGGTTGTTTGGTTGACTGGGATGTGTTTTGTTTAAGAGTGATGGGTGTGGGTCGTGATGAGTGGCTGTGTTAAGGTGAGTTTTCTGGCTGTAGTGATTTTGATGGTAACACCAATCTTCTACCTTCTATAAGGTTTTTTTTTTGTGCAACTGGCTAATTCATGGGCTGGACAAAGGTCTAAGTCCATTAAATTGTAATTTTTTATTTCTTTTAGAATGAATTGTGGTTCATGTCGCCGAATGAGCTAAAGAGAATAATTGAAGCAAATTGTCAAAAGTGAGGAAAAGGCTACCTGATTAATCGGTAAAGGTTGGATCGATTGAACCTAGGACAGGCTACAGTTAAATAAGGTATGCAAAAAGATCGGCGATGCAGAATGGCTACAAAATCGATCGGGTATTCATCCGATCGATCGGATGACAAACAGAAGCCCACTTTACTATTTTAGATTTTTCTTATGTTTGCACTAGAACGGGTAGTTTTTATTCTATATAGAATATTCTTTAATGTACGAATTGTGGATTATTTAAAACGTTCCTTTCTCAACCCTAAAGTACGTATCTCATTAAGTGGAGATTACACATTGGGGAGCACCCTGATATTTAGAGAGAGATGAAATACAGAACATAAGAGAGATGAATGTCGTGCCTCCTTTGAGGATCGACTGTTCTTATATAAGGGTTTAATTCCCTAATTACAATCAATTACAAATCTTAGATCCTAAACTGAAGCCACAAATTAAGTCCCTAATTACAATCAATTACAAATCTTAGATCCTAAACTAAAGCCACAAATTAAGTAACAACCTTTGACTAATTACAACGTAACAAAAAGGTACAATAAATAAGCCTAATGGACTTGGGCTTGCTTGACATGAAATGAGCCTAATGGACTTGAGCTTGCTTGACACCCCCCCTCAAATTGATGCTGGGGAGTCATAAAGCAGCAATTTGGAAACAAGAAATTGATGACGAGGACGAGGAAGTCCCTTTGTGAAGATATCGGCAAACTGAAATGCTGTAGAAACATGAGGAAGTGTAATGACACCACGCTTATATTCATCGCGAATAAAGTGGCAGTCAACTTCGATATGTTTGGTGCGTTCATGGAAGACAGGATTTTCAGTGATTCGGATAGCCCCAGTATTATCGGCATGCAATGGAGTAGGAGAGGTTTGAGAAAACCCGAGTTCCGAAAGAAGTCCCCGTAACCATAAGATCTCAGAACAAGCAGAAGACATAGCCCTATATTCAGCTTCCGTGGAAGAGCGGGACACCCGTTCTTGTTTCTTACATTTCCAAGAAACGAGAGATGTTCCAAGGTACATGCACCAACCAGTAGTAGAACGGCGTGTGTCTTGACAGCCAGCCCAGTCAGCATCTGCATAAGCGGTCAGATGAAGAGGATTATCCTTTGGATAATATAAACCACGAGGGACAGTTTTGAGCAGATAACGGATAATGCGCTTCACAGCTGTCAAATGAAGGTGTCGAGGAGCTGTCATGAATTGGCTCACAAGATGAACAGCATATGAGATGTCAGGTCTAGTGATGGTGAGATAGACAAGACTTCCCACCAGACGCCGGTAGGTATGAGGATCAGGAAGAAGATCGCCATCATCTTTACTCAACTTGAGATTGACCTCTACAGGCGTATCAACAGGTGAAGAATCATTGAGGTCAGCCAACTCGATAAGATCTGATGTGTATTTGTGCTGATTAACAAATAAACCTTTTGGAGATTGATGCACCTCGAGGCCCAAGAAATAATGCAAAGGACCCAAATCCTTCATACGGAAGGAATCCCTGAGAGAAGCTTGGAGAGATTTGATCATACGATCATCCGTGCCAGTGATAATAATATCGTCAACATAGACGAGAAGCACAGTAACACCAATAGATGTGTGGCATAAAAAGAGAGATGGATCACAAGGACTCTGGGTAAAGCCACTCTCGCATAAGCGAGCCTTGAAGGTTTCAAACCAAGCGCGAGGAGCTTGCTTTAAACCATAAAGCGATTTGCGCAGGCGACAGACAGACCTCTTGAAGGGAGAGGAGACGCCTTGTGGTATCCGCATATAGACTTCTTCGTGCAGGTCCCCATGGAGAAATGCATTTTTGACATCCATTTGGTATAAAGGCCAGGATTTAGAGGCAGCAATGGAGAGAAGTAACCGAACAGATGTCATTTTTGCCACAGGTGCAAACGTTTCCTCATAGTCAATGCCATACTCTTGTCTGTTTCCGAGTGCTACAAGTCTAGCTTTGTGTCTATCCAATGACCCATCAGATTTAAGCTTGATCGAGTAGATCCATTTGCAACCGATGGGTTTAACTCCGGAAGGACAATCCACAATATCCCAAGTGTGATTCTGATCCAATGCATCCAATTCCTCCTTCATAGCCTGGTTCCAGCAATCGTGTTGGACAGCCTGCAAATAAGAACTTGGGATAGAGATAGAAGAGAGAGTGGTCATCAAGGAAGTATGGGTAAATCCATACCTATCAGGCGGTCTAGAAGTTCTGGAGGAGCGACGTAAGGGAGGAGTAGGTGTGGAACCATGTGTCGGTGGAGGATCAGGGGGAGGACCATCCGCAGTGGGAGGTTTCTCCTGACGGTGGTATACAAAAGCAGGATTAAACCGAGTAACAGAGGTTTGATCCGAAAAACCTGGTAAAAGAGCTGGGGAAGAGGGATGAGGACTGTCCATGTGAGTGGGGAAGAAATATTGATTTTCAAAGAAAATAACATTCCGAGAAACCCTGATACGACGACCAATGGGATCATAACAAACAAAACCTTTTTGATTAGTGGCATAACCCAAAAAAGCACACCTGCGAGATTGTGCTGTTAGTTTCGTTCTTTCTGTGGGAGGTAAATGAACAAAGCAAACACAGCCAAAGGTATGTAAGTGATCAAACACAGGATGATGACCAAACAATTTAAAATGAGGCGTTAAATGAGCAATGGTATGTGATGGAAGGCGGTTTATGAGATAGACAGCTGTGGTGAGAGCTTCAGTCCAAAAACGAGGGGGAACGGATGCTTCAATCAGAAGAGTTCTAGTGACAGCAAGAAGATGTCTGTTTTTCCGTTCCGCGACTCCATTTTGTTGTGGAGTATATGGACAGGTACGTTGGGAAATGATTCCATTATTGTTTAAAAATGATTGAAAATCCTTGGAACCATACTCCCCCCCTGAGTCGGAGCGCAAAGTTTTAATGCATTTAGAGAATTGGTTTTTAACATATTGAACAAAAAATTTAAATGCATTAAGAACATCAGACTTTGAATGTAATAAATAAATCCAAGTAAATCTGCTGTAGTCATCAATGAATGTTACAAAGTACTTGAAATGACTATGTGAAATGGTCGGAGCAATGCCCCAAACATCACTGTGAATTAAGTCAAAACATGTAGTGCTCCGTGTGTTAGAAGTTGGAAAGGGTAAAGTTTGACTCTTCCCTAATTTACAAGCATCACAGTCAAAAGAAGCAGAATCAACAGGTTTATTTATTAATCCAGATTGAAATAAAGTAGACATTGTAGAAGCAGTCGGATGACCTAGTCTATTATGCCACAACCGAGAATTATTCTTAATGAAAAAACAAAATAACTGATGTAAAGTTTTATCATGAATAAATGAAGACACTGGGAAGGAAAAAAGTCTTCCACGCTTAGGCCCCCTCGCGATCACTTCCCCCGACTCCCGGTCCTGCACAATACAACCAGAAGGAGAAAACAAAACATTGCAGTTATTTTCAACAAGTTGACCCACAGAAACCAAATTGGTAGCAAGATGAGGAGAAACTAAAACATTGGTTAATGGTAAGGGGCTAGGGATATCACCAACAGAGGTGATAGGAAGATGATCTCCATTGGCAGCTTGGACAGTAAGATGACCAGTGTAAGGAACAACATTGTGTAATTTTAGGGCTGAAGTGGTCA
This sequence comes from Sextonia rubra, assembly GCA_037013555.1. NCBI lineage: Eukaryota > Viridiplantae > Streptophyta > Magnoliopsida > Laurales > Lauraceae > Sextonia > Sextonia rubra. The sequence continues at coordinate 18,069,447 of JASUAD010000016.1, read as the reverse complement.
TATGGTTACTTGCACCAGAATCTAAGTACCAGGTATTGGAAAGAGAGGAAGCAGTACCTGCGATGTGCATGGAAGCTAAGGCATTGATGATCATTTGGTTTACCATCTCAGGGGTGAGAGGAGTTGTTGACGTAGATTGGGAGGAACCAGGTTGGGATGAAGAATCAGACTGCAGAGAACCACTGAAGTCAGGTGAAGCATATGGTGGAGTAGTCACAGTGTAAGCACTAGGAGCTGACTGCATGCTGTAAGTACCAGGGGCTGGCTGCACATAGTTGCGGGAAAGAGAAGTGCGATTCTTCTTCCTGCACTCTTCAAGAACATGACCAGTGGCCTTACAATATCGGCAGATTTTTGCCTTACATTGATTTGCATAGTGACCATATTTCTTGCAGGTATGGCACTGAACTTTACTGATGTCCCTAGAAGGTGGTCTAGTTGTAGCAACATAGGCAAGGGGAGTCTCAACAGATCTCTGTTGTTCCAGTGTAGTTTGAGTGACCCGACGTTGTTCTTCCCGTAGAAGTTCCTGAAGACAATCATCCAAGCTAGGAAGAGAAGCCCTGCTCATTAAGTTAGATCGAACTGTCTCAAACTCGAGACGAAGTTTCATAAGAAACTGATCCCGATGACTACATTGCTGTAATGGAAGTAATTCCTGGAGAAGAGCTGCAGATACCGAGGCAAACTTAATCTCATCATATTCGGACCACAGTCTGCGGAAGCCATTATAATACTCCTGAATAGACTGGGTGCCTTGAGTGAATTGCGAGATTTCAAGTTCTAATTGAAACTGGCGAGCAGCATTGCCCTGTTGGTAAATTTTCTGAAGATACTCCCACATTGCACGGGCAGTGTGGCAGGGTTTGAGGTTGAGAATAAAATGTGACTCAACAGAGCCCAGCAACCAGGTCTTGATTTTAGCATCCTTTGTTTTCCAAGCTAAAATTTTCTTATCATCTTCTGCAGGTTGAGGTTCAGATCCATCAATGTGTCCCCAGAGTTCTTTTCCTTCCAAATAAATTTGAAATTGGAAGGCCCAGGAGGTATAATTTGTACCATCAAAGCGAATCAGGGCAATCTCATGTTTGTCCATGACTAAAGAGAAGGAAGAAACCCGCACAAAGCAGTCCGGAAAGGATATTGGCAAAACAATATCTTTTGGATGGCCGAGATGAAAAGAAATGGACAAAACAGAATTTCTACAATAAAAGGTAGATGGCCTACCTCAGATGATCCATAAATGGTGAGAAAATCTTCAAAAAAAAAATGTAGAAATCCAGACGACCAAGATGGGCTGGTCCAGCTGAATGGCGATGATGATCGCAGGTGGGCCACTTCAGATCTGAGATGAACAGGGATGATCAAGGCTTCCAGATCTTGGAAGATGACTCTGATGATTAATAAATCAGAAACAAATTCTTCATAAATCCTGGAAGCTTCAGGCGACCAAGATGGTAGGATTCCGCTAATGAGTTGGTGAGAATCACAGGTGGGCCACGTCGGATCTGAGATGATCAGGATGATCTGGCTGAAGAGAATGATCACAGATGAACATATACTGGCTTCCAATGTTTGGAAGATGATGTAGGAGAAGATCACAGATGATCGAGCTCTGATACCATGATATTTAGAGAGAGATGAAATACAGAACATAAGAGAGATGAATGTCGTGCCTCCTTTGAGGATCGACTGTTCTTATATAAGGGTTTAATTCCCTAATTACAATCAATTACAAATCTTAGATCCTAAACTGAAGCCACAAATTAAGTCCCTAATTACAATCAATTACAAATCTTAGATCCTAAACTAAAGCCACAAATTAAGTAACAACCTTTGACTAATTACAACGTAACAAAAAGGTACAATAAATAAGCCTAATGGACTTGGGCTTGCTTGACATGAAATGAGCCTAATGGACTTGGGCTTGCTTGACACACCCTACTTCTTTAGAGCTTCCATTTGATAGATTATGCTGAAACTTTGGGCTAAAGAATATTGCTTCTAAATCTCTTGTAGAAGATTGAGAGAATCTTGTGTGTTCAAGGTATGGTGCAATCAAGCGGAGAGTACTGTACGGCGAAGAAGAGTTATGACAAGGAGTTATGAAAGAAGAACTCGTTCATTAGGTTGAAGAATTAATTAGATAAGGGTTGTGAGTATATCTTATAACTATTGCTTGATAGTTGATCATTATTGGATTCGTGGTTTTTACCCTATTGGAGCTTTCTATGTTTAAAATATACATGCTTACTTGTTTGTGTGGTTGATTATGTATCTGTAAGTTTGTTTATTTCTTCCGCTGCATATTAATTGAACTACAATCTAAAAATCTAGATCTAAAACAATCCTTCACCCTCTTTCTTTCTTCTCATCTCTCCACCTCCACTTCACTACTACATCTACATCTCTCTATCCATCCATTCTAACCTAAACAGAACTTTTCATCATCTTCACTAATCGACCAAAAGTTTATTATCTCTCTCACGCGCACTCTATCTTCTTTCCTCTCACTCATCAACCCACTTACTCATCCAGCACCATTACTAAACTAACCCACTCGAACCGGATACCAAACGCCAAATTGGCAAATTGTGCCTACTACCCTTTATTTGAACCCACTTCACCTCTCTGTCCAAAGCTCATCAACTTCGGACCAACTACCCCCATTGCCAAAAATGACCTATCTCTAGCCCTCCATAACCACTTTTTTTGTTCATAGCAACTCTAAAACACAAAAGGCCACCATCTTCACTGAACCCATCTATCGGAACCCACTTCACCTTTATGTAGGCCGAGTGAGTATGACGAAAATAATTTTTTTTTCATTCGAAGGAAGTAAAGCTAAGGGCATCTTAAGGCCCACTTTGCATATATGCTTTTTATTTAGTACTGTTTTGAAATATCCCAAAAGCTTTCACCCCATTTTGAAAATTTTCCTTTTTTAAAAAATGTTTTAAAGGAAGGAAAGCTTATGCCTCAGTAATTTCTTTCTATCATGTTAATTTTATTACACCCTTTAACCCAAATCTCGCTAAACCATTTTATAGAAATATAGAACAAAATTGGTAGGTTCTTATAATCTTTGGACAGTAGGTTTCACTGTATATATCTTTTTTATGTGGATTTAGTTTAGATTATTGAGTTGTTTAGGATTAGAAATTAGAATTAGGGCTTTTTTAATATTCTAATAGTCTTTTATCACTGTAACGCAAGAAGAGAGAGAGAGAGAGAGAAGTAGAAGGAGAAAGAGGGAGATTCTTATTAATAAGATATGTGTGTACATAATAGGAGGAGAAAAGTCTTATTTATAAGATGTGAAGACTTTCTCTCCAAATAACATGTTCGGGTAGGACTCTTATCCCATGCAAACTCTTTATCTCATGTGGGTCCTAATGTGGGCATGCACCATATAATATTTATATTATAAGACCCTCGCTTGGATGACTATCATTCAATAATAATTGCTTCATTAAAACCTTGCAAAGGAAAACCCAATGGAAAAAAATCAAAGCGGAAGAAAAAGAGTACAATATTCTTCAGGGTCATTGAATTAGGTGTTGGATGTGCATAATGCTACCTCGTTAAAACCTTAACTAGAAAACCTCATTGGGATAAAACCTAGAAAAGGAAAAAGAGTACAGCGTACATGTTCCTAGGTAGCATGCTTTAAGATGCTTTCTCCTAATCAGTTACTCTCTCTGATAACAATAATATTTACATTGTTTGATGATAGACTCTACGCATGCCAATCTCACTTACAAACTTCAAGAATGTTAATATTGGCAATGACTTGGTGAAAAAATCAAATAGGTTGTTAGTGGAACGAGCTTGCTGGACTTCTATCCCTTTGTTCTTCTAAAGCTCATGTGTGAAAAAGAATTTTTGTGAAATATGCTTTGTTTTGTCAACCTTGATGTAACATTCTTGAATCTGTTGTATACATACTTCATTGTCTTCATAGATAATGATTGGGGTATTTGTACTAGTAGACAATTGGCAAAAACTAAGAACATGTTAAATTAAAGATTTCAGCTATACACATTCATAACTAGCTTCATAAAGAGCTAAAATTTCAGCGTTGTTAGAGGAAATAACTACCAAAATTTGTTTAGTAAAATGCCAAGAAATGGTGGCATTACCACTAAGAAATACATAACCATTCTGAGATTGACCCTTATGAGGATCGAAGAGGTATTATGAATCTATATAACCTACAAACTTTGAATTTTTTATAATCATAAGAATAAAACAGACCTAAGTCAGTAGTTTCATGTAAATATCATAGGATATGTTTGATACTAGTCTAGCACATTTGAATTGGTGCAGAGTTATATTAGGCAAACAGATTTACTGAGAAAGAAACATCCGGTCTAGTGCAATGTGCCAAATATAGTAGGACACCAATAGCACTTAAGTATAATACTTCAGGACACAATAATTCTTCATTTCCCTCTTTAGGATGATATGAATCTTTCTTTATATGTAATGATTGATGACAATGAGGGTACTTAGTGGATGTGCCTTGTCTATACCAAAACGTTTCAAGACTTTCTCAGTATAATTAGACTGATGCACTAAAATTCTACTAGAGCTTCTCTCGATCTGTATGCTGAGACAAAATTTTGTTTTTCCAAGGTCTTTCATTTAAAATTCCTTTTTCAAATAGTCAACAGTTTTCTCTAGTTTTTTTTTTGGAATCCTAATTAAATTTATGTCATCTACATAAACTGCCACTATTGCAAATCTCTTCAATATTCTTTTTTTATGAATAAACATGGGCAAATGGCATTGTTTTCATACCCTTCTTTACACTGGTATTCACTAAGACAATTGTACCACATTCTTCCGGATTGCTTCAGGCCGTATAATTATCATCTTAATTAGACTGAGTACGTACTCTTTGACTTTGCTCTAGGCAAAGTCAATTCTTTTAGGATTTTCATATAAATTTCTATGTCTAAGTCCCTGTACAAATAACAATTACAACATCTTTGAGTCTCATATCTAGATTTTAGAAACTGCTAAACTTATCAAATATTTAAATGTTGTTGTATCCATAACAGGGGAGTATACTTCCTCATGTTGAGTCCCAAGTTTCTGCAGGAAACCTTATATCATAAGTCGTGCCTTGTATTTAATAATTTCATTCATTTTTCTTATAAACTCCCATTTATAACCTTCAGCGTTAATAACTTATGGGGTTTGTACTATAGGTTCGAACACACCACATTTATTGAAAGACTCTAACTTTGCTTTGATGGCACTTTTCCATTTTTGGCTAATATTTCCTTTGTCGACATTTATTGATAGTACGTGGTTCTGTATTATAATCATCATCATCGTTTTCCTTGATATTTTTGTAGCTACCCCATATGCAATTGCGTCATTATCTCTTTCTTGAATAATTGTAAAGTATAGAGGTTTTTTCATTACCCGGTACTGATACCTCATCAGTGGCTTCCAAAGTCTCATAAGGGACTTTTGTTATTTTAGAGAGAACGGATTTTACTATAACCTTTTTAAGAGTATTATGTGCCTCATTGGGAGGACATGATGATAATTACTCTTTTTTTTTCTGCGAAGTTGAATCCTTTGAACCTATAAGTCTGTCACGCTTATGGCGTATTGTAGATTCATTTGTTGTCATATTTTGACTTTGTCCTACAGAAACATTAATCTTGACAGGTGCATTCATAGCTGGCACATATGACTTGGTTACCTTTGTTGCATTGTTAAATGCATCAGGTAATTTATTTGCCATTTCTTATAAGTGCACAATTCTCCATTTTCTGAACTTTATTTTCACATTGTAAAGTACATGGATCCAAATGAGACAGAGTAAAAGCATTTCATGTTAATTCTCATTGTTATTTAGGAACGGGTTGTTCTATAGCAACAATATGTTCTTCAAGAATTATCTTATCTCCCCCTAATGATGAGAACATTATCTCATCAAATTGATAATTGGTAAAATGAAACTAGAAATGAAGACGTCTCTGGTCATTGGTTCTAGATATCGAATAACCAAGGGAGAGACATAACCTATATTGATTCCCAATCTACAATGCGGTCTCATCTTAGTACGCTGAGAGGGGTCGAAGTCTAATTAATATTGATGCATGCAATACAACATGTCCCCAAGCACTAATTGGTTCCATCAGTAGAGCCCTACAAATAGGTGGAATGCGCTTAATCATGGATTCAGTTAAGCCATTTTTAGTGTGGACATGGGGGGCGGGATGTTCGACTATAATTCCTAGAAATAAGCAGCAGTTGTCAAAAACCTGTGATGTAAATTCAACTAGATTATTAAGTCTTATAGACTTAATAGGATAATTAAGAAAGTGAGCCCTAAGTTTAATGATTTGAGTTAATAGGTGGACAAAAGCTATGTTCTTAGTTGAAAGTAGGAAACATTAAACCAACAGGTGGAGGCATCAATTAAAACCATAAAATACCTAAAAGGTTCACTAAAGGGATTTAGAGTCCATAAATGTCACCTTATATCCTTTGTAGAAATGATGAGGATTCAGATGCAATCTTAGACAAGGAAGGTCGGGTGATCAATTTTCTTGTGAATATGAGATACATAAGTACCCATTAGGTATGGTCAATTGGTGGTTCTTTAAGAGTTATCAACAATTTTTCCTAATATAGTAGCCCCAAGGTGACCTAACCTATCATGCCAAAGTGTTAAAGCCTTAGGATCACTAAGCTTCAAGCTTAATTAGTTTAAGTCTCTGGCTTGACTTTTGTCATTTTACTTATAACCAAATGTGATTTGATATTGGTGATTGTCCTGTAATATAACCTTGAAGAGAGTGCACTTAGTTTTTTTTTTCTTCTAGTATTTGCTTCTTTTCTAATATTTGCTTCTGGCTTTCAATACTAGTAACGATGTATAAGTATTCCTTGTTGCCTTTACTTACAGTCTCAATGCGGTACCCATTCATTTTGATGTCCTTGAAACTAATCAAATTGATTTTGAAATTGCTTGAGAATAATGTATCTTTAATGAATAGATGGGTACCATTAGGTAACATCATATAGGCTCTTCCGGAGCCTTCAATTCTTTGCATATGTCTAGGTATTGTAGATACCGTTCGTGGATTGAATATCGATTCTGAGAAAATCTTCTAGTTTTTCAAAATGGCGTGTATTGTGGCATTGTCTACTAGACAGAGATTGTCCTCAGCTCCATGATTCATATGATGTGAGTTTAATCAATCTACTTAAAACCATAAGCGCATAGTTATCTTAGTGAGACAGTGGCAAATACAAGTCGATCTCACAGGGAGCACTTTTAAACTTTTTTAATTAAAAATCTGAAATTTATTTTAGCTAAAAGATTGATTTTGAATAAAACTAAGAATATCAGAAACTTGATGCAATTAAAAGTAGTGAAAACTCAATGGAAAAAACAGATCAGAGCATCTAGAATCTACTAAGAAAGATAATTAATCCAATCATGCAATTCTTCTATTCTTTGTCTCAAAATAACTCAAATTAGAAACAAATCAATGTTTCTGATCTGGAAGATTTGTTTTTTGCAAAAACTAGTTTTTAATAAAAAGAATAAAATCATCACCCAATACCTCCTTCACCTCATAAAAGAATGAAAATCATAAGCATAACTTATCAAATTAAGCATAAACTATTAAAGGATCTCATTCCTAAGTATAATCCATCAAAATAAGTATAAATCATTAAATTATTTTTTATTAGAAATTAAACAGAGGCTACCTAAGCCATTTAGACAAATCTATTATGCTAATAGAGCATTCATTTAAAAGAAACAAGAAAAGAACACAATAACCACATGAATAAAAATAAAAATTTACTTACCTTCATCTGTGTGCTTTGATCAAAAGAACTAGCCAGACATTATCAAGATTTTTATAAAAGATTTCATTAAGATCATTCTTGTACAATATTCACTTTCTAAGAATCTCTCTTCTAAAATCTTAGTTCTTAGAATAATGCTCCAAAAATACCTTAAAAGTAAAAATAGAAGATTAATGGGAGGAAGATAGGTGGAGGAGAGTGGAGACCGAAATGAGAGCTCTTGGACGTCTATGGCAAGTATTTATAGGGTTTATGGCTACTCTTCTTTCTAAACTTTGATCCTTCTTTGTAGCAAAAATCTTCATATTTGGCAAGTCTTCTCCTTGGCCAACAAGTAAACAAGATTTGGCATGGTGTGAGACATTTTTTTTATACTTTTGGTGTTCTTTCTACACACAAACTTTCTATTCTTGAATTTGCGCAACTTGAAATGGGCCACCTTTTATGAATTTTGATGCACACCGTTGGAACCTTTTTTAATCTTCAATGTACTTCACTTGAAGAGAAATGGACCCCACCCAAAGGTGTGTAACATGAAAAAAGTTTTCAATCTTTTTGTAATCCCATCTAAAAATATAGAGCCAAATTCACAAAGCCATAACTTTGTCATTTCAGCTTAAATTGATATAATCTTGGATCATATGGACATCTACTAGAAAAGCAATTTCCAACGTAGGTAGATTGTCAAATTTCAATGCTTAATTTGAGAGTTATGTCCTTTTAATCTATGCTATTCAAAGAAAAATAGGATTGACTTTCTATTTTTAAATTTCTCTTCTTTAACTTTTCTTTTCTTAAATTCTCTTCACCTTGGCTTTTTTTTTTCTTGATTCAAATTTTAATTCTCAACAACTTGAGATTAGGAACCCCCTTGACCATCCAAGTATGCGCGCACATGTGTATGGTTCCTCATGAAGCTAAACTTCCAAATTTCTTGTATGGTGTGCCCCACATGATCTGCTCATATCTTCTTATATATTTTAAGCAAACCCATTAAATATTAAAGAGCCCACATTGAAGCGAGACTCGTCAGGACAAAGTTTTACTCCAATTCGGACTTTTGGAGAAAAATTGTAAAATTCTAAATTAATGTAGAAAGTATGTGAAAAATATAAAAATTCAAGCTCTTAAAACAATTTGATGAATATTGATGCAATTCATCTAATTAAACCCCTAATATATCTAAAATGATGTATAAATATGCAAATTCATGAACTTGACATACTCCGCAATTAGCAATTTGCTAGTTTTTTAGCGAAAGTTGTGAATGAAAAGTTTGAAGTTCTTTGACCTACTCTCAGAAAACAAGTAAACAAAAAAAGAAAACTATTTTCGCTAGTATTTTATTCGTCAACTCTAAGTGCAGGGCTGTGATGTAGTAATAAACTGGTGAGATCAAGTCGATCCACAGGAAGCAATACTTTTAAGATGTTTTTAACTTATCACCTGCCTAAATAAAATTCTAAAACTAACATAATTTAAAATTTAACAAATGCATTCATTCCTAAGAATTAAACAATTACAATAAAAATTCCTAATTTAAAAATCCTAATTCTAAGACTTCCTAAAAATAAAACTAAATTTGTTACAAAATAAAACACACATTAGAACTTCCAATAAAATAAAAACTAAAATTTAGAACTTGTGAAAATAAAAAATAAACAAAGTTAGAAACTTATTAAACAATAGTGAAAAAAAAACTTTCCTAAGTTAGTTAAAAACCTAAATGAAGCACTTTCTAAAACAAAAGGTTTCCAAATCCAAATCAAATTTAAAATGGTCTAAATTAGAAAGTTAGTGGATCTAAGAATAACAACTGGAAACTATCCCAGGTTAAGCAACTTCTAAATATGAACCAAACAATGCAACTTCTTAATTTTAAAAATAATGCATCAATTCAAACATGATAAATTTCCTAAGGTAAACAAGATACAAAAAATAATGAAGATTCTATTTTCTAAAAACAATTTATCCAAAGCATGAACATATATTCTATTTCTAGCATAGTGAATTGGCACATGTGATGGTATGATGCATGAACTAAGGGGGCTGCCAATAAACGTTTAGAAATCAGTTTCATATTGCTGAATTAATTTAGTTTTAGATCTGAATCTTCTTCTTTTTAGAATAGAAAATCAGTCCTTAAAAGTAGTTTAAATAATTCACAAAGATATCACATAATCACTTGAATAAGGGCCAGCTTCCACCACTATTTTAGGACTGATTTTGGATTGTTTTCAATGATATTTCAGTTTTGATTTTAGGTTTAAAACTGCTGTAAACATTAGGCATTCGATTGGTATAATCATGTGCAGATCTGTTTTTTAACATTTCGTCCAATATGAACCCTTTTGAGATTAATTTTTGCACAAAATCAGGACTATTATTAGGTTATCCATGAACCTGATTTTCAAATTCTGATTCACATCTAGCAACAAATAGAACTGTAAAAAAAATCATTCACACAATGGAGTGCACAAATTCAGATTCAGATTCAGATTCGTCTTGATTTATGGACTATTTTTCATGATTTTAAAACACATAAAATTCAAACATTCAATTTGATTTCTAAAATTTCATGATCAACACCCTTACACATAATTTTAAAAATAAAATGTCCATAAAACCTAATGTACTTTTTAGCATTAAAATGTCCTTAAAAACTGTGCAAGAATATAAACATAAAATGTACAGAAAATTGAAATAAAAGTACAAGGAAATAAAAATAAAAGTGCAGGAAAATAAATGTGTTGTGCTGAAATTCAAAGGTAGTGAACTTGAAATCAAGGGTGGTAGAATGTTGAAATCAAAGGTGGCAAAAATAGAAGTTAAAGGTGGTAGAACTGAAATCAAAGGTGGTATATATATTCTCTCAAATTCCTCCATCAATCTAGGCCTAAAAATTATTTAACGTATGCTATCTTAGATGTGGGTCGTCAGTCCAATCAAGAAAACATAAATCAAGCAATCAAAATAACCATAAGAATAAGAAAGATAACAAGATGAATATCATTAAAATACTAGCAAGGCAATTCTTTATACAATATGAAAAAAAATTTAAAACAAAAGATTACACATACTAGGATGGAAAAGAATTCTTCCTTCTAGTTAAACCGTCAAGGTTGGTGGTGTGACTTTAGGGCTAAGCCTCCTTGATGACTTGAGATGTAGAGATAAGAGGAGGAGAGATGAGTGTAAGAAATCTAGAGGTGGAAGGTGGGTAATTCTTTTATGCCTTGAATCACCAAAGGAGTGCCCTATTTATAGTTTTTTAACTCACAAAATTTCCTTTCTCACTTGATATGATAAAATCTTTAAAATAATTAAAATTGGAAGAACAATTGAATGTATGCCAAGACTTGGGCGTGAATTCCACTTGGGATTTTTTTTTCTTTTTTTTTTCTTTCCTTTCTTTGGAATCCTTTTATGATGCTTCTTTCTATTCTTGTAATTACCACCTTGCATTGAGATTTTTTGAGAGATATTTGAGAGAAAAATCCTTACTTGAAATCAAACATGGCTCACATGAGGTGTAAAACTTCTTCCTTTGTCTTTTATGTTGTCCACTTTCCTTCCATTGAGGATTCTCCTTGTTGGCTTTAAAATCAAAGAGATCTTTTTAGATAATTCTCCTTGATTTTTTTCCTTTTCTTTTGCAACAAAATCTGAAATCAAATCAGGTTGGGCATGCCATATATATATAATTTTTTTTCTTTTTTTAATTTCTACTCCTTTTCAAAGAAGAACTCTCATATGTGGCTTTCCTTCTTTATCTTTAATGGGGTTTCTTTAGATTTTCTTAAAAATATCTTGAACTATGTAGCAAATAGATGGATCTCATCTTGGATGTCCCACAAGTTTGTCCTCACACATGTGAATGTGTGTCATGAGACCATGAAGCCAACTGTGCATTTTTTTCTTCTAATTTCTTTCCTCTCTTCAATTCTTTTCTCCTTTCTTTTGAAAATAATTAGCTTGCCTCAATTCTTAAAAATGAGATCATGTCATCAATTTTCTGCATGAAAAGAAATGAATTCCATGTAAAACGACAATTTTAACCCTAAGATCACAAATGCATAACTATGGGCCCATCTCTCATGAAATGATAATGAAAATGCACACCATTTTTTATGATTGTATGTTAATGAACTAATGATGATGAAAATTTGATTATTTCATGAGAAAAATAATTTTCACAAAAACTTTCAAAAATAAAACTCCAAAAATAGCATGTTTCATATTCCATGTAAAAAATGTGAATTTTAAGCAATTTATGTAGAAAAATACTAAAATGAATTTAAAATGCATGAAACTATTATACTACACTAAATGAAGCTCTTTCAAGTCCATAAGTCCTTAAAATGGTCTAAAATGTATATAAAAATATACACTTTTAAGGACTTATCATATTCTTAGTTGCATTTAGTGCATACAACAAGCCTTAAACCCCTATGTTTCATCTAGTGGACGAGTTGTGCCTTCTGAGGGTTTGCAGTAAATATATCCGAAAAATTCTTTTTCAAAGGTAACAAGGTAAAAGAAGTTTCTCAAAAGAAAATCAACTCTTATCGGACATTTTCGAAAACCGGAATGAAAAAAATTCAGACTTTTCAAAATCGGAACCACTATTCTATTTTTAAAAACTTTCTCAAATTCATGCCAAGACTTGTGTGCATGGTGAAAAATGTATGCATCACTATCAGTTTTGAATATTGCACACTAATGCCACTTAAACAAAATTTTCCTTTAAATCGTCCGATCCCCCAAGAATCCAATCAAAATAAATTCCTCCTCTCAAGGCTACTATAATGGCTTCACACTGCTATTAAGGGTGGGAAAACTTCTCTATTCCTCTCTTTTCTTCTTTTTTCTAAGAATACACTGATATCTTTTTAGTTACATTTGACTGTGCAATGCCGGGTCTTTTAAGCTTTCTAATTAACCTATGTAATGAGCATTAGACCAATGACTCCCAAACCAGATGACTTTAGGGCACTAAGTATGGGCATATCTTTGCAAGCTTACTAGCTTGAGTTAAAAAGCTATGAATCAAAACTAGTCACAAAACATTATTCTTTCCAAAACTTCTTACTTACTGCTTATTCAGTAATAACACCTTTTTTTTTTTTTTGCCAAAGAATGAAGAGAATTACTCTTATCCCCGAACAAAAGGTAGCCATTTCCTATTTGCCCAAATTAATTCACTTTAAGGAACTAGGAGAAAAAAATATATTTATAAACTAAATCTCGGTTTCTCATTGAATCCTTTAAAGAAATTTCTGAAAGCAATTATTTTAGCTTCCTATCCTAACTTCGAGAAATATAAAGTATGTATAATGGAGACAAGTTTAAGTAATCCTTTGATTGGCTTCGTCATTCAGAAACAAAACAAAAATTTTTTTTACTTCCTCCCAAAGGTTTGAAAATTTTAGATTCCTTATATATTTTCAATTTGCTTCAATTCCTTTTCTTGAAAACCTTTTTTTTTAGAAATAAAAAAACCTAAGACATAAAAGAAAATGAAACCTAAAATGGTCCACCTCGGACTAACATGGAGTTCTTTTAATGTCAAATTCCAAGACGAATTAGTCACCTGAGCATGAAATTATTGTTTTGCCTACTAATGTAACCTCTCTCAGACAAAAGGTCGTACTCAGCTGTTCCCTATCTCAGTAGCATCCTACTCTCCTTCTTGCGTTATTCTTTTTAAGATAATCTAAAAAGATTTGAAAAAAATCCTCAAGAAATTAAAGAAGAAAAGCTTATTTAGAAGATTTACTTACATATGAGAGGAGAATCTTCAAAATATGAAAAGTTTGTATAGAGATTGGTTTCCAAAGGAAATCAAAAAAGAATCTTTCTAAAGTTGCTAAGTCTTTGCTAACTTGGAGGCCAAGCCAAAAGACCTTTCAAATGAAGACTTCACAAGCTACAAAAGAAGAAGAAAAAAAAAAGAAATAAAAGGGCTCAAAATCCTATTTAATGAAGCCATGGACGTCCAAGGAGGCATGCTTTCTCTCTCTTCTACCCACTCTACTTCCTCTCTCCTCCACCTCTCTTTCTTGCATTAATTTTCTATTTTTACTTTTAAGATATTTTTGGAGCCTTCTTCTAAAAACTAAGGTTTTAGAAGAGAGATTCTTAAAGAGTGAATATTGTACAAGATTGCTCTTAATGAAAATTTTTATGAAGATTTTGGTAATGTCTGGCTAATCCTTTGGATTGGAGCACACAGATAAAGCTAAGTAAACTTTGATTTTAATTCATGTGGTTATTTTGTTCTTTTTTTGTCTATTTTAAATGAATGCTCTATTAGAATAATAGATCTGTCTTCATGTCTTACGCAGCCTTTGTTTTAATTTCTAATAAAAATAATTTGATGATTTTTGCTTATTTTGATAAATTATGCTTAGGGTTGAGATTCTATGATAATTTATTCTTAATTTGATAAGTTATGGTTACGATTTTTCATTCTTTTATGAGATGAATGAGGTCTTGGGTGTTGATTTTATTCTTATTATTTAAAATTATTTTTTGCGAAAAACAAATCTTCCAGGTCAAAAACATTAATTTAATTCTAATATGAGTTTTTTTGAGACAGAGATCAAAATAATTGTATAATTCTGGATGCTCTAATATGTTTTTTACATTGATTTTTCACTACTTTCAATTGCATCAAGTTTATGATATTCTTAATTTTATTTCAAATCAATCTTTTAGTTAAAAGAAATTTCAAAATTTTTAATTGAAAAAAGTTCAAAAGTGTTTCCTGTGGGATAGACCTGTATTTGCCATTGTCTCAACAAGATAACTGTGCATTTTCAATTTAAGTAGATTAATTAAATTCACATCAACTTTTGGTCCAGGTTATTTTTTTTAATATAGAATTTCTAGTTCTAAATATCATATAGAATATCCGGTTTCAATTTCTTATATAGAGCTTCTGATTTTATTTATAATCCATGATTTGCAATTCTAGCATGATCTCCCTTTGATAAGATAAAATAAATCATTTATCACTCGAATTAAAATTATAAACTGTTACAGATCTCAAATGAATAAAGGTAAATGCATATGTAATTATCAAACTAATAAAAGATCATAAATAAGAAAAATGTGCTTAGCCGTTCAATTCTCCTCCTTTTGCTTCCAATGTATAGATCTGCTCGCGAGCTTTCCGTAGGTGCAAACAGATCATTGGTCGGACTCTGGATGGACAAGATATAGTGATTTAAAGTTTTTAACGGTGAATTGTTCTCTGCTTGCGTGCGTTAGCACCCCTGCATTAGCGCTACTATGTCAGCGACTGGATCTAGGCTGGATCAGGTCAAGCTCGAGTCAGGTTGGGTCCACCTGACCAAACATATTGTCATACAAAAAGAGAGAGGAGGAGGTGGTGAACTCCCTCCCTCTGTGTGCATGTAGGCCGAGAAAAGGATAGCATCAGCACTATAGAGAGGTCGGTTTGGCGCCTACTTTCTTTTTTTCTTTTTTTCAACTAGAACTAAAGAAGAAGAAGAAGAAGAGTCGGTGTGCTGATAATGTGTTGTGAAATATTAAACACAAGAAGAAAAAGAGGAGTAAAGGAAGAAAGAGAGAGATTCTTATTAATGAGATATGTAGGACGAGAAAACTTCCTCTCTAAGTAATATGTTAAGGTATGACTCTTATCCCATGCAAGCTCTTTATTTCATTTGGATCCCAACGTGGGCATTCACTCTGTGATATTTATATTATAACAATCACAACTTTTTATCGAATTGTAAATAAACAAACAAAAAAGTTAAAATACAATCTCATTAGATGGTTTCACTCACAAATATGCATTCGAACCTTTGTACTATTTTTACTAATTCAAACTTTTCATAATTCTCTCCATTTCCAACATATGTATTGTTTACTTGTAAATATGTTTCAATTATAAACATATATTTGTGTTTCGTATGATCATATTATTAAAGCCCGGTTGGAAGTGGTCCTCTTTCGCTATGTCAATAAAATCGCATTTTGGGTTCTAGCATGGCTTCACTTAAATTGAAAGATTTTAACCAGTCATTTTATTACTTGAAACAGGGCTTCAATAACAGTGGTTGGCGGGCGCTTGGCCATTAAATGCAATTCAACAACCCGACAACCCCAGAACGGATTCAAGATTTCAAGATCAGTTGGCTGGCATTTTCCCCTACGATCAGACATGTCAACATGCCACTGAAAGCCATACTTTGCAAATGAATTCAAAGACCTCTATTTATATTTCTACGCTATACAATGAATGCCAAAATTATATCACATTGCACTTATCTAAGAGATAGTGACTTACTCTAGAAATTTTTAAACCACATGACACCTTTCCAAGGGATAAGAACTTTCTCTATAAATTTTTAAACGACATGGCACTCATCTAAGAAATAGGACCTTTCTCTAAGAATTCTTAAAGAACCTTAAACCAATTGGTTAGATTCAATAGATTCAATCAAACTCTTTGGTTAAGTCCAACCTAGATATTAAATCCAGATGCAATCACTCTTTTAGTATTTAAATACAATCAAACTCTTTATTCAAATCTAATAAAAACTCTTTATTTAAATCCAATCAAACTCATCATTAAATCGTACTCTTTATCAAAGTCTAAAACTAATTGAACCATAGAGATGCAAGTTTGATAGACATGGGTGGCGCCTTGCATGCATTAAGTGAGATAATGATCCGAGAATCTCATTATAATTACACAAGTGGGTGAATGAGTAGAGATGGATTGTATTCTTGGGGTTGAAATGGATTGTATTCTACTTGGGTCCATATTGTATTGGACCTAAACTAATGACTGGTACCCCGGATTGGGTCTAGATTTATCGACATCATCAACATTTATTTATCATTATCATCAAAGCCTTGTCCCAAGTCTCAACTCCCAAGTTCCAACTAAGTTGGAGCCAAGCTAAAGAATTTATATTGTGGATGTGAAAAAGTGTTATGCCAACTGAACTTGATGGAAACTTTGTTTTTCAGCATCTGCTATCTCTAAAAATCCCTCTTTCCATGCATTACATATGCAATCAATCTTTCAGTAAACTATGTTTTGGCAGCATCTACTATTTCTAAGAGTCCCTCTTTCCATGCATTACATAGGCAATCAATCTCTCCTTTCACCTATACCAAATACATTTTATATAACCCTTCCTATCATCTCTAAAAAATTCCTCCCATACATTCCATTTGCAATCAATCTTTCCTTTTATCTCCAAAAACTCCTCTCCCCATGCAATGCACAGAATTCTCCCCCAGTAAAATTCATATTTAGATTGATCTCTCCCCACGTTCATGGTTCTAACACCAAAAGGTATCACCTATTTGAGCACAAACAAAAAAAAAAATCAATCATTTCCCACGCTAATTACCCCACATCAAAAGCATACATTTTACTGTACCCAGCAATCTTTTTGATGCCTGCCCTGGCCATAGTATCCCTCAACTCAGTAGCATCACCCCACCTCCCAGCCTCTGCATACATGTTTGACAACAGCATGTACCTCCCGCAATGCCCCGGCTCTAACGCTAGCAACTTCTTCCCCACAGCATGTCCCAACTCCACATTCCCATGAACCTTACAAGCACCCAAAAGCGCCCCCCACACCGAAGCATCTGCTTCCATTGGCATCTTCCTTATAAACTTTGCTGCATCCTCCAGAAGACCCAGCCTGCCCAACATATCAACCACACACCCATAATGCTCCATCCTTGCAGCAATTTTATAATCACTCCACATCGAGTTGAACTCCCTCAGCCCCAACTCCACCAAGCCAGCACGGGCGCATGCAGTCAGCAACCCCACGAAGGTGACTGCATCTGGTTTTAATCCTTCTGTTGTCATTATCTTAAACATGGTTATTGCTTCTACCTCCCTACTGTTAGAAGCCAATGCTGAGATCATTGCATTCCATGTGCACACTTCCCTTTGAGCCATCTCATAAAACACTTTATGAACACAACCCAAGCACCCATTCTTTCCATACATGTCTATCAGTGCAGTTCCTATAAAAGCAGTGATCCGAATCCTGTTCTTGATTACATAAGCATGGATCTGTCTCCCTTGATGCAAAGTTCCAGCTCGATCGCAATTTGCACATGAAGAAAGGACACTCACCAATGTAGCTTCATTGGGTTTTGCTTCGCAGGACATGACCAACTTCTTAAACCACAAAATTGCATCATGAAAATGGCCATTCTTGAAAAACCCATTAATGACACTAGTCCATGAAACCACATTTCTTTGAGGAATTCCCTCGAACAGTCCAAGTGCAGAGTCGATATCATTATTTTTAAAGAGCGCGTCAAGCATGGAATTGTAGGAAGCAATGTCAGGTTGGGGAATCTCATCAAACATTTGGTGGGCATCAGGGAGCTCCCCTAATTGCGCATAGAATTTGACAATGGAGCTGTTTATGAATAAGTCTAACGTCAATCCGCGCCGGATAACTTGGGCATGGATGGTTTTTGCTGAGGGCGGAGATGGCGAGGCGGCTTTGATGAGGGAAGGGAAGGTGTGGTTGTTGGGTGGGATGGAGTGTGTGAGCATGTGAGTGAAAAGGAATAGGGAGTTGTGGGGTTTTTTGAGGAGGAGATGAGCCCTGATCAGGGTGTTGTAAAAGAAGGTTATGGTGCCATGAGCATTTGAATATGAAATTGGCTTTGAAGAATGGTGGGGAGAAAGAAGACCTCTTGTGATGAGAAGGGTGTGGATTTGGTTTAGTTGAGTGATGTGTTTGCAGTGGTTCTGAATAAATTGGAGCAAGAGTTGAGGAGGATAATATGACATGCCCCTTGCCTTTTTTCAGTTTCAGTTCTCAATCAATAATAAGTATACAACCAATGACCATGAGGGATATAAACCAGGCATTTGTCAGGCTATTCTCATTTGCATGAAAATGTATCTTCTGGTTTTTTGCATAATGAACTTGGATTACGTTAAAAGAAAGGATTACTACAGACTATAAAAAAAAAAAAAAGCGACATAAAAAGTCCTTGATGTTAAACAATTTGGCACGGTATACAAAGCTGGAAGGTGAGTAAAAACAGTTAAAGAGGTGACATTGGTTCTTTTAACCGCATCTAACCAAGTGCTTCCTGAATTGAATTCTTCCAAAAAGACGTCCACTGCTGCTGACCGGACTGCAAGTGTATCTTCTATAGCTTTGAGTTGAGTGATAAAATTGCAAGTGGCGTTTCCATGCAAAACAAGGACTCCAGATCATTAAGCAGCTGGAGCCTCTGAAAACAATGCTGGGTGGCATTGGGCCATGACTCAATTAGCCACAGGCCCTCCCAACTATGGTAAAAGATGAAATAGTTGGGGTGGGAGGATCCGGTTTATTTATTAACCGGGCCTAGTCGTTTCGCCTTGGGCTTCTCCAAATCAAAGTAACAGAATTTGTTCAACTTACCCAAGTTGATGCGAGTAATTGAGTCTGGCCAGGTCTGATCAGGCCAGATTCCCCACAGTTTCGCTTAGCTCGGCGATCCTCCTAATCAGGTCGATTTCCAAGTTTTTAAACTATCATGGACCAAACGCATATGGAGAAAAATTACGAGTCCAATGGGATCTCCTTCTTCACTGATCTTGTGGCTTGGGCTTTCATATCTGTAGAGATCAGGCCCAAATGATCACCTTTGTTATGAATTGGACGGTAGAGATCATTTTGGCAGATCATGAGAACTGATCTCAACCGTCCGTTTTAGAAAGAAGTCACAACGAGGAGAAATATAAGGTGATTTTAAACCATTCCCCTTTGCAGTCAATCTTCTTCTTCTTCCATCTGACGGATCACAAACCTCAAAACCCTAAAATTCCATGCGAACGCGGCCACAGAAGAAATCCCCAAATCTCCCAAATTCTCCATCGCTGCGAGACTTGCTTCGGGGATTCAAAATTAGGGTTAGGGTTAGGGTTTCGAGCTGTTGGATTTCTAGGGTTAGGGTTTCATAGAGGACGAGAGCAGACGATGGTGGATTTGGAGGTTGTGGGGCGACACGCCCTCCTCTTCGACGATGACGCCATGGCCGCCTTCGTCAACTCCACCGACGCCCTCCTCCAGTGGAATTCCCTCCTGATCGATCGCTACGACGTCCGCCATCTCCTCCAGGACCTCCCGCCGCCGCTCAAGAAGCGCCGCCCCGCTCCTCCGCTGGAGCCCGATGGGGTCCATCGCTCCGATCTGGACAGCGAGCGCTACCAGGATCTCCCCCCTGACGGCGGTGGCGGCGACGACCGCGATGATTCTCATTCAGGTATAGCAAAACTCCTCCAAAGTCAATTTCTTTATCATTGGTATGATCTACTGGTGCTTATCTAAGCTGTTGGGTGTTGATGCAAATAGGGAGAATCAAATATCATGCTTACATTGTAAAGAAGTGTAATTCATTTGTTGTTGGATTCAATTGTGAGTAGATGTCTTGCTAATTTTGGCTGTTACCCTTTAAAGCACGCTGTGAATCGGAGGGTGGGGTGTTGTTTGTAGTTGGTAAAAACTCCCCTTTATGTTTTGATTGGAGAGTTGGTATTGCAATTTGTTGTGAAAAATTATTTAGATTGATCCATTAAAAAATGGTATTGATTTACTCTGTATTTAAGCTTAGGGAAGAACATTTCGGTTTAGCATTCGAGAACCGATGATTCTCGATGGGAGAAATGCCTTGAATTATGGAAGTTTTGTGACTATGAATGAGCGATGATGCGTTTTGTGTAGTCCAGCAAACTAACTTGCCTCTTTCTCGTCCAAATGAGCTCGTGCAGTGATCATCATAAGCACAGATTGTAAATGATCTAATGCTGTATGTATGGGCTGTGTAAAAAGTGAAACCACATCTTATTATCATTCTGGTGACTTGATGGTGGCCCCACCTGTACAAACTTAAAACATAATGGAGTTGAGTGGGACCTGTCGCTAAAATCCTTCACTTAATAAATTTGCAGCAAGAATTTCTCTAGAAGTGGGTCAGGAGTTTTTTTTTTTAAAAAAATAAGTTACATCTATAAAAATTACAACAGCAACAATAATAGTGTGCGATATTTATTCGTTAACTATAACATATATATTTTTTATTTTTTTCCCTTCCCCCTTGGATGGGAGGGAGTTTCCTTCTGTTTTAATCACTGAATGACTCTTATTTCTTGAGAAAATGATCATTTGTTTATGTAGTAAATTCATGAATAACTCACCAAGTTCTCCAAAGAAGTTGACTAATTTAACTGTTCTTTGTACACTTGTTCTGGAGGATTCTTTTCTCCTAGTTTACTGAATGTTTTATGGGCAGCAAATCACTGGATGAAGATCCTCAAAC
Source organism: Sextonia rubra (assembly GCA_037013555.1). Taxonomy (NCBI): domain Eukaryota; kingdom Viridiplantae; phylum Streptophyta; class Magnoliopsida; order Laurales; family Lauraceae; genus Sextonia; species Sextonia rubra. Next base: position 18,048,261 of record JASUAD010000016.1, on the reverse strand, counting down.
TTAAAAAGTACTCAGCAGTGCTTTCTCTTTGTGAGCTGGAATTCTAAATAGAATACAGAATTTAGATGTGAATATGCATTAGGTAACATTGTATGATGCAATGCAATTCCAAGTCTGCAGGGTGGATGCCTAGTTACTTCATTTGCATCTTTCACAGCGACAAGTAAGAAGCTTTTCACCTTGATCCAGTATCTTCTATTTTTCTTTATGTTTTTGTCTGCAGTGAGTTACTTGTTGTTTGCTAATTCACATACATTGGAACTTGATATTTATGAAACTTACTTGAAATTCTCTGTTTTCCTTCCTCCAGAAACAAACAGACTGCACTTGGTAACCAGCGGAAATTATCAGGCTGTTTCATTCTCATATGGAAACACCGATGCCTCCAGTGAGCCCAAGAATTTTGATCCTGGAATGGGATTCTCTGGTTTTCATCCACCATTCCCAGTGCCTGAAAGTCTACTAAGAAACCTAGTGAGTACATACATGTGTTTACTCTCTGGTAGATATTATTTATTATTGTTTGTATTGCATATAACAAGGACTACGTTGCTTGTAGATTGTTATTATTACTTCCAAGCTGGCCAATCATAGTTGTTGAAGGTAAATGTTTTTTAAAGGCTTATCATGTCTAAGTTTCAGATGCTTGGAGCAGAGATGAAGTTTTGTCATAAGGTTGCCGTGCGTGGGCACCTTGTTTCTTTGTGTTGTCATGACTGATAAAAGGAAGGTGCAGGTGGGATAAGTATGATAGAAATGCTTTTTCCTCAAGAAATATCCTGTGTGACCAGTTTTGCTCAAATGGGATGAACTATTCTTTGTAGACCTCAAGCTTCTTGATCTTTACTGTTATTAGGACATCATGAGGAATTAGTGCTTCTGTTTTTATTATTTATTTTTAATGGTTTAGTATAAATTACAATGATTGATATTTTGCTATTACGAATTGCGGCCATTGTTAAGGTGGAGACTTGCTTTTTGGTTGTTATTTCAGCCCCCTACGGAGAAGGTACACCAGATCATGGCAAGAACTGCCAAATTTGTCCGTGAGCATGGAGGGCAGTCGGAAATTGTCTTGAGGGTGAAACAAGGAGACAACCCAACATTTGGGTTCTTGATGCCTGACCACCATCTTCATGAATACTTTAGGTTCCTTGTTGATCACCTGGAACTTTTGCAAACTGAAACTGATGTCAAGCCTCCAAGGGAAGATAATAAAGTTAGTAGTGGAAAGAATCAGACACACGTTGAAGTTGGGGCGTTGTCATTGCTTGGATCCTTATATGGCTATGGGGAGGATGAGGATGGAACACTGCATATTACCTCAGAAACTAAAGAAACAGAGGTTGGTAATTCTGTTGATGCTGTTAATGTGACATCATCTCATGGACCAGACCGAGCAGAATCTTCTGTTGTTTTGGCTAAGGAAGACACTGGAGTTGTGAAGCAGTCATCTGCTGCTGCGGTTATCGAAAAGGCATCCTTGGCCAAGAGAGGTTCCCGTGCAATAGATACTTCTTCTGGTGCTAAATCTGCCAAGAAACGAGAAGCTGAAACATGCAGTTCACCCTCCACTTCACTTCGTTTTTCTGAGGATAAGCCACAGCTCACTCCAAAGCCGAGCATGTCTGAGGCTGAACCATTGATTGTGGACCCACCTCCTTTCTTGAAAAAAATAATAGATCAAACAGTGGAGTTTATACGAAGAAATGGTAAAGAATTTGAAGCAGTTCTCATTAAGCAAGATACTGCACAGGGGAAATTTCAATTCCTCCTCCCTTCAAATCATTATCACCCATATTACCTCAAACTTCTCCAGAAAGCTCAAGAGGTATGTCATCTGGCACTTGGCATTAAAGTTTAATTGTAATTTTATAGTGATTTTATGTTCATTAAAGTAACAGGCGCAGCAATTATCTATTAAATGATTAGAACCGTTACTGGTTGCATGTCCTCTTTTTTTTTTTTTTTTTTGGGTTTATGATTTATATGATGGCATTATTCTTAAAATTTTAGTGCTCATTTCTAATGGCCATTTATATTTTACATTTGTTATATTCATTTTTTGCTTTGTATGTATTTTCATGACTGCTAACCCCAACATGGCTGGGATAAGGCTTTGATGATAATGATGATGATGATGATGATGTATCTTCATGCCTGCATCCAATTATTCTTTGAATTTGTTGTGCCTTAACATTTCACGAATTGACAAGCTATGATGCCCTAATATGGTATGGGTAGCGCTGGGATACGCCATGGTTACAATGGGAAAACATATTTTACACACAAAAAGTGATGTATCAGATAAAATATGACACACTACTTTGCCTATTTTGAAGTATCCAGGCATCATAGCTGAAAAGTTTTGTATTTGATCCATGATGATGTTGTGATGGACTCCCCTCTTTAGTTTCTTTCTTTAAGCATTTATCTGTCATAATGATTCGCCTAATATAGTGATAGACATCCTTGTAGATGACATTACAAAGATGGGGGAAAAAACCATTTGTAATACATCTTTTTATTGATTATGAGGTAAATCTATTCATATTTATCTAATCCATTTAAATACAGTTTTATTATTTGGGCCTTGCTCCTTTGATTGTGACTTGCTGGGGTTTCCAATGTGAATCTGTGGGTTCAAAGGCACTCATTTAATTTTTCTTTCCTAAGCTTGGGTTTGGTTGGGATTGTGGTTCAAAGGCTCTGATGAGGATGAGTAGGGCCTCATTAAGATCTCCAGTAGTAGGCTCAATCCTATAACATTATTGGTTGTGGGGAGAACTCGGTAATTTTAATAGGACCTCATTAGATATCAGGTTGTAGTATGATGCTTGTTGTTACTAGGATTTTCATGCCTTAACTTCGAATTACCATGATTCTAATGAAGGCTTTGATGCCCTAGATACAGATATCATACAAAAATGAATATGGGGATCGGGGATACATCTCTATACTTTTGCAAATCGAGTACATGGATATGGATGCAATCGTCCAAATTTGCTGTTGAGAACATTTTTGTTGCAGGGCTGCATAGGGTGCCGGAGCATTTATCTAAAGATACTTCGAATCGTCGAGAAGACTTTACACACGAGGATGCACCTCTAGGGATAAAACCTGTAATTCTATTCAATATCAAAATTTGAAGAATAATTCACTACAATGCAAATATAAATCAGAAAGCAAATTTAATGCATAAGAAAACCCTAATCTATTAATAGAAACTTCCTTAATAATGCAATTAGAAAGCTACTAATAAAATAATATAGTCCTAATGTAATTTGAAAAGGGACCACATGTGGGGGGAAACCACTTGTAGGGCCCATACTATGTCAATTTCCGAACTAATGCAATTATCTTTGTTTTCTTCCTTTTTTTTCGTTGAAAAGTGAGAAAATTAGAAGAACTACATTAAATACTGAATGTGGTTAGTGGGATATGCTGAACTTTGTATCCTAGAGGTATCCATCTATTATTGAGGTACCAATACAAGTGTCTTATTGGTTTGACACACTAAGCATGGACAAATATCTGGGTGATCATTGGTTGAAGGCCATGCCTCCGAGAGTGATGAAAAGATTAGATAGGTTCTGATTGACACTTACAGATATGGGTACTGATCACCCTCGCCCAAAGACAAGAAATCAGATGGCTGTGTTGAGAGTGTATCACAAATGTAATTGTTTTTAGGGAGAAAGATGATTATTAGCTATTGCCTTATTTTATATTATTTAGGTTTAAGTGCGAAAGTAATTATGAAAATTTCTTATGGATGCTACTGGTATCTTCTGATATTTTTTCGTCCTTCTTCCTGCCTCTTTCGATCTCTTAAAATGTCCAATCTTTACATATACTCTGGAGACCATGTTCTTAAAAATAACTGTTAGAATGGATTCTCTGCCTCCCTAGCTCTACTCATCAAGGATTCTTTTTTTCATTAAACACAATAATAACTATTTTTTTTATACAACAAACACAATAGTAACTTTAAAAAAAATGCCTTTGGCCCAATAGTCTCAAAACCTACAAGCTGCTAATGTAAGTGGGTTTTCTTGTCAACCTTTCCTCAAATTTTATGTTTTAATTTATTAAATTGAAAATGCAACTGCAAATGCTTAGGATATTTTCTGTACAAGCGAACCATGTTTCACCTGGTCATTCTCAATCACAATCATTTACACATGCATTGTTCTTGTTCTATTAACTTATATATTCCATCTTCCTGTCCTTTTCACAGTCAAAGCTACCTGGGAAGAGCTTAACTCAGAACCTTGATTTGCAGGGGCACAAGAACGGCAAGGAAAGAGTACAAGAAGATATGGGTATGCTTAAAGGCAATGGCAAAGTACTGTCTAAGGGATTCACTGGTGTACCAAAGACATCCACTGAGCTACAAGGGGCATATGATTCTGAGAGGAAAGAGAAGTTTAGAATGGTAATTGGTGGATCAAAGAAAGATAATGTGGAGCCGCATTCGAAACCCATCCAGCGGCAAGGTGGAGTGAGTGTGGATGAAGCCGCTGCTATTGTTCTGGCAGCATCTAGAGGCCATATGAATCCCAAAGTAGACAGTCCATTGAAGGCCTCATTCAGAGATTCTGATAAAGGCCTCACTGTAGGTGATGATAGGCGTACCTCAAGCACTGGCAGTTTCTCCTTTTTGTGTCATGCGCACAGTTCTGCTTCGAAGCCCACATCCAATGGGGAGCAAGGTTTCTTGAAGTCTGCCGAATTGCCTCAATCTGTTCAACAATCAGGTAAAGGTGGCAAAAGCAGTGATGTATCAGTTGCAAAGGCTATTGCAAAGACAGTGGCACTTGCAGCTGCAAGTGAAGCTGACTCCTCTGAAGCTAGCTTAACAAGAGAGCAGAAGCAGAAGGCTGAACGACTGAAGCGTGCAAAGATGTTTGCAGCGTTGATAAAGGGTGGCGGTAGCCACGGAGCTAGTGAATCTGTACCACATTTATCAATGCAGACAACAGGTTCTGCCCTTTCTGGTTCAATGGAGTGTGTCAGCAAGGTGCCATTTGTTCGTGCTGGTTCTGTGCCAGTTGCAGCTGCTGCTGTCTCTAATCTCTTGAATTCTGAAATTGGGGACCCTGTGAGCAGAGAAAGAGAAGGCAGCTCAGTGCCTGTAGATGTCAGTGCTTCAGATAAGATGGAGAGGAAGAAATACTCTGATGATGATGGCGGCGATGAGGACAGAGAAAGGAAAAGAAAGAAACATAGTTCTAGATCTAGTAGGCATGTAGATTCAGATGAAGATAAGCAGTCCAGGAAGAAACATCGTTCTGAACGTTCATCTCACCATGGTAGAGATGACCGCAGGCATAGGAAAAGCCATTCCTCAAACAAGGACAGGGAACATCGACATAGGCACAGGCATAGACACTATAGCTCTTCCAATGATGAGAATGTGCATAGAAATAGGTCCGATGAGCACAGAGGATCTCATGCTGCGGAAAGGGAACTTGAGGAAGGAGAGCTGGTTTCAGAACATTCAAACAGCATAGAAGATGAAGGCAAAGCTGGAAAGACACCATATGATCTTAGGGAAGGATCTCTGCCTTCTGTTTCAGACAATCGATCATCTGATGCCACAGAGGTACCTGATGAGCTAAGAGCAAAAGTCCGGGCCATGTTGTTGGCAACCATGTAGTTGATAGGCTTTTTTTTCCCTTTTCTTTTCCATTTGCATTGTCGTGCACAATTGTCACACAATTGTCACTATCTTTTTCACGGTATTGTTGTTGAATGGTTGATGTTATTCTGTCAAATTGTTCCTGATACTTATAGTCATGATCTTTCTGATTTAGAAGAGAAAAAAGAGAAGAAAATATCTGATCTCTGAATTCTTACTGCTAATCAGCTATGGTTGCAAGATTATTGTTGCTAGCTATGTTTCTGATGCTTTTTGTGGTTGGATATTCTACAAAGATGTGCAGGTCCTGTGTCCCACTATACATTAAGAGGGTCTTTAGATTAGCCATCTGCCAACATTAGATGGACTGGGAGATGGTCATTCACATGTCGAACCTAAATCCATCCAGTTTTAACGAAAAAAAGGTGTCAATCCATACAGACTTCTGACCGATATGAGCTGTGGGTCGAATGTGGGTTGGAGCCGCAGGTCAACTATGGAGGCTTAGTCTGCAGGTTCAGATCCAACCCATATCCACCCTGTTAAATATGGCGAGGTCAAACCTAATCTGGCACGCATAAGTGGAAGGTCAGGAGCTGTCTTGGATTTGCTGAAGGTGAGATGATGGTCGGGTCACACTGGTCTGAAAGTGGGTCGGGTCTCAAGATAGTCATGTTGTGTAACCTTTGTATTGTTCTCAATAGCTGGTGGGCACCCTGTCGTTCCTGCTTTCTGGCCATTGAGGCAATCAGCAAAATAATAATCATAAGCATCAGATCCCCTTGCGCCCACTATCCCATTCCGACCTGAATGTCATAGGCTTCAGATTTCTAACAACCGTCCGAACATAACTGATGATTGGATTGAAATAAAAAAAAGATGATGCTTTTTAAAATCATTAAATTTGAGAGCCATTGATCAAGAGAGTTAGGATGATTGATTTGTTTGGGGCCCTATCTGATACAAAACACTATTGGGCGATATAGTGTATTTGGAGGTGTAGTGTATTTGGAGTTTTACCAATAATCGACGTTAATAGGGTCGGCTGGTTCCTCATCATCAAAAATAAAATAAAAAAGATTTTAAAATTTGGACACTGACTACATCTCATCTATACCATTCGATCCCCCACTTATCCTCTTATGTGGCCTTAGAGGAACCTCATAAGGCAATCCATATGGATTTAGTGGGAGAAATCCGCAAAGGAGCACCGCCCACATATAATACACATGGCCCGAGTCATGCGCCTCTGCAGTGCTACTCCATGATATGTTTTTTTTTGGGCAGGGCTACCTTGCAGTAGCGTTGTATCATATGGTGCAGCGATCTATTTTTAATACATGGTGGGCCCACCTTTTCAAAATCTGAGACGTCCATCAGCCCTAAGATCTATAATATTCATTGCATCTAAGTTTTAAAAGTAACTTTTAGTAAGCCAATCATTTATATTGATCACACATGAGTGCCTCATCCCGTTCTATCCCAACAAGAGATAATTCAGCAAGTTAATCACATATTTTAGATGGAGTCTAATGTAACTGTAGCCATGCTATATATTTGAATAATAATATGTACGTCGATCATTACAAAGGATCTTAGAGCCGATCAATCGGTTGGATTATGAAAAACAAGGCCCACCATGAATTAAAGATGGGTGATACACCTTAGTATGAGGTAGCAATATTGCACTGTCGCGCTGCCCTTTTTTTACATTATCCACTTCGTACACCAAGTCAAAAGTCAATTCTTATGTACCTTAATTAAACAAGAGATGATCAAGGCATTACGTATGATATCGGCTATAACTTTTTAATGGCTTCTTCTCAAATCAGATAAATACAAAGTGGGCCCAGGCATGAGAGAATCACTTTCCCAACGAGTACCCGGTTTGGCAAGAGAACGCTCCACGTAACCAGTGCCTAATGCATGCATCACATGCCAGAGCTAAGGACCGTCCATTTTCCACTGCCAGATCAGATGATTTAGACAATCCTATCATTATGATTTAATTAATTCTCACACCACCTAAGCCAGGGCACACAATTCAACGGATTAGATGGCTTCTCTAGGCTAATTAATGGTAGATCTGACACAAAAGCTCCCACAGCCATCTAAACAAAACAAAGCATTTAATCATTGGTCCACTCATGAAGCTGCTTGGAAAGCTCCTCAAGACTTTCATCAAAAAACCAAAAAAAAGAAAGCTCCTCAAGACCATGAATCAAGGACGGTCTCTTTCTGTCCTTAGACTAGACAAATACCATGTCAAACATATCCACTTCACGATTTCCGTGTCAAAGAAGGATAGCCTCTTCTTTGTACTAACGTATCAACCATGTTTTCTTCTCCTTGATTATATCTATGACCACATGTGTAGACAGTAGGAGACGTTTTTCTTGACTTTACTGGAAATCACAGCAAGGACAGATTCCCACTCCTTTTGGATTTTAATGATTTCCACAACAAAAACCAACCCCACAAAGAGAACAGGAAGATTGAGAAATGGTACATTCGACATCATTGCAATAGAAACAAACACCACACAATTAGCCATCTGAGCTGTGTGTAACTATAAAATCTCATATTCACAGACAACTCCACTGTCATTATTTCTTGTAAACAAAAAAAAAAAAAAAAAGAATGAAGCTGTATAATCTCAATTTCAAAGAACAAAATCTAAAAACACAGCAACCCCATGTCATTGGAATTTATGATTTGCTTGCTAATTTTGAAATTTCTGCTGTTGCTGCTGCTGCTGCTGCTGCTGCTGCTGCTGTAGATGTTGGTTGGTGTTGCCTGTTTGTGCACCACTAATAATTGAAGAAATTGCAGCGGCTAGAGCAGCTGTGAAGTTCGGGTCAGCGGTGATTGCCGCTGTAGCTGCGCTTACTGTGTCGTTGAATGAGGGCGGTGGAGGTTGCGGCTGTTGGTGGCCCATGAATTGGGTGGCATCAGTGTTTGATGAGGTCTGGAGGCCAGAGAATTTGGATTGGTTGTAGAGTGCCTGGCCAAAGATCTGCGGCAACAGCTGAGAAGGAATCCCCTGAGGCCCCGCTGTAGGAAATGGCACTTGGAATTGGGTCTGTGGCCTTTGGAATTGTAATGGGTTGGGAGTTTGGGTGAGGTCTAAAGTGACAGTGGGGAAAGGAGCTGACGCAGAGATGGTCGCCATGCTCGACGATGAGCAAGGCAAGATGGTCCTAGCCAGGAAATTGGGATTCATTACCCCGTCGGCGCTAGACATTGATCCGGACAACAGCATGCTTGCTGCGGCAGAGGTGGTGGATGCCATGGCCATGGCTGCTGGTGGAAGCGGGTGGTTATGGTTCCCTTCATAGGTTGTTATAAGGATTGATCGATCTTCTGCACATCTTTGGACCTGTTTGATGCAAAATTCAATAATTTTGATCACTCCCTTACTCAATTTCAGTCACCAAAGCCAAATTTTATCCAATCAATGTGGTTGGAATTAGTGGAAATCCTCACCTGTTTGCGAACTGGGCACCCAGCTGCCATGGTGCATCGGTAATAAGCTCGTGGGCAAGGGTTTCCTTTTGCGATCTTTTGCCCATATTTCCTCCATTGACATCCATCAGTAATCTGAAATTAGAATGCAGTGTATTCAATCAAACCATGAATTACTAGATACACAATTCAAGAAATCAAACACTTCAAATTTACTATGAATTCCTCAGAATTTAATACAAAGTGGACAAGTGGGTCATAAGAATTATGGATGATCTAGACTGGCAAGAGAAATTATTATAATTGATACTCACCATGGGCGCTTCGGATCGTGCTCGAACTGAGACACGGGCTTTCCTCATGGTGGCTTCTGCTGCAGACTGATCTGCGTTGTTTTTCGAATTGGCTAGTTTGGGGACTTTGTTAGAAGTCCAATCTTGAGATACTTGATCTGGGCTACCCTCTCTTGCATTGAGCCTTTCCTGATCATATGGAACTATTTCACCATTACTGTTTCTCAGATTCAAGTCCTTGGACACCACTTCCACATTGTTGCGAGGGGATCCTGCGTGCTCTCGGCTTCTCCCATCCGAAGAAGTCTGAGATGGTTCATCTGTCTCCCCAGTTGCAGCTGGACCCAAATCCATGAATTGTCTTGGAACTACGAGCTCGCCACCAACCCGATGTTTCTTCTCATCTGTACTCTAAAAACATTTAGAACAACAAAAGAAATTTAGATAGGCTGAGCTACAATGAACAAATGAAGTATGTACAAGATAAAGGGAGTCTCTCTCACCAATCCAAGTAAAAAAGAAAAATTTACCTGATGTGGTTGTTGCTGTTCAATCTTCTGATTCTGCTCTTGAATCAATGAGTAAAGATGCACCTGTAAGGCGCTGTAATTATTGCTTACATCCCTTAGTAGTCCTTTCAACCGCTGGTTCTCCTCATTGAGTCGATCGAGCTCAGCATGTAGCTTCGATAACTAAAATGATTAAGACATCATCTAGTTAGAAATTAGAAAAGCAACAAATAACTATATAACCCGTCTGGGAGATACAAGGATTAATCGAGATAGAATTGATAAACCGGGATAGTTTCTTCTATTAGTTGTGCAGTTAACTATTCTAATTGAGCAATAAAATATCTACAGTTTGATCTGTTTAAATTGAATTCAATCACTCTCTTCTTACCTCACTTTTCTTTCCTTTTTCTTCGGTTGAGATCCCATCATCAACCACGGATTGATCACTTCCCGTATTTGGAGTAAGAAGGTGCAGACCCGTCTACACAATTAAACAAAAAAAAAAACCAATCAATCAATCTAAGCATATCTACAGAGCAGTAAAAAGATGAAAGAAGAAAAACCCATCAACGGTCACTTACATTTACATTAGAATTCCCTCTCCCCTCCTCAATTGGATCTTCCTTTTTGATATTACAAAGACTTGTGGGTGCCTTCACATCATCAAACTCCTGCACCCGAGCACTAGTCTTCTTCACCGCGAAGAAGTCCATCTCATCAACTCTCTTCTTCTCATTCTGAGAGAACCCCACACCCGAAAACCGGTCGTTGGAGTCCATAAGGTCGTGGTGGGTGGGATTCCACTTGGTTTGAGAGCTGAAGAATGAGTCAGTTTTGGTCGGAAACAATCGAAGAGAGCTAGAATCTATGGTGAGCCCCCCATTTCTGTCCATAAATGAAAGAACCCAGAAAGCTAGACAGAGAAAAGAAGAAGAAGAAGAAGAAGAAGAAGAAGAAGAAGAAGAAGAAGGTGTATGAACTATGAAGTATCAATGAAGTCTTTTCTGGAGCAGTTCCAAAGGCAATAAAAAGGAGGAGGAGGAGTCCGGTTGGATGGAGAGTGGTTTGAAATGTGGACGTACTGACGTGAGATGGTGCGTCAGGTTAAGACAGCTGGAGTGGAATAGAAAGAGGAGAGAAGGTCCCTCACACGGCATGAAGACGGCGAAAGAGAGCGAGCGTCTGTCGACTTGCGCCCTCTCTTTTATTAGTTGTTAGCTCCTTTTCTATTCATCTTCTCCAAATACAATATAATAAGAGAGAAAGAGAGAGACAGAAAGAGAGAGATTTGTCATTTGATTTGAGGGAGTCAAGGTTCGCATTGACCCGTTCAAAAAAAAGAAGAAAGAAACGCTCAGGGATGAATCTACCCGATTGGACCGGCGCTGCCCACGTGATGCCTTTTGACGACTACGGGAGACGGGGGTGGGCGTGGGGTGTGGCCCATCCGTGGAAATTGGGAGGATTTGTAGTATGGCTGATCTTGACCGTTTGCTAGCTGTTGTTTTTATTGTTCATCCTTTGTATTTACTGGTTCTATCATAAAAACCTCTTTCATTTGCTGGTTGTTGGTTTAATTGACTCTTTGTGTGTTTCCGTATAGACGAGTGCCAAGGTTTGACTGGCATTTTCACGATAGAACATTTTTATTTTTGGTTCCTGTTTTTTTCCTTTGGGAAGTTTTAGATGGGTTGAGAATGACCCATGACCCATGGGATACCCATAATACAGGTGAGATTTTTGTAAGGCCAGTGTATGAGGTGGAGAATCTTCAATTTTCAAAGTTTAGTTGGAAGACCAATTATAGAAAATTCACATTTGGTAATTACATGTTCTTTTTTTTTTTTTTTAAAGGAATTAAGCCATTTGAGATTTTCATTTTTTGGTGATTCTTAGGACTGACCGACCCCTTTAGTTAAATATGAAAATCCTCAACTGTAAATGGAAAGGTGTAATATCCTCAAATTGCAAATTCCTCATCTTTATCAAATGCGACATAAGAAATCGGAGGTAAAAGGAGCCGTATCCCTGAGGCAGTGAGGTGGCCTTAAATCTGTGGATTTCTCATGGGTTACCAAATGTCACCGTATGGGTTTCAATTTTACATGGTTTCCGTGTATGGTACTTCTCTTCACAAGAGTAGAAAACAATTATAGAGATCTTCTCACTGATTCATAAAAAAGTGCAAAAAAAAAATCAATTCCTGTGATCTCACTTTGATGTGAAGACTTTATGAATAGAAAATGAAATATATCTGTTAGCTGCTTTTTTCAGCAATGGTAAGGAAATCAAAGTCTTGTTTACACATTTGTGTAACCACTTTTTTGTAGAAAAAATGTGAAGAATGAAAATGATTTTTTACAATTATAAATTTCATATTTTGTGCGGCCTCTTTTCCACAAGAAGAGTGGAATAATAAACTAACTTTTCTGCAATTCCACAAAAATACTTATATTTTCAATGGGAACGGAGGGGGTCAGACTTGGTTTTTTTGAGCGAAAAAGGTTTTTTGAAGAACTGGTTTTCTGTGGTGCCATACAAATGTATGCTCTATGGGAGGTGAGCATAAAGAGTGAACTTATATGACTATAAAATAAAAATATTACGCCAAGCATGAAATTGAAGTGTCAAAAAACTAACTAGAAAAAAAGAAAAATAAAAAACCTATACAAATATTAAAATTTTCTCCTGAAAATTCACTACTTCTTTGTTATAGTTATTTTCAGTAGCTACAGGAGGAAATATCTTGGGTATGTATATCTCTACTTTTGCATCCTTATTTTTTTATTTTTATTTATAAGAGAGGGATAATTTCTCCAAGATTAGTGTCATTTTCATCTTTTTCTTCACTCCAAAAGATACCCAACATATCTATACCATGATTCTTTCCCTGAATTCTTTACATTTGTCCCTCATCAAATGTGAATCAAGATAAAAGTAATCAAGCCCTCTTAATGAGCAATTAGTTGAAAATCTGAGTTGTTATCCTCTAGTGGGGCTTTCTAATTTTTTATGAGCTAGTCCCACCTTATAAACTGTGTAAATCATTTAATTAACCATCTGCTCAATTTTTTTGCCAGGAACAACTCTAGTGAAATGAATATTAAGGATATCCTATAGATGGGATCCTCTTGGGATCCTAGACAAAATTTTTGCGAGGGTCTTGAGTGAGAGTCCAGCTAAGAAAAATAGTTTTGTAATTTTTTTTTCTTTTTCCTTTTATCTTGATTCCTTCTATCTACAGTATAAATGATCTTAAGATCATTAGAGGGTCATGAAATAAATGCCCTCTTAGAAAGATTTCACTCTAATATAAGTAAGATCCACTAATTTTTGGTTTTTGAATCATTGGACATTATTTGCCCCTTCTGAAAGTCAAAAGATTCTAGCTCCACCACCAGTTATTCTCTCTTATGTTTGAATTTGCAATCTTAGAAAATTCTAAAAGCCCCCTTTATTTTCATGAGTTTTTTCTTTAATGCTATTCTCTCCACTCTAAGAGTAGCACCTTTCAAGGAAAATTTTCTAATTCCGCCATGAGAAGAAAAAAAAAATCTATTGTGAACAATATTTTCAATGTCCATTTTCTCGGTCTACTTTACTTATCCACAGGAGCCCCCATTTGTCAAGAAGAAAAACAATGTCAATTCTCTTACACACCTACTCCTTGTGGAATTTGTCTAAATCTACAATTATTACTTACCACATGTTTTGCCCATCATTAACCCATACTCAGATCTAACCAATCCCCTTGACTTTTATAGACACTGCCATGCATCTCAATTCTCATCGGAACCACGTGAAGCTAATATCCTTTCTTTTCCCTGGTATAAAACGTGACGGTCATCCTCCACACTAAAACAACAGGAAGAAAAAAAAAAGGCACCGGCGATTTATAGTACGTGCCAAAGACAATCAAGATTTTAAACCTTGACTGATTTGATTTGAGGTAAAGTATTTGATCGGTAGCGCAGTCCTGAAAATAGCAGCCATGATTTGTTAAATTGCACATAAGCTTAGGATCTTCAAATCACTCAAGACAGGGATTAACAAATGATGACACCTTGTCTGCTTACTTTTATGAGTGTTACCCTGAGAATTAGCAAGATTTCATTTTTACAGACTCCAGCATTTTACAGGCGGGTTTTTATGAGGGGGCCCCACCATGTCGGCTCAGAGTCCAGCCTGGTAGGGTAGGTTTGGTTCTTTTTATTCTTTTGGTAGGGTCCTGTTGACTTCATGATTCGGCTGTTTTGGAATGGCGTTTGAACGGGTTTGGACTTTGGCAACCAGTCGGTGGATTAAGATAATCCAATAACAAATGTTGATTGGGTGAAAGACAAAGCCGCTTTGAGATAATTACTCAAATTAACTTCTTCTGGCACTGGTTTATTATGAAAGAGAGGATTGGGAGATGAAAGTTTCAAGGAATTGTGTGAAACACAACTTCTAAAATTACAGGGGTGAACAATCTACTAAGGGTAAAAAAATTATCTTTTAAGATTATTTCAAAATTATCCTGAACTTGTTTGTACCATGGACCAGGTGAAGCATGCAGTTGTGTCATTTATCAATATGATATGCTAGTCCATAATGTTTACGTCACTCCTCATTGCAATTACTCAATTGACCAAATCCGGAAAATCCGCTCGCTCTCTCTCTCCTCGTCTTTTTGAGCTTGCTAACCGATTGGTTGTGAGGCCACATGATTTTATATGGACTTTGATAACGTAAAATGTTTAGGCATCTAAGTTTTTTTTTGTAATTTCTAAGCTGAGCGTGGGGCCGCATAATTTGAAGGGAAGCTAACATTGCATGTTGCAAGTTAATTCTAGTCTTGTGGATTCCCTAACCATTTGACTTTTAAGCCTTGAGCCCCATGATTTTGACTTTGAACCCTGTAGGTGTTATAGGTAGTCACGTGTAGGTTGTGAATTTAAAGGGCGTGGGCTAAATAGATTTTTCTCTACTTTCTTATAGCTTAAACTTTTAGAATGTAATAGTTAGTGGGACTTGATATGATAATATAGCTAGCTAGTTGCGAGTTTAATATATGTTTTTTTCATAATCAAATAGATTAATCATACTTAAGATGAATTTATTCGTAAAAGTCCCTTAAAACTATTGAATAAGACTAAGCTTGGGGCCAATGAATCTGTATCTCAACTACCAATTTGTCTATCACATGAAAAGGGGTCCTCATTGGTTTCCTTTAGCGTTATCCATGTGAGATCCAATTCCCTGCCCTAGGGATGTCCATAAGGCTACCCATCGGCAGTGGCCAGCATGTGAAAATAAATTTAAAAATATAATTTTAAATAAAATGTGATTTTATTTGGCCCATGATCTCACCATGGCACAGCCTGTTTTACACTCCTATCCTAATAATAAGAGATCTCACCACTACCGTAAAGCGTTGGTCAAACGGAGGAAATCTTACAAATAACCACTTATATTTCAACAATTTCAACTATTATCTATTTTTTTAAAATAATTATAAGCAGATGAACTCGGTCAAACATCTTGACTTAAATGCAGCTAGAGCCTAGAGAGTACTTTTCGACTCACGGGCCGAATCAATGCATTATAGTGTTGAAAAGAATGAAATATTCTCTTAGATCCAACCATGTTAAGATGAAAGCCAAGATATTAACAATCAACATTAAGTCAATTTAGCTACGCTTAACGGCTTAAGTTTAATTGAACTTGATTAGGTCCAAAGATATTTTTCTTTCTTATCATGAAATAAATCAAATTGCATCAAGATGTAAATATCCAACCTCTCAAAGCTAGTCAAAGTGACTGATATTTTTGTTTTGTATCATGAAATAAATCAAAGTGCTCCAAGATATAAATATCCAGCTTCTCATAGCTAGTCAGGGTGAATGCCTGAGATTCTAAAATTAATTAGAGTTGGACTCGCAAATTCATAAAGATTTAGAATAAGACTAGTTGAGTCCATGTAATTGTAAAAAGTGAAAAAGTGCAAATTGATTTTAGATGCAGCTAGGGTCTATCAAATTGCATCTTGACTTGAATGCAGCCGCAGCTAGAGCCTAGAGAGTACTTTTTGACAAACGGGCAGAATTCAATGTATTATATATCGATGAAAAGAATGAAATATTCTCTTAGATCTAACCATGTTAAGATGAGAACCAAGATATTAACAAGCAACGTTGAGTGAGTTTAGCAACGGCTAACGGCATAAGTTTAATTGAACTTGATTAGATCCAAAGATGTTTTTGTTTTTTTTATCATAAATTAAATCAAATTGCATCAAGATATAAATATCCAACCTCTCATAGCTAGTCAAAGTCACTGATATTTTTGTTTTGTATCATGAAATAAATCAAATTGCATCAAGATAAAAATATCCAGCTTCTCATAGCTAGTCAAGGTGACTGCCTGGGATTCTAAAATTAATAGAGTTGGAATCTCAAATTAATAGAGCTGAAATATTCATAAAAATTTAGAATAAGACTAGTTGGGTCTATGTAATTGTAAAAAGTGAAAAAGTGCAAATTTCCACAGAGAATAATCAAAGGGTACGGTCAGGTCGGCTTTTATAAGTAAAATTTGCATGCTTGTGCTGTTCCAAGGTGGCCCATTTGGTAGTGGACCACAATTGAAGATGACTAATAATAAATAAGGGAAGATACAGTGGGAGGGCTCCATTTGACCAAGATTTTATGTCGACAGAAAGAAGTCTACATTTCAAGGCTGGCAGCCAACCTAGAACGTGGAAACCAAAGAGCACAAGCCCTACATGGTCCTTCTTAAAGACCCCCCGCCCAAAGTGCCGACCCCTCTTTATACTTTAATTAAAGAAAACGTGTAGACTGTTTTTCGTTTTTGTTTTTGTTTTTTTTTTTTTTTTTGGTAGAAAACGTGTAGACTTTTAGCCCATGACGGGGAAACTTGGAAGGACTCCCCCGACACAAACGACCCTTTGTGGAATTAGAGGATTCCTCATTCCGTAAATATTTGTTTTTATGAAACGTGGAATCAGGGAGATAATATATTAGGAATTTCAAATGCTGTCCCACATTTAAATTTACAAATCCTTAAGACCCATGAGCATTTTTCAAATTGATATTTAGTGAATTTAAGGAATTTTGTGAAAAAAAAAAAGTAAAGGCAAAGAAATTTCAACCATGCCCCTATAGGAAAGGCTTTTTTTGAGAAATTGTAAAAATTTAAATTATTTTTATGGTTGCTCTTGTGGAAAAGTGTCCATATAAAATGAGAATTTTATTTTATCACAGAAAGCCTTTTTTTTATTTTTATTTTTTGTGATGACCTAAGGTTTCCTTAGCCACCCCTAGCCTTTAAATCTTAGGCTTTTGCCCTTGAGGCTGATTCGATTTTGAAAAGTAATGATTATTCCTAGGGTGGGCACATGCATATATGACTGCATAAATATTACTCGAATAATGCAAGAGGCGGGAGTAGAACTTAAGACCATGGGAGAGCAAACCCAAGATCTAAACCAACTGAGTTACTACCTTGACAGCCATAAAGCATTTCTGTAAGAGATTGGCTAATTGAAATCAAGATTAAGGCGATCACCCTGTTACAGGGAGACGACGGGGAGGGAGAATAGAGGGGAGAGAAGAGGAGGGAGGAAGAGAGAGGGAGAGGGAGAGGGAGAGAGAGGGAAGGGAGGGAGAGGGAGAGAAAGCAAGAAAGATGGAGGGGAGGAAGAGGGAGGGGAGGGGAGGGAGATCAGCCGTCAGCTTCCTTCGCCGGAACTTGCGATCATTGCCGATAAGGGAAGGTGGGAGAAGAAGAGAAGAGAGGAGAAGAAGGTGAGTGGGGAGAGAAAGATAATTTTATTTTTATTTTCTAAGAAAGGATTGAGTACTGAGTCCAATCTTGAATTTAAATAGCTAGTCCCTTCCTGTAATCCTCTTTTTATTATTCGTACTAAACAAGGATTTTACTTGCCATACAAATGTGCCCCATGGGCTCCCCATATAATTTTGGATAATTCTACAACTAAATAGACATATGTAAATGCCAAGGAATGACAAACAGATGTAGTTTTAAAATCTCCAACAACGAGAATTTACATGAGGAATTCTTGCATACATACAAGCGAGTTGAAATACTGAGATATTGGAAGAAAGAGAAAAATGAAGTCTCTCTCTCTCTCTCTCTCTCTCTCTCTCTCTTATTTCTATGAGGAAAATGTGTGGCACCTCACCCAATAATGCGCTGCATGAGAAGTTAGAACAACTTCATTGTTAATGAAAAGAGCTTTTTGTAAATACCCCCCTAAGGTTCTTGGATTTATAAAAGACCCATGTGATTTTAGTAGTTATATTGCATTTTCATCAAAATACCTACTAGGTTCCCAAAATAAATATTCCTAACAAAAATGGGCAACTATCTTATGGTTTGTATTGAATTTTTTTAAAAATACCAACTTTACCCTAACACCCATTAAATGAAAAAAAATAAGTATATTATTTTTTTATCCAACTTCCAATGGCCTCACTCTCAATACCTCTCTGATGCTCATTAAGCTTAATGATTGTTTTGAAACTCTCATCAATTAAATAGTGGGCCATGTATGGATAGAATCAATTATAAGTAGATGTTTTGATTGCCATTATGATGGATTTAGACAACCCTTGAATTGAAAAAAAAATAGATTTATATAGAATATACTCTCCCACTAATTGTAACTTTTAATGTTACAAGAGGAAAAAAAATAATAATAAACTAAGCTTTTAGAATTATACATATAGGGGTAAAAGAGATAGGCAAAATTGTCATTCACTTTAAAAACTTATGGTGGCTAGAAGTTTCTTAATTTTGAGAACACATAAGGTATTCAAATGAAAATATAGTAACCTATTTACAAATATTAAAATCACAGAGCCTATTTGCAAATCTTACAAAGCTTACGAGGGTCTTTACAAAAAGCTCCAACGAAAATCTTATGGTCGCACAAAACCAACCTAAATTCCAAAATCAATCTTCCTATCCCTCTTTCCACTTTCTCTCCCCGCGCACATCAAGTTGAAGTTATTGAAGTTGCGTGTGGGATAAACAAACAGTGGAAAAGAAACTTTTCCATGCCCCTCTATTCACATGCATGCACTCCCTTTCTCGGGTTTGGGATTCAGAATGACATTTCCTAACGATTCATTGTAGCCAAGGAGAGTCATCGTTTTCAATAGCTTGTCGAGTATTCTATTCCAAAACACAACAACATAAACGGCGCCAACCGTTTTTTCAAACGCTCTTTCTGGACGTTTCAAATATTTGTTTGTACAGGTCTAACCTTGAATGTAGAGTAAAAACCATGTTCTGCAATTTATTTTTTTATTAGTGCATGTAACCTCACCTCACCAACGACAGACGATTCTTTATTGGTAATAACGAAGCAGCAGTCCCACCTCTGAAATCTTCGTCGAAGCTGCCTACTTTATTCACTCTCCTCCTCATGGTAATCTCATGTCAGAAATGTTGCAACCGATCGTAGCTGCTTGTGGTTTAAAAATTCACCATTGAAGCACAACTAAATATAAGAATGGCAATGGATCAATGGTCAGGTTGAAGGTGAATTCACCCGGCTCTTGTTCTTATTTTAGGGTGAGTTTGGTAGTGGGCCTATTGCGTCTCTAGCAATTATAGATGTTCAAAATTGCACCCTCGTCTGGTTTTGAGGCGATCTTGGATGCTGACCAACATTTGCCTCATCATTATCATTATCATCCTCCTTTATATAGGCTTGAGACCATAGTTAAAACTTGTGAAGTTGTAATATTTTTCGAGACCAGCTATATGCCTAGATTATAAATTAATATTTAATTATATATTTTACACCACATCAAGTTTCTTGCTCATTGAGCTGTGTTTTGTAATTTTTACTTATTTGGTATTGTAAATATTGTTGATAGGTTTTAGGAGCTCGGTTTTCCCCCAAGCTTCTTTATGTATTAGGTTTTCCTCTTTTTAAAGTAAGGGTTTATTAATAAAATTCGGGATGGAACCCCTTACCTAAAATAATAATTATAATATTTTTTACACTTTTTCTTATAACTTCCTTGTAGCAACTTTGTAGGTTTACCTAAAAAAGAAAGAAAGAAAGAAAAAAAAAACTGGAACCAAACCCGACTTAATACCATCCCAGTTACATGTATATTTGAAAAAGCTCATAATCTCGTTGTATGATTTTTTTTAACTTGAACTAACGCCCTTTTAAGGTTGCAACATTAAGCATCTTTTTTTATTCACCATGTATACGCTCTTGTTATCACCATTGACAACTAAGTCTCATTTGGGCGTGGGCAGATGCAAGAAGTCTCCCTTAGGGGGAACACTGTGCAGAGAAAAATTACATGGGAGGGCCACATAAAAAAATGCATGTAGTTTTTTAAAGTATGTAATGGTTTTCTTCAATGCTCAAACTTGTTATACCTTAACTTTTTTCCTATTTTAGACAACCCCAGATGGCAGTGGGAAGAATTAGATTCTCTAATATTTTTTTATATAAAAATGTGATAAAAATCTTTAGAAAATAGAAAATTTTGCGAACCTTCAATTTTGTATTGCTTTTATAGTATCTTGTAAAAAAAAAAGAAAAGAAACCACACTAATGTAAAGTTGTTTAGATTAGATTTAAATTACAAGCTCAGTAATCTCTTTTTCTTTTTCTTTTTTTTTTTTAGAGTTAAACTCATGCACTCTAACATATAAGATTTAAGTCCAAAATTTGTCTTCCCCCAATGGCGCAGTTCAGATTACAGATCTAAGTAGTTAGGATTTCTAGTTAAAGGTGCACCTTCTCCATTCCAAGAGCTTCCTTACTCTAATTGAACTTTGCCTGTCCCCTCCTGCACTTGCAATTGTTTTTTCATGCCACCGTCAAGATCCGACGCTCGGGCACGGATGTCTGGTGACTTTAGTCAGCATCAAGGGCCCATGCATCCATGCTTCCATTTCTGGACCTCACAGGCCACAAGTCACAAGCAAGTTACATGTGAAACACAGACTTTTCCTGATACCTCATCCACCGCCCACTACCTATGTTGAAATGTTATTATCATCATGATGAGGCCCTGGATCATCACTTGACTCTTCATTCATGGGTTCTTCTAGTCTTCTATGAATGGGGCAATAAAGTCGAATTGTTAATGATTTTTAGTACTTGTGTGAAGACCAGCGAGATTAACATGTGGATATGCATATAAGTCGGAATGATGGACTACAATGCTTGATTTTTAGAGTAGGGGAGATTGTTGCCGTGGCAAATAATCCTCATTTATGTGATAGAAGCCCCGAAGAATTTGCGTTTGACAATTGTATTGCCTCAAGAATTTTTATTTTGGGGATTTTCAGATCATGGGATTTAAAAATCTTCAATTTTGTGGATTTATGTATTGGTATTAATAATTTTATGTTTTGATATTAACTTTAGCTATATGTATGCCGACTCTGATACGAAGTTGTTGACAATATGAATCCTTAATGAGTAACTCTTATTCCACCAGCAGTGATAATCTTCGATTACAAACATGTCCCAAGAATAGTTAGAAAAAAATAGTCTCTAATGTCAGATCCCATTAAGATGCATGCCAATCACGATATATTAAAAATAAAAAGTTTCATCCTCGTTGTAGGTGTACTATGATTAAAATAAATAAATTTTCAAAATTTCAAAATTCATTTGATTGTTTAATAAGATCTGATGACTCAAAAAGCAGTTAAGTGTGAAGGGCCAAAATTTGATCAAATGAAGAAACCCCGGGGCCCGCAAAGAGTAAAAAATTTTCCCCTTTCTTCTAGAATTGTGAGGTCGTTCGGATGAAGAATTAAAAACTTGTGACGGGGAGATGGAGAAAAAACCAAAGGACTAGTCTTTATTGTGGGGGAACGATTTCTAGGTAGATGGATAGGGTGGGGCGACATTGAAGAAAGCTGACCAAGGTCAAGTTGATTTAGCAGTTGTGGGGTCTTTATCAAACAATAAAAGCGTCCACATGGAGACTCTTTTTCTAGTGGTTTTGGCTCCTCCATTTCGTTTGGGTTGTGTCAGCCACATTATAAATGAAAAGCTTTTGGCAGGGGCTGGTTTAAGCTTTAGTTTTGTTCTTTAGGATTTTGGGTTCCACTTCTATCCTTTGCATTATCCGTTATCAAGATAATATATATGTGGTCATGTATGTACTTTTTTAGAAATAGTCCTTATTTATCATAATCGGGTGACTCAAAGGTTGGGCGAGCAAGAAATATCCTATGTTATAAAAAAAATAAAAAATAAAAAATAAGCCTTTGAAATGGATAAATTGCGTGTCACCATCTCTTTTGATTTGAAATGTTTACAAGCAACACGTCTTCTACAATAGACTAAGAGATGGAACTGTTTATTATCTATCAATATATTATAATAGATAAGCCTATGAGAAGCGCTGTATAATTATCTTGTCAATGACCTATTTTCCAAATATAATGCAACCAAGGAAAATGGCCACCAATAAACACAGGATGCAGGGAAAAATGGATCGGCTCCGCCTTGTCACTGGACCTGCATTAATTTAAGTCAGGAAGGTTGGAAAGGTTGCAGGTGACCTTGCCTCATGGAGAGTCAGGGTTAGAATTCTTGCATCCTGTGTTTTATATGAGAAATGTCTCCATAAAACTAGTTAGGGATTCCCCGGAGAGATGGAACCAAAATGGATTCGGATTGGGATCCGGATCTGCCTTTATAGATCTGGATCTTCATCTGAATCAGAATTCCACTCTAAACCTATGTTGCATTCGGATTTGAAATCAACTTAAAAAAAAAGGATCTAGATCCAAAATAAGACATAAACTTTATTAGTATAGTTCCAAAAAAAGAGCTTCAAAAGAATTCTTTTAAATATCAATATGAGGCCATTACATTGTATAT
The DNA here is from genome assembly GCA_037013555.1 of Sextonia rubra. Classification (NCBI taxonomy): domain Eukaryota; kingdom Viridiplantae; phylum Streptophyta; class Magnoliopsida; order Laurales; family Lauraceae; genus Sextonia; species Sextonia rubra. Next base: position 18,025,443 of record JASUAD010000016.1, on the reverse strand, counting down.
AATAAAAGTTAAAAATATTACCTTTCAAAAAAAAAAAAAAGCCTTTCTAAAACACTAATGATAAAACGTAAAAAGACTCCACTATTAATGTAACTTGTATGCTCTTAATACCTATATATTTATTGTGTGAATGTAATTATCCTGTATGCCGATCTGGTTTTGAGTCCGAATGTTTGGCATCCTCTATGCATGGATTCCGATTTGGATCTAAATTTCTCTGGATTCGGATCCCCATTTTTTCCAAATGCTAAATAGGTTCAATGCCTGCTTTATTCAAAAGCCTAGACCCTAGAAATGTGTTTACCTTGGGCCCAAATGGTTAGTTTTGATTGCCCTAGTTCCACTCGAAGCGAGTGGCATCAAAGTTGAGTGAATCTCTATTGAGTCCCAGTTAGTTGTAGGACTGCCTGAGTTACTTGACTATGAGGAGGTTGGGGTTTGATACAGTGATATTGCTTTTGTTGGGTTTTGTTTTGTATTCCGGTCTAGTCGGTTCGGTCGTCTAATTTAGCAAGAACTGAGATTCAGGTTAGGGGTATTTTAATCATTGTGTATGGATTTTCTTGTTAGGTAAGAAAGTTAGAACTATATATACTTATATATTGTAATCCTAAAGCTTGAGGGGATTAAGATGAGATCATGATAAATGAGTTCTCTCCTCCGTAGATGTAGGTAAGGTTGTCGAACCACGTAAAATTGTTGTGTTTATGTATGTAATTGCTTGATGGTGTTATTGCTTGTGTTTATCGTGGTTGATCCGTTGATCGCAGGTAATTTTTGTAGCGTTGCTTTTCCCAACAGCTTGATGATCTAGATAACTTATATGATGGCCTACCCTGATTTCACGTCACTATGGTCGAGGACAAACTGCTTAAGGCTGGATAATTGTCAAACAATTCAATGGCTAGCATCTGTAGCAAGTCATTCTAAACGAGAGTGACAGTTTTTTCTCAACCAAAATGAAAGCATGGATGTCTCCAAAATTCCTTGTATCAATAGAGTAGCTTATGAGCCACACCAAAACTTTCTTTCACTGGATTGTCCTAACCACTCATTTACCAAAACTCGCTTTCACTGGATTATCCTAACCACTGATCACTTACTAGAACTTGTAAAGTAACTGAAGATGATCAAGTATAACACTTTGGGCATGTTTGGATTGGAAGGACTTTGTATTAATTGTCTACTGGTCAAATTTCAACTTGATTAGATGAGCATAACCATTGAATCCATGAATAGCCTCTAAAATAACAACAGTTCAATGCCGTTAAGGCGGTAGCTCACTTGGTTTGAGCTTTGGGTTTGCTCTCAAGGTCTCAAAATCGACTCCCACCCCTTATATTATTTAGATACTATGTTTGTAGCCATGTGTTCATCAGAATCGTGTAAGCTTTGGGCAGGAGGCCAAGGGTCTGAAAGCTGAACTTGCGATGATTGCCTTAGGCCATCAAAATAAATAAATTAATTAATTAATAACAATAGTTCAACCTTATTAAGTGGTTGTTTAATTTTTGAGTTGGGGTGGAAAGGTCTGAGTTTCTTCATGTTTTTTTATTTATTTTGTGCTGGTTCATTTAATAAAAATCATCCTTTTAGCAAAATAAGTAAATGAAACTGACATAGAAAACTTGTAGAGGCAGTTCACTAGTTAACCAACCTTGGACCATTACCTACGGCTAAGAGGAATTGACTCATTGACCAGTGAGTTAACTTCCTGAAGGCTCATTCTTGATAGATTTGGCCAAAGTAATACCGACACTGGCAAGTGATAATGCTGTTCAGCACATTAAAAATCACTATGAAAATAACCGCTTAATTGCTGGCCCATTAAAAGTAGAGGCGCAAGAGGGGCCGGCTGGACCGGGGCTTTGACCAAGCCCATCCTCAGCTAACATTTCTAAACCCACATGGACGAGGCCAATGTGGTTCATGTGTTTATAAAAACGAAACGGTCGAAACGAAAGGTCCCACCCCAACATAAAGATACTGAAGATTGGACAAATGATGCATAAACTCAACCTTCTGTCCTCAGTGTCCTCTGCCGACCATTGGTTTAAGGAGGTCCTATTCTTATGGGTCCCAACAATTTTAATCACGTTGGCCATGGATTGCTTACTCCATTAACTACTAAACAATTAAAATCCTTTGTATGTATATCCCAAGTAATAGTCCTTGCTCGTTAGAATTGGGTAACCCCGAGCTAGAGACCATAGGCCTGAAAGTTGGTAAGGATGCCTTGGATCATCAATAAATTAAAAAAAATTACAATCCTTAAGAGGTTTGCATTTGGCAATTGGCATCCAAAAGAATTGCTGCTCTCATATTATCAATGAAATTAATCATCGTTTGCAATTTGGTCAGCATAACCGATGTTCCTTCGACATCATCCATAAATTCAATAGGTTCAGTCAAAGTAGGCCCCACCATCTGACTGCATTTGGTTGGTTGGTATTGTGTTGTCATTGAGCTTTACGTGGCTCGATTAGTACATTCTACCAACTGATTAGTATATGAACTTTTTTTTTTTTAATGACCCAGGAGTATCCCGCCGCAGCCGGGTAGAAGGTAATTCGGACCTTTGGCCTTCAACTAAGGGTTACTTGATTCTGACAAGTAAGGACTAATCTCCAGTGGCAAGGCCATACACATAGTATACAAATAACGCAAAGGACGAGAGTAGAACTTGAGACCTTAGGTAGCAAACCCCAAGCTCAAACCAACTAAGCCATTGTCTAATGTAAACACTATATATTGGAAATGGTTTCATACCATTCATGTTTGCACCATTTACACACCAAGTATTAAATCATAAGGTCGTTTGTCTTTTTCGTATGAGATGTGTAACTGCAATTTACATATGTAAATATTTCATATGTAAACTTCACATATGTAAACATTACACATGTGTTTTAGTTTACATCGTTTGTCAATCGATGTCATTTTCGTATCATTTACACATGTAATTCATTTTACCACGTTTGTTTGAATTGCATGTGATAATATAAGAAATTCATTTTGAATTACAAATCTATGTATATACATATATGTTACTTTTATTCCCAATGAAGGCCCCTCTCTTCCTATTACAAAGTAATGAAGAAGTGTATCCATGAATTTAACTTATTTCAATATATAAAAAAATAAATTCATTTTATATTTCAATTCCATGTAAATAAACAAATTGATCCCATAAAGTTCAATGATATTTTCATTCTTCAAAATCATGGAAAAAATGTGTCCATCCATACAAAATATACATTTCAAAAAATGATTTACATCTACCTATATGAAATATATACAGTTCAAAAAAAATTTCAAAGTACCCATATAAAATAAACTTCCATCATATATCCAAAATGAAAATTTTCTCAAATGTAAAAAGTGAGAGAATTTCTACATTTCAATTCATCGAACTCTCCTATTAGCATTCGCATCCCACATATCTTTTGCTATTGCATCTTGTAGGCGATAAACATATTGACTATCAGATTCTTCATTAATTGCTTTATTTTGATGATCATCATTGTCTTCCACATCAGAAAATATTCTTTCATGACGATGATGATCGTAGAATTCATCCCCACTTAGATTTTTCATCATAATAAAGTTGTGTAAGACAGCACATGCATTTACAATCTTGACTTGTGACTTGATAGGATAATTATGAGGTATATGTGTCAAAATTGGAAATCGTTCCTTCTACAACCTAAGTGTTCTTCCAATAATATTCCTCAACTTTGCATGTCGAAGATTAAATAGCTCACTAGGCGTCCTAAGAGCTAATGCTTGAGATCTAAATTCCTTCAGATGATATCGTGTCCCATGATATGGTCCAATAAAACCTCGCCTATGATCATAACCAGCATTAACAAAAAAATACTTTCCTATAATGATTAAATTTAACAAGTATCAATAAAATTGTAATATCCTTAACTAGTAGACAAAAATTAAAATTATTTCTTGACCTAAATATTTACCTTCTGGAACTTGAAGATTGTGGGCTCCCCTATTTTGCATTACGTCGGAAAGAACTTTTTGATCATTAGCTGATCCTTCAAAACCGGTACATATAAATTGAAACATCATATCAAAACCTACAATTACCATTACATTTTGTGCAATAAAACCTTTTTTTCATCGATACCGTTGATGATCTTTAACTGATACCCATGCTGGAACTTAAGTACCGTCAATGACACCAATGCAATCCTATCCCAATAATAATTTAAACATGACTCATCAATAACAATTTGATTAAAAAAATAAACAAATAAAATCAAAAATAATTTGAACATACATCATAAAAATTAAAAAGTGCTACATTAAAAATATTGACTTATCTTGAAAAAGGGGTAAAATACTAGGTTCATTGGAATCTGTGCTGAAGTAGGCGTTTCTGGTTCAAGAAGTTTAATATAATTAGGACAAATATAAAAGAGTACATCGAGAACAGCATTGAAATATTTGCTAATTGTTTGGCCTGAATGCTGAAATTGAATTTGCATTACTCGATTTCTCTAACTATGCCCTATAGTAGTTAGAAAGATGGCCACTTGTTCTTCTACAGAAACTCTTTTTGTTTCACGCAGTAGCCCTTCTCTTTTTAATAAGTTACATAATTCTAAAAATACATCAGTCCTCATGCGTAGTAAATCATATGAATTATAGGGATTACTCCTAATGAGGTACTAAGTAAACTCATGACCAGACAAAGATAACTCATATACTCGCTTTCTTCTATTGACCCTCTTCTGTCTACATTGATGTTCCCATAAAAGTAAAACTGTAATCATTGTCATTGCTACTATATGTAAAAATATGATCTTCTTTTTTGTATCCATTACTTTTGTACTGTTCGATAAATAATTGACAAATATTAGAACGAGGAACTAATATAGCATAACAAGATGATTTATAAAATGAATTCGCAAAATAAAATATGAAGTCCATCCTAAACATATAATAAGACAATTTATAGAATGTCATCTCAAAATAAAACATAACAAGAAATCAAAATCAAGTCCCATCTTAGAAATTTTTTTTAATGACCAACAATCCTAGATAGAGCCGCTTAACTCCGCCATAAGCCACACACGACATTGATCTTTTGTTGAAAACGCAAGAAATTGACTGGCCACTTGTGGATCTTTTAATAGTCTGAGAGCCCTCACTTCTAAAGTAAGGTCTAAATCTAATTCTTCAATAGCAGCAACTATATCAGCTTGGCTTGGCCCTGACTGAGTTATTTTATCAGCAAGGTAGATCAAAGTAGTGTTTATGTCCTTAATTACATGTGTTAGATCATATTCGCTTTTAGTTTCATCCTGCACATTGCACCGAGAAGTAGCTATTAAGTGTTTCTTGGCACGTGGCGCTTCATAGACACTGTCATCCCTCTTATCAGAGCTACTTGATTCTACTGCCACATCTTAGATGGATGCTTGTGGGGCTTCCATCTGATGCGGTGGACGTTGGTTAGTCAATATCATATCTCTTCCATCAGCAATTGAATCTCCATATATAATAGCAAACTTTTCATAGTTGACCACACTTCTTCCTCGGTACATTCCAAATTTAGGATGTGCCTAAATTAATCAAATGAGAACAAAGTATTGTAATAATTATTGAATTAACAATGATAGAATTAACATTACATTAATAATTACTCAGCTTGATATAATCGTCCTACACTTGGTTACTTGCTGTAATCCTTTTTGTAGTTCATCCCAACCAAAGCCACTTAATCCGATTAGAGTCTTGATACAATTGTAATGACTCTTTATCGTTCTTAGTTGATTTCTAATTTTCTCCTTATCATATTCTACTCCGTAGTTTTCTTTCATCTTTCTTTCAATCTCTCTCCACCCTTCTATAGTCCAGCTATTTCCATCCCTTCGCCCGAGATGAATTTGTTCTATCAATATATCAGCTAATTGCTCATCAATATCATCTGACCATGTTATATTCTTCTTTTCCCTCTTACCACGTATTTTTTCAGAGGATGAACCAATATCAATACACTCAATATCTTCATGACATTTTTCATTCTCCATTTCTATAGAACATGAAGAAGTTAAACATAAACTCATCAGAGGATGAACCAATATTCAAAATCCATGATATCAACAATAGATGATGAAAGGAATAAGTGAGTTAGTTAAATATAAAAATAGTAATTGTGGGTTTTATAAGGTTAAATATGATCATATACAAGTTGCATGTACATAAACCCATGTCAGGTTTGATTTCAAACTCAGGCTATCATCTACATGTACATAACAACTACAAGGGTAGTCACTGATTATAATATAAAAAACCTATTCAATAACAGCAGCATTGCAACAAAATTCTCAACCAAGTGATAGCCTACACATCTACCCAACTCTATCATGAGAACTACAGCCCATTGAAAAGCAATCAAATGACATGCAGAGGGGTAAGATTAAAAAAATTGAATGCAATCTATAAATCCAATCGCCAATGGGAATAAAACAACAAACCTATCAGGAAAAAAACACAAATTTAATTTCTCTTCCATGAAATTGCATATGAACAGAAAATTTAACCGAGAAGGAAATGAACTCATCAAAAACATGGTGTGCACAAGACAAGACAATTCTATTATCAAGAGAACCAACATCAACCAAATCACAAGATAATCCTAGAAGTGAAAGGCAATGATTCCATTATAGACTCACAAAACAACAACGACAACAACAACGACACTGACGAACGATCTCTCAATAAGAATCAACACCTCCACAGATATCACTGCAGAAAAACATATAAGCCAAAAGCCCATAATTAGAATTCCCCAGTACCCACAGACCTTCATGAATGAAAACCCAATAATATTCAAGCAGCAATCAAGTAGAATTCTTCAAAATCAAAGAAGCTACAGCAAAAATACTAGGGATTTATCATCAAAACCCATTAAAACAATCATCAAGCTAAAACTAATTACATCGACAGAAATTCCAAAACCTAGCACAAGGAATTCTACAAAGTGGGGCAGAAACCTAGCAACTCCAACGATCATCAATTGAAATAGGGAGATGGGTAAATGGTTGAAAGGGGGAAAATAGAAAGCAGAGGAGGAAAAGGAGGAATGATAGAGAAGAAGCGAGAGTGAGAGTGAGAGACAGGGAACGAGAAGGGGAAAGAGATGAAATGGCATTCGATGGTTGAGAGGGAGAAAATAGAGCAGCAGAGAGGGAGAAGAAGGGGTAAAGCATGAACGAGAGAGAAGAAGAGAGAAAGAGAGACAGGGATTGGGAGGGGGAAAGAGGTGAAATGGGTTCGAAGGGGAAAAAAGAGGATCAGAGAGGGAGAAGAGGGGGAAAAGAGGGAAAGATAGAGAAGAATCGAGAGAGAGAGAGAGAGAGAGAGAGAGAGAGAGAGAGAGAGAGACAGGGATCGGGAGGGGGAAAGAGGTGAAATGGGTTCATCATTGAGAGGGGGAAAAAAGAGGAGCAGAGAGGGAGAATAGGGGGAAAAGAGGGAAATGCAGAGATTAGTGGGTGTCGGTTGTGATGGGCTTGTGAGGATTGTGATGGGGTGGGCCACTTGCAGTGGGCGATCATGTTGAAATCAGGCTTGGGCTACAGTAGATGAAGGAGAGATGGAGAGAGGAAGATAGGGAAGAAGAAGAAGGAGAGATGGAGATGGAGGGGGAAAAGAGAGTAGTAGAGATGAAGAGAGGAAGATAGCGAAAAAGAAGAAGGAGAGAGACAGAGAGGGGGAAAGAGAGAAGAAGAGGGAGGGAGGGAAGGTGAGAAAGAGAGAGCGTGAAAGAGACAGTGAGAGTTTGTCTTACTCGATTCCTGCTGCAGATTGCTGGGGGCGGAGAGGACTTCCTGGAGCTTGGGACGGAGACGACTTCCAGGAGCAGAGGGTTTCGTTGGTTTGCTGGGGTTTTGATTTCAAGCCCTACGCATGTTGTGATGGGGGAGTGGGGTTTCGAACTCGTAGCATTTGCACGACGGACTTGGCACGGCAAAACCGTCCGCCATTTTGCTGAGATTCCATTTCACATGGGAATGAGGTGGGTAGAGCAAATTTTCACATTATTTTCATATGTCATTTACACACTTGATGCATAAATTAGTGCAAACAAACATGAAGGTGTTTAACCATTACATATGTGTAACACTCCGACCCGAGTTGACCCGGATTAGTGGGTAATTGCGTGTGTTTTTATCGCTAAGAGTGTTTTGATTTTGTTTTTGTTTGGTTGAGTTGTGGAGAGATCGTTTGGGTTGAGTTTGACTTGGACTAGTTAGTTCGAGCCCTTTTTCGTAATTCTGGCTTTTGATTGACCTTGTCAGTTTTGCGTCATTCTGACGTCATCGCGTGTATTTCGTTGAGCTTGTCATTTCTCGTAACTGTCTTGGATCCGAATGAGTTCGTTTGCTCTCGTTGGACCGTCATTTGACTTAAACTGATAATCGTGTTAACTAATTGGACTTGTTTGTAAATTTGGCTCAAATTAAGTTATAAATATCCTACCAAACCCCTTTTCTCTCTCGATCGTCTCTGTCTCTCAGCTCACTCTCTCCAGCTCATCTCTCTCTCGGTTCAGCTCTCTTTCTCTCTTCCCCCATCTCTGATTCGATTGCTTGAGGGAGGAAGAAAGGAGCTCGTTCGCGTGTGTTTTCCGGTGGACTGAGCCAACCACGAAGTGATTCCATTTGTGAGGCAAGTATAAGCCCAAGATGTGTGAACACCGATTGATAGTGATTTGATTGTTGTGTTTTTATGCTTCATTGTGTTTCTCAGTATTGGACAGCCCCATTGAGTTCATTTCACTGTTATTTGCTGTTTTTCAGTCGTTTCCTTCAGTTTCTGTATGACTGTGACAATTCCAGAAAAATGAGTCCGTGCACTCACGGCTACGCCGTGAAATGTGCTACGGCTAAGCCGTAAAATGGCTTACGGCTAAGCCGAGACCCCGCCGTAACCCAAACCGTAGAACAGCACAGACTGTTAGCTGAAAATAACTGGATGTTGGCAATTTGCCATTCTTCTACGGCCCAGCCTGATCTAAGCCGTACATTGTCTTACGGCTAAGCCGTGGACCAGGATACGGCTGAGCCGTAGAGCAAAATACGGGTGAGCCGTAAATCCGGATGGATATTTGGGAAACCTCAGCTCAGCCGCAGTGCATAGTACGGCTAAGCCGTAAGATGCCACGGCTAAGCCGTAAGGTTACCTACGGCTGTACCGTGAGACCCTGAGAATTGAATGAAAAGGGACTAGGTTTAAGCAAAAGACCGTATATGACTTTCATGTTAGAATGTAGCTAACCTGGACATGCCCAATGGAATGTTTGAATGACATGAATGATCTCAAGGGCTGTGAATCATTCATGCTTGTTATCCAGCTGTTTAGCACCTCCCCATGGGTGTTGGTTTAAGGGACTTCGGTGCACACTCCTGACACTGCAACACTAGACAATGGTGCATCGAACAACTTAAAACTACATCAACATGCACGGTTAGAAACACTGGATAATTAGTGTAGGATTGGCTTGTAATTGACCTTGAGTCGTATAAGCATTCTGATTTGTGCAGCATATTGATTTCGGTCATGCCCTCTTATGTGTTCTGCGCTGGACCTCTCGATTCTGTGGGAAATGCAGCAACCCCAGAGCGAAGCCCGGGCGGAACCATTCTATTGTTGTATTGGTACCATTGTTATCATTGCTCCACCGGAGTACTTGCATAATTGTTATTAGTGCTTGAGATTGTTAACTGCTTATCGGCATTCGGTCTTGTTATTGCATTCAGTATCCGTATCAGTTTATGGGATGCACTTCCTATTGTTCGTTCAGTATGCTATGTATGATATGCGAGATCTGTAAGTGAGATGACATGATTGAGTGATTGATTGAGGTGCATCATCCGATTGATTGTGATTGGTATTGGCACTACTGAGCCTCAGCCTTAGGATACCCGACGGGGTTAACTTTGGTTTAGTTTAAGTGTTTACCTCTGCAGAGTGTCTTGTCCTGGGACTCCGGACCCCGGGAACTAGAGACCCATGCGTGCCCTGGCCCGGTCGCTGGTGTTCTCATCCTGATTGCTCTCGTAAGGGAGAAAATGGCCAATGTAGTAGCCACTTGATTGTTACCTGTTTATGATTCTTACAGCATGCTTATTCATTTGCATAAATTGTTTAGTATACGAACATGCTTTCTATGGATATTGCATTATGATCATTGTTCCGTATTATTCCGTATTCGACACAATTTGTGTTATCTTCTTGTTGGCTTATACTTTGCTAAGTCGTTGTACTTATGTGTTTGTCTTGTGTGTTGCAGGCTCAGATCCCTCTCCCGATCCTGCGTCGGTCGACCCGACTCCAGGAGAGGCTTACGAGGCCCCCTCCGGCCTAGAGGAGTGGACTTGATCCATCCTCCAGAGTACGGTTTGCATCATTTTGGGTTTCCCCATTCCTTGTCTGGGAGTCTGTTGAGGGGACTTTTTCTGTAATTGTAATGTGGGCTTGAGTGATATCTGTATATTGTATTTTGATTATTTGGGAGCCCTCTTCCGTAACATACGTTCCTGTATTTGTTATTGTTATCAGTTCATGTTATTTTGTAATCTCCCATTGTCTTGATACTGTGGTATGCCTTGATACGTACAGCTTCCGCGTACAGTTGTTTGCACGTGTGAATGATCCCTTGTGTGTGTATGCTTGGACGGGGTCTAGGTGTGCATGCACGGGAGTACGTGTGTCATTGGTTAGACTTTCTCTGACCCCCGGTCCCTGGGCTCGGGTCGTGACATACGTATTGTATGGTATCAGAGCATTGTCTCTCAGAGCTTTGTTTCTCAGGGCATTGTCTCTATCTTAGTGTGTAAGCATGTAGGCATATAGGACGTGGTGAGATTTCGTAGTCCAGTTCTGGACTGTTGTGTGTGGTCTCCTTGTCTTGTGAGTCTGTGTGAGTTACCGAGTGTGATAGCAGATTGACTTTTGTGTTTTGCAGGCTATGGCATCGGGATCTGGAACACACAACAACAATGATCAGGGAGATAACGAGAGTGGGTCAGCCGCTCCACAGCCACTCGTGAATTTCGACGAGCGCTTCTTGACTATGCTGCAGGCGATCCATTCTTTGCAAGCGCAGGTCGTTTCGATCGTAGACCGACAGAGTCAAACGCCAGTTCGGCCTGCAGAGCAGCCAGTGGTTTTCCAGCCTAGAGAAAGCGATCCGAATGCGTTGTACGACAAATTCAGGAAACGTGGAGCCACAGAATTCTATGGGAATGAAGATGCATTGAAGGCTGATCAGTGGCTAGAGCATACCGGAGATCTCTTCTCTACCATCGTTTGTGATGACCGGCAGAAAGTCATGCTTACGGCCTCGATGTTCTGAGAGGTAGCAAAGACGTGGTGGAAGAGTGTCAGTGCAGCCTATCTGACTATGCCTAGTGAAACAGTGTGGGAGACGTTCCAGAAACAGTTCAGAAGGAAGTTCATTCCTGCTCATGTTCGTCGTGTGAAGGAAGTTGAGTTTTTGGCCTTACAGCAGCAGCAGCTGACCGTTTCAGAGTATATTCACCGCTTCACCCAGTTGTCCCATTTTGCTGAGGACATGATCAATACCGAGGAGAAGAAGGTGAATCGTTTTATTACTGGTCTGCATCCGAGATATGCGAATTTCGTGACTGCTTTTCAGAGACCAGCTACTTTTGACGATGAGGTCGATAGAGCACACGCTGCGGAAGCCAACCACCTAGCAGAGAGAGCTATGGACTTCAAGAGGAGTGCACCAGTGAGTTCCAGGGGACAGATTCAGAAGAAATGGAAAGGGAAGCAAGGAACTTCGAGTTTCCCCGGGAGCAGATGCGAGTTTTGTGGATTTGGACATCCGACGGAGAAGTGTTGGAAGAAGTCTGGAGCTTGTTTGAGTTGCGGATCTATGGAGCATAAGATAGCTCAGTGCCCGAAGACCAGGACTTTCCAGTCATCTAGATCTATGGGGTCATCCAAGTCTCTCAGTTCAGCAGCTTCGAACAGCCCCCAGCCGTCTCGCCAGAACCAGAAGCCACAGCGTCAGACTGCTCGTGTGTATGCAGCCTCCCATGATCATGCAGAAGATGCGAAAGTGGTGGAAGGTAAAGTTCTCATTGCCCGAGCTGAAGCACATACACTATTTGATTCGGGATCTACGCGTTCGTATGTTGCACCTCGTTTTGCGGAACAGTTACCGCAACCCCCTCAGCCGCTACCCTATGTGTTAGTAGTGTCCACTCCTATGGGCAAGAGAGTGGAGTGTAGTGTATACTACCCTCTGTGCGACGTGGTGATTGAAGGTCGCCAGCTGCCAGTTGATTTGATCTTGTTGTCCATGTTGGAGTTCGATGTGATCCTTGGAATGGACTGGCTAGCGCGGTATCGTGCCTGTGTTAACTGTTACAACAGGTCGATTTACTTCGATTTTGCGAAGGGGTTTCGTTTCGAGGGCAATCAGGGGAGATGCCCGAGGCGTGTCATCTCCGCATGCAAGGCGGACCGTTTGATACGCAGAGGTTGTGCAGGATTTCTTGCCTTCGTCTCGGAGAAGAAGGAGGTGAAGCAGTTGAGCGATATTCCGGTAGTACGTGAGTTCCCGGATGTATTTCCGGAGGAAGTACCTGAATTACCCCCTGTCCGAGATGTAGAGTTTGCGATCGATTTAGTGCCCGGTACAGCACCCATTAGTTTAGCTCCTTATCGTATGGCCCCTGCTGAGTTACTCGAATTGAAGACGCAATTGCAAGATCTTTCGGAGAAGGGTTTCGTACGGCCGAGTGTGTCACCGTGGGGAGCCCCAGTGCTGTTTGTGAAGAAGAAGGACGGTACCTTACGGATGTGTATAGATTACCGGCGATTGAACAAAGTCACGATCAAGAACAAATACCCATTGCCGCGTATTGATGAGTTGTTTGACCAACTTCAAGGTGCCGCTTACTTTTCCAAGATTGATCTGAGATCGGGGTATCATCAACTCCGGGTGAAGGAAGACGATATTGCGAAGACTGCTTTCAGGACACGGTATGGACATTTTGAGTTTCTCGTGATGCCATTTGGATTAACCAATGCGCCTGCTGCCTTTATGGCTTTGATGAACAGGATCTTCGCTCCTTTTCTGGATCGATTCGTGGTGGTCTTTATTGATAATATTCTGGTGTATTCGAAGACCCCAGAGGAGCATGAGGAACATCTACGTCGAGCCCTGCAGTTGTTGAAAGAGCATCGCTTATATGCCAAGTTGTCGAAGTGTGATTTTTGGCTCGAGCAGGTAGCTTTTCTTGGTCATACCATTTCACGAGATGGGTTGGCAGTGGATCAGATGAAAGTTGAAGCAGTGATGAATTGGCCCAGCCCAAAGACTGTGACGGAGATACGGAGTTTTCTTGGATTAGCTGGATATTATCGTCGCTTTATTCAATATTTTGCCAAGATTTCAGCCCCGTTGACTCGCTTGACCAGGAAGAATGTTCCATTTCATTGGACGGACGAGTGTGAGTACCATTTCCGGATGTTGAAAGAGAAGCTTACTTTGGCTCCAGTCTTGACGTTACCAGATGGGCATGAAGGATTTATGATCTATTCTGATGCTTCTCGAGTCGGTTTGGGATGTGTTTTGATGCAACATGGCAAAGTGATCGCCTATGGCTCGAGACAACTTCGAGAGCACGAGAAGAACTATGCTACACATGACTTAGAGTTGGCAGCCGTCGTTTTTGCGTTGAAGATGTGGAGACACTATTTGTATGGCGTGACATTTGAAGTGCATTCAGATCATCATAGTCTACAGTATCTCTTCACGCAGTCTGAGTTGAATATGAGGCAACGAAGGTGGCTTGAGTTGATTAAGGATTTTGACTTCCCCATCAAGTATCATCCAGGGAAAGGCAATGTTGTTGCAGATGCCTTGAGTAGGAAATCGGAGATTCTTCAGGCTTTGGATAGCCTTTATTTTGTGAGGCATGCACAGCCAGTGGAACTGCAATTGGCGGAGAATTGTTTGACACTTGCCAGTACAGTGAGCTTTCAGCCTGACATCATTCAGCGTATCAAAGACCAGCAGTTTGAAGATGCGATGTTGAAGCGAATTCGGGATAACATTGCAGATCGACCAGACTTTCGTTTGGAGGGTGATGTCTTGTATTTCAGGAGTAGGTTATGTATGCCAGCAGTAGATGCTTTAAAGGAGAGTTTGATGACCGAAGCACACCATGCACGTTATTCTATGCACCCTGGAAGTACGAAGATGTACCGAGCTCTCAAGGACAGATTCTGGTGGAACAATATGAAGAGAGAAATTGCTGGGTTTGTTGCCAGATGTTTGACTTGCCAAAAGGTGAAAGCTGACCATCAGAGACCTCCAGGTTCCTTACATCCTTTGCACATTCCCCAGTGGAAATGGGAGCACATTACGATGGACTTTGTTTCGGGTCTACCCCTGACGAGCAAGAAGAACAGTGCCATTTGGGTGATCGTGGACAGATTGACGAAGACAGCCCATTTTCTTCCATTCAAGAAAGGCATGACATTTTCCGAGATGGCGAAGAAGTTCGTTGATGAGATCGTGAGATTACATGGTACGCCTGTATCGATTGTGTCAGATCGAGATAGCCGCTTTGTTTCTTCGTTTTGGAGAGCATTTCAGGAAGCCATGGGAACGAAGTTGAGCTTTAGTACGGCGTATCACCCGCAGACTGATGGACAGTCAGAACGAACTATTCAGACACTCGAAGACATGTTACGGGCCAGTGTGCTGAGTTTCGAGAAAGAATGGGATCTGCATCTCTCGTTGTGTGAGTTTGCATATAACAATAGCTTCCACGAGAGTATTGGAATGGCACCCTATGAAGCTTTGTATGGGCGGAAATGTAGAAGTCCTGTTTGCTGGGAAGAAGTTGGAACAAGGAGTTTCCACGGACCGACGATCATTGCTGAGACTACAGAGAAAGTTCAGAAAGTTATTGACAATTTGAAGATTGCCCGATCGAGACAGAAGAGCTATGCAGATACGCGAAGAAGAACCTTGACATTTCAGGTTGGTGATTGGGTATTCTTGAAGGTCTCACCAATGAAAGGTACAGTACGGTTCGGTCAAAAAGGCAAGTTAGCGCCAAGGTATGTGGGTCCATTTGAGATCAAGAGCCGGATTGGTGATCTAGCGTACAGGTTGATTCTACCCGTGGAGTTTTCTGGAGTACACGATGTTTTTCATGTGTCTATGCTTCGCAAGTATGTTTGAGACCCGACGCACGTGATTCGATATGATGATATTCAGATGCAACCTAACGCGTCATACGTTGAGCGCCCGCTCCGTATTGTTGGGACCAGAGAACAGCTCTTGCGTACGAGGACTATTCGATGGGTCAAGGTACTTTGGGAACATCATGGACCTGATGAAGCCACGTGGGAATTGGAAGATCAGATGGCGCGTCAGTATCCTTACCTTTTTGCTCAGGTACGCGTTCATTCCGAGGACGGAATGATGTCTAAGTGGGGGAGGATGTAACACTCCGACCCGAGTTGACCCGGATTAGTGGGTAATTGCGTGTGTTTTTATCGCTAAGAGTGTTTTGATTTTGTTTTTGTTTGGTTGAGTTGTGGAGAGATCGTTTGGGTTGAGTTTGACTTGGACTAGTTAGTTCGAGCCCTTTTTCGTAATTCTGGCTTTTGATTGACCTTGTCAGTTTTGCGTCATTCTGACGTCATCGCGTGTATTTCGTTGAGCTTGTCATTTCTCGTAACTGTCTTGGATCCGAATGAGTTCGTTTGCTCTCGTTGGACCGTCATTTGACTTAAACTGATAATCGTGTTAACTAATTGGACTTGTTTGTAAATTTGGCTCAAATTAAGTTATAAATATCCTACCAAACCCCTTTTCTCTCTCGATCGTCTCTGTCTCTCAGCTCACTCTCTCCAGCTCATCTCTCTCTCGGTTCAGCTCTCTTTCTCTCTTCCCCCATCTCTGATTCGATTGCTTGAGGGAGGAAGAAAGGAGCTCGTTCGCGTGTGTTTTCCGGTGGACTGAGCCAACCACGAAGTGATTCCATTTGTGAGGCAAGTATAAGCCCAAGATGTGTGAACACCGATTGATAGTGATTTGATTGTTGTGTTTTTATGCTTCATTGTGTTTCTCAGTATTGGACAGCCCCATTGAGTTCATTTCACTGTTATTTGCTGTTTTTCAGTCGTTTCCTTCAGTTTCTGTATGACTGTGACAATTCCAGAAAAATGAGTCCGTGCACTCACGGCTACGCCGTGAAATGTGCTACGGCTAAGCCGTAAAATGGCTTACGGCTAAGCCGAGACCCCGCCGTAACCCAAACCGTAGAACAGCACAGACTGTTAGCTGAAAATAACTGGATGTTGGCAATTTGCCATTCTTCTACGGCCCAGCCTGATCTAAGCCGTACATTGTCTTACGGCTAAGCCGTGGACCAGGATACGGCTGAGCCGTAGAGCAAAATACGGGTGAGCCGTAAATCCGGATGGATATTTGGGAAACCTCAGCTCAGCCGCAGTGCATAGTACGGCTAAGCCGTAAGATGCCACGGCTAAGCCGTAAGGTTACCTACGGCTGCACCGTGAGACCCTGAGAATTGAATGAAAAGGGACTAGGTTTAAGCAAAAGACCGTATATGACTTTCATGTTAGAATGTAGCTAACCTGGACATGCCCAATGGAATGTTTGAATGACATGAATGATCTCAAGGGCTGTGAATCATTCATGCTTGTTATCCAGCTGTTTAGCACCTCCCCATGGGTGTTGGTTTAAGGGACTTCGGTGCACACTCCTGACACTGCAACACTAGACAATGGTGCATCGAACAACTTAAAACCACATCAACATGCACGGTTAGAAACACTGGATAATTAGTGTAGGATTGGCTTGTAATTGACCTTGAGTCGTATAAGCATTCTGATTTGTGCAGCATATTGATTTCGGTCATGCCCTCTTATGTGTTCTGCGCTGGACCTCTCGATTCTGTGGGAAATGCAGCAACTCCAGAGCGAAGCCCGGGCGGAACCATTCTATTGTTGTATTGGTACCATTGTTATCATTGCTCCACCGGAGTACTTGCATAATTGTTATTAGTGCTTGAGATTGTTAACTGCTTATCGGCATTCGGTCTTGTTATTGCATTCAGTATCCGTATCAGTTTATGGGATGCACTTCCTATTGTTCGTTCAGTATGCTATGTATGATATGCGAGATCTGTAAGTGAGATGACATGATTGAGTGATTGATTGAGGTGCATCATCCGATTGATTGTGATTGGTATTGGCACTACTGAGCCTCAGCCTTAGGATACCCGACGGGGTTAACTTTGGTTTAGTTTAAGTGTTTACCTCTGCAGAGTGTCTTGTCCTGGGACTCCGGACCCCGGGAACTAGAGACCCATGCGTGCCCTGGCCCGGTCGCTGGTGTTCTCATCCTGATTGCTCTCGTAAGGGAGAAAATGGCCAATGTAGTAGCCACTTGATTGTTACCTGTTTATGATTCTTACAGCATGCTTATTCATTTGCATAAATTGTTTAGTATACGAACATGCTTTCTATGGATATTGCATTATGATCATTGTTCCGTATTATTCCGTATTCGACACAATTTGTGTTATCTTCTTGTTGGCTTATACTTTGCTAAGTCGTTGTACTTATGTGTTTGTCTTGTGTGTTGCAGGCTCAGATCCCTCTCCCGATCCTGCGTCGGTCGACCCGACTCCAGGAGAGGCTTACGAGGCCCCCTCCGGCCTAGAGGAGTGGACTTGATCCATCCTCCAGAGTACGGTTTGCATCATTTTGGGTTTCCCCATTCCTTGTCTGGGAGTCTGTTGAGGGGACTTTTTCTGTAATTGTAATGTGGGCTTGAGTGATATCTGTATATTGTATTTTGATTATTTGGGAGCCCTCTTCCGTAACATACGTTCCTGTATTTGTTATTGTTATCAGTTCATGTTATTTTGTAATCTCCCATTGTCTTGATACTGTGGTATGCCTTGATACGTACAGCTTCCGCGTACAGTTGTTTGCACGTGTGAATGATCCCTTGTGTGTGTATGCTTGGACGGGGTCTAGGTGTGCATGCACGGGAGTACGTGTGTCATTGGTTAGACTTTCTCTGACCCCCGGTCCCTGGGCTCGGGTCGTGACAATATGTAAGCCAATTATATATGTAATGGTGTATAAATGATATAGAAAGCAGGCTACCCATTCCCCTACATCAAGAGGTGTGAAATGGAATCACACACACTCCATTTTGCAGTGCTACAACAAAAAAAATGCCCAATATGCCTTTTTGAATTTTTAGATTAAACAAAGAACTTAAACCATAATCCAAACTGTTGATCATGTTTAGAATGCGTAACACGACTAGCATATCAAACTTCAACCATTGGATCATCATAGATTGTCAGATATAGATGAAAAGGTTCAGATTGTAATTCATCATTTTTGGAGTTTTGTGGATCCCTTTTTCACGATCCAAACTATTCATTCTCTTCAAAAAGCCACTGTCAGCTATGGGACCATATTTCAAGTGTTGATTTAATGTGGATCTTGAAATATTGTAGAAAAACATATCAACCATCAAATAAATGTACTATTACTGCAATGCATTTTATGTTTTGAAAAGGTAGTCTGTTTTTTTGTCCAAACTTTTGCATCAACTGGGCTTGTAATTCAAAACCCAAACCATAGGACATCTTTAGAAGATAAAAAATGGCTAGTGGATCAAATTTCAACAGCTGATCCTTCATGGATCGTTATATATTTGCAAAAGAGTCTTGACTATTAGATATTTAATTCTGATTTTTGTGTGCCTCTTTTTTCATGATCTAAACAGTTTATCCTCTTTGAAAGGCTACAAATACCTATTAGGTTGAATCTCATTACTTGATTCATCATGGAACTTCCAAAATTTGGAGAAAATCTCTGAAAGACATGTGAACCATTAGATAGAATCAGATTTACATTTGAAGTGTTGTGTAAATGACAAACAATGGATTGTGTTTCACATATGACTTATTTCCATATGAAAATGACTCACATGTAAGTTATTTACACATGTAAGACATTTACACATCACATATGAAATTAACAAACGACCTCCACTCTCTTTTGAGATCAAGTCAAATGATGAATAAAGGTTAGGTGCAAGACTGTGTGGTATTTCATGAGACTTTTCAATGGTCCATCTCTAGTGGAAGTTTTCTGCATGAGTTTGTGCCTCAGGATCTAATTACATAATCAATAATGTTTAGTAAGGCCCACCAGTTAAGAATTTACCGATTTAATTACGTAGATGATAATGTTGATTAGAGCATCCAAGGATTTGTCAGACATCATTACCATTTAGTTTAAACTTTTTTTGTTTTTTTTATGACTTAGGGTATCCCTCGTTAGCTCAGCCTTTAGACTTTTGGCCTTCAGCCCAGGGGTTACTCAATTCTGATGAGCAAGAACTATTCCCTAGGGGATACATACATGGTTGCACATATAATATCCAGATAAGTGACAACACAATGGGCAGGAATCGAACTTAGATCTTGGGGAGCAAACTCGAGGTCAAACCAACTCAGCCGGCTTTACTCTAAAATTTCTGACCATCAGCTGGAACTCACAAGAAATTTGCAAAGGCCTTGTGACGAGGTCCATCTACTAACAATTGAAATGTCTCAGAATAAATGCACCCACCTTGGATGGGGCCTTACCAAATTCAACTCGGATTCTAGATGAGCCCACCTTCAGATTGATCAAGTGTGAAAGGTATGAAATTCTGTAATATTTCATTCAAGGGTATGTTACTTGAATCTTACAATGCATCTTGAGAATATTAGGTTTATTTATCATATCCCGTCCACTAAGGAGACATTTTTTAATGAGTAATTCAGATTTTAAATTAATGAGCCTCATTGTCCATAAAAATGCATGTTTTTCTTTTTTTTTTTTTTATAATTGTATGTTTTTCAATACCATCAACCAAAAAAAAACTTCAATTTTATTTTTATATTTGGCATATTTTACCATGAGCTTGAAATATATTACACTGAAGTTTTGCCAACCATAGAAGAGAAACTAACTTCTATAACGGTTCAGATTTAAATAAGTCGGCCCCACAGAAGATGCATGAATTTTTAGGAATATTTTCTTTTCAAGCAGGTCATAATATTAAATAAATCTTGATCCCAAAACAGACTGGAGCTAAATGTTTCCAAACGCTGGCAGATTTTTATTTCGAGAGCTTCAAATTAAAAAAGTGGGCCCCGCTATGAGTCCTAGTCTCCTAGACTAATAAAAATGAGTTGGATTCTTAATTTTGGAAATGAGGGAAACTGACTACTAGATTTTACAAAATACTCCTTGTTGAAATCAAAATCCCCTAAAGTCACAATTGTTATTTAACAGAGTACAACGAACATAAAATTTCCTGTCATTGTGCTGCTGGACCGCGCATAAGAAGCGTAAATGATTTGGACTTGCATACACGCCACTATATCTATAATAATCATTCAATGGTCTCACTTATCTACTATGTAAGATTGGACTAATTTTTTTTCTCTTACAAATCCACTAGCCTTACCAAATATTGGTGTGGACCTTTGGCTCGAGCTGAAACGATACCAACGAACCCGAAAAGATAGCTAATAACATCACTGCATCAATGGCCATCACCAAAGCCATATGTTGTCGCACATGCTACAAAGAATCGTAGAAGCGAATCTTTATTTATTATACTTTGTTTGAAAATAGCACTAACATACCTTGCGTGGTCAGAAAAGGTTGCAGTTGGATCAAGTGTTGAGTCAAGTTGTTCAGTGTCTCCAAAAAGTTTATTGTTGAGTGCTTGAGTCAAGTTGTTCAGTGTCTCCTAAAAGTTTATTGTTCAGTGACTACTTCTATTGCATGCTTTCATAGGGCATCATCTGTTTGTAATATTCAAGTGTATCAATTTCTGGAACTGAAGGACGAGGCAAATTACAAGCAAAACCAATAGATTAATTTCATAAAGGCAACAGTAAAATGCTTTTCAAAACCTGTTGATAGCAGGACTCCACAGCCACATTGGTTTTGGTTATACCGGGCTTGTTCACATGCACTTTATCATCAATAAAGTATAACCCGGATGCCAAAGCACTATCCATTTTTGTAAGAATGGGTTTTTGCATAAAAGCACATCAAGGCAGCTACAGAAAGCATTCTATTTTCCCATCATTAATTACTCTAGGCCCTATATCAATTACCAGAAATAATGATACAACAAAGGATTTCGTAATAATTACATTGTGACAAACTGAATAAACTTTAAGATATTTCGTCGTCAACCAAACACAAGTGTAGAGAGGAACAAGAAGAAGGCAATGACTGATACAACAGTTGTTTTCTTCATAGATACACCGTCGCTACTTTGTCATAAGCGAGCTGAAATGGAAAACTGAGGTAAATAAATTAGAAAAAAAAAAAGGCTGATGTATGAGGATATAATGGATGAAAATATAAGTTTCTTGAACAGAATATTTGCATCTCCACAAATATCACTTAAACACGGGCCTCATATCAATGCCTTCAACTACAAAAAAGGTCCTTCAATGAAACAATGTGCCATTGTAGCTCTCCTTCCACCCCACTCATTAATGAAGAACTCACCTATCTCAATCTCCATCCACCAATCGCTCCTTTACTGTGGGACCCACTCATGCCTCACATTCCATCACCGGCACCGCAAACTATAAGAAGGTTTATACAAAGAAAAGTAGCTGGTTGTGTGGCTTCCCAATTTAACTGAAATTTCTCCATATTGGACGACGAACATAGTTTCTGTGTCTAAAGAAAAGACAAAGCAAGCTTGGTAAGTGGTCTTAGGAGACACATACAAGCATTTATCTTTGCATGGATCTAACCAACTGATATGCTATGCCAATAATACTTTTTCAAACCCGTACGCAGAGATAAAAATGCTAGACAACGTAAAATATCTGTTGTCCAAAACTTACATAAGTAGTCAAGTTTGATCCTTACATGAACAAACTCATTGTGAAAACGATATACTTATTACTTATAATGAAAAAGAAAAAAAAAATATAGACTATCGGCTAAAACATTTCAAGCTGGTTACCAGGATCTTCATCTTACCACAACCACCACCACCACCACCACCATCAAAGCCTTGTCCCCAGAGGTGGACCTACATATTTGGGCTTGGGGCTTCAGCCCTGACCCAAGTGCAAAAAGGCCATAATTTTTCTAAAGTCCATTCAGCCTAGCCCCCATTTAAAAAATTGTCTAGGCCCCATATATTTTCCCAAACTTTCTCTTCCTTGAAAAAAAAATCTCCAAATGAAAAGAGACCCTCAAATCACACTCCATATCCGGCATTGACACACCATTGTTGTCCCCTGCTGGGTAGGTATTTCTCGTGGCACACCACTGTCGCTTCCCATTCCTCCTTTTGTTCTCGAAAAGCCTTCTCTTCCAAGCATG
This sequence comes from Sextonia rubra, assembly GCA_037013555.1. Lineage (NCBI taxonomy): Eukaryota > Viridiplantae > Streptophyta > Magnoliopsida > Laurales > Lauraceae > Sextonia > Sextonia rubra. The sequence continues at coordinate 18,002,946 of JASUAD010000016.1, read as the reverse complement.
AAAACACCCTCCAAAACTTCAGTCCAAAATTTCTTCTCCAAAAACCCTACAAGTCAAGTTTCCATAGAACAAGATTACATGAATATTTACAACAGAGAGATCCTTTAGGAGTTGTGAATGCACGGAGGCCACAGAAGATGGCTAGGTTTTCAAATCTTGGCATCGGAGATGATAATCGGATTGTCTCATCTGCTGCATATGCTGCAGATGCTGGATATCTATTCATCGCCAAATTCAATCAAGAAGTGGCCTTATGAAGGTTTGCATCGTAGCGGCAACGAGATGGAGAATGCGAGATAGCTTTTCTAGACAATTTTGGATTGTTTGTATGTATTTCACAAAATTCTAAAAACCTATTAAAATGTAAAAGCTATGAAATTGAGATAATCATCATTAATATGAGAATGTTAATTATTAGGGAGATTTACCAAAAAAATCCCACTAATCAAGATAACTAGAACCAAGGACCCCAAAACTTGTATTATCGATAGAGGACCTCCTCCCAAATCCCATTTTCCTAGTTTCATTATGCCCTTATTATATTGATGTCATCATAACCCTAGCTCCAAAACCATTGAATGGAAAGGAAAAAAAAAATTTTGTTGCTCATCTAGAAAAAAGGAAAGGGGTTTTTCTGTGCGATTGTTTCTCTTCCCATCTCAACATTCTGCTCCCTTTTCTCCTTCGTCACAAGTGAATTTTTTGTTGAAGGTGCAGGACGCCCTTGCCTCTCAACCCAATGCAGTGCCTCCCTACTCAATCCACAGCCACCACCACCACCAGCAATCACCCTCCAGGCTTCACCCAGCATCACCACCTGCGGCCACCCTCCAACCTCCATGCCCTTTCCTTTTAGTTTCAATAATTCCACTTCACGCTTGTTCATTTTTCTATTTTCCTAACACTTCAAGGGACCATAAGGATCTTTATATCCTTGTCACATTGTTATATATATATATATATATATCATGTAACACTACCTTTGTCCAACAGGTCCCCCACCCAACCATTCTTTGAGAATAAACCTAGGATTGGTTTAAAACTCCAAATTTTATGTTATCAAGTCTTTTTAGTTGCTGTAAATTAGTGCAGACACATGGCCTCTGTCTCTCACAAAATAGAAGAACCTATTCAAGGATGTTTCTACAATTTGTAATGATCCCTAATCTAATGTGTACTTGTAGAAAGTTATTCATTACTATGCATCCATCTTCTATAATGTCTACATGATATTCATCGATGGCTCAATGGCAAACTAGCCATTGATGACATTGTCAACACTACAAGAATTTGCACTTTTTCCAGTGTTTTTTCCTAGCGTAACATTTAAATGATGGGAAAAGTAAACCTTTTGCCGGCGAAAAAGCTTATTTCGCCTGGTAGAGTTTTCCCGGCGATATAATTATGCCGGCAAAGGTGTGACTTTTTTCCGACGAATGCTTCATTTCGTGGGCAAAGGATATATTTTTGCCGGTGTATTATTTAGATCGCCAGCAAATTGCATCCCAAAAAATAGTTCCAACTGTTTTTTTTTCTTGTTTCCACGTTTTGTTATCAGAAAAAATTTTCGTTTCAAATGTTGGTGCACTATTGACGCGGGGCATAGTAGGCTACGGCTGTGGATCATTTGTGAATTTTCTTACCAAAAAATGTATTTGGTCTTAAAATCAGTTTTAGCTTCTCCTTTTCTCCCTTTTCTTCTTTCTCTGCCCCTTGCACTCCTTTTTTTTTCTGCTGGTTTTGGCTGGGAGTGGCCGATGTTGGCGAAGGTTGGGAAAGTGATTGGTGGTAGGGATGTGACGGTGATAGTCTTTGGACAACAAGGGGTTTGGGGTATGCGACGGTTTGGGTTTTGCAATTGCGGAAGGTGTGCCAGTGATAGTGTCACAGTGGGTTTTGGATGTCTTGGAATTTTGGGCAAACCGAAGGGATTTGGTTGGTTTGGGTTTATGGTTAAGTGCAAAACGATGGAGGTTTTTGGATGGCCCAGAGATGAAGGTTGCTAGTTTATAAATGGAGGTTGTTGGGTTGAGTGTTTGGTGGGGGTTGGGATGGTTTGGGGTTTCCAGTGATGGGTGTTGGATGGTTACAGATAGGCTCCTCTGCTTGTAACTTTTTTCTTGCTATACAATTTTCCTACTTCTTTTCGTGGGTTTAGCCGTAAGGTGAATGAACCTCAGATAGAGTCACTTTGTTGCTTCAATCTCTCTAACTAATTCACTGCATTTCCAGCTCAATAGAGTAAGTGTTTTCTTTAGTTGTAGTGGAGAATTTTTTCATAATGGTGGACTGTGGTTGGGTAGAATGTAGTTGTAGTTATAGTTTTGATTCTTGATGGGCTTCCCTTTCTTCCGAACCCTAATTCAAGTTCTTTTTTCTATATTTTCTTTATGGATAGTATTTTTTTAGTTGTAAAGGGAAATTGATGGATATTTTTCATTTGTTACTATGAACGCAAACTGTTTGATCTTTCTCTTTGTTATTAATTACTATGAACACCAACTGTTTGATTATATGATTGGGTAGGATGAAATTTGATTTTGATTTATGGGTTTCTATTTCTTCCTATAAATCCACTGCGGGATGCTTCAAAAAAAAGGGTTGTACTAATCTACCAACAAATTTGGACATTTGAACTCCTTGATCCTTAATGGAGAGGGCATAGGTCAGAATGAGTATTCTATACACCAAATGTTGCTAGAAGTGAAGATAAAAAGATGGCATATCCATTGAAATCTATCCTTCTTTCCAAGAAACTTGCTTTCTTCTATGTTGCCTTCTGTTTTGCTAGCATAAAAGTATCATTCTTGAAACCAAAATTAACCTTCAAATTGCTCTCGTCAATTTTCTTCAATATATCTTCTTCACAAAACTGGAAAAAAAAATTTGATTACAAATAATTAAATAAATTCTGGCATCCTTTAATGAAGTTCCTAAGTTTTGACTTGAACATAGTAGTCATGGCTAGAAATACCGTTCAGTTCAATACATATTGTATTTTATCTACGCGCTTCTTGATATGATTCGTAGTATAGTTACCATTAACAAGACACCAAATATATCACAGGCGCACCAAATCAGATAATTCCACAACATATCATCCCAAATTTATCGATTCTTGAGTTGAACATGACATGCTTAGTTATTTCCCATATTTTAAACCATTTTTGTTTCTTTTAATTGAGATTGTGCTTTGAGATGTGTCTTTTTGTCAAGATTCTTATAGAATTCATGATATTGTTGTAATGGTGTTGGTAGTAATTTTCAAGATTCTTATAGAAGCTTTTGAGCCCTTTCTTTGAAGAATTGACTGATTCCAACATGCCTCTTGGTGAATTGGAGATCCAAGCTCTCATCTCATTCATGGTCGCTCTTGAATGATCCGTCAACGAAGGAAGTAAGCTCTATCAGGTCCTATTTCTTTTTCTTCGTCTTCTTCTTTTTTGATGGTATTATGAGTAGTAGTTAAATTGAACTGGGTTGAAGCTAAATGAATTGATTGTTAATTAGGCTTATTCTATGTGGTCAATTGTTAAAAAGACTGGATCTTTTGTCGGATTTGGGAATTGAGTCTGAAAAATTAGATTTATTTTCATTTTTGTAGAATGAAGACCATGGAGGATTTGCTTGAATGTGGCCTACCCTAAATCCCAAAGCTTTTCTGATATATATATATATATATTAGCAAACAGACTGGATGACTTTATTTTATTTTGCTGTGTGTGCATGAATCTGAATTTCTTTTACGTGGGAATATGATGCTTTCACAACAATTCTAATTCCACCCAAAATTAATATTTTCAATGAGCTACTATGATATTGGATTTGGAAAGGACAAGGCAGATCATCCTAGTGAATGTGGTTTTTTGGCTCTTAAGTCTCAACGCATTGTGAATATCCAGTCATTCAAAATATTCAAGTAGTAATGCAGAAGCCTAGGCAAAGAACATACAAAAGCAATGTTAAAATTTGGTGTAACACCTGGCATCAGATATTGTTTCGTAATCTATATCCAACATAGGTGAGAGAAGATCATTGCATTCAGTTTCCATCATTAGTAAGCTCTATAAAAGGGAAATAAGCAATTCTCAATGAAACATTTGCTTGGCTCAATAAACTCTACATGTGGGTCCACAATTTAGCTATCCAAATCAGCTATGTGATGCATCCCATGATGATCCAAATACCTCAACTTCATGATGGTGATCCGAATGACCCAACTTCAAGGTGACCCTAACCAACAGATTAAGCTCCTGTTAGAAGTAGACCGTTGGCACTCGTTTATTTTCATAGGATGGCTAGGATCTTGTCAGACGATATTGGGTGATGGTCGTCCATTCATGACAATGACCAGCTTATAATATTGAAAATTAAGACCATGAAAATAATGGCTGATCAAAAGAAACATTCTTTTATTTCTCATAATAACTGATTATACTCTCTCAAAATTACTTACAAAGAGTAATAGGAATTTGAGTAGCATAGGTGTGACCAGTTTTGTGAAGTAGCACATGGAAGTAGTAACTAGTATAAGAAACATACATAAGACATTCCTAGCGATGAGATATAATTGAAATGCTGAATGTGAAAGAAGGGCTCCACCATGACTTGAATGCTAAAGCTATAGAAGAGTTGATATGACCAACATTTCCCTGAAACATGACTCCAAAAAGTTATATAGGTATGGATGCAATCTCTCATAATTTGTATGATCTATTCTGTATCATTTTTCAAATCAAAAAATGAAAGCATCATTAACTTCACTAAGAAGTTCTTATTGGCTTGCCAAGATGCAGCTACTTGAAAGATAGATTTTCGACACTATTTGATAATTCATCTCCTATGATCCTTCAGATATTATCAAGTTAATCTCAGTTTCGTTAGTTTTTTGCAATGTTTTTCAGTAATTGAGTAACATGTGACACAATGGGCTACCAAACAATGGACTTCAAGGCTAAGGCTTTTAAGAGTCAGGCTTTAGTTGAACTTAAAAAAGATCACAGATTTAGTTGGTAATGCATAGAAAAATATCCTAAATGAGATGGGTTTAGTAACATGGATTGATTATAAAAAGTGAAGATGGCCTTTTAATTGCTTTTGCTTATATATAATGTCCTCTGAGCAACTTGTTTGTCCTTCTGTGGCTTTTTCTTTCTCTCCTTTAATTGCTTCTGCTCTAGAGTACAAACCCAAGGATAAAATTATGATGGAGAAGAGTATGGATTATGTGCTATTGATTTGAAGTACATAAAATGCTATATAATTTTTGCCAAACTTATATAATTTCTTCAGGTTTCACCTATTCTTTGATTATAAAATAGAAGTGTTATGCAGATACATTCTAAACTAATTTAAGAAATACAAAGTTATCATTTGGACTTCTTTTTATTAAATATTAGAGATGGATTACGTGATATTGATTTGGATTGCATAAAATTCTCTTAGAATTTTGTTGATGTGCTATAATTTGAAATGCTCAATCAATATTATTTGTTATATGCATTTATAATATCATTTATTACACCCGGAATGCACATCGATGTGTGATAGTCTTATGTTTTTTTTTTCCTCTCTTTTTGGCGCTCGACATTGAATGAGAAGAATATTCCATGGGAATTTGCCATAGACAGTTAGACACATGCTTGCAAGAGCAATGGGATTCTCCAGTAAACTAGGTTTTAGAGTCAAGGTATTTCTTAAAACTATATTTGTGGAATTACTGCATTGTCCTTTATTGCATTTTTTTTTATGATTGGGTGTATGCACTACCAACACTTAACCTATTCATGTACCAATTTAGTATTCTTTCTGGTCAAGTTTTGTGTAGAGTTTGGATATTGATTTTGGTGGAGAAATGCAGGAAATTGACATATTCTTTATGTAATTCTTGTGTTACTTTTGATTCCCAAGGAGATGGATACACATCCAGTTTGCTGAATTATACAAACCAAGTGCAATTTGAAGTACATCCAATCTCATTATGCACTATTTCCCTATGATGGCCAGCTTAGTTAGAAAAATTGATTAAGTAGGCCCTATAGTTCAATGTCAAACGCTGATTAGATAGTGGCCTCTGTGATTATCCTAGCTAAGAGCATTTCATGATGGTCAAATGTCTATGGGAAGCCTCTTGTTGTTGGGCATTGGATGGCGTATCAGGAAGTTCTAATGACTTAGGCCAAATGAGGTTTTGGGAGTGTAGATGGAACATTGTAATGGGATAGAATCACATAGCCATTATAGAATAAGAAGGCAATTGATTGATTACTACATCATTTGGGAATATAGCTGTTTTTGTAGATTCAATGACTGATGACTTGTAGTAGTTAAATGATGATTACATTAAAGAAGAATCTTGCTATCTTTTTGTGTACAATTTGCAAGAACTTCGCCAAACTCACCCAAGTCATTCGACTAGATGCCCTTCCTCAGTCACTCAGGTGAGTCAATTTTAAGAACAATAGTTCCTTGAGTTTAGTCCCAAAGTTTCGTAGTTTTGTAACCACACCAAAATCACCTTTTAAGTCTTGAATTGCAAAATAAATAAATAGCTCATGCATTCGATGTGCCTTCTTTTATCATGGCACCCATAAAAAGTAGATGAGATAAAAAGTAAATATGAAAAGCTAGTTGAAATGTGCACACAAGATAGTTATAGACAACATAAAAAGTAATTATGATCAAATAGGTGACATGTGCACATGAACATGTTATGTGCCACTAGGCCACATTCATGTAATTATCATTCATGTTCCTATGCTAGTTATGATTATGTTATATATTTTAATTGAATATTGTATAATACTATATATGAAAAATGTGGCATTAGTATGTGAGAACAATGAAATAGATAGAAGTTTACTTGCTACACATAAGCATACTTCCCCCTCAATGTCTATTTTCTCTTGATCATTCAAAGTAAGGTGAGGAACTAAGGTGGAGAGTTAGAACACGTGCAAAACTCTCATCCATAGGATTCATATCGCACGTGCCCTGCTTCTCCACCACGCATAGCCCACCCCTATCCTTTTCTTCTCGGTGCATTGAATAATGAACTCAAATTTTGGGGAGGTTTTGTTGTTTCTTCTTAATTTTATGTGTGGATTTTGTTGAAAAATAGTATTTTTAGCAGCTGGCATATACATCTATGTTATTAACCATATATATACATATATATTTTTCCTTTTATATTGGCAGGTTAAGAAAGCTTGTGAATGATGCTTTAAAGATTTTAAATGGGAAAGTCACCAAAGGTTATGGATCTCTACCATAGTCATCACATAACTTAGAGATTGTGTTTGATAATCTTTTATTCTTATAGCATTGTGCTTTTATTTTGAATGTGTGCTTCAGTGTTTTTTTTTTTAACCAACATGTTAGCAAGTTCTTCTAAACTCCATGCTCTTATGGGTTTTTAACTTTTATTTGTACTATGGAGACTTCTCCACTATAGCACTTTCTATCTTTACATTGAACATATTACTATTTGTAAATAACTAAAAGTCTAAAAGTTTTGGAGTTGGCCAACAAGATAACATAACACCAAACTATTACACATCTATGTGATATGTTATATATAAAAGTTGTAATGAGACATGTCTTTACAAAAAGGAAGGAAAGTTTATGAACAGTAATAAAGATTTACACAGTCTCAAAATACAAACGATCGTGAGTTATATATGATAAAAGAAAATGAATGCAAGTCATGAAACCCTAATCATCCATAAAAACCCAAAAAATAGAAGAATTCTAGGTAAATCGTGTCGCACTCCGTAGGTAGATCAGTCAAAGAGTATCCGCCGTCCACTCATCAAGGTCTAAAGGGATCCTAAAGGTCTCCACTAGAGTCTCCTTGATCTTTGTAAGATCGGGATTGAGATCTGAGCCGTAACACTACAGACAACTAATGAATAAGACTATTAAGCAAAATATAAGCATAATTAAGGTAATACGCGTTGTATTTAAAAAAATCATTAACATGTGACTAAAGAGATCAATTTTGTATACTAGGCATATTGTGCAATTGAATAAAACATGCTATAAGAATCAATTAACAGAAATATTTTACTATTTGGCTACTACATTTGTCATATCTTCCCTTTAGAAATCTTTACGTTGAGAACACCATCGATTGAGTTAGGGTACGAATGGGTCTCTTCATACATGGAGTCCGGAAGCTCTAAAGGCAGATTGCAGTGGTACCGCTCATATACTACACTAAAATCAACCATGCCGAGTATCATAAGGCTGAGGCTAAATAAAGTCAAACCATTTCGATTCATATAATTGAACTTGAGTAATTGTGCAATTCATTCATTGAGAACAATACAATGTAGCATTCGTTCAATTCGTTCTTACACAATTCAGTGTTAATGTCAATATAAAATGTATATCAAGAAACAATTCAATTAGAATTAATTTATCCATGATCATATCAATTCTAAATCATTATTGGAATAATAAAATGCAATGACGGTAATCCAATATCCTATGCAATTCAAATTAATAGAATCAAGGTAGTTTTACAAATTAATCATAATCTAGTCATTCATTATTTTTAACCGCACATGATGATGTAGTTTTAAGTTATCTGATACACGGTTGTCTTTCTTTTGGTGTCACATTGTATAAAGGATGTGTATCGGAGTCCCTTAAACCAACACCTTATGGGGAGTTGCTTACACATAGACAATAACACATTAATGAGTCTCAGCCCTCAAGACTTTCCATGATATTTAATTACTCCATTAGGCCAGTGAGCAAAGTAGAGGAGTCCAGGAACTAAGGCCCTACAAGGTCTTGATACAATCCCTAGTTAATCCTAGTTTTCAATGGTCCTACGGCTTAACCGTGTGTGACCTGCGGCTTACTCATGGGCAAACTACGGCTTATCTGAAGAATGCACTATGGTTTAGTCATGGTTACACAACTATTCGTCCGCATTTATGGTTTAATAGTTAAATAGTCTACGGCTTAGCCGTACTTGACCTACGGCTGAGCCATGGCGTGGCTACCGTTTAGTCGTAGCACATTCCACGACTTAGCTGTGGCTTACCCAAAAAACAATGTGTCCAATTTGGTTCTCTGGATTTTGAGCAGTAGAATACTTATGGCTTAGCCGTAAGCTCTAGAATTCCTGAAGCTCCTTCGGTTACAGAATCTTATATTGTTCCATAACACTAGGTAGTCTTCAACCGGATCCACTGCAGATTTTTTTGCTCTAAACCATCAATTTCCAATTCAAATTCATAGTTTATCATAATTAAAGAAAGCTCATCATACAATAGAAGTTTGACAAAAATGCTCACTGCACACAATTAGACCATTGATTATGTGCACTAATCGGGTCCTTGGGCCTGATTTTGATAATTTTTTTTAAGTTAAGTTTATGTAAAGCAGAAACGAAGAAGAGGAGAGGATAAAGAAAAAACAAAGAAGAAGAGAGGAGAAAAGAAGGAGAAAGAAAAAGCATGGTTTTGGGGTCGGCGACCACTGTGAGCAATGATGTGTGGTTCCGGTGACGATGACCACTTCCTCCTCTATTCTTCTTCCTTTCTTCTCCGTAAAAACTCAAATATTTATTTATTTATTTATTTATGTTAGGATGATCTTTGTAAGCCACCAACCTTATGCAAAGAGTTGTCGTTATAAAAGAGAGGTTTCTCTCTTGTATTGCATGGTGCCATGTGTGGTGGTTGAAAATTTGGAATGCGGAGGATATATTCTAGATTGTGATTCGATTACTATTTCTATGCAGTAGAATAATAAAAGCAATCAATTACACAAAGAAGACTACAAAATTTAACATAGAAATCCAAACGGGAAAAAAACCAAGAGTCCAAAGTGAACAAAATCAATCACCAACTTCCGAGGTGCAAGATATACTCATAACCCAATAGTTAGTCCCTCGACAGAAAACGTTGTAGTTGTTCTTGATAGATCTCCACAGCACGCAGTCGCTCGGTGCTCTGTTATCAATACAATGATCTCCACAATGGACAAGTCTCTTCAACAAGAGAACAATCTTCTACCAGGAAATAAAGCCACAAATCTTCTCCGATGAAGTAGAAGCATCAACTTTAGAATTTAAAGCCTTTAGCCGAATCTTTTATGGAAACTCTTGATCATCTCTCCAATGGCAATTCTAATTTAGAACAAGGAGGGCTCTATGTGTTGTGTTTTCTTCAGGTTGAGAAGAACCCTCTTTTTACAAGCTAAAATTCATGCGTTAGGGTTGGAAACCAAATCAAAGTGAAATAAAAAGTTCTTGCATAAATAGGAAAGAAATCCATGCAGTTCAGTGGGCTTTTGCCGCTTACCCACTTGAGCGCGTGTGAGCATCCACTCGAGTACGTGTTACAAACATTTAGTTACTTGCAATCTTCCTATCAAGATTGATCGTGTTCTTTAAGGACTTGATGGTAGTCATCTTTGTCTAGCCCCGTTCGACGTGTGCAGTGTTTCTAATTTTCTTCAATTCAACACTTTTTGCAACGGGATCAACAATCCATACTAAAGAGTATGAAATACATATCAATGGACTCAAGTTTTATCCAATACATGAATTTAGCCAATTACAAAAATCCTACAATTTCCTCATTTGGCAATTCATAGAAAAAACTTCCTATACAATTAATCTACCTAAAAATAAATCCAAAAATATATTCATTACATTGAGTAAATTGAAATTGCAAAAAAAAAAAAAAAAAATTTGTACCATCAACTCTGCAACCAATTGAAGATCATCCCAATAGAATTCTTCTAAAACTTATTAGAATGGATCTTCAGCTCCTATCTTCATACTCACTCTCCCCCTTTTTGTCCATAATTAACACACTTATGGTATCATCATGCAGCATGATTCTCAACTAGGGTCTAGCAGTAGCTCCCCCTCAATGATATACTCATATCAGCATTGGGGGTGTGAGCTTGATCTTCTCGATCAAGGGCTCTTGAACTTTGGTACCCACACTTATGCATTAAAGAATTTCAGCATAGTGTAAACAAAAAATAGATGGCAAGTTTTCCTTCTTAACTCAGATTGCACTAAAGTTTGGTGCAAAAAACTGAGTTCTCCATTACTTAAGTTTTGGCATAGCTTTCAGCTTGTTACAATGGAGATGGCTGTGTCCTTTTGTTCTACAATAGTGACATGTAGATGCTTGTGCAGTTTTAGGACATGACTTACTCTTTAATGCATAATCAATATGTTTTCTCTGCATAGTTTGTTGTGCAGTGAAGGCATGTATAGTGCCTTTAACAAAAACAGTATTACTTGTAGATTTTTTATGTTTAAGCATCATCAATGTATTCAATACCAATCGTGTCAGTATGTAGCTGCTGAACACTCAAGATTTGGTCAAGTGCAGTTGAATTGGCATGTGTAACAATAGAAGCATTCAGCTTTGTCAATGTCATCTTTAACTTGACATTAAAATCATCATTCTCAACTAGGTTCTTCAATACTTCTATTCTCAAAGACTCATTTTTTTATTTTTCAAAAGTCAAGCTCTCAAGTAAAAAACGTCTTTGTCCTTCAACAAGGATGATCTGTGCGTGTGCTGCTTTTAGATTCTTCTTAACAAATAGAATTTTAGCTTCAGCATCATCAACTTGCTTATAAAGTTTTGCAGCATGCAACCCTAATTTTTTGCTTTCTCCAAACAATAATTTGTATAATGTTTCCCAATCATTATTATTATCATCAAAATTAATATCAAGTGGTGAAGATATAGCCATGAAAACAATAAACTTTTGTTTCCCCTTTTCAAATGATTCAGGCTCAAATACAGGGCATTCTTCCTCATCAGCAGATTCATCAACATCCCAAGTGATGTTCAAAGCTTTACTACTGTTGACTATGGGCTTCTTCTTCTTATTAGCACAAGCATTAGCTATATGCCCATCGCCTTGATGTTCATAGCATTAACTCCCTTTAAAGAGCTAGGCTTTCATGTTACAACCAGTTTAAGACTAGTATTTTTTCATGTCATTAGCTTGTTAAACTGTTTCACAAACTCAGAACATAGTTGCACTTTTCCCTTCTTCAGAATTAAACTCAGATGCAACTTCCCCTTTCTTCAAACTTTTGAAAAACTTGTAATTTTTTGTAGTTTTTAAAACAAGTCTAGAAGGTTTTGACTAACAATTAATAAATTCAATCTCAAAGGTTTATAAGTTGCTAACCAACTCTTCAAGTCTCAAACTTTTCAATTTATTGGTTCAGTAATTGAGATAACCTTTGGTTGAAACTAATTGGGAGAGACATAACAATCCTTTTCGCAATCTTCTCTTCAATAATAGACTCTTCTAGGCTATGACTTGAATTGACAATATTACTCAACTTAGAATATAAGTCATCAAATCTCTCCTCATCATTTATCATCAACAATCCAAAAGTAGATGATTAGCTTTGCATCTTAACTTCTTTTACCTTTCAATACCCTCATGAACTATTTGAAGGATATCACTTATCTCTTTCGCATTCTTACAAGTGAAGATCTTATGAGATTTAGACGTTGATATTTTATTGTAAATTGCATTCATTGCCTTATTGTTATAGTTGCAGGCATAGGTTCCTCTTTGGACCATGGAGCCATTGCCTTTTCAGTAATTTGTCCATCAACAGTAATAGTGGGGAAAGAATATCTAATCATCACTATTCGCCAAAGCGCTTCATCTACTGATCTCAAAAAGGCTATCATACTTGCTTTCCAATAAACATAGTTAATAGCACCTTTCATCAAAGAAGGTTTCATAGTTGAAGAGCATTCTTCATTGTTGAATTCTATTCTAAAAAATCGCTTAGATCAACACACAGTAATTTAGTGTGACCCACTCTGATACCAATTGAAAACTTAGAATACTCGAGATTTATTCTAAATTGTAACTTGATTACTACTTTTATGCAATGGGATAGTTAAAATAATCAACAACACAAAGAAGACAACAAACAATTTAACTTGAAAACCCAAAAAGGAAAAGCCACAAGTCTAAAGTAAACAAAATCAACCACTAACTTCTGCAGTACAAGATATACTCACAACCCTACAGTCAGTCTATCAACACAAATCGTTGTAGTTGTTATTGATAGATCTCTATAGCACGCAGTCCCTCAATGGTCCGTTATTAGTGCATTGATCTCCACAATAGACAAGTCTCTTCAACAAGAGAACAATCTTTTACAAGGAAATAGAAGCCACAAATTTTCTCCAATGAAGTAAAAGCATCAACTCTAGAATTTAAAGCCTCTAGCCGAATCTTTTATGGAAACTCTTGATTATCTCTCCAATGGCAATCCTAATTCAGAACAAGAAGAGCTCTATGTGTTCTGCTTTCTTAGGGTTGAGAGGAACCTTTTTTTTTTTTTTTTTGTAGCCCAAAATTCATGCCTTAGGGTTGAAAACCAAATCCAGGTGAAATAGGAAGTTCTTGCATAAATAGGAAAGAAATCCATATAGTTCGGTGAGCTTTTGCACTTACGTATAGTTCGGTGGGCTTTTGCACTTACTCGTTCGAGCACGTGTTACGCACATCTAGTTATTTGCAATTTTTCTATTAGGCATAAGTGCATTCTTTGAGAGCTTGAGCATGGTCGTCTCTATCTAGCCCCGTTGTAGCACGTGCAGTGTTTTTTATTTTCTCCAATTCAACACTTTTTGCGACGCGATCAAAAGTCTATACTAAAGAATATGAAATACAGATCAATAGACTCAAGTTTTGTCCAATACATAAATTTAGCCAATTACAAAAATCCTAACAGTGGCGTTAAAGGAAAGGTGATCGGTTTGTCTTATCTCATGTTGCTTAACACATGTTTTTCTTCTTTACATGACAAGTGGAGAACATTAAAAACGGGGGGGGGGGGGGGGGGGGGGGGCGGGGGGGGGGGAGTGCGCGCGCTCTCACTGCCACCAGAGCTCATCGCCGACTGAAGAGGGAGCTGGGAAAGGGGAGTAGAGAGGGAAGGTGTGGGGACTGAAGAAGATGGGGGCATTTTGAAAATTTTTATTTATTTATTTATTTATTTGGTTGTGTGGACCGAACAAAAGCCTGTGTGCTTTTAGCAACTCTCTTAATTATTGAAAAATTACCATTCTTTGAGGTTCGCATTAGGCATGGAAAAAGGTGCTGCATTCATATTATCAATGCCATTAATCATCATTTGCAACTTGGTCAACATACCCTGTGTTCCTTGTTTATCATCCCTGGATTCTATAGATTCAATCAAACTAGTCCCCACAACCTGGTCAGTACCTGCATTCGGTTGGTGGGTAGTGTGTTGTCAAAGAGCTTCACGTTGCTCGATTAGTACTTCCTACCAACTGATTAGACTTCCTTAGTTTTCATTGCTATCTTTAGTTTGAAAAACTAATCGGTTTAAACAAAATTTATCTGATTTCTTCACAAATCATTGATGGTGGCTAGAAAACATTGCCGCTAGAAAACCCAGATTCGAGAAAATGAGCAAACATCCTGTAGATTGATAGTGGATTGCAGGGTTAGGTAAAATAATCAGTGCCATCTGTCTCCCCTTACGATTGACTTAATTGATGCCCTAATTATTTATTTGCCCTGAAATAGAATAAAAATAGAGTGAATTAAAATATAACAATTACATTTTTTGTGGAGATTGCAAGCAAGAAGTAACATAGGTGAACAAAAGTATCAACGAAAGTTTTTTTTTTTTTTTAATTACTCCTTGCAATCTCCACAAATATGTTTTTGGGTAAGAAACAAATTGCAACCATTAGATTTTAATTTTACTCTATTTTAATTCTATACTATTCCATGACAAATGAACATGAAATCTCTTTTGGGATTTAATCAAATGATGAATAAAGGTCAGGTTAGCATAAAATAAAGCGCAAGGCCAGGTCATTGGAGGTAACGAGTGCCAAGACATCACACTAATCAAAGGTGGGTCCAAACTGTTTCATGAAGGGAATTAATCCAACTGAAAATCCCACAACCCACTAAATACAAATGCAAACACACTGTGCCTTGACTGGCAATTTTAAAAGCCAGTCTCAAGTATAAGCCCTTAAACGTATAACTATAAAATTTAAAAAAAAAAAATGACGAGGCAGCCTCTCGGTTCCGATGATACAAATACTAGTTTGCAATTGACAAGCAAAATTCATTTTGCAGTTGCAGTTGTTGGTCTTGTGTTGTATTGAAATTATTCATTATAGATTAAGAAAAGGTCAAGAAAGCAATATAAATTTGACCTCTACCGGTAACATATATTGGGTTGGAAGTTCACAGATGTCTCTGAGGGTAGACATCCTTAGAAGAAGAGCCTTTCCTATGTAGGATTGGGTTAGAGAGTACGGTTAGAAACCATGAAAACCCTGTGGACCACAAGTAGGATGGAAACATTTTAATGAGACCGAGTGAAACATTTAAATGAGACCGAGTAGACCGCAAAATATCAACCCCAACGTACCATTCTAACCCCTTCCCTTTTATCCAAGGTTGAAGGGTCTATAAGATTTTCAATCCAGCTGTGAATAACAATTCAATGTGTCATAATATATTTGAATTACTAGGGCGTTTGATCCAATCATATGAAACAAACATGATCTAAAGACTTTGCCCATACAAATCATTCCAAAGACTACGAATGTAATATGAGTCTCACGCTTTCACTTTCTAACATCTATGGAAAAAGAGTTTAAATGAAAAACCAACAGAGGCCAGCCTTCCTTGAGCAACTACACTGGGGCACCGGTCAACCAACGGGAGAGATACTACTCAAATAATTTCAGGTCCTCCAACCCGCAAGTAATAAAACTTTGGACGGATTCCTGACACATGCACATATATGCAGATACAATATGGTTACAGGAGAGTCAACAAACTTCTCTAAATATTTATATTAGTGATTCTAATAAAAAGCGAGTATCGAGCATTTTATAGTATGTACAGACAAGGCTTTTAGAGCATCAGGTGCAAGTTTTTGTAACAGAAAAAAGGAAAAAAAGGTAAAAGAAGTATTATGTCTGAACAAGGATGAGGAGGCAAGGTTCTATTATACTGCCTTAGCAAATCCAACTCTCAACTTGCCATAGTCAAACACCGTGTGGTAGACACCCATGAAGACATCTCCAAGGATCCTGCACAGAAGTAGATATGCAACATAACATACCCTCCTACATTTTATACATGGAATGGTCTACAACATTCAACCTTGAGAATCAAAGACATGGCATAACCAAAAGAATGCAAGTCATAATGGTAGTAGTAGCACATACCAGAGAGGGCCACGAGGAGGAGGTACATCCAAAGCCGTGAATCCACTGATGCACTGAGCAGCAGCCCCCTCACCCACCTTAAGTACATACTGTTCACCAGGATTCAAAGCAGCACAAGTGAGAGCATTCCATTATAAAGCCTCAAGCATTGCTAGTGAGACCTCTTAAACTCAATTGTAAGAGGAGGGGGGGGGGGGGGGGGGGGGGGGGGGGTGGTGTGGAAAAATTTTCCAACAACATATCCAATAACAGTAGAAATAGATTCTATTAGCTCAAAAAAGACATTATCTTAATATAAACTGGAAAAAACAACCATGATGATGATGTCAAAGTATATCAACATATATCACGACACAACATGATGGGAGAAAACGGCCTCAGAAGAAGAGTTTGTGCAATTAGCATAGTGATAATGCATTGCAACACCATACAGGATATCTTGGCCAGCACAAGAAGGATCAATACTAACTCAAGTGGGATCAACTCTTATGTTCAAATTTGTACCACATCACTCACATATCTACTCACTTGACTAACATATTAGATGTAGCTATCCCAAACTTTTATTTTGTACTGAAACAACAGTACTAAAACTACACATGGGAAGAAAAAGACACTGAAGCTGATTAACATGAATGAGTCAGTAGGAAAAAGCAGCAAATGGGATCAATCCTTATGTTTAAATTTGCACCACATCACTCACATATCTACTCACTTGACTAACATATTAGATGTAGCTATCCCAAACTTTTATTTTGTACTGAAACAACAATACTAAAACTACACATGGAAAGCAAAAGACAATGAAGCTGATTAACATGAATGATTCAGTAGGAAAAAGCGGCAAACAGGCTATATATTGATAAATATATTCAACTCACTGCTATTCCATAGGAAAACCTATTGGCCGTTTGTCTTTTTATGATAAGAAAATGGGATTTACATGCCAACATTTATGCACGTGAAATATTACTATGTTTAGAAGCAACATTTTCACAATTCACATGATTAAATTAAATGGGATTTAACTGTTTTTCAGTTTTTCACATTTTTTTTAAATCCAAGACGACTTGGAGATGAATCTCCACATATTGAAGCTTATCATTTATATGCCAATATTAAACAGTTCAGATCATGAATTAGGGGCCCACAGATGTGCAGATATACAGTTCAGGCCATGAATCTCCACATAGTGAAGCCTTTTTTTCTTGTTTCCTTTGCACATGTTCCTCAAAATCCCCTAGCACTTCAGACATGAAACTATCATCTTAGGATTGGTTCAATAAAAAATTTCAATGGTTCATTCACAATGTTGGGCCCCACTAGAATGCAACAAGTAGGTGGTGATGGTAGATGGCTTGATGGGTATTGATCCTGGGATCCACTGCAAGTGGTAATTGTAACAGCACCTCTTCATGTGAGGTGCGTGATGGCTTCAAATTTGGAGCAGGGTGAAATTTTTTACATGAAAATGCCCCCATTTACACATCATTTTTACACCAAAATTTGTATATGTAATGTTTAAATGACTGCAAGCAAACATGTCCAATCAATCATACACAAATAACAATTCTTTGAAATTTGGTGACAGTCCAGTCAATCATACACAAAAGATGATATCCAAGATAATAAAAATGGCTAAAAATGACAATTTCACTGCAAATCACACATTTTTATCATAAAAAAAATACTATATTGGAACATTTTAAAAGAGAAAAATGAAGGAAAAAAGATGGAGAATATCATACCTGCTTTGGAGTGAGGGAAAATTTTTTACCCCCAATGGTGAAAGAAACTGTCGGCATTGTAGAAAGACTAGTGCAATCAACAGCTGATTCTCCCATGGGACTTGGCAATCGATCACAAAGCTGCAGCACATGAGAGCATGAGACAACATTCCATCTCTCCCTAAAATATTCTAATAATCTTAAGTAACTTTTTTACCTGATTGATGTAGTCCAATATGCGCTCCACAGTCTGATTTTGCTTTAGCTGATTCTGCATCCATACAACTGCCATTTCGCAAGCAGTGCACATAGCATCACTCCGGTCAACAGATGATTCTTTGTTCTTCTCATCAACGACACTCTCAATGCCAATACTATCAGCAGTTACAATAAGAATCCAAATTAAATTCATATTCAATCCAAGTCAATGCATAATGGAAAAAACCATTACAGACTAATATAATAAAATGCCAACACTGTCCATAATTACAATCACCATCCTAACAAAATTATGGTTTTTAATGCAAGCCATTATAGAAAACAGAAACCAAAATAGCATGTGCAACAACAGCAGTGGTCATAACAACCATCCAAAGAGTGACTAACCTAACACCTCGAGTTCCATCAAAAGTACACAAACCAATCTGAGAACAGACCTTCTGCGGCTCTGTCTGCACAATTATAGACCAGATGACACTAAATGTACTCAACCATGGTACAAGTTGGACAAAAGAAAAGCAGTCGGCCATACCTCAGATAATAATAACTCAAGTATCACTTGCCCATATTGCGCAACAACAGTTTTGCATTCCTGACTAACAATCCCGGCAGCCCCAATAGCATGATTGATTTCTGTGATAGTCGCCTACAAGAAGCCAATACATAAATGAGGAAATAGTTATTCAATAATGGCTACGTGAAAGCATCAGCAATCACTCTTCCAAGATAACAGTAACCTGATGGTGCCAGTAGTCATAGTACTGTTGAAGTGTAATGCGTCAGTCCAATATGAGTTTGTTAGGTTTGAGCACTGTGGATAACACGCACAGGCTCAAGCCCAAACCTTACACATTCAATTTAAACCCAACTAATGCAACCCAACAGTAACAAAGGGTCAACATGAACATTTTAATTAACAGATCATGCTAGGGTTTGGGCTGGTGGATGATAGTGCAATTAACCAAGTTCAGTTCTGCATCGGCTCATCATAGAGAAATGAGTCGTGGTTCATGTCTGGTCAGCAATTTGAATTAGCAACAATCTGTTCAACCCAAACCAAACCATCTACTAATCAGGTCAGGAATGTCAACCTGAACCTAACTTGAAAATAAAAATTAATCATACCTAAACTCATTAACTTATAAGGTCAGAAATTGGAGTGAATCAGTATAAAGATCAGAAGTCTTGTGTAAATGCATAGTAACAGTAGCAGCAGAAGCAGCATTTACTAACCAGGTCAGAAAGAGAAACTCAATGGACTCGGCTCATTTATAATCGATTATAAATGAGCCAATTGAACTTGCGCCTGGGCTCATATAAGATATTTAACTCAATCAAGCTGAGTTGGACTTGAGCCTGGCCCTTTATTGAGATGAGCACAGCACAGTTGAGCTGGGCAGGCCATAACTCAAGCTCGTGAGCTAATCATACAAAACTTGAGCAAGCTCATTTCGATGACCAGTCGAGATCAAGCCAAACTCCAGCTGCTTCAGCTCATTGATAGGACAGCTCTCATAAGGGTCAACTCTCAAATTCATCTACTCTTGTTTAATTGGATCAACCCATCCCAATCATGCTCGGTGTCGGATGAATCATCTTACAATTACACCATTACATCCTTGGATGTCCTTGATCTCCAGCTACATCCAACAATGAGAAATGCAATACAAAGGACCCAGAAGTCGCAGCTGTAATTGTGTGGCCCGGAAATCACTCCATCAGAGTGATAATCAATGTCAGATTTGTAAGCATCTTTTTCATATGATCTCAAATATTATATTGTTAGGAATAGAGATTTTTTTTTTCAGTAATGAATTTAAAATAACCTTAACCCAATAATTACTCTGATATGAGTCATGCAGGTGACCTACTTGCTCACATGTATTAAATGTTAACTACTGTTGTCCATTTATAATAATTTTCCACATGAATAACTATGTCGGACACTAGAATTTAATGGCTCCCCTAATAATCATACCAGTGTCGTTAAAGGTGCACCCATGTGCCCCTCAACACCTTGGAGGTGACGCGCCTTCAATCAAGCGCAACCGTAGTGTGTGAGGCACGAGCCTTTTGTCGAGGCGCACCATGGCTACCCTTTTTTTTTTCCTTTCACTGGGGTGTTTTGTTGTTGGGCTAGGTTAGCTCTCTGTTTTTTTTCCCCCAATTTCCTTCTCTGTTTGTTTTTTACAACTGTTGCCTGCTCATACTTTTTACAACTGCCTACTAGTTTTCTTTTTCTTATTTCATTTTTCCATTACTGCAATTTTTCATGTACATGTAATGTTGAAATTATTTGGTTGAATTTGTTTTATGTGTTGATTTAGAAGAATAAACTAAATCCATGAAACCATGTTTTTAATTTTAATATTACTCACGTTTTGCTTTGGAATTGCAATAATTGTTTGAGATGTCATCCAAAGGTAGTATTAGTAAAAAAAGACCCAACATGGCATTATGCACACTTGCCTATGTTGAATTTTGCATTATTTGTCCAAGCTAAATATCTATTTTTCTATCTACAATGTGTGCCTATCTTCAATGAAGCCTGCGCCTAACCTCGCGCCTAAGGCCCATGATACCTTGGCACCTCGATGCGCCTTTCGCCTTTAACAACACTGAATCATACTATGTCTGTATCATACATGTTATCAAAAGAAAAATTGTATGTATCATAGATGTGTGTCTTTTCCCCCTAACACAACTCCATTACTCAAACCCACAACCTTCTGGTTCCAACAATTAGCACATTCTGACTATGCTATAGGCACCTGTCAAGGTTTTTAGCATTAGCAAGTGATCCAAGGTGGAAAAGCCCAAGTATAGATACATACTGTTGGACCTGCAATCAAAGAAGTTCCAGAGTCTGCAATTGCAGAACAGCTTCCTGAACAGATCCCTGAAAATTGGAAGCATATAACAGATCACAACAAAGGATTGGAGTTGTAACCTTAAACAGAAGCACTTCACGTCAACATAACACTGGAATATAATATAACTTCTGTTTTCAACTTTTCATTACCAGTAGTTTGATTGCCCACCAGGACATCTCCCATATCAAACTGAAAAAAATAAATTAATAAATTAATAAATTAATTAAGTGCAATCAATAAACATATGAAGTGGACAGGTGGTTAAAGCACTACCAATTGTGGCACAAGAATAGAGTTAGAATTGAGGAGACTCACCTGCCAGTAACCTTTCCGGGTAACAGGAACATATGTATGCTCACCCTTATAATGTTTGGGGTCAACCCCTCCAAACACAATTTCACCTCCCTCCTCTTCCTCTGCATCTCGGTTAAACCAGAAAGAGAAAACAGGTTCTTCCACCAAACCTTGGTTGACCATGTTGTACCTGTTTGAAAATTAGTGCAGTCATACGTTGTTTCCCATTTAAGCAATTTCTAAAACAAATATTCTTTTTATATGCACCTATATATCTTAATAAAGCGAGCTACAGTGAATTCATAATTCCCAATTCTGGTCTGAACATTCTGGAATTGGGATGGAGCAGGAATGAACCCTAACATTGTCCGGGCCCAATTCCATTCTACTTCAGTTGTTCCAATCCATTACAGTCATTCTGGTCCACTTCTAGTTCCAATTCTTGCCCAATTCTGCTCAATTCCGACACAGATTTCATACTAGCACTCTTATGTAGTGAAAACTAGAAAATTGTTATTGTTAATGTGTAGCTTAATTTCAAGTCATTTAAGTACGTGTTAATCACATATTCCAGAACGACATATCAGAATTGACCTAAATGCCAAAACAT
This sequence comes from Sextonia rubra, assembly GCA_037013555.1. NCBI lineage: Eukaryota > Viridiplantae > Streptophyta > Magnoliopsida > Laurales > Lauraceae > Sextonia > Sextonia rubra. The sequence goes on along the minus strand of JASUAD010000016.1, from coordinate 17,980,967 downwards.
TCGGCTACATGTTCAAATTGAAACAGGGACTAGAATGGAATGGACAACTACGATTCAAACATATATTTTTAATTGAACCAACAATAACGACCTAAGTAGCCCACTGGCCCAATAACTTGGTGAGCCTGTCATGTGGCCCAAAATGCGTAAGCTCAAGTTACTAGTAGTAACCTACATAGTTCATTATATGCCAGACTCATATTTTATTCATAAGCGATGTGAGATGGGATGTTACAATTTACCCCCCTTAAAGCCACATGTCCTCGCCGATTCCCCTATCTTGACTCACAGCCTCACGCACACTGGTTCTGTCCTGATCTTACCTCAAGGGCTTTCCCAGGCAACGACCTGAGTAGCCTACTGGCTCAATAACTTGGTGAGCCTGTCACGTGGCCCAAAATACTTATACCCAAGTTACTAGTTGTAACCTACATAGTTAATTATATACCAGACTCATATTTTATTCAAAAGCGATGTGGGATAGGGTGTTACACCAACACTCTACAATTATGAAAATATGAGGACTAGAATGGAATTAACAACTATGATTCAAACAAATAGTTGTATTTGAACCAAAAATCTACAAGACTGAAAATCTAGGGACCATAAAGGAATTGACAACTATGATTCAAACATATATTTTTATTTAAACCAAAAATCTACAATTATGAAACTATAAGGCCCAGAATGGAATTGACAACTATGATTCAAGCATATATTTTTATTTGAACCAAAACTCTGCAATTATGAAAATATACCACCATACCATACAGGGACGGCCTTTCCAACAGAGATTTCTTGAAAACCAAGTCCCAGTATACCATCAAACTTGGCCACTAGAAATGTGAGGCTTGGCTCCCTAGTGGCTTCAATGAATTCCTGACAAAAATTCCAAGTGTGAATTCTCCACTGAAAATCTTGATATGCTAGACCAACAAATCTTGATATGTATAGGAATTCACCTGATCCTTAACAACAAGGTCACCAAGTTGAACATAATCTTCGCTAAAGAAACCAGAAATTGATCCAGTCCCATACCGAATCTCAGCAGGTTTCCCTGAACAGAAATGTGCACGCAAACAATTGCAAAAGGTGAATACCACAAAGCTAGCAATCAAGATCGAGGGGGAAATTCACAAAGCACATATTGACATTGACAATGAAAGCAGCACATAATAGGAGAGACCACAAGCACCACATGCAACAATCTGCATCTAGAAGTATGAAATTTAGTACCAGAAAGAGAGATTCAGGAGGCAGAAACAAAACAAACCATTCTTCTTGTAGGTACTCGATCGGCCCGCCTTGTACCTGGCATGAAGATAGCAAGCAATCTGCATCCAGCAACAAAAAATCACAAATCCGAAGCGAAACACTCCGAAGATCAAAACCCTTTGAGCAAAAAAAAAAAAAAAAAAACCGGTTCTCACCGAGAGGTAACACTTGGAAGACGGAATCCAGAGGTTCGAGCTGCCGGTATCGAAGATCACCGTAAATTTCTGAGGCGGAGTGCCCACACCGATCTCTCCATAGTACTGAGCATCCATGTAATTCTTCAAAACAACAATATCCTCATCCGAACCACCACCACCACCACCACCGAGATTCCTGCTGCTCAGACCATACCTCCCACCCAAGCCTCCCTTCGACTTCGCCTCCTCCGCCGCGAACCGCGACGCGAGCTGGCTGTTTCGGTCGATCGGCCTCTTCTTCAGCCCGATTCTATACAAACCGGTGCCGGCCGATACGGGAGCGACGAAAGACGGAATCAGGAGACATGACAGGAGCAGAGATACCGCGACGATTCTGAATCCGGTTCCCATCGCACCTGCCCAATTCACCCCAGAAAATTAGAATTAGGGCTTTCCGTTTGAAAAGATGATTCTATCCAATCGATCGAAAAATGAGGAAGCAACAAAACCCTAATCTTACATATCTGACCAAAAAAAATGCATATGAGGAAGGCGAAGTTGATTACCAGAAGAGAGATTGGAGAACGAAAATTGCGCCTTGGAGAAGGTTACGAGGAGAGAAGAGCAGGGTAAAAGCGGATATAGCTAGAGGTAGTGGAGTGGAGTGGAGTTTGGATCCACTGTGCGTCTTCCACACACTTCTCGTGAGTGGGATGTGTGGAGCCCGGCCTATTTCAAAGTGAGCTTCATCCCATCCTATTATGTGTATTCTCATTTTTCAGCACAATGGGAGTTGTTGCCGAGTTGGTTTAAAACACAGACAAATGGGCTGACCCAGTGTGGACTGCAAACGGGCACTTCTGGGCCGAGTCTTTGTGCACACATTTTCAGGCTTAAGTTGGTTCCACCTAAAAATTGAATGCATGAATGATGATATGATTATAATAACCCTGCATTATGTGGATTCGAATCATATTATAATCGTGTGCTTAATCACACGGAGGACCAGTTATTTTCAAGTGAAATTTGAGGGCGTGGTGGAAGAAGGGATGGTTGATTTTGAAGGGTCCATTTTATCGATAGATGAGCCCCCACCAAGAAGGTTGCATGCATTCCCAATAGCACAAGCGTGTGGGAAACAATCAGGCTATCCAGATTAGTGGGAGCGGTGGAGAAAGAAAACTACCTACCTTTCAATCCAGATCGTGTCATCAACTACCTGTCTTCTTGAATGAATCCGGTCCAGTGAAGGCAGCCATGAGATCAAACAGTGGGGCCCACATGTTTCAATCTGAACTGTTCAAAAGAAACCTCTACCCTTTATTTTATGAACCTGTAGAACATACTTTCAATCGGATTAGATCTTATCATGGTGTGAGGATTAGATGAATAATAGTATTCTCTATCGATTGCAAACGTATTAAGAGTGAATCAAGGAGGTGGGCCATGTGAGCTTCCTAATCGTTGGATAAGAAGGGCCCACATTTGAAGGTTTATTATTTTAGGTGGCCATGCAAATTCACGTGAGCACAAAAGATGCCACGTCTCAACGAGAACTTGTATGTAAATGACAGGTGTCGACATAAACCAAATAAAAAAAAAATCATGACGGAACTTTCTTCCACGCGAAGCGATACCTTTCGTATCATATGTACTGTGCCGTGAACCGGTTTATTGAAAGATCATCCGGTCCTCATTTTAGTTTTTAATATTTTTATTATTTAAGAAAATATTTATTTCCACTTTTTAGCATTTATATAGATAATATATATATAGTCACACTACAAAACTCTTTGGGAGTTTTTCACAAAATATATATATATACCTCTTTTTTAGCTTAAAATTTTAATAGGTTTCATTAACATTTCATCAAAATTAACTATTCTTTATTTTTCACTTTGAACTTGTGAGGTGATAATGTTTATTGAATGTTAAAAGGGGTATAGACTCTCTTTTTAACATTGAGAGTTTTTGAGAATTCTTCATTATAAAAATGCTAGGATTAAAAGTAGCCAATATTTTTATTTTTCAAATACACTCATGGTTGAATGATGTTGGCACTTTAGAATCATATACATTGAATGGATCAATCTTTAGATCTTCAAATTTATCTAGTGCATCACTTTTTGCCGGTGGGCCAACATTCATTTCAAATGGGATTTGCTAGGTCTGAGCAATTCAAAGGAATTAAATATATATATATATATATTAACTTTCCATTTGTTTTGTTAAATAGTATTCATGTAAATTGCAAGAGTTGTTAAAAATGAATGAACAACTGTAACGATCGAAACCATAAAAATTACTCCTTTTAAAAACGGTGTATTTGTGTTAGAATACATGGAATTGTATAAGTAGTTGAAAAATAAGATTAAAGATAAATTTTCAAAAGTGACATCAAGTAATAATTACAAGTAGAAAAAATATTATCAAAAGAAGGCATTATTTGATTTAATTCACCTTTGAATTTAATTTTAACCAACTATATATTTAATTTTTTATGTTTTTTAATGCAATCAATTAGGGTTACGAAGAAATAAATTAAGGGATAAGGGATTACTACCCATCGTCACCTATTAACTTCCAATAGTTCAGTTTCATGATGATAGTAAGCTCCAAGTTAAAACTAAAATGTTGTTAAGATACTAAAATGATGATAGTATGCATTTTAATTGAGAAACGCATTGACCAAAGAAAAATGCACTACCAGCGGACTGCATTTCGGGTCCTTATCTAGAGGGGCCCACTTAGGGCCACATTTGATTAGTACAGCTCTTTGTTTCTCTTAATTGTCCCATGTATCTACCATGAGGACCAATTTTGTTTACATTGAGCATCACTCGCCATTTGAACGGAGTGGGTCCCACTAAATGATAAATCACACAATACTAGATCTACCGACAAAGCCTTTTAGCATGCTCATTGAGTCTTAAAATCGTGTTGAATTTTGAACTTAGAAATAAAAAATCGATGAGGGAACTTGAGAGCCGGTGCCGGTGAACTATGTATGTGATTAAAACATGTGCGAAGCTCCATGCGTATAGACGAAAATCGTGGAATCAGTCGTACAATTTGATTTTTGGGTCCTTCTTATACTTCATAAATTCACTAATATACATAACTTATATCTAAAATCCAAACTACTAGAAAATGATTACTATCTTTTTATAAGTTTTGTGAAAACTCTAATTACCCCAATCAAAGTTGGAAACTATTAAAGGGGTACAAGTAAATCTAGGCGTATAGATACTCCAATTGATTGGTTTTACCATCTATTTGATATAATCATAAAATGCTTGAGTTTTGTTTATATTTTGTTTACTTGTTATATAAATGATTAATGTAACAATTAGCCCCACTTCAATTTGACTAAAATTTATTAAGGTCTCAGTCAAAATGAAATTGATTATTATTGTAAATTTTTTATAAGTAAGCTGCGTTGGAGTTTAGCTTTCTTTGATGTAAATTTTTTAAGTGCAGTTTTTTTTTTAATACTGAGTCTATCACATGTTTTAGAAAACTATGTAAAATTTGATTAGTTTCATCATTAATGTATCAAGTGGGTCCTTCTTTAAAAGTAAAATCTACCTAATCTCATGAAACATAGTACGTACCATCCATTCTAATTAAATTTGATTTAAAATAAATGGGACACATGCCCACCAAATGGACCCCACAAATTCACGTGATCAGATATGCACATGCTTGTGATCCTACATTAGGATTTAGGGCTTAATAAGAGTCCGATTTTCATCACTTTCTTTTTAACAAAGAGAGAAAACGAGGGAATTAAAAACAGGGAAGAAAATGAAGGAAACTAAAAGACGGGAGAGGAAAGAATAGGAAGGAAAAAGGAAGAGCAATAGGGATTCTGGTTCATCTCATAGCTTTTGAATCCTTCTTCATTAAAACATGCATCACAGTGACTGAATGGCTATGAAATTGGGTATTCCCAATTCTGGTCATCCAAAAAGGAGAGTGGGTTATCTAGGATTGTGGGCCCAGATGAACCACCTAATGCAAGATTTGATCCCCGCATCTTGTAAGTGACCGAGGGCGATCATAGAGGAAAGAACCCCGTATGGGTTGATCCATTGGTGGACCACATCCAACAACCTCAAACACTATGGGCGTGAGATCAACATCTTATACCATATTCTGTGTTGCATCCACTTCTCATATATACAGTGTTCTGTGTTGCATCTCATACAATGTCCTGTGCTGCATTTACTTCTCATATAATGTTCCTCTTTTTATGTTATTCCTTTAAGAACATGTGAATTGCAAAGGAATATATTATGCTACAGAGGAAGGCAAATAACTATGATTTATGACTATTGGAACTTATGGATTGTATAATATATAATTTATATTTTATCATATGGAATTCGGTTGTATAAATGATTTTGAATTATGTACTGGAATTTCTATTGGAATTTATTTTTAATAGCAAATTGTAAGAGTGGTTTGAATGATTATTACAAAAGATATTTGTGCGCTTTGTTTAACATCTATTCGGGTTATATATAAATGGTTGGAATGCTATTTCTTATAGCTTTTCATGGAGAAAGAATACTATTCTTGATCAGTATTTCTATTTGGTTTGAAGAATCTAAATTTTACTGTTCATTGTTCAGAATTCAACAGGATCTAAGCATGCTTTGTTCAGCATATAACAAACTATGTGGATGTTATGGCTCTTTATTAGGATATTTTCTTTTGTTTTATCATTTGTATATCTTTGCCCATCAAAGGGAGGACCCATCACATTTTCTTCTTCATTACCAAAAGGTCCCTGTTTATCTTTTGAACCAATCTTTTGAAACCAAGTCCTAATCTGTAACTAGTGTTCACCAACTGAATACTCCAACTTAACTATAGATGACTTAAAAAGATAAAGTTGTTCAAAAATTTCATAAGTGATAAAAAAATTATAGATGCTTTGGGGCTAACATTAGTGGGCAAATAGGTGAACAATTATCCTCCACTTATTTCATTTTAAAGGATCTGGGTCCTCTGTAGTAGCTTCAAGCTTTCCAAAACATAACACTTTAAGATTTAGATTTTGTGAGGTGATAGCCACCAAATTTAGGAAGGCTTGTAGCATATTTATTTCTTCTTTTAAAAAAATGACTTGAAAAATATGAGTGAAAATTTATAATTTTGGATTTGGTTTGCATTTTTTGTAAGTTTATTTCCATTTTTTCTTTTTTTATTTAGAATCCTGATACATAGAATGATATCAATGATGAAAGAAAAATACATAATATATTTATTTAAGATTTATTTCTCTAAAAATATTTTAAACAAAAAATAAAATTTTGATAATATATATGTTTTTTTGCATAAAAAAGGTTATTTGAACACTATTGTCTATAAGGAAAGACTAACAGATTTATAAAGAGGCAGAGAATCTTCATTTTCTATTGCTTTTAGTTCTTTAGATGTAAATGACTTCATAAATAAAATAAAATAAAAATGGTGAAAATAATCATATCACTTGGTCTATTCTAAGCTCATAATTGAGAACATGGTCTTAAAACTTAGACATCTCTATAGACAATCCCTCTTCCTAGTGAGTTTTGCTATTTAGCTGGAAATGTCTTTAGTACTGGATATTTGTTTGGATTAAAAGTGATTCACATGTATAAATGACCCATAGTTTGTCATATCCACAATATTTTTACATGTGAATCTATTACAATCTGACAGTACTATTTTTTTTTTTACAAAGATTTCAAAATCTATAATGCTTTAAGAGCTGAATTTTTACTTTGTAGCCATTTTTGCCTTCTAAAGAATTTTGATAATTTGGATCGTGCAAATGGTGCTCGTAGAATTTCAGAATGTCAAATTTAGTGTCTGAAGCATTTTATAAATATCTCAAAATTTAAGATGAATCAATTGCTAAAAATTGGTCATTTTTGTTGTTATGCAAAGGATGGATGATTCATATCACAATTTGAGAGCCAACAGAAGTCAAAACATTAAATTAAAATGGATTGGAAGTTAAGCACTGTTTTGAGCATGTATTGTACATGCATTAACCCAACGGTCTTAAAAAATTTTTTTCTTGTAAATATCTCAACTTTAACCACTTTGGTTCATTAATAAATATTTTTGCATATTCATCCTATAATGAGGACCATTTTAGGTGATAAAAGATAAATTTAAATGTTCAATTTATGGTAGATACATTGATATGGATAAGAGTTGGATGAAGATTGAAGATAGACGACAACATGAGTATATAAATGGAGTCAAAAAGTTCTTAGACTTTGCATATGTGCATACCGAACCAAGGAAAAAGATTCGGTGCCCATGTGTTAAATGCAACAATGTCTATTTCTAAACTCAGGATGATGTGGAAGCTAATTTGTATTATTATGGGATAGTTAGAGGTTACACTCCATGGATATTCTATGGGAAGGAGTTTGAGTCTAGCACCAACAAAAATGATGATGATAAAGCTAACAACGAAGATGAAGATAATCATAATGACATGCATGAAATGATACATGATCATTATACTACAGGAACTATAAATGCTTCGGCAAGGGAGGATTCTAGTAGCAATGGTAATACAGTACTCGATTGGGAAGCAGATAAATTTATAAAATTGTTGAAGGATGCTGAACAAAAACTATATCTGGGTTGTGAGAAGTTCTCCAAGTTGTCGTTCATTGTTAAGATATTGCATTTAAAGATACTTAATTATTGGAGCAATAAATCATTCACCATGCTACTTGAGTTATTGAAAGAGGCATTTCCCAAGGGTGAGTCGCTCCCCAATTCCTACTACGAGTCTAAAAATATAATTTGTGACTTGGGACTTGACTATGTAAGGATTTATTCTTGCATAAATGATTGTGTACTATTTTAAAAGGAGCACGAAAACAAACAAGAGTGTCCAGAATGCAAAGAGCCTAGATATAAAATTACCGACGGTAAACGGAAATAGATTCCTAAAAAAATCTTGTGTAACTTTTCACTAAAACCAAGACTGCAAAGGTTATTTATTGCAAAAAATACAGCAACAAATATGAGGTGGCATAAAGAGAAGCGTGTCAATAATGGGGTGTTGAGGCATCCTGCCGATACTGAAGCCTGAGATGAATTTGACAAAATGCACAACTCATTTTCCCAAGACTCTCGTAATGTTAGACTTGGGCTAGCAAGTGATGGATTTAATTCGTTTTCAAATATGAGTACTTCTCATAGCACATGGCCAGTTATTCTTGTGCCATACAACCTACCACCATAGAAATGTATGAAGAGTCCCTTTTTCATTATATCTTTGCTTATTCCTGGACCCAAGTCTCCTGGAAATGATATTGATGTATATTTGCAACCTTTGATAGATGAGTTGAAAGAATTGTAGGAAGATGGCATCCAAACTTATGACGCTTATATAGGTACCAATTTTCAATTGCATGCTGCTATGATATGGACTATCAATGACTTCCCTACATATGGCAATTTATTAGGATGGATCACTAAAGGTTATTTAGCTTGTCCTACCTGCAATAGCGAGACATCATATATGAGGTCAAATAATGGTAAAAAAAATTTGTTATATTAGTCATTGTCGCTATTTACCAACAAATCATATATGGCGACATAAAAAGAGTTCTTTTGATGGTAAAAAGGAACTTTGGGAGGCACCAAAGTCATTGTTTGGGGAAGATGTGCTTGAACAACTGAGTCACATCGAATTAGTGAAATTTGGAAAAACGCAACCAAAGAAAAGGAAATGAGCCGATGATTTAAATTGGACAAAGCATAGTATTTTCTTTGAATTGCCTTATTAGAGAACCCTCAGACTGCGCCACAATTTAGATGTCATGCACATAGAGAAAAATGTATGTGATAATGTTATTGGGGCATTGATGAACATTGAAGGCAAAACGAAGCACAATGAAAGGAGTCACTTAGATTTGCAAGGGATAGATAGAAGGCATCAATTGCACATGAAGCATGATTGTAATTCCTATAAAATGCCCTGTGCATGCTATACGATGTCCATTACTAAAAAAAAGAATTAATGTGAATTCTTAGCTTCAGTGAAATTCCCCGATGGCTATGGTTCAAACATATCTCGACATGTGAACATTAGACAATGTTGAATTACAGACATGAAGAGTCATGATTGGTACATACTTTTGCAAAGACTACTCCCACTTGCTTTACGTGGATCTTTAACCGACAAAGTTTGTGATGCACTAATTGAGCTTAGCTAATTTTTTAAGGAGTTGTATTCTAGAACATTAACGAAAGATGTTTTGGAAGGACTAGAAAGCCAGATTTCTATAACACGATGCAAGTTGAAAAGGATATTTCCACCATTATTCTTTAATATTATGGTGCAGTTGCCCATTTATCTTGCACAAGAAGCAATTCTCGGTGGACCAGTGCAATATCAATGATGTATCCAATTGAAAGGTAGGGTATTTTTTTTATTCTTAATTATCAATTATACAATTGTCATGTTAAAACCATAGTGTTCATTCACTTATCATCTTGAATTTATATCTCATCAGATACTTGAATACATTGAAGTGTTATGTGAGCAATAAGGCATTTCCAGAAAAGTCTGATCGCGCCTAAAAAGTAGGCGTGAATTACGGAATCAAGGTCCGACATTCACGCACTTCAAGCGTTAAGAAGAATGGGAAATAATTACAGTTCATCATTAATTTCCCTTAGTTTACATGAGTTCAAGTGCCTTGACCGCGGGGATGCAGGCTGTTTACATGCATTTTGAAAATTTACAACCCCTCCCTCAAGTCTTAGATGTGATCTTAATTTGGAAATTACAAGAAAATGTACATAAGGTGGAAAAAAATGTGAAAAAGAGGAAAAAATGGGGGGTGACCGTGACCCGCGGTCACTGCCCCATTCCAGTGACCGTGACTCACCCACGGTCACTGGGGCCTTCCAGTGACCGTGGGTCACGGTCACTAGTAGACGGTGGCCGTGAAGCCACTGTTTGCCTCCGTTTTTTATGCTGTTCACGCTGGTTCTTTCTTGGAACTTCTTTCAAGTGTTGGAACTCCATTTTCATGACTTTAGAGTGGTGGACAACCATCAAGAAGATCACATTTAACCATGGAATCAATCGAAACCTCTGTAACTCATCATTCGTGCTTACGGACTGCGTTTTTATTTCAAGTCCGAAATGGGCAAATATGAAGCCGGAGTTGTGTCATCTTGAACCTATCATTTTCAAGGACCAAAATGAGGCCTAGAGAGACTTCTTTCACAACTCTTGTGATGGCTAAGAGGCCCTACGAATAAGAGAAACAAAGGTGATAATATCATCCTCTTAGAAATTGCCGACGTATGAACATAGCATGAACTTTGGCCATTCCACTTCCTTCTCTTCTTCTGAATTTTCTTCCTCACCTTCAAAATTGAGAAAAGAAGGTGGGAATGGTCGTGGAAGTGCTGCTGGAGTTTGATTCTTTGTTGCTTTAAGCGCTTCTTTCTTTGATTTCTTCTCTTTTCTTCTTTGTGTATGTGTTCCCCCTTTTTTCCTTCAAATTTGAAGCTTTTATAGACTCCCAATCAGTTTTGTACAGTTTTGGGGAGTTAATAGCAGTTTTGGGGAGTTGGATTTTGAAGAGGAGTGGAGGGAAACTGCCCAAAATCGTGGGAAACATCTTTTGAAGGTCCGTGACCGCAGGCTGGGTCACGGACGAGGCCCAATTTTGGGTTTTCGCGTATGTGGTCCATTTTCATCTGTTTTGGGCCCAAATGAAGTCCGATTGCCATGAAACTTGGAGGGATGCTTCTTAACACTATTTTATGTATATCATAAAAATTTCAGCCCGTTTTGACTTCAGGAAGTTGGTCAACTTTTTCATTAATTGGGCCCCGGTCACGGACAAGGCCCACTTTTGGAACATTGCATATGCGGTCTATTTTCCATTGTTTGAGGACCGAATGATGTCAAATCATCCCGAAACTTGGAGGAATGCTTCTTGACACTATTTTGAGTGTGTCACAGAAGTTTCAGCTCTGTTTGACCACTTGAACTTGGTCAACTCCTTTTGTTTGTGGGCCCCGGTCACTCCCAACGCCTATTCTTGAACTTTTGCATATGTGGTTTGTTTCCACTTGTTCAGGGCCCAAACGGTGTCCAATCACCACGAAACTTGGAGGAATGCTTGCTTGACACTATTTTGAGTGTGTCACAGAAGTTTCAGCTCTGTTTGACCACCTGAACTTGGTCAACTCCTTTTGTTTGTGGGCCCCAATCACTCCCAAGGCCCATTCTTGAACTTTTGCATATGTGGCTTGTTTCCACTTGTTCGGGGCCCAAACGGTGTCCAATCGCCACGAAACTTGGAGGAATGCTTCTTGACACTATTTTGAGTGTGTCACAGAAGTTTTAGCTCTGTTTGACCACCTGAACTTGGTCAACTCCTTTTGTTTGTGGGCCCCGGTCACTCCCAATGCCTATTCTTGAACTTTTGCATATGTGGTTTGTTTCCACTTGTTCGGGGCCCAAACGGTGTCCAATCGCCACGAAACTTGGAGGAATGCTTCTTGACACTATTTTGAGTGTGTCACAGAAGTTTCATCTCTGTTTGATCACTTGAACTTGGTCAACTCCTTTTGTTTGTGGGCCCCGGTCACTCCCAATGCCTATTCTTGAACTTTTGCATATGTGGCTTGTTTTCACTTGTTCGGGCCCAAACGGTGTTCAATCGCCACGAAACTTGGAGGAATGCTTCTTGACACTATTTTGAGTGTGTCACAGAAGTTTCAGCTCTATTTGACCACCTGAACTTGGTCAACTCTCTAGTTGACTTTTTTTTATGATAGTGGGCCCTTGTTTTAGTTGTTTGAAGCCCAAATGACCTCGGTTTGATTTGAAACTTGGAGGGACTGACGTCAAGAACATCTTGGAGTATTCATCCAAATTTCATACGGTTTGGATTTGAGGAAGTAGGATTTCAAACAGTGGCCTATTCATTGCATGCGTTAGGTCACTATTCACTCCGCATTGAGATAGTTAGCCTGTTTTCTATCCGAACAGCCTTCACTTGACTCGAAACTTTGGGAGAATAACTTGGGGCATTCTTTGAGCATTCATTCCAAATTTTATCTTCTTTGGCTTTCTGGAAGTAAGATCTTAGCTGGTGACCCCCAAATTCGGGATTACTGTCCTCTAAGCTAACATGCAATGAAATTTAGACCAAACGGAGTCTTTTCGACTTGAAAATTTGCAAAGTATCTTCTGAGCATGATTGAAGCTTCGTGCCCAAATTTCATCAATTTTGGACATCGGGAAGCAAGACTTTGGTCAGTGACCCCCTAGCTTGGGGGTGACGACCTCAGGCTGACATGCTTGTGGCTTTTGAGTTCGATGATGTCTGTTCAACCCGAAATTTGAACTTCCTCTGAGAGTTCCAGCTACCTTGATCTTCATGGGATATTACTCTGCACAGGAATCCACAGAGCATAGCATATCATCACTTCGACATGTAGGAATGCCGGTTCTCACAGTGATTCCCCAGGATCTGTAAATAACCTCTGTAGCCTAAATTAAGCTGAGATGAGGTGTCTTCGCTGCAGTATTTACAATTTTTATAGGTCAACAAGTGCCCCTTCAAGGTGCAATGATTATAGTATAATAATCATTGTGCCTCGAAATAGCCAATCTGTGGGAATGATGGATGGCTTGATGAAAAGACAGTTTGTCAAGGTAGGTTGTAGGCCTGAACTTGGGATTTGAAAATTTTGATAAAAACCATGAAGGGTTTGATGACGGAATTTTGAAAAGACATAAGAAATCTAAATTTCTTTGCCCTATTTTCACGGATATCAAAAGTAGCATATCCGTGGGGACTGTGGGGAACACCCATAAAGGAATCCCTTAGGTATTTAGAAAATTCAGAAGTTTATGAATTTTGTTTGGATTTTGGAAATGAATTTGATTTTCTTTTGACCTATTTTTCATAGATATCCAGAGTGGCATCTCTGTGGGGACGTAGGGAACACCCACAAAAAGAATCCCTGAGGTTTTAAGAAAATCAAAAGTTTTAATAAAAATAGATTTGGGTTTGGATTTTCATGGATTTTTGGTTCATTTTCAAAAATCAAATTTTGGGTTTTGTCTTGGCTTGACATGATTTAAAATAAGATGCAATTTTGACAAAATGAGATGTAGTTTTGAAATAGATTGGCTTTTATGAGTTTTGATGAAAAACAATTTAGGACATTGCTTTAAAATCAAGTTTTGACCCAAAGTTGTTTTGGAAAGAGACTCCACATCTCTTTTTTTGTATAATTTCCCTCAAAATACCTTAAAATAGGATTATTTCATTTGTAAATTACCCCAAGTGGACCCCTCATAGGAATTTCAAAAGATCACAAAGATCGTAGATGAAGAAGGAGGAATCCATCGAAACTTGATCAAGGTTTAGACTCCACTGATTTTAACCAAATTGTATTTGTGGGAACGACTTGAGCTCGAGGGGATTCGGCAATGGGCTCCACCAATTCAAGTTTGCAATGACCGTGGGTAAGGAGGCCAAACAGGGAAGAGACCGTGGGCATTTAAAACCCAACGTTTCTGTCTCCTTCTTTTTTTTTTTTTTTTGCTGTTCAAACCGACAAAGGGAAAGAAAAAAACTGAGAAAAAGGGAGAGAGACCGAGAGAAAGAGAGAAATTGGGAGAAAGGGAGAGAAGGATCGAGAACAAGGGAGAGAGACGGAGGGAGAAAAAGAAAAAAAAGAAACTGAGAGAGAGAGAGAAAAGTGAAAGAGAGACCATGAGAGAGAGAAAAAGAAAAAGAGAGATAGACCGGGAGGGAGAGAGAAAATGAGAGAGACCGGGAGAAAGAGAGAAAAGAGAGAGAGATCGGGAGGGAGAGAGCGGGAGAGAGAGAGAAAAAGAGAGAGACCGGGAGAGAGAGAAAAGAGAGAGAGAGATCGGTGAAAGGGAGACCGAGAGAGAGAGAGACCGGGAGGGAGAGAGCGGGAGAGAGAGAGAAAAAAAGAAAAAGAGAGAGAGACCGGGAGAGAGAGAAAAGAGAGAGAGAGATCGGGAGAGAGAAAGAAAAACTGAGAAAAAGGGAGAGAGACCGAGAGAAATAGAGACCGAGAGAGAGAGATTGAGAAAGAGAGAGAAAAGAGAGAGAGAGATCGGTGAAAGGGAGACCGGGAGAGAGAGAAAAAGAGAGAGAGACCGGGAGGGAAAGAGTGGGAGAGAGAGAAAAAGAGAGAGAGAAAGAGAGAGAGAGAGAAAAAAAGAAAAAGAGAGAGACGGGGAGAGAGAGAGAAAAGAGAGAGAGATCGGGAGAGAGAAAGAAAAACTGAGAAAAAGGGAGACAGACCGAGAGAAACAGAGACCGAGAGAGAGAGAAAAAAAAGTGAGAGAGAGGGAGAGAGACCGAGAGAAACAAAGACCAGGAGAGAGAGAGAAACCGAGAAAGAGAGAGAAAGAGAGAGAGAGACCGAGTGAGACAGAGAGACCGGGAGAGAGAGAGAGAAATTGAGAAAGAGGGAAAACTGAGAAAGAGGGAGAGAGGCCGAGAGAGAGAGAAACTAGGAGAGAGAGAAGAAAAGAGAGAGAGAGAGACCGAGAGAGAGAGAGACTGGGAGAGAGAGAAGAATAGAGAGAGACCGAGTCCCCAAATTGAACCGATTGAGAGGGAGACAGACTGAGACTTCAAGCATTCAAGGGTGCCTATCATCTCAGTTTTCTTCTTCCATCTTCCATCTTGTGGGTTTACTGATTGAAGATCATCACCATGGCTGGTAAGTTTCTACATCCTAGTTTCTTCAAGTTCTGTCATGGCCGAATGTGGAATCTACCCCCTTTTTTTTAGGTTTGCCTTTTCACCATTGTGTTGGCTTTTCTTTATTGACCTGTTTGAATTTGAGCATCATGGAGATGGCCCCTGATCTTGGCCACTACTGTCCGTGGGATATCCCATGGTCACAGCCCTTTTTTTCTTTTTGAATGACTTTGAGATACTATATTCAACTTCTGATTTGGCATTGGGTATCATTCAATTTTGATGAAGAATGTACTCTGAGCTCTCAAATATATTCATGACCATGTAACTGTGCTTGTGATCATAATCTGTTCGGTAGAATGCCTAAATGACTTTCTTCATTCTTTTCCTTTTCTTTTTTTTTGTTTAGTTCGGTCAGTGCTTTGAAATGATGAAGTCTTTCCTATGCTGCTCAAATTGAAACATCAAACCAGTTCATTGTCACTGCCAACAGAGGTCATAGAAGACCACGATCACTGCCATTTTGTGACCGTCAGTGCTCTCGCAAAACCTGTGAATGAATTTTGGTATTGATCTCCCAGATTTGAAATGCAGCCAATCTTAATGAACCCATAGTGATGGCCACGGTCACCAACTGTTTGTCAAATTGTTTATTTGAAAACAAATTTGTTTACTTTGCTGGATTTAACCAATTTTCATGGCACATGATAGAGCCCTGAATTTCATTCTCTGGTGAAGTCTTCATCGAGCAAACCCACTTCCAAAACCACTGTTGTAGTCCATGGTCATGACTAAAACAATTTGTAAAGTGTTCACAGTCATGATTGAAGAAACTTTGCTGAATTTGCTTCTGACCTTTTGCTGTAGTCACAACCATTACTGTCTTAGCTTGGTTAATTCCATGGTCACAGAGCACTCATGTAGACTAAATTGAATGGGCTGCAGTTCTTTTTCTCTTTGTGATATTTGTGTTCAATGTTCAGACTAGGCACTATCCAAATACAACCACGGACTATCTAAATACAACCACGGCACAGCTGTTCTTAATCACAGGCCATTCAAATGATTTTATCTCTTGCCATGGTGACTCATATGAATTGACCTTGTCATTAGGGAGAATGCTTCAGACCAAACAGTGGTAAAGCTAGCCGCGTATTCCAAGAGACTGTCATGACTTTTTTTTTAAAGCATAGCGAAAGCATAAATCGAATCACCATAGCCTCTGTGGGAATTATAGAATACCATTTCCGTGCTTGAACACAAATCTGCTGCCCCCTGAAAAGGTCTTAAGGTGCTTGAACATCTGTTTGGACCGGGAGCCTCGGTTCTGAGACTTAAGTGTGCCTTTGATGCCAATTCTTGGTCTCAGAACTGAGTATTGCCTTCTCCTTTTGGCCTTATACTAAGGGGAGATGCTGCCAATTTTTTCTTTTTTTTGAGAAGTTCCATATCATTGTTACTGATACCCATCTTTTCTTTCTTTTGATCTGTTTTGCAGATAGAAGGGGTAAAGCACCTGTAACTGCAATTGCTGGGGCACCTAAAAGTCGTGCCAAGGGTAAGACCACAAGAGGGCCTGATCCGAAAGACCCAAATGAAGCATCTGATGTTAACTTGTGGCTCCAGTGGGCTAAGGCTTTGTCAACGAGAAATTGGTATTCATATTGGTGTTTGGCAAATAATACCAATTGGGAGAATAATGACAAGGTGGTTTCCCCAAAACCACGATATATATTTGAAGATGCCACAAAGGAGACCACAAAGCTACCCACTGATCATATGCGGTATCATTACACAAATTCGGCAGGGGTTGTGCGTGAATTAACCACAGTTCGATCAGTTCGACGGCATCCAACTATCATGTCACTATCTCCAACAATCCCAGCAAGGCATGATCCTTTTTCATGGATAAGACATCATGTCCATTTCAAGACTGGGAAATTCATGCGTCCGCCTCCATACTACTTCATAGAATACCCAAGGCCTGAAATAGAGACCCTCGAACTGTGCACTCTAAATTTGGAAGTAGGCACTGTAATTTCACAGCTCAGAACTGTCGGTCTTGGTATTCATTCCGGCGACGGGAGTGCTTGGCTAGGTGAGAGGCACCAATCTCGCGGGTGGTTTAATTGCATCGGGGATTGGTCAAGCTTTGTGACTGCAATCAAGTATCATTATGCGGAAGATTATTTTTGACGCTATAAATGCTACCACACAAAGAGTCCCCTGTGAGAACAAGAATGTCTGTAGGGCCATTCTGAAATTATTCTGCCTAGCGACTGGTACTTTCATTACTCCAAACATGGAGTTGGGATTTTCTCTATGGGAAATAAAGAAAATTTTTGGTTTGGCACCTTACGGTGAGATTTATGATGAGACCGTTTTACCGGATGTAGAATTAGCCACTATGGATGACGAATTTCAGGCCGCATATTACCTCCTTTTTGCACTTGAAGATTTTATTCAGACAACTAGCCGAAGCCGAGGCAAAGTCTTTCAATGGATGAGTCAAGTGAAGGAAATCATAGATCCTTTCTTCGTTAATGAAGGCGGGTTCTTTAAGTGGAAGAGGGTAATCCCGAGCGAAGATCCCAAGAAAGGTCCAACAATTATCTTTCATGAAGACACGAACTTTCAGCCTTATATTTTCGCCAAATATCCAGATTTGAAAAGGAAATGTTGGCTTGCTTCATTCTTGACAGCATGGTTGTCCGAGGTTCTTTTTCCAAGCTTAGGAAATGACCTTAGGCCTGGTTGCATATATCCAGCCCTCAAGATGGCCTTTGGACATAGCCTCGCTTTGGGTCCTGCTTTTGTAGCTTATATGCTGACAGAGTTAAAGCTTTCAGGATTCACCGTCAGAGAAGGAAAACCATTCAACCGATGTTATGCCGAATATCTACTGTACACTTAGTTCACCTACCATTGCAATGATCTTCATTCACATAGCGGTGCACCGGGGAACATTTTCATGGAGGGTGTGGTTGGTGGTAGTTGCTTAATTAACAACTATTCCATGACTGATTTGCGCAAACATTTGCACAGCTTTAACAATTATGTTGCTTCCCGGGATGCTATACCGAATATTGAAGTTCCAACTCAGATGAGGAATGCTGTGGAGCCATCAATAGACAAGGTTGGAGAAGGTGGCCGGGATATCGGCTTGTCAGACGAAGAAAAGAGCTGGCTTCTGAGTATAAGGCCTGCAGATCTGGTGTATAGGAAAAATACATACATCAATATTCAACCTTATATACCTGCCAGATTCTGCAGACAGTTCGACTTCTATCAGGCCGTCGTGGGAGCACCGGGCCGAATTCGAGGCACTATCGACTCTTTGCAGGATGCCCGTAATGCTTGGGAATTTTACCAAGCGTTTGACACTGAGGCCCGTTTTGGATATCCTCATCTTCCGAATCCTGGATATACGAGTGGCTTCGCCAGTGGTTTGCTAAAAGCACCCTTGCCATTGTGTAGGCATACACAAGCAACCCTCGAGCTAAATGTCATGTCTTGCCTGCTTCTAAGAAGAAGGAAAAAGGAGAAAAGGGAGAAAGAGATCGTTTCATCCCAGAGAATTTTGAAAGTTGGCTACATGATGGGGACCAATGGCGAATTGGTTTGACAGCCGGATCCGATATCTGTCGAGGTCACCGTGGTTTAAGAGGTGAAGAAGATGAAAGCTTCATGCCTCCGCCTAATGTACCTGCAACGAGAATGCGACGAGCCATGGAAGAAAATTTACAGGAGAGCATTAGCCTTGCTGAAACCAGGGGAAACGGGCAGAGTTGCTTTGGATTTTGCTCATAAATTAAAAACTACTGCTGATACTCCTATATTGACAGAGACACGTGTTGGTCAAAGTCCAGTAGAGGGGGTCCAATCTGCGAAAGTGGCTACGAGGGCAAGGCCTTCCATCATAATGCCGGTGAACCCTCCGACGGATTTGGGTTTGCATAAGAAAATCAGAGCCACTCACTCAAAATTGGTAACTCGAGTCCGAGCTTCAACTACCCAAGAGACACCTTCTAGGAAGAGAAAAGCTGAAATCCTCCAGTACGTCGTTCTCGGCGGCTAAAAACTGGTAACATACATATAATTGTTTATAATCATATCTTCATTGATTTTGTATCTCTTGCTTTAACATTGATACTTCTTATGGCGATTGTATCAGCTCATCCCTCAATTACTGGAAAGTCTGCGAGGCAAATGGCCAGAGTGATTAAAGATTATGCCTCTGATGAGAGGAGTGGGGGAGAAAGCAGTTTTGATACCCTTACGACTGGAGAGCGAACTGTAGTGATATTCACATCGAGTTCGATTTTGAAAAAGATATATTTAATCAAGCACAGATGCCTGAATTTGAGACAGAAGTAGCAGCAGATGTACCGACAGGATCCATCATTGCAGATAAATCTATTGATGGCGTTGGTACTGCTACCAATACAGAGGCTGTTCTCCAAGTTAAACAACAGAAGCCTCCCTCTGAGATTGTCAAGGAATCTGGGGTCAGAGTCTCCAGGGATATCGAAGAAACTCCAATTGTCGCTGAAGGTAAACTTCACATTAGCTTGATTAACATTTCAGCATTCGTGCTCTAATTTCTGCTCATTCCCCTTTTTCAGGTGGTCAAGTGGAAGAAGGTATTTCTGATACACTTGCTGTAACACTCCGACCCAGCTTGACCTCGTTTAGCGGTTAGTTAATCTTGTTTTCGTTGCTAATCGTGTTTTGTTGTGTTTTGGTTTTCGTTACGGGTCATGGATAGGTAGTTGGGTTGAGTTTGACCTGGATTAAGTAGACCAAGCCCTTTTTCGTAATTTTAGCTTTTCTTAGACATGGTCATTTTTGCATCATCTTGATGTCAACACGTGTCTTTCGTTGAGCCCGTCAATTTTCGTAACTACGTCATTTGTGACCGAGGTCGTGTGATTCGATTGGACCTTGATTTGACTCAAACTGGAATTAGCATTCTAGCTTGGACTTCTTTGCAAATTGGACAAACCATTACTTATATATGCTCTAACCCACTTCACCAACACTCACGTTCTCTCTTTCTCTCATTTTCAATTTGCCTGCATTGCACGTGGAGCTCTCTCTTCTCTCTTGAATTCTCTTCTCCAATTCCTCTTCTCCATCGATCAAGAGGAAGGTGGGTCTTGCATGTGAGGTGAGTGGATTTTCTTCCATTCCTCTCATCTCTTTCCCCTCTTTCTTCTCCTTCTTGTTCTTATTGGTGTGTATGTCTTTGGAATTTCTCTCCATCCCGCATGCATGCAGGTGGTTTTGGTTGTGCTAGGTTGTGATTTGGGCTTTAGAACTTCAAGTGTGCAATTGATTTCCAAATTGAGGCAAGTATAACCATATCTTTGAGAACCCATGTTGGTATGCTTTTGATTTGGTTGGTTTTATATGAATTAATGTGGAAACATGTGTTTACAGCCCATTTGATACTCATTGAGTCACTACTTGTTTATTTCCATTGATAAATTGCAATTCTAATGCATTCCCAGACATTCTGTACAGGTTTCAGGAATTTGAATTCGTACAGGTACGGCTAAGCCGTATACTTCTTACGGCTCACAATCCAGAGAGGAGAAAAACCCAGTTTTCCTCTACGGCTAGGGCACGGCTAAGCCGTGGATTGCCCTACGGCTAAGCCGAAGCCCAGCCGTGGCCCAGCCGTAGAACAATACAGGGTGTAATTTCTGGAATAACTGAGAGTCAGCAACTGACAGATCTTCTACGGTTCAGCCACGGCTAAGCCATAGACCACACACGGCTAAGCCGTAGCACACACACGGCTAAGCCGTAATCACACTAGAATAAAAATGGAGAATAAAGATAGGTGTAAAGAAAAGACCAATATGGCCTTCATGATGGAATGTAGAACACCTAGACTTGCCTGACGGAATGTGATACAACGCGTGAATGATCTCGAGGGCTGCGAATCATTCATGTTCGTTATCCGGATGTTAAGCACCTCCCCATGGGTGTTGGTTTAAGGGACTTCATGCACCGCCCAATTCAAGGCAACACTAGACAACGGTGCATCGATGCCTTAAAACTACATCATCATGCACGGTTAGAAACACCGGATAATTAGATTAGAATTGGTTTGTAACTAAAGATGATTCGATTTCGCATGAGTTGTTGCATAACATATTGAATTCGATCATTGATCTCAACGCTCTACCTGATTACGTATGTTTCGTTACTTTCACATTGTGGTTTAATTACCTTGAGTATGCATGTATGATATGTTCACTCACAGATATGCACGTATGATATGTTGTCACGATCTACTCAGGGTTTTCATGATTGACTCCGTATAGTCAGGCACTACTTAGCCTCAGCCTTAGGATCCCGACGGGGTGAATTTGGTATAGTTTATATGGACCTGCTGCAGTATGGATTTGTCTTGGGGAACCGGACCCCAGGAAACCGAGACCCATTGTACCCTGGCCCGGACAATGGTGTTCTTTGCATGTTATAAGATCCCTCTTTTGGGAGCACATGGTAATGTAGTAGCCACTAGTTCTGCACACAGCATGTATTCATTGATTCACTCAGCATCTTTCTTTCTTGCATGACAGCCTAGTATACGAAAACGCCTTCTTTAATAACATGATGTTCTTTATTCTGTTAGATACAGCGTGTGTTAACTTGCTATGGTTTATACTTTGCTGAATCTTCGTATTCACAGTTGTTTTTGGTGTTGCAGGCCCAGATCCCCCTGCCGAACCCTCGCAGGCGGCCAGGCTCCAGTCGAGACCCCCGGGGCCCCATCAGGCCTAGAGGAGTGGATGTGATCACTCCACGGGAGAGCGCTCTTAGCATGCATCGTTGGAGTCCTGTTCTTGTTATTGTTGTTTCTTTTTGAGGATGTCAGACTGTATATGTCATTTGGTTCTTTTTGTAAAACTTTATATGTAATTATGTCAGTCCTTTCCTTGTATCCTCTTCTTGCATTGTTAGTTTTATGTTTCTGATATTTACAGCTTCCGCGTACTTGCTTGGCACGTGTGAATGTTCCCTTGTGCGTGTGCATTTAGACTCAGTCTACGTGTGCATGCACGGGAGTACGTGTGTCATTAGGTTTGGCTTTTGCTAACCCCCGAACCCTGGGCTCGGGTTGTGACACTTGCTAAAACAGTTTCTACTATTCCTAGGAGATCTTTCGGATCCCCTATCGAGGGGCAAGTGGAGAAAGAGCATGCTGAAGCTTCGATTGACTTGGATGATGTCTCAATTCATAGTGGATACTTAGAGGCATCACCAGGCAGCCCTCTGGGGAGTGATCTGCAATGCTTTGTAGAAAGTTTATCATCAGGTTCACTAACCCAAAGTATAAATGATGGTGCGGGATTGTCGCCAGCCGATACCACCTTGCCAGTCAGTAATGAGCCAAGGGCTGATGAGGCTGAGGAAGTTCAGATGGAGCAACATATTGAACCTGTTAACGGTGCAGAAAAGGAAACAGATAGTGTTATGGCTCCAGTCACAAAAGCCCCTGTAGCGGATACTGTTGTGATCAGAGCAGGCTCTTTTGTTCAACAGGCAATGATTTTAGAAAGTACAAGTCTCCCGGTAGAGGATACTCCTGTAACACTTGTCACTAGTAGTGTACCTCCAGTTGCTGGCAGCTTTACACCTCCCAAGGCCGTGAGACCTCCAAGAGTCCACTTTAGGGTGGATCAGTCATCGCCTTTAAAGGTTATTGAGGACCCTGTTGTTCAGAAGATATCAGATGAGGCTTTTACTGCTAAAGGTGGAGGGGCCCGAAAAGCTTTACTGCATGTGACAGTCACACCTCATGCCATTAGGGATCCTTCACAGGGGTCACATGATTCACCTTCTGTTCATGAAGAAACATTGGCGATTCCTAAGGGCGGAGTAAATGTCGAGAGAGAAAGGGATAATCGCTCAAGTTCTCAAATCCAGTCAAATTCACAAGAGCGAGAATCAAACCTTTCTATCCCTAAAGAACTCAGCTTCTTCGGGGACACCCCAAAGCCTCAATCTGCTATTAATTTTGCCACAAAGATAATCATTCGCAGCATTTTTGCTACTGTTTTTCAAGGAGAGCTTTCTTCAGAGAAGATTCAAGGTGCCAAGGCTTTAGCAGATATGTTGATATTTTCTGGTACCGACTTGAGTTGTCTTTGCAATGCCCTTGTCCTTCTTTTTAACAAACTCGAAGAAAAAAACTCTTGGGATAAGAGTATTGATCATGCCAAAGCTTTCCAAGATGAGGTCTTAAGGCACAAAATTCAGTTGGCTGTAGAGATTGAAAGTGGTGAGGAGGAGATACAGGTAATAAATGCAGAAGAGACCAAACTGACACAGGAATTTGCTGTGCATGCGGGCCAACGTGCACATATTCAACAACAGATTGTTGTATTGCAACATCAATTATCTTCCGTGGAAAATATTATGGAAAATTTGCAGATGTCTGTTTCAGAGAGAATTCGTCGCCAAGATGATCTTTTCACGCATACAGAAGCGAAATGCACAGCCCTGAATGACTTCGTTCAGTCCTTGGAGATTGAATTGAATATTAAGCTGGACGAGATTGACATTAAAATTGCTATTCCAGCTTATGCAAGTTACAAAGGGCGTATCCTCATGGCAGAAGTACTGAATGCAAAGGGGCAACTGGAGAAGTTCCTGGACTGAGATTCTCTGTTGCAACTCCCATTTTTTTTATTATTAGGCTGAGGGCCATGTGTACATTGACTTCACTGCTTGTATTCAAACTTTAAAATGGATATCAATGGAAAATGTTTTTCCTTTCTATTTTTGTCATTGGTATGGGTGTTTGGTTTGATTTTTTGTGGATGTTTGATATGGTTTATGTGGATGGTTTGTTTGGTTTGGTTTTCTCAGACTTGTATGAGGGTGTGATTTGCGATCTTTTGGATCCACAAATCGAAAATAAGGGAGTCATATAAGTGGACGTTATCCAGTGCCCATGTGTGAGGCTTTCTCCAGGGTACATGACTTGATCCTTTTGGTGTCGAAAAGGGTCAAACAAGTAGATGTTATCCGGTGCCCATGTGTGAGGCTTTCCCCGGGATCTTTGACTTATTCCTTAGGAGAAAGATTTGGTTTTGGTTTTTGTTTAGATTTTGGTTATACAGGGTCTGCAAAAAGACCTGTTCTATATAACCGAAGGTAGTCATATAGGGTCTACAAAAGACTTGTTCTATACAACTAAGGATTAGCTATATGGGGTCTGCAAAAAGACTTATTCCACACGGCTGAGTTTTGCTATATAGGGTCTGCAAAAAAACTTAATCTATATAGCTGGATGTTACAAGGGGTCTTGTAAGGACGTTATCCAAGTAACAAAAGTTTGACTAGAGGGGTCGTGGGACTTGATCCTCGTAGTCATTTTATACAAGTCTAAGAGATTTTGGTTAGGAGTCATAGGTTGTGAGGCTCGAAACCAGAGAATTTTGGTTTTGGAATGAAAATGTACACTGTACATGGTTTGGGTACATGGCATGGGTGCACCAATGACATTCAAGTATAATATTTCTTGAGAAGTTTTCCATTGATGGGCATCATGCATCTGTCCCTTTCAAGTGTGAGGAGCGCATATGTGCCATTGGAGTAAACCTTGTCGACAACAAAAGGTCCTTCCCATTTAGGTTCAAACTTGCCTCTCGACAAGTGCGTGGAAAACATAGGTCTTCTAACTGCAAGGACTAGATCTCCCTTCTTGTAAGCTCTATACTTGACTTTTTTGTTGAAAGATGCAGCCATACGAGCTTGATACAACTCAATACTTTGTCGAGCGGCAAGTCTTTTCTCATCAAGGCTTTCTAGCTCTTGTAATCTGAGTTTGGCATTCTTTTCTTTAGTATATTTGTTTATCACAACCAACCGAAAAGAGGGAAGTTGAATTTCCAAAGGTATTACAGCTTCACAACCATAGACCAAGGAATACGGTGTTGATTTAGTAGGACTACGAACTGTAGTTCTGTAAGCCCATAATGCTTCAGGAAGCCTGGTACTCTAACTCTTTTTGTTGTCAGAAACCATTTTCTTCAAAATCTTGCAAATGGTTTTGTTAAAAGCTTCAGCAAGTCCGTTGGCCGCGGGGTTATATGCTGTAGATGGACAACACTGGATCCCGTATTTGTCACAGAATCTATAAAATTTATTATTATTGAATTGTAGGCCATTGTCATGATACAGACGTTTGGGCACCCCAAAACGGCAAATGACATGAGTTTCCAGGAAGCTAAGGATTGTATTAGTTTTAACTTCTGTGAAAGGTACTGCTTCTGCCCATTTGGAGAAGTAATCGGTTGCGGCCAAAATGAATTGATGTCCATGTTCTGAGGGTGGACTGATCTTCCCCACTATATCCATTCCCCAAGATTCAAACGGCCAAGAAGTGGTCATAGGGTGCAAATGTTCAGAAGGCTGGTGAATGTAATCACCATGAATTTGGCACTCATTGCATCTTTTAGCAAAATTAATAGCGTTGGACACCATGGTAGGCCAATAGTAGCCTAATCTTCGAATTTGATCATGAAGTTTTGGTCCAGCTTGGTGAGCACCACATAGGTCAGCATGAACTTCTCTAAGAACTTGTTCAGCTTCTTTTGGGGACAAACAACGAAGTAGAACTCCATCGTATGACTTGCGATAAAGAGTTTTTGAGGGCAAATCAAAATGGAATTCGAGAGCTCGCCTTTGAATACTGGTTCTATCTTTAGGATTCTATGGTAATACTCCATGCAGAATATAATCAATAAAAGGATCTCTCCAATCCCTGAATGAGTTTTGGAAATATGAAATTCAATTTTTGATTACAGTGAAGCTATCTTCTACTGCCTTGTAAGTATCGAGTGGGGGTAAAAGTCTTCTCTCAACAACTTCCAATATCATCTTGTCATTCTCAGGGATTGCCATTGAAGCTGCCAAGCTTGCTAAGGCGCCTGCTTTGACATTCTGACATCTCGGGATATTATGAAACACAATCAATTTAAACCTTTGCTTGAGTTCATATGCCCTATTGAAAAGGGGAACTAGGTCTGGTTTCTTTACTTCATACTCGTGATTCATTTGCTTAATCACAAGTTGGGAATCTCCATAGACTCCTAGCATGTTAATGTTGGCATCTAAAGCTAACTCAAGCCCCATGATTAATGCCGTGTATTCTGCCACATTGTTTGAGCATGGCTTGATCAATGAGAAGGAGTGAGGAACATAAAGTTCTGCTGGACTGCAGAAAATAATTCCAACCCCTGATACTGGCTTTCCTTGCTCATTAGTCTTGGAAGCTCCATCAAAATGCATGGTCTAATGTAGATCTGAATCAATGGTGGATTTCCATGTTTGTTCAGTGAAGAAGACTGACTCATCGGGGAGATTGTCTATGAACTTAGAATCTTCTGACAGTGGATGTTCTGCTAGAAAATCTGCAAGAGCTTGTCCTTTTACTGCTTTCGCAGGAGTGTATCTGATGTCATATTGAGAAAGAAGGATGGACCATTTGGCCAGACGTTCGCTCAACGCCCCGGCTTTTGTCACTAATACGTTTAATGGATTAATATTGGAAACCAGATACACCACATTAGAGAGGATGTAATGCCACAGCTTTTGTATTGTAAACATAAGCACAAGACATTTTTTTCTATTGGGTGATAATTGTGCTCAGCACCAACTAGCATCCTTGACAGGTAATAAAGTGCCACCTCCTTTCCTTCATCATTCTTTTAAGTTAACAATGCTCCTAAGGAATGATCAAGAGCCCTTGTATAAAGAATGAAAGGCTTGCCCGGAATTAGAGCTGAAAGAACTGGTGGGTTTGTAAGATATTGTTTGATATCCTGAAAAGCATTTTCACAAGCTTTGTCCCATACAAAATCTACTCCTTTCTTCATCAATTTGGAGAATGGTCTGCACTTTCCGGACAAGTTGGAAATGAACCGTCGGATGTAGGCGAGTCTTCCTTGTAATCCTTTTAATTCTCTCAAATTTCTTGGCGAAGGCATTTCCAATATGGCTTTGATTTTGACGGGATCTATTTCAATGCCCCCTTTTCACACCACAAATCCTAGAAACTTTCCGGAAGAAACTCCGAAAAAACATTTCAGGGGATTCATTCGAAGATTGAATTTCCGTAATCTCTCAAAGACAGTGCGAAGATCGGCAAGATGATCTAATTTATGCTTGCTCTTGACTGCCAAATCATCAACATAACATTCAACAGATTTATGTTGTAAGTCCTTGAATATTTTCATCATTGCTCTTTGGTACATGGCTCCAGCATTTTTGAGACCAAATGGCATGAAAGTGTAGCAGTATATGCTGAATGGAGTTCTAAAGGAAGTGTGTTTCTCATCCTCTTTGAACATTTTGATCTGATTATACCCCGAGAAGCCATCCATGAATGAAATTCTTTCGAACCCAAAAGTATTGTCAATCATTATTTCTGGTATAGCTAATGGAAAATCATCTTTGGGGCAGGCTTTATTCAGATCTCTAAAGTCAATACAGATTCTGATTTGTCCATTCTTTTTAGTAACTGGGACTATATTAGCCAACCAGTCTGGATGTTGTTCTTTACGGATGAAATTAACGCCCTTGAGTTTCTGAACTTCTGCTTCTATCTTCTCCATGATTTCAGGCTTAGTCCTCCTTTGGTCCTGTTTTACAGGTTTAGCATCATTTGCTATTTTAATTTGTGTACAGAGATTTCTGGATCTAGGCCCGGCATTTCTGCATAAGTCCATGCAAAGCAATCTATGAACTCTCGCAAGAATCCCACATACAGATTAAGTTCACTTCCTTTAATTTGAGAGCTTACAAAGGTAGGTCGGGGATTTTCGAGGGTTCCCAAGTTTATTTCTTGTACTTGGTCCTCAGTTGGAGGATTAGGAGGAAGTGCTTCTACATTGTTA
Source organism: Sextonia rubra (assembly GCA_037013555.1). NCBI lineage: Eukaryota > Viridiplantae > Streptophyta > Magnoliopsida > Laurales > Lauraceae > Sextonia > Sextonia rubra. The sequence goes on along the minus strand of JASUAD010000016.1, from coordinate 17,952,881 downwards.
TTGGAAGTTTCTAACTCTATGAAACCTTCTGGGGTTTCAGTTGGGGGTTTTAGCCAAGGCCTGATCCCTTTCCAAGGATTTGGTTTTTTAGGCTCTTTGGCTTTTACATCAAGGGCTAAGCATTCCCAGCGGACATGTTGGGACGGGCTTATTTCCTCGTTGAGTTCAGGTGGCCAATAATCAGTGATTTGTGATGCAGCATCATCCTCATCACTTGTCCCCTCAGGATGCTGAAAAATGGCCTAATCAACGGGATCTTGAAGCGCAGGAATTTCATGAGAGTCATCCGAGTCATATTCTTCAGTGAAGACTACCGATCTGGCTTTAACACTTTGTTTAAATTTAGGAATGTTACTGTAAGGAACATATCCTATGCAATGACGCAGCTGCTCAATTCTCCCCTCTGTTTGGAGATCTTCTTTCATCTCTGGAGTAAAGACATCCAAAGGAGCCCGTATGCCATTTGTAGTTAATCCAAGACCCATAGGTTTCTTGAGATTGTACCCCATATTTTTCATCATGTTACAGACCACGGGATTATAAATATCGAGCAGGATTTTTCCCTCATTACTGATTTTGTCAATAATATCTGGTGGAGAAGTATTGTAACACTCCGACCCAGCTTGACCTCGTTTAGCGGTTAGTTAATCTTGTTTTCGTTGTTAATCTTGTTTTGTTTGTGTTTTGTTTTCGTTTCGGGTCATGGATAGGTAGTTGGGTTGAGTTTGACCTGGATTAAGTAGACCAAGCCCTTTTTCGTAATTTGAGCTTTTCTAAGACATGGTCATTTTTGCATCATCTTGATGTCAACACGTGTCTTTCGTTGAGCTCGTTAACTTTCGTAACTACGTCAATTGCAACCGAGGTCGTGTACTTCGATTGGACTCGGATTTGACTCAAATTGGAATTAGCATTTCTAACTTGGCCCTTATTGTAATTTGATCAACCCATTACTTATATAGACTCTCACCCATCGACCAAAAACACCAACACTCACGTTCTCTCTCTCATTTTCTCTCAAATTCCTCACTGTGCACGTGGAGCTCAGCTCTCTCCCTCCTTCTCTTGAATTTCTCTCCTCCATCGATCAAGCTCTATTGAGAGGAAGTTGGTTCCTTTGCATGTGAGGTGAGTGGGACATGCTTCCATCTCTCTCATCTCCTTTCTCTATCTCTTCTCCTTTTTGTTTCTTTGCATGGTGTGTCGGTGTTGTGGATTTCATTCCAATCCTCATGCATGCATGTGGTTTGATGTGTGTTAGGTTGTGTTTGGATCCAAGAACTTCAGTTGGGCAATTGATTTCCAAATTGAGGCAAGTATAACCATAACTTTGAGAACCCATGTTGGTATGCAATTGATTTGGTTGATCTTACATGAATTGATATGGAAACATGTGTTTACAGCCCATTTGATACTCATTAAGTCAGTACTTGTCTTTTTTTCCATTGAAAAATTTGAAATTCTGATGCTTCCCAAACATTCTGTACATGTTTCAGATTATTGACTTCGTACAGGTACGGCTAAGCCGTATGACACTTACGGCTCAAAGTCCAGAGAAGAGAAAAACCCAGTTTTCCTCTACGGCTAGGGCACGGCTAAGCCGTGGATTGCCTTACGGCTAAGCCGAAGCTCAGCCGTGGCCCAGCCGTAGAACAATACAGGGTGCATTTTCTGGAATAACTGAGAGTCAGCAACTGACAGACCTTCTACGGCCCAGCCACGGCTAAGCCGTAGACCACACACGGCTAAGCCGTAGCACACACACGGCTAAGCCGTATTCACACTAGACTAATGAAAGAAAAACAAGGATAGGTGTAAAGAAAAGACTGATATGGCCTTCATGATAGAATGTAGAGCACCTAGACTTGCCCAACGGAATGAGATACAACGCGTGAATGATCTCGAGGGCTGCGAATCATTCATGTTCGTTATCCGGATGTTAAGCACCTCCCCATGGGTGTTGGTTTAAGGGACTTCGTGCACCACCCGATTCAAGGCAACACTAGACAACGGTGCATCGAATAACTTAAAACTACATCATCATGCACGGTTAGAAACACCGGATAACTAGATTAGAATTGGTTTGTAAATCAGGATGATTCGATTTCACATGATTTGTTGCATAACATATTGCATTCGATCATTGATCTCAACGCTCTACATGATTACGTATGTTTCGTTACTTTCACATTGTGGTTTATTTACCTTGAGTATGCATGTATGATATGTTCACTCACAGATCTGCACGTATGATATGTTGTCACGATCTACTCAGGGTTTTCATGATTGACTCCGCGTAGTCAGGCACTACTTAGCCTCAGCCTTAGGATCCCGACGGGGTGAATTTGGTATAGTTTATATGGACCTGCTGCAGTATGGATTTGTCTTGGGGAACCGGACCCCAGGAAACCGAGACCCATTGTACCCTGGCCCGGACAATGGTGTTCTTTGCATGTTATAAGATCCCTCTTTTGGGAGCATATGGTAATGTAGTAGCCACTAGTTATGTACACGGCATGTATTCATTGATTCACTTAGCATATTTCTTTCTTGCATGACAGCCTAGTATACGAAAATGCCTTCTTTAATCACATGATGTTCTTTATTCTATTAGACACAGCGTGTGTTAACTTGCTATGGGTTATACTTTGCTGAATCGTCGTATTCACAGTTGTTTTTGGTGTTGCAGGCCCAGATCCCCCTGCCGAACCCTCGCCGGTCGGCCAGGCTCCAGACGAGACCCCCGAGGCCCCATCAGGCCTAGAGGAGTGGATGTGATCACTCCACGGGAGAGCGTTCTTAGCATGCATCATTGGAGTCTTGTTTTGTGGATTTTCAGACTTGTATTTGGCATGATATGTCATGATTGTATATATTCTTTTGTTCTTTTTGTAAGACGTTCATATGTATTTATGTCAGTTCGTTCTTGGTATTCTATTCTTGCTCTGTTAGTTTTATGTTTCTGATATTTACAGCTTCCGCGTACTTGCTTGGCACGTGTGAATGTTCCCTTGTGCGTGTGCATTTAGACTCGGTCTACGTGTGCATGCACGGGAGTACGTGTGTCATTAGGTTTGGCTTTTGCTAACCCCCGAACCCTGGGCTCGGGTTGTGACAAGTATCTTCAGCCCAATGAAAAATAATCGGATGATTATACTGCTTAGATGAAGGTACCAAAAAGCAAGAACCTTCAAATTCATAAATATAAGAGGGAGTAGGCCACGGCATAAGTGGAAGATCATAGTCTACCGTAGAATGCACAAAGGTGCTCATTTCTTCAGCGTCTTCAGAGTCCGACTCAGAATTTGCATCTCTGATCATTGAAATGACATGTATTGGACGTGTTCTTCTAGACCTCCCGCGCAGCCGGTAGAGTGCCACTTCAAGAGATGACACAATTTGAGACATCTCATCAAAGGTTTGAAATTCCATCGCCATGGTTAAGCTGCGGAGAGCTGGTCGAAAACCTACCCAGCACAAGTAAATCCATGCGGAGTAGTGTGGAGGATTTTCACATCTTTCAGCCAAACGGAGCCATCTATCAATGTACCTATAGGCTAATTCTCTTCTTTGCTGTGATGTCAATATCAATTGACTAAAAGTGATAGGAGAATCAGACCTTATAGGCGATATTCCCCTAGTAGGGGGAGGTATATCATTGCTTTCTTGATTGGAACTTGAAGTGTTAGTAGAGGATACCATGTTGGCCGAAAATGAAAACCTCTGACGTTCAGCATCTTTTATTTTTGATAGCTTTGTGGATATGATTAAAGGTGGGTCTGGCTTTTTTATTTCAGATTTCACCTTAATTATCAAAGGAGCTTTGATATCCACGCATTTTGCCGTAGATTTTCCTGCACATTCCAACTTTATGGGAGCATTTGATTTTTGATCGACCTTCTTTGCTAAAATAGTGAAAGGTTCTGCAGGATTATCATTCACAGGAGCATTCTTCGTATCTGAGTTGGATTTTGTAGGCTTTTCTTAATACATTGCTGCGTCTGTGAAATAAACTTCCTTTCCTTTGAATGGCTTTTCCTTTGCAAAGACTCGATGTACCTTCCCCTCATCGTCGATGTATTTAAGGCATTGATGAAGAGTAGAAGGTACTATGGCATAATCATGAAGCCATCGTCTCCCCAAGAGGATGTTATAACAAGCACGAGTTTTTACTACATGCAGAGTGGCCTCCAAGACTAAGTCTCCCAACTGGAATCGAATTCGGATTTTACCAATCGGATCCTGGACTTCCCCATCATAACCTTGAATAGAAGTCTTTATAGCAGACAGCTTGCTCACTGGAATACTGAGCTCCTGAAGGGCCGTGATTGTGATGAGATTTAGAGCTGACCCTGGATCAACTTGAACTCTTGGGACAGGCACATCTTTGATGTAGGCCGTGAAATAAAGTGACCTCGTATGCTTCATATTGCCCAAGAGGAGGTCCTCTTTGGTGAAAGAGATAGTAGCTTTAGAAGCATTGTGAGTTAAGAGACACTCTTTGTATTGCTTTTGAGGCCTCTTGGATTTTGCCTTCAAATAGTTTTTTTCTATTTGGTGCACTTGTGCTATATGAGTATGATTCTCAGTATTCAAGGCCTGTAATGCTCGTATGAAGTTGTCACGAGTCTCCTTGGACATCTACAAGAAATCAAAAATGTGGAGTCGTGCAGGTATGTGCTTAAGGTGTTCAACAACATCATACGTGAATGGCTCTAGTGGCCTTGAATTATCATTTACTTCTGGAGAAGTTACATTTACATTGGTATTGCCTCCTGAAGGGTTTACATAAGAAGAGGAAGGAACAGAGGATTTATCATAGTTGACCCTGTAGTTATGACCAGAGCGAGTGCCATCATTAAGTATGTTGCTTCGGTCAATTTCCGGTCGTGTGTCTCTTCTTATGGCATTAACTTCTTCTGGTTCGATGAAAAGCTGATTGACCTCTTCCAGGCCTACTTCTTGATTTACATCATTAGGAATAGCCTGCGATGTTTGGGACTCTATGGCAGCATTTAAAACCACCAGGGTAGGAGCCGTTGAAAGTTCCTCTTCAAAGTCAGAGATATTCTCGATAATATTACCAATACTGGGGTTATTATGTCTACTCGGTAACCCAAGTTCCCTGACTGAGTTAAGGTCAACAAGCTGATTACTTAATTCAGAATTTTCATTTGAAAAGATCAACTCTGAATTAGGTGTGAAAGAAGTATTTGGCGTGGAAGGAGGAAAAACCGTATGCTGATGTTGAACTTCATCGTGCCCGACTAATGGTAGTGGATCCGGATGAACTTCTAGAGGTAGTGGAAAAGGAGGAGGATTATTCGACCAACCACTTGAACTTGGGCTGTGTATGTCATACAAGGTCACTGATAGTGTATTTAGACCATGCTTGATATTAAGTGTACCTGTCTCGGGGTCAAAGGTTTGCTCGAAATCCTCATCTTCATCAGAAGGGTATTCATCAGTAAAATAATCATCGATCCATTGATCGTCTTCAAGATCAGAGTAATCCGACTATTGATTTTCATCATCAGAGTTAGGGGGTGTACTATCCCATGATAGCCGATTGCAGCTGGATATTGCTGGTTCTTCCTCATCTTTTGGAATTGAAATGATGTAGTCGGCTAGAGTAAAATGACCTCTGGTTGATCTGGGAGGATTTTCTAAGACTGGGGCCTCGACCACCTTGTCTTTCTTCTGCTTAAACTGTTGTTCTTGTTTCTTTTGAGCAGTCTTCTGGAGACCTTTAATTTGTCTTTTGATCTTTTTTCTTTCCACAGGTGTGGGTTTGGTTTTTACTTTTTCCCATCCTTCATCATTTATTAAGTCCGGGTGAACCCACATTTCCTCCCCTGAAGAATCTTTGACAGGTATTAACCCCTGTTCACTATGTAGTGCATTGATGACCCGAAATTCGGCCATTGGTGGCCTTGATGGAGCGGGTATTACCACAGGTGCAAACCGCCCGAAGGAAATCATATTGAATGGAGCCACATCATATTTTCGATCAAATGTTATTACTCCATTTTTCCACATCTCATTGACCTTTTCCTTTAGGATAAAACAATCTTTCAAAGGATGAGATACCATCCGATGGTATGCACAATAGTTTGGATCATTAACACGACCCGCTTGCTATGGCTTTTTCATGGGTGGAAGCTCGAGCTTGTTATTCTCCATCAATGCTTGAAAGATGACTTCAATGTCCCCATCAAAAGGGTACTTAGTTTGCTTCTTCTTTTCATATTCTTCCTTTTTGTTTTGCTCCGTCCTACCATTCTGTGGTTTTTGAGGAGGTGGTTTGGAGGTTTGTACATTGAATACCTCCTGCTTCTTTTGAGGTTTCGACACAGTTGGTTTTGGAGCAGAAGATGATGATGAATCCATTTTTCGGGAACTTGCTTTCTTCTGGCTAATTTTTTTTAGAGTTAACTCTGCATCAGTGGCTATCTCAACCAATCTGGCCAAAGACTTAGTTTTATGACTAAGTATGATAGCCTTAATCTCTGGCCGTATATTGGTTTTGCACATTTCAATTGTCGTCTTTAGAGATGGTTGTTCTAGGCATCTGTAAGACAATGCTATCCATCTATTGATAAAGGCTTACGCAGTTTCATTATCCCCTTGCTTTGTACTACTGAGCATAGTGAAGGTAACCGTTTGATCTTCTTCTTGAAAGTGGAGTAGAAACTTCTCTTCTGTAACTGGCCATGTAGTGAAGGAGAGTTCTAGTAATTGTTTGTACCAATCGAAAGCAACTCCTTTCAATGTACCAACAAACAGCCTTATTTTTAGTGCATCCAGTTCGGGTAAACTGCCAAGGAGCGACTTGAAATGCACTATATGCTGATAGGCTGACCCTTTTCCAAGGTAAGGCTGGAAAGTCGGAAGTTTGTAATCTGGCGGAAATGGAACCAAATCAAACTTTGGAGGGTATTTAGATGTAATACCTTTTTTCTTCATCCTGGTCTCCACTTTTGATTTGTTTAATATTTCCTCCACTTCTTTAAAAGTTACAGGTTTTTCAGGATCTGCGTGGAAACCAAGGATTGAGGAGTGATCACCTCTAGTTGAACCTGAGGCGATTACTTTATCTGTTAGTGCCTTGATTTGTGCTGTGAGTAGGTCAATTTTGGTGGCATTTCTCCTGATCATTACTTGTTCTCTTCTATCAGCAAATAAGGGGTTAACAGGAGCTTCAGCCGGACTACCCAACTTGTTTGCCAAGATTTTCAACTGAGTCGTTAGGTGGTCAATTTTAGCTCCTTGTTACTTGACAACATCACTGACGTCATTCTCTTGATTTTCGTCAGCATTTTCTTCGTTAACATCTTTGCCTCCACTGGCATCCTCTTCATTACCGGTCCCACTCCTTTCAACCATAAATACAGTGTACTGACGGGGGTAAGAGGATGTAGGAAGAGTGGATTGACTATCTTCGATGTCCAGGAGAGTTACTGAGTCCTTATCAGAACCGTGTTCGTCAGAAGTCCTATCTGAATGAGAGTTAGAATCAGACTCTTGGGACTGAGTCCGAGCCATACTCCGAGTGACCCTCCTGGTTGAGCCAGGTCCGACCATACATGAGGAGGTTAGGTTTGGCTCATCTTCTTTAATCACCCATTTTTAAGTGATTCTATGCTGTGACTGCTTCCGAGCATGCCTTTTGGAGCGAGCCAAAGCCCTCTTCTTTATTTGCTAGGCCAATCTGGTTGCTAGAGTTTGATATCTGAATCTAGCAACTAATGGCCTAGAAGTGCTAGCAACTTGCTTCCAATCCATAGGGTCGGAAGTAGGAAGTGAAAGGATGTTAACAACATTTCTTTCAGTTTTCTTCTTCTGTTCCTTCTTTTGTTGAAGCAAATTTTTAAATTGAATGGGATCGGTCGAATTTTTGATGACCAATCGTTCAACATATCTCTTGTTTTGAGCGCCATATGATGGGCGCTGGGTTGAAAGTGATGGTGATGGTGCCACAATAACAGAAGGTAAACGCCTCCTACCGAACCTCCGTCCCTCCTTCTGGGTCAAAGGGTAAAAGATATTCTTTTCAAGTGGGGCCAAGGGTTTCTCCTCAACTTTTTTGGACTTCTGCACAAGTGGCTGTGGGGACCACATACGGCAATTTGGAATAACAACATCCTTTTGACCTTTTTCACGGGCTAGGGCTTGCTCGCGAGTGATTTGCTTTTTGAGATGCACCCTTTGTTTAGGATGCACAAATGAGGACTTAGCAGTCTGCAAGGCCTCCTGCTGTGAACCAACGGGTATCTCTGTTTTGTGGTTCACAAACCGAACTTGCCTTGCCCCCAGTCGAGGCTTGGTGATACGAAGATTACTGCATTCCGACCTCACTTTGTGTTGTGGGTCATGGTGACCTTTGTGGAAGACTCCAAAGGGGTTCTGGGCATATTTGGAGACCCAAGTTTGAGGAGTCTTTGCCTTCTTGATGGGCATTAGGGTTTCTAATGACTCCTTGTAGGCTGAGGTCATGTAGCTTGAAGGAGTAGAAAGCCTCTAAAAGACTGAGACCCTTGATGCAGGAGCATTGGTGCTCATTCGGCCCTTTTTGGGTGCCCTTGTGGTCTGAGCCATGGAGATCTTGAACAATCTTCCCTTAGCTTCATCGAAAGTGATAATCAAAAAACCCATACTATTTCCTGCAAAAAGTTAGCCGATAGAACTATATTAGTAGTATAACCAACATGGCTGCCTCTTGGGCTAGCCGGAATGATTTATAGATGCCATCTAGACCAACATGGTTTTGAACCGGAATGGTTAGATATAGGCATAAATCCCATCTCATTATGCTATGCTGACTATCCCTGCTGTCAGAATTTCTGCAGCATTTCGGGTTTAACGAGTCAGGCTTAAAAGCATGCTATGCTGCCTAGACCTGGCTACCAAAATTTCAGCAGCATTTCAGGACTATCTGTGTCAGACTTATAAGCAAGAGAGGGTTGGATCAATCAAAGGGATAGGGCCCACAGGATCAAGCCTGCACCACTATCACAATGACCACACAAGATCCATCAGTAGTTGACGCTGGACAATGCATAATTACAATGTCGTTGGTCTTATCACTGATTTAATAAACATTTTATATGGGTTCAGAAGCCCTTTGAACTGAATCATCACTCTTCTAAAGTGAAAAGGGTGATGATTTGGTCCATGCACATCAAGGTACGAATTCATTCAATCAATTTATGCACATCAAGGTGCAAATTCTTCCAATTAAATGGCAAGTGTACGCACATCAAGGTGCCAAATGCCTTCATTTGTATAAACAATATGCACTTCAAGGTGCAAAAGTCATTTAATGATATTTTCAAACCCATTGCAGACATCAAAGGTCTTGTATGGGTGTAATTGGAGGTTAAATAAGCCTTTGTCATCATAAAAAATAGGTAAGTGACCGTGTGCCCCGGTCACAGGCTTTTAGCAGCAGTTTTCAGTAAAACAACAGCAGTTACAGTACAACAGCGGCACTTTCAGTGCAACAGCAGCAGTTACAGCGCAATAACAGCAGTTTCCAGCACAACAGCAGCACTTTCAGTGCAACAGCAGCAGTTACAGTGCAACAGCGGCACTTTCAGTGCAACAGCAGCAGTTAGAGCGCAATAGCAGCAGTTTCCAGCACAACAGCAGCACTTTCAGTGCAACAGCGGCACTTTCAGTGCAGCAGCAGCAGTTACAGCGCAATAGCAGCAGTTTCCAGCACAACAGCTGCAGTTACAGTGCAGCAGCGGCAGTTACAGTGCAACAGCGGCAGTTTTCAGTGCAACGGCAGCACTTTTCAACAATTTTCAGCACTTTTATGCATTTTTTCACCAAATTTGAGCACAAATTAGGGCAAATAATTCCCCACATACGGCGCCAATCTTCTGATCGCGCTTAAAAAGTAGGCGTAGAAAATGAATTACGGAATTAAGGTCCGACATTCACGCACTTCAAGCGTTAAGAAGAATGGGAAATAATTACAATTCATCATTAATTTCCTTTTGTTTACATGGGTTCAAGTGCCCTAACCGTGGGGATGCAGGTTGTTTACATGTATTTTGAAAATTTATAACCCTTCCCTCAAGTCTTAGATGTGATCTTAATTTGGAAATTACAAGAATATGTATATAAGGTGGAAAAAAATATGAAAAAGAGGAAAAAATGGAGGGTAACCGTGACCCGCGGTCACTGCCCCATTCCAGTGACCGTGACTCACTCACGGTCACTGGGGCCTTCCAGTGACCGTGGGTCACGGTCACTGGTAGACGGTGGCCGTGAAGCCACTGTTTGCTTCCATTTTTTATGTTGTTCGTGCTGGTTCTTTCTTGGAACTTCTTTCAAGTGTTGAAACTCCATTTTCATGACTTTAGAGTGGTGGACAACCATCAAGAAGATCACATTTAACCATGGAATCAATCAAAACCTCTGTAACTCATCATTCGTGCTTACGGACTGCGTTTTTGTTTCAAGTCCGAAATGGGCAAATATGAAGCCGGAGTTATGTCATCTTGAACCTATCATTTTCAAGGAACAAAATGAGGCCTAGAGAGACTTCTTTCAAAACTCTTGTGATGGCTACGAGGCCCTATGAATAAGAGAAACAGAGGTGACAATGTCATCCTCTCAGAAATTGCCGACGTATGAACATAGCATGAACTTTGGCCATTCCACATCCTTCTCTTCTTTTGAATTTTCTTCCTCACCTTCAAAATTGAGAAAAGAAGGTGGGAATGGTCTTGGAAGTGCTGCTGGAGTTTGCTTCTTTGTTGCTTTAAGTGCTTCTTTCTTTGATTTCTTCTCTTTTCTTCTTTGTGTATGTGTTCCCCCTTTTTTCCTTCAAAATTTCAAGGTTTTAAAGACTCCCAATTAGTTTTGTGCAGTTTTGCTGAGTTAATAGCAGTTGTGGGGAGTTGGATTTCGAAGAGGAGTGGAGGGAAACTGCCCAAAATCGTGGGAAACATCTTTTGAAGGTCCGTGACCGCAGGCTGGGTCACGGACGAGGCCCAATTTTGGGTTTTCGCGTATATGGCCCATTTTCATCTGTTTTGGGCTCAAACGGAGTCCGATTTCCACAAAACTTGGAGGGATGCTTCTTGACACTATTTTATGTATGTCATAAAAATTTCAGCCTGTTTTGACTTCAGCATGTTGGTCAACCTTTTCATTAATTGGGCCCCGGTCACAGACAAGGCCCACTTTTGGAACATTGCATATGCGGTCTATTTTCAATTGTTTGAGGCCCGAATGATGTCCAATCATCATGAAACTTGGAGAGATGTTGTTTGACACTATTTTAAGTGTTTCATAGAAGTTTTAGCTCTGTTTGACTACCTAAACTTAGTCAACTCCTTTTGTTTGTGGGCCCCGGTCACTCCTAAGGCCCATTCTTGAACTTTTGCATATGTGGCTTGTTTCCGTCTGTTCGGGGAGCAAATAGTGTCCAATCACCACAAAACTTGGAGGAATGCTTCTTGACACTATTTTGAGTATGTCACAGAAGTTTCAGCTCTGTTTGACCACCTGAACTTGGTCAACTCTCTAGTTGACTTTTTTTATGACAGTGGGCCCTTGTTTCAGCTGTTTGAAGCCCAAATGACCTCGGTTTGATTTGAAACTTGGAGGGACTGACATCAAGAATATCTTGGAGTATTCATCCAAATTTCATGTGGTTTGGATTTGAGAAAGTAGGATTTCGAATAGTGGGCTATTCATTGCATGCGTTAGGTCACTATTCACTCCGCATTGAGATAGTTAGCCTGTTTTCTATCCGAACAGCCTTCACTTGACTCGAAACTTTGGGAGAATAACTTGGGGCATTCTTTGAGCATTCATTCCAAATTTTATCTGCTTTGGCTTTCTGGAAGTAAGATCTTAGCTGGTGACCCCCAAATTCGGGATTACTGTCCTCTAAGCTAACATGCAATGAAATTTAGACCAAACGGAGTCTTTTCGACTTGAAAATTTGCAAAGTATCTTCTAAGCATGACTGAAGCTTCGTGCCCAAATTTCATCAATTTTGGACATCGGGAAGCAGGACTTTGGTCAGTGACCCCCTGGCTTGAGGGGGACTGACCTCAGGTTGACATGCTTGTGGCTTTTGAGTTCGATGATGTCTATTCAACCTGAAATTTGAACTTCCTCTGAGAGTTCCAGTGACCTTGATCTTCATGGGATATCACTCTGCACAGGAATCCACAGAGCATAGCATATCATCACTTCGACATGTACGAATGCTGGTTCTCACAGTGATTCCCCAGGATCTGCAAATAACCTCTGTAGCCTAAATTAAGCTGAGATGATGTGTCTTAGCTGTAGTATTTGCAATTTTTATAGGTCAACAAAGTCAATTGCAGAAGGTTACATTGTTGCAGAATGCCTAACATTTTGCTTGATATACTTGCATTGGGTTGAAAGCAAATTCAATAAAGTAGAAAAAAATTACGATGGAGGCAACAGACAAATGCATCAAGGCTTGTCCCTTTTTTCACAGAATTGTCGTCCATTATGGAAAGGAGAATATAGATACATTGATTACAAAACTTGGGAGCGAACTCGCATTTACACCTTGAAAAACTGTGATGAAGTTCTACCATTTCTTAAGTATCATAATTATCCTAGTGTATTTGATGTAGATATAGTGTTTATCAAGTTTCCAATTTATCTTTCTTATAATATATTTTCTTAAAGGTTTTAATTGTATATCTTTTTATTTAGTGAACAGTGGAAAGAGATGGCGAGAGAGAGTCTAAGAAATGTAGTAAAAAGACACGAAGTGAAGTTTCCTAAATGGTTTGAAGACTGTGTAAGTATCATTAAATATATCTGTTTTTATACTACATGTTAATTTTTATTATAATATATTTATTTCATTTACATATATGAATAAGTTAAACAATTGTACAATCAAAGGAATGCACATATTAATAAGGAACTTCTAAATTTAGCACGAGGTCCTGATAGAAGAATGATACGATATAAGGGTTGCATCATTAATGGTCTTCGTTTTCATACAAAAAATCATGAGAAATTTCGCAAAACTCAAAATAGTGGTGTGGTTGTAAAGGGAGATGATGAAACAAGAAATAAGATTATTATGATGTCTTGACAAACATAATTCAATTAGATTATTTTGGGGACAATAATGTTTTTCTTTTTAAATGTGATTGGTGGGACGTCGGCAAAGAAGGTAGAGGAATTCAAAGAGAAAAACATAACTACACCAGTATCAATTTTGCAAGAAGATGGAATACGGATGAGCCATTTGTGCTTGCGTCTCAATTTGAACAAGTTTTTTATATCAAAGACTTTCTATTAGGCAATGATTGGTATGTCATGGTGAAGACACAGGCTCAAGACTTGTATGATTTCCCAAAAGATGAATATGAAGAGCTAATCGATGATGACAAGCCATTCCAACAGAATAAGTAATATAGTATAGCTAACACATTGAAAGTTAGTGGCGATAACTTTGTGTCATGACCAAGAAATGATATTCCTCCAATTCTTCTTGATGCAAACCTTGTAATGAATGAGGAAGGGAATGATGAGGATTTAACACTTTTATTAATGATGAAAGTGAGGAGGATTGTAGTTGCATTGATTATGATCCTAAAGAAGATGGATTGAGTACAGATGATGATAGTGAAACCAATAGCTTGATGAAATTTGTATCATATGTTTATTTTCATTTTTTTATCAATTAATATATGAATAAGGAAAGCTTATATTCCACGATTATGTAGTAATCTTTTTTTTATTTAAAATGTGTGTTTGATGTGTATGCATATGCCTATTGAATAATAATTAATGTCAATGTTGCAGGTAGATCATAGACATGGCCAGTAGAAGTTGAGGTAGCGGTAGACGAGAAGGAGCTTCTGTGGGCCATCCCTTACAGTTAGAGGAACCTACATTGGAGACAAGACCCTTGGAATGTACACAGGTTGAGGCATTTGCTCGAGATAATGTTGTCATTAGTAGCATCGGTATGTTAAGTACCACTTAAAATTATACATGTGCTTTTTATAGTTTATGCAATAATATATAAATTTATTAATGGAATATAATAATTTTAATTGTATGTTGATTGAATAGGGCCATGTACATGTAGGAAGAAAGGACAAGGAAAAACCAGGGGCATTACACTCACAAAGAGGAGGCGTGAAAGGGAAAAGCTAGTGGTGGATATTCCACCAGACTTGATGCAAACTGTAGGAAACAATGCTTAAGCACTAATCATTGAGTTGGGTATTATTGTAAGACAAATGATACCACTTTAGTTTTCCAAATGGAAGGCAATTTTAGATGATGATAAGAATAAGATGTGGCTTACTACGAAAGTAAGTTACTTAAAGTAGGAAGGTCATGTATTAAATTATAATATTATAGTTACATTTGATGTTACTACATTGCATATATATTTACTAACGTAGTCATATACTATTGTGCAGCAAAAGTTTTTTCTCTAAGAAAAACCTCATATTTAGGAAGCTACACATCAGCAGCTGAATCGCCAATATAGGGACTATCAACACGAGCTATGTAAGGATTAATAAAACAGATAAAATGAGACTAAAGAATCCTCCCTAAGGTGTAAGCCAAGATGTTTGGGTTGATCCTATTAGGTATTTTGGATTTGAAGAATTCAAGGTAGCTAGATTGTTAATTTCGGGCATATGTCGTTTACCTTTGAATCTATCATTTATACTTATATTACTTATAATTTATGGTTCTTAAATGTAGAAAATGAGCAATAGAAATAAGAAGAACCGGAAAAAGCAGAAAATCTGCCATATTTCTAAGACGAAGGTTTTTGCTCAAATTAGCTATGATAGTGTAAACTTCACTCATAATGTTTATGACAAGTTATTATTAAATTTATATTATATGTGTTAACTTGTGTAATGACAGCGTAATCCTGAGACGGAGAACGAGCCTCCCGGATTGATTTATGGTTCACCACTAGATTTAGCCTCAAAAAAATGCTTGGGTGGATCCAACTTTGTAGAAAGTCTATGTAACTTATTGCTCCCTTTTCTTTTTTCTATTTATTTTCTTATATTATATATATTACTAAATTGATAAATTATCATAATTGGTTTTCGAATATAAGAGGAGCTTAAGAGGCTAGAGTCTCAGCCATCAGAGAGGGTGGTGCTCCCATGATTGAGGAACAGTGGTTTGAGGCAGTGCTCGGACCAAAGCGATCAGGATATACACATGGTTGTGGGGCTGGTCCAAAGCCCATGATATCTACAGTTGGAAAACAGATTCGTGTACAGCTAGAAAGTGAGAATGAGAAGCTCAGGAAGTTGAGGACAGGAGGCAAGCTGAGGAGGATAAGGGGCAACTAGAGTCCCTAGAGCTTAGATAGCCTCACAGAAGCAACAAATGCATGATGAGGTGCAAGCTGCGCTCAAGTCTCAATTCACCACCCTCCAATAGTTCAAAGAGTCAGGGCAAATTTTGATATAATGCATAACTACTGAACAGTTAATGATCATGACTTTTTTTTATTTTATATGAGCTTTTATTTCTTTATGTAATGTTCAAATACTTTTTGGAACTTAATGCTTTTAAATTTAAATTTATGTTTCAATACATGGTCATGATGAAAATTTTTATTTTCTTACCTTATGTTAGCAGGTTCATGAGAAGTAAATAAATGAAAACGAAAAAAATTTTAATAAATTAATACTATTTTCTTTTTTTTTAATTTTAAATTTTAGTAGCAATAACAAGTTGCAAGTAAAACTCTTGCATGTAATACTTTTACTAACGACTTGTGGTTACTACTAATAGTTTAACTTTTAGCTGTGACTATAAGTCACCACTAAAATTACCAATAAAACTGCTATATTTTAATGCTTTTAGTAGCGATTTATGTTTGTTGCTAAAGGTTTAGTATTTAGTAGTATCAAAAGGTTGTCACTAAAACTACTAAGTCAAATACTTTTAATGACAATTTATAGTCACAACTAAAAGTTATACATTTAACCCTAACTAAAAGTTGCCATCAAAACTCCAAATCCGTATGCTTATGATGATTTTTTAGTGGCAACTTTGTACTTGTAGCTACAATTATTTTTAAAATTAGCTACAACAAATCTTGTGACTAAATAATAGACGTTTAGTGGCAATTTTCTTTTCATGGCAAAAAGTTTAACTTTTAGCCATGACGTTGTAAAATTATACCTAAAACATTTAGTGGCACCACTTTTAGCGACAGTGTAGCAGTCATAGAAATGTTGCCATTGAAACTTTTAACGGTGACTTTGTTACTTTTAGCCGCAAAATATACCGTAGCTAAATGTCAGCTTTCTTGTAGAGTTGTGAAAAATAAAGAAAAAAAAACTCACCGTTGCCTGTGAGGATTGTCCTTTGCCGCTGCTATTACGAGTCGTCCACCGTTGCACCATCTCCGGGAACGATTGTCGGTCCTCGCCGCTAGCCATCCCCATCTATCGCTGCCAGGGGCAAGCAAGGACTAGGCCTTCTGGTCTCTGGTTCAGAACCAGTAAGGAAGGAGAAGGCAGTTCTACCTGACCCACGAAGCAGGAGCCCAATCTAATTCAAGGATAAAGGCCAGTCTAGTTTAGGTTAGGTCAGACTTGACCTGTCTGTAGCAAGTCCAGCCCACCAGAAGCAGCACAATTGCTGACGTCAGCTTGATGCCAGCCGTTGATGCAAGCATTATGTCAACAAAGTCGTATGGTCAAAGATAGATTTGACCAGATAATGACAGAAACTTCTTTCTTCGATATCTTGATCATTCAACGTCCAATAAAAAATCCATTTATGCCTACAGACTTGTTTCGAGTAGATTTATGTGTGTGTAGATAAAGATTGTTTGTTTGATGGTCAATGAGGGAGTTTGACCAATTGGAGCTAAAAAACCATTTTTATGATATCAGAATTATCTAGAGTCGGATTTCAGATTCGTTTCTTTCAGTGTGTTCATGGTGACAAACACTACACAATAGAAATAAAAAAAAGATAATCTAGCATTTAAAAACAAAAATGGCTTTGATTATTGATAACGGTTAGTATATCTAACTTTTTCTTTTGATTTAAATTATGAACATGTTTATTATATTGCACCACATGCTTTAGATAATTACTCTGCTAAAATTATAACTAAATAGTTATATGAAACTTTACTTTTGATAAATTTATTATTGCCAGGAGCAATTGTTGCATATTATAGAACTAGAATTTCTATATCAAATGAATAACCGGGCCCAAAGATCCGTACATTATATGGAGCCAGAAGTTATTATATTTGAAATATGAATCCGAAGATTCATATTCATAATCAAACTTGAAGTTTTGATTTCTAAAGATCCAAAGTTGTATAGATCGATACGAAGGGTATAAAATCAAACCTGAAGTTTTGATGAAACCCAAAGTTCTAATTCAAACCCGAAGTTTTGACAGAACTTGAAATTCTGATTCAAACTTGAAACTTTAATAGAATGAAAAGTTCTAATTCAAACCTAAAGTTTTGATAGACCCAAAAGTTTTGATTCAAACTTGAAGTTTTGATGGAACTGAAAGTTCTAATTTATAGGTTAAGAATCTAAAGTTCTAACTCAAGCCTGAAGTCTTGACAGAATCATAAGTTTTGATTCTTAAATTGAGAACCTGATGTTCTAATTTTTAATTCTTTATTATATTTTTTTATTGGATATTGAAAATCTAAAGTTCTATTTTTTTTTATTATGATTGTTATTGTTAAATTGATCTCTACACAGTAAAAAAGGCTTGGTGATGCCATCAAAGAGGGAAATAAGATATCCCTAAAGGATATGATATAAGCTCTTATTTTCTACGCCATTATATCTTTGATGGACAGATATAATCACTAGAAGATCATCAAATAGAATCCCTCTAGAAGAGGTAGACATAATAATTCCTTTAGTAGAGATGAAAATAACCACCCTAGGAAAAATGATTAACAAGGTATTTTTCTAAATTAGGAGAATCACTAAGCATGGTCTAGAAGACCTACAATTACTATTATGATTTTTAATATTGAGTTCAGTTTTTAGATATTTCGTTAGATGCTGTGGCTTATTCTTTTATCTGCCGTATCTTGTGTCTGCATGTTATATTTACTTTGAATGGTGAATTATTTAGCTGTTTTCATTTTTTTTTTTTTTGGTTATGCTACTGAATAATAATGTGAGTTCATTATTTCTTGTGGCATGGATCATGAAATGCATGGAACTGAGGATAACATATGCCCGGTAAATCGTGAAAAAAAACACACTACATTAAAACATCAGAAGTTTTTATCAGAATTAGTGTTTAATTGGGGCAAGGTATCAACCATAGCTGAATCTGTATAAATACTTGAATGCTCTAGAAGAGTTCACATAATGTTACCAATTGGTACCTATATATGCATTAAGGATGCATTATTTTAGTGGTTCCTGAAGAAAATTGCTTAGTTTCAAAGACATCATGATGAATAGGTACCATATATAGAAACTATAAGTGAAGGTAACAAAGAATATTTGTACATTATTACTAGTATTGATAGTTAGAAACTAATACTAGAAAAGTTAAGTGTATTATCCTTAGACCTTAAGACTATATTACAAGACAATCTCCAATAGCAACTCATATTTGATTATGAGTAAAAAGACAAAGTTACACCAATAGCTTCAAATAAGCTTAATGCTAAGTGACTATAAGGCTTTAATGATTTGTTATGACATGTTTGATCACCCGGGGCTATTATGTTTAGGCAAATTATTGATAACTCTTTTGGGCACTCCTTAGAGTACCATTTATTGACCATCCTTTCTGCAAAGGATATAATGTAACATTTCTGAACCCATTAAATCCCCTTAGTGGCTCTTTTTAGGTATTTTATGGTTTTGATTGATACCTTTACCCATTGGTTAGATATTTGCCTACTTTTTTAGCTTTTGCCCGCCTATTAGTACAAATTATTAAACTTAGGTTATACTTCCTTGAGCATCCTATTAAGTTTATAAAGCTTGATATCACGAGTTCATGACCTGCATGGACCCACAACGTAGATTGAGAATCTATGTTTCACCCCAATTATTAGATATTTAGAACTAATGACAGGATATATATTCACTATTCGTTTTGCTGATTGTCATCTTGATGAGATAATCCTTTTGTCATTAAGGGGAGATGAGGGAGTTCTTGAAGAATGCATTATTCTTGTAGAGAAATCCGTTTCTATAGATTAGCGAGAATTAACATGGAATACTCCTACTCTGTCTCATCTAAATCTATGTACTTCACAATGTGAGAATGAAGTATGAAAAATTGTGCACTTAATTACAAATGAATTCCCTGGTGTTTTAATGATGCAGTAAAAGTGACTAGGTCACATGTACAGGTAATGAATACACCTGTATGAATTAATATTCCTATAGGACAAGCATGAATTAGAGTCCCTATAGGATAAAATTTCAAATATGGCCGCAAATGAATTTGTTACACGCCAGAAATGTAGCAGATCTATAGGTTCCAAGGATTCAGCTTCCTGAAAGAGGAGAAATGAGCAATCAGGTCCCAATCATACTCTTAAAGAGCTTATGACAAATCGTAAACGCCTAAAGAGGTACACCATTTCACTCAATGAGAGGTTATGGAAAATCAACTCTCTTTAAATTCCTAAAGAAGTTAATGTCCCGGAAAAGACTATAGAACCCCCTAAAGAGGCAAGGGTACACAATAATGAAGAGATCTCTACACTTTATGATTAGTCAAGAGAGAGAAGGGATAGAAAGAAAATTATCACTGATGATGCATATGCATATGCGGTAACTACACAAATATTAAGGGAAAATGAGAATGATGGTTAGGACACAGAACCATGAACTATGAATGAATGTCGACAAAGAAAAGATTGGCCAAAATGAAAAAGTGTCATAAAAGAACAATTAGAGTCTTTCAATAGACGTGGTGTACCTGACCTATAATTCAAACCCCAAAATGTGTTAACCTCATATTACAAATGGATATTTGTAAGGAAAATTAATGAAATTACTAGATACAAACTAAGAATAGTAGTACAAGGTTTCTTGCAGAAAACTTGGGATTGATAATACACACAAACATATATATATGAAAATCCCAGAAGGATTTGCTTTGCCTGAAGCAAAGTCAAAGAGCATGTACTCAATACAATTAAGACGTTCATTATACGACTTAAAGCATTCCAAAAACTTATGGTATAATCGTCTTACTGAATGTTTATCTAAGGAAGGATATGAAAACAATCTCATTTGCCTATGTATCTTTTTAAAATTTTTAAAAGGATTCAAAATAGCATAAATTTATGTAGATGGCATAAATCTAATCAAGACTCCAGAAGAGCTCGAGAAAACTATTGACTATTTGTAGGAGAATTTTGTCTCGATTTGTAGATCGAGAGAAGTTCTACTGGGTCATTTCATTCTTTGTAAATATGCTTGCCATATGTAGTTTTGAACTAACTCAAAGGCACTGGATTGATATCTAGCAAATTTTACGATATTTACATTTGTTTTATTCTTATCGTTCTAAAGATTCAAATTTTATAGGATATGTGATTCAAGATATCTCTCTGATTCTTATAAGGATCGATCACAGATATGTGTTCCTTAATGGTAATGCCAACATTTCTTGGCGTTCTACTAAATAGACTTTGATAGCTACTTCTTCTATCCATGCTGAGATTTTAGTCCTTTATGAAACCAGCAAGAAATGTATGTGGCTACAATCTTTGATTCTACATATTCATAGTTCTTGTCAATTGCTTCGTTATACAAGTATGCTAAGCATTATCTATAAAGACAATGAAACATGTATTCAACAGAAAAAAGAAAGGTACATTAAAGATAACAAGATGAAGCACATTGCACCAAAGTTCTTCTTTACACACGAGCTTCAAAGAATAATAAGATTAAAGTCAAGCAAGTTTGTTCAAGCAACAGCTTAGTTGATTTGGTTATGAAGTTATTACTAAAGTCAATATTCTAGAAGCTTGTATATGAGATCGGCATACATAGAGTCTATCATCAAATAATGTAAAGGTTATTGTTGTCAAAGGGAGTAACTGATTAGGGGTATGCATTTTGAAGAATGCTACTCATGACATATGTGTACTGTACTCTTTTTTTTTTTTTTTAAGTTTTATCCCATTGGGTTTTTCTAATTAAGTTTTAACGAGGTAGCATTATGTACATCCAACACCAATTTAATGATCTTGAAGAATGTTTTACTCTTTTTTCCTTCACTTTGGTTTTCCCAATAGGTTTCTCAGCAAGTTTTTAACGAGGCAACTATCATTAAATGATTGTCATCCAAGGGGGAGTATTATAAGATATGTATCATGGGTGGATGCTCAGATGAGATAAGTTAGATTTAAAATCTATTGTAATTAGGGTTTCTCAATGAGAAGGTTACCTATCCTATAAATAATCCTCCTCTTTTTGTATGTACACACATCTCCCAATATGAAGATCTCTCTTTTCATCTTTACTCCTCTTTCTTCTTATGTTTAATAATTCACAACAATATATTGTAACCTTAACTCCCAGGGGATTGAAATGGGAGATGATAGATGAGTTTTCTGTTCCGTGGACATAGGTAAGGTTTCTGAACCATATAAAATTACTTTGTTCATGTGTGTAATTGCTTGATGTGTGATTGTGTTTGTTCATCTTGATTGATCCATCGATTGTGTGTAGTTTTGCTGCTCCACTTTTACAAACAAATGGTATTAGAGTAAGGTGGAGATCGCTTGGGTTCACGATTGACAGATTGGTTTGATCTTTTGGTGTGTTGAACGCCGTAGGTGGAGAAGTACATAAAAGTCATAAATGGTGTTAGAGAGGAGGATCTAACGTCTTTCGCTTGCATAGCCATCTAGAAAAGATAAGTAGAAGTTGCGATTTGTGTAAGAAAAAAAAGATCTAACCTCTCTCCCATGCGCAACCATCTCACTTGAGAAAAAGAACAGACTGGGTTTTATCGGAGGAAATCAGATTTGGATTGATTTGGTTACAAAAAATCAGAGGTCAAAACAGCACTTCTTATTGCCTTAGGTGCTCTATCACAAAGTCATGAAACATTGCTATTGCTTATTACCATTGTCGTGGTCTAAGGAAAAGAAGGGCAGAGGTCTACTTGGGTTGTAGATCTTGCCGAGGAATAAGATCGGGGTGTGATCTCTATTGGTTGCACTAATAGAAAAGAAAAAAAGGTTCTCGGGGAGACTATTTGCATTCTGGAACGGTTTGATCTTTGTTGGGCCACGGATCGGAAGATCGCTGAAGGAGAGGATCTAGGTTGAAGAGGGATCTTATATAGAATGAAGAAGAAAGGGCACCTGTTATAGCTGTTACCACATCACCGTTTGATTGCGTTACCACTGTAAGGACCCGAACCCTCACTAATCCTAATTACGTTAATTAATCCTGTTCCTATTGGTTAAGACTTGTTGATGGCCAATTTAGTGTGAATTATTGGGTTTGGACCCCAATTAAATAGCTAAGGGCTTTTTCGTAAATTGTCCTTATACCTCTAGGTTACTCCGTCCATCTCCTTACGTGTGATTTATCGCGTAGATCATCTTTTGTGTTGGGCCCGAGATAATCCGGACTCATCATAAGCCAATTGGAGCCCTTCCGGACTAAACTGGAATTTCTAGAAACAAATGGGTTTGCATGTAACTCCAGGAAATTATGTTTAAAAAGGGAATCCCACTGTTCTTCTTCTTCCTCTCTCGTTCGATCGGTTGGAGTTCTGTTCTCCTGGGTTTCTTCTTCCTTCTACTTGCATTGGAGTGCTTGGGGATCGTGGGAGTGTGCATGTGTAGGGAGTGGTCTCCACTCATCCTCTCCTTACTCCTTTGGGCATTCCTCCCTCTCTAAGTTGCAGAACCCATTTCAGATTTGAAGGTTTCTTCTAACCTCACGGTAATCTACAGTGGGAGAGGGTTAGTGCTGTTAGGAGAGGCAAGTACTTAAGCTTATATTCATTGCATGTGGGATTGTCATTGCATGTTAAGTTAGTTGTGCATTGTCATTCTTCCTTCTTTATATGTATGAATGAATCAAGTAGGAATGATGGAGATGTGAATAGGAGGTGTGTGAGTATGGGATACTCTCAAGGACACTTCAATTGAGCTACAGAACCCCCCCTTATAAGTTAGTTCTGTAGTGATCCCGTACAGAAAACTGAGTTACGAAACTGTATTTTGATTTTCTGAAGCTTACGGCGAAGCTACGGCTAAGCCGTGAGCTCTTACGGCTCAATGTCCAGATAGCAGAAAATGAGCTTTTGTACTACGGCTCATTTACGGCTACGCCGTGGAATCCACTACGGTTGAGCCGTACCCAGCCCGTAGCCTAGCCGTAGGTCTTTCTACGGCGAACTTTCCAGAAAGCTCACAGAACCCAGTTCCTTCTACGGCTTGCATACGGCTGCACCGTGAAATACCCTACGGCTACGCCGTGACCTCCCCGTGACCAAGCCGCAGGCTTAGCTCGGCTAAGCCGTAGGCCAATATACGGTTGAACCGTAACCACACCGAAAATCCAGATGAACTGTGACCCCCTCTCGGCTAAGCCGTAGCCTTGTATACGGCTAAGCCGTAAGAACCCAGTGAATGTAAGATGTTAGGAATCTCAATGAATTGGTAGGACTTTAGTCATGGTACCCTCTATACCTCCACTCGGCCATTGGTAATTATACGTTGGAATGAATGAAGGATTCCCCAATGGCAAGTCATGGATGTTGGCATGAGAAGGGTGTTCCGTATACACAATGTAATACCCAGACGCGGTAACACAACGACACCGAATATCTCATGTGTACCTCGTGCTGAATGTCCTTGGGGAATTAGGAGACTGTTTTATCGAAATGCATTCATATTGATACATTACACTACCTTCGACATAACTGATATCGAATTTACTTCCCCCAGCAAAACCCGAGGCAATTCAGACCTGAGCTTCTAATGAGTGCGTGTCTGACAAGCCAGAGCTTCTATTGAGTGTGTGCTTGCTAGCCAAGGGTGTAGCTGAGGCTCGGGCCTTGTGGCCTACCTGCATGTGTTTCGTTTAAGTATTCGTTGTTTTATGATTTATCTATTCCTTATGTATGTTATGATTGGTATGATTGACTCCGAGTCGGCACCACTTGGCTTCTGCCCTTTGGGTATTATATGTCACCACTGCAGTAGGTTTACGGAGGGGTTGTCGACGCTCCTCGGGAAGCTAGCTTGATCCCCTAACGACCCATACGTTATGTATGCTCCCGTTGGGAGAATAGAGCATCGTGGTTGCCAATCAGTATGTATGACATTGAGTTTCACTCATGCATCATGTTTAGTGATTGTTCTTGCTAATGTATTATGTTATATTAATTCCTATGCTTAGTACTTGCTTAACCATCGTGTTAACAGTGTTACCCTTGGTATTGCAGATTCAGCACCCGCTCCCGACACGAATACTGACGCGGCCCCGGAAGATACCCCAACGGTACCTCGGGGTGTAGGTGAATGGATGGATGGCGACGTTTACTACTAGCCATCCTACGGAGAGCGTCTCTTTTGGGAATATTATGTTAAGGACTTTTGTATCATCTTTAAGGACTGATTTTGGGGATGTATTTAAAAGACTATAACACTATTGTATGTAAATATGTTTTAATAGACTATGAACTTTATGTGCTCTTGATGATTATTGAGTATTTCACAGGTTCTCGATTATGATAATTTCTGTTGTACGTGTGTCTGCATACCTCACACGTTCCTGTGGAATCTCCCTTGTAGGAATTCGTGCAAAATTCTTCAGGGCACGGATTTCTACGGGATTACGTATCCACGCCCTGGGGGCCCACTCAAATCCCCAAATTCCCGGGATTGGGGCGTGACATACGTAAGTAATGGTATCAGAGCCATTCCAAGAAGTCACTTAAAAGACTTAGCAACATTAGGGAGCGTGGTGAGGTTCCGATAGATCCGTTTAAGTGAGTTCTATTATAATGATAACTATGGTATGACTGTAGTATGTATGTATGTATGTGCACCTATTTATACATATATGATTGATGACCATTGTGACTGCAGAACCATGGCGTCTGGATCCGGTACGAACAACAGCTCCGGTGATAATAACCGTAATAACATCGAGTTGGACGGCGCAGATCCTCCACCACAACCTCCTCCTCAGCCTACCTACAATACGGAGGAACGGTTTATGATGTTAATGCATCAATTAGCAGCTAGTAACGCCAATCAGGCCGCCATGCAGTTACAGATGGCTGCCATGTTAAACCGACAGGATCAGCCAGGAGATCCTAACTCCTTGTATGAGAAGTTTCGAAAAAGGGGAGCAACCGAGTTTACTGGACGTGAGGATCCGTTACAAGCAGATGAATGGTTTGTCCACACGGAAAATGTTTTCGATACCTTGACTTGCACACCCAGGCAGCAAGTGGTCCTCGCAGCATCCATGTTTAGAGACGTCGCGGATACATGGTGGAAGAGTATCCGGGACCACATGAGGACTATGCCGGACGCCACTGTTTGGGAAGCTTTTAAGAGGCAGTTCTGGAAGAAGTTCATTCCCGACCACGTTACTCGCAGAAAGAAGGCAGAGTTTCTTTCCCTGCAGCAGAACCTCATGACCGTTGCAGAATACGTGCATGTATTCAGCCAGCTTTCTCGGTTTGCTCTAGACTTGATTGATACTGAGGAGAAGAGAGTGGAAAGATTTTTAGAAGGGTTAAGGCCTGCTATCAAAGGACATGCCACTGCCTTCCAACGCCCCGTTCAATATGACGATGCAGTGGCCCGGGCATACGCAGCGGAAGAAATTGAGAAGAGCCTATTCTTGGGGGAGTCTAAGAAGAGTGCCCCACCTTCTGGGAAAGGTCAGCAGTATTCTAAGAAACAGAAGGGAGTTGCTAGCAGCACGTCCCGACCAATTTGTGGTGCATGCGGAAAGGGTCATGAGACTAGTAAATGTTGGAGGTCCATGGGAGCCTGTTTTGGCTGTGGCTCCATGGACCATCGCTTGTTTGAGTGCCCGAGAAGGAAGGAATTTAGCCAAGGCTCTCAACAGCAGCAGTATCAGCAGCCCTCTCCTGTGCCTAACCGACAGCAGCAGCAAGTGAGACAAGGCCAAGGGCAGACACGACAAGGCCAGGGACAACAGAGACAAGGACAGCAACACCGACCCCAAAGGCAAGGCCGCGCTTATGCATTGACACAAGAAGAGACAGAGGCGGTAGAACACGCGGTTGTAGGTAAGGTTTCTGTTTGTGGTATTGAAGCTAAAGTGTTGTTTGATTCGGGATCTTCACACTCCTTCATCTCACCTCGGTTCTCTAGTAGGATACGGGAATTGCCTGCACAATTGCCATATGTGTTGAGTGTTATCACTCCGGTTGGTAAACGGGTAACCTGTGACGACTATTACCCTGGTTGTCGAGTTCTCATCGGAGAAGTTCTTCTCCCAGCGGAACTTATTGTGCTACCCATGCACGATTTCGATGTGATCCTAGGCATGGACTGGCTGACCAAATATATGGCCTGTTTGGATTGCTTCCGTAAGACCGTCACCGTAAGGGTGAGTGAAGATGGTCCAAGTGCGGTGTTCCAAGGTGACAAGAAGAGTTCGAACACCAGATTGATTTCAGCACTTCGAGCGGAACGATTAATACATAGTGGTTGTGAGGGCTATATTGCCTTCATCGTAGAAAAGAAATCACCTAAGAAGTTAGAAGAAATACCTGTGGTTTGCGAATTTCCGGATGTATTCCCGGATGAAGTACCTGGCCTCCCACCAATCAGGGAAGTGGATTTTACTATAGAGCTAGTACCCGGTACCGCTCCCATCTCTAAGGCTCCATATAGAATGGCCCCAGCAGAGCTACGTGAACTGAAACTACAGTTGCAAGCATTATTGGATAAAGGATTCATTCCCCCTAGCACATCTCCATGGGGAGCCCCGGTTTTATTTGTAAAGAAGAAGGATGGCACCCTTAGAATGTGTATTGATTACCGGCAGTTGAATCAGGTGACAATTAAAAACAAATATCCACTGCCTAGAATTGATGAATTGTTTGATCAGCTACAGGGTGCAACACATTTTTCGAAGATCGATCTTAGGTCTGGATATCATCAACTACGAGTTAGGGACCAAGATGCATCAAAGACAGCTTTCAGGACAAGATATGGGCATTACGAATTCTTGGTTATGCCTTTTGGATTAACAAATGCCCCCGCAGTGTTTATGGCCTTAATGAACAAGATCTTCTCATCATATCTTGATCAGTTCGTGGTAATTTTCATTGATGATGTTCTGGTGTATTCCAAGACCAAAGACGAGCATGTGGAGCATCTGAGGACCTCTCTACAATTGCTAAGGGACCACCGATTGTATGCCAAACTGGACAAATGTGAATTTTGGCTGGAACAAGTTGCCTTTTTAGGGCATATAATTTCTAAGGATGGGCTTGCAGTAGATCCAGCCAAGATTGAGGCTATAACTACTTGGCAGAGTCCCAACACTGTTGCAGAAGTTAGAAGTTTTGTTGGCTTGGCCGGTTATTATAGAAGGTTCGTGAAGGACTTTTCCAAAATAGTCGCCCCTTTGACTAAGTTGACACGAAAGAACGAACCATTTGTGTGGTCCGCAGAGTGTGAATCGAGTTTCCAACTGCTTAAGGAGAAGTTAACCTCAGCCCCGATCTTATCCCTGCCAGAAGGGAGTGGCGGATTTGTTATCTATACAGATGCTTCAGGGATTGGGCTAGGGTGTGTACTCATGCAGAATGGAAAGGTAATAGCATACGGATCTCGCCAATTGAAGGAACATGAGAAAAACTATGCCGTACATGACTTGGAATTGGCTGCAGTAATTTTCGCGCTGAAGATGTGGAGACATTACTTATATGGAGAGAAATTTGAAGTCCATAGTGATCACCGCAGTCTCCAGTATCTGTTTTCGCAGCATGATCTTAACATGAGACAGCGCAGGTGGTTGGAATTCATAAAGGACTATGACTTTCCGATTAGATACTTCCCTGGAAAAGGGAATGTAGTAGCTGATGCTTTAAGCAGGAAATCCACCACCGAGTTGGCAGCCTTGTGTGGTGAATGGTCTCTAGTGGAGGAATTCCGAGATCTGGACGTGGAAGCTGAATTCGTAGATGATAAGGTCATGTTAGTGGCTATGTCCGTCTTCGAACCCACTTTGATTCAGCAGATCAAGGAGAGACAGTTTGAAGACCCGGAGTTTGTCAAGATTCGTGATCATATTTCTGAGAAACCGGATTTCAGGATTGTAGACGGTGTGTTGTACTTTCGAGATCGGCTTTGTGTTCCAGGAGTTCAAAATCATAACCTCAAAAGGGCAATTATGACTGAAGCACACCATGCCCGATATTCCATGCACCTAGGGAGTACAAAAATGTATCGGAATCTACATGGCAGGTTTTGGTGGAATAACATGAAGAGGGACATAGCGGGCTTTGTAGCCAAATGCCTTACCTGCCAACGAGTGAAGGCTGAGCACAGAAAGCCTCCCGGTTTGTTACACCCTCTACAAATTCCTAAATGGAAATGGGAGAATCTGACGATGGATTTCGTTTCCGGACTACCTCGAACAAGTAGACACCATGATGTAGTGTGGGTGATTGTCGACCGACTAACAAAATCAGCCCACTTTATTCCCATCAAGAAAGGGATGAAATTTCAGGAAATGGCCAAGATCTTCATTGATGAGATTGTACGGCTACATGGTACCCCGGTCTCAATTGTGTCCGACCGAGATAGTAGGTTCGTGTCTTCCTTTTGGCAGTCTTTCCAGACGTCTTTAGGCACCAAACTCAGTTTTAGCACGGCTTACCATCCTCAAACAGATGGGCAATCGGAACGAACGATACAGACCCTGGAAGATATGCTACGAGCTAGCGTTATGGATTTCGGAAAGGAGTGGGATGAGCACCTCTCCTTGTGCGAATTTGCATATAATAACAGCTTTCACGCGAGCATCGGTATGGCTCCATTTGAAGCCTTGTATGGACGAAAGTGCCGTACGCCAGTCTGTTGGGAAGAAGTTGGGGTTAGGAGTTTCCATGGACCCACACTGGTAGCGGATACAGCAGAGAAAGTACAAAAAGTGCAAGATAGACTGAGAACTGCACGATCGCGCCAGAAAAGTTATGCAGATAACCGCCGCCGGCGCCTCGAGTTCCAAGTGGGGGATAGAGTTTTCCTAAAAGTTTCCCCAATGAAGGGTACTATCAGGTTTGGCCAGAAGGGTAAGCTTGCTCCTCGGTTCGTCGGGCCTTTTGAGATACAGAGTAGAGTGGGAGACTTAGCTTATCGGTTGGAGCTGCCACCCTCGCTTGCAGGAGTTCATAATGTGTTCCATGTATCAATGCTCCGGAAATACCTCCCAGATCCTTCACATGTTCTTGAGTTGGATGATATACAGGTAAGGCCTAATGTGAGCTACGAAGAGAGACCCCTTTGTATCGTTGACACTAAGGAACAGGTGCTGCGTACGTGAACGATCAAATGGGTCAAGGTGTTATGGAATCACCATGGACAGGAAGAGGCCACTTGGGAACTCGAAGATCAAATCCGGGCGAAATATCCAGAGCTACTACCTAAGGTACGTGCATTCGGAGGACCGAATGATCTTAAGTGGGGGAGGATGTAAGGACCCGAACCCTCACTAATCCTAATTACGTTAATTAATCATGTTCCTATTGGTTAAGACTTGTTGATGGCCAATTTAGTGTGAATTATTGGGTTTGGACCCCAATTAAATAGCTAAGGGCTTTTTCGTAAATTGTCCTTATACCTCTAGGTTACTCCGTCCATCTCCTTACGTGTGATTTATCGCGTAGATCATCTTTTGTGTTGGGCCCGAGATAATCCGGACTCATCATAAGCCAATTGGAGCCCTTCCGGACTAAACTGGAATTTCTAGAAACAAATGGGTTTGCATGTAACTCCAGGAAATTATGTTTAAAAAGGGAATCCCACTGTTCTTCTTCTTCCTCTCTCGTTCGATCGGTTGGAGTTCTGTTCTCCTGGGTTTCTTCTTCCTTCTACTTGCATTGGAGTGCTTGGGGATCGTGGGAGTGTGCATGTGTAGGGAGTGGTCTCCACTCATCCTCTCCTTACTCCTTTGGGCATTCCTCCCTCTCTAAGTTGCAGAACCCATTTCAGATTTGAAGGTTTCTTCTAACCTCACGGTAATCTACAGTGGGAGAGGGTTAGTGCTGTTAGGAGAGGCAAGTACTTAAGCTTATATTCATTGCATGTGGGATTGTCATTGCATGTTAAGTTAGTTGTGCATTGTCATTCTTCCTTCTTTATATGTATGAATGAATCAAGTAGGAATGATGGAGATGTGAATAGGAGGTGTGTGAGTATGGGATACTCTCAAGGACACTTCAATTGAGCTACATAACCCCCCTTATAAGTTAGTTCTGTAGTGATCCCGTACAGAAAACTGAGTTACGAAACTGTATTTTGATTTTCTGAAGCTTACGGCGAAGCTACGGCTAAGCCGTGAGCTCTTACGGCTCAATGTCTAGATAGCAGAAAATGAGCTTTTGTACTACGGCTCATTTACGGCTACGCCGTGGAATCCACTACGGTTGAGCCGTACCCAGCCCGTAGCCTAGCCGTAGGTCTTTCTACAGCGAACTTTCCAGAAAGCTCACAGAACCCAGTTCCTTCTACGGCTTGCATACGGCTGTACCGTGAAATACCCTCCGGCTACGCCGTGACCTCCCCGTGACCAAGCCGCAGGCTTAGCTCGGCTAAGCCGTAGGCCAATATACGGTTGAACCGTAACCACACCGAAAATCCAGATGAACTGTGACCCCCTCTCGGCTAAGCCGTAGCCTTGTATACGGCTAAGCCGTAAGAACCCAGTGAATGTAAGATGTTAGGAATCTCAATGAATTGGTAGGACTTTAGTCATGGTACCCTCTATACCTCCACTCGGCCATTGGTAATTATACGTTGGAATGAATGAAGGATTCCCCAATGGCAAGTCATGGATGTTGGCATGAGAAGGGTGTTCCGTATACACAATGTAATACCCAGACGCGGTAACACAACGACACCGAATATCTCATGTGTACCTCGTGCTGAATGTCCTTGGGGAATTAGGAGACTGTTTTATCGAAATGCATTCATATTGATACATTACACTACCTTCGACATAACTGATATCGAATTTACTTCCCCCAGCAAAACCCGAGGCAATTCAGACCTGAGCTTCTAATGAGTGCGTGTCTGACAAGCCAGAGCTTCTATTGAGTGTGTGCTTGCTAGCCAAGGGTGTAGCTGAGGCTCGGGCCTTGTGGCCTACCTACATGTGTTTCGTTTAAGTATTCGTTGTTTTATGATTTATCTATTCCTTATGTATGTTATGATTGGTATGATTGACTCCGAGTCGGCACCACTTGGCTTCTGCCCTTTGGGTATTATATGTCACCACTGCAGTAGGTTTACGGAGGGGTTGTCGACGTTCCTCGGGAAGCTAGCTTGATCCCCTAGCGACCCATACGTTATGTATGCTCCCGTTGGGAGAATAGAGCATCGTGGTTGCCAATCAGTATGTATGACATTGAGTTTCACTCATGCATCATGTTTAGTGATTGTTCTTGCTAATGTATTATGTTATATTAATTCCTATGCTTAGTACTTGCTTAACCGTCGTGTTAACAGTGTTACCCTTGGTATTGCAGATTCAGCACCCGCTCCCGACACGAATACTGACGCGGCCCCGGAAGATACCCCAACGGTACCTCGGGGTGTAGGTGAATGGATGGATGGCGACGTTTACTACTAGCCATCCTACGGAGAGCGTCTCTTTTGGGAATATTATGTTAAGGACTTTTGTATCATCTTTAAGGACTGATTTTGGGGATGTATTTAAAAAACTATAACACTATTGTATGTAAATATGTTTTAATAGACTATGAACTTTATGTGCTCTTGATGATTATTGAGTATTTCACAGGTTCTCGATTATGATAATTTCTGTTGTACGTGTGTCTGCATACCTCACACGTTCCTGTGGAATCTCCCTTGTAGGAATTCGTGCAAAATTCTTCAGGGCACGGATTTCTACGGGATTACGAATCCACGCCCTGGGGGCCCACTCAAATCCCCAAATTCCCGGGATTGGGGCGTGACAACCACCGAAGCATCACCCTTCGTGCTGTAGCCAGGACTGTCGTCGACCATCCCCAGTCATCGAAAACTACTGCTACCAGCCTCTAGCCGTTGCACCAACCTGGTTGCGTAGGAGGTCTAGTTCTCGAAATCAGAATCATAGGAAGAAGGCGCCTAGGTTTCTGAAACCAGATCGGATCTGGTTAAGGCAAGGTCGGGTTGACCTAACTTATTTGTAGCAGAAGTCTAGCAGTAGTTCTACTGCAGGTCGATTTCGGTGCAGGTCGAGTTAGACCCGACCTGTAGCAGCAGCTCAATAACAACACAGATCTAGAAATGGTTCTTGTTGGGTTGACTTGAACCTGTGTTTAGAGGCTAGTCTGCCAACAGCAGTTTTGACGTCGACACACGCAGCAATAGATCAAAGATAGATTTGACTGAGGATCGACGGCCGAGTTTATTTCTACAATATCTTGATTGCCCAGTGTTCGATCAGAGATGCATTTGTGCGTACGGACTCGTTGCAGGCAATTCTATGAGTGTGTAAAAAAAGATGGGCTGTTCAATAGTCAACCAGCAAGTTTGACCAATTAGAGTGCAAAGAGTTATTTTTTACGATATCAAAGCCAGCGGAAGTCGAATTTAAGATATGTTTCTTCTTGTGTACTTGCAGTGATGAGATCTACGAGACAAATAAAAGATATGGGTAGTTTGATGGGCAAAACTTTGTAGGACTTAAGAAATCAACTGATTTAAGGTGATAGTAATGGATTCGAAAATCACGAGCCAGATTGAAGTGTTTGATGGAGAAATAACTTCAGAGATTGGCAGGAAAGAATCTTAGATTTTGTGATATAGCAAAAGTTAAAAAGTGTTACTTGAGTCATTGATGTGAGATTACTCCAAGACTTTGTGGAATGCTTAGATCATCATCAGAGGGATTGGGAAGGAGAGACATGCCAAAGTAGATGGAAAAGCAAGGAATTAGAATTGGTAGGAGATAGGATGCCAGAAAGTTCAGATTTGGACAATTAAGGATTACCTTCAGCAGCTATAGGTATGAGTCAGATTGGTAATTCATGGTGTTTGGATTCTAATTCTTCCTATCACATGTTCAAGTAGAGATTGGTTTGATGCATATAATTCTCATTGTTGATGGATTTGTTCTTATAGGAAGGAATGCAAAATCGAGGAGTATTTTGGATAAGGGCGATAAAGATTTGCATGGATGATGAGATTGTTCGCACCCTAATGGATGTGATACATGTTCCAGGTTTATAAAAGAATTGAATTTCTTTGGGTGCCTTAGATTTCAAAGGCTAGAAAGGCACTATTGCAGGTGGAGTTATGAAGGTGGAAAATGGAGCATTGGTTATCTTAAAGGGTCAGATAGTAAAAAATCCCTACAGATTGATAGAGGATGTTTGTTTAGGTAAAGTAGTAAAGGAGACATTAAATAACAAAGTGAGGAAATATATGAGTCAGGTGGAGTTAGATCCAACGAGATCATTGGAAGATAGATTAACAGGTCTTAGATGATATCATCTAATAGAAGTCCAGGAAGACCTGAACGGAGATAATCTCCTCGGAAAATGTTGTCCAATTCAGGTTGGAGTAAGCCAGTTTAACATTGGGTCATACCTAACTCACATGTGTAGTGCCCAACCTGCCAAAATAGGCTAAAGCAGGACAGTTGCAACCCTCTCTTCTCTCAAAACCCATAAACACAAGAAGCAAGTAAGATATCAAAAAGGCCTTTGCATACTACATTAGTCTTCCACTTTGACTCCTCTCCACAGCTGCATCTGCATCTGCTTACCGCAACAATTGCAATGGTGGATCAACACACTACAAATAACTCTCTTTGTTTAGTGCAAAAAACCCCCAAATCATAAAAGGCAAAAAATCTCCCCCAAATCGTAGCAAGGAAGGTGACGGTGGTTGTAAAAAGCGGAGTGAATCTACATCCAACTTGCAGAAAAAAGGCTGTGTTTGATTATTAAGTAGGTCTTAAACGGTGTTTGAACGTATTCTACTTCATCTACTGAACCCCACCTTCCTTTTCTTTGCAAAAAAAAAAAAAATCTACTTTTTCTATTGTTCTTTGTTAGGCCTTACTATGTTCTTTATCCACCTAACCCCCAAACCATGAATGCTTCCATAGTTCTATTGACAATCCTTTTTTGTGATCTTAGCATAACAGCTCACTTTAGATAGTCTAATACTTCATCATATAATTAGTGATACATGCAAATGCATTAATTACTAAGCAAAGGTTTAGTGCTCTTAGCCCACCCATCACCATGTGTAGTTCCTCTGCCATATGTCTATTTTGTGAGCTTATGACGCACTATGGATTTATTAAAGCTCAGCCCAAAATCTTATGTTCTATAATGGTTTAATATCAATATCATATGGGTTTGGCAAAAAAAAGAAGAAATGTATTGGTACTTTGTTGTCGCTGTCACAACCCGAGCCCAGGAGATCGGAGGTTATGACTAAACCTAACCAGTGTTGTACGTACTCCTGTGCATATACATTTAGATCCTGTCTAAATGCACGTGCAAAAGAGAATTTCACACGTGCTAATACATGTACGCGGAAGCTGTAGATATCATTGCATAACAAGGAAGGCATACTAAAACAAAATCAGATGTATGTACAAAAGATTACAAATGATGACACAAAGTTCACAGTTAAACAAAATGAGCCAGAATACATTTGCCATAGATTACAATTCAACACCAAAACCAAAAGCAATTAAAAATGAAGTTTAAAGACTTTTCATTTTTATAAACTTTGGTCAATACTGTCTGCAAAATTGTGATTTAGAATATCACAGTACTCTTTAACCATTATATCTAGGCCTTAAAAATCTAAGGCTAGGATTATTGGGTTGTGGCGATTTTCTAATTCATGGAGGGGGCATCTATAATAAATTCAATTCTCTCATAGGTCATAAAACCTATCCGTTCTGCACTAAATTAGTACTAGACGGAATATGATATATATATTTTTTTGTAAAGAAAGATGATTTCATGAAAAAAAAAAACAAACATCCAACAAATAACATTAGAAACAAATTACCCACATTGACGATAAGACAATCATGAAACACTTTCAAAACATGAAGAATCGTGAGGGCAATTGTAAAAATTTTGTTTGAGTTAAGATGACTTTTATGTTGAAAATGTATGTAAGTTGATGCAATTAAACATTTTGCATCTATTTAAATGCAATATATTTTCTTGTTTTTTTTATCATAGTTAATGTGAACAAAGTCTAGCAAAAGTTTAGCATTATCAAAGTGTAACAAAGGTTAGTACCACCCAAATAAAAATCTTGAGTCTTCCACTGGTAGACCCCACCAAGGGATGAGACCGGGGGGATGAAAAGATCCATGCGAGACCATCCTACAAATCAAGTTTGGCCCCAATGATATGTCCGTAACCCCTTCATCCATGGCCCACATATTCATTTCATTCGAATTGGTGTACAATCAATCCAACGGTCTAGTAAATTCGAATTTAACTAAAACTTGGGACATGTGCCTATCAGGGGGCCCTTTATATGTTGCATGTTTGGGTTAGGTGATAGATTGACCCCACCTAGAGTTCCCACCAAAAAATGGTGAGGGACGGATTATAACACATCGAACCAAATTAAGCACAATTAAAAATTAATTAAATAAGATACTAACTAATTAATATTGAATTAATCTAAATAATGATGTTTAATCTTTAATAATGTTAGATTTAGGTTATTTTTGTCTCATTAAGTCCATTGGGTTGAATTCGCGTTATGGATAGGTAGTTTGGTTCGAGTTTAACCTTGATTAGGTAAAAGAAAGCCCTTTTTCGTAATTTTAGATTTTATGATTTTACGTTATATATGCATCATATTGATATCGTCACAATTGTCTCATTGAGCTCATCAACTTTCGTACTTGACTTGAACACATTTGATGTCATTTGAATTAATTTGACCCTCATTTGACTTAAATTGAAAAATGTATTGGAGAATTAGGACTTTCTTATAAACTTTGAAAATTTTGCTGTATGAAAGGACTAACCCACTCCATTTGATCTCTTCTTTTCTCCCAGTTACCAAACTCTCCCATCTTCTTCCTTCCATCACCATTCCTTCTTGAGATCAAGGTGTAGGGAGCTTGCATGTGAATTTAAAGGTTATCATCATCACCTCCATTGTCTTCTACTTCTCCCCACACCAATATAGTATAATAGTTGAGCATCTCTTCTTTCAAATTAGTTTTTAAGGTAAGATCTCTTACCCATTTACAAATTTATGGAGTTAATGGAGTCAAGGAAACTCCTACCCTAAGCATGCACTCATTCTTTTCATCATTTCTTTATGCATTTCATGTTAGGGTCAAGAAACAGTGGGTTCTTCTTCTCAACTAAGCCTAAAGAAAGAGTAATAGTTAGAACTCTAAGTCAAAGGCAAGTATAAGTTAATTAATGTTGAATGCATATTGACAACTTTTGATTTCTGTAAGTCTTTCAAATCTGAGCCCCATTTTCAACCCTTTTTTATTTATTTAAAATGCATGATTAGATTGAGTATGAAGTGGATTTAGAATTGGTAAGTGATTCATTGAAGTAAAAATGATCTTCTGAAAATAGAGGGTATACACGCACTTAGGATCCCAGCATTATGGGTGAAAAGAACATTCTAAAACT
The DNA here is from genome assembly GCA_037013555.1 of Sextonia rubra. NCBI lineage: Eukaryota > Viridiplantae > Streptophyta > Magnoliopsida > Laurales > Lauraceae > Sextonia > Sextonia rubra. The sequence continues at coordinate 17,915,987 of JASUAD010000016.1, read as the reverse complement.
GAATTTGCTTTAGAAATCCTGAAGTTTACGGCTAAACCGTAAGTTTTACTACGGCTAGATTTCCATAGAGCTAAACTTGACTTTTTTTCTGCAGTGGAGCTAAGCTGTGAACTGAATGATGGTTAAGCCGTATGCAAGTCATGCCTAAATCGTAAGTCACATACGACTAAGTCGTAAGCCAATATATGACAACGCATGGATGGGGGAAAATAGTGCACAGAGCTACGGCTAAGCCACCGTGTACTCTATGGCTAAGCCGTAGGTCACCCATAGCTAAGCCTTAATTAAAAACTAAGGTTAATTAGGGACTCTCACAAAACCTTGTAGGACCTTAGTTCCTTGGAATCCTTTAACTTGATTATTTGGCCCATTGGAAAATTACTTAACATGAAGTGTCTTAAAGGCTAAGACTCATTTATGTAACGTTGTCTATTTGTTAAGTACCTCTTTATGGGTATTGGTTTAATGGACTTCGATACACAATCCCTACACAGTGTGACACCAAAAGGATACTACCGTGTATCGAATAACTTTAAACTACATCATCCTGCACGGTTAGAAACAATAGATGACTAAATTAGGGTCACTTGTAAATTACCTTAATTCTACTAATTTAAATTGCATAGCATATTGAATTTTTATGGTTACCATCCATCATTGAAATGCTTATTCTATTATTGGAATGATTATGAAATGATCACGATATGAATTGTAACTAGTTTAATGTTCCTTAATATACGGTTTTCCAATTATTCGTATTGAAATGAGTAAGAATGAACTGAACAACTAATGAATTGTTTTACAATGAAACAAATTACTTAATTTCAATCATATGAATCAAAATGGTTTGACTCTATTCAGCTTCAGCCTTAGGATACGCAGCAGGGTTGCCCTTGGTGTAGTAGATTGTTATGGTGTTGCTGTAATGTGCCTTTCAAGCTTCTGGACTCTATGTACGTAGAGACCCAATCGTATCTTTGGTCAGGTTGTTGGTGTTCTCAGTACAAAGATCCCTAGAAGGAGGATATAGCATATGTAGTAGCCAAATGGTAATGTATTTCTCTTATTTGATTCTTATATCATGTTCTATTCGATGTACAACATGCTTAGTAAACTAAATTGACTTATATTGATCAACTGTTAATGATTCTTTTAGATACAACAAGTATTACTTTAATTATACTTATACTTTACTGGATAGTCTTATTCACACGTTGTCTAATAATGTTACAGGGTCAGATTCCAGTTCTGATTTTACAAAAATCAAGGAAACCTAAGAAGAGGCTAACGAGGTCCCCTTAGGCTTAGACAATTGGATAGCACAAGAAATCTGATTGATCCACCTTCGGAGTGCGACACGATTATCATAGGGCCTTCTTGTTTTGAATTTTGGATGCATTAGGGTTTCATAACTTTGCATTAGTTTTTATTTTGCCATACATAGTTCATAATCTGCTCTCTTTTTTGGGACATGTGTATTTTTTGTCATTGTCCATAAACTTTATTTTCTTTTGTAAAGACATATATACTTTCTCTTGTTTCAACTCATGTACATGTTATGTTATGAAATATGGTTATGTTTCTTTTCCTTTTTTTTTTATATTGGCATTTTTGTGTGCTATTTCTATGGATTGATATTTCGGGAACTGTTAATTATTCTTGGATAAAAGAAAAGTTTACAAGAGATATTGCCAAGCTTCCACGTGATTAATGCTTGGACAGATGTCCATTAAAAGCACCTCACACGTGCAAGTAATGCGAATATCCATTGTGCAATTCCACTCAATCTCCGGTCTACGTGTGGATTTCACAGAAGTATGTGTCATGCTTAAGGGTTAACCCTAATCCCCAGATTCTTAGGCTCCAGTTGTGATACAGATGCATATGAATATTCCCCTATATATATGAGAAATAATCCTATGAGAACGAGTTATTTCCAACTTTTTGTGAGAACTTTAGGTGAGGCCCATCAATGCTTAATCCAAATGTTGCAATATATAGGGACCCTCTTGATAGTCGCACACCCATAGTTTCGGTCAAATCCAAATTTATTGGACTATTAGATCGATTGTGCACCAATCAGAAAGGATTAGAATTGTGGGCTACAGATGAAGGGGTTAATGATATGTGATTGGGGTAAAACTTAATATTTGAAGTGGTGCCACATAGATTTTTCCATCCCCCTAGTCCATTTCCAAATGGGACTCACAAGTGAACCTCATAAAAAGTTCTCACAATAGGTGCATGTGAACAATTCTCACAAGATCAGAGCTTTATATATATGTCTATATATATATATATATATATATATGGGCTGACTCCCCTAAGCTCACACTTAGGGAAAAATTAGCTAAAGCGTGCTACCTTCTCGTGCGAAGTATGCAACTTTTGTCTTTTGTGTTTCAAAACGTTAAAACACCATAACTTTTGTTCACGGCATGTATTTTTGAAAAAAAAAATGGTTTATTTGGAACCTACTCATCAAGACCTTTCAAACAAGACCGATGTTACATATGAAATTCCATAAATAAAATAATGTCAAAACTTAGTTAAATTTACGTTAGAGCAAAACTTGAATAAATTTATCTGAAACAAAACTCAAATAAATTTACTTTAAAGCAAAACTCAGATAAATTTTTGCAAACTACAAATAAATTATTACAAAATTGAGATAAATTGTTGCAAATGACAGATAGATTGTTACAAAATGCAGATAAATTGTTGCACAATACTGATAATTTGTAGCAAACTTTAAATAAAGATTTTCAAAAATCAGAATTTTTTTTACAAAATTAGCATAAAGTTTTACAAAACTTGGATAAATTGTTGCAAAATTCTATGGTGAGAGTTGACCATGGAAAGAGGAGAAAAGGAAAGTAAAATAAGGGAGAAAAAGATAATAAGCTCTGTTCGGCAAAAAAGAAGAAAAAGAAGAAGCAATAAGAAAAGGAAGAAGATGAAGACGGTCATTGGCTGTTTGGCGAAGAGGATAACAATAATATGCTAATAATAATAATAATAAAACCCTGTGACGCTTGCCTATCTCCTGTGCAGTCCCTTTCAAAACGAAAAATCCCATCCTTTGCTGCTCCGTGCCATCAACGAGAGGGATTCGTAGACCATAACCCTCGCTCTACTCTATCCCTATGTGCCATCGACATTGATGGTCCTTGTCTATAGCTTGCATGATGAATCTGGTGTGGATTTGGTGATTAAGGACAATGATGCTTGGGCTCTAATGACAGTATTAGGTCCGAAATCATGTGAATAAACATTACTTGAGTTGCAAAAGCAACAAAAGAGATTGGAGGAAGGAAGAGGCACAAGTCGAGTTCCAAAAAGCAAGTATAACCAGATTAAATGGAATCCAGAACAAGAGCTTTTATACAAGTTTGTCAATCAAAATACACCAAGGCAAGTATAGCAGATCATCTATAAGATGAGTTTATGGTTGATAGATCAAGGACTATAATAGTTGGTGAGATTAATTATTTGTATTCCTCCTTGTCCATGAGGAGACCTTTCTATCCACTTTCATCTCATTGTTAGACATACATTTTAGCGAGCACCACGAGCTGGATTGCGTTGGAGCAGTATGTAGTCACTCATATAAGAACATTTTTCTTGATAAAATATAGAAATTTATTGGATTTTTGCTTCTCTCTTACATTAGAATTTTGCTATTTGTAGTTTTATGTAAATCGGCTTCTATTGCATTTTTAACTAAAATATTATTTTGAGTTTGTTCAAGTGAAAAAGACAAAATTGAGAAGTAGGCTCCAACAAGGAGCAGACAAAGAAACATCATTGATAGAAGTGGCTTACATTTCAATAGAAATACAAATTTTGTTTACTTTTTGTTTTTTTGTTTAAAAATCTTATGTACTTCTAAAACCATACGTAGTTGAATATATGTTAAGTTCATGAATTTGTACATTTTTGCATTATTTTACGATAATTAGAGACTTAACTGGGTGAAATGCATAAATTTTCATTCATTTTCATTCACTTCACTTAGGAAGAGGAATTTACACAATTTTTCTTACATTTTCTGCATTCTTTAAGATTTTATGCAATTTTTCTTTAAAGAGTTCAAGCTGGAGTGGAACTCTGTTTGGACAGGTCCCACTTCAATGTGGGTACTTCAGCATTTCAATGGTTTAATTAGAATGTACAGGAACTATAAGACCCTCAAAAGCTATAGGATGGACTTGGAGAATAATCAGGACTTCGTCATGGGACTCACTTTGAAGCTCACACATGTGAAATGTCTTAGGGGGGAGGGGCACTCATCCTACACACCTCAAATTATTCCTTTGGATAATTGAAGAAATTTCAAGGAAGTGTCATGAAATTGCATAAAAATTTCAAGATAAAGTCAAATATGGAAAATTCATGGCAATGACTGATGGGTCCCACACAACGGCTTATACGACCCACTCTATTTGGATTTGAAATGCATTTTGTTGGGGAAATTCGAGATAATTCTCTCTCATTATCTTAAATTACCAAGAAAAGATAGAAGATTCTCTCAAGATTCCAATCCTAAGAAGACTCTTCTCTAAACATAAGAAAAATTGATGAAGCCAATACCTCTTAGACGCAAATCTCACTTTGAACTTTGTCTATATTGTTTAAGAGACCATCTCCTTTCAATCACTTTTCTGTAGTTCGAATTAGAAATAAAACTTGAAAGGCACTAAAGATAAAGCATGCAAGAGACTTGAAGTTAATGATCTCTCTGTCATCTCATCCAAAGGAAGATCCTTCAAAAACGATGAGATGTGATCCACCAGAGTCCAAAAAGGAATGCTAAAGGAGGCTGAAATTCTATAAAACCCATACCAAATGGGATGTAGATGTATGCTCTCCCTCTCTTCTAACCCTTGGATGTGCCCTCCATTCCCCCTCTCCTCTCTCTCCTTTTTTTCTTCTCTCTCTAATCAATGTAATCAATAGATAATTTTTTTGGTATTCTGAAGCCTTGTTCCAAAAGCTAGGATTAGAAGAGGGAAATCTGAGAGATTTCTTGTAATTATCTGGAGAATTCAATAAAGACTTTCTGAAGTTCTTTTACCATGGAGGAGTAGTTAGCTAGATAGAGTATATTGATGAAGTTAAGCAGCTAGTTTACTATCTTTATGTAATTGATTTATTTCATTGATTGTCTCTATGATATGAATGCTTAATTATAAAAATAAATATGTCTTCATATTTATAACGAACATTTGCTTAGATTTAAATTTCTTTGATAGTCTATGTTTAGTTGATATACGATGCTTAGATGTTTTCAATCTTTCATAAGGTGAAGGAGATTTTGGCTTTTAATAAAATCTGAAAACTTGTTCTTTTGATAGACAAATCACCCAAATCAGAACATTAATTTGTTTTTTATCTAAGTTAATTGGAGACAAAGTATTAGATTGATTGCATAAAAGTGGTTAACTTACTTACTTGGTGGACTCCTGATATTCTAATATATTCTTATCATTATTGTTTCCTGCACTTTAGTTTAATCATTGCAAATTCCTGATTCACACACATCACTTTTAATTTTTTTTTTCAAAAAATAAAAAGATTTTCAAATTTCTAGTTATTAATTCAGGAAAGCTCCATGTGAGTTCGACCCATAATAGCCATTGTCTCATTAAGATAATTGTTGTCACACCTCAAAAATTCGAGATCCGTGGGACCCTTAAAACGAGGGGCATGATTAGTCCACAATGATTAACTACATAAATTCATGTTTTTAAAATCCTTCAAATATGATGTCATCATAGTAATCCTAAACATATGATAAAATCAATCCAATTGGAAACAAATAACAAGTCTACCAACGTTTGTCGTAACAATAACCATAATGGTTTAGATGATAATCTCTAATACAAACCAAATAAAGTCTTAATGTTGAATGCCACGGCTCATCACTGTTTCACCCCGCGAACAACTAATTTTCCTCAGTTTCCGGATCTACCCAGAAATCTGTGCGGGGATAACAAGAGCGCATAAAACTCAACAAGTAATAAAACCATAGGACCAAGCACCAAGTAACAATCTAAGGAATCAAAGTTAAAGTCATGGTCCGTGCAAGCAAAAATTTAACAAGGAGCGTAATTAAACTAATTTGATATAACAAGAGACAAATTGCAAACATGTTAAGAGGTAATCAAGTGGATAAATCAACATGTAAGAATGGCATCTCCTCAGTGATCAAACATAATAAATCAAGTGTGCTTATTAGATTTAATCCTAAATCAAGCACAATGTATCCACTAGGTACAAATTGAATTTTTATCCATCCATGGTTGGCACGAGGTCTGAGAATACCGGTAATCTCCACATAATATAGTGGGAATGAACTACAAACTAGTAATATCATACAAAAAAGTCTCAATCCCTAATATCATACCCAACCCATAGTGCGTTGGCCATACTTTAGAGAATGCTTGAAGATTACAATAATATAACAACAATTCGAAAAATCTAAATTTTTCGATCATAGTTATAGGCAAAGGTTGATATTACAAACCAAACCTAATATTATCACAATTTACATCAAATGGTCAATAAATCAATAGTTCACAAAATAATCCTTATCATGATAGTGCCAAGGGGACGAGATCGAATCTATTACAATTATTGACCTTCTTTGGGTTCAATGGCAATTTAACGATAATTCATCGGACAATTTTGAATGATACCTTAGGAGCCAAAAGCAAGTCCAACGAATTCATTATTTCCCCAAATAAACCCAAGGTAGCAAAAGTATCTTAAAATTCTAGGATTATTTCAATAAGTAATAATTTTCACATTTTTAAAGCAAAATGGAGACTAGGCTTGGAAAACTCAAAGGATAAGGAACCATGGTAAGACTATTTTTCTGAATTCACAGCAATTGGAGATTTTGGCATATCCTGCTCCGGATGACCTGTGTGGATGCCTGTTGAGAGGGTTAACCATTTAGTAGGAGATGGGTTCAAACTCATTCATGTATCGTGTCTTGGGTACTTATATAGTATGATGGGTTGGCAAATATTGATTTGGGCCTGGAATATTTAAATAATGCAAGGCGGGCCCTGACGTGATTTGAATTATGCATAAATTTAAGGTGTGCCAGGAGCAATGGGGGTTTTGCATGCTTGTAGACTAGAACTGTGTAAACGAATTATGGTGGAACAATTGGTGAGTGAGCCAAATAAATTTTGAATTGGGTTAGCACATCAAAGGGCCAAGACTTTCGGTGTGTGGAGATTGAGTCTCGTATAAGATGAAGGAAACATGTGGGTATCCCAAATAAAGATGTAACAGTGGAAGGATTCATTATATTATATAAAAACAAGCATAAAAGAAATGCACAGTTTGAATAGCTTGAGGACAGAACATGTCACAGTGGAAGCATAAAATACAATAGAAATATATTTATATAAGGAGAATATTTATGTGAATAACGATGATGACAGAGACGTGTTACGGTGGGAACATAGAATAATCTAAAATCAAGGATGAATAAGACATGTTTTACTCAATTTGTGATGATAGAGATCCATATGTAGTATTAAGCATGAACAGTGCTACCATGTTCTTGATGGGACCGGACAGAGAGAAAAAGAGGTGAGCGAGAGGGGTACTACTGGGAACATATGTTACATATCTACATGCATGTACCGTGTGGGCCAATGGACTTGAGTCAAACCTATATGCAAGATGAGTTAATTGGGTCGAATAACAGGAACGAAAAAAATTAAAGAGAGAGCAAAGCAAGTAAAGAAAAATGGGTCTCGTTTGGCATGGAAGGAGCAGAAAAAAACACAGAACAGGGAAAGGTGGCACTGTTTGGCGCAGGTGAGTTTTCAGAGTTCCAGAGGGAGGAGAGGGAAGAAAGAAGAAGCAAATGGGTGAGAATGCTAGCTGGGCTCTGTTGGGTTCAGAGGTGGATTCATTGGCAAATGAAAGAACGAAGGAGAAGAACCTCCTAGTTGGGTTCTGATGTGGGCAGAGAGAGAGAAAAGAAAGAAAGTAAATCAGCGGAAGAGCAGGTGGTGAAAGCAGAGGCAAGAGAAGCAGGTGAAGGAAGCAGAGGAGATGAGAGGAAGGGATCTGAGATCCGTTTCACAGGTGGTCCTTGAGTTGTAGAGGAGTCAGCAAGGAAAGGTTGAAGAGATCTGCTGCAGAAGAAGAACGAAGGAAAAGAATGAAGAAGAAGATGATGAATGAGGTGTATGGGGACTCAGAGATGGACTGGAAACAGAGAACCGAGGGAAGAAGAAACATGGAAGGAGAAGAGAAAACAGGACACGAAGAAGTCGCAGAAAAATGAAGATGCGTAGGAGGAGGATCCAAACCAGAACGGGGGAGAGAGAGAGAGAGAGAGAGAGAGAGAGAGAGAGAGAGAGAGAGAGAGAGAGAGAGAGAGAGAGAGTATTGACTGAAGACTTGCGAGCCTTGTACACGATGGGATCTGGTTTCTATCTGAGCAAGGGGAAGGAACAAGATGGATGGGTGCAGGTGGTAGTGTGATGGTGTTGGTGATAGATTGAGAACTGGGTTGCAGAGGGTTCATGAGTCTTGGGTATGAATAATTGGGCTCTACTCAACTGGGTGGGTTCATGAGAGATTGAATGATTAAGTGGAAATGGGAGAATATTAAGGAGGAACTGATCTGATATGACGAGGGAGATGTAGCTGGCCCAGTTTGGGCAGTAGAGATGATCGTGGCCAGATTGGAATCCTGATCAAGCAACACTAATAGTGGTGATGGTCTAAGGTGGGCCTTGGATTCGTTTTTTAGATGGAAGTGGGACAAATAATGCACATGGGAGAATTAAAAAAGAAGAAGATAATGGTGGAGATGAAGATACAGGGAGAGCAGTGGAGGTGCAGAGGTTGAGATAGGTGCTGGATCTTAGCTGGGTCGGGTGCAGAGTATTATGCACATGTAGAAGTGCATAACTTGCAATTCGATCAAATAAGCCACACACAAAAAAGGAAACAAGCACAGAAGAGCACACACGAGAGATTTACGTGTTTTACTATGCACCTACATCTACAGTCAAGAGAGAATTTTATTCTTTTATTATACTCTTCTGCTTAAGTCTAAGGTTATATGTTACACTATATATATAACTTTTTCTTTTTTAGCTCTTAAAACAACCTAGTATAAAGACCAAAATACCTTTGACCCAAAGCCCAGTCCATAGCTAATCTAATGGACTAATCTTATGAACCTGAAATATAAAACATAAATATAACAATCTTCACCTTGGCTTGGATTCCATAAAACTAAAGTTATTAGAAGAATCACCGGCAATGTATCTTTAGCTCCACGTACCTCGCTAAAAGGTATAATCTTGTGCCCACTATCATGGGCACAATCTTCACTCTTCAATTTCAAGTGATATGGATTAAGTCTAAGCAGGACTTAAACTTGTCCTTGACTAGTTTCATCATGAATGCCTCAAATTGCCTGTACCATTATCCAAAAGCTTGCTTCGACTCATACAATAATTTCTTCGAATTGCATACATGATCAGGAATCTAAAACTTCACTGCATCTGCATGGAAAATTCCTTCCTTACCCTCGTGACCCACTTGTATCTAATGGCATGATTGCTATCATCAAGAGACTCCACTTCTTCATTTGTGATTGCTTCCTATTGAACACTTTTTTGCCCTTCCATTTGTTCTTGCTAAGTGGATGGTTCCACCGTCAATGCATATGCAACCACATCATATGTCACTAACATATTCTCGAAACCGTATGAAACTGATGGTTTCCTCACTCTCTAGGGTGTTCCAATGTGCTACTTAGTCCGACCATCCTTAATATCTTGAGAGGAGTCGGATGCACTCTCCTTCCAAACTATAATGTTTGACTCCACCTGAATGGCACCACTGCTGCTACCTACCTCTGCCTTTTTCCACCTACTTTCTCGCATTGAGTAAAGTATCTTTATGAAATATAACATCCTACTGATGACAAATCTGGGTGAATCCTGATCAGCACACCACAACCTGTATTCCTTCACCCTATAAGCATATCTAACCAAGATTTACATCACAGCCCTAACTTATCCATTTTCATATGAGCATATGTTGGACAACCAAAAACCCTCAAGTTAGAATAATTAGTTAGATTACTTGACCACATTTCTTCCAGTGTTTTACAACAAATCCATGAGTGTGGAGACCTATAAATCAAGTAGCCTATAGCATGTACTGCCTCAGCCCAAAAGTTTTTGGATAATCCTGTAGTAAACAATATACAATGAGCTCTTTCTAAGATCATTTTGTTCATCCTCACTGCAACTCCATTCTATTGTGGAGTTCCTGTAGTGGTGTAATGCCGAACTATGCCTCTATACTTGTAATAGTTCTCAAATTCATTGGATTTGTACTCCTTGCCATTATCTGTTCTCAACTTCCTCACCTTGCTGCGAGTCTTTTTCATAACTATTGCCTAAATGTTTTAAAGGTCTGATCCTTCATCTTCAGTGCATAAACTCAAACTCTCTTTAAATAATCATCGATGAAAGTCAACATATGCCGAGACACACAATTAGAATAAACCTTAAAAAGACCCCACACATTTGAATGAACGTAATCAAAGATACCTTTTATGCAATGAATACCTGTTTTGAAACTAACCCTGTGGTATTTTTTAAATATACATTTTTCATAAAAGTCCAACTTGCTTGTTTTTGTGCCATATAGCAAATTCCGCTTGCCCAGCATTATCAAGCCTTTCTCACTCTTGTGACCAATGCGCAAATGCTATAAACGTGTTGAGACAGATTCATGGTCATCTAATGAAGACATTATAACTCCACCTGAAATAGTATTTCCAAACAAAACATACAAGTTTCCAACTTTATTGCCTCTCATAAGAACCATATAGCACCATTTACAATCTTTATGACTCCATTATCAACTGAGCATTTACAACCATTGGAGTACAAGGCACCTAAAAAATAAGATTCTTTTAAGATCAGGAACATATCGAACCTCTGTTAATGTTCTCATGATTCCATCATACATCTCTAATTGTTCCAATCCTAACCGTTTTACATACAATATCGTTGCCCATCAAGATATTACCACTGTTAATCTTACGATAAATGGTAAACCGGTCCCTATTGGAACACATTTGGTAAGAACATCCAAAATTAAGAATCCATTCATCTTGACAATGAATAGCATTTGTAATCACAGAAAATCCACTATCGGTATCAAAATTTGATTTTCCCTTTGCAACACTAACTGAATCATTAGATGATGAATCTTCGATTTCTTTCCCTTTACCCTGCTTGTCAGGATAGTGCTTTTTGATGTGCCCTTTCTTATGGCAATAATAACATTCACTGTTCTTCTTGGGTTAGGTTAGGTTGACCTAATCCATGTACAAGCCCAGCCCATGTAGAAACATAGTGTTGATGTCAGAAAATTGACGTCAACAGGTACGGTCAAAGGCAGTTTGACCAAGTTCGACAACTAAAAAGTTTTTCTACGATAGCTTGATCATTCGGTGTCCGATCAGAGATCCATTTGTATCTACAAACTCATTTCGATCAGATCTACGCACTGGAAGAGGGAGATTAGTTGTTTGACAATCAACAAGGAGTTTCTACTGATCGAAGAGTAAACAATTATTTCTGCGATATCGAAGTCATTCGAAGTCAAATTTCAAATACATTTTTTCGGTGTGCTCGTGGTGACAAGATCTATAGTCTGGTGTAGAATTTTTGCAGGAATATAAGCAAAATTTGAAGTTGAAAAATTCAACGGCAGGAATGACTTTAGCTTGTGAATCATGAAAATGAATACTTTGTTGGTTAAAAAAGGGCTACTGAAAGCATTAAAGGGAAGAATGCCCTTCTTGCGACGATGTCAGAAGACGAGAAGGAGGATATGCTGGAGAAGGCATATGGAGCAATTTTGTTAAATTTGAGTGATGAAATGCTGCGAAAGGTTGCTTAAAAGAAAACCGCTACTGGACTGTGGCTAAGATTAGAGAATCTGTACATGACCAAGTCTCTAAGAAACTGTTTGTATCTGAAGAAATAGTTGTTCACTCTCCAGATGCTAGAAAGTACATCCCTTGATACCCATCTTGATGCATTTGATAAAATTGTTATGGATCTGGGAAACATAAATGTTTCAATTGATGATGAGCATGAAGCTATTATATTGTTATATTCTTTACCACCCTCATATGAGCATTTTGTTGATACCATGATGTATGCTAGAGATACTTTTTCAAAAGAAGATGTAGAGAGAACCTTGAACTCGAAGGAGTTAAAGGTAGTGTTTGAAACAATGATAACTTGGGTGAGGGGTTGGTTGCAAAAGGAAGAACAAAAAACTCCAATAATAAGGGCAAACATATATCCAACTCTAGATCCAACACAGAGAAAAGAAGAAAAAGAGAATAGAAGAAGATAGTGGAGACGATGAAATCTGTGACGTGGATTGTGATCTTCTAGATGATATAAGATGATAAGTCGCATGTTCTAACATGAATAAAGCAACCATGATAATAAAAGAACTTAAGTACCTATAAAGAAAAGAGCATAAATAACAAGCTATATGGAATATTACAGCAAACCAATATAGTTACAATAACCTAACATGGTAATTGGTAAAAGAAATAGAGAAGGAAGATAGTCCATAACTTGAATAAAGAGGGAAAGCCTTTAGGAGAGCAAAGGAGAGATTCATAAATATGATTCAAGGGAGGGAGAGAATATTCTATTTATAGGAGAGGGAGGAAAATGGTTTTTGCCTCTATCCTAGCCTAAGCCAAAATGGCTTAAATTTGAATTTCTTAAATTCAAATTTTCTCTATCCCTACGTAGTGTTGGTATAAACAATACCACTTAAGGAATTTAATCAATGAAATTTCAATTTGGAGCCAATCCATAAATCCTTAATCTCTAGCAATCCATAAGAACCACTAGATATAAGCCATCAATTCCAATATTTAAATAGCATAAAACAAAAAAGGAACATAAATGCAGAGTGGGCCCTATCAACGATTAGATCAGTGGTCCAAATTACTTCTACAATGAAAATAAAATTCGGGTCATTACAACTATACACTTGCAATCATCATTGGATTTGGAAATAAATTCCACAACAATATAAATAGATAATAGCATATAGTAATAATGGGAGAAAAGGTTGTATATAACTAGATAACAATGTATAGTAATATTGGGACTTTTTTTTTTTGTTTTTGTCAAGCTCAAGAATAATTCGATGTGTGCTCATTTATAATCAATCCCAAGCTTAGAGCCCAATCTATAAGGACAAAATGGGAAAGCTCAAGTTGGGGTTGTTAAGCATGATTCGAGCTTGAGCACCAGCTTCGTATAAGCTTGCTTGTTGATATTCCTTACTATAGCTCAGCTTAATAGCACAAAAACTCGTGCCTAGCATGGTTACGTCCATATATTTCAAATTGAGTATCCATATATTTATAATATAATATTCATACATTGCAAATAATGCATATACTGTAGAAAATACGTATATCAAAATGATAATTGCAATTCTAATATTTATAAAATTATACAGTTTAACTAAACTTTTACTTGACTAATGCCATAATTTATTGTGAAATTCACGTTCATCCCACAAGCACTTAAAACTTTACTTTTTAAAAAAATTGTAGAAAAGACAATAAAAGAATATGAAAGAACTTTTTTTTTTTTTGGACAAAGCAAAATTAGGAGAAGTGGGTTACAAGAGACTAGAGAAATATAGAGAAAGGGAGTTTTTGCATCGTAAGGGAAACAAAAGTGGAGAGCATACATTCGTGAGTACTTGAATGAAAGTGGAGAAGATAGGATGGAAATTGATTGTAGCTGTAAAAGATAACAAAAAGTCTAGTTGTCCTGACTCTGTAGCCTAATTTGAGTCTTGATCCAACGAGGATCAGGAGCTAGAGTGTGGGGGAGGCCACACACAATTAAGGGAAGCAAATAAGTTTTTGGGGTTTGTCTCTCCTCTTCCCCTCTCCTTGTCCTTGTCTACCCAGGAAAAATGGAAGGAAAAAAAATGCAGACTCGCTCGATTTGCACCCCCCCCATCTCTCTTGCTCAATCAGTTCGACCTCCGAAACCCTCGCTCGATGTTCCAACTCCCCTTTGGCTCGATCTCTAGCTAAAATCTTTTGTTCAACCTCTGGCTTAAAAAACTTCTCTTGCTCGATCTGCATGACCTCCGATTAAAATCCCAGCACCCTCATCACTATGACTTGGCTTCTGAAGGTAATGCAAAACCCTCTCTCTTCATTTGGCTGTTGTTACCGATTATGAGAATTTTTGTAGATTTGTAACATGATTTGTAACCTAGAACAAAACCCTTTCTCTTCATGTTATTAGTTCAACCCAAATGATAGATCAATTTGGAATATCAATTTGATCAATTAATCACATTTTTTGGGTGTTTGGGTATTTGGGGAATTTTAGAATATGCATATCATTGCATTCATGTAGACTATTATTTGCATAACTTGATCTCGTTACATACATCCTTGTTTCCCTTGTGCATCATACTTATACCTTCCTTATTTAGACCTATTTAAATGTTTTGTCCTTAGCATAAATGCACCCATGTGCACATCATGTTGGGTTGCACAGGTGATATGTAGAATTAATATAATAGTCTTATGTTCTTTAAATGTTAAGATTCGGACTGTTTCATTATTGTAATGATATTTTTGAACTATACAATGGAAATTAAAGAAACATTATAGGCGATATTAACAGGCTTCCACGTCTTAAATGCTTGGACTGATATCTGTTTAAAGCATCTCACACATGTAAGTATGTGAATATCTCTTGTATAATTCCATTCAAACTCCAATCCGGATGTGAATTACACGAGAGTACGTGTGTCACTAATTAGGCTAATCCTCATACCCGAATTCTTGGGCTTGGGTCGTGACAAAACCTTAATAAATAATGTTTGATTCCATGGCACCAATAAATCATATGAAAAAGAAGATTACTCTCTTGTTACCAAGCATGCCCATATGGATCTTTCACTTGTGAGTATTCTTCTGTTTATCAAACAGGAGGAGACTGGAGGCTTGGTTGTTTGAAGCAAAAATCAATGGCATCATATTCCTCTACCGGGAATCCCAATTGCCCCAACGTTTATGTCGTTGCCTGTGGCCAATTGTGTAGTTAAGGTTTCAAGCTCAACGAATATTTATGGTAAATACTATTATTTTTGTCCATGACCACTGGTAAGTATGCAATATAGTTGATTGTTTTCCTTTTTTCTCTTTTTATATGAGTCCATTTGTACTAAATGACGACATATGTTTGCCACTATTTGCAAGAAAAATAACAGGTATGCAACAACTTCATCGGTTAGTGTGATGATTATGTGTGATTGACGGCTAATCGTGAATACCCATACGAGACTCTTTTGGCCTATGCTCCTACCCCACAAGATACTCATCTTGTGAATATTCTTAAAATATTGGAGAAACTTAAACAAATGTATCAAGTCTTCACGGTTGTTTTGGTTTTGTATGGCATCTTGCTTGTGGTTGTATTATGCCGAATCTAGTAATTGAAAATTGAAATAACGGAAAAAATAATAATTCATGGTTGTTTTGTAATATTTGGATGTTGCTTGATCTTTTCATTATGTTGGAAACCTCTTGATTTAGCCATCATATGTACTTTATTTAGCCACCTTCTTTTTATTTTTCACCATGTTCCTTTTCTCTATATTAGTTTGGAACATGCCTACTTTCCATGTTGTTAAAGCAAGTGCAAGTTTACAAAGAGACAAGAAAGTATAGTATCTAACTATTTATTGCTTCTAGTTAGGGATTGAAGGGGTTTCCTATCTCAAAAGGAAGTAAACAATTTTAATTTAAAAGAGGAAGGTGGTATGTAAAGGAGGGGAAGAAAGAGTTAAAGTGGCCCCAATAATTTCTAAATAAAAACATTGATCCCAGAGTGGAACAATGAACAAATGAAGCCCCAATGTTATAGATTCACACATAGACAAGAAAAGAAGATACACTTTTCAAAGAAGAAGAAAGAAAGTACAGACAAAGAGAAAAAGAAAGTAAGGAAACAGAAACGATATTACCAGATAGGGAGAGGAGAATGCATACCAGAGGAAGGGAACCCTAGCCCAGAAATGTAGTTTCACCCAGACAGAGAGTGCACTATAATCTGAATCGCACACATATATATAACACAGAACAAATTGGAAAAATTCGTATCCGCATTTACGGCGTAGCCGTAAAATTTACAATGACTTAGCAATAAAACACAGACGATTAAGCTGCTAGTTAAAACCTTGCGCAAAGACGGTTTACCACAAAACATACTACGGCTTAGCCATAACATGAACTATGGCTTAGCTGTAGAACTTGATTATTGCACAGAACTAAAACATGAGCAATTTAATCCAAAAAATTCAACAAACATTATATATTTCAACCATATCAAATAGGATAACCAACTTATTCCAAGCTCCAAACATGAGCAACTTTTTTTGTAATGTATAATGTGTCGAGGACACAGTCAACAAGAGAATGTCAAAATAAGTACTACACATCCAACTACATAAAAGCCAGAATGCCACCTTCTACAATAAAAAATAATAATATTGAAAACAAGAAAATAGATTTTGTAGATCTTGGACAAACAGCTAAAAGTCTTCTAGAAGCACAATTTCTCGATTTTGGTGTGCCTTTGTTCAAGAGCTGCCATTCATACTTCATAGAGAGCCAGAGGAAGAAGCTGGAAGAGGAGATCGGACTTGTGTTTCATGAGTTTGAGTGCTATAAGACACAAGTTATTATCTGTGATGAAGACTCCATGTCCATGTTATAATTGAATAATGAGATTGTGTTAAAATTAAAAGCTCTTCGTTGGAAGACCACCTCTCATTGATTAAAGGCTCAATTCAAGATCGACTGGGTTGAATAGAGCATGATACGCTTGGGATACCTACAATTTCAAACCAACTTTCAATATACTATGCAATAAATTATATAATAAAATATACTAAATTTGGGGCATTCTTACATTTCAATTCACACTCTCTTATGTGAAGATCTCACCACCCACCACCAGATGTATTCTAATATCTACATTTTCAACCTCCTCTGATTGCTACACATAAATAATTCAAAAACAATTAAAGCCTACTATTCAAGTAGTATGATGGTAAAACAATTAAGTTGTTGGTTTGCATACTGCTCTTGTCATCACACCAAGTTGACTAGGGCGCTTTGTGATCTTCTTGTTCTCGCTTTTTTGATGGCACTTCTTAATAATTGTCTTTATTTTAGACATTCTCCTATTTTCAAGCAATCGCCCTTTCTGACGATATTTAATTGGATCACCCACCTGGTTTTTGCTCTCTTTTGAAACTAAATGACTATCATGACATGAAGTTAAGGATCTATGTACACCTATGGACATAGGTTTATCTCTTACACAGACCTCATTGCAAACTTCAATCTCTGATTCTACTTCTAGCAACTTAGCCATTACTTTCTCATTGTTTTTCTCACCAACTATGGCCTTATCGGCCACCCGATTGAAGGTAGTCAACAAATTGTTGTAGTAATGCCCTTCAGGCTTACATTCCCAATCATCATATATGATTTTAACCTTCGTGTGTCTCCTTCTCATAGTTGTGCTCCACCTCTCCAGCAGGTATTTATTTGGCATTCGATAAACCTTCTTTTTCAAAAAAACCATGATTAGTTGCTTGCACACAATCCCTATGAACTCGAACAACCAGCAAGTACAATTAGCTTTTTTTGATTCCTCATTAAAATGAACATGGAAATTAATGGTTTTGAAATTATTTTTTCCAAATATCACATCTTCCTCTGCATCAA
The DNA here is from genome assembly GCA_037013555.1 of Sextonia rubra. NCBI lineage: Eukaryota > Viridiplantae > Streptophyta > Magnoliopsida > Laurales > Lauraceae > Sextonia > Sextonia rubra. The sequence continues at coordinate 17,898,103 of JASUAD010000016.1, read as the reverse complement.
TTCTGAGAAGCCATCCCCAACCTTGACAAAGGAAATGTTGTATCAAATCTTTCCAGCTATTTCATTCTAGAACTCTTTAAATTTAGCATGTGTGTATGTATCTTAAAATTGCCTCTCAAACTCGTAAGGAGTCAAATAAAGAATGTATACATTGAAACAACAGGCATCTTCCTCAGCTTCAAGTTGCACCTTCTTACATAAAGCATTCTCATATTGCTCCATAAACTACTTCAATGTGGTTTTAGAATTGATGTAACCATCAAAAAAGGCATGCATGCTTTCACTCCTCTGGTTCGTTAACATCCTTGCTCAAAAGACATCTTTTACAAATGCTAGCACCTATCGGTGCCTCTCATTGTACAAGCCAGCAAGCCATTCGTTGTCCTTTAACTGATATGACATAATAAACTTGTCCCACTTTTCTTCAAGCTCTTCTATTCTTATCGAATCATACACAACATCAAAAAGATGAAATTTAATTGACTCATAGTCATTATAACCCCTCAATTTTTTAGATTCCTTTTTTAAGATATGCCATAAACACTACCGATGCCGTGCGTTAGGAAACACTATTCCTATAGCAGTCTGCATTGCCTTATCTTAGTCAGTGATAATGGCATTAGGAGGACACCCGGACATACAATCAACCCAAGACTGGAACAACCATACAAATGTAAATATGTCCTCTCGTGATATCAAGCCACAGCCTAACAATGTTGACTATCCATGATGGTTAACACCTACAAAAGGAGCTAAAGGCATATCGTAGTTGTTAACCAGGTATGTGGTGCCAACATCACCAAATTCTTTGAGGGCCGCTCTACTCCTTGCATCGGCCTAAAAGACGTTCCTTAATCGGTGCTCTTCATTAAGATCTATGACATAAAAAAGGATCCATTGTCATGTTGCATTCTTTTGAAATACCTTAGCATTGCATCGACATCCCCTTCCATCAATTCTAAGCGTCTAAGTTTATCCAAGTAATTCCTTGCATCCTTTGTTAACCATGTCAAATTCTCATGCCCCCTGCCTTTACAGCACAGAAGCTAACAGTCTTGTTTAATCTAATTCTGGCTCTGTCACTCAATTCAATTTTCCTCTTCACATGTGGCGGTATTACCCGATTACTATTGTGATATCGAACTTTGTTAGGACTCATATCATGGTTATGCTCGAGTACAGCTAAGTTCAAAAGCCACATCCCGTCGAGCTATAAAGAAAGATTCAACGCTGCTTTGCAATTTGTTCTTGATTGTGGACAGGGTCTATCTGGGTTGTTTGCCTGTATCTTTGGCTTTCTACCTTACTACAAGCAATTGTTATAAGCCTCATTTTTCAATCTGATTCTTTTTTAGAGGCTTTCTTGGTCACACAAAATCGGATTCGCCTGGCATATCTTACATAACAATCATATGCTTCTTCAACTGAACCAAATATCATTTCTCTATAAGGTTCCGTTACTACCTCTTCTAAGTTTTGAACTTCCTCCGATGACTTCTCCATCTCAATATTATTTGATTCCTAGCAAACCATCGCTGCTACAGTTTTGTTAGTGCCTCTATCAAACTCACTTGATAATTCCTCATATTCCATGCTTCTATAACAAATAATTTGAAGTGAGTTAGAAACTAGAGGTATGTTGGAATACCTCCAACTGTGGGTGCCACATACACTTTGATTTAGAAGCACAAATCCTATTATAAGTGGGTGTGTTGGTCACTTTGATTTGAAATCATAAATCGTACATAACAGTCTCAAATGTGTCTGTTTGCTTAGTAGACAAAAACTAAATACATATTAATTCATGATCATATGATCTATATCAAAGTTTATTCAAAATGGTGGGAGTGAAAAATAAGGAATTTGAGAAGCCACAACTGACGCAATGCACATTCCTTTCAAAACCATGATTGACAACCAAACAAAAGAGAGAGAGAGTAGGGGATTTGGCTTAGTCGTGTATGTTCTACAGTTAAGCCGTAAGTTGCCCCTAGCTTTGCTGTATAATGCACAATGGCTAAGCCGTAATGTAATTACTGTTCATCCATAGATACGGCTTCACCATAGGAAAGCCTATGGCTCAGCCGTATAGTGCTTACGGTTGAGTTACAACTAAACTAAGGCTTAGCCGAAGTACATTTCATGGCTTAGCTGTGGCTTAGCCATAGAGGAAAACTTGCAAAATTTAGCTCTCTGGGTTTCGAGCCATAAAATGCTTATGGCTTAGCCATTAGCTTCATAATTTTTGAAGCCCTTACAATTCATGTTTTTACATGGGAGCTCAAACAAACAAATGGGAAAACTCATATGCATCGACAAATTAAAAAAAATTTCATTTGTAGGAGAAGAGGGGAACAAGAATCGTTACGTTGTAAGGTCCCCTATTACAACGCAATGAGAGAGGGAGTTTAACAAAATACGATCGCAGTGTGAAAGGGAGTCACAACAGTTGGTTACGACCTCTGGTTGTCATCAGTCAGTTGGAGGAGTCTCCGATTGTCATAGTCGGAGATGACGGAAGAGGAGAGATTTACACACCCTTTCTCTGTCCCAAAAGTGGGCTTTGAACGAAGAGGAGAGAGAGAAATGAGCTGGAAAAAGGCGCTAGATAAGATTTTTTGTTTCCCTCTCCTCAAACTTCAAAATATGTGGGTCCCGCCCACTTTCTAGCTCATAGACTCATTGGATCAGGCTACGATTCAGGCACCCCAGTCGGTATGCATAGACTTATTAAAAAATAATAGATGGAGATAAATATTGAACAAAATACGAGCAACAGGTGAAATGATTCAAGATATATGGTAGAAAACTGTTAATCAAAATTACAACATATAGTTATAATTCAACCCAATTTCCTCAGTTTTACATATTACAAAGGAACCTATATCTATGTTTTAAAAAATACTTTTCAAAAACCTTATATAATGATGCTACATATATACATTCACCCACAAAGTTTAAGGACATCTTTGTAGAAGCAACCTTATGGACCCCACCTTTTAGGAAGGCAAACCTCCAATAATTAATTCAATTCAATCACACTTATTACTCTTTTATGAATTGGCAGAAGTCCAAATTTGATACTCTAATAGTTGTTATTCACCGTTGGATTGATGTCTTAAAACAATCCTTCTAAAATTGTTATAAACTTTATGGCTTGAGATCAAGGAGGTAGGTAATCTGATGGTGTTACAACTTCGCACACAGAGACGTTCCATCTAGATCTATGGTTTGGCCACCTCTCATATGATTGGTGTGGCCACATATGGACCCCTCAACAAAATCATCAAGTCAGTTCATTTGCATGTATACATCATCTATATCTAAATTTCAGTCATAAAATGGAAGTCGAAAGTAGGAAAAATCACACATGGAACTTTTACATACAAGTATACACGCACCACTCCTCTTAACAAACTTTACAAATCCCAATCACACAAGATTTGTGGCATGCCCCCATCACCATCATGAAAAACAAAATAATAAATAATCACACCAATCGGATATAAACACCACTCTTTTTATTTTAAAATAAATCTCTTATTCATGATCTTCGTGAGGTGGTAGATGCCCCATGAATTGCAAGAATATATATGAATTGTGTTGCTGAAAGGATAATTAAGAATGCTTCCATTGTCCTCTGCAAAACCCGTTAGCCCAAATCTTAGTTGATTACAAAGAAAAGGAAGAGGTTGCTTTTCCAAACAAAGAGAATATATAGTGTGGACTATGCAAGAAATTCACGACTTAAACTAAGACATAAAATAGAAAAGGAATGATAAGGTGCGACCAGTTTCTAAACTTACTAAATGCGCATTCCTCCCTTTCATCTCAATCTCCTTACAAGCCAAACTGCATTTAGAGGTAAAGAAGAACAGGCACATTTATATGAGAGAGAGAGAGAGAGAAAGAGAGAGAGCATTTAAAGGTAAAGAAACATTTATACGAGAGACAGAGAGAGAAAGAGAGAGAGATTATAACTAGGTATGATCAAGCTAGAATAGTTGGGCATTTTTGAGTTAGAAATGGGCTCTTACCGGTTTGGATTATTTATATATGCTCAATATTATCTCAAAATCTCTAAACATCTAAGATATGAAACCAAATATTTTAGGGTTTGATGGGTCAACAAAAAACTTCAGCAATTAGAATATAGCCCAAAGGAGTTGCTAAAAAAAAAAGCAAGGGATTTTGAAACCCCTACATATCAAAATGCGACTTGTAATAGCACTCTAATAGCCAAAGAGGTGTGTAATAGTTTCTTACCTCTTTAGGTGGGTAAGGGTTGTGTTGTATCATGTATGTTTGTACTTTTTTTTTAAAATTCGTAACAGTAGCTTATATTAAAAACTTATGAAATGTACAACCAAAGAAAATGGAGAAAAAGAAAGCAAGTGAAACCATTAGAGCTAAATATGCATGCAAAAATTTGCTAAAGCATTCGCCCTGCCATTTGCCAACCGATACACATGTATGTTTGCACTGAAAGATCAGTAAACTAATACCCAAGCTTGAGTTGGGAATTTTTTAGTTAGGAATAGGCTCACATTGTGTAACACTCTGATTCCAATTAAGCATGATTAACAATTAATAAGTAAGAAATTAGCTAATTAATATAAAATTAATTTAAATAATGATGTTTAATCTCTAATTACGTTCGATTTAGCTTACTTTTGTCCAATTGAGACTAATGAGTCAAGTTAGGGTTATGGATAAGTAGTTTAGATCGGTTCTGAATTTAACTAGGTAGATGAAAGACCTTTTTCATAATTTGAGATTTCATGGTTTTATGTCATACATGCGTCATATTGATACCATCGCATTAGTCTCATTGAGCTCGTCAACTTTCATGCTTGACTTGAATGCATTCGACTTCAATTTGATTAATTAAGCTCTCATTTGTCTCAAATTGTAATTGTAACTTAGAAGCAAGACTTTTATTAGAATTCAGGAAACTGAGATTTTAAAAGGAAACCAACCCACTCCATTCGATCCCCTCTCCACTCTCAACTACAGCAACTACTTCTTCTTCCATTTTTTCTTCTCCTAATCACCATGAGTAAGGAACATCTTGTATGTATGCTCTAAGGTTTCCATTCTTTCTTTCCATCTCTTCTTTACCTTTCTTCCCTGTTGAATGTGAAGTTATTACAACACTCTAGCTGTAGTCTTGGTAAGATCTCTTACCCATTTTCAGATTACCTGGTTTAATGGACTTAAAGAGACTATCAATTCAAGCATGCACTCATTCTCTCTATTCTTTCTTCATGCATCGCATTTTAAGGTCAAGTTTAGTATTCATTTTCTTTATTTGAGCCAAGAGGAGGAGTAGTGAATTGAATACAAATTAAGGCAACTATAAGCTAATTAATGTTGAGTGCACATTGGTAAATTTTGATTTTTGTAAATCTTTGAAATCTGAAATTCATTTTTCAACCCCTTTATTGTTTATAATGTATGATTAGATTGTTTAAGTGAATCATGAAATGAATTTAAAAATGGTAAATGATTTATTGGAGTAAGAATGACTTATTGAAAATAAGTGGTAGACATGCACTCAGAATCCTAACATTTTGAGTTTAAGAGGAGCCTTTCATAATTGATTCAACTTTAGAATTTCTGAAGCTTATGGTTAAGTATATCTGTCTAAGCCGTAAGTATACTACGGCTAACTTTACAGAGAAAAAAAAACAAAGAATTAAGAAATTTTCTTTTACAGCCCACCTTACGGCTAAGCAATGAAATACACTATGGTTAAGCCATAGCCAAGCCATAGCGCAGCCATAGGCTAAATTGCAGCTTAGTCGTGTCTGCGAGGAAAGTTTGTAAAGCCATGACTAGGCCATAAGAACCTTGAAAATTAACGAAAATTAAGGACATTTGAGTAAACTTTGTAGGGCCTTAGCTCCTTGGATCCTTTAACCTAATCAATTAGTCCAATAGAAAATTACTTAACATGAAGTATCTTGAGGGCTAAGACTCATGCATGTACTATTGTCCATTTATTAAGCACCTCCCCATGGGTGTTGGTTTAAAGGATTTTGACACACTCTCTTACACAAAGTGACACTAAATAAAGATAATTTTGTATCAGATAACTTAAACCTATATTATAATGCGCGGTTAGAAACAATGGATGATTAGATTAAGGTTGGCTTGTAATTTACCTTGATTATATTAAATTGAAATGCATAGCATATTGACTCGTTATAGTTGCACTCTATTATTGAAATGATTTGGAAATGATCATCATATGAATTGATTTTTGATTCAAATGTTTCTTGATCTAAGTTTTCTTATTATCAATATCAAATTGAGTCTAATGAATTGTTTACAATGAAATGAATTGCACGAATTACTCAATATCAATTATATGATTCGTAATGATCTGGCTCTACTGAGCTTTAGCCTTATGATACCCGGCGTGCTTGACTTTGGTGTAATAGATTGTTTTGGTGCCACTACAGTGTGCCTTTGGAGCTTCCAGACTCCATAAACGTATAGACCCAATCGTACTTTTAGCCGGGGCATTAGCATTCTCAATTCAAAGATCCCTACATGGAGGATATAACAAATGTAGGAGCCAAATAGTAAAGCATTTTTCTTATTTGATTCTTATATCAAGCTTTATTCAATACACAACATGCATAGTATACTAAATTGACTTCTATGATCACTTGTTAATGATTCTTTTAGATACAACCCATATTACTCTAATTATGCTTATGCTTTGCTAACTATTCTTATTCAGACATTGTCTTATACTTTGTTGAATAGTCTTATTCACATGTTGTCTAGTGGTGTTACAGGCTTAGATCACAGTCCTGATCTTGCAAAGATCGAAGAGACTCCAAAGGAGGCCTATGGGGTCCCTTCAAGCCTCAACGAGTGAACAATAGAAGCAATCTCATTGATCCACCCATGGAGTGCGACATGATCACCATAGGGCTTTCTATTTTTAGATTTTGGATGCATAGGTTTTCATGACATTTTGCATTAGTTTTATTCTATGCATAGTTCTTGATTCCCCTTTTTTGGAGACAATGTATATTTTGTAATTGTTCTTAAACTTTATTTCCCTTTTATAAAGATAGGTATTCTTACTCTTATTCAACTTTTGTACATGTCATATTATTTTATATAATTATGTTTTTCTTCTTTTTATATATAGGCATTTTAGTGTGTGCATGTTTTCATGAATTGATATTTTGAGAATTGTTAATCATTGGTAAAAAAAAAAAACTTTAGGTGATATTGACAGGCTTGCATTTGAATCATGCTTCGACAAATGTCTATTAAAAGCACCTCACATATGTGAATATGTAATAACTCTTGTGTAATTCCCCTTAAACTTTAGTCCAAGTGTGGATTACACAAGAATATGTGTGTCACATTTAGTGATTAACTCTAATCCCCGATTTCTTGGGCTCGGACTCTAACACATTGGAATTTTTAAACCGATCAAAATTTTGGGTTAGAATGACATCAGGTTTAGTAATGTTTGTACCTAGTTAATAATTTAAAATATAATATAATCTAAAGGGGCAAATGCATCCAGTAACATTGAAGTTAGGTTTGGGTTAGCCCTTGTAGATTCTGGGTATTGTTTTGGTTGGCACCTTTTAAGAATTCGGATTAGGTTTAGTTTGGCCCAATACCTGACGAGACTGAGTTGAACCTTTAGATGCAGCACCAAACATGTGTTTGTTACTAACAAAACTATCATCCAATCCAACCTGTTGAGCTTATAGGAAGACACGGACCCCGTGAATATAAAAGAATCATTATTTTAGAACTCACTCTGACTCGCTCATGTCAATTCCACTGAGTCCATGTAACGTCCAGTGCCCAAATTAGGGATTTATTTACTAATTTTTTGTAATTCATGCTAATTGATTGTGTTTGGTGTTAATTGGGTCTTTGGTAAGTAAAATGGGTGGAACCCTAACTTAGTTTAGGTAGTTTATGGACTGATGATAGTTTTAATTAAGTTAACTAAGCAACATTTCATAATATATTTGCATTTATCGTGAGCATCTTGAATCTAGAGTGGGCTGTACCCACTTAAGACAAGCTACCTATGTACGACCTCCTTATGACCCTTCATGTAAATAAGCCTAATTAAAGGACTTACTAACAAATACCCAAAATAATCAAGCAACTCTGGCTTTATATAAAAGCAACATCCCATAACTTTAACCTTTTGTACCTCCTAGACAAGAACCCTCGCCTCCAAGCTTCTCTACTCCATCTCTGTAAGGTCCAAACTTGAGTTAATCTTACGTAATAATAATTAATCTTGTTTCACTTTAATTAATACATAATTAAGTTAATTCAACCTGAAAAACCTTGATTTGGGTCATGGATAGGTAGTTAGGTTAGGTTCGAACCTTACATAGGTAGCCAAGGTTGCATTATATTAGCATCATGTTAATTGCATCATGTGTATTTTATCTTGTGTGTCATCTTTCATGTTTGGCTTAGCTCAATCCAAATCCATCTTGGCCCAACTAGAGTCCAATTGACTCAAAGCATAATTCTCTCAAAAGCAGTGGACTTACTTACAACTTCCAGAAGATCTTGATTTAAAACAGCTAACCACCTCATTTGCTCTCCATCCTCTCTAAACCTTTGTTGGAGCTTCTTCTTCTCACTCTTCTCTCATCTCTTTTTCAAGCTTAGAGTTAGAAATTGAATCTTGGAACCTTGCATATGCTCCTACTAGGTTTCATCCTCCTTTTTCTTCATCCTCTTATGTATCTCCTTCTTTGGAACCTCCAATTACAATCTCTCATCTTCTCTACAGCTCTCCAAGGTAAAATCTCCATCATCTATTCAATTCTTTGGGTTCTTTGTGTTTAATAGAGTCAAAGAGACTTAATTAGGCAACATGCATTCACTCCACACCCATTTCTTCTTTTGCATGTAGTAGGATCAACTTCTATTGAGGCTTTCTCCCCCATTAAGCCAAAGGAAATTTAACTTTGGGTAAAGCGCCGAGTTAAGACAAGTATAAGTCTGCATAATTACTACATGTAGGGTTTATGATCTTGATTCTTAGTGAACTCTCTCTAAATGTCAACCTACAACTCTTCTACATTTGATTTTGAGAATATAAATGGTTTAAATGCTAATGAAGGTAACTGTAAGTAAATAATGGTAATGGATGATATTAAAGAAGTGTAGAATAGATCTCAAATGGATGGAGGAACAGAGGTTTCATCCAAAATTCAAGTACAGAATTCTAAAATGAAATTCTGGAGCAAGCACATGAGTGCGTGTGCATTTTCCTGACCAAAAAAGCATCAGTAGTGTCTGTCCAGAGACAGAGACAAACCTGTTCGAGCGTGCTTGGGCTGATTGCTCAAGCCCGTGGGTAAAGCACTAATCAAAATGTTGTCAGTCGAAATTTAACTGTAACAGAAGTGAGGGCGCTCAAGTGGGCCCTACCAACTTGAATAAATTACTTGGCACTATTTCTGACCTTCTTTTAAGACTTTAAAAAGATAACTTAAGCTAATCTTATCTTTAGGACATTATATGAATTCAAAGACCTTGTAGGGCCATAGAAGTGGTATCTTTACTCAAACACATTAGCCCAATGGCAATTAAATATTAAGAATGAAGAGTGTAGAGCTGTCACTCATTCCCTCTTGATTTTCTGGATCGTTTCCAATGTCACGTCATGGTTGTTGGCATAAGAAGATGTGTATATTGCCTACACAATGTAACACTAAGATTTTGGTAGTACATTAAAACAGGATGTTTTATGAATTCATTATAATAAATGACCAAGGAAATACAGATAATTTTAGCATAGGGTGGCTAGTAAACATCTTTGTTAACTTCTTAATTCAATTGTATTCATCTTGTTAAGATAAGTCTTGCCCTCAACATGATTTGATCATGTATCCATTCTTCCTAGTGAACCTTGAGATAATATCAGAGACGGAGCTTTTACTAAGCATAAGTTCATAAGACAAGATAGGGGTAGCTAAGGTTGAGAGGATTTCAACACTATTAGCTCATTTAATGTATACATTCTATAATTAGTCATAATTACTATTCAACTTTGTTTATATGATTTGTACGTCAAGATTAATATATGCTTCTATATAAGAATGAGACAATCACTATGTATGATAAGTATGAAAATTATGAATCTCGATTGGTTTTGGGGCATTAAGTTGATACCACTTAGCTTATATCCATAGGAGGTTTGACGGGACCAAATAAAGGTATTCCATCTGTTACTCACTATAATAGTTTTATGTGAAGAGTTAGTCAACACTCATGCTAGATGGATCATGGCTTGACCGCTGGTGATTTCTCATTATATGATATGTGTTCTCCCATAAGAGAGAAGATAGCTATGTGGATGAAAACTAGTATGTTAATGTATTCTATTTATAATTCTTTATTCATACTTAATTACATGCACAACATACCTAATTGCCTTTATTTCTCTCATTTAATCTATATGTTTTTAAATTCAGTTGATACAGTATAATAGTTTTATATACTCCTATATTTACTTTACCGTCGTGCTAACAGTGTTACCATTGGTATTACAAGGATAGAACCCAATACTGGTACGACAGTCGACGCGCCTCCAGAGGAAACCACAATGGTACCTCAGGGTATATATGAGTGGAATGAGCTTGATGACTTTTACTAGTCATCCCACGTATAGCGTCACGAGGTTCATCTTTTGGGTTTGATTAGGTTATAGCCATATTTAACTTGTATTTAGGTTATGCCATCACTATCATGCAGTTTTTGGAGTCATCGATTGATGGACATGCAATTTTGGATTTGTGTATGTCTGTGTATCTTTTGTACATCATTTGCATGTGAATGGGCTAATTAAGAACTTTGGTATATTAATAAATAAATGCTTTATCAATGTCTATGATATGTACAGGTAAATCCTCTAGGTTTACACTTAATTATGCAAAATGATTATTACGGGTTTACAGATCTTCCTCACACGTACTTGTGGAATCACCCTTGCGGCAGTTCATCTATGTCTTAACATTGCATGGATTGCTATGGGTTATATGTGCCGTGCCTCGGGATCCACCTTAATCTCCAATTCTTAGGTTCAATGCGTAACAATCTCCTACACTCCTTCCAAGCCAAGAGTAAGTGATTGAGAGACTCTTATCCCCCATTTGAGAGTGATTTCATCTTCTTCATCACCTTCACTTACCCATTCGGTGTTTGGATTGGAGGAAAAAGCTTCATCTGATTATTGTCACATCTTCCAAGGTGAGCAACCCAATCCTCTTTGAAGTTTGAGTTATTAAATAGTGTGGCAATGGGCTTATCCTATACTTAGCTTCATTTATTCATCCTATCATAGCATTCATCTCATGTTTTCTTCTCTTTTTCATGTCATTTCATTAATAGGGCATTGAGTGAGCTAAGAGATTTGGAGATTTCTCCATTTTGGGTTTTAGCTTTGGATTTGGGAGCACCAAAGGCAAGTTTAAGCAGGTGGATAATGGCATGATAAGCTATATTGTTAATTCTATGGCTAATCTCTATTCTAATGCATGCTTTCAGCTTATCTCCTCTATGTTTCTTTAATGAAAAATGTTTTTTTGTTTGAAAATGAATTTTTATATTTTAAAAGTGGATTTGAATGAATAAGAAGGAAATGGAAACGGAAATAACCCTAAAAAGGTTGGATTTGGTGTAAAGTATGATGAGTTTTATGTAGGTTGAGTTTAGGAATGAAAAAGGGAGGTTTGGACCTAAACAGCCTGAAAAGGCAAAAACCCGCGCGAGGTCCAATCGATCGAACAGAGGTCCAATCGATCAAATTACATTTTCGGGCGGTCCGATCGATCGGACCCATGCTCGATCAATTGGGTAGTCCTTGTTGTCAAAAATCATTTATTTATTTAATTATTTTATTTTACTTAAAAACCCCTTTTTACTAAACTTATTTTCAAGACTAATGTAACTTGATTTAATGATGTCAAGTATACCTTAGGGAACTTTAATTTTGATCATGGGGTTAAGTATTTTATTAGAATGCTAAGTGGACCTTATTGCTATGCAGGACTTAACCCTTGGAATCCTTGCACCTTACACGTGACCAACAAAATCAAATGAAGTAAACAAAGAACATGTTAGTTGTCGTGAAGTCTTTGTTAGATATTCTAATTGTTTCTAATGTCATAACCTCAAGTGTGGGTATAAGGGTCCAATATTCTTATTCATATACATTGCAACACCAAGAACTTCAATAACACTGACATTGGGCATCTTATGGTAAAACCAAAATGGGAGGTTAAGGACACGCGCATCTTAAAATAGTTTGGCTTGTAAGCATCCTTCTCTCTTAATTAATTCGAAAACTTATACACAGTGTTGTTATACATTACTTTCTCTTAACTGTTTATTTATGTTCAGCTATTTTCATTATGTCCATTATGTTCAGTTATATTCAGTCATGTTCATTTGTGTTTAGTTTAGTTATGTTCATTATGTCTATTATATTTAGTTATATTCAGTTGTGTTCATTTGTGTTTAGTTCAGTTACATTCAGTTATGTTCATTTGTGTTTAGTTCAGTTCTATTCATTATGTCCATTATGTTTAGTTATATTTAGTTATGTTTATTTATATTTAGTTCAATTATGTTCAGTATGTCATTTATCTTCTTTATGTTATTCTCATTTATTGTTATCCGTATTTGGTAACAGCATATTGTAGTTATGTTCATATAATATTCAAGTAAGTTATATGAATATGATATACAAGATTGTATGGCATGTTTTATCATGTTAATGGTTTAAGGAGTCGGCACCACTGAGCTTGACTCTATAAAGCCCGGCATGTCTGAGTATGAGTTTGATATTAGAAACCACTACAGTTGAATCCCAATTGGAATGAGTCGATGCTCCACTAGGTAATTAGGCTCTCTATCTAATTTCCATCCCGTTTTTCTGCTCCCCATGCTGGGAGGATACTAGTGACATGGATAACCAATTGTAAGTATATTTCTTGTTATTTATGACTCTCATACACATACTTCTATTTGATACACCATGTGATTTACCATTTACTTAGTTCTTATGAGTTGTCGTACAGAAAGTGTTACCCTTGGTATTACAGGAGCAAAGTCCAGCCCAGACCCAATTGTCATCATGCATCTAAAGAATCCTGCACAGGCTCGTTCAAGATTAGTTGAGTAGATACTTGATGATGTCTTTTATTATATATACACGATAGAGTGTCTCATGGTTATAGTATTTAGGGATCATGGAGATATGGATTACTTCATTTATCATGCCATCATATTTTATTGATAGACTTGTGCTTATTTTTATATTGGTGGACATGTATTATTATAAGTTTTTGACCATCTTAGCACCTATGCTTTCCGTATATTATATTAAGTATTCTATGTTTATAGATCTTCCTCGCACTCTGAAAAGTGAAAAAATATTTTCTTATAGAATTCGTATTTGCCTTAGTGTAATACGGCTTACTATTAGATTACGTGGTGCTCATGTTGTGAGTCCAACTAGACTACCCTAATCTCGAGCCTGGGGCATGACAATCCATTTTGTAAAACATCAAATTGGGCAAGTTGGGAAAGTCTGGTCCAATTGAACCGAGCAATCGGCCTAGCAATTTCACCTCGGTAACTTGGCCCAGTGACCCCCTAAATTGAGTCAATTTTGGAGCTTTTAAACGATGTGCAATGAAAGGCCATGAGCTTCATTATAAAAAAATAAAAAAAAAAAAGGGCCATGAGCCTAGCCCGAATGCAGACCAGCATTAAGCTGTGGTAAACAGATGAAATCAGAAGCATTGAATAGGAACAAATGGAAGGAAGATCATTGACTAACCCCATGGCAAGCAAAGTGAGAGTCCAAGCAATCATAGCGGCTGATGCTGCGCCGGCTAAGCTATCGGCATTCCATGATACGACATGGTTGATTCCAGCAATGGCAGAGGCAGCACCCACCACTCCAGCGATCAAAGCAAACACAACAAAAAATCCAGTGGCCGCATTTCCCATAGGAAAGTAAATGGGTGAAAAGTGAGCAGGCAGGGTAAGCCCTGTACCTGCAAGCCTCAGCAAATCAAATAATCCTCAATAACAATGGAAAAAACAATGTAATGAATATAAATGGCGATGATGGTGATGATGATTATTTCTATTATTTGTACCAATGAAGAAACCCTGATCAATTGCAATATTGACCGCCCATCCACCAATTGCAGCCACAATGGCATACATGCACAAGTTGAGATAGAGAAGGACAGATGCAAGTTGCTGGTACTGATCACTAGCCATTTCAAAAGTGCAAGTAAGGCTACTCTTCTTGAATGGTTATTCCGTCTGTGCAGAAGAGATAGACAATCAAGAAGAAGCTAGGCCTTAGCAATTTCAATGATAGAAAGATGGGTGGTTTGGTAGTGTAATCTTATACGAGTTGTAACAAGGCAATATTGTTCTTTCCTTGTGCAGGAACATAGGTTCCAAAGGGAATTGTGGGGTTGTAAAGGTAAGCCTTGAAATTTAAGGCAAGGAGCAGCACCCCGATGCTTTGATTGCTTTGGATCTTTCTTGGCAGCCCTGATGCTTTGAGTGCTTTGGATATTTCTTGGCAGCCCTGATACTTTGATTGCTTTGGATCTTTCTTATAAAAAATTTCATTTTACTATAAAGCATTGTTTAGTCAGTTGTCAGAATCGAATTGCTGTAGTGATTGCTGCATGGGAAATGAGTAACGTGGGGCTCGGCTTGTCTCTTAGTAGCCACAATTTTTAGGGTGGAACCTCATACCTTTCTTGGTATATTGTAGGACTTTGATTCTGGATCCTTGAGACATGCTTGAAACAGGGTTCAAGTTGGCATGTGATGGAAAACGGGTTGCTTTTAGATTGGGTCAAGAGTACCCGGACCAGGTCCACTCTAGAATCACTAGTAGATTAATTGGACCCCAATTCAGGCATATAATTATAGTTTGATTCGCTATCTTAATGCTGCATTGTTATTGTGACAAGGAGAAGAACTAGGAGGTACCCATGGTCCGCACACGTTTTCTTTTTCTCTTTTTTGTTTGATATCTCCACAATTTTTTTTATATATTTGGTCTCCTCTTTTTCTTTTTTTCTTTTTTTTGTTTTTACATAGTGGCTCCCTCAAGGAAAGTAAGGTGATTATGAAATAATTTCACATTGTTAGCTTTTATTGGGATAGTACTGAAAAATTATTGTTAAAAACAAAATAATTTCCAAATACTAAAAGATAAAAAAAGTATAAATTAGAAACTAGAACTTAATACTCATATATATATATTAAAAAAATATACCGCTGGAGTTTTATTGAATCTTCTCATGATAATTCATTTCTGACTATAAATGAAGTTTATCATGATAATATCCAAATAATGTTTTCAAGAAAATATGGTAATATTATTATGATAAATTTAATATATCGGCTATATTTGTTTAAATACTCAATCCTTTGCCTGAGGTCCCTGCCAACCTTTCTAGAAAGAAGACAAATGGCAAGGTGTTGAGCAATTTGCCCAATTAGACATAGGAATGATTTATTGGGTAGCCATTTAGCAAAAATCAAAATCAATCAAATATTGATGAATGCCAATGCAAATGTTATATAAAATGAACAGTTGAAATAGAGGACATATATTTTCTCTATTGACATATATCTCACGGCCTTAGATCTAAAATGGACTAATTGACTAGCCATTATAAGGAAGAAACGATTGCGAAACACTTTATTCCTTTAGGGCATGTTTGGTAACAAGATCATCAAGAAAAAGAAATCTGGTTTTCAAGGTATCTATCAATATCCATGTTAGGTGCTGGCAAATCTTTGATAATTGCGGCATAATCAAATTCTTACTTTTTGTGATTTTTAGGTTCTTCCTTTCTCCATCAATTTCAAAATCATCTCATCCAAAGCAAGGGATATAAAGGTTAAATCCTCGACCGAAAGAGTACACACAACTTCTCTTGGATTGGGCTAACCCAAGCTTGAACCGTGCCCAGCATGATTTGGCCTGGGCTTGGATGTCATATTTTGACCCACTTAATAAATGGGTCGGGCTTGGACGTAGTTGTAGAGAGCCCAAAGTGTGGGCCAGCTTGATTGAAAAAGAGATAATAAGAAAATATAGAAGACTACACACAGGAAATAAAAGGCTAAATCCTTACCACGAAAGAGTACACACGGCTTCTCATGGACCAATGTTGGCCCGAGCCCGAACTGGGCCCAACTTGATTTAGTTCTGGCTTCGGCCTTTGGTTTAAGTACTGGGGTTGGGCTCGGATATCATATTTTGGCCTGATTAATGAATGGACTGCGCTTGCACTTAGCTGTAAACAGCCCAAAGCGTAGCCCAGCCCGATAGAAAAAGGGATAATAAAAAAGTATAGGCGAGAGCATTTGAATTTAGGTAGTTTTACATGTATAGACATGAACCAAGCCAGTTAAGCAACATTTGTGATTGTAAAATTTTACTTTCCTTGTTAATAATATATCAAACTTGGGCTTTCAAATTTCCAGGCGGGTTGGGCTTGAGTCAGCTCCATGTGGCCCGATTCAGGCCTGGGCCAAGCTTACACTTAAAGTTTAGAAGTCGGCAGGGCCTGTATATTCCTTAGCCCGATCCAACCTGGCACATGAACACCCCCAAATTTTACTATTTAAAGCCAAACATGAATCTTGAAAATCCTCAATAATTTCATAGTTCTAACTAAATGTAGAACATGAGAAATTCTCAATTATAAAATCCTTAGTAAGAGATTTAATTTTCTAGTGGTCATGCGGAATTCGTAAAACTATAGATTCCTTACCTGCTACCAAACGTGCCCTTAGTCCACTAATTATTTTCTTATTGTGTCTCTGTATGGCATGATATTTTCTTTCCTTCAATTTTTAGCTATTTACCTCACTTGCAAGGGAGTGATACTTCCAACTTAACAACTAATAATCGATCTCTAATTGTCTCTGTGAAACATGTATGCCTTGACAATGGACTAGCACTATGCTCGATTTACTCCTTTGACATTTGCATAATCTGTGGGAAAGATAAACAAGTGTATGACCCATAACATAGTGCCATTAAAACTCAATATTTCTTCAAGTCCCTTCTTTGTTTTGCTTTGGTTCATAGGCCATCTGATTTTTGCTCAAGATCCACAAATTCATCTTGGGATCATTTGTTTACATGGAATTTTTTTAATATTTGACCTTATGTGGGCCCCTTTTAAAAAATTTAGACCGTTAGATCTGATCTAGGCCAAGAATGGCTATGGGACCAATATCCATATGTGGGGCCTTATGGATCATGATATATTAGTGAAAACATTCCAAGTCGTTGATTTCTTAAAGGTTTCTTTTCTAGAAATCCTCTCTTTTGCCAAACCTAGGTTTTTTCTTTTTTTAAGGATGAGTTGGTTCCAGGCAGAAAGAGGAAATCTTCTAACCGATAGAATCCCTTCATCACTTCTTATGTTTGCCAAATGTGCCCTAAGGTTGCTTGTAGTAGTAGCTGAAAAATCTACAAATTTCAGGATTCCTCAGACCTTGGAACATGTCTTTCATTCATAACTGCTAATATCACCTAGGAATCCTTAGGCAAGAGAGATAGATGAGACTAGATCAAGTATTTATGCTACTTGAGGATTCTATGACAATGAGAAAATTTGTTCTCATTTTTCATGTAGCACACTGTTCTGTTGTTTGGTGCGACACGTAGAAAATTAAAAGAATGAAAGATAGATGAATCATTTCTTCCATAGAGAGTATTTCATTTTCCTACAAAGTGAGGTACAAATACAAAATTCCTTTTTCCAATGGAAACAAAATCCATAAAGATTGAAATCCTCAAGTTTATTTGAATTTCTTTGGTAATTTATGGGTATTTATTTCCCATCTACCCTTATTTCATTTTTTCCAATAAACGGCTATATTTTTAGGAATAAGATAAGTAGTAGGTTATGTTCATTTTGAATTTTACATTAAATGCTGGTGTAAGGCATTTGGGTAAAACCGTTTTGGAGAGTTTTCCTTGAAAATTCGATCAATGGACACGGACTTTTTTGTTAAGTAAGATCTCATCATAGAGTATTGCTTTTGTGTGGAAATGGAAGAGATAACTCATCTCAACCCTGTTGGGTTTGATCTGATCCAACGGTTGGCTCTACTTTGATACTTTATATTTTATGAAAATATATCTTTTTAGATCCCGCTTTGCATGGAAGAATACAATTGGTCATGTTGATATGGTATAGGTGGATAATACCTTGTGGGAAGTCATTACTTGATCTAAGAGGTGTGAGGTTTGTCTTCGGCCTTGTTCTTTCAAATTAGTTAGTTTTCCTATTACAATGCAAAAGAATTGACAACCAATGGAGGCAGTATCTTCCACGTGCCCCATTTGCGCTCGTGCCGACCAAAGATTAAAATGGCGGATATTCTCCTTTGATGAGGTTGATTTAGATAATTGGATGTATCATGTGTTTTTGTGGAAGCTAGTGAAGACCGTCTTTGGTGTTTTAGTTACTCGGATACATATTTAAATAGGGCCAACTTGATGCCATGTGATTTTCGTGCGCAGATTTATTGATGACCTCTTTTAGACCTTATTTTTTAGGTAGTGGGACCTTTTATAATCAATCCAACCCTCTCACGCTCAATACTCTCACTAGAATTGGCACAAGTGCAAATTTAACACTTAGTCCAACCATTTCTCATCATTCGACTTAAGTCCTAAAAATTGACGCCTTTCAAAACAATTAAACTTATAGCTATAAATCAAGGAGTTATGGTGGTCTAATGGAGATAAAATTTTTCACACAAGCATGTCCCATGTAGATTTGCCGATCCTCTACCTCTCCAATGATTGGCATGGGCGACACATGAGTCAAAAAAGAGATCAGGTCATTGTAAAACATCTGTTTCCAAATTATAATGATAAATTGAAAGTTGAGAAAAAGAAAAAACCACTTGTGAAACTTTTACATACAAGTTTGTGCACCGCTCCTTTCAACAAGAATCATGTCAACTACACTCTCCATCTCATAACCCAACCCACAACCGTCATCTATACAATGTTAAAAATGAGTGGGCCCCAAAATAAAAAACGGTTGTGAGTTGAGTTGTGAGATGAAAAGTATGACTAGCATTATTTTTTTCAACAAACTTTACAAATACCAATAGCACAAGATTTGTGGCTTTCCGCCACCAACACCATGACTCACTAAATCATCATCATCATCATCATCATCATCATCAAAACTTTATCCCAACTATGTTGAGGTCAACTACATAAATTCTAACTGTTTGTCAATTTCATTTTATTTTGAGCCAAATTTCCAAAATTCATGTTTAGGTTGTGACAAAGTTTTACGTTAGCTGTCAACTTACCTAATGCAACCCTCCTCCTTTACCCAGGCTTGGAACCGGCAGCAAAAACTAGTAAAGTTTTTGACGCACTAAATAAGAAAATAAAAAAAACCAATCAGATATAAACACCATTGTTTCTATTCCACAATAGCCTTCTTATTCATTATCCCCAATGTCCTCTTGGAGTGCTGCATGAATTACAATAATATAAAAGAATTGTGTCATTGAAAGGGTAATTAGGAATGCTTCCATTGTCCTCTGCAAAACCCATTAGTCCAAATCTCAGTTGATTAAGAGGATGATTTTCCAAAAACAAAGAGAACATATAATGTGGATCATGCAAGAAATCTATAACTTAAGCTGGGCACATAAAATATAAAAGTAAAAAGAACAAGGTGCTACCAGTTTCTAAGCTTACCAAAATCACATTCCTCCCTTGCAGTTGCTTTTCCTTACAAGCCAAACTACATTTTGAGATAAGTAAGAAAAGGCAAATTTATATGTGTGTGTGTGTGTGAGAGAGAGAGAGAGAGAGAGCAAATATGATGAAGGCATACTTAGGTATTTTTGAGTTAGGAATGGACTCTCACCAGATCGAATTATATATATATATATACATATATATATATGGATAATATTCATGTGCATATGTCCCTCACCTTTTTTTTTTTTTGAGAACTCTAGGTGCGGCCCACTGTATGGTCCATTCAAATGGATTACACACACGATCCCTTTGAATTGCACACATCCACCGATTTTTGGTTAAATTCGAATTTACTGGACCGTTGGATTGACCATACACCTATCCGAATGGAATGAATTTATGGGTTACAAATGAAGGGGTTAGGGACATGTGATTGGGGCAAAACTTGATACCTAGAATGGTCCAACATGGATCTTTCCATTTTCCTCCCCCCCCCCCCCCCCCCCCCCCCTCTCTCTCCCCCAAGTCTCATCCCTTGGTGAGGTCCACAATAGGCCCCACAGAGGAATATGCATGGTCCCTCTGTGAGGGATGTATACACAGGAAGATTCCCTATTCAAGTGTAAACTGATTCTCACCATTCTTCCATGAGAACTCTAAACATCTAAGGCATGAAACTAAATGTTTGAAAGGTTAATGGTTCAATAAAAACTCTAATGGTTTGAATTAAAATTACATATGACATATGAATAGCAAAAATTAAATCGTAATTAGAGATTTTGAAACACAACTTGCACAACACACCAACTATAATGGCACTGCTCTGGCCAAAGGGATGTGTAATCGAAAGCTTATAATGCCCGAGATTTATTCTAAATTATTATTTGATTACTACCTATATGCAGCGAAAAAATAAAAGCAATCAACCACACAAAAGAAGACAACACAAATTTAACGTGAAAACCCAAATGAGAAAAAACCACAAGTCCAAAGTAGACAATATCAATCACTAACATCCACAATACAAAATATACTCACAACCATGGATGAAAATTGTAATATCAATCTCGGTATCGGTTGGCCCCCAAAACCAATAAGGTATCGATATCGGTCGCGGTTTGCAGTCTATCGCGGCTATCACAATGTGAAATTTTTTTTAGTCCAAAAAAATTTGAAAAAAATGTCCAAAAAATCATAATATTATAAAATGTTGGAAAAAAAATGTTTCTTTCCATTAGTAACAATAATAAATCAAATTATCGATCCCCCAAAATCTTGCAATCTTGTTTCGCTTTTTAATATATTTGCTATTAAATGTGCTAGCTTTTAGTGTTTAATTTTTTTGCTAGCTTTATAATTTATAGATCCATCAATAGAGCCTTTATGTAAATCCCAACCACTCATAATAATGATAAATTTAAATACCCTCTTCTAACATGCTCTTTGTAAATTTTCATTTTATAAGACTTAGGCAATTGTCAAATTAAGTATTTTAAAACACTTAGATTTTTTTAGATTTTTTTCTTAATACTTCATTAGCATATAGAAAAATAAAGTTATTAGTAGGTCCAAATCCTATTGCAAAAAATTTATTAATGGCCCATTCAAATATCGAATACTTATTTTAGTGGTTAGAGTTTTTACAGGTGAAATACATTAGCAATTAAAAAAGGATAAAGAAAATAGAAAGTCCATCAATGAAGCCCACCAATTAAAAATATGAACCACTCAAAATAAATAACCGTATCTTGTATAGGTCTTGACCTAATTTCATTATAATTGGAGATCAGCCCACCATTATATTGATCAAATCTAATTAAATTAAAAATCTAACCAATCAGAAAGTGTGCCCATTTCCAATTTGAATGATATTTATTTGGGACCGAAAGGAAATAATGACAACTATAGTAAGTCTAATATTTTTAACGTGTGTGGCCCACTATGGTCCCCACATGTTTGCACCATGTATCTACAAAAGAAAAAAAAACAAACAAACACGCTTTTAGCCCTTCTAGAATGGCCGCAACCCAATTTGGGTGTTTCCGTGTTTCACTTCACTCTTAGCGCACTGATGACGGAACAGAGAGAGGGAAAGGAAAAAAAAGGTGGGAAAGAGAGAAAAAGAGGAGGAGGAGAAGAAGAAGAGGAGGAAAGGAGAGAAAGAGAAGAAGAAGAAGGAAAGTGAGAAAGAGAATAAGAGTAGAAGAAGGTGAGGGATGACGGTGGCTATTGGTAGTGGATGGTATAGAGACGATGGCGAAGGTAGTAGCAGCAGGTGGTGGTGGAGGCTGTGACAGCTAACAGTGGCGAAGGTAATGATTGCGGATCTACGAATGGTGGTGGTAGCAGCCCTTATGTAATTTCAGATACCAAATCACCTCCCCTTTCCTTCTTTCTCGTTTTTTTCTTTTTTTTTTTTTTTTTGTTATTGATGTTGTATAGAAGGAAAGAAAGGTTTTATTTATATTTTGTTATAGTTTTTTTTTGGAGGAAAAAGAGGGGATATTATCGTATCGGCTGATATATTGGTCGTGACAGATATTTTCAACATATCAGCCAAATCTGACGGATATTATGGCGATATTTCACTGATATGATATCGATACCAATAAATATGAAAAAATCGGTTCAATTAGGGACGATATCGGAACGTATCGGCCGATGCGAACCAATATCGACCGATATTTTAAACCATACTCATAACCATACAGTCAGTCCCTCGACACAATGCGTTGTAGTTATTCCTACTAAATCTGCACAACACGTAGTCTCTCGATGCCTCGCTATTAGTGCCTTGATCTCCCCATCAAACGAGTCTCTTCAACAAGAGAACAATTTTTTATAAGGAAGTAGAAGCAATAAATCTCCTATGAAGAAGTAGAAGCATCAACTCTAGAAACTTAAAGCCTTCAACACAATCTGTCATGGAAGCTCTAAATAATTTCTTGAAAAGCAA
The DNA here is from genome assembly GCA_037013555.1 of Sextonia rubra. Classification (NCBI taxonomy): domain Eukaryota; kingdom Viridiplantae; phylum Streptophyta; class Magnoliopsida; order Laurales; family Lauraceae; genus Sextonia; species Sextonia rubra. The sequence goes on along the minus strand of JASUAD010000016.1, from coordinate 17,875,319 downwards.
TCTCAATTCAAAACAAAGAGTGCTCTATGTATTGTCTTATACTTAGGGTTAATAGGAACCCTCTTTTTATAGCCCATAATTCATGCCTTAGGGTTAGAAACCAAATCCAAGTGAAACAAAAAGGTTTGACACAAATAAGAAATAAATTTGTGCAGTTTGGTAGGCTTTTGCTGCTATCCTCTTAAGCGCATATGAGCATCCGCTCGAGCGCATGTTATGCACATCCAGATATTTGCAATTATCCTATTAGGCTTGAGCACGTTCTTCAAGGGCTTGAGCATGGTCGTCTTTGTCTACCCTGCTCGAGCGCTATGTACTTTTTCTAATTTTCTTCAATTTCAGCACTTTCTTGCTCCACGATCAACAGTCCATGTTCAAAAATATAAAATATAGATTCAAGGATTCAAGTTTTGTCCAAGACATGAATTTAGCTAATTGCATAAAACCTAACAGTAACACTTACATACCTTTTCAAGTGGGTAGGTGGTTGTATCACCTATCTTTGCACTCAAACAACCCCTAATAAGACAAACCCTAGCTTGACTTGGGCATTTTTGAGTTAAAACTGGGCTCTCACTCAAGTTTTTAACCCCAATCAAAATTTGGTTTAAGTTCGGGATAGTATGTAATTAGGTTTGGTACACATTTGATATTTCTAAAGATGCAACTTGTTTGCACCCTCTTTACTCTTCACATCCACTGGGCATCTTGTTCTCTCCTTCCAAAGAGCTATATTCATCTTATTGAGAAACACTTCTACAATTTTTCTTGGGATGCTTTGATGACAAGAAGCATTTGCACCTTATTGCTTAGAAGAATGTTTGTAGGCCTAAGAACAGAGGTAGTCTGGGCCATCAGATTGATTGAAGAAATTGCTGAGGCTTTTCTCATGTGTCAAGTTTGGAGAATTGTTTTGAAGAGAAAAAGTGCTTGGATAGATTGGGTTTATTCAAAATAACTCAAAGAAGAAATTTCTGGGCCATGGTCAAACTCTTCTTAGGGCTGGACAAGTATCATAAACACCCCTGATAGGAAATGGTGTTAGGGATTAGGATAAAGATTATGTTATTAGAGATTTTTTGTAGTTTGAATTTTAAATAATTGTTTTTTAGGTTTGCTTTTCCATTGTATAAATTGAGATCATCTCTCAATTGATTATTTACAGTAAAATGATTGAAATGCAATGATTATTGATTTTTCACATGGTTTCAAGGCGGGGGCCTAGGGATGATGATCATGTGATCAACCCGGGATCCTAGTCCTATCCTTTATGCTTCCACAATAATTACCATCAAGCATTTTATCTTAATAAAAAAAAATAGCATCCTCTCTTATTCATCTATCCAAGCAAGCCTCAAGCCTTACAATCTCCATCAATTTCCATGATCAAAAGCTACTAGAAGAGATCACGACAAATCTTATCTAATGGACCATCGGCATCGACAAACTCCACAAAAGCAGATAGCAACAGTGATGGATTTAAGAACATACGGTAATTCGCAAGAAGGCATGATTGAATCCCCAAGAAGACATGATCAAAGATATGATTAATGTCTATGATTTATTTATTTATTTATTTATTTTAAGATCAAAAGGCTTTAATTTTTCATGTTAACAACGACAAATCCTTTGAAAGTACCATATCATTGAAGGGGGATGTTAGGGATTAGGATAAATACTAGGTTGCTAGAGATTTTAAGTAGTTTGAATTTTGAATAATGGTTGTTTAGGTTTGCTTTTCCATTGTATAAATTGAGATGATCTCTTAATTGCTTATTTACGGTGAAATGATTGAAATGTAATGATTATTAATTTTCCACCAAAGGAACCGATGACTGCCCTATGGATAGTTATTTACATTTTTTTGTCACAAAGCATGCTACAATTCAGGTCTTTCTAGGTAGCAACATCAAAGTTAGCTACATCATTTCTAATGGAAGCTGTTGCTTCCCTCAAACTACTTCAAGCAACTTGATTGGCATTTTCCACTTGATAGCTGCCCATGCCATGCTTAAAATTGATTTCGATAGCAAGATTGTTTGGAAGGCCTCAAATACTGGGTATTTCAGCCTAAATCTAAGGATTTTGTATGTTAGATAATTTATGGGTTAGAAAAAACTCTGGATCCAATTAAGTTGTACTTTCATAATTTTAGATTGGATTACAGCGTGCTTCATTGGGTCATTTGATTAGAGGTGTTTGAAGAGAGCTAGTTATATCACTCAAACTAACTGTTGGATTGGGGCAATCAACATACCATTGGAAAGTTTATTTTGAGTAGATATTCATAGGTTCCAAGATTGTGTCAATCGAAGCTAAAACGACAAAGTAATGGCCGCGGAAAGCTTTTGACAGATTTATGAAAATTCCATCTGCTCGAGCTCACATGTCTCCACTCAAGTGCCCAGTGCAAAATTTCATCGCAGAATTGTATTTGAAGGCAAAATTGAGCTCTACTCAAGCGTTTGAAGAAAAAAATCCCTACCTACTCACACGAAAATCTTTCCTGCTTGTGCCAGAGTTGTATATCTTGTTTATACTTGGACTCAAATCCTAAGGCATGAATGGTGGGCTATAAAGAGGCTACTTCTCCTAACTCTAAAGCATCCTTCTTTATAATCTGAATTGAGATTTTATATTGGAGATTCATTTTTTTCTAGAGCTTCCATTGGAGTGATTGTACTGAAGTTTTGAGTTCTAAAGTTTGTTGTTTCTACTTCTTTGTAAAAGCTTGCTTATCTTGTGGAATTAATGTGATTGAATCAAACGCAGAGAGCAGGGCACGCAAGGTCGAGCCATATAGTGGATTCTTACAAGAAGAACTACATCTTGGTCAAGGGACTAACTAAAAAGGATTGTGAGTATATCTTATAATTGTTCGAAATTAGTGCTTAGTTTTGCTAGTCTGAAATAGCTCGTGGTTTACCCTTTTGGGTTTCCACGTAAAAATCTACGTGTCTTCTTATTGTGTAGTTGATTGCATTTGCTTGCAAGTTTATTTTATTTATTCCGTTGCATATGAATAGACTTGCAATCTAGAAATTCGAGACCCCAATAATCTTTCACTAAAGCCTGATATCTCTAATAGAAATCATCGAGCAGCTACATCAATTTGGCAATCTACTCTTTGGTTCATAGGTAGATTGAACAAGCAGTAGTTTTGTATGTGGATGGCCCTTCATGATGGTCTAAAAACCAAGGATAATTCAATTTCAAAAAAGATGATTGTTGATCCAACCTGCTTGCTTTTCAAAAATAATGCCAAATTATGCTCTTATCTTCCTTAGTTGCTATTATAGCTCTATGATTTAATCTTCCATATGTGCCAAGTTTGCAGTCAATCATCAGGGTTGCAACACCATGAAAGAATTAACTCCTAGTCTTCTCACCAGATGTGATCCTAGCAAAGAAAGAAATCTAACCATTGCAAGATTATGTTTTCCAGCTCTTGTTTGGAAAATTTGGAAAGAAAGGAACCATCTTTTATTTAGAAACTTTTCAAAGCCCTAGAAATGCATTCTTCAAAAATTCTCCATCAGATCAGATTAATGGCTACTTTTCTGGGCTTAGATGTTTCATCTATTATTACTTAAACTCGAGATCAAACACAAAAAGAATAGAATCTTCTTATCTCTATTTTGCCCCACCCTAATTCTATCTAGGTTTCTCCACTGATAGTACAAATCAACTAATTTGGACAGTCAAGCAAGCAAGAAGTTGAATTTTTTTTAAATAGAAAAAGGTCATTGCCCAATGCAATTCGCGCCAAAGCAGGGTCATGGGAGGGTCCAGACTAATGATATTTTCCAATCGTCTTTCAAGATTTTAGACCAGGATTAGGTTGGTCCAATCCCTGACCAGACCGAACTGAACCTCTAGATGCACCAAACATGTGTTCGTTGTTACAGTTTTTTTTTTTTTTTTTTTTGGTTTTTGGTAAAGGAACAATTCATTAAAATCAGAAGCAAGAACACAAATCTGCACTGTAAAGACATCGAGTTGGGCAAGTCAAAAAAGTTTGGGCCTATAAGACAGTAATCGGGCACATTCACATGAGATATTTGCCTCAGTGACCACCTGAATTGAGCTGATTTTCAAGTTTTTATACTATTTTCAATGCAGGGTCCTGAGCCTATATTCCGAATGGGGACCTGCATTCGGCTGTGGTGAACAGATGTAACCACAAGCGTTGAATTTAGGACAAATCAGAAGGAAGATCATTGACTAACCCCATGGCAAGCAAAGTGAGAGTCCAAGCAATTATAGCTGGTGATGCTGCGCTTGGCAAGCTACCGGCATTCCATGATCCGAGATGGTAGATTCCAGCAATGGCCGAGGCGGCACCAACCACTCCAGCAATCAATGCAAATATAACGAAGAATCCAGTGGCCGCGTTTCCCATGGGAAAGTAAACAGGGGAAAAGTGAGCAGGCAGTGCAGTCCTTGTATCTGCAAGCCTCAGCAAATCATATGTTAGCAGAAAATATATATGCAAGTAAGAAATGCATATAAGTGAACCCCAAAAATAACAAGATAATATGGGAAGAAATGGATTGGGTTGGGTTGGCATCCTAGGGTCTGAGCACAGGGCCTACCTGAGTCTGACCAGTCCTTTAGTTGTGTTGGAAATTTCAAGCTCAACCATAAATTCACAGGTTAGGTTACTGTGCTGTTGGCAGGTTGAAGTACATGAGTCGAGTTGGGATTTGTCCAGGTTTTGTTGGTGGTTTCTAGGATGACGAGCATGCATCACCTAAATCTGGATCTGACCCGTTTGTTAATTGGGTTGGAAATGCTAGCCCAGATTCAAATATACTGGGTTAGTTCAGGTCATCTTGGCAGGTCGTCTCAGAAATTGCCACCCTTACATCAATGAAACTACTAAGACATGAAACAACACCAAGCTTAAATCAATAAACCACAAGAAGAATGGCAAGATTTGTACCAATGTAACAACCCTGATCAATCGCGATATTGAGGGCCCATCCGCTACTTGCAGCTACAATAGCATACATGCACAAGTTGAAAAAGAGAAGTTTAGTTCCTAGGGGCAAGCACCGCATATAGACATTCTCAAGAATGAACATAATGCTATTCTGCTTGAATGGAAATTCTCTGTGAGCAGAGGAGATGGGCAATCACGAAGAGGCGAGGCGTTAGGAATTTCTGTGATAGAAAGATGGGTGGTTTGGTAATTGGTAATGTATTCTTGTACAAGTTGTGACAAAGCATTGTTCTTTCCCTGTACGGGGACATAGGTTCAAAGGGAATTGTGGGGCTGTAAAGGTGAGCCTTGAAGAGCAGCCCTGAAGCTTTGATTGCTTTGAATCTTTCTGAGCAGACCTGATTCTTTGATTGCCTTGGTTTTTTTCTTTAGCAAAAAAAAAAAAAAAGAAAAAAAGAAAAATATAGTATAAAAGTACTTTTGATTCCAAGTTCCCACAATCATATTGCTCAAAGGATTGCTTCATGGACAGACTAGTGCTGAGCTCAGCTTGTAACCTTTTGCCGGGGTCTAAGTTGTTTTGTGTTTATTTTTTTCCCAGCAAAAAGGATACAAGAGGCCCATTTACATCCTACCTAATCAAGAAGCAAACTTAGCAACTGTATGTGCTTTCCCATTGAGGGCTCTAGAGATAAACTCAAAGTCTACAAAAAGAAATAAAGAAGCCAAAGCTTTAATGCCTACAATAATTAGGTTAATGAACCAATCATAACCTTCCTTCAATGCTTGGACCACTTCTAGAGCATCCAACAAAAAATGAAGCCTAACAAAACTATTCTTCCAAGCCTTCTCCAATGCAAAACTAAGACTGACCTCATTTCAGCCTCCTTTGAAGAGAAGACTTTAGGTCCTTAAACAGCACCTGCGTCCACAACGACACCATTTAGCATCATTACAAAACCAAATGAGGCATATATACCCTTCCTTAGCCTTGAAGGCTACATCTGACAAGATGATAATATCATCTAGGTAATAGAACTCTATAGGGCTTATAGAAGGACTCCCATCTTTTTTACGCAATGATTCCTATAGTGGTATGTGGGATCGTCAAGAATCTTGTGGACTAATTCAATGATTTTAGAGGGATCTATAGATTGACCTCTATGAATGAAATCATTCATAGCTTTCCATAGAGTCCTGCACATAGAAAGATCCATGATTTTGAAAGAACATTCCCAAGAGGGGGAGTCAAGTGGCCTTGCTCACATAAGTTCTTCTACCATTCCATTAAGTCCAAAGGTTGAATAGAATTAGATAAAAAAACTCCACCGCAAGCCAAACCAACTCGCTCTAACAAAGACACACAGCATAAGAGCATGACCAATTGAGTCCTCCTCTTTTCCACATATAGGGCACTTGTCATCTAAATAATGAATCTTTGATTTAACAATGGCTCTTACCGAAAAAGCATTTCCGAGACATTTCCAACTAAACATTAAGACCCTTTGAGGAAGAGGAAATCTCCATAATTCTTTCCAATTTACTACCGAACTCTGAGTTGTATCAATGGTGCATCTTAATCAACAAGCTGACTTCGTAGTAAGTTTGACCTTTTTTTTATAAGGGCCAAATGATTTCATCCTTTGCAAAGGATCTGGATATATAAATCTTACCAATATCCTTAATGTCAATTGGGTTGTTAAAATACTCTTTTAGAGCATTAGTATCCCAAGTTTTATTTGCATTCGAAAGTCTTTAACTTTGAGATCTGGGTTAGTTATAGAAGAGAGTGGCTGTCTCAGGCCATTATTGAAGGGGATCCAGTTACAATTCCAGACAAATATGTTTTCTCCGTTACCAATTATCCATCCAACCTTTTTATTTATAAATTGAACCCCCTCAACAAAACCCCTCCAAAACTAGGAATTGCCTTTTTGGAATTTAGCCTTCCAAAGGCTACTTTTGGGACAATATCTAGCCCTTAGAATTTTTTAGCAAAGGAGGTCCTCATTACTTAGATATCTCCAACATATTTTGGCTAAAAAGGGCTAGATTATTTCTTTTGGTATTTCTCCGACTAAACCCCCATCGGAGATAGGCTTATATAATTCTGCCATTTGATAGTATGAAACTTTTATTTTCCTTCAAAAGGCTCTGAGCATTTTATCAATAGAGTCCATAGTTTTATTTGGGAGACGGAGAATAGACATATTATAAACTCGAATAGCCGAGGCGACCAACTTGATCAAGGTATTTCTACTGGCTTGCGATAGTAAAGGGATTTGCCATGAGTCAATTCCACTTTTGATTTTATTAATGAGAGCTTTGAAACTTGTGTTTCTATTTTTCCTAATAGTCAAGGGGTTCCTAAGGTTTTTTTTCATCCTTGTCCATAATTTTCATACCTAAGATCGAGGCAATAGTCTTACATCTTTTCTAACAGATCCCTTTACTAAAGTAAGCTACAAATTTGTGAAAGTTGATAAGTTGACCTGAGATACCACAATAATCCTCCAATAAGTTTTTAACTTCCCTAGCTTCTTTAATATTAGCATTGCAAAAAATGAAGCTATCATCAATAAAAAAGAGCTGTGAAATACTATGTGTATTTCTAGCTACTCTAATTCCCTGAATGTCTCCTATCTCCTCCACTTTAGTGAGTATATGAGGTAAACTTTAGCCCCAAGGATGAAAAGATAAGGGGAGAGCAGGTCTCTTTGTCTTAACCCCCCAGATGTGTTGAAATTTCCATATGGAGACCCATTTAGCAATATAGAGTAGGAAACATAAGAAATACATTCCCTAATAAGTTGAAAAATTTTATCACTAAAACCAAAATCATGGAGAGTATGTAGTAAAAAAGTCCCATTCCATCCGGTCATAAGCTTTATCCATGTCAAGCTTATGACCCATGGGCAATATTATAATTGTCAGTAATCCATCTTCCTCGTAAAAGAGTGCTTTGTGAGAGGCTAATAATCTTACGAAGAACATCTTTAAGCTTATTAGCAATGACTTTAAATGTAACATTGCATAGGCTTATAGGTTTAAAATCACTCATACTAGTGGCTTGTTTTTTTTTTTTTAGGGATTAACACGATAAAGGTTTTGTTGATTTTTTCTAGAGACATTTGTATTTGAAGAATTTTGAACAATATTCACAATATCACCACCTATAATATCCCACATATGTTGATAGAATTTAGTTGGATACCTAAAGATTTTAGAGAATTTAGTTAGATACCTGAAGATTTTAGGGAGCCTATGTTTCAGAGGGAATTGCCACCAACTTTGTGTTCGCATCACATGGGATAACCGGGTTTATTAATTCATTAACCAAGTCCAAATCTCTAGGTCCAACAAGATGTCATAATGCCCTTTAAGTGATTACAGAATTTAGACGTTATTTGCTCCCTATTGTTCAACCAAACACCATGATTATTTTTTTATTTTAGTAATTTTTTCACTTCTTCTATTTGTAGTACGAGAATGAAAGAACTTAGTATTTTTATCTCAATCTTTAAGCCACAGCTCCCTAGACTTCTGCCTTCAAAGATCCTCTTCTTTAGCTAAATATTCATCTAGTTTAAAACTGACTTCCAGTTCTTCAATGATACTATTTTCACATGGGGTTTTGGATCTAATAGATTCAAGATCTATCAGCTCTAGTGGATTTTATGACATCCTCCACTGTCTCTATCTTCTTTTTGTTCCATTTAATAAGATCTTTGCTTAATGAAGCCAATGTCTTAATAATACTTTTTTCATTCACCCCATTAGCTTTTCACTAAGCACCTTTGATCAAACTCTTGTTGTCTTCCTCCTTTAACCACATATTATGGAACCCGAATGGTTGCAGAAGTCTAGGGTTCCTAGAATGTGTGGATAGAAAAATTGGGGAGTGGTAAGAGGCACCAGCAGTTAGGGCTGTTAGGGTGGCTTCAAAAAACATAGTTTGCTATTCAATATTCACGAGTGCTTTATCAAGTCTTTCTTTAAACATATTTTGCCATTCAATATTCACAAGTGCTTTATCAAGTCTTTCTTTAATCTGATCAAAACCTTTCCTCTTATTTGACCAAGTAAAAGACAGACCGCAAGATCCCAAATCAAACATCTTTAAACTATTTAAGATATCTAAGCAAATTCTAGATTTTCTCGGTTTAAAACCTGATTAAAGGTCTCATTAAACTCGCCTGCTATACAATCCAAGGAATCGGGCAATAACCACCTAAACCATAAATACGGTTCTAAAAATTATTCTTAATCTGCCGGGTAAGGTGGGCCTTGAATACAGTGGAAAAAATATTTCTCCTTAGTATCTATGCAAAGGTTAAGATCACCGATCCAAAAAATGGCAACCCACCCGCATTGCCCATGGCTGGGATTGAATCCATGTTATTGAATTTTAGCTTCATAGCCAATGTTTTCACTTGATTTTCGTCAGCCTTCGTTTCCGATTAAGAATAAAAAGCTTGGATTATGTACCTTGCAAAGGAGCTCTCAGCTTGTTTTCTTAGTTGCCACCATTGATAGCATGGTATCTCATACCTTTCTTGTCTCATTGCCGAGGTTGATTCTCCATCCTTGGGCAACGCTTGAATGAGGGTTAATAGTATCGTCCACCGAAGCACAGATCCGGGATGCAAGACGGGTTGCTTTTGGGTTGGGTCCATATTGTACCCGGGCTTGATCGTTTTCCCTATACCCCAGCCCTGAAAGATTGTTGTGAGGGCCCGGGCCGGACAATTTTTGTTGATATCTTTACAAGTTTTCACATTGCACCCCCAACCTTAAACTTTTATCTTCATCGAAAAATTTCCTGAGCACGCCACTGAATAGGAAATTATCGGTGGGATATAATATCAAAATAGTTTCTCACTATTGGCTTTTCGTGGGACGATACTGATAAATTATTGTTGAAATAAAATTAATTTATAAATATTAAAAGATAGAAAATTATAAATTAGAACTTCAACTTGGTCGATACTTCTATTCTTTTGAAAACAACATCATTTCGGAGTTGTATTACATTGTATCACGGTAAATGATAAATTCATTTCTAGGTATAAATGTGATTTGTCATCATCATCAAAAAAGCCTCTCTCAATTATGTTGGATCAACTACATTAATTCTATTTAATTATTTAACTCTATGCTGCGGCCAAGTCCTTAATAGTTTGAAGTTCTTCATATCTACCGTCACTACTTTCATATAGCGGAGGGTAATGGTTGTGATGGGATGAGACGAATCCTACTTGTACTCGAAGTGCCGAAGATGCCACAACATTGAGTTATTAGTGGCTGGACAATCATCCTAGTTCTTTGATCAATGACTCTCCAATTTAACAGTTTGAAAAGATAATTTTTTTTTCTCCAATTCAGCCATTAATTCACTTGGATGGTCTATAGTTTCTATATTTGAGAGGAGATAAGGTGTGATGGAGTGAGACGGATCACAAGGGCCTCGTAAAGGGGATATGCAAAGATCATTTCATGCACGAAATGCTATCCGCGCCAAACTTGAGCAGGAAAGTGACTGTTTGGATACACTCAAAAAGTAGTACAACCACCTCGTTGGGAGTAATTCATGGAGATAGCATGTAGGGCTCACCTGGGCATTAATATGAATGGATCATCAAAATATATTTGCATTCATTCCAAGGGACATGATTGGTAGATCTAAATTCAAGCCTTTATATATATATATATCTATTACCCTAATTAAAAAGCCACACTTTCTCCTCCTGTTTTGGCTCCTTCCCTTACCCTTATTTTATATTATATTTATATTATCTATATAAAAAGGCCAGGTTTTCTCCCCCCTAATTTCTTCTCCTCGCGGCTGGTGAGCCCAATGCGTCACCCTCCTTCTTTTCTCCTCACGACTAGTGAGCCAACACATCACCGTCATCTTTATCATCAACGCCTGCATGTATATTCCTTTCTTGATTGTTCCTCTGTACACAGATTTACAAATCTCAGTGTCTCTCTGCGTCAACCATCGCTTCTCTCCCTCACCTCCAACAGAGTGCAACAAGAAAAGATTGCAACAGCACATCGCCTCTTCTCAAGTCAGGCTTTCTCTCTTTTCCTCTTCTCCCTTTCTCGCTCCCCCTCTTTCGCTCTCTCTCTTACTCGAGGGTATGAGGTCTTTGGATGAGATATTGGATGTGGGTTTTCTCCATCGAATGAAGTGAATGTGTGATTCTAAGATCCTATTAGCTTGAGATGTGAGATTTGGGTTCCAGATGTCCAAAAATCCATAGCATATGGATTTGAAAAAGAACATAATGCCTAAAAATCTAGGTTCCAGATCTGAAACTTGGGCCTTTGATAATATTTTTTTAATTATTTTAGAATCAAAATCTTCCTTTTTTCCTAATTGTTGCTTATCATAAATTTTGAGGTTTTTTTTAATTACTGTTGATTAATTTTCTTTTTTATGATACTATTTCTACTTCTGAGATGCCAAAAGATCTCAATTTTTATGTGGATTTTTTTCAGCTTTTAATCTGAAATAACAAGTTTCAAGGATGTTTTGCTCTGATACCAATGGATGCAGGGCGTTGGAGAATGAAGGAGTGGGCATACAATCTTCAACCAGGCTCCAAGCTTTTATTATCTGCTGAATGGTTGCAATCAACTAAGTCAAGACCAATGAGAGGAGGATGGATTCATTACTAAACTCGTGAGAAATAAACTTGTGCTTCATAGAATACAACATGTAAAGTAAAACATTCTCCATCCTTGAATAAACTTGTGCTTCATCTTTTTATTTTGGGGGTGGTAGGAATGGGCTATCCAGCACCACTGTCCTATTTGGGGCATTCTCCATATTATAAAACTTTCTCTCCCCTCTTTCATCTCATTTCTCTTTTGATTTAATGAATGCTTCTTTCTCTCCCTTTGTTTCTCATATTATCTCTCTGTGCAGTAATGCCGCTCCCTCTAATGGATGCTTCTCTCCCATTGCCTCACCTTCAAATTTGTGTTGGCATCATGCTATCATCAAGGTGAGTACGCAGACTTTTGTCATTGTTTCTTATGTTGTGCCATTTTATTATATTGTTTCAGAAATTGGGTCTTCTCTATTTCTTCTGTTTTAGCATGCCTCCTGTTATTGTGGTGTATGAAATGGGTTTTCAAAAGCTCTTAGCATTACTATTTCTTGCAAAAAAATTGGCTCTTGATATGGCACTCTGGTTGATTTCTAAATATTTTTTGTGATCTTGGTTTTCTTTTATGGAATGGTTACCATGAGGGTGAGTGGAACCCATGTCATGTTCTTCATTGCATTCACGAGTTCTCCTTGAAATTTCCAAATTCCTAATGGTGTACATGCTATTTGGTGAAATGGGATGCTGGAATTTTTATGAATAAATAGGCCATTCAAAAAAATTCTTTTCTTATGAATAGAATTTTGAATTTTCCATGGCACAAAAAATCTTAAGAGCTTTACCAATTTTAGAGTAAATGGCATTGGTGATCTCTTTGGAATGCTCTATTTCCTTCTGTGGAAGTTTTTGAATTGTCTGGATAAAGATGAAGCTTGACAAAATAAATAACTCATAAGTTCATGAAAGTGATTAAAAAGTTTTCCAGCTGCATTCATGTAGTGCATGGAAATTGTTTGATTAAATGTCACTCTAGAAAGGCTGAAGCCCAAATAAGGTATTCGCTGTTAGACTGTCAGTCAATCATCCCTGATGTTTTGGCCCATCTCATTCTGAGCCTCAGGAGTCAAAAGAGGTTGCCATGGCCCATGACCATAGGCCTTATCATATTTGCATATGCCTTATCATATTTATTTTCTTTATGATATTTTCAGTAGTTAGATGTTTTCAAGAATGTTTGAAGTAGATCCTACATTTTTTTTGGGAGTGATAAAAATCATATCTTACAATTAATTCTTTGGCAAGTTTGAATCCTTAGATATGTTTGATATGTGGAATTTCTCACAAAAATTCACTAAGTCTTGGAATTCCAAATGCTTTTTAGACCTTGTCTCCTTAAAATTTCCCAAATTCTTTGATAGAGAAAATCCCAAAAACATGCTACAATAGCTAAAATAGCCCATGGAATCCTCCAGATTCTGTAATTCAAAATGCCTTCCAGAGATTAGCATTTTGAGAAATTTCAATTGTAGTTGCATAGTTTCTTACTAAGGATTTTTTCGGATATTGATATTCTTCATACTAAAATTCCTACAAATTTTTTGCCATCGAATACGCCTAGGATTTGGAACATTCGATGGTTATATCAATGGTTTTAGGCTCTGTGTTGGAAATTGGAATTCCTCGTATGTTAATCTCCAAAAAGCATTTTAAATTCTAAGAATTGGATCATTTCAGTTTTTTCAAATGAATCTTGATGCTTTTTTGGAGTTTTCTAATGGAAAGTTGAGGGAACTAAAATCAGACAAGTATTTGGAATTTCCAAATATAATGAGTTCATTGAGAAATACTAATGGCACTCTAGGCCTAGACAGCCTAAGCTGGAATTCTGCTGGATCTCGGCTATATTTTTAAGCCTGTAGAGTGTAGACTATATTTGGTTATTTCATGGCATGTTTAATGGATGGACCTAGATTGACATTTGCTTAAAGGCTCACCTCAGCCCAACATATTTTTGACACAAAGGGATGACGTATTTATTTTGCACAGACCTTGGGCCTGATTTTCATGTTTTTGGCTTGGATCTAGGCTCGAATATTCATTCTCAGTAACTAAATGTGCTGGGCTTCAACAGGTTTTTGTACTGAAAGCATGTCAAGGTAAGTTTGAAACTTTTTTAGCTAAATATCAAGGCTTAACAAGCATTATATTCTATATTTGTTGAAGATGATTTAGTATTTATATGACCATTGACTCAAATTATCTATTAGCTAGACTCTGTAACATCTCTTCATGGTTGTAACTGTTTAGAAATTAGACTCATTGAGGATTTGGCTTTGTCCACATTCTTCTTTTTCGAGGAATTTGATTCTAATCAAGTTGGATTTCCTCTATGTGCTGGAAAGTTGAAGCCATATAATGGCCATTTGTTTAGTTCAAGTTTGATATCTGGATGTGTATGATCAATTTTTTCAAAAAATGTGGCCTCATCATGTCCTATCTATGGTTGGCCCTATCTTATGTATGTTTCTGAACACCATCATATATGGCCACCCTACAGGTCATGGCTTGAGTTTATGGTTGTATGGTGTTACCATCATTTTGAGTTATTTCAGTTTCTTGCCTTCACACCTTGTGCTTGAATCTGTAGCTAGTGGCAATGAACAGCTGCCTTTGTTTTTTATATAGTTAAACTGGAATCTACTATTTTTCTTTTCTTTTGCTTGTATAATGGATTCAATTTGAGTGATATATTAACTATATTATACCGTCCATCATAAATGCTAGAGAATGTAATGATGTTTGGGTTATTTGATTCTTTCTCCTAGAGAGGTTGATTTGTTGGCTTGTTCCAGATTACGGTGACTTTAACTTTAAATTGCTGAGCAGTTAATAGGGTCAAATATAAAGAATTTGGGTAGTTTTCATTATCTAAAATGAAGTCTAATTCAGCTCTTTACCTGACTTGAAAACACACACTTTAAAATTGTTGGCTTAAATGATCAAATCTATAATGAACTTTATTTTTTTTATTCTTTTTTACAATGTGGGTGGTCAAATTTTTATAATGATGAATCTTCTTCCATCTTTGCTCTCTTGCATATATATTTCTTCTCTTTATGTATCATCTTTTTATTATTTTTTAATATGTGGGTGATGAGATGTTCATGGATGAGAGTAGCACCTTATGCTCCTACCAATTTCTTCGCATTTCCATCACTATAGATGTTGTAAGCAGAAATTGCACACATAAGGATTTAGGTGATTTGACGCCTACCATTTCTGTTTTGAAATTTTAAGTTTTCTTAGCAATATTTTGTAAATGTCTCATATTCCAGATGAAAGTATAGGTGCCTAAGTGCCATTGCAGAGGCTTATAGAGGTGGCACTGAGAGGAGATGTGGGCTGCTTTCGAAGTACTTTAGTGGAGGTGGATGCTCCATGAATGTGAATTATATTGGGACTACTAGCTTGAAAGTGAAGTGCGCCGAGACTATTCTTTATGAAGGGGTGGATAAGGTGAAGATCGAGCATGCCAAGTTCAACACAAATGTAACAACGTTATTGCTGTAGCTCATTCGGGCCATGTTGAGATCCCGCGGAAGCTGTTGGTATGATTTGGTTGAATTTGGTCGTTCTTCTTTTTCTATTTTGTTTGAATGGATTGTGTTGATTTGAATTGCTTTGCTTTGTTGTCTTTGATCTCATATTGTTGTATTTTGAAAATTGTAGTATGTTCACTTAAAGTTGTTTGAATTTGTTTTTCTTCATTTGGTTTAATTTGAGTTAATCAAATAATTTTCTCAGTTACTTACCTAGATCCTAAGCAATTTTAATAAGTATATTTGGTTGAGACATGTGGCCAAAATGACAACTAAGTTTATAAGGCAATCATGTAACTACATAGCAAATATGTGATGAATCATTGAAAGCCACCACTATAGCTAAGTCAAAGTTATTGCTTGAGTTTCCTGGCATCGATTGGAGTTAATTGTTTTTTTAGCTTCAATAACCGTGACTGTTATTTTTGTTGTACTACTTTGTTTTTTCCTTTTTTTTTCTTTTTTCTCTTTTGCAGGAAATGGTATCATGACCATCCATTTGCCTTTGAACTAACATTTAAATGTAAAATGGCGTACACATGCTCTAGGACATCGACCATGCGAAATAGTTTTCTTTTCTTTTCCTTTCAAAGTGCATCTTAACACAATTATATGAATTCATTTATTTATTTATTTTTCATTTTCAATATTTCTCAACTCTCTTCTAATCCTATTTGGTAATTGTTAGCATGGCTACCAAGTGCTACTTTTCAATTACAAAATACCAATAACTGCATCACTAAGGTTTCTATAGTATAAGATAAAATCACCCTTATTGAGTTCACCTTATTTACTAGAGAGTGTCCCTAGATAGTCAATGTCATAAGGCATAGGCCTCTTTGAATTCTTTTGCCCAGTTTGCATGTGGGTTAAACAATTTTGAGACATTTTATTGGTTTTTTCCTGCTACTTGAAAAGGGTGCTCTTCATGGGTGTAAGCAACAGTGTCACCCATCCATCCATCCTAACCAATTTCAAGTCATTCACAAACCAGTTGATGCATAAAATGTGGTCAGATTGCCTCTTTTTTTTCCATGTATGCAATCCCCTCTCTATTCTTTTTTTGCTTGCTTTTGTTTTATTCTCAATATAAATATTGGAAATTGATTAATAGCTAAAGTTGATCCCTCATTGACAATATCTGAATTCGAATTCCTTGTCTTCTTTTTAGATTTTGGCCTTAATATTAATTATTAATGACCTTTTTAACAAATATTTAGCTAGAAGATTGGGATGATAAGGACTACATTCTTGATCCTAAAGATAAGAAGCCAAAGATACTCTTCTGTATCTCATGGAAAACAAACAAGTATTCTTTTAGAAAATCCTGGCTTGGAAAAATGTTTTTCACGTTCGGTCATCATAAATGTATTTGCTGCTTGACTATCAATCTAGGACCACTATATCATTATTATCATTGTCATTGCCACCACCATTATCCAAAGCAGTATAAGAATTATGGTTGTTACAAGAATCGCCTAGCATTTATATAAAAGCAAGTAGGTGAAGAGAAGTTATGACTCGTCCCTGCCCTCTTGTGGTTGCTTTCAAGTGGAACACTTTTATTTTTCTTTTGTGTACCCTTGCAGTCACTTTAATGTAAAAGAGATAAGAAAATGAAATTTTTTATTTTTCTTTTGATATTCCCTGTTACATTTATGCAACCATTCTTTTCTTATTTTGGCATAATCTTTCAACTTTTGCATATTTTAATGCATTTTCTCAGTTTGATTTTGTGTCCTCTGCTATTTGTTCTTAACACTTCCTTGGCCATTTATTTCTCAACCAAACTGTGTATTGTGTCTTTTTTTTATATTTGGTGGCTAATATATTTTTACTCCTGTTGTTCTTGAATGCTACATTCTCCAACTAAACTACTAATTAGAGTGGTTATTGTGCTGATTTATCTTGCTAAAAACTGTTCTGCTTGTGCATGCTTCCTTGCCATCTCTTTGTTACTTGTGAAAAACATATCTCTCATGGAATGACTGATTCTGTTTACATGCAAAGGGAAAGTCCATGTAATCTTTTCAGTCAATGAGAAGAATCACTTGATCAAGAAGGACATTTCTTGTGAGACTGACCAACTTACTTATCTTTACACACTCATCATCCGCCCAGTTGGGACATACAGTGTCCTTATTGATAACAATGAGAAATAATCAAAGAGTGTATACTGATTGGGACATTCTCCCGCCAAACACCAAAAAGGATTTTGAAGCCAAAAGGCAGCTATTTACTTTGCCTCTCTAACTATTGTTAGTGTGCTATACTATTAGGATTGCCAACTAATGGCGAAATAGTTATAAGAAGGGCTACTAATGGACCAGCCCTCCTTTTCAAGGATACTCGAAGAATATAACCTCTAAAAAAAAAAAAAAAAGTACCCAATCATTAGGAGAGTTAAGCCCAAAAAATAGGTTGTAAGCCTCATTTACAACCTAGCAACTACATCTACTAAAATAAAACATCAATTGGATCATCCTTTTTTTTTTTTGTCTGTGCTTTTCCTAGTATATATAAAATCTTTAAACCAGTGTAACATGTGTTTTGAAATAGACCCCAAACTTTATATTAAGATATTAGGATCTTTCTATCATTCCGGCTGTCGAAATCAAACTTGTTGAGAACCTTTGTGGGTATCAATGTGAGATAGATCTTGCACACTGAATGCGAAAGCTCTCAGATCTACTGAATTATTAACCAACGGTCTTTATCTCCTTTATATAGAGTAGCTTCTACAAATCAAAATCTTATTCAAACTCTGTCTCTCTTTGGATCTCACATCTCTTTTCCTGTGTAAAAATTCTGCAAAATTGGAAATTTGAATTTGATCCAAAGCCTTATGACCAAGAGTCAAACTCTACTAGATGAAGACTTATTGGGAGCTTATTTGCGGCACACCCCCTGACTCGACCTAACATGACCGAACCACAGTTGTGCCACGCAATTTTCCGACACCGGTACCATTATCAATGGGACCCCAACTGCCCTCATCCAGGTACGTTGGCAGATAAATAGTGGAAATAGGACACCTTGATGTGAAAAATATCTTCATACGGTCTAAGCAAACCCTCAACCAAGTCTATTCTTACACTTGGGTCAGATTGTGTCTCCAATTTCTACTTCTACCCCTAAAAAAGTTCCAGATGCATCATTCCAAACTCTCTAATCCCAATGCCCAACCGAAGAAATCCCCGGGACACTTCAATTCCTCTTTCGTCGTAAGTGAAAGAAGTGGAAATAGAATCCAACGCGCAACACGTTCCCGGGCCTTTTTTTTTTTTACTTCTCCATCCGAGTGGACCCCACTTCATGAACATGAATCGCGACCATTGACGAAATCATCACTTTGTAGAATTGAAATCAACCAACATTGTTTCTGTGTCCTCTCTCTCTTTTCTCCAGCTGTGAGAGTTGGACTGGAAAAAGGAGGAGAAGTAGAAGCAGGAGGAGGAGGAGGAGAAGATGATTCAGCTGCTGTTCTCGGTCTTGTTTTTGGAGGGGTTTTTGGTTCTGGTGATGTTGGTGAAAACCCCAATTCGAAAAGTGGCAATCATTGGGTTGGATCGGATCAAGCGGGGGAGAGGCCCAACTGTCGTGAAGACGATCATTGGGACTGCTTTTGTGGTTCTGATGTCGAGCATCTACAGCATGGTCAAGATCCAGGACCGTTCAGATGAGTTTGGATCCATCAACCCCACCGACCAGGTCCTCATGACTCGCCATCTTTTGGAAGCTTCTCTCATGGGTGGGTCTCTTTTTTTTCAATTTTAGATGGATTTGGAGGGATTTTAAGAAGTGGGTCTTTCTTTAATCATGAAATGTGTTTCTGGGGTGAGTTTAGTTGTCTTGGAAATCTTCTTTTCAGGGAAGGGGAATTTCCTGGGTGGATTGTGGATACCAGGTCTGCCTTGGTTTTTGCTCAGAACTTTTCAGAGAAAATGAAAAGTGGTTTCTCAATAAGAGGATGGTTGTGTTTTGTTAGGTGTTAAATTTGTTTTGATGTGCTGTTCAATTGATTTGTTGGTGGAAAGCATTTTACTGAATCTTAGTGGGGAGAAGATTTGGAACCAAGACTTAAAGAAGGAAATTGGGTTTCCTTCATTAGCCATTTTCCATAACAAAACTCTATTTATGTGACCCACCAAATAACAACAAACACTTTTAATTAGTTGATGGGGAATCTTCAGTATTGAAGCTAATGTGGTTAACGAGATTCTGATGCTAATCAAGGGTGCAAAGGGCTTTATGTGGGGCATTGAGAACATAGAAAATTAGAAAAAAAGTATATCTAATGGGAATTGATTTGCACTTTGATGGGGCCTTGGCAACTTACAAAATGAGACAAATATCTCAGAGGGTTGGTTTGTGTGGGGGTGGGGGTGGTGTTGTGGGGGGGGTGTGGGATGGATTTGCTTTGCTTTTTGATGGTTACTTAGGACTTAAGTAACTCTTTCTTTTTTTTTTTTTTGGGTTTTATTTCGGATTCTTAGTGGATTTAAACGTCTTATATTTAGGAATAAGA
Source organism: Sextonia rubra (assembly GCA_037013555.1). NCBI lineage: Eukaryota > Viridiplantae > Streptophyta > Magnoliopsida > Laurales > Lauraceae > Sextonia > Sextonia rubra. The sequence continues at coordinate 17,855,627 of JASUAD010000016.1, read as the reverse complement.
TAAGTGGAAAGTTATGTTTATTTCGGCTAAAACTGTTTTGGAGAGTTTCCTTTGGAAATTCAATGAATTTACCTGTAACTCCTTTGGTTGGACTTTCATAGATTGCTGTTTCTGTGTGAAAATGGGCGTGAGACCCATCTCAACCCCCTTGGACCTGATTCAATGTTGGTGTTGGGCTCTTCTTATTCTACTCTATCACTGCTATCTCCTTGTTGTACTATTGTTGGACAGGCTGCCTTGATTTCCAATGATTGCAGTTTTGATAGCTCTTCTTGTTATCACCTGAAAACTGAGTCACAAGTTCTTTTTCTCGCTTACCAATAGCCTGTGGTTCTGGATGATGCATGGATTTTTCAAAATGGGCAACGTATCATGTTGTATCATAACTGATACTTTACTTTTTATGTGTAAAATCCGTGTCCTTGCCGTGTCCACAATGCATCCCTACTATATCCATGCCATATCTAGGCATCATAGCTACCCACCCTTTTAACAGTCCAACTGTTCTACTTCAATGTTAGATCATAGTGCTCTACATCATGTATCTGGTGTAGACCAGGGACAGATACGGTTGGGTTTGCTTGAATTTCTGGTTGATTTGGGTTTCTTTAATGAAAAGCAATTTGCTGTCTTTTTTTTTTCTGTTAACTTTGATAGTTTAATTATGTGCTGATTACTGGAGTACTAAAGAAGAATGTCTGTGAAAGGTGAATCACACTTTCCAATTGTTAGCTTCACAAACATCTAGTAAAGAGCTTCCCGTTAGCTTGTCTTTTGTGTGAATCGCACTTGCCAAATGTTATTGCCACCCTCCTGTTTTAACAGAACTGATGGGAAAGAATGGATAAAAATGGTATGATACTAGGATGGAATACCATGGATTTTGATAGAGTTAAGCTTTCCTCACATTGATACAACAAATATTGCCATTCAACTGCAAGGCATGCACCTTCTATGACATAAGGGTTTTGAAGGTTTCCCTAATGAGACTTTGGAATATTCTAGAATAGGATATTGGCACCCATGGTCAATCAATTATTTGACATTCAGTACATTATTACAGTTATGCCTTGTCACTCAACCTTTTTTCTACTGCTGCTTCTGATTCTTATAAGATGGAATTGAACCCCTTGTACCAATGTTCGACACTTTGAGTTATCCTAGTAAGGGTCAACGTCTCAAGAAGCTAGAATCAAACTATGTCTTTAGAGTTTACACTTCCTCCTTTGACTTGTGTCAATTTTTGCAGATTTCATGGTGAAGTCACCTTAATGCCACATGTTTGGTTTTTAGAATGACTAAAGTTCTTCTTTTGTTGGTGAGTTGTCTTTTGGATCATCTTTTGCAGTTGGTTTTAGTGACAGTCCCAGCAAATGACACTTTCAAAATGTTGTTCAGTAATTGGGATATTCTGCAAGTCGATTCTTGTGTTATGTATTTTTCTGTCAGGTGAGGCTAATTCCTATATCTGCTATTTGTTGCTTAGGAAGGGATGAATCACAACCTTACAATGTTAGTTCTTTTCTTTAATCTTTAGTTTGAAAGATTTAGGTAGAACTGAATTTAGAACATTCAAGTGGAGTTGAGGACATTGGAAATAGATCCTTGTAGGGGTTTGCAGTAACAAGGTTTAGACTTGAGAGGGTTGTTTGCCTGTTAGACATAGATGCATATGGATTTATTAGACTGTGAAGGGTTTTCGTGTTAACATGGTTGAGAGTGCTATTGCAATTAGATGGTAATAGATTTCTTAGTATATCTTTTTGTGCTCTTTTGGAAATTCCTATAGGATTTTTTGGTGCTTGGCTGACCACCAACATGTGTCAATTGCCTTTTGAAGGCATATGCTGGAAGACAGCTACTGCTAGTGAAGGATTCGCTTGTGATACTAAGAGCAGAATGGGGAAAAATCCCTTAATGTGGTTCTTTTACACTTATATTTTATGAAAATATATTTATATTATTTTAGATCGCACCTTGCATGATTGAATTCAATTGCTTATGTTGATTTAGAAGAGCTAATAGGCTGCATAATACCTGGTGGGAAGTCATTACTTTATAGACGAGGTTTGAGGTTTGTCTTTGTGCTTTTTCTTTCTGATTAATCAATTTTATTGTCACAATGTAATAGAAATAACTACCGGTGTAGACTGTTACCTACTTTTGGGAATCAAAGGGATGTGGCCATGATTAATCCTGGTCTGCAACAAGTGGGTCGGATTTTGATGTGTGACATAGCATATATGGCTGATTCTTGATAGGTTGCATTTGGATGTACCCAATTTCAATAGATTGCAATATCATGGATGAACATACACATACTCATTGCGTTATGCATTTTGGACTGCTTGGAAATTAGCAATCTTTCTCCAATACATGATGGTGATGCAGGCCCTAGTGGGCCCTGCCAAAAAGTCTATGCCCACAGGCCCAAGACTAGTAAGACACAGTAGAGTAGAGAAGATTAATCCCTATTCCTATTAGTAATTGCTTTTTTAATTATCCAGGATTCTTTAATATTTAGAAATTCCTATTATATTTGGTTTAGGATTCCTTATTTGATTTGAACTAGATTGTTTCTTTAGTTAGAAAGTATCTTAGTTAATAATAAAGACGTAATCCCTCCTCATGGGACAGAACATTGATATTGAATAAGAAGTTGAGTTATTTTTTAGCTAAGAGTTAATTTGTTGTCTTTGGTGAGGCACTTAGACATTTTATCTTTAAACCTTTTGGCTTGAAGATTAGTCAGTTGGCTATTCTTCTTTCCTACACTGCTTCAATTGGTATTAGAGCTCACAAGTTGGGAAAAAGTATCTGATCTATGTGATTATTTATGAACAATGGCAACCAAGTTCAACTCAATAACAGCTGTGGAGAGTTGACAATGATCTCCAACAATTGGAGTGGGCAATAATTTAGTTTGAACCAGTTGCAGTTTGGAGTTGTGGGGGGCATTCAGTAGACCCGTGCTTATGAAAGAGACCTTTCATTTGAACAAATTTCCTATGCATTTTGCAGTTTCCAGTTTATTGCACCTATTTAACTTGATGACTGACATGAAGTTCATATCAATTGATTCAGGTTTCTCCATGTTTCTTGCTCTAATCATTGACCGATTACACCATTATTTGAGGGAACTGCGCATGCAACGAAAGAGCATTGAGGCTTTAAAGGCACAACAGAGTAGAGGATTTGAAGATGGAAAAGGAGGGAGTTCAGACTTAAAAACATTGCTGGATGAGATTGTGAGTACAAAAGCAAAAGTTAAGCAGCTGGAATCAGAAGATGCAGCAAAGGCTGCTAAAGCAAATGAAATTTCAAAACTGAAGGAAAAAATCAAGCAACTGGAATCAGAGGCTGTGGCAAAGAGTGCCGATACCAATGATATTGTGAGTCTAAAGGCAATGGTTAAGCAATTGGAGCTTGAAGTAGAAGCAAAGGAGAAAGATGCGAAGACTGCCGAAGCGAACACAGTGGCTCTAAGGAAACAGTTGGAGGGCCTCCATCTTGAATATGAACGCTTGTCAAAGGAGAACCAAAGCCTTCGCAATCAGTTAAAATCTATTGACAGGAAACTGTCTCACTCTGATGGCAAAAAGAACATGTAGGAGCCCTCTTGAACACTTGTTTCCTTGTTATGGTTCTGCCAATCCTAGATAAAGTAATATATTTTGTGGCATTTCCTTCCATGTTGGGTCTAGTCCTAACCAAAAGAATATCTTGGGTTTAGTAGCGGGCAATTTCGATGTTTGTCCTGTTAGTTGAGGAAACAGAAACAATACATTTGCTTTTAGTAGGAAGTATAATGTAATTTACACAAATATTGCCTCCTTTATGATCAATGGCTATTGGCAAAGGGTGTGCTGCTATCTGTATGTCTTTTTTGTGTAATTGATTGAATGCCCAATGTTGGGGAAGTGTAGTTGTAGAGGTTGCCAGACACAACACATGCGGGAAGCAGAGGAAGAAATGATTTAAAAAAAAGGCCTCCGAGAATGGGTTACATCACTATGTTTTTGGCATGATATTATGTATATATATTTGCCCAGTCTCAGTGATTTGCTTCTTTTATGTGTGCTTTCGGCTGAGCCATCCCTGTGGTAGGTCTCATTGTGTAGATAGGCCAAAATGTCTAGAATAGATTAGCAGTTGAAAAATATTTACGGCTTGATTGGTTACAACATATTGAATTTCAAGGACGGTTGATATTGCAAGGTTTGGCTGTGGATAAGATGATCTGCATTGTATGGGCCGTGTACTTAAAAACTGTTAGGACAAGTTTAGAAGCAACTGAGGACTCTAAGCTTGTGAGAGTTCATACTATGGTTTTTCTATGGACACTTTGGGTATGGATTCCGCAGGCTGCAGAATTTCTGGTGTTCTCTGTTTTTTCTGATCCTGTGACGAAGAGAGGTGGAGTGGAAGAAAAATTGACAGTCCAAACACTTCCACAATGCAGAATTTGAAAAGCTGTCGCCATTATTGTAATCCACAGCTTACTCCTCTTTTTTTTTTTTTTGTTTTTGGTTCGCTAGAATCCCTAGTGTACTTTTTGGTGGGCGTATTGTGGCATTGGGTGTAAATCGGAAAGTACTTTTTTGGACTTCCAAGGAGGTCTGCTTTGTGCAATTTGTTTTAGGTGTGTTTATTGAGAAAGAGAGGCAGCACATCATGTCCATTCAAAAGAAATTTCAATTTAGCACAATCTCATGCCCCGGCCCAGTGGTGAGATGCATATGGTTTACCAAGCTGCACTGGGAGTAACCTTTCCCTCATCCCATCCTAGGTCTTCTTCCCTCACAAGAGGGCTAGGGTCTCAGCCCCTAAGCTGGGTACCAAGGAAAAAAGTTACCCCTTCCCCTTGGAAATGCAAACTGTAGGTAGCGCATTTTTGACAAATCAGCAATATTTATGTAGAAGATTTTTCACACAAATCATCAAATTTGCACAGATCTGCAGGTGAATTCCCTCTTTCTGGAAAGCATAAATGAATAAATAAATCTCCACATAAGCTTCTTTTGTTTTAAGGTGAATATGAATGAACAAAGGGCTGGTCCACATTCAAGGTAAATGATTTCAAGAATCAGGTGAAAACGAGTGAACGTACATGAATTTTGGGTACGGCACCGCAGCCAATTTTAAAGAAATGGTGGAATATTATATATATATATATATTTATAATATAGGAAAATATTAGTATATAGCCATCCCTCATCATAGGGTGAGGGATATTTGCATAATTAAAAATATTCATATACAAAAGATAAAAAGATATATGAAAAGGAGGAATGCTCATGTACAAAAAAAAAAAGAGTCATATAAGCATCCCTCACGCTACAATAAATGAAAAATGCATATTAATATTCTTTATAATATATATAGGAAAATAATCCTATAAGAACTAGTTCTCACAACTTTTTTTTGTGAAAACTCTAGGTGGTGCCCCTCTATCACCCAATTCAAACCTTACAATATATAAGGACCCTCCTTGATAGTTACACGGCCCTAGTTTCGATCAAATTCTAATTTACTCGACCATTTGATCAACTGTGCACTAATCTAATTGGACTAAATTTGTGGGCACGGATAAAGGGGTTAGAGGCATGTGATTAGAGTAAAAATTGATATTTGAGGTCGTCTCACATAGATATTTTCATCCACCCTGATCCTACTCCCGAATGAGACCCACATAAATGTTCTTCTGAGAACTGTTCTCATGTACCTATTGTAAGAACAAGGTCCCATTTGAGGATGGGACCAAAGTTTACGGAAAGATCTATGTAAGACCACTTCAAATATCTAATATGACCCCAATCACGTCTCCCTAACCGCTTCATGCATGGCCCACAAATCTAGTCTATTCGGATTGGTGCATAGTTAATCCAACTATCTAGTAAATTCAAATTTGGCTGAAACTTTAGGCGTGTGACTATTAGAAGGGTCCATGTGTATTGCAAGTTTTTGGATTTGGTGATTAATGGGCCTCACTTAGAGTTCTCATAAAAAAATGGTGAGAACTAATTCTCACATAATTATTTTCCATATATATATGTATGAAAATTTTAGAGAATAACCTATTTGAAAGGGGTTTTTTTTTGCCCCTGCAAAGCATGCAATGAGAGAAAAGAGTATTTCAAACTTCCAACTGTGAGGGGAGTGAAGGAGATGGGGAAAGTCTCACCATTTAAAACCTTTGCTATGCATGTCACTATTAGCTGCCCCTTTTTTTATTAGTATTCTTCTCTTTTGAACTTTAAGAGGGCCCCACCGAATGATTTTATTATAGTGTTGCAGTTAAATGATGAGACCATTTGATTAACCAACCAACCATCAACTTTCTTTAGATTAATTTCAAAATAATAGGGCCCTTTTGAGCAAGAGAAAGGGGAATTGTTAAGTTACAATGGAACATTATTCTTGAATTTAAGAAAGAGAAAAAAATAAGAAAGAATTAATTGCAGAAAAATAGGAAAGGATTAGTTGCAGAGAGAAAATAGGGATTTGAATGCATTAATTTCTTCCCATAACTTAGCGCCTATGCATTAAATTTTTCCTAAAACTTAGCCCTTTTACATTAACTTTTTCAAAAAATTTAACTCGCAACATTAACTCATTAAATTTTCATTCATAGATGAGAGTAGGGCTTTTTACTTTAAAAAATGCACGGGCGTCATATAGCCCTCCTCATACATATATATGGAAAATAATCCTATAAAAATTAGTTCTCACAAGCTTTTTGTGAGAACTCTAAGTTGGGCATCTATCACCAAATCCAAATATTGTAATACACAAGGACCCACCCTCATAGTCATACGTCTCAAGTTTTGTTTAAATCCAAATTTACGGGACCATTGGATCAACTGTATATCAATCCGAATGGATTGAATTTGTAGGCCTTAGATGAAAGAGTTAAGGACATGTGCTTGGGGGTGAACTTGACATTTGGAGTGGTTCTACATTGATCTTTTCATCTCCCTTAGTCTCATCCCTAAATGGGACCCATAAGTGGGTCTCATAAAAAGTTTTCACGGCAGGTGCGCGAGAACAGTTCTAACAGGATCAAAGCCCATATATATGGGCTTTGATCCTGTTAGAACTGTTCTCCCGCATCTGCCGTGAAAACTTTTTATGAGACCCACTTATGGGTCCTATTTGGGACAAGGGGAATGAAAAGATCTATGTGGAACCAACCAAAATATCAAGTTTGGCCCTAATCATTTGTCTCTAACCCCTTCATCTGTAGCCCACAAATCCATTACATTCGGATTGATGCATAGTCGATGGATTTGACTGAAACGTAGAATGTGTGACTATCAGGGAGGTTCTTTTGTATTACAAGGTTTTGATTAGGTGATAGATGGGCCCCGCCTAGAGTTCTTACAAAAGAATAATGCAAACTAGTTCTCACAAAATTATTTCCTATACATATAGAGAGAGTGTGTGTGTGTGTGTGTGAGAGAAAGGAGGTCTACAAACGGCTTGCCATTTTTGCAACCAAAACGCCCTCTTCAAATAACGAATGAAAAACGGACATGTTCGGAATGATAATTCATTAATTAATGGTTGAGAAAGAAAGAGAGAGTAGGCATCATTTACAAAAAGGAAAAAAAATAGGGATTTAAAAGAGAGAGAATACGGATTTGAATGCTTAGAGAGAAAGAATCAAGGAAGATTAAATTCCTTGCTTCCTATTGGATTTTACAAAGGATGTAGAAATGTCCCCTCTTAGAGGGAGCGTTTTGAGAGTTTCCTTATATATATATATATATATTGGAATTCTAAAAAAATGCCCTCCTTTAAAAATGCTACTTTTTCCGCTCCTCTATTGTTGGTCATGGGGCCCATATTGAGTTAATATATTAGTTTCATACATATTACCCTCGTATGTAAAGTCATATATTCAAATTTGACACTCATCCAATTTTATTTCACCGTTGGATTAAAATCATAATAAAATAATGCTTCTAAATCATCAAATTTTAAGATCATGAATTAAAACGTTAGAATGATCATATGGACTTAAGATTTTTCATATAAGTAAGCTTTATATGGATCTTCACATAAAATGAACTTCTACGATCATCATGCATCTTAGTGAGCCCAACCAAGAGGGGCATTTTTTCTTAAAAAATGGTTGGGCGCTGTGTAGCACTCCCCCTATATATATATAGGAAATGATCCTATGAGAACTAATTCTCACATTTTTTTGTGAGATCTCTAAGTGGGGCCCAATCTGTCACCCAATCCAAACCTTACAATACACAAGGACCCTCCTAATAGTCATACGCTCCAAGTCTCAGTCAAATCCAAACCTACTAGACTATTAGATCGACTGTGTACCAATTCGAATGGACTGAATTTGTAGGTCACGGATGAAGGGGTAAGGAACATGTGATTGGAACTAAACTTGATATATGCGGTGGTCCCACATAGATCTTTCCATCGACACTGGTCCCATCTCCAAATGGGACCCCTAAGGGGGCCCCATAAAAAGTTCTCATGGTAAGTACACTTTTTATGAGCTCTAACCCTGTGAGAACTGTTCTCATGCACCTACCGTGAGAACTTGTTTTAAGGTTCACTTGTGAGTCCCATTTCAAGATGGGACTAGCGGGGATGGAAATATTTATGTGGAACCACCCTACGTATCAAGTCTGGCCCCAATTACATGTTCCTAACCCCTTCATCTGTGGCCTACAAATTCAGTCAATTTGGATTAGTGCGTAGTCAATCCAACGGTCCAATAAATTTAAATTTGACCGAAACTTAAGGCGTGTAACTATCAAGAGGGTCCCTATATATTGAAAAGTTTAAATTAGGTGATAGATGAGCCCACCTAGAGTTCCCACAAAAAAATAATGAGAACTAGTTCTCATAGGATTATTTTTCTATATATATATATATAACAATCTTTATACACATCTGTCCCTCACTATTTTTTTGTAAGAACTCTAGATAAGGCCCATTGTATGGTCCATCTAGGTGAACTATGCGCAGGACCTTCTTGAATTGTACACGTCCACCAATATTTTGTCAAATCCAAATAAATTCGATCGTTGGATCAACTGCACACCAATCCGAATAGACTGGATTTCTGAACCACGGATGAAGGAGTTAAAGATATGTGATTGGGGCCAAACTCAATATCTAAGGGTGGTCTTGTTAAAAAATATATATATTGGAATATATATATTTATATATAAAGACTTTAGAAGAGAGTTAATATCAGTTCCGTCACTGATTAAAAAAAAAACTATGGTTATTCAAATTCGTGAACCCTAATTTAAGTGCGTCAACCGTGCTTATTAGTTGGCCCCACTTTGGCTGTAAATTGCGGTATCTGTATCTCTACCCCAGCTCATAGAGGTTTTCAGGAAAGAGTTGTGACCTAGAAGCCAGATTATTCCTTTTACTTTCAAATGACCATCCTTTCCAATGGATTTTTTTTCATTCAATTATATTTTAGGGACTTTCAAGACAATCCATTTGGACGCAATTTTTGGTTTGAGCAAAAACACTGATATCATACACCACCTTTCATATGTGAATTGACTTGAATTTTATTTCAACTGAAGTGATATGAACTACTGGAATGATCAGATGTTAGTGGTGCATGAGCGTCACTTTTGTTGGTGTGAAATTTGGGCAATTTAGACCTGTCATAAGAATGAGTTGGATTAAACAGAAGTACGAGGTGAAATTTGGGCTAATAAGAGACGTCATAAGAGTGAATGGCTTGAATAGCAAGCAGTACACCACGGAAGTATCATACTAGTTGTTATCTCTTCTATGCGCTATTGTGAGCTATATGACTTCCATGTTGGTGGTACTCCTGACTTCGCCCTCAACCAAATACTGATTGCCCCATTGAGATAGCGAAGAAAAGCTAAATGACTGATAAGTGTGTCCTTTTCTCTGTTTACATCCAAGCCCGATTAAAAATTTTAATTCTGGATACATTCAGCTTTCGACCCTCTTAACTGGTTTGGTTAGATCATCGTTTAATTCAGTGTGTCCATCCATCTCTGCCTCTTTGATTTGACATGGCCATCTCTCCTTCCAACAACCGAGAGCCCCTTACACCGAACTCGCCGAATCGTCCAGAAATTAGTGGGTCACACTCACACTGGTGTGATTTTGGACGTCACATACCCTCTCTTTTTTCTTCGAAACTTGGCCTTTTTCATCTTGGTTAGTGGCAGCACGCAAGCTAGTATAAATACATGTGTCTTCATTACAACCTGCTGCCATGTACAGGTGCCTTAATTTCATCATATGCCCTTTTGTTTTCCTTTTCCTCATGGCATGTCTATAGAAACATATAATCCATGAGACAATAGGATCCAAGATCTCGTTAGTGCTCTCTCAAAAGGAAAATGGGAAAATGAAAATAAAAAAATAACCAAAATGGTAAAAAATGGAGAAGCGAACTGAGGAATACAAATAATACTTGAGCCCAGGATTGGGACTTCTAATAAGATACATTCCTAATCTTGCCATATGAAGGTCCTAATGAGAACTCGTGCATGTATGGGTCACACAAGTCACACACATAAGGTAATAAGAATCAAAAATAAAAATAGCGGCAGCAACAGACAAGAACACACAAGTCACACATGTACGGTAATAAGAAATTAAGAACTCCCATATGTAAAGAGTTCTATCTCGCACATATGAGATAGTGGGGACTTGCACATGAAATAGAACATGTTAGAAGGCAACTTAGATATGCTGGTTAGATTCATTTCATTTTTTCTATATAATGGGATTTAAAAAAATGCAGTTAAACTTGTTAGGGAACAACCAAGAATCTGAGCTAGGCCCATTTCATATTGGTCAACTTATTTCGTATGATTGGGGCCCACTTCAAATGAGTTAGGCCCAATTTGCACATGCAAGACAGGACCATTCTCCATGTGTTCTAGGCCCACAATGGTGACTTGAGTGAAATCCGATCTGGCACTGGTTTTAGTTGCTCCAATTGTTGGCAAGCCAACTCACTGACTTGGTCAGACAGTTCCCAACCCGAGTTTCATTGTTGGCTTAAGAATTCCAAGTTATTGAAAGTTACTCAAGATGTTATAATCTGTATCCCATGAGGGCAAGGGCTGTAATAATGAAAGGTAAGTACTCACACATCCACAACCTACACGTATCTTACTATCAGTGCTACAGCTAACGATTGATCCCTAATTATTTATGTAAAAAAAAGGTACCTCATCATCAATTGAGCTACCAGCCGATGTCCAAAGTTGCAAATATTCTCTAACCTAATATCTATAAATCCATCAGTATGACCCCAAGAAGCCGTCGTCCATAAAACATCAAATTCTGAGTGAAGGTTATTGGCGAGATCCTTTAAAATGGATTAATATAATCAATCTTAACGCTATGTATGCAAACAATCTACTATGCAGCGGAAATAAATCAAATAAAAGAACACACCACAAGAAGACAAAGTTTTTACGTGGAAACCCAAACCGGGGAAAAACCACAACCGAAGATCAAGCACTATGAATTATACTACAATTATAAGAGATATACTTACAACCCTCATCTGATATGGCATAACTTAAGACCTTGTGATCCCTTGCACAGTACCCTGCTGCAATAACTTCCTACCGTTCTTCGTCACAGAATTAATCACCTAGACACCTTCTAGATGGTGCACTTGACTCCCTAGAAAAATTTTGTATGCTTAAAAGATGATCTTCTACAAAGAGATGTAGAAGAAAAGAATCTTTAAAGCAAAACTTTAGCCTTTCAACTCTCCAATGAAAACTCTAGAGGAGATGATCTCCAAAATATATTATCCACTTAGAACAATGTAACACTCCGACCTAATTTGATCTGGATTAGCGGCTAATTCCAGATGACTTGGTTGCTAATTGTGTTTTGCTAGTGTTTTTGTTTGGTTTCGGGTTATGGATAGGTAATTGGGTTGAGTTTGACCTGGTTTAGGTAGACATAAGCCATTTTTCGTAATATTTGATTTTGTTCAATGTCGTCATTCATGCATCATCTTGGCTTCAACATGTGTCTTTTGGTATGCTTGTTGATTCCCGTAACTACGTCGTTTACCAAATATGTCAATTGTTTCCGTTAGACCCGCCAATGACTCAAACTAAAAATAGTTTGAATGCTTGGACTTTATTGTAAATTGGCCTTATGTTTATCTTTATAAGTCCACCGACCTGCTCCTTCTCTCTTACTGTTCTGTCTCTCTCTCCCTTGAGGCTTCTTCTTCTCATTCCTCCTTTCTTTCTGTCGAGCAAGTCAGGGAGAGCTATGCATGTCCAGGTTTGGTCCCTCAGTCATGTGTGGTTAAAGGTAAGCTCTAGTCTTCCTCACACCTTTTCTTCTTCTCTTCTTCTCATTGCTTTCCAGACAGATAGCCACAGTGTCATGCACTCACGTTCCTCTCTCGTTTCTTCTCCTTTTGCATGCATGGTGTCTAGGAGCATGCTAGAACGTGAATTGAGCCCAAAGACAACAAAGAGTATGTTTGACCCCATTTGAAGGCAAGTATAAGTATAACTTGGCTAAACCATGTGGGTATGTGTTTGATTTGGATTAAGTTGAGTATTCTTGCTTATGAATGACGTTTACAGCCCATCTTGTGTTCGTTTCCCTCTATTACATGCGATTTCGTCAGTTTGGATATGTTTCAGTGTTTCTGTAATCAGTGCAGAAAATGCTTCGTGTGTATCACGGCTAACTCGTAATTCACCTTCGGCTTAAAGTCCAGAGAGGGAAAAACCCAGTTTTCTTCTACGGCCAGGTCACGGCTAAGCCGTGTAATGGACTACGGCTGAGCTGTAGCTCAGCCATGACCCAGCTGTAGATCAGTACAGGGTGGCTTTTTCTAGATTAACTGAAAGTAAGCAATTGACAGACCTTCTACAGCCCAGCCACGGCTAAGCCGTAGAACAGCACACAGCTAAGCCGTAGAGCAAAATACGGGTGAACCGTAATTGCGGATGAATAGTAAAGGGAACCACGATGGAGCTGCAGTGCATATTACGGCTTAGCCGTAATATGCCTACGGCTAAGCCGTATGCTTCCCCACGGTTAAGCCGTACTACCCCTAAGCAATGTCTAAAAACTGGGTAGGACTAAGGAAGAGACTGATATGGCCTTCATGATAGCATGTAGATCACCTAGACTTGCCCGATAGTATGAATGTATGACATAAATGATCTCGAAGGCTGCGATTCATTCATGCACGTTATCCGGTTGTTTAGCACCTCCCCATGGGTGTTGGTTTAAGGGACTTCGGTGCACATTCCAGATACACTGCAACACTAGACAATGGTGCATCGGACAACTTAAAACTAAATCATCATGCACGGTTAGAAACACTGGATAACTAGAATATTATTGGCTAGTAAAAGAGCGTGATTCCTGAAAGAGAATCTAATTTGCATTGCATCTTGGCTTCGGTCTTTGCCCTCTTACACGCGTTCTGCGATGGGGCACACGATTGGATATTCCTAGCTCTGTCCATGATTAATCTCAGGTGGAACAGTAGTCTTGCATGTTCGATATTACTATTTGATACACATGAGTTGAGATGCCTTCATCCTTGGTTATCCTAATGCTTTCTACTCTGTTGGTCTCCATTATATTGTTTGATCTGCTAAGGTTGATGTGGTTGTTGATTAGTTAAACTCGTATAACCTCTTGCATCAATTTGATATATGCTTAACAAGACATACACGTTACGTTCTGATAAGATATACATGTTAAACTATACACGTAATGATATGCACGTTATGATATGCATGTTCTTATATTGGTTGACTCGATATGGTCCAGCACTACTGAGCCTCAGCCTTAGGATCCCGACGGGGTGATTTTGGTATAGTTGGCATGGCCTTATTGCAGAAGGAAACGTCTTGGGGAATCCGGACCCCAAGAAACAGAGACCCATCTGGCCCATGGTGTTCTCTGTACGGATATAAGATCCCTATTTGGGAGCATTTGGCCTACGTAGTAGCCACCTAGTATGTACATGTTATGTTATGTACACATTGATTCAAAAAGCATATGTTAATTTGAATGCACAACTGCCTAGACTACTAAATTGAAATGTTATGATTATTCATGTCTTTTATTCTATTAGAGACCACACGTGTTAACTTGTTACTACTTATACTTCGCTGAATCATTATATTCACAGATTGTCCTTGGTGTTGCAGGCTCAGGTACCCCGACCGAGTTCTTGTCTGTCATTCAGTTGCTTGGGAGACTTCAGTGGTCTCTTCAAGGTTTGCGAAGAGTACGACATTATCATATTTGCATATTGCCTTCTTTTCTGTCATTGCTGTTAGTCATGTTCTGTATCTTTGTGATTGGATTCTGTTTGTATATTTCCGACCTGTATGCACCGGTTGGATATCATTCCGTTGATTGTCCTATATGTTTCGTGTTTCGGTTTGATACCTACAGCTTCCGCGTACATGTTTGCACGTATGATTTTCCCTTGTGCGTGTGCATCTAGACTGGGTCTAAGTGCATATGCACGGGAGTATGTGTGTCACTGGTTAGATTTTGACTAACCCCCGATCGCTTGGGCTCGGGTCGTGACAAACAATGAGATCCCTATCTTAGGGTTGAGAGAGAACCCATTTTTATAACCCTAAATTCGTGCCTCATAAGTATATTTCAATCAGAAACGAGTTTGGCATGAAACAAGCAAGTTCCTCTTCAAATCGGATTGAGAAATCATAAGTCTGCGAACTTTTTTGCACCTATTCGATCAATCGGATTAATGGTCCGATCAGTCAAATTAAAATTCTGTCCAGGTAAAATTTCAGTATATTTTTCTGCAAACTTTTCGAGGCCATAACTTTTTCATTTTTAACTCTGACTGAAGAAATTTTGGGCTCTACAAATATTTACTCAAAACGAGCTTTCCAACAGTAGATCGCTTGCTCATATCTGACTCTTGGTTTTGAGATATGACCTTTTTAAACCGTATTGTCTATTGTCACGCCCGATCTCAGGAATTTGGGGATTCGAATGGGACCCCAGGGTGTGGATACGTAATCCCATAAAAGTCCGTGCCCTGAAGGATTAGGCACGAATTCCTACAAGGGAGATTCCACAGGAACGTGTGAGGAATATCAACACAGGTAGGAATATAACTCATCATAAATGGGCTCCTGCAAAATACTCTGTAAGAATCAAGAGCAATAAGAAAATATCCTTTTTTCATGCTTAGATAGATATATATATACATATCAGTGTTAAAGTCGTTTAATCACATTTCATGCCACCCAACTACTACTTAAGAAGTTAGATACAAAAGTCCAATAAGCGCTTTCCCCAATTGAAGACCAGAATGTGACTGTAACACCTCCTAAATTGACGCACTCCGTAGGATGACTAATAAAAGACGTCGCCATCCTTCCATTCATCTATACCCCGAGGTACCGTTGGGGCACTCTCCGGGGGCGTGTCAACACCCAAGTTGGAACCGGGTTCTGTACCTGCAATACCAAGGGTAACACTGTTAACACGACGATTAAGTAAGTATTGAGGCATATGAAGCAAGTATAACATGTTATATCAAATGAACCTAACAGTATACACTAATTAAAGGAAGCAATGAATGTTTACCAGACAAATGGTGCATGAATGACAATAGATGAGGAATTACAATTAGACATCATACATACTGAATGGCAACCACGATGCTCTATTCTCCCGAAAGGGAGCATACATATGGGTCGCTAGGGGATCAAGCTAGCCTCCCGAGGAGCGTCAACAACTCCTCCGTAAACTACTGCAGTAGTGACATACATATACCCAAAGGGCACAAGCTAAGTGGTGCCGACTCCGATTCAATCAACTAGTCATAACATATATAAGGAATAGTTACTCATGAAGGCAGACGAATAATTAAGCAAAGCATATGCATATGGGCTACAAAGGCCCGAACCTCGGCTACACCCTTGGCTAGCAAGCACACACTTAGTAGAAGCTCTACCTTGTCAGACACGCACTCATTATAAGCTTAAGTCTGAATTGCCTCAGGTTTTGCTCGAGGAAGTGAATTCGATAACAAATCATTTCGAAGGTAATCTGTCATAGCAATATGAATGCATTCAAATTGAGTGAGTATCCAAGAATCATTAATCCCCTTATATTATGTAACCCACGATCCCCAAGACATTCAACACGATGTACTAATAAAATGTTCGGTGTCGTTGTATTACCACATCTTGGTATCACCTCATATGCAGACAGGACACCCCTTCTTATGCCAACATCCATAACTTTTCATTGGGAGATCATCCGGAATCATTCATTCTCTCCAACATAGGCTACCATTGGGCCAGTGTGGTGGTATGGGAGGTGCTAATACTAAGGCCCTACAACTCATTGAGGGTTCCTAATATCCTACATTCACTGGGTTCTTACAGCTTAGCCGTATACAACGCTACGGCTTAGCCGAGTAATTCATGTTTCCTCTAATAGTATAGAGGCATTTATGGCTTAGCCGTATATTAGCCTACAGCTGGGTTACGGTCGGGTTACGACTGAGCCGTAAGGCATTACACAATGTAGCCGTGTGCAAGCCGTAGAAGAAAATGGGTTTCTTGAGCTCTCTGGAAAGTCCACAGTAAGGAAGTTTACGGTTTGGGTACGGGCGGGGCACGGCTTAGTCATAGTACATTTCACAGTGGAGCCGTGGTAAGCCGTAGTACAAAAGTCAATTTTGTTGCTCTTGGGACTTTGAGCCGTAAGCACTCACAGCTTAGCCGTAGCTTCGCCGTAAGATTCAGAAACCTGAAGTTAGTTCTGTAGCTTAGTTTACTTACGAAATCCATACAGAATTGACTTGTGGAAAATTTCTATGGCTCAACTAGAGTGTCCTTGAGAGTGTTCTATACTCACACACCCTCTTATTTCATTTCTATCACTCTAACTCGATTCATACCTCATTGGCACCCAAGTAAAACAGTGAGAAAGGACTGAAATTGGGAAAATTGAAAGAACTAACTCAATATGCAATGACTTATTCACACATGCAACAAATATAAACTCAAATACTTGCCTCTTAACAGTGTTTGCCCTTTCCTAAGTCCTTCTTGTTGTGTGGCTAAGGGAAAACCTCCAAGGAGAAGTGGGTTCTCTACATGGCAACATATAAATGGTGAAGGTAATGCATTAATGCGTGCATGTCATAGCTTGGAGTCTTCTTGACTCCAACAAGCCTTAATGTATGGAATGAGAGTAAAACCATCACCTTAGTGAGCTGTAGCTTGAAGAGGAGGTACTTCTCAATGAAGGAAATACTCGTATGAAGAAAAGGAAGGTGGGTGAGGACTCTCCCTAGCACATGCAAGACTCTCAATCCTAATAGCACCTCAATTTGCAAGTGGAAAGGAAGAGACTCTGAAGAAGAGAAAGGACTCCAGCAACAAGAATGGAAGAAAGCTGCAGGGAACGTTGAGTTCCCTTTTAAAACTCAAGTTTTCCTGCATTTCACATGCAAGTCCAAGCTTTTTCATGAAATTACAGTTTTAGTAGAATGGACCTCAGTTGGCCCAAAACAAGTTCGGATTAAGTCAAGCCCAACATGAAAGATGATTTACACGAAAGGCAATGGACAAGGTGTTCATAAGAGATAAGAGCAATTTACAAAAAGATCCTTGACTACTTAAGTATGGTCCGAACTCTGCCCAACTACTTATCCAAGGCTTAAACCCAATAGTTTCATGTTAAACTAACCTCAACAAGGCTTAATTAACATAAAACAAGATTAATTAATGTAACTAAGATTAGTGGGGATTCGGGACCTTACATCTATAAAAAACCACTCCAAGTCATCGCTTTTTCTTCGATGTTTTCACTTCAGTACATCCGGTGACTCAAACCATTATCTATACTTAAAGATATATAAAATACAACACCAATGGTCTGAAGTTTTATCCAACCCATAAATTGGTCAATACAAAAATCCTTACAATCTCCACTTTTGGCAATTCATGGACAAAACTTCATATACAATTAATCTACTAAAAAAAACTAAAAATACATTAAGTAAAGTGAACTAGCAAAAATTTTACCCATCAGCTTTTCACCAATTACAAAAAAACCATCTTCAACTCCATCTATCTTCAGACTTCGCAAAAATTCTCCATTCTCCCCTTTTTTGTCCATAATTGACAATGCTAACGATCATCATGTAGAAAATTTGTCAACTTAGATATAGTAGTAACTCTCCCTTATTACAACTCCTCTTTAATTGTATCTTCGTAGCAACACTGGAGGTGGGAGCTTGACTATCTTGATCAGGGTTTTCTCTTATTTAGTTTAATCTTTTAGCACTTTGTGAGCAATTTCTTCTAGCAAGTCAAACTCAGATTTAAGCATCTTCTTTCCAGATTTCTTATCTTTTAGCATAGATGGCTTTATCATATATGTGCCTCCTTGATTGAATCTCATTCTAGTCATTTATTGGGATCAAACATAGCAAATTAGTGTAACCTGCTCTCATACCACTTGAAGGTTTTTGGAGATATCCTGTATAATGGATGAATATAATCAATCTCAATGCTATGTATGCAAACAATCAACTATGCAACAAAAATGAATCAAACAAAAGCACACATCATAAGAAGACACAGTGTTTACGTGGAAACCCAAACCGGGAAAAACCACGACCAAAGATTAAGCACTATGATTTATACTATAGTTATAAGACATATACTTACAACCCTTGTCCAATATGGCAAAACCTAAGACCTTATGATCCCTTGCATAGCTGCAACGACTCTCTATCGTTCTCTATAACAGATTCAATCACCTAGACACCTTTTAAATGGTACACTTGACTATGTAGAATAATCTTCTATACTTAGAAGATGATCTTCTACAAAGAGATATAGAAGACAAAAATATCTAGAATAGAACTTTAGCTTTTCAACTCTCCAGTGAAAACTCTAGAGGAGATGATCTCCAAAATATATTCCTTACTTAGAACAATGAGATCTTTGTCTAAGGGTTAAGAGAGAACCTCTTTTTATAACTCCAAATTCATGCCTCATAAGTATATTTTAATTAGAAAAGAATTTGGCATAAAACAGGCAAGTTCCTCTTCAAATAAGATTAAAAAATCGCAAGTCGATGACCTTTATGTACCTATCCGATCGATCGGATTAATGGACCAATCAGTCGAACTAAAATTCTGTGAAATGTCAGAACATTTTTCTGCAAGCTTTTCAAGGCCATAATTTTCTCATTTTTAGTTCTGATTAAGGCAATCTTGAGCTCTACAATTATCTACTTGAAAAATGAGCTTTTTAATGGTAGGTCGTTTGCCCATATCCAACGTTCGATTTGTAAGATATGAGCTTTTTAAACCATATTATCCCTAAAAAATAACTTCAATTTATTGCTCTTCCTTCAATTTCTTCACTTCAGTGTATCCAGCAACTCAAACTATTGTCCATACTTAAAAGATATATAAAATACAACACCAGTAGTCTCAAGTTTTATCCAACCCATGAATTCGCCAACACAAAAATCCTTACACTGAGTATACTTTGCAACTATGCCGCATCAATTTACACTTTTTTTTTAATTGAAACAAGCTATTAGCAATCTAATAACTGCATGATGACAACCAGAACAATAATGTGATTGAATTAGTTACCAAGGTTATAAAATACATATATAATATGATGGATGATTAACGATTTACATATATATATATATATAGTTAAAAGCTACAACATCACTTGGATTTGGATGAGGTCAAGTTGTAGTTGATGGTCCCACAATAGACATTCAGCTGTAGGGAGAATGAGAGAGAATGGGGTCATCATTGGGCAAGAGCTGGCCAGTGTTGATAGCAGTGAAGACCATCAGACCCAGAGAGACGAGAACTGAGAAGGCCAGCAGCACTAGCATCAGGGCATAGGCCACGCGACCCTTCACCTCCTGGGCATACTCAATAGAGGCCAGTGCCAAGACACTTAAAGGGAAGGAGTATGCCCACCAAGCTACATGAAACCTCTGCATTGATCTCTTGAATAGGGCTGGCCTTGTTACCTGTATTTTAAGGAACAGACACCAAAGACCTGTGTTAGGAATTGGGCTTTACCTGTTTGGTTTTACCATTACTATGTAAATGTGGACAAGGTGATTGAGTAACTAGTAAATGTACCCTATTGGCCCTCTTTGACTCCGCGGAAAGGTAGTCTTCTAAGTGGACCCCATTTCTTATCAGGGTAGAGTTTTGAGCCATTGAGCTTTTTAGTTTCGAGTCAACTCTGCAGTAAAGTGCACCAATGCTAGCCAGGCCGGACCAATGCGTAGTGCTCCACTCAAGCCATTTAACCAGAGAGAAGGTGGTGTTAGGGGTGTTGATGGGTTGGGTTTAGCTAAGATGAAGGTTTGCTCAAGCATGACCTTTCTATTTAATGGGCCTCTATTAGGCAGGGTTCGGGGCCTGAAAGTCAGGCCTAGGCGTCGCCTTCCCCATTTAAAATATTTTTAACTCCTTCATAGTAAAAAACCAAAAAAACCAAAAAAAAAAAAAAAAGGGGGGGGTCAGGTGGGAGAGGGATCACGTTTAAGCATTGATATGCCAAGCCAACTCTGTTTAACTATCGAGCATACAAGTTACGCCCAGGTCCAGCGCACCTGCACAATGGAGTGCAAATCTAGCTGGATGCGTGGTTGTCTTTGGTCATTAATCATTATTAACACTTAGTGGCCGGGGTTGCTTATTCTCTTTGTCGAATAATTCTCTTTGTCGAATAATATTTCAAGAACAATCCCCTCTTAGTCTCAATCACTGACACCAAAAGCATCTGAATGCTCTCTTCGGAGGCATCCGATAAAATTGGAACAAACAAGCATATGAATGGCCATGCCATATTCCAACTCAAAACAGTAAATAGCTTGATCGACCTCTTCAAGAAACTTATTCATGAGGGTTGATCCAATCATGCTTCTTGCCACTCAACCAATAGAATGGGTGGGGCACACATATTCTACCATTTGGATGGTAGGCCACATTCTTGAGAGAGAGAAAATCAGGACAAAGAGAAGTGTGACCCACGTAGTAATGGCGAAATAGTCTACCAATAGTGAAGGAGAAGGTCGCAAAAACTTTAAAAGCCAATGGTGTATTCCAGATTTTGTCCATACCCATATTCATCAATAAAAAACAACTAAAATTCTAGCAGAAGAAAAGAAAAGAATGTTTTTTTTTAAAAACAGAATTCATGGTTTTCTCAGAAGATTGCATGATAACAAACCACATTTCAAAACTGTCGGTGAACTTAAGGATGACCTAGTGGTAAAGGCTCCTACTATCATCCCATCCCACCCACCACCAGGGATGAATCCATGGTGGGCGGCTTTACTACTCTTCAATTTGGCCACTGAGCGAAGTAAAAAATACATTAAAAAATTATAGTTAGGACTCTTTTTTGAAACTGATTTACTAATTTTCTATGTAAGTCATTACCTCCATTAATCCATTTCTTTCTACACACATTATACTTACCAAACATGCCAAGAGGAACAAGGAAATATAAAACAGCATCTTCGAAGACACGTCGAAAGTCCCACAGATGGAGTGCCAGGCCAAGCTCGCCATACTGGGTGCCGCAATGAACAGGAAGAATACAGGCCTCAGCATCACCGGCAGCTGGTGGCTGCCTGAAAACCGCTGGTAAAGCGTTACAAACAGCACTAGATAGTGAGACATCCCCAGTGAGAACATGAACACTGCAATCTCCTTCCACCCCATTTTGGCCGCTGCTTGGGCCCCCACCAAATTCCCGATAATCGAAAGCTGGCTCGTCGGATTGGCCACCGTCGAGAGGAACCTCTTCCCTTTGGTGAACCACTGGCCGTAGATCTTCGCGTCGAGCGTGATAATTGGAAGAGCAAAGACCCACCAAAGGACTACATAGTGGGGTTCTTTTGGATCGATTAAGGGCAAGGATTGGAGGAGGAGGAGCCATGAAATCCAGGGCGCGAAGAGGTAGTTGATGCCCACATGGTGCAAGAACTCCTTTTTGACCATGTGGAAGTGGAAGAAGCATCTGAGAAGGTAGAGGAGAGAGAGGAAGATGAGAACGAAGAGAGAGATAGACCAGAGGAGGAGGAAAGCTGTGGAGGAGAGGATTCGGTGAGCCGGGCGGAAGGCGTGAGCATCTTCTGTGAGTTCAATGACGGTCTTCCAGAGCAAGGCCTGGCCACAGAGAGAGAGGCATATGCGGAAATAACCCGCGTGAAATCTGGCTAAGAGAGGAGGATTTGAACCCATTGGGTGCACGTTGGGGATAGAATCTGGTTTGGGTTGTGATGGGGGAAGTGAGACGTCGACGGTTAGTTGGATTTGGTGGTGGGGTTGCTTATCTTCCATTTATGGAAATGTATGTTTGTGGGATAGTAGTGGAGAGGGGAGGAATGAACTTCTTCTTCTTCTTCTTCTTCTTCTTATAGATGAAGATACACAAGTATATGTTTGTGAAAGAGTAGTGGACAGCGGAGGAAAGAAATTGTTTTTCTTCTTCTTCTTCTTCTTCTTCTTCTTCTTCTTCTTCCCTCTTATGCTTGTTACAGATGAATTCACCCGAAAGGGTGATGTATAGATTTAGAAGAGCAAAAAGAGGGTGTATATTTATGAACTGGCTATCCAATGGGCCCTATGTACAACTTGTGGACTGGGGTAAGGCCCACTTCACGGTCCATTCAAATGGACAACACACAACCCTGCACCCCCTTAAACCCGTCCCTTGAGTTTGGGTCCAAACCAAATAGATTGAACCATTAGATTGACTGTACATCCAAATGGACTATACACCATATGAACTTGTGGGGCTCAGATAGATATGATAGAGGTAATGGATGAGGCTAACTTTTTGCATAGAAAAGGGGGTCGAGGAAGATATCTTTCGATCCCCCTAATCCCAGTCCCAAGGAGATCTTTCGAGTCGCCTCATCCGAGTCCCAAGAGGAGACCCAAGTGGGCCCCACATTGAGGTGCTTATGGTCATACAATGCATGCGTCCCACACTGGATAACCACTCTCATATATTTATATTTATTTATATAGGGTTATTTTCCTATGCAAATTGTCCTCATGGGCAGTCCGTGGGAACTCTTTTGTGGGGCCCACTATGGACTCCATCAAAGGATGAGACTCAGGGGGAATGGAAAGATCCAAGCAAGACTACCACAGATATTAAGTTTAGCCCCAATTACATATTCCTAACCCTTATCCTTGGCCCACAAGTCTAGTCTATTCGAATGAGTGTACAATCGATCCAATAGTCCAATCCATTCAAATGTATGACAAACTTGGGGCATGTCTCTATCAGGAGTCCCTGTCCATTATAAGGTTTGAATTGGGTAATGATGGGCTTTACCCATTATTCTCATGGGAAAAATGGGAAAGGTTGTTCTTACTAAAAAAAATGCCCTTTTTTAGCTTATGAGATTTTAATACGTGTCATGAACATCCTTAAAATTACCTAGCCCTTATTTTTTTCGTTGCACTTATAATGTGACAAATTTTTATTGAACATATTGAAAGGAGCATCAACTCCCCTTTTTTTAATAAAGAGTTTTTGAGAAGTCCTCATATTTATAGAGAGAGGAGGGGAGAGATAGATATATATAAAGAGAGAGAGAGGAAGTGTGGGAGTGGAGGGTTTTTTTTGTTTTTTTTTTTTTAATCTTACTCCTGCTGGAAATGCAGCTGATCGGTCATGCCTTTTTGGACTTTTTTGATTTTTAGAGTGGGGACCATTATGAAAGTCTCACTAGTCATGATGGCTCAATGAGTCAACCAACAAACGAGTTGCAAAAAGCATCTACGAGCAAGAGGAGATCACCCATGTCTAGGCATGAGCCATTTTCATTAAAATCCAAAAAAATCAGAATAGAAAGGAGATAGTGTACTAGAAAGCTCATAGCCCATGGACATACCCTTTATGGTGAACCATGTAAAATCAATCTATTATGGTTACCCACTTTTTCTTGTTCTCTATGTGGTGCATGGTTTGTGATTATTTGCCCAAACCCAATCCAACAATGGGTATCAATGCGAGGTTGAGTTCTTCGGATTCAAAGCGAATTTGAAATCCTCAGGATCACTCACGATTTCCTAGGGCTTGGAGTTGTGTTGCGTGCTATGTGGTTGAGATTTGAAGACTTGGTTAATAAAGAAGATTGGTAATTTGATGGCTAGATAGTAAGTTGTTTAAAAATCGATATCACTCAAACTCTTCAATGAATTCAAACCTCAAGTTTGAGGTAGACTGTGAAGCAGGTGAACTTTGCCTAAAGTTAAAGTGCTAGTTTAACAAATTAGAGCATTAAAGAATAAAGCCGGCACCATTGGTGTAGGGATGTGCAATTTAACAAGGTACGAGAATACGAAGACATAGCTAAGCATCTTCAAGGTATCTCAAAGATTAACGGAATTCAAGCCGATGTGGAGATACTGGGGTTTATGTCTTATATTTCAGTGTGACCGAGTTGGTTCATTAGGTTCACCAATGATCTGGTCTAGGGTCATGGGCATTTTGGTGAAGGTACCAAAGCTTTCTTGAGAACTAAGAAAGGATTTCTTGGATGCAAAAAAAGTGGAGACTATATATGGATGTAATCTACTCTAGACTTAGTGTGAGTGTGAGAGAGGTGAGAGCTTTCTCCCCATACTTTGAAGATTGACCAACCACGTGTGGCATGGGAATGCGAGAGCAAGATTGAGACCTATGAAGAGTGAGTAGGCTCAATGTTAGAGAGTTTAGAATTCTTGCAACTAAGTTGCCCAATTTCTTCTTAGCGAAATTGAGTAAAAAGCTCATAATACGTAAACATAGCCTGTGTGGTGAACCACCTAAAATCTAAGTGTTGTGGTTGCAAGCTTTTTCTTCTTTTCAATGTGGCGCATGGTTTGTGATTGTTTTTCCTAACCCGATCCAACAATTTTTAATCTCCAGATCCTCCCTTTTTAATTGTGAATGAGCTATGTACATGAAACCTCTTAAAGGATCAAAACAACGGTCAGTGAAAATTAGAGTCCTCTCTCTCTTCTCTCTTTCTCTCTCTATGTTTCCGAACGCCAAACTAAGTTATGCTCTCACATGGCTACCCAGAGTTTGATCCTGAGCAGTCACCTTCCCTCACTAGAGGGCCTTGTCATCTCACCCAAGGCCTATCCACTTCCATCTCCCAAGGCCATCACAACCTCTCCGAATTTGTCTACCTACATCAACATTCATCAAAAACAACGGTACAAGGACTGTCATTTTGACATCGAAAACCAATGCCCCAAACCATCATAAGATTTTAAGTCATTTTTTTTAAAAGACGGTCATGAACTATCAAGAAATTCGCAAACAAATGATAGCCGTAAATTGTCACTATTAAATGACCGCCATAGGTCATCGTTTTTGGATAAAACGACACTGATTTTTATGATAGCAATGTATCCTCTCCCAAGTGGTGTCCCATGCCCCTATAGTTGGGATACCAAAATGAAAAAAATAAAATAAAAAAAAATCAATTAGTGGCGACCAACTTAAAATTGTTCAAATGCATTATTAATTTCCTATCGTTGACACTGATCTGACTTCAACTTCAACAACCACAAAGAAAAAAGGAAAAACAATGAAGATGTTTCAAAAATGTCAAGTCAATTGTGATTTAATTGGATTTAATATGGCAGCTCAGTCATTTTTGGGGGCATAAAGTAGAGATTCTATACATATATATTACAAAGAATGTTCCAAAGTAAACTCCATATTGTTTATATGCATTCTAACTTGTAAGGCTCACTTAGATATATGTTTATACGTAAGAGTAGGGTAGATGAAAGGATCTCCTCCCTAAAAATTCAACTCTAGCAGATTATCTTAACCCTTGATTTAATAACCTTAAAATTTAACAATGTCTTAAAAGTATATATATATTTAGATTTAATCCAATTTTTAATACATTCTTTTTAGACTCAATCCAATTAGTATGAGTGAAGGTTTAATAAGTGTAAAAATAGGCCTATACTAGATCATGGGATAACAAAAATTATGAAGGAGCTGCACTCATTAAATGGCAGGCCCAAGTGTGCCCCATAGATTTATAAGGGGAGAATTTTCATATATTACATAGTAGAGATTTTGAACTAAAAAAAATGAAAAAATTTCAAAACAAGCTCTGGTTTTGCCCATATTTCAAAATAGGACAAAAAAAACTTGTATTCGAATTGAAGGCTTTAGTATTCCATTTAGATTTCAGGATAACCGGTGAGAAATTGAATTTTTTTATGAGCTCTTGTTCTTTTTTTTTTAAATACCAAAAATGCCAATTGGCCCTTTCCTCTTCGTCTCCCAACTACCATAGTGGTCAGTATGAAATTTTCAAAGATTGAATTTAGATCGCTGAGGTTTTGAGCGTGGTCGAAATCTCTCAGTGGAGATCGGAGTTGATCTCTCGAATAACCACAGACAGATCGGAGATCCGAAAAAGCAGACAGGGACTGGTTGAGTATCCCGGATCATGCAAAGAGATCAGAGTAGGTTCTGATCAAGGTGGAACACATCAAGTTTGGATTTCTTGTAGATTTCTGATTTTTAATGAGAGATGAAAACGATAACAAGAAGGTGAGAAGCAGATAGACAGAGATCTTGATTTGCATGTTGATTTTGATTTCTTCATCTTTTCTTTTGGGGCAGTGGGTAGGGATTTGACTGAAACGAATGGCCTTTTTTATGTGCTTGTTTCGAACATCATTGTCTATTTGTGGGTGATTTCACCAATTTTTGAGTTGTTTCTTTTCAATCTTTTTCATTCTCTTATAAGTAATATCTCAAGCCTGTGATTTGTTTTCTTCTTATCATTTTCTTGGATATGTGGGTCATGCCATTTGTTCAATTTTTTAGTCTGGATGGGTCTTTGGCAAGTGATTAAATGGGGGCATTAAAATACAATTGGTTTATTACTCTCTCTTTCCTGTTCATAGTTTCTTATATAGATAATAAATTTTAGTTTCTTATATAGATAATATATTTTTTTGCTAAAAGAAACTATAATTTCTTATTAATGAAAGGAATTAGTTTACTAAAATAATCAGTTTGTAAACCATAATTTCATTTTCTCCAGATAGTCCCTGCCTTTTTTTTAATTCCTTTTAAAATCTTCTTCCCTACTTTAAATCTATTCTACATTTATATGTTTTTTTTTATTGAAATGACATGTTACCATTGTGGGGTGAGAGAGAATTTAGCCCTGAGAAAGGATGAATGAGGGAAGTAGCATAAGGGGAGTGACGTAGTATATTTACGTTTTAGTCCATGTTATTTTTACTTCATTTATTTCTGTTTGTTGTTTTTGCAATATTGGTCTGCCTTACTTGTGCTATTTGTCGGTTTCTTCTACTGTGTTCTTCCTTCAAGAATGAGATTTTTAATTTGAGCTGCGGTGAGCCTCTACTATAACTTCAAGGTACTCCTTGCTGACCAGTTAGGCGGCCTACCAAAATAAAAAATGTTCCAAACTATTGATGAATAATAATGTTGAAAAAATGGGCTGTAAACTTTGGTTTTTGGGTAACTTTGGAACATAGTAAGTGCAGATCCCACGCATCTTTTGAACAGATCTAAGTATTAATGTGTTCTCCTACATGATGAGAATAACAACAAACTATTGTTTAGTTAAAAACTATTTAAGAAGTGAATGAGAAATCAACTCCAAGAGCGAGTAATTGAAGTTGCTTTGTGTTGGCAATGAAAAAAGGAAGTCTCACATTGCTAGTTTACTAAAGGTGTATATTGTTTATATACCTTTAATTGGCTTATGAGATTTGGGCCCCAAAGGGCACCATATTTTTTCCCAAGGGCGGGTCAAGTTGGGTTGATCATGAGCCTCAATTTAAAGCCATCTCATTTCTATATTTGGGCATCAATCAAATTTCTTCAGCATTCATTATTGAAGTGACTAATTGAAGTTGCTTTGTGTTGGCAATGAAAAGAGGAAGTCCCACATTGTTAGTTTACTAAAGGTATATATGCATTTATATACCTTTAATTTGCTTATGAGATTTGAGCCCCAAGGAACACCCATATTTTATCCCGGATGAAGGACTTACATAACACCACAACCAAATTTCTTCAGCATTCACTCTCTATTTGAGAGAAAAACAACGCAGTTCTATTCGCCGGGCAACACAGATTAAAGTGTTATTTCTAGGTCTCACAAATTATTGTATCTTGAAAGACAAACGTTTGTACACCATAGTGGAGACGAATTTTGTCTTAGTGTTAAACAATAGCCTTGATCTTATTCTATAAGTTCGAATTTATAAGTTTCTTCTTATGTTACTGTGGTTTCTTCTGCATCTGAAACAGTTGTTGTAATCACAATAAGACTTTAAGTCCTTACAATCTTAAGACAAAATCTAACTTGTTTTTGAAGTCTTT
Organism: Sextonia rubra; assembly: GCA_037013555.1. NCBI lineage: Eukaryota > Viridiplantae > Streptophyta > Magnoliopsida > Laurales > Lauraceae > Sextonia > Sextonia rubra. The sequence continues at coordinate 17,827,164 of JASUAD010000016.1, read as the reverse complement.
CCATTATGATTACTAACTTTTGTTTTCACTTTCCAAAAAAAAAGACAGAATTGACTTCATCACTTTTAGTACAAACTGAGTTTGTAAAAGAGTTTTGTTTTCTGTTTTTTGTCTTTTTAAACCAACAAAGTTCTAACTCTGTTGTGATTATAAAACTTTGTTTGAACTGCTCTAACTATATTCAAAACTGTTGATTTTCATTCTTACACTCCATCATCTAAACATTATTTCTATATAATATTGACAAATATCTGAAACTGTTGTATTAAATTAGAATGGCATCTTCAAACGTTATCATTCTTCCTACCCCTGCTATTCAGACCTATGTTTCTGTAAATCATAGGGAGAAGCCTAAAAAATTCAAATGTGCAGACTTTAAGAAATGGCAACAAAAAAATATTGTTTTATCTAACTATCCTGAATTTAGCTAAGTTCCTTTATGAAGAGGCTCCTACTCTCAAAGAGGATGAGAGTGACAGGTAAGTAGTTACTGCAATTGATGCATGGAAGTACTCTAATTTCTTATGTAAGAACTACATTTTGAATGGACTGGATGACACAGAATACAATCTGTATATTTCTATCAAAACTGCAAAAGAGTTGTGGAGCTCTTTGGAAAAGAAGTATAAAACGAAAGATATTGGTAAAAAGAAATTTGTAGACGACCGCTTCCTTGACTTCAAAATGTTGGATTCTAAGATTGTAATCAATCAAGTATAGGATCTTCAAGTCCTACTCCATGAGATTCATGCAGATAGTATGTCTTTAAGTGAATCCTTCCAAGTTGCTACTATAGTTGAAAAACTACCACCAAGTTAGAAAGATCTCAAAAACTACCTAAAGCATAAACGCAAGGAGATGAGTCTTGAAGACTTAATTGTAAGATTAAGAATTGAAGAAGATAACCGTGCATCTGAAAAAAGAAACAAGCCTCACCTAATGGATTCCAAAGCAAATATAGTCAAGCAAATGCACTAGAACATGAAAACCAAGGTGGCAAAAACCAAGATAGTAATCCAAAACGGTTTAAAAGAAAATACTTTGTTTGCGACAAAGTTGCCCATCGTGCAAAGGACTGCCGCAAGTGTAAAGGTCAAGGAACTGCAACCAAGAAGCTTACACAAGCCAATATGACCGAAATGAAGAAACTGTCTATGAATGTTTCTAACATTCGCTTTTCTGATGTGGTGTCTGAAGTAAACCTGGTTGGAAATACTAAGGAATGGTGGGTGGATACAAGTGCTACTCACCATATCTGTGCAGATAAGAATATGTTCTTCTCATATCAAACTGTTGATGGAGAAAAACTGTCCATGGGCAACTCTTCAACTTCTAAAGTTAAAAGTCTAGGAAAGGTGGTGCTGAAAATGACTTCGGGCAAAGAACTCACTTTTAATGACGTAAAACATGTGCTTGACATTCGCAAGAATCTGATCACGCTTAAAATGGTGTGGAAATGTGTAATGAATTCAATATCCAACATTCACGCACTTCAAGCGTTAAAAATAATAAGAATTAACTACAGTTTATCATCAATTTCCTTTTGTTTACATGGGTTATAATGCCCTGACCGCTGAGATGCAGGTTGTTTATATGAGTTTGCAAAGTTTACAGCCCTTCACTCAAGTCTTAAATGTGATCTCAATTTGGAAAATACAAGAAAATGTACACAAAGTGGGAGAAAATGCAAAAAAAAAAAAAAAAAAATGGGGGTGATCGTGACCCACGGTCACTGGCAAACAGTGACTTTATAGTCACTGTTTTGCCTCTGTTTTAGTGCTATTCGTGCTGGTCCTTCTTTCCAACTCTTTTCAAGTGCTAGGACTCCTTTTTATGACTCTTAGGCTGTTAAACAACCATCGAGAAGATCAAATTCAACTATGGAATCGATTGAAAACTGTGTAATTCATCATTCATATTTACGGACTATCTTTTATTCAAGTCCGAAGAGGATATCATAGGAAACCGAAGTTGTGTCATTCTGAACCTATAGCTTTCAAGGAACAGAATGAGGCCCAAAAAGGCTTGTTTACAACCTTTGTAATGGCCAAGAAACCCTCCGAATGAGAAAAACAAAGGTGACAGCGTCATCCTTCAAATAGTCATCAATGTGTGAACATGGTTTGTTCTTTAGCCATCTCCATCTTTTTCTCCTCCTCTGAACCTTCTTGCTCACCTTGGTAACTGAGAAAAGAAGAGGAAAAGGTCATGGAATGCTGCTGTGTGCCTTGCTTTAATGCCTTAGGATGCTTTTTGTTCTTGAAATTCTCTCTGTTCTCTTCCCTCTTTTTCAAATATTATCCTTTTTATAGAGCCCCCCAGGTGTGTTTTGACAGTTCCAGGGAGTTAAGGGGAGTTGTGAGAAGTTACACTTTGAAGAGAAGTGGAGAATAACCATCCAAAACCTCAGGAAGTGTCCTTTAGAGGTCCGTGACTGCAACCAGGGTCACGAACAAGGTCCAATTTCAAGCTTTTGCATTTGTAACCCATTTTCGCCTGTTTGGGGCCTGAACGATATCCAATCGCGACGAAACTTGGAGGGATGCCTCTTGACACTATTTTGAGTGTGTCATAGAAGTTTCAGCTCGTTTTGACCATTTGAAGTTGGTCAATCCCTCGTTGATTGGGCCGCGGTCACGGACAAGGCCCATTTTTGGACTTTTGTATTTGTGAACTGTTTTCGCCTATTTAGGGCCAGAACGATGTTCAATCTTCACAAAACTTGGAGGGATGCTTTTTGGAACTATTTTAAGTGTTTCATAGAAGTTTTAACTCATTTTTATCATCTGAAGTTGGTCAACTTCCTCGTTGATTGGGCAGTGGTCACAGGCAAAGCCCATTTTTGGACTTTTGCATTTGTAAACTGTTTTCACCTGTTCGGGGCCCGAACGATGTCCAATCTTCACGAAACTTGGAGGGATGCTTCTTGGCACTATTTTAAATGTTTCATTGAAGTTTTAGATCGTATGAAGTTGGTCAACTCCCTCATTGATTGGGCCACGACCAAGGACAAGGCCCATTTTTTGACTTTTGCATTTGTAAATTGTTTTCACCTATTCGGGCCCGAACGATGTCCAATCTTCATGAAACTTCGAGGAATGCTTTTTGTCACTATTTCGAGTGTGTCATAGAAGTTTCAATTTGTTTGACTATCTGAAGTTGGTCAACTCCCTCGTTGATTAGGCCGCGGTCACGGACAAGACCCATTTTTGAACTTTTGCATTTATGACCTATTTTCACTTATTTGGGGCCTAAACAATGTCCAATCTTCATGAAACTTAGAGGGATGGTTCTTGATACTATTTTGAGCATGTCATAAAGTTTTCAGCTAGATTTGACCTTCTAAAGTTGGTCAACTCCCTTCTTTATCAGGCAACGGTCACTCCCAAGGCCCATTTTTAGACTTTTGCATATGTGACTCGTTTTCACCTGTTTATAGCACGAACAATGTACAATCTTCACGAAACTTGGAGGAATGATTCTTAACACTATTTTGAGTGTGTCATATAAGTTTTGGCTCGATTTGACCTTCTGAAGTTGGTCAACTCCCCTGTTGACTTTTCATGAAAATGGGCCCTTGTTTCAGCTGCTTAACTCCCAAATGAGCTTGGTTTGATTTGAAACTTGGAGGGATTGATGTCAGGAGTATCTTAGAGTGTCCATCTAAATTTCATGCATTTTGGATTTGGAGAAGTGGGACTTCGAATAGTGACCTATTTGTTGCATGTTCCAAGTTACTATTTACCCCACACTATAGGTAGTTAGCTTATTTTCTAGTCGAGTGATATTCAGTTGAGTTGAAAGTTTAGGGAATTAACTTTGAACATATTTTGAATCTCTGTTCCGAATTCCATCAGCTTTGCCCTCTTGGAAGTAGGATTTTGATCAATGACCTCCATGGTTCGGGGGTTATTGACTTTTGAGTTTACAAGCAGTGGAAGTGGGATCAAACGAAATCCGTTTGACTTGAAAACTTGCAAAACCTCTTTGGAGTATGCTTGAAGCTTTGTGCCCGATTTTCATTGGTTTTGGGCATCAGGAAGCAAGACTTTGGTCAGTGACCCCATAGTTTGAGGGTCGTTGACCCAAAGTTGACATGTTTGTAGATTTTAGGTCAATTGATGTCCGTTTGACCTAAAAATTTGTAGAATCTCCCCTGAGCATAATTTGAGCTTCCTCCGAGAGTTTCAACTGATTTGATCTTCACGAGGTGTCAATTTCCATAGTGACCCCCAAGGGGCTGGCAAATAGTCACTGAAGCTTAGTTTGAGCTGAGATGAAGTCCAAATGCTTTGAGAGTTTAAAACATCAGTCCCAAAATACTTTAGATTTGTCATGTGACTATCATACACTTTGATAATTCGGAACCTTGAGTGTGTTTAGTGACCCCTAATTTTGTAGCCAATAAACCCTGAATTTGGTATTTGGGAGTCCACTAACTTTGAAGTTTGAAATGCTACATTCTGAGCTCATTTAAAGTCTTTTAAATAGATTACACTAGCTTTGAGCATCTAGATGCAGTACTTGACTTGCCTTGACTTGTCATTCCACAATCCCAAGGTTTATGTATCCTTGGTTTGAGATTTGCTTGTAATATCTTCGCTGCAATATTTGTAATTTTTTTTGTGTCAACAAAATCTTGTATCAAGTTCATTATTGAGTAAGAGAGAGTTTAGGCTTGTTTTTTAGTCTGACAAATTCATCCTCACTAAGAGTGGGAAGTATGTAGGGAAGGGCTATGTCAGCGAAGGACTGTTCAAAATGAATGTAATGCCTATTGTAACCTTCAAGAATAATAAGAATTCTTCTTGTATTATCTGCTTGAGTCTTCTAACATATGGCATGGTAGACTACGACATGTTAACTATGATGCTTTGCATAGATTAATAAATTTGGATTGCTTGTCAAAATTTAAAATTGATCCAAATCATAAATGTGGAATATGTGTGGAGGCTAAACTCACACGAACTCCTTTTCATTCCATTGAAAGAAATACTGAGCCTCTCAAGCTTATATGTAGTGATATAAATAATTTGAAATATGTATAAACTAGAGGTGGTAAAAAGTATTTCATCACTGTCATCGATGATTTCACTAGATATTATCATGTGTACATAATAAAAAGTAAGGAATGAGTATTGGAGATGTTTACACAGTATAAGAATGAAGTTGAGAATCATTTTAGCAAAAAGATTAAGGCTCTACGGAGTGATAGAGGTGGAGAATATGAATCACCTTTTGGTGAGTTCTATTCACAACATGGTGTAATACACCAAACAAATGAACCTTATTCACCTCAGCAAAATGGTACTACTGAATAAAAAAATAGAACCTTAAAAGACATGATGAACGATATGTTGCTTAATTCTAAACTACCTCACAACTTATGGGGGGAAGCAATGCTTTCTGCAAATTATATTCTCAACAAAATACCTCACAAGAAAACGGGAAAATCTCCTTTTGAATTATGAAATGGTTAAAGACCATTCTATAAATTCTTAAAAGTATGGGGGTGTCTAGCAAAGGTCGCGATTCCTATTCCCAAAAAGGTTAAAATCGGACCTAAAACCATTGATTGTATATTGGGTATGCTCATCATAATAGTACGTATTGCTTTTTAGTACATAACCCTAATATTCCCAATATGTATATTAATACAATCATAGAATCAAGAAATGCATCATTTTTTGAAAATATCTTTCCATGCAAACAAACTTAAGAGACAAGTTCTTTGAAAAGAACTTATGCTACTGCGGTTAGTAATGATAAATACCATGAGTCTGTAATTGAAGAGGCAAGACCTAAAATGTAGTAAAAGGACAAGGACTGCAACATCATTTGGTTTAGATTTTCTTATATGTCTATTAGAAAATGAGCCCTAAAGTTTCAAAGAAAACAATGTTTTCACAGGAAGCACCTTAATGGAAAGAGGTTGTGAATAATGAAGTAGAATCCATCTTACAAAATCATACATGAGAACTAGTGGATCTTCTACCTGATTGTAAATATCTTTGATACAAGTAGATATTCAAGAAAAAGATGAAAACAGATTAATCAAATGATCAGTAAAAAGCCAAACTTATTGACAGAAAGTGTGGATTACTTCAATACATATTCGCTAGTCATGCGGATAACTTCCATACGTATGCTAATAGCTATTGCAGCTTTGCACAACCTTAAAATATATCAAATGGATGTTAAAACAGCCTTTTTAAATGGCAAATTAAATGAGGAGATTTATATGGAACAACCAGAAGGGTTTATTGTTCCTGGTCAAGAAATAAAGGTGTATCGGCTTGTTAAATCTCTCTATAGTTTAAAACAAGCACCAAAGCAATTGTATGAAAAGTTTAACAGGGTAATAATGTTCAATGGTTATAGAATCAATGAACGTGATAAATGTGTGTATGTGACAAATATAACACATGGCTATGTCATAATATATTTATACATGGATGATATGCTTATTCTTGGCAGAAATATTGACAGTAATATTGACATAATTAAATCTACAAAAAAATGTGGAACAAAGAATTTGAAATGAAAAATCTAGGAGTTGCAGATGTTATACAAGGAATGAAAGTTTCTAAATCATCTGATGGTTATATGCTATCTCAGTCACACTATATCAAATAGGTATTCGAGAAATTTGATAAATATGATAGCAAACAAGCTAAAACACCAGTAGATATAAATCTTCATCTATCTAAAAATATTGGTGAAAGCATATCCCAACTAGAATATTCTCATATACTCAAGAGTCTAATGTACATTATGAATTGCACTCGTCCAGACACAGCACAATACAATTGGCAAACTACGTAAATTCACAAACAACCCAGGGGCAGATTATTGGAAAGCGATAGTTAGGGTTCTTCGATATTTGAGATACACTCTTAACTATGGCTTGCACTATATAAAATATCCAGCTGTACTGGAAAGCAATAGTGATGCAAGCTGGATATCTGATATAAAATATTCAAAATCTACAAGTAAATATGTGTTTACACTTAAAGGTGCAGCCGTACCATGAAAGTCAACTAAACAAACATACACTGCTAGGTTCACTATAGAATCGGGATTCATTGCTTTAGATAAAGCAGAAGAGGAAACAGAGTGGCTTCGTCATTTCCCAGGAGATATTCCTATGTGGCCGAAACTAGTGCCTGCAATATGTATACATTGCGACAACCAATCTGCAATTATTACAGCACAAAGTAAAATGTACAACGATAAGTCTCGGCATATACGTCGTAAATGCAACACCGTATGGTAGATGCTCTTAAATGGAATCATATCCGTTGATTATATATGGTCAAAAAAGAATATTGCAGATCCGTTAACAAAAGGTTTGACCGAAGAGCTAGTATACAACTCATCGAGGGGAATGCATTTAAAACCTATCACTTAAAAGTCAACACAATGGAAGCCCAATCTAGCTAACTGGAGATCCCAAGATCTAAGTTCAATGGGATAATCGAGTTATATATGACTTAGTACAATCACTGTAGAGATACTCTTCCTTTCCCATTCCTATGATGACACAGTGATGCCTGCAGCGTTGCTTAGGATAAACTATACTTTTAATAATTCTTAAAGCTTGGAAATCCAAGTGGGGTATAGCAGGATACTCTTAATAAGAAGTCACCTCTGTAAGTGTGAAGGGGCCACTTCCATAAGAATTTTTATAGTTGAATTCTCTAAAGCGCTCCTGAAAACTAGGTTTGTTCAGGGCCAAAATGAACATAATCATGAGAATGAACTATGTCAAGGAAGTAACTATGTGAGTTCTATTGTCTTGGTTTACACGAACGCTAAACGGTTCAAAAACATTATGTTCACCGAATAGCAAGTAAATCCGATAAAATTTCACAAAGGAAAATTCAAGGCCAAAAGCTATCTTTCCTTATACAGTACCTTTTTAACTTTCATTTCTCTCTCTCTCTTTCGTGTCAGCATTATCATCTGCATTATAATATAGCCAATTTTCATTCATGTGAGGGATTATTGGAAATATGGGTTTTTAACTTCGGCTTTTGGGCAACTTTAGACCATAATAAGCATAGGTCCCACACATCTTTTGAGCGGGTCCAAGTATTAATATATTCTCCTACATGAGGAGAATAACACTAAACTATTGTTTAGTTAAAAGCTATTTAAGAAATGAATGAGAAATTAACTCCAAAAATGACTAGTTGAAGTTGCTTTGTGTTGGTAATGGAAAGAGGAAGTCCCACATTGCTGGTTTACTAAAGGTATGCATGTGTTAAAACCTATATTTTATCCCAGAGGGAGGATCTATATAACACCACAAATAACACGTGCGCACATGAGACGCCGTCCTACCGACCGGCCGGAGAGCGAGTCGGGTCGGGTTGGGTCATGGGCCTCCATGTCGATGGCTTCCTAATTTTATATATATATATATATTTAGAGAAAATACTTTTACAAAAAATGTGCTTAATTTCTAATGGTAGTGTCTCCTCTGTTAACAGACACAGTGAACTATTACATCTCTTCTTAGGCCAACAGTTGTGTCTTTTCTGAATGGTCTAGCAGTTGTGTCTTCGCCGAATGGTCCAACAGTTGTGTCTTTTCCGAATGGTCCAACAGCTATGTCTTCTCCGAATGGTCCAACAATTTTGTCTCCTCCAAACAGTGCTATATTATTTTTGTTTTCACAAAACCAAACAGAAGCATATGTTCATTAGTGACTATTGACTGTTCAAAACAGTCATCAGTTCATCTATTTAAAGCCATCTCGTTTCTGCATTTGGGCATCAAATTTCTTCAGCAATCATTATCTGTTTGAGAGAGAAACAATGCAGTTCTGTTTGCCGGGCAACACAGATTAAACTGCTGCTTCTGTGTCGCGTAGATCATTGTATTCTAAGAGACAAACGTCTATACACTATGAGCACTGCAGTGGAGATGAATTTGTCTGGACATAGTGTTGAACACTAGCCTTGATCATATTCTATAAGTTCGAATTTATATGTTTGTTCTTATGTTACTGTGGTTTTTTCTACATTTGAAACATTTGTTGTAATCACAATAGGACTTTAAGCTCTTACAAATAATTGTGAACCAATTAAATCTTTCATCTTTTTCTTAAGGGGCTCTGAAAGTTATGGCAAAAGACCTCATTAGAACTTAAGATCACAAAATTATAAGCCTTGAAATCACAACTTCAAGGTGCATACCTTCGAATTCAGGTATTTTTCATTTTTTTTAGTGTGATATTTCACAAATTTTAACTTCTATTTAGTTAATAGCATATAAAGTTAACATGATTACTCATCAAAGGAAACATAAGTGGCACCAACAAAGAAGAAATTTAAAGAATGTCGTTTGAGATGGTTTGGTCATGTACGATGATTACAGACAACCTCCATAAGAGTTAGTGAAGTCTTACAAGCTCAAGGAATTAAAGGAGGGAAACAAAAGTCTTACAAACTTGTTTTTTTGTTTTTGTTTTGTTTTGTTTTGGTTTTATTTTTTATTTTTTATTTTTTTGGTTTTTGCTGGTTACTAAGTAAGATTTTTATGATCTTACTAGACGGAAAAATCCCTCATAAAATACACAAAGTTATATTGCTGCTTCTGGAATTATCATAATGAAGTTTTCTTGTTTTTTTATTCAGGATTGAACCAAGTTGGCAATGGTCTTCCATTGAAGGGTTTGCCTTTAGTAAGTTATTTGCTGAAATTCTTTAAACTTAGTTGAATTACTTTCGTCATTCATGAAATTAGATGGAATGAGTGTTGGAGATCATAGGTGGTGGTCCACATGACCACCACTTGTTTGATTTTTTTCTTCAACGGTTATATCCCTATTAAGGCACGTTCTAGAAGTTCTTGGAAAAACTCCATTCATGAAATAGTAGGAGTGCTTTCGTTGATGGGGAGGAAAGTGCAAACGTACCTTATTAAAGGGCTTGGAAACTCTCTCATCTTCACAGACTATTTTTGCTTGGCATTCCCATCAATCAAATAGCATTACGAGAAGAGTGAGAGAGTTGAAGTTCTATGTATTTTGTCTCTATTTCGCGATGAATTCAAGTATGGCCTTTAAATTGAATTTCTTTCCTAGTATAAATCATACCGTTATGATGCAAATCTAATTCGTTCAAGTCTTTCTAAATGGGCCATTTTAGTTAACAATTGGTATCAGAGCCATTGGTTTCCATTGATAGGTTTAGATTTGGAACAAAAGGGGCAGGAATTGAAATGGGTTCATTGTTTTTGGGAAATAAAAAGAAAACAGTCATGGTGACAGCCATTCCTGGCCAATAGAGCTGCAGCACAGCGCCTTGGCGCTACCCTGCGGCGGCGCAGTCAGGCGCTGTGCTGTGTAACGCCCAGCAGCAGAACAGCAAGGAAAAAAAAAAGGTCATCGCCGGGAATGGATTCAGCTGGCGACAAGTACTTCTAGCGCCGTGCAAGTACTGGCTGTCCGTTGCAGCCGGAGCTGTTACAAGCGTCAAAGGAACGAATCGGAAAAAGGGGCAATCGGCTTTAACCAATTGCCCTCTATTTCGGGGATGAAGATGAAGTCGTGTTGGGTCAGGTCGATTCGACCTGGTTAGGCCTAACCTAACCTGACCCGACCCAGTCTATTTTTTTACATAGACTAGATTAGCAAACTTTGCCCAACAGGCTTGTTTCAGGTGTGACCTGAATCGACTCAACCCATTCCACCGAACTGACCTGTGCAAAATTGGGCCTATAATTTGGCTTAGGTTCTTCCCGAACTGACCTGACCCGATCTGAATTGAGCCTAGCTGCACATTACAAACTGGACCAACACACTCGGGTCTCCCTGACCCCACTGCCCGACCTACCCCGATGACCCGACCAGACCTACAGACCCATTTTTTATTGGGTTGTTCAGTCAGGTTAATTGACCTAGGTCTAACCCGACCCACTGTCTAACCCATTTGCATAAAATAATAATATTAAATTAGCAATTATGTGATTTATTTAATTGGATCATTATAGTATTGATCCAATCCGATCGGAGCCATCCAATCAATAGATCAAAATATAAGTGATATTCTGGCAGTAATGATTAATTTCTGATTTGATCAGATCAAGGAAAAATCAATGATTAGAAAATTATTTTGATCATTTTGTTAATTTTTTTGATCATTTTGGGCACATCCGATGTCAGATTAACGATCTGTTTTTTCTACTGTGATCCTTATTATGGAATCTATCATATTAATGAATTTAATTACTCATCCAATAGTTCAATTTAGGCATCATATAAATTTGTGCATGTTTAACTCATTCAAATTCATCTTTCCGTTTATTTGTTTACATTACTAATACTAATTTGAATTATGATTGTTATATTCATGCATGATGATGTTTTTTTTTTCATATGAATTAATGGATAGATTAAGTTAAACTTAGAATTAAGATAGATAGATTAAAGAATATAAGGTTATGATAGATTTTCAACGGTTTGATTAATCTCATATTAGACCGATAATTTTAGGAAGGCTCATCCTAACCATTAATAGTGTGATCTTAAATATTAGGTCTCCCCTGAATATATAGATCAACATAATTAAAGCTCAATTAAGATAGAAATTTAGTATTTAAATCGTTGATTAATAAGTATTAGTATAAAAAAATTCAATCATAGAAGTTTAAGATCACAATAGTGTCATAGGTTTCAATCTAGAAAAATTACAAATTAACTTGGTAGTCACCAAAGTAACCCAATTATGATGAAGATTATATTTTTCAATGATTGAATTATAGACACCATAAATGACACTAAAATTGCAACTTCCCTTAAAAGATTGATAATCGACCCAAAGGAGTTTATCTTTTAATTATTTGAAGAGTGGGATAAGACATATTAAAGATGTGTCAGTAGATTTATCTTGATCTATGCCCAAAGGTGAGCTCTCACTTGTTCACTTCACATATTATGATTTTATCAAATAAATGAGGGTAATTAAATTAACATATCACATTAAATCCAAAGGTTATTTGTGATGATGTATAACAATTACTCTAACTTTTAAGTCCTTTTTTAATTCAAAGTATTATAGTTTTGTGAACGTAATAATTATATTTTCTTTTTTCAGCTTCTTCCTCCAAATCAATGTTACTTTCCTCATGCTTGGGGTCCATTCCTATGTTAGATGGATCCAACTACCGTGATTGGTTAGACTTGTTGTCATTGAATGTAACTTTTCTAGATTTAGACATGGCCTTAGAAGAGACTATGCCTCCTGCACCCATCGACCAGAGTTCTAATCGTGATAGGACCCACTATGAAAAATGGCATAGATGTGATAAAGTATGCCGTAAGGTCATTTTGAACTCATTTTCTAAGAGTATTAGAAGGTCAATTGATCAAGACAAACATATAAAAGAACTGTTAGAAATAATCAAGTCTCAGTTTGAAGTGACCGATATGGCGTTAGGTGCCACATTGATAAATAAATTGACCAATATGAAATACAATGGGACTAAAGGAATTAGAGAACACATCCTACTCATGTCCAACATCGCATCTAAGTTGAAAATTGTAGATATGAGTATTTTAGATGGATATTTAATCCAATTCATTATGGATTCCCTTCCCCCTGCATTTGGCCCATTTAAGGTGACTTACAATCAAGGCTCTAGTCGGTGAACCCTAAACAAATTCATCACAAGATGTGATCAAGAATAAAGGAGGTTTAAGGTCGAGGGACAATTGCTAGTGAACGTTGTCTCCCATGTAAAAGGCGAGGAAGGTTCTAAATATTCTAAGAAAAATGTAAACACTCCGAAGGTGGATTCAAAGAATCAAAAACCAATCATGAAAAAGGGAAAGAAAGGGTCTGACAAATGCCACTTTTGTGACAAGAAAGGACATTTCAAGAAAGACTACCTAAAAAGGAATAGTTGGTCTGAGAAAAAAGGTAAGCAAAGAAATTTATCTCTTGTATGTGAAACCAATGTTATTGATGTCCCAACCAATACTTGGTGGGTCGACTCTGGTGCAACCATTCATGTATCTGATTGTATCAGGGATTCTTTTCAACCCGGAGGTTAAGTGATGGGGAAAAGACCATCATTATGGGGAACCGGAAGCAATCAAGAATCAAGGCAGTTGGGACATACAGGTTGGTGCTAAAACAGGCTTCATTTTGGACCTGCCAAACACCTTTATATTCCTAATATTTCCCAAACTTTGGTTTCTGTTTGTAAGTTAAGTATTGATGGTTATATATTTAAATTTGATCATGGATTATTAAAACTCTTTTATAAAAATATGAAGATTGGCAGTGGTTTATTATATGATGATTTGTATGAATTAAAGTTAGATCCTTTATACACATAATCAATTACCACACACCAAATAACTTATGGTATAAATGTTGGCATAACAAAAGGAGTAATAAAAGTGAACTCTCCTATATTGTGGCATAAAAGATTATAACACATCTCAAAAGATAGTATTGAGATTAGTGAAAGATGGGTTGCTACTGAACCTTGACTTTATTAATTTCAGTATCTGCGTTGACTGTATCAAAGGAAAATAAACTAAAACAGTCAAGAAAACTGCCATGCGGAGTTCTAAACTCTTACAGTTAATCCATACGGACATTTGTAGTAAATTAGATATACCTTGTTTTATAAGAGAATAATATTTCATCACCTTTATAGATGACTACTCATGTTTTGGTTATGTCATCTTATTAAAGAAAAATCAGATGCCCTAAGTACCTTTAAAGTATTTAAGGCAGAAGTAGAAAAACAATTGGATAGAAAGATCAAAATTGTGAGATCAGATCGAGGTGATGAATATTATGGTAGATACAGTAAAACAGATCGTAACCCAGGCCCATTTGCTAAATTCTTAGAATCTGAAGGTATTGTTGTCCAATATATAATGCCTGGAACACCTTAGCAGAATGGAGTGGCTAAAAGAAGAAATAGGACTCTTTTAAATATGGTTAGGATTATAGTTAGTAATACTTCGTTACTCGAGTTTATGGTGGGTGACGCACTAAGATGGTCATGTATATTTTAAACAGAGTTCCTACTAAAGAAGTCCCTAAAACTCCTTTTGAGTTATGGAATGGTAAGAAACCCAGCTTAAACCATTTTTAATCTGGGGGTGTACATCTAAAGTGCGGGTATATAATCTACAAGAAAAGAAGTTAGACCATAGAACAATAAGCAGATATTTTATTGGATATCTAAAGAAGTCTAAAGGGTATCGTTTTTACTGTCCTAATCATTCAACAAGAATAATTGAACCCAATAATGCCAAGTTTTTGGAGAATCATGAAAACAGTGGAAGTAACGAGACTAGAAATATTAAATGCAAAGAGATTAAAGATGAACCTTGATCGCGCTTGAAAAATGGGTGAAAATGTGTAATGAATTCGAGTCCAACATTCACGCACTTCAGGTGTTAAAAAAAAATGGAAATTAACTACAGTTCATCATTAACTTCCCTTTTGTTTACATGGGTTCAAATGTCCTGACCGTAGGGATACAGGTTGTTTACATGGTTTTGAAAAGTTTACAACCTCTCCCTCAAGGCCAATGATCGTGACCCAGGTCACTCCCCATTTTTCCTTCTTTTTGCATTCCTTTCCACTCTTTGTACATTTTCTTGTATTTTCCAAACGGAGATCACATTTGAGACTTGAGGGAGGGGTTGTAAACTTTTCAAAACTATGTAAACAACCTGCATCCCCACGGTCAGGGCATTTGAACCCATGTAAATAAAAAGGAAGTTAATGATGAACTGTAGTTAATTCCTATTCTTCTTTAACGCTTGAAGTGCGTGAATGTTGGACTCGAATCCAGTACACATCTTCACCCATTTTTTCAAGCACGATCAAGCCTTAATCCTCTTCTCAAGGTGGATTAATGATTCCACTTGATATAGAAGATCTCCCAGAACGACCTGTTGATTCGATTCCTCAAGATACACAACCAACTCTTGACATGCAACCAGCTGTTATTACAAAATATCTGGAGGAATTGAGAAGCTCAACTCATATGAGAAGACTAGCTATTTTGGATGATTATATTATGTAACTCAAAGAATCAGATATTGAAATTAAAGAAAACCTAAAGACTTTTAGAGAAATAGCAGAAAGCGAAAATTCTGGTAAGTGGTTAGGTACTATGAACGAAGAGTTAGAATCCATAGCTATAAACGAAATCTGGGATCTCATCGAACTACCTGAAGGATCCAAGACCGTTGGTTGTAGATGGGTCTTTAAGACCAAAAAGGACTCCAAAGGAAAAGTTGAACGATTTAAAGCTCGACTTGTAGCTAAAGAAGAACTGGATTATCATGAAAGCTACTTTCTAATGTCTAAAAAAGATTCGTTCAAAATTGTTATGGCACTTGTAGCTCATTATGACCTAAAGCTATATTAGATGAATGTCAAAACTACTTTTTTAAATGGTAATCTAAATGAAGAAATGTATATGGAACAACCGGAAGGGTTTGTTCAACAAGGTAATGAAAGAAAACTGGTTTGTAAATTAAAAAAATCGATATACGGGCTAAAACATCATTGGTACTTAAAATTTAATCATACTATTAAATTGTTCGGTTTTACCGAAAATTAAGTTGACTATTGTATATATGTCAAAGTCAATGGAGCAAGTTTCTTATTTTAGTCTTATATGTAGATGAGATTTTACTAGCCAATAATGACCTAAATATGATTTGAGAAACTAAAACATATCTTGAGAATAATTTTAATATGAAATATATGGGTAAAACAACCTTTGTAATAGGAATCGAGATATTTAAAGATCGATCTCGATGATAACTTAGGTTATGTTAAGAAGCATATGTAAAAATTATTCTCATACGTTTCCGAATAAAAAGAAGCAGACTACAAAATGCACCTATTTCTAAGGGAGACAAGTTTAGTAAGGAACAATACCCCATGACTGACTTAGAAAAGTTAGAAATGAATAAATTCTCTATGTGGCAGCAATAGAATGTCTAATGTACTTACAGACTTACATGAGGCTAGATATTAGCTTTGTAGTCGAAATGTTGAGTTGATATCAAAATAATCCCGACCTGTCTCATTGGATAGCTGTCAAAAAAGTGATGCGTTACCTCAACGAAACAAGAAGATTTATGATCACATATAAAAAATCTAATCAACTGGAGGTCATCAAATATTTAGATTCAGACTTTGCTAGATGTCTCGATACAAAAAGGTCAACATCAGGTTATATTTTTCTGTTGGCTGGAGGGGTAGTATCGTAAAGGAGTGCAAAGCAGACGCTAACCACTCCATCAACATTTGATGCAGAGTATGTGGTATATTTTGAGGCCACAGGTTACGCATTATGGATGATTCACTGCATCACAGGACTTGAAATAATTGGCAGTATGTCTGAACCAACAAAGATTTACTACAACAACGACGCTACTGGCATTTCGCTCGAAACAATAAATGTTCTAGTAAATCAAAGTATCTGGAAGTAAAGTATCTTGTACTTAAAGAGAAAGTGCAAGATCATTTAGTATCAGTTGTTGGAGCTCCGTCGAAGCTCATGATTGCTGATCAATTAATAAAGGCATTAGCACCAAAGGATTTTAAAGACCATGTAATAAATATGAGCTTGAATGAAATGTCTTGTAAGAATCAATAATGTATGAAACTATATATATTGATTAGATAAAGAAAAAATTTTGCAATTCTTACTTTATTCTGGAGTCACATGTGGTAATCGTGAAATAAAGTAAAAATATAAAAGTATTATGACATTACAGTTCCCATTAAAGTAAGTCATATTAAAGATACTCATTAAGTGCTGGATTAGGAGAAAATATTAATGTCGTGATTATGGAAGGAATCATGTCACTAAAGATGTATAACTGCTACAATTCACATTAATAAACTAACCTAATCAGAGATTAAAAGATCTTAACATTAAAGTCATATGAAAAACCGTTATTTTCAAATGATGCGAATCAGTTAAAGTTATTTTCAAAATTCATTATATCTCCAAACAAAAGTTTTATTAAAAAAAAGGGGGGGGGGGGGGGGGGGGGGGGGGAATGAACAGTGGTCATATGGGCCAAGTGGGAGATTGTTGGAGATCATAAGTGGTGGTCCACATGACCATCACTTGTTTAATTTTTTCTTTAACGGTTATCTCCCCATTAAGGCACGTTCTGGAAGTTCCCGAAAAAACTCCATTCATGCAATAGTGGGAGTGCATTCCGTTGATGGGGAGGAAAGTGTAAACGTAGCCTATTAAAGAGCTTGAAAACTCTCTCATCTTAACAGACTATTTTTGCTTGGTATTCCCATCAATCAGCTGGCATTACGAAAAGAGTGAGAGAGTTGAAGTTCTGTGTATTTCATCTCCATTTCGCTATGAATTAAGGTATGCCTTTTAAATTAGGTTTCTTTCCTAGTATAAATCATACCGTTAAAATGAAAATTTAATCCAATAAAGTCTTTCCAAGGGGGCCATTTTAGCTACCAATGAGTTGATTTATTGTAGAATGGACAAGCACACAATTTTCTGATTGTGTATATCTATTTAAGCAGGGCATTGACCAACTATGGCCAAGCTTAGGTTCGTAACTACAAAAGCCTTTTGTACGGACACCAAACCACTTTCAAGTTTTGAGTCAGTAGTAGCAGAGACAATTCTTACAGGCTCAGGCAAGAGGTAATCTTTGGAACTTATCTAACTTTTGAGTTATGCATCTTCGAAAATTTAGAGCATTACCTAGGGGTTGTGTGAATGAAATGGTTAGCTTATATGAAATGATGGATCTACAGGTTCTTCACTTCAAGCAAGTTCCCCAAAGGTCCGAGTGGATTCACTGGACCAAGAAGAATTAAATCAAGAAGGTAAGTTTTTTTAATACATCATTATCATAATCATCAAAGCCTTATGTGATGCATCCGTAGCTCTACTTTTTGGTTGTCTACTGAAGCACTAATTTCCTAATTAGTTTTGAAAGATTCTGTTCCATGGACAGCTACTTACTGAGCATTTAGATAATGGTATGTATATAGTTATACATTTGTTTTGTATTTAGGCCAACACTCTAAGTTGTTACTTGCAAACAAATCAATAACTTTTGTTTGTCAATAAGTAAAATGTGGGACCAAGATATTGTTAACCCCACATGCCTGTCCTCCATTGTCTCTAGGAAATAGAAAAAGTGATCTAATTTGACTTTACTAACCAACATTGAATGTGACATCCTTTACTAACCTCACTCATGCTGTTTTGTGCAACATTCTGCTGGCGCGGAAATTGGGAAAGAAAAAAATTAAATTGATTTTCCTCAGTAGAGATGATTTTCATTTCAAATGGGAGGAGTAGGAGAAAGGAATATGATGTTCCAGTCTAGAAAGAAAATAGTGCAGAGCATGGTGTTAATTGCACAAACACACTCTTAGTCTTAAGTCTTAACTTTTAACAATTATGCATATAGGGCTCATCATTATGTATCATGTTACTCCATCATGTCACTCTGTGGATTGTTGATGCATCTGGTAACAGCATCTCAAATAAATAGGGGCGATGAAGGAGTGGCTCGATTTGTTTTGAATTGGTGAAGTCCACAGCATGTAAACTTTTGATGAAATCTTTTGTTCTATTGCCCGTCTATGGTACAAAACATCCTAAATGATGGAAACAGATGTGCCCCACCTGCACAAAATGTGCAATTCACCTATTTTCCCCTATAATTGAGGTATTGTATTTCTTCCGTCATCAATATTTCCTCCATTGCTATTCATGTATGGTTCATGACAGGGACCTTAACTAAGTAATACAAAGGGCGAATGCCACTCGCTATGGGCTAGCTACAGGAGTTTTCACGAATAACTTGGATACAACAAACACTCTTAACTCGTGCATTTAGAGTTGGGATGGTGTGGATTAACTGCTATGATTTTTTCAGTGGCTTCAAGGACAGTGGTCATGGAAGAGGGAAGGGAATTTATACACTGAGTAACTACTTGAAAGTGAAGGCTATGAAGACTGCTACCGCGCCCTTGAAGTACCCGGCACAGTTGCAATCCACTTATATTAGTTAATAATTTGAACAGTACGGTCATCTGAAATTGAAGAGAGAACGAAGTCAACAAGAAGTTATTTTGCAATTGGGTATTTCAAGAAACTGAGATGCACTTTCATTCTTGTAATCAACAACTTGGGTTTATAATATGGTTGGATGGAAAAGATATGAAGTCGTGAAATTGTCAGCCACATCTTTTGTCTGGCTACTTGACTTTTTTTGTTAGATGGATGTGTGGATGATTGTATTTTGATGCTAGGTTACAATTTCTAAAATTAAAGGTTTTTAAAAAAATAAAAAAATTATAAATTAATTATAAATATTTTAAAAAAACTAAAAAATAAAACAACTGCCCTAGGCAGTCATTAATTGAATGGTAAGTAATTTGTTTATAAAAAGTTCCTAAAAAATAAAACGATTGTCCTAGTTGTCTTGGATAATCACTTTTTTTTTAATTTACTGACTGCCCCTAGCGGTTGTTTACAAAAAACAATTGCAATTTTTTTTACTGCCCTTCCAAATACAAAGACAGTCATTTTTTCTAAAAAAAAAAATTGTCCTAGGCATTCGATTTTCGGCGTTTTTGACGTAGTGGCATTGCTTTGCCTAAGGTCTTGATTAATTATGCTCGAAAGATGAATATGAATATATAGTAATGTGTAGAAAGTACAATATAATAATGATTTACTTTTTTAATTTCCATCGTTATCTCCCCTCAAATTAAAATCATGGGTCTGCCACTGGCCTTTATGCAAGCTATTCTTGTTCTGTAAGCTCTCAATGACTAAATACTTTTTTTTCATTTTGTCAACAAGCTTTTTTGTCAGTTTAAAAGGACTACTTTTCTTATGTTTTTATTTTTAAATGATGAATGATAATTTATCAATAGGAGTTCTAATGTGAGAAAAGGTAATACCTGCTAACTCTATGTTGTGTGATGAATTAGTCACTTTTAGCATCCAATTACAACCTGCATATTGGGCTTTATGGTGAAATATTGACATGTTATCCTTCACACCATGCTTCTTGGGCAATCTTTTCTCATCATGAACAAAGTGTAAGATTGATACAAATTATGAATGGAATCATGCTAATAAGTTTATTAATATATCTACTGATTGGAATAACAATAAGAAAAATTTATCAGAGTACCGCTTACTAGTACAAGGAGAGAAATGGACGGATGAGAAAACACGGATGCACAAGCAGACCACCTTAGCAAATAAAAGTAGGACGTTTCCATGTTTGTCATGACAGGCCATCTTCTAGTACTGGACCCTCTTTCGGGTGCATTCCACATTTCCACTTCCCATTGCTCTTCCCAATCATTTTACACTTTCATGCACCTACACATATCCCTCTTAGTTATGACAAGCAATGCTGCTTATCTCACCCTTCCCAATCATTTTACACTTTCATGCACCTACACATATCCCTCTTAGTTATGACAAGCAACGCTGCTTATCTCACTCTTCCCAATCATTTTACACTTTCACGCGCCTACACATATCCCTCTTAGTAATGACAAGCAATGCTGCTTATCCCACTCTTCCTTTAAATATCTATAAGAAACCTTTAGTTAGGTTTTGAGTCACCCAAGTTTCTATCAGTTATCCATGACCAAGCAATTAAAGTTGGTGTTCATATCAAAAGGTATGGCATAAGAGTCGATGGCTGCCGAAACAACAGGCATATTTTAGTAGATGTGACATATGATAATCTCGAGGAGTCAAATGGCCCTTATGTGTAGATTAATAAACGACTGATTACTAATATTTAAACCCATGATTATTAAATCCATTATTATAGTTGTTGGGATAAATGTCTTGTATGCCAAATTTAATCGATTGTCCATTTGGATCCGCCAAGATCCGAGCCTAGGGTTAAGGCTGTATCAATTTTTTTTGAAGGATTAATAAAGGATAAAAACAAGATGTGACTTGTAAATCTTGACTTTATCATAGTATTAAATTTCCGTAGCCATTGAAACCTCGAGGTGTTAATAGATTTAATACTTTTCAATAGGGCCCCCTTGTGGAATCCACTCTCAACACACCCCCCTCAAGTGGAGCCTGGTCGGCACACTTTTGCCAACATACATATTTTTTTTACTCCTATTTGCTCATCTTAAGATTCGAACTCACAATGTGTTACTTAGATGGCATATTAATTTCCTTAATTAGCTAATCATTCCAACTAGCCTATTTGGTAAGTGTTTTGCAAAGTGAAATCAAAGTAAATATTCACTTTTAATGGACGAGAAAAAAAAGGGATCTTATCAAAATTTCAAAAATACTTCTTTTTTTAAAAAATAAAAAAAATCAAAAAGTCAATCTCTCATTCCACTAAAAAGCAAAAAAAGCCTCTTCCTGTCATCTAAAAAGTCAAAAAAGTTTTTCTATGAGCCGCAAAAATGACAAAAAGTTAAAAAGGTGAATTTTAAAATTTTACACTTTCTTGTAAGACCCCTCTCCATTTTTTATCTCTTAAAAGTGATTATCCACTTTGAATTCACTTTACAAGTAAACTTTTAAACTGGTGTGATAGAACTTTAAACCTTGACACAGGTTAAAGTCCCAACAAAATATGCTATATAGATTCAAACAATAACAACTGAATAAACACACCAATCAATCACACAAGAGATGGATACAGGATTTTTACGTGGAAAACCCAAACAGGAAAAAACCACTGGACCTAACACCGGTCTACCAAGAACAATCACTATGTAAGAGAAGTTACAAGACTATTTACTACCCTTTTTCACCAGTTGGACACAACCTAAGGGACTGAAGCCTCTTCTTACCGACGCACACGTCGTACACTCTCTTCGGGATTGCTCTCCACGCCTTGAAGCCACTCAAGATGAATCAGCACAGTGGAGAAGTAGTATGGAACTCAGAAGATCAAGTCGCAGCGCATAAACCAGCAGAAGAACTTCTGAGAAGATGGATCTCTCAATGGATATTAGGGTTTTGATCTGAAGAGAGATATCTTACTTCGTGGGAGAGAAGTTCTTTAAATAGGGAGGAACCCTAGAGTCCTTTACGCCTCTAAATCTCGCCGGATTAGGATGGACAACAAGCAACTCCAAAGCTTTTGCCGTTTCTGAATCGCGTCTGCCGACCCAGCCGACCGATCGGCTGAACTTACCCGACCAATCGGGTGAGGATCCGACCGATCAGCTGAACTTACCCAACCGATCGGGTGAGGATCCGACCGATCGGGCATTCAGCCGATCGGTCGATATTCTGTTCTGTCTGCAGACTGTTTGTGTACGCGAAATTCGACGATCCGTCCCTGTATCCGACCGGTCGGTCTGTAGACCACTTACATTTCACATTCTACGCAGAAGACCAACATGTGTTCATTCTATAATCACTTCAGTCCATCTAAAAATATAAAATTACAACTCAAGAACCCAAGTTTTGTCCAACCCATGAACTTGCCAATATTACATGCCTTTTATGGTGCATTAGTAAAATAACATAAATGTTTTTCAATAATCTTCTCAAGTGAAGCACACTCTTCAAAACAAAGGAAAGAAGAAAAAGAATTGCAATTAAGTGAGGAAACCTACAAGGTGACCATGCTGCCCACCGGTGAAGTAAGGGACCAAAACAATGAATAAGGAAGAAAGGATTTCCTTTTAGTGTAAGCATTTGTAAGGTACAATTGTCAAAACAGGCAAATTTATCATGTGATTCCTTTATCTAAATGCTTTTTGGCTTTTTACATTATGGTTGTACGTCAATTGTATGTTTCTGCACTGAAAAGCTGTAGTACATCTCTTTTTTTTCCCCAATTTTAGTTTTGTTTGCTCTTCTTTCCAGGCCTACCTAAATTCTTGATCATCTTTGAATGAAGAGGAGTTTGAAAGGGTCAAGTATGGATTCGGTTTGGCACATGACATATTTTACAATGATCTGATATTTCTAGCGTTTTTTTACGGGTCCTTGTAACAGTGCAGTTTTATGAGTAGGATCTACTTTAGCCACGTCAACCATCATCTGATGACTACAAATGTTGACGCCTGATGACTACTCAGAGAAATCAGGAGTTGGAGAGACAAACCCAACCCTGCCCCGCCCCCCACAATAAAAATCCTAACCGGTCAAAATACATTCACTCTCAATTTATGGATCATCTCCATATTTTACACCAATAGAGTAGGTCTCACAGGAAAATAATAGTTTGATTAAAAATGTGATGATGAATAGTGTATAAGATTGTGTTGAACACATTTCATTTTTTTTCTTTTTTTTTTTTTTTTTGAAATGTTCAATCTTTCTAGGACCAACTCCCTCTTAGGGTAAAAAACTTAGTCCAACAAAAAGTTCCACTCCATCAACTTAGAATTCTGACAACAGCTCCTTATCATTGGAGGTAAGGAGCTTCTTACCTGACTATCTAGGATTCTACCTTCAGTGAACCATCTTCCCTCATCTTAAGCCTCTTTCCCTCATCCAAGGTCTCCTCTTCTTACTAAAGGGCTATCTTATCTCAATCGAGGTCTCCTTCTTTGAACTGAAGGCTCAATTGGTTACAAGCCCTCCTTAGCTAGACTACCTAAACAAAACTTAGAATTCCTCAAGTCAAAAGCATCAAAGGATCCAAACTCTCATGTGATTCTAAATCTAAAGCCATCTAAGGTATTGGATAAGCATAAACAAATCTGGGCCTGCAACCATATGTCTTTTTTGAGCCCGTCTCCCTCAAACTGCTTTCATATACTAATTGATCTGAAATAAGATTTCATCATCCTCATATTGATTCATTAGACTTATAGTGGAATATAATATATCGTATCCTTTAATGGAAAATCGATTAATCACCATCCTTTACAAAGCATTACCATCATTTCTATTTTGAGGAGAGTTTGAGAATATTGTTGGTATTATTAAAAGTGTAAGGCAAAGAAAGAGCAGAATACAAATTTGAGAAATTTGCCTATGACTAAAGCAAGAGATTTATTAAAAAAGGGAAAAACTTTTCTACTAAGATCTAGTCGTGCAAGCCTAAAGAATTAGGATGAAGGCAACTTAATAGAAGAAGGCAGCTGAAATAACATCTTAGATTGTAGGATATTTAGACTTCAATCTTTAAATGGAATTAGTGGAGAAGTTCAACCACAACGGCCATCCAAATAGATAAGATACGACTACAACGATAATGGCGTTAGTCATAATAGAATAAAGTTAATGGTCCCCATGTACATAGCCGAAACAACGGCCAGTGCAGTTAATAAATTTGGTCAATATCACTAGCTTCTTCCAACAACTAGGTGCGGCACAAAATAGAATAAAGTCAAAACATACTGTTAGGTATTTTAGTTTTTTTTTTTAAATATCCATCATAAATATATGTAGCAGTGCCCAACTTGAAATTTCCCTGCCTGTTTCTTCGTAATCACTGTTTAGAGAATTTCTGAATTATCATATATAGTAGAATTTCTAAACCCTCCCTTCTACTTGAGCATTTAGAAATTCCAAAAATAGGCAAATGCACTAGAGTTATAGAAATTTGAAACCTTTTAGGTAACTGTTGTTTTTAGAATTTCTATTTGTAAATGTGAGGGAACTTTTCCTGTAATACCCTATTCCACATTACTTATGAATAAAATATGAGTTTACTATATAATGAACCATATAAGTTACTACTAATAACTTGGGCTTAAGCATTTTAGGCCACGTAATAGGCTTACCAAGTCATTAGGCCAGTGGGCTACTCGGGTCGTTACAAATGGTATTGAGTCGATTACCAGCCGGAAATGTAGGACCCCTAATCCCGCCCTTGAAGCAAGATCAAAACAGAGTCAGGGTGCGCGAGCCTATGAATCAAAACATGGTAAACCATGTAAGTTACTACTAATAACTTGGGTTTAAGCATTTTGAACCACATGACAGGCTCACCAAGTTATTGGGCCAGTGGGCTACTCGGGTCGTTACATTTCCAACATGTACTGAATTCTTATCAAAAATTCTAGTAAACAACCATGCCTTTAGTGTAAGTCCCTTCTAATTCTAGAGTATACTCTCTTACAGTGTCTAAGGCCCTTCTAATTCTAGAGTATGCGCTCTTAGAGTGTCTTCCAAAGCACCAACATCTTCATACTAGGTAGATTAACGTAGGAAGTTCAAAATTTGGGACTCGCATACACATATGATGAAGTTAGGGTGTTGTAAATGGGTCGATTCTGGCCTGGGTCCCTGGTAGACCCAAAGCCGGAGCCGTTAGTGTGAGAACATACCCAAAACAAGTTCGAAACCAGTTTCTTGGATCCAAAGCCAAAATCGTTAAGGAGTGGATAGATCTGGAACCAAAACCAAAACCGAAACCAAGTATGTGGCCAGTTCAGGTTCAGGTCCAGACTTATGTAGGGATGCTTTAGAGAAAAGCTAACTTTAAGGACAAATTTTCAAAAATTAGGGTAATCTATCAGATCTCAAGTCCTTGGGCGAGAACCAAGGTGGAGATAAACCCGGAACCATTTAAGTCACAGGTCCAAAAATAAGATTCAGACCCGGACCTATTTACTTATCGGTCCTAAATAAGGACAAAAAGCTGGTTATTAACGGGTCGGAACCTTCGGGCACTTGAAGAATCGGGAACCCATTTACAACCCTAAATAAATTAGTAACATACAAACGGAAAGAGCCCAATTTGATTCTTGCCAACCCCAACCTAACTTCAACCAGACTTGACTTGAAGCAATTTTCATCCAAAATTTGGGAAATTTTCTCCTACAAGCGAGCTACATATGAAATCATGTGCGATCTAGCTTTTGGAGCACACTTAGATGCATGTCCTACAATGGGGTTTGGATAGATGGGAAGGTAAATCAAAAATTCAATGCCATCAGATTATCCTACCCCTAGTTTAATAGCCTCAAATTTTAATGTTAATCTGTACCGGAGATTCTTTTTCCCATTCCAACAATAAGTGAAGGTCCAGTGAGCATAAAATTGGACCTCGTGCTAGATTATGGGATGACAAGAGGGTGAAAGGACATGTATTAATCAAAGGCAAGCCCAATTGAACACTCTAAAGCTAGCTGACAGAAATTTAGCCTAAATTTCTGTTGTTGAAACCCAAGATAAAAAATTGTTAGCCCAACTCAACCCACCGTGCAGCACTACTTTATACGCCGCATCTCCAAAATATAACTTTCAGACTGAACCCAAATGCAAACTGAGTTTTGTTTTTACAGCCTAAGCCTCAACCTGGACGTTTGGTTAGATTACAAGTTGAATCAAATTTGGTAGGGACCCAAACTAATCAAATTTGGTGGGGACCACCAAAGAAAAAGTTGAAAAGCTATAGTATCAAAAACTAAACTTGAATGCGATGGTCACTAACCTGAGTAACTCAGGCTACCCTACCTGAACTCAATGCGACTCGGTAGGCTCATTCCACTAGCCCATGTGACGTGCCGACCCAACTCAACTTGGGAAAGTTAGCCTGTGACTATTTCAGGAGCCAAGAAGTAGTCAAGTGAAAGTACATCACCCAATTTATTAAAGGCAGGTCTAATGTATTGCACACTTAGTATGATTGGCATTTACTTTATAGAAGATAAGGTTTACTATGAATTAATGAAACAAAGAGAGCCCTCGATCTCTGCCACATTCAAATTCCATAATTACTATGACTGAACTAAAACCTAACTTCATCCTTATTCTTAATATCCCATAAAAATAAAAGGAATCCCAAGATATGTGCATCCTTGTTTCTTCTCATTTGTCTTTTCCATTCATTTTCCCCACTTTTTCTCCTTTTAATTGGCATTCCACAACTTTCCCCAAGATGCTTGGACTTTGGTAGTGTGAATAGTTAGATTTGTGGGAGTTACTAATCCACCGAATGTCACCGGTTTGGCTAAATCAAAGTGGCCACTCATCTTGTGCCGACAAAAATTGAAAGTGCCCACTCATCATCTTCGTGACTTCAGCTGTCACCTACTTACGGTGTATCTGCCACACGATAATGTGCAAGTATTGATTCTAGACCATGTAAATTGGTGAAATTTTGAGGTGCTAGGTGCCTAGCATTAAAGTTGGTGCTGCTGTGGTAACCACAATGAGTGGTTGTGCCCTGAAAATTATTCTGTAAATTGGGAGCCACATTTCATTTGAACGGCAGACATATAATTGGTTTTTTTTTTAATGACGCAAGTATCCATCGTTAACCCAGCCTTCAAACCTTTGTCCTTCAACCTAAGGGTTATTCGATTTTAATAAGTAAAACCTATTTCTTATGGGGTATCTATATAGCTACACACATAATACCCAAATAATACAAAGGGCTGGAGTTAAACTTAAGACTTTGGTGTTGACTGCTTGTTTATTTGTACAGAATACATGAGAATGGTGTTGACTGCTTGTTTGTTTGTATAGAATACATGAGAATGGTGTTGACTGCTTGTTTGTTTGTATAGAATACATGAGAATTGAATGTGTAGGAATTTGAGGTCAAATGAGCTCCACCAGATGATGAAATCAGAAAATATAATGTGAAAAAACAATTTTGTAGGCAGTTTGTCCCCCAATTTTGTCCTTGGACCCACTACAAAAATTGTTAAAGAGGTGAGGAGTAAAAGACATGATATAAGGAATGAAAACGAGATAGCGACTTTTCCAGCAAGGGTGATGGTTAGGTATTTATTTTGCATCTCCCCTTATTATTTTTCATTTAAAGGGGAGATTATTTTAAGGTTATTTTTTAAAACTCACAATATTTTATGATGAGAAGCCTGCCGACCCCCTTACAATTGATTATTGATAAAATTCTGGATACTCAACACCAACCAGAACTATGTATTGGATAAGGACTTCCCTTGATTTTCATCTTTAACCAATTACGACAAGAACTCCAGTATCCAATTCATATTTATTTTAAGCAAACTATAAGCCATATGAAAACAATTCAAATTTATCCATGCGGGGAACAAATGGGATGCTTAAAAGGAGGATGTTGAACATCAAACAGGAAGAAGGAATAATGGGATTCCCTGATTTACGGCGTCTATCCATAGTGGGTTCAAAAGAATCAAATAGTCCTTCGGCTTTCACATATGAAGCCCTGAAGCCCACGGGATGACTCATTTTACTAACATCCAATAGCTCATTTCAATCAGAGTGGGACCCGCCAATGGATTGACCAATCTAAAATATGCAAGTAAATGACAAAAAAACCAGAGAAAGTGAAACGCAGAGATTCTATATTCGTTCAAACTACTTAAGGGTTGCCCTATGGGTTGGATTTTACGTCAATGGCAAGGACTTGCTTTGAGAGGTTTGAACATGTCAGTCTCAAGTCAACAACAATGCCAGCAAGGAAAAGCTTTTCTATGTAAGTCAATGACCTCTCAATGAAGAGGAGAGGCTAAAGAGAATATAGATGGAAGTAGGATGAATAAATCTACAACCAATCAAGGATAAGACCTAGACCGATTCACCTAACCCGTTTAGTTTTTACTAATTTATCTTGACTTTCTAATTTCATGTGACTTTTCTTATTCGTGTAAGCCATAAACCATATAGCTCTTAATCTTATGTGCTAAAAAGTTATACAATAATTTGCCTCTTTTATTTTTATATTGTATGGTTAAGTATTTTGACACTTTGAATATGAAACTTATTTATTTTATTTAACAATATGATGTTTTTATACTTGAGATATTAATTTGTGTCTTTTATATTGATTTTTTTTTCTAACATAGCGAAGGTGGCTAGGACCCAAACAGAGAGCCTATGCACATGAGAAGAAAGCATGTACACGTGGGAAGAGGTGACATACCTAGGGTTCGAACCCTAGGTAGCCAAGTAAAAACACACGCCTCTTACCACTACAGTAAGAGAGCAGTTCTTGTGTTTTTTATTTTGATGTTGAGTAGTTAAGCATAGAAATCTATTATTAAAATATAGATATGAATGGAATACAGTAGTCTTGATAAGTCTTATACTCATGCTCAAATATGGCATTAAAAATTTTTTTAAAAATTGAAAAGAGATTATCTTCATAAATGGGTTAGAAATTGTTAATGGATTGTGACCCCGTTTTTTACACCTTTAAATTGGTAAATTATAAATTCATGTTCAATGCAATTCCTAAAATGAATTTAGACTTATAAAAAGCTTTACAAATGAAATTGGATGACACAAAATGAGTTGGATTCCATTAAAAAAAAAAAAAGAAGAAAGGTATTAAATAGGTCGGGTCAACCCGACCCAATCCACATTAAATTCAGGTCGATCAGCCATGGGTAAGGGTTGCAGGTTCCCAACCCGTTTTTAAAACGGGTTTAGGGAAGGTTGGAACCAACAAATTCGAGTACGAGTTGACCCTACTCATTTGCCAAGTTATATAGTAATAAAAATTTGCCAAATCAATCATGTTAAAAATATGAGATATTTAGAGGCCGGCCCCCATTCCTCATGTTTTTGCTACATTAAATCAATGTTAATTTGTGTTAAACCACTAAGTCCTCCATTTTGGTATTTTATTTGAACGGAAGTCCTATCTCTTTTTATTAAGGGTATTTCATACCAAAAATACCTTTGATATGGTATGTTACATTATTCGCCCAATTTAGATGCTAGAATTATGTTTTTATTTTAATTTCAAATTGAAATCATCGATCTGGTTGCATATTTTTGGAGCGGCATGTATGTTCTTCTTCTTCTTCTTCTTCTTATTCTTCTTCTTCTTCTTTCTTCATTCTTCCCTATTTCTTCTTTGTTCCATGTACTTTTTATTCAATTCTTTTATTTATCTTCTTGTTTATCCCTTTTTTTTATTTCGTTATGATATCTGTTTTTAATGATATTTCTTTTATTAATTTTCTTTCGTTATTTTTTGTTTTTTGAAAGTTTTTTTCATTGATGATGCTGCAGATCTGGATTTGATCATTAAGCCGATGTGTTTCCTAATTTTTATTATTAGATATCTTATCTGTTTGTAGAAGTATTTAGATTTTGTTCCTTAATGTTCTAGTGTGTTTGAAATGATATTTAGATGTAAATCGTGAATCTGATGTCTGAGATAATGTATGTAATGATCTGTTGTTAGTAATTTTTGATAGAAAAGAAGCTGTTTTACATTCAAAAAAGGATTTTCATCTGTTTTAGAATTTTTGCAATTCTATCTATTTGAATAGATGATTTCTTTTTATCTCTGTTATATGTAATCAGATGTATTCCACTTTTAAATACAGTATTCATTACCTATCTTGGATTTCATCTGTTTGTTTTGTAACATCAGTTTCTATTTTGTATTTTTGATCTTTGAAATAAGATGAATCTGTTTCACATTAAAAAAAATGAATTTCATCAATTGATCAGAATTTATTTTCAATATATTTTACATTAGTCTTGTTTATTGAGACAGATAGAACATCAAACATGGATTTTATGTTTTTGATATCTAGAACAAACTAATAGTTACGTATTACAAATTTCATCTGTTTTGTATTACATTTGTTTGTAGTTTTATCTATTTGTAATTATAAATTTCATCTGTTTGTAAATATATTATGTTGGACAAGAAAATGGTTTAGTTATTATCTTTAGTAGAACAAATTGATAGTTACGTGTTAAAGATTTCATCT
This sequence comes from Sextonia rubra, assembly GCA_037013555.1. Lineage (NCBI taxonomy): Eukaryota > Viridiplantae > Streptophyta > Magnoliopsida > Laurales > Lauraceae > Sextonia > Sextonia rubra. The sequence continues at coordinate 17,796,502 of JASUAD010000016.1, read as the reverse complement.
ATTTTGTAATTACATTTGTTTATAGTTTCATCTATTTATAATTACAGATCTCACCTATTTGTAAATACATGATGGTGACTACATGGTTGCATTTGACGTTTGAATTGTTTTCAATTGTAAGCAGATCAATTATTATAAAATTATATATTTTGTTGATTATCTAATTATTAAAATTAAATTGACAAATGAATAATGGGCACTCCAATGATTTTACTGTACAAGTGTAACATTTCAATAGTTGTTGTCAAGGTTGTTGAATACAACCTGGATAACAATTATGATTAATTTGAAAGATATAAAATTGATGAGATTAAAATAGATGAATTTGACATAGATGAAAGACATGAGATTTCAAACAAATGAAATTCGAAAAAAAGGAAAGACACAAGATTAAAATAGATATATTCCAAACATATGAAACAGATTAAATTGAAAACAGGTGAGATTAAAAATAGATGAGATTGAAAGAAATGAAAGACACGAGAGTGAAACAGATGAAATTGAAAACAGATGAGATTAAAATAGATGAGATTGGAAAAAATGAAAGACACGAGAGTAAAACAGATAAGATTGAAACAGATGAAATTGAAATAAATGAAAGACACGAAAGTGAAACGGATGAAATTGAAAACAGATGAAATTGAAACAGATAAGATTGAAAGAAATGAAAAACACAAGAGTGAATTAGATGAAATTGAAAACAGATGAGATTGAAAGAAATGAAAGATAGGAGAATGAAACAGATGAAATTGAAAACAAAGACGATTGAAATAGATGAGATTGAAAGAAATGAAACAGATGAGAATAAAACAAATTAGATTGAAAGAAATGAAAGACACAAAAGTGAAATAGATGAAATTAAAAACAAAGACGATTGAAACAAATAAAAGTAAAAGAAATGAAGTAGATGAGAGTGAAAGAAATGAAAAACATGAGAGTGAAATAGATATTCCAAACATCAAACAGATGAAATAGAAATTGAAAGATAAAGAACTAAATATAAAGCAGTAACAGGAAAAAAACATAATGTAAAATAGTAACAGATCGAATATATTTGTGATATGAAACTGATTGATTTGTAAATGTAGTAATACAAACAAATGAAATCTAATATTTACAAAATCATCTATTCCTTGCTATAATATTGAACTTCAAAATCGTATATTATCCTTATTTATCATCAATTAATTGAAATCGAAATACATGCAAACCCTAGTTTTGAGTCTTTGTAGCAAAAGATAAAATAGATTGATTTGTCAAAACGATAACACAAACAAATGAAATCTAATATTTCTAAAAATTATGTGTGCATCACTTCAATTTCTAACTTCAAAATCGTATATTATCATTGATCATCATTAATTCGTTGAAATCAAAACAAATGCAAACGCTAGTTTCATTTGTTTGTTTAAATTCTTGACGCTATGATGAATCTTTGGGAAGTGACATTAGAAAAGAAGACCTGACACTGTGAAGAATCTTCAGAAAGAAACGATGAAGAAGATGATGGTATGCTTCGATGAATCTGTTTGATGCGAGAGTGAATTTCTATTTGAAAACAAAATTATTACAAAAAAGAAAATGAGAGCGTCTTTATGAAATGGAAGACTTAATAAGCAAACAGGGTCATTTTTGTAAAATACTAGTGCTTTTTTAACTTAGGGACATATCGTAACTATGATTATTTCAAGGGACCTATGGTCATCATCATCATCATCAAAACCTTATCCCAACTATATTGGCGTCAGTTACATGAATTTTGTTTTTCCATTCCGTTCTATTTTGAGCAAAATCCTTTGATAAGTTAAACTTCTTCAAATCTGAGTGAATGACCTCCATCAATGTTTTCTTCGGCTTATCCCTACCTCTTGATGAGCCATCCACCTGTATAGTCAAACTATTTCTCACCGGTGCCATTACCGGCCTACACTCAATATGCTCAAACCATTTTAAATGGGTTTCTCTAATCTTATCTCCTATTGGTGCTACCCTTAAATGCTCTTAAAAGTGCTCATTTCTAATTTTATCTTCCTAGTTTTATCACACATCTACCTAAGCATTCTCATTTCTGCTACATCCATCTTATGAATATGTGTTTTCTTAATTAGCTAACATTCTGCTCCATATGCATAACTGGTCTAACCACTATCCTGTAAAATTTGCCCTTCAATTTCGTTGGCATTCGTCTGTTGTAAAGTACTCCAAAAGCTAGTCTCTATTTTAACCATCCAGCTTTTATCCTATGCTCTACATCTTCGTCAATCCTCCATCCTTACTAATTATCGAACCTAGGTACCGAAAAGAATCTCTACGTGGCATCTTATGAGTTTCAATTTTGACAACGATTTCAACACTTTGTACATATCCACTAAAATTATAATCCATATGTTCTGTCTTTGTACGACTTATTTTAAAGCCTCTAGATTCTAATGCCCCCCGTCATCGCTCAAGTTTTGCATTTATACCATCTCTTGATTCATCCACCAATACTATATTATCTGCAAACAACATACACCATGGTACTTCTTCTTGAATATACACAATTAACTCATCCATAATTAATGCAAAGAGATAAGGGCTTAAGGTTAATCCCTGATGTAAACCTATAGTCGCGGAGAATCCACATATTTCGCCACATGTGGTTCTCACATTTTTTACTGCTCCTTCATACATATCCTTAAAAATTTTCAATGTAAACTCTGGGGATATTCCTTTTATTTAAAACCCACAAATTAAATTCCTCAGTACTCTCTCATAGGCTTTTTCCAAATCGATAAAGACCATATATAGATTTTTCCTCTTTACTCGATATTTTTCCATTAATTGCCTAAGTGAAAAGATAACTTCCATAGTTGATCTTCAAGGGACCTATAGTACTTCGGTAAAATATTTAGGGACCTTTAGCTGAAGCTCCCTAAAAATATTTATATTTTCCAAATGGGGTTCCCTTGTCCTGATTCTCAGGCCCATGGCTACATCCAGGTCTGTCTATTACAGGCCGAGCTGTACAAGCTTAAACTTGGCCCAACCGTGCCTATGAACTTAGGATATATATGGATTAAGGGTGCCTAATCCGCCACTGGTTCTTTTGTCCTACTCATCCCAGTTCATCTAAGTCTCAACTCGTATTTTTATATAGAAAACGTGGACATGAAGGTCATGTTTGCATAAGCAAGAAGTATTACTTGGAATCTTGTTAAGTGGAAGTAGTAGTTGAATTGACTATGAAGTCTACTTACATTAGGAAACGAGCTGCTTGGATGACTCAATGCTGTTTTTTCTTTCTCTTGAGGTGAACTCATATATCCACCCATAAATTAACGTGAGATCTGGATACCTTGTGCTTTGCTGCAAGTTTGCAAGGAGTACCTGGTAGATTGGGAGAATTGGGACAGAAACTACTTTCAAGAGTCATTATTTTCATCACCACTTTCCACTGTTTATTTGGGTCATTACCTTCAAACCACATCTAATAATAAGAAACATAATTCAAAAGCCTTCCAAAGTTAGTTCACAATAGTAACTGAGGTCTTTTTTAAAACCAAAATAGCCGATATGCTGAAATGACTAATATGTATTGGTTTCTGCATGGGGCATATAGCCAACATGAGCTCTGGTGCCCATGTTTGAATGCATGATTTGGATTGGTTGGGCATGTGCCTGAAATTCCTCTTAATTTGGCTGGTGCTCCTTTTAGGCTTTAGTTGTCCATCAACCAAACCCAACTCAACAAGCCAGACCTAATCCAACATTCGGATTTGGAAAAGTAGAACCTTGGTTTAGGCTTAGGTTGATCAACGTTGAGGTGGACTTTAATCAGCTACAAGAGATTTTCAGTGCTAATCTTCAAACCATCTTTTGATGGTGGAAGTGCTTGATAAATAGGTCCAAGCCCAGGTCCAGTTGGGTCCATTCCTCAACATCATGCCATCCAAAGTGGCCGCTGTGTAATATATATATATATAATGTTAGTAAATATAGTACGAATATTATTCTAGTTATCAAAACAAAAATATTATTCTCAACACAGAAGGTAGAAGCTTAGGACTGAAACTTAGTGGTTGCTCTCAGTCTGTTCCAATATAAGAAATTGTTTTACAAGAATTTTGGGAAGGGGCTGACCGGAGAGAGAGGTATAGGCCAAACCAGCACCCCCACACCCCACCCCCCAACAACACACACAACACACATAAAAATTAGGATTTATTATATCAGCAATACACTAATAAAAATGAAAGTGGGTAATTTAAAATTTTTTCTTATCATTAAAAAAAATGAAAGTGGGTAATTAAATTGGAAGCAATGAATATTTCAATCATTGCCTTTGATCCAAGGGCTAGAAACATTTTATAATGCTTCTTATTTTTATTGTAACTTATCACAAACCCTTTTTTTTCATGGAAGCCCATCAAATTATACTTCCTTTATGGGTGCGGCATTGTTTACAGAGTTTCCTTTTCTAATTGTAGGATAACTCCTAGAGTTGTCAGTGGACCCGGGTGCAGTCTAAATCCGTTCAGAGTCTGAACCCAATTTAACATAATTCAGTCCGAAACAGGCATGTTAAATTCCCAAAAGATGGGTTGTAATTTGACTTTAGTTGAGGCTGTAATTTTGGGGCACAATGAGCATCCCTGGATTCCAAAGATATACTGTTTATGGCCCAAAACATTACATTTGATGGACCAACAGTAGTGAGTTATATAACTGTAATGTCAATCGTGCGTGTATGGCCCATGCATAGATTGCCTCTGATGTGCCCGATAAAGGTCACCATGACCAAGATATGTTAAACATGGCTAAACATTTGTTTTAGCTATGGTTAGGTGCATCAACGCAGATTGTTAGGTCACCCTTTTGGCGAGTCCACCAGTCTGACCGAGTACACACTACACAGCCAAACTCGCCCGTTACTCGGTGACGTCATCGAGTTGAGTTTCTGAGTTGCTAATCTACATGATCCCAATTGTAGAAAGTCCCTACTGATACCTACTTGTACACAACAAGTCTGATGTGCTCAAATTAACATTACAAGTTCCATTGCTTTCATTACATTTATTACAAGCCCCGATCAATGTATCCTGTAAAATACAGTCACTGCATTCTTCCCTAATCAGGGACCAAGACGGCCGTGGCCTATCTACAATGCTTCCATTTTCAGAAACTGGTCCCACAAACATCTCACTGGCATTACTTCTAACGCAAAGCCAACTTTCCTCAGAATCCATTGCCCAACCAGATATTGCAGTGGACGCAGTGCTACCAATCAACATCCGGATTCTGTCAGCTGGCGAACCATTGCCCGAAGAAAACCCCACCTGGGTCAGATCCAGGTGCACCTGGGTCTCCTCCACGGACCCCCAGAAGCCCTGATCAAGAGTGCTCCTGGGCGTAGCTGAGAAAACAGAGCCAAAATCCATCTGTTTCGGACCACAAATTGATTCATCAACAAATGGGTGTTTGAGAAGCTGCTCAACCGTCCATCTCTCCCCGGGACAACTCTGAAAACACTTGCTCAAAAAATCCCTTGCATGATCAGAAAGCTCTCTAGGGAGCTTGGGCCCTTCAGAAGAATGACCAATTCGATGCAGGGCGGAAACAGGGTCGATCACATCCGTCCACGGAGGACGCCCCGTGGCCATCTCAATCACCGTACATCCAACGGCCCACACATCACCAGGTGGGCCCTGTTCCTCCCCACGTGCCACTTCCGGAGCCATGTAGAGGGGGGTCCCTGACACGTGCGGCGCCCTCTCACGGACCCACTTGGCGCACCCCAGGTCAGCTATCTTCGCGCCATCCCGAGCCACGAGGATGTTCTGGCCCTTGATGTCGCAATGAGCCAAGCCTCTGGAGTGAATGTGAGCGAGCCCACAGAGAATCTCGCGCGTGCGGCATCGAATCGCACTCTCCTCAAGCCTGCCTCCATGGGCATGGATAGCCTCAGAGAGCGTCTGCGGCGCGTACTCGAGGAACAGATTGTAGAAAGCGCTGCCATTTTCTACGGTGATGTCGTGGCCAATGTAGGAGACGACACGTGGGCAGTTGAGGAGGGAGAGGATGCTCTGCTCCCTCTGCAGGAGCTCTGATCGGGCGAGCTCGGCGGACTTGACGGCGAAGAGCTGGCCGGATAGGCGGTCCACCGCCAAATAGACGGTGGCCGATGAGCCGCGGCCGAGGGCATGGAGCCTGGTCCAGTTGCACGCGCCCATCACGTGCCTGATGAAAGTGAAGGAGGAGGAGGAGGAGGAGGAGGAGGAGGAGGAGAAGAAGGTTGCTGGCAGTTGGGTTGGTGGTTGGGTTGGTTTGGTTTGGTTTCGTAGGAATTGGGATGTGGGAAGGGGATCTTTATAGGGAAGGGTGTACGGTTGTGGAAAGGCCCTTGTGTTTGTTCTTATTTACGGTTTTGTCCAGTTCTGCAGGCGCCCGTTACGTTGACAGCTGGCGACTTCTTCCGACTAGGATGGACGCATCCACGTGGCAAGGAGAATCGTTGACAGCTTCGGCCGCCCGGGCCGGCTTGGACCCCACATGCGTGCACGTGAGCCGGTGGGGAGCCGCACGCGGACGACTTTTGGCTCTAATCTAACGTGCGTATATCCCGGGGAATGATCAACGAACGCGCGATTCATGTGGAGCCCAGTGATTGGACGGTTCTGGTTGGGGAGGTGCATGGGTTTTGTCTTGGAGTGGGTCAATGATCAAATTGAAAAGTAAGATTTGGAGAGCGTTCAAACTTCAGAGCTGGGAGAAGTGGAAATGGAGTTGAAATCTTCCAACCTTGTTGCATGAACTTTTGGGATACGGGATCAGTGGGTGCATGAACCTATGAGTGGGGGCCAATCGCAATTACCCATTTGATGTTCATATAAACTCTTATCTTAACCACAATGATGAGATCCACACGTAACTCTGTCGCACCAGGATTCAACTTGTTTGTTTATTCAATTATAACTTTCAGTCTTTATTATTCATTATAAGGGATAAGGCTTGATCCATATACAGCTACTTACAAGGGTACATTTGTGCACAAGCAGAAAAAGAGTAAATCACATTTTATCTTTGATTTACAATACTCTTAGGTCACGTATGGTAGATTAGAGGATTCTCTTAGGATCACGGAACGAAGATATTCGCAGGATTAATTTGCATAAAAGAGTTCCAGGTTTGATAAATAAACAGGACTCCTGTTATCAATGGATGTGTAATCCAACGATTGTAATGTCTTTTTTAACAAATATATTCATATCCATGAAAAACTAAGATCTCATCTTTGACCATATAGCATTTCTTTTCCATCTAGAGCATTTGAATGGTTTAGTTCATGCAAATGGGGCCCATAGGAATAAAAACATAATATTTTAGTATTGGGACATTTTTATAACATCTCAAAATTCAAAAAAGATCAACGGCTAAAATTTGAACTACTAGTGATTTTTGGCCTTTCTAAATTAAGTAACAGTTCAAATCATGATTTTGGAGCCCACACTTATAAAAAAAATGCAAAAAACGAACTGTCTTTTCATACCATTTTGTACACAATATGAAATCAACGGTGAGAAGTTTTTAGGCTTTTCTCATGATCCATGATGAACCACGCTACAAATTTAACCTCAAAGCTATTTTAGGACTTCTTAATAAAATGAACAGTTTAGATTTTGCAAAAGGGGCTCACAAAAGTCAAAAAATTGTAATTCAATGGTTTAGACTTTTTTGCAAATATCTTAAAATATATGAAGAATCTGACACCTGATATTTGGGTTTCCAGCCTTCTTAGGTCTTTTAAAGATGATTAACAGTAATTTTGAGACACATGAGGTAGGTTTCCAAAGGCCCAACGAGTAAGCCTTACACTACTGTGGTACCACTATTCATTTGCAATTTTGTTGTTACGTGGATTTCACCCGTTAGACCATGAGAGGTCAGACGGACAGAAAAATAAGAAATGTAGAAGTTTCCATTTTTCTCTGTAGTTTTCTATTTCCATTCAAACGTGGGTTTCCACGAAACGCAGCAAAAAAAGTCCTTTTCCATGCACGTTTGCAAAATGGTTTGAAAAGATCTAACTCCTTTTTTATTCTGTTTCCAATGCCTCATTACAAATTGATTGAAAAACCCAGTTGCAAGGCTTCAATTATAGTTTTATTCGTTGAGTTGGGATCAAATCCACAAAAAATTATGAGACACAAAAAGATGTTTTATTGAGAAATTAGCACTATCTTAGGAAAATCTAACTAAAAATTAATGTTAAAATTAAACACCAATGTTTGCAATTAAAATTGCAAATCAAATTTAAAATGTAATCTAGAAATCCTAACTTAAAAAGCAATCTAAACTACAAACTACAACCACAAATAAAAGCATCAAACAACCAATGTAATAAAGTAAAATAAATAAAAGAAAATTTCAGAAAATAAAAGAAAGAAAGATGGGCTTTAAAATTTCAATTTCCACTTTCAAACTCCATGCTTAGAGTCAAAAGATAACTTAAAACTAAAATGCCAAATATGGTCTGTCATCCCATATTAACACACTGTATTAATCTAATAAATTAAATTATTACGACTCACAAGTCCTTTTTAATCCTTTGTACAATACTAAGAATCATGAACAAGAAAATAAAAAAATAAAATCCAAATAAACTCACTTCTACTTTAAATACATAAAACACCAAGTCAAGGGGCCATCCGCATCGCAAAGTACATCATCTCTTAAATCTTGACGAACTTGCACCAGGGAGAAAAGAAGTGGAGAATATAGAGTAGAGATAAAGAGAGGCTAAAGAGTGTCTAAAACTGGGTGGTGATGTGCTGTATGGAGAGAGAGAGAGAGAGAGAGAGAGGGCTTATGGTGTTGGACGTACAACTCTCCCCTTAAATCCTTTTTATAATATTGTTTAGTCCCCTTTTTTGCTATCTTTCTTTCCTCCTTTGAGCTTGTAAAAACTTCACTTTGGATAGGTATCTGCCTTTGGCCAAAAATTAGCAAATACATAGTGAGTAGAAAGATTTTTTGATGCTTTTCTTGTCTAAATTTCTTCTACACCCACTTTTCAAAATTAGATTTTATGTAAATCTTCATGGATGCGCCTACCTTTGATGCAAAATTATTGTAAATGGTAGAACCCAACTTGAACTTCACTTTTCTTCAATTGGAATTGAGTAGACCCTACAAATAGAAGTGAATCAGAAAGAAAACAAAACTTCAATTTTATACAACCCCGTCTAAAAATACATAGCCAACTTTTCAAGGTCATAACTTTATTGCTTTAGCTCCGATTAGTGCAATCTTAGGTTCCACTGATATTTACTCGAAAAGAACTTTGTAATGGTACCTAAATTGCCTCTATCCGACACTTGATTTGAGAGTTATGACTATTTTAACCCATATTGTCTAAAAAAAATGGGATTGACTTTCCATTTTTTATTTCTTCTTCTTTGACTTTCCTTTCCTCAATTTTCTACGCCATGAATTTCCTTTCTTTATCCCAATTTGAGTTCTTGAAATTCCAATTTAGAGTCATGCAACAATTGAAGAGTGGGACCTCCTTTGACCTCTAAGTTTGTGTGCACATATATGTTTATGTGTAGGGTCCTCTTCATGCTCATTTTCTTCTTTATTTTTTTTCTTGAATTTCTTCAAAATTATTCATTGGCTCCAAAATTTGATATGGGACCCCTATCTTCAATTTTCGCTAGACACAAAAGCAACTTTTGATTAAAATGATAAGTTTGACCAAAAGTCACAAATGTACTAATGTGAGCCCAATTCACATAAAATAACTCTATAAATTCACACCGTTGCTCTTGATTTAACTAATGATGATAACAAATTATATCATAAAAATAAGATTTTGATAAACATGGTTTTTTCAAAGAAATTTTGATGAAAATAAAACAATGATACTCAAAACCATAAAAGCATTGTTTCTAGCTAAATAAAGATATTTCTAATGAATAAGTCCTTAGAATCCCCTAAAATGAATATCAAATGTTGCCGTTTTAAGGACTTATTACATCACAAACATACCGATGGAGAATATAGTAGAGTAGAGTGAAGTGAACCTCCATTTCACATACATGATTTGAAGTGTTCATCATATCAAAAGTAAAAAAATTCAAAATTCCCTCATTCTTTTTGTTTCTAAAAGTCAAACAGCAAACATTCTCGAGACACTAAATGACAAAAAACCATCCACTTTTTACACAAAAAGCCAAAAAGATTCCTTCTCAAACAACCAAAATTAAAAAGTCATCATATTATGATTTCACCCTATCGTATTTTTAATCTCTCTTGATTTAGATGAAGGATATAATTATAATATGATGAACTTTTGTTTTTAGTGGCTTGAGATGGAATATTTTTTACTTTTTGTGTAAAAAGTAAATGATTTTGTCTTTTAATGGCTTGAGAATATTACTTTTTAAAAAAAAAAGATGAAAGATTTTTTAATTTTTGTATTTTGATATGACCCAAACATCAAATCATGTCAGTGAAACGGAGGCTTACTTCACTCTATAGCTTGTCCAAACGCGAAGGGTGTGGCCAATGTTATGAGGCTGCTAATAATTTCTTTCCACTAGAGAGGTGAAATTCTATAGTGGAGCCAATTTATTGAAAATCCAAGCCACTCAAATTAAACATCTCCTCTCATGTGATAATAGCAAATCTCACTACAATAAGAGTTGGTTCCAACATAAGGTGATTAATGCATACAGCTACTCATGTATTAAATAATAGATCAAGCATATAGTAAAACCTACTCCTTTTTGCGTTCAAATTTGGAGAAATATTTAATATATGAGGGAAGTGTTCATTTTTAGTAGCTCGAATTTTCGCTAGGAGAGCCCCACTAGAGAGTTTTACTCCCTTTGACTCAGGATTTTTCATAGCCACAAACGATCCAGCTAGATTTATGATTGATTTTGCTTTTTAAAAGCATGTCCTAGTCATTCTAGAAGGCACCATGTTTGTCAATTAGTGGGTAATAGAATAAGAATGGATTAGTATAGATGAAGAAGAATTGGCTTTATATCACTTTATTAGCTTATTCAAATCCCTGATTTAGGGTCTCAAAGGTTAATGATTTATAAGTGCACTTTTTGTAGTGATTTATGCCAATGTTTTTTTAGAAAACCTGTAATTGTTAGACTTGCTCGAAATTGATGAGTGTACTCAAAATGCAAAAGGTAAGGTGTGTATGAAAGGTTATTCCATAGATCACAGGCAGTCCGGATTCAAGGAATAGGAAAAGAACTTGATTTATTAAAATCTAAATAGGTGTGGTGTTTTTTTTTTCATTTTTTTTTTCTCACCTGAGATATTTAACCATTTAAACATAAGCTATTTTGCTCCAAAGATAAGCATACTCTTTAAGTAGAGAGATTCAAGCACACCCCAACTCACTCACCCGACATTCCACCCTGCCATAGTTGGGCCCTACAAAATGGGTCCCACATGCAATCCCTTATGCTCCTTTTTGTGGGCCACACCCACACCAAAAGATTAAAACATATTTGATCCCTCCATCTCGTCACCATCAGCCAGGGATACCGGAGCTGTTTCAAAAGTTTCAAAATGTAGCTCCTGATTCAAGTAATAAGAGGATGTGATTGAAAGCATTTTGCTCTAGGGAATACGAATCAAAGCAGGATGAAAAGGTGAAGGAACCTAGGACATTGCAACCATCTCATCTCTTACAAGTAATGTGCAAAAGCAAAGCGGCATATGGAAGGAATTTTAGTGGAGGAACGAAAGAAAAAGAACAAAAGAGGATCTACAACGGAATACCTACACACAATAGCTTACAAACACATGAAGAAAGAAAAGAAATAGAAAGAAGTCGTTGGCGTTGGACCTCCATCTTACAAACACATGAAGAAAGAAGAGAAATAGAAAGAAGTCGTCGGCGTTGGACCTCCATCTTACTCTCAAGAACTCTACTCCTCTCTCGTTACATGCAATGCCATCCGTTGCTTGCAAGCCACCCAGTTTCTCCATCTTTCTCTTCTTGAAAGGAGATTCGTTTGCTTTCTTCTCTCTTTGATGTCTCTTTACACACGCCACACAAGGAATTCTGCTACAGATTTTGTGAGGACCCGATCCCAAGAGCTTTATTATTATTATTATTATTATTATTATTATTATTATTATTTGCATTGTTATTATTATTTTTATTATTTAATTTTGATCATAAATTGGATCATGCTTGGACCCCATCCATTTATGAATTAAATTAGCTATCTTAGTAGTCACATTAAATTTTGAGTGGGACCTAATATTGAACGTTGGATACTTAAATCATAAGATGTTCAGTTTATTAGGAAAATTAACCCAATCAAACTTGAATTGTATAATTTGTTAAGGATCCCTGGTTATAGATATAACCCAGTAATCCTCTCCTCTTGTACGATCTTCTCTCTCTCACCTTAACGACTAGTGGGAGAAATCCCACAATATCCACATCACTTGTCCCACTAAAACTCTCGTTCTTCACTTAAAGGCATTCTATTTTACACAACACCCTTCAATCTTTTTCTCTCTTCATCTCTCTCACCATCGAATCACCCCTCCCTCTAAAGTTCTTTGTATTTCAGGTTCTTTTCTCTTTCCCTCTCATTTTGATTTATCTCATTTACTGTCTTTGCTTTATATTTTCTTTTCCTTGCTTTATTTCATTTACCAGTTATGATAGATTCTTGTTTCCTTTCTTCATTGTTGTTTATGGAAAAATTCTTAGCTTCCTTTCTATTATATTTTCTTAATTATGTTTCATTGCTGCATGACCATATCGCCACGCAAATGAGACCCATCCATAGCCTTTGGCTCCTCTTAGATCACGCTCCTCTCACCTAACCCAGGAGCCACTTCCACCACCTTCTTCAGGATTACTTCTCGCTTCCCTATTTATCCATCATCCCAACCAAACAGAAATAGCCCTTCCACAGTAAACATAGCTTGCAACCATCTTCTCTCCTTCCCTAAAACACATCCCCATTTTAACTATCATGAGTCGAAAATGACTCATCCTGTCACCTTCTCATATCATGTAGAACCAAACCATTGATTTTATCACATCACAAACCACCACTCTTTCTCCATCATCCTTACAGGCCTCATACACATCTCATGAAGCCATTATCTACAACACCTTTTTCCAAAACCAACCTGTCTTTACAAACTGCATGCCCACCCGTCTTTTTCATCCACGGCCTACACTCATACACAAACCAGCCGAGCTAATTGAACCAAACCCGACCACCACTTGCACATCCTAGCAACTGTTAACTTGATGCAAACGCCATAAACCACTTAAATCCTTCCATGTACAGGGGTCAATGGTGCTCATACGATCACTGTAGAAACCAGAACATACCTGATCTAATCTAATTTCTGACTCGGTTAATCACACCATCACCTTCACAAGTGTCACAACTCGAGCCCAGGAGATCGGGGGTTAGCAAAAATCTAACCAGCGACACACGTACTCCCATGTACATACACTTAGACCCGGTCTAGATGCACACGCACAAGGAAATTTCACACGTGCAAATATGTCTGCAGAAGCTGTAGGTATCAAACCGTAGCACTAAAATACAAGGAACCAAAAGAGAGGATATCTAAAAGCAGACAGAAAGTTAAGAGAGATACAAACTAAATCAAGTATAACTATATAGCATAGGGATAGACCAATGGCATGGAATGAAGACAATATGCATATATGATACTGTCGCACTCTGCTGGAGTGATTACGCACTCCGCGATCCTGAACAGACAGCTGGAGTCTCCCTAGCAATCTGAAGGACCGACGAGACTCAGTCGAGGGGTCTGAGCCTGCAACACCAAAGACAACTCATGAATAGAACAATTCAGTAAAGTATAAGCAATAACAAGATAACACATGTGGTATCTAATAGAATAAAAGACGTGAATAATCATAGCATTCCAATTTCATATCCTAAGCAGTCGTGCATTCAAATTAAAACATGCTATCAGGATCAATGCATACATAACATGTACATACTAGGTGGCTACTACATATGCCATATGCTTCCAAAAAAAGGGATCTTATATCCGTGCTGAGAACACCATGGGCCAGATGGGTTTCGGTTTCCCGGGGTCCGAAATCCCCAAGACATATCCTCACTGCAGTAAAGCCATATAAACTACACCAAATTCACCCCATCGGGATCCTAAGGCTGGGGCTTAGTAGTGCCGGACCCTATGGCGTCAAATAACATCCGAACATGCATATCTTATCAGAATATCATAACGTGTATATCTTATTAGAACATAGCATGCATGTCTTGTCAAGCATGTATCATACAAAGCAAGAGGTCATACGAGTTAGACTGATCATATCTAGTCGATTGGTATGATCAGAGCATAAGATAGAATGAATATCAAATCGAGCATACGGAAGCAAGATAACAAGATGATAAAGGCTTAGTCAGTCACATGAATTAAACTAGTAGTATCAAACATGCAAGACCACTGTTCCGCTCGAGATTAACCATGGACAAAGTCAGGAAATATCCAATCGTTGCCCCAGCACAGAACGCGTATAAGAGGGCAAGACTGAAGCCAAGATGCAATGCAAATCAGATTCTTTTATGAGAGTCACGATCTTTTACTAGCCAACTCTAATCTAGTTATTCAGTGTTACTAACCGTGCATGATGATGTAGTTTTAAGTTATTCGATGCACCGTTGTCTAGTGTTGCATTGTATCTGGAATGTGCACCGAAGCCTCTTAAACCAACACGCATGGGGAGGTGCTTAACAACCGGATAATGTACATGAATTAGTCGTAGCCCTCGAGATCATTCATGTCATTCGTACATTCCATTGGGCAAGTTCGGGTTATCTACATTCTAGCATGAAGGCCATATCAAGTCTCTTCCTTAATCCTATCTTCTTTTATTCATTTCTCAGGGGTGGCACGGCTTAGTCGTACTATGCATTGTGGCTCAGTCGTGGTTCCCCTTATGTTCATCCACAATTACGGTTCAACCATCTTTTGTTCTACGGCTCAGCCGTGTTCTGTTCTACAGCTTAGCCGTAGCACAATTGACGGCTTAGACATGGCCGGGCCATAGAATGTCTGTCAAATGCTTACTCTCAGTTGATCCAGAAAAATCCACCCTGTACTGATCTACGGCTGCGTCACAGCTGAGCTACGGCTCAGCCGTAGTCCATTACAGGGCTTAGCCGTGTCCTAGTCGTAGAAGAAATCTGGGTTTTTAACTCTCTGGACTATGAGCCGTAGGTAGTTTATGGCTTAGCCGTAGACCGCTCGGGGTTATGTTCTGAACCTGTTACAGACACAACTGCGTGTGTACCAAAATGGCAAAATCACGTGAAATATATGGAAACTCACACAAGATGGGCTGTAACTATACTTCACATGCAAGATTACATGAATCAATCACAGTCAAACATCTACCCACTTGGTTCATACAAATTATGCTTATACTTGCCTCAAATGAGTTCTAACACGCTCTTTGTTGTCCTTGGGCTCATTACACACTTCTAGCATGCTCCTAGTCACCATGCATACGAAAGAAGAAAAAAGAAGCGACATGAGTGCATGAAACTGTCGATACTGAGGAAAAGAAGGAATAGAAGATGAGATGCAAGAAAAACCAACGCTCACCTTCAATCACGAGCGATGAAGCAATGTATAAGTGTACAAATGCTCCTTTCCTAGCTTGATCGTCAAGAAGAAACAAGAAACAAGAAAAGAAGAATCGTGAGAAAGAGAGAAACAGAACGTGAGGGAGAGAAGGTAGGTGGAGCTTCTTATATAAGATAAAGATGAGAGAAAATTACCAAAAAGTCCAAGTAGTAAGACAATTTCCAGTTCGAGTCATTTGCGGGTCTGACGGAAACAAACAACATATTGAACAAGCGACGTAGTTACTAGAATCAACGAGCATAACAAAAGACACGTGTCAATGTCAAGATGATGCATGAATGACGACATCTTACAAAGTCTAAAATTATGAAAAAGGGCTCATGCCTACCTAAACCAGGTCAAATCCAACATAACTACCTATCCAAAACCTAGAACCAAATAGAACAAGGGCAAAACACAATTAGCAACCTAATTAGTCACTAAGCCGGATTAAGTTGGGTCGGAGTGTTACAACAAGCATCCATTACAGTCATTATCTTTCTCCATCATCACCCATTTCACCGATCATAAAAATCCAAACATTACACACAGTTGCCATTCTACCTACTTGCAAAATTTTATATTCAAGGCCAACACTTCACTTAAAGTTGAACCCAAGCCTCTGCTGCACTACATCTCTACATTATCACATCCTTATTTTCCTCATAGAAACTATACCCAGAACCTAGTGGGAAACCAACTCAAAACTTAAGTGTTTGTAGCTGCCGCAACTCAAAACTTTGAAATTGGATTGTCTTATTTTAAGAACTAACACCCAACTATGCTACCTCTCTTAACAAACAGGCCATTCTCAATCTCTGTAACTCAAAAACTTTTCCCTTTTTATACTGTTTTTCTTCTTTTTCTATTTATGTTACACTCCTACTTCTCCTCTTTATTTTTTTTTCTTGTTAACCATTTTCTTTTCATTTTAACCATTTTCAAGTCTCCATCTCCACCTAATTTGCATTCTACTGTGTTCCTCCAACCAAACAACCCATCATGCTCCACCTTTCATTCATGTAAGCCAAACACAACTCCATTGTTACAATTTACCATGGAAACAATCCTCCCATTCATCACCAATGGACCCATCTAATCTAAGTCTAGACCCAACTAGTTTCTCATTCACCTCCAACCTTCATCACAACTAAATCACTAAAATCATTTATAATATATAAATTCAACTATTCAACTCAGTCCCATGCAACTGAGAACCCATATATATCACGTCACCAATAGTTGGTCCCTCTTGAGTCCAATATCCAAATTTTCCATTAGACCCCTTGGACCCGCCAACCTTGACCCGCATAAAATACCAATATAACTCCATGTCATTGCGAACCATTCTCTAATTAGTACGCAAATAATTAACTAAAATCCATCCTAGTTTGACATTTGCGGCTCGTATATGAATTTGTTCAAACTAGGTTCTTAGGTGGTCATAAGATTATTACCCAACTTATTAGCCCAAGCCCACTCAGCCAAACTCTTTTGGCCCACCGTCCTAGCCTAAGTGGTCTATAGGTTTTATTCATGTACGGGCCCAAGTGCATGATCCAGTAGTCTGAACCCACTCACTATCCATTTACACAAACTATTGGCCATGGTCCACCTTAAATATGTGCATGTGTAACTCCTACTACATAGGCCCCACTTACAGTACTTAATAATTTGGGCTCAAGCCATATGTCTCAACCCATCAAATTTTACCTTTACCCAAACCAAACCCATTAATTGTACATAAACCCGGATCCTAATTATTGGTTACCTATCATGACCAAGGAACTACACCAAGATTCTAGAATATTCAGGTCAGGACAAGTTCGATCAGGTGATCACCGTGAATCCAGGCAAGTAACCTTACTATGATCTTCTAGTATTAGAGTTTTCTAACCTTGGCTTCCAAAATGTTAAATTGATATGCAATCCTTCTATTTATGCGGGGCCCACTCCTAGCATCTTAACTTATATAGGACCATTGATTTTATTAATATAATTTTACCTTTTTTAATTTAATTGCATACCCATCAATGACCCAACTTTTGAGTATCAAACCCATTCCATGTTTATTTGATAAGACCATGAGACATATACATTTTTATTTGATCCCTTGTTGAAAATATTTATATCATGTCCTGTTTTATGGTTGGAACTTACTGATATATTGTGTTTCCATTGATGATATAAAAATATTCAATACCATATTATGCTATGGGAATTAATTTATGAAATAATTCCCCTTGAATGTAATCCTTGACTTTTGAGGGAGCCCCTTTGTGCATGATAACTAAACTGCAGCTAGTCCCTTATGGCTTCGAGCCCTTATATATGTAATTATGGCTTCGGGCCCTTATATGTGTATTGTGGCTGAGGATATGCCTTTTCTTAAATTAGATCATGTGATCTTTATTTCATTGAATATACATAAATTATAGCAAAATTATTCATGTTACCATTATCTTTTGAATATTTCTTAACATCTCATTTTTAGTAGATTATCCTTGAATTAATCATATTTGTTCATTGTACCCAGATTACTATCATTTGATTGAATAATGGTTTGCTATAGCTCTATAGTTTATTTACTTGTGGAGCTTTATACTTATATATATATTCTCTCTCTTTTTGTCAGATACTAAGGTTCACCCGAATAATAAAGAACCTTAACATATTTGCGAGAATGGGCAAACCTTAAGAACCGAGTCATTATTTAGATTTTTAGTGTTTATTTGGTTTCATTATGTAGATGGGTTATGTCATATTTCTTTGGATATTTCATTATTTTGAGAGCATTGGTACTAGTCATTATTATTTACTTCTGTTAGTGACTTAATTATTAATGTTTTAACCTAGTCTAGTCAGCTATGAATCCTTCCAAGTAATGACTCAATTAAATGAATGATTTGTATTGTGAAATGTGGGACCGTTACGCCACAAACTTTGAGGGTCATAAGGATCTCAGAATTCGGGGCGTGACAGATTTCGAGTCATTTGGTTGAAGTAAACAAGTCCACTGTCACCGTGTATGTGATCTGAGAGGTGGGTTTATGAGAGATTAAACATTTATTATGCTTGAAGAGGAGTCAACCCCATGCCTTCATTGAGTAGATGATGATTGCTTATAAATTACATATTCATATAGTCCCTACGTACGCAACATACAAGCGGTTGTACGGATATATCTACGCTATAAGTTAAAGATCACACATGTAATACTCTGAATTAGAGAGGATGCCTTGAGGTTGGTGATCTTTAGAAGGGAGAGTTTGATATACTATGTTATTTGATTTTTTAGTAAGGTGGGTGTGGTTATATATAAAAAATGAAATGGCTGAATAACATATCATTCCCAATCAAATAGCTCTTTAAAATTGGTTTTACGTTAAGGGACAGTTTTCTCCTACTAGGCTCCAGGGGGCCCACTTAATTGGCCTACCTTTGACCAATCCACACCTTTCATATACTCATCCCACTTTGATCTAGAATGATGTCCAGTTTTATGCTCATCAAACTTAGTTATCATTTAATTTCATATAAAAAATTTGTGGTCAATAGGTTATTAAATTTTAAGATTGTTAAAACAAGAGGTAGGATAATATGATGGTTGAATTTTTCTTTTTAATGATCCTTACCAATAAATAGATCTTTGCATTCATCTTGCCCTCAATGATGGAAATTCATCCAAGTGGGCTCCATAACCTGCTTAGGGGAGAATATTTTTCTCTATTGAAAAAAGTCTATATATAACAAGTAATTCCTTCAAGTGTCAGCCTACCTGGACCCACATGCCAAGAATAATGCATATAATTGGCTAATTTTTGAAACCCTTAAAAGAATATAATATTGTAAATGCAAAACCTAATACTTCGTTATTCAAGTGTGAAAATACAATATTGTAAATGCAAAACCTAATACTTTGTTATTTAGGTGTGAAGGATAGATCAATATTCAACATTGTGTTCTATTGAGAGGTTACCTCCTGCATTATACAAAAGGTAAGGCTTAAAGGCTTGTGTAGGACCCATTTTGACGTTGGCTGATTATAGGATAGGAGGATAGTATGATGGAAAAGTCTATTAATTATTGATTTAATTTTGACCAAATATTATGTCAATTAGATTATCACAAATATTGATATAGGGGACTTAAAGTTTAACAGTTTCTTAAGTTACATTCTTAATGAAATTAAATTTTAGTTAATGGTGATTATAATTCATATTGGTGTCAAATTAAGGTGGGTGCTAATTCTGGCAGAGCAAGGGTGAGTTTGGAGGGCAAGGTATGAGTGTGTAACAACCAATGTTCGGAAAGACCCAATAAGAAAACTACATCAGTTCCCTAGTAAAGAGCATGTGGCCTCCATTATGTTTAGTATGGATGCTAAGAAACGACAACATTTTTTCAGTAAAAATCACTACCCATTAAATTAATTAGGGCAAAGAGTTTTTTCAGTAAAAACAACAAATCATTAAATAATTAAGGCAAAGAGTTTATGGTCACACTTGCCTATTGGATACAAGGCAACTTTAGAAAGTCACCACCTAAAACTCTTTCATCCTTTGGATTTTATGTGCTACTTTATCAAAGATTATTAAGTAGATAGTGATTTTATTATTAAAACAAACTTGTTAGATGGCACGTGTACCAAAAAGGCCTCGTAGTTCTAACTACACAAAGAAGGTCCCTTCCACCAATTTTAACTTCTTTCTTTTACGCGATATTATGGTTCCTTTCAATGGAGGAAGGATATCATTGCTCGTGTCTTTCTTCTTCCTCCTCATTCTTTCTGCTCTCACTAACCATAACAATAAGTTTCCAAACTTCAAAGATTTTGAAAACCTATCAACCATTTCATGAAGCCTAAAAACAATATGGTGGACTGGATCCTGAGTCAGACAGACGTTACAATCCAAGATATTCAGAAACAGTGTAAACAAAGCATCTGTCCATACCAACTTGGTGATATAGGGCACTGGTGGCAGGGCAGGCGCAGGCACACAAATCTCCAAGCCTCCTCACATAGCAGCTTCTGGCAGAAGGCTGAAACATGAGCAAGGTGCAAGCACTCTCAAATGATCTTGGTCAACACATCACAAAGCATCCCTTCCTTAACAATCACAGATGAAGCAGAAGTACAAACACTACTGCTTTCTGATGGAGCTTGCAGTACTGAATTCTTGCAGCCATCAACGCCCAAGAAGATGGTTCCTGCAAAACTTGCATCTTGGGTAGGACGACTGAGGATAGAACTGAGCTTTCTCAGATGGAACCATCCTCACTCCCCTCAAAAAGATGAGATAACAGAATTGAGACAATGTGATCATCTGCTTCACAAGGTTCAATAAGGCCTGAATTGACAAAAACATTGCCGACACCTCTTTCGAAGCAGAGATGACGAATTTCCTTCGCTAACGATACAGTCTCAGGTACAGAATTAAAGTGTTTTGAGTTTGAGTCTTAAATCATCTACTTGGGTCAGAATTTTCACGTCCAGAGCGTCAGTAAACCTTGGTTCAATCCCAAATCTAGTTGGTGAGTTCAAATCTGCTTCTTCCACATGATCACCACAAACACCATCATCAATCTCTGTCAATTTCAATGATTGAAGATTTTCTCGTGCTATGTGAGATGGAGAGAGAGAAGGGAGAAGAGGGTGGGATATCATTTCTCAATTGAAATAAGCGACTATATCATTGTTCAATCAAAAAGGCAAAAAAATAAGTTAAAATTTGCAAGAGGCCCCTTTCTGTGCACATGGAAATTTGATGTCCTTTTTCACGCACGTCATCTAAGGGTTTTTTTCCTATAAAATCTTAGATTATTAAGTAGATGATAATTCAATTTATTTCTTAAGATGAGATAATTTTTAATGCTCAATAGAGCTGATTTTCCTCCGATCAATAGCTCCTCAATCCCCTTTTCATCTGATTGCCAATGAGTCATACCTACTTCACCAAGTGCCCTGTTTTAACTAATGGGAGGTACATGAGCTTGACAAGTGAGAGAAGTGGGATGTTTTTCTAATTTTGTATTGCTCATTTCGTGACCTTGTAATAGTCATTTTGTAAATTTAAACCATCAATTTGTACTCTCAAAATGGATAATTTATGAACTTGTAAATGTCATGTGATTTATTTGGGAATGAATGATTTGTGGTCATATACGTGATATTTTGATTAGATCTTTAGATTTTAATTGTATTTTGAATATTAAACAATTTCTTAGTGTGAAAGTACATTCTTGAAGGCTTAATTTTATTAGTGCATATTATAATATATTAAAGAAAAGGGTTTTTTATTCAATTTTGATTGCTCGTTATAATTTTGATTGGTTGAAAGTATCTTTTATGTTCTCTTCCCACTCGTTAGCTTAATGTGGATGGTTGTTGTTCGTTAAGTAACATACTCTATTTGTAAAGAAAAGGGGCACAATCGATAACAGTGCCTCAATCCACCTAAGAAAAGTTAACAAAAGTAAGCAAAGCCTTGTTTTTTTTGTAATAGTGGAGTCTTATAATTTTGTCATGGTAGATCCAAGACTTTTTGTTGATGTAGAGACAAGTTCTTCTTTCCGTTTTTTGTAAAGGTGGAAATATGATTTTTGTAAAAACGAAGCCATACCTCCTTTTAGTGGTGGAACCATATCTTAATGGAAAAAGATGAAGGATATCTTTTGATATTGATCTAATGGAACAACAAAGTTTGTTTTTTGTTTTGGTGTGCACTGGATTGTGCAATTATATCCTTTTGTAGTGGTTGATGCCTTTTTTTAATGAATGTATGAAGCATGTTTTAGTAATATGGCAAATGTTGATTTTCTTTCAAAGAGTTTTAGATATTTAGGATCAAATAAGAGAACTCTTGAATAAACCCAATGGAACTATAGCAACAAATCACATAGCTGAATCGAATTCAATGTTTGTGAAACAATTTTTGATGATTTCAATAAATTTTTTTGTTAATATTAACAAATAATTTGTCGACGACAACGAAACTGCTCAATTATGCAGTTTTCCCTGTATTAGTTTTCGTCGATGTCGACAAATTTTCTAGTTGATGTCAACAAACAATTTGTCGATATTGACGAAATGCTCAGTTGTGCAGTTTTGTATGCCCAGCTAGTGTATCGATTTCTATTGACATTGACAAATTATTTGCTAATGTCATTAAATAATTTGTTGATGTTGACAAAACTTGTTAGTTCTACTAGGGCTCTCATTCTCCTTTTTTTCTCCTGGCGTTTTCTGTCAATTCCTACTGGAGATCATCTCCCCACTTTCTCCCAGCTTCGATTTCTACTGGGGATTGACTTTTGCTTCCTTTGCACTCTCTCTCAACACGGATAAAATGATTTTCACTTTTAAGCTTTTGTTGATATCAACATATGTAGGGGCAACTTTGGAAATTAAAATTAAAATTTGAGCGAGAGGTCCTCAACCAATATTTCATGTTTTTGAGTCCCTCCATTGTGGTTATCCTAATTAGTGGAATTTTTTTGATAAATTCCCTTGGCTTATTCATTCAAGAGAACTTCTTCAATTTCCCAAGGAAGCATTTATATTAAGTGCAATCCTAATCTGCGTCCAAGCTCATCCATTGACTTGAATGTCTTGGCTTCAACCGATCTTAATTCTCTGTTTTAAGTCTCCAGCTGAATGCTTGTGCATCATCCAAATTTATTGGATAATATCTGAATCAGTACTAAATTAAGATTAGTGTTAATTCAAAGGTGTACATGTGTGTGAATGGATTGAATTATTTATAACTGTGCCCCCTATATAAATCAATAAAACGACACTAATAAACGAGGTGAAAATTTTGTCACTAATAAGAGCAATTTCATTAGATGGGCAACAAGGAGGAATTCTTCTACTACCCCATAAGAACAAACAATTCAATTTAAAGGTGCACTGTACATCCGAAATGACCACAAAACTGAATGATCCTATACGATCCAACACCTTTAAGTAAAATCATAAATGGATGTATATCCGAGGCTTTTGTGCTTAAGAATGATATCCAGGTCCGAATTAAATTGAGCAGTAACCGTGATCATTCATCACTAGGTTGCAAAATGGATTTCCCACCTACGGGTGTTCATAACCAGGTTCCGGCCTAGCTGAAAAAATCCAATGCTAACCCGGTTTTAGAAACACATCCCCGCATCTAACCCGATCCTGGCCCAACTCAATCAGTTCAGTCCAAGCCTTCCCATTTAGTTGATCAGGCCTGGCCCTCATATCACTTTTTTTGGCTTCATTCACTTTTCCTTGAAATTAAGTCAAGTCCAAATTTTTTATCCTGACATGGCCCAAGTAATGAAACCAAGACACAAACCAGCCCAAAGAGGGTTGGCCACTGGTGAGGCCCAGGCTGGCCAAACCCTGAAGCCCCCCCTACCCAACTGTGGTTTTTCTCAATGAAGAAGGTGGGCTGGGCGCATGCTGTGCAAAGTGGCTCTGATACCACCTATTGTGCGCGTGTGCAAAGGCAACCAAGATCAAACAATCACCACACAAGAAGACAAACGATTTACGTGGTTCGGCAACGATGCCTACGTCCACGGGAAACTAATTTCCACTAGGTTTTCCTCCAATCTGTGAAACCACAACCTTGGAATCTCAGCCTCTCTCAGCCTTTCTCTAGGGTTACAGAGTACATCATATATATAATCATTACATTCTTATCCCCCAAGAACTATATCTCAAGAAAAAGAAAAGTCCTAACCAATTAGAAAACTGCTGTTTGACAAAACAGGAAATTCCTAATATCATTAGGGAAACCACCCTAGATACTGAACCTACTAATGGTCTGGACTAACATGGCCAACATGCTGTACTCTCTTATCGCTAGGAAGAAAAACTCAGGCCCCACTTTACTAGTAATCAGACATATCATTCAAGCTTGATCGAGCTGGCCCATTCCATGTGCAGCCCCAGTGGCAGACCCTTGTTATGAGGCATTCACAAGTCTATAATCACAGATAATTATAGCTTTTCTACAACACCACTGAACCTTAGGGTGTTGGGATCGCAAAGGTTGGGTGACCTCCCCAAACCCTTCTTTAATAGGGACTGGTTCAGGTAATGGTTTGATGGCAAACTCTGTCACATATCTTTTTCCAAAAGCTAAGTAATTCTTCATGCAGAATCTTTGAAGGATCACAATCCATAGATAAACTTTTGGATTCCTTTTCGATTCTCTACTGGCACCCTCCAGATCGGCAAAGAGTAAGTCTGAAAAAATATTTTAAAAAGAAGGGCTTAGACTGTCCCGCTGACCAAACAGGCCAGACCTGAACTCAAGTTTGGCGTCCAAACATCATCAGGCCAGACTTGGGCTCAGGCCCTTATCGTGCAGTAGCCTTTAATGCACTGGACCCGGATGTCCCATCCATATTGGATGGGCTCGAATCTAGGTCCCAGGGTTTTCATGGAAGTTTAGTATCAAAATCAAGTCTCTGAAATCTATTTTCAGCCCAAACTGGACCCATGTGACTAGGGTTGTAAAAAGGAAAGTTCCGGTCCGGGTCCATGGTGGCCCCGGAACCGGAACCATTAATAAAAGAATGGACCCAAAACCGAACCAGTTCAAAACCAATTTCCTGGATCTGGAACCAAAACCATAAAGTAGTGGAACGACCCACAACCGGAACCAGAACCATATATGGGGCGTGTTCGGGTCTAGGTCCAGGTCTGTGTAAAGAATGTATGAGAGAAAAAGCTAATTTTAGGAAAAAATATGGTAAACTGGGGTAATATGTCAGGTCTCAGGTCCACAGGCCGAAATCAAGGAAGAACCAAACCCAAAACCGTTTAGGTCCCCATTCCAAAAATAGGATCCAAACCAAGACCCGTTTACTTATCGGTTCATAAACAGGGACCCAAACCCAGTTATTAGCGGGTCGGAACCTTCAGGTAATCGGGGTCCCATTTACAACCCTATATATGACTCCAGCCTGAATTGAACGGCTGACAGCCCAGTCAAAGTGGGATTAGCATGGATTATTTGAATTAGTCTGGACCTGACTAATTCAGTATCCAGTAAAAAAATGGAACACACCATAGATAAACCTAATATATCACGTTTAGGAGTTTTGTTAAGGAATTGTTACCGAGCAATGCTTGTAGTGAATCTGGGATTTGAGAATATAGAACTTCCTTGGGCTTGGTATCCTATACCTCCTCTCTTGGGTGAAACCAAGGGCTGCTCTTGGGTTAGTCAAGGTTGGGTAAAACATGCCTCAGCACGCTATTTAATCATCAGACCTACAACTCGGGAGGGGCCTACCCCAAATGGCTGAGAGCTAGGCGTCAGTATAAACCAATTAAAACATATTAGGTATCATCATCATCATTAGAGCCTTACTTGATCAAAACAGAGTCAGCAAATATTACATATGTTTGTGTTGTGTCAGGCTGGTTTGGGAATCTATTTGGGCCTTCAAACCTACATAAGACCAAGCTTGACCAGCTTGCTGTTACGGAGAGCAATCACAGGCCCAGCCGAGCCCAGGGCCACAGTATCACAATGCAAGTTCAACTTGTCTAGCTCACTCTTATGGGCCGTATAGTTATGGAGAAAATCTGGCTATTTATACAAACGTGTTAAATTTAGGGAACTTACATTTAAGGGCCTATAGTTTGATGATCTGTTAATATAACGTGACATGACATGGACGATGGCTCATTGTTGCTGCCAAATGTATGCCAAGAATGTCAGTGGACCTGCAAATTACTTTGAAGTCTGAACACATCAAACCGATAAAATTTATATGTGATCCTCTTAGGTCCAATTGATAATGGGGACCAGATCCTGTTCTTGGGCTTATGTCAGTCATTAGAGGTGGGCCGACGTGGCTTACATGCCATTTATACACATTGGCCCACACCTCTTATGTGTTAACAGGCCACTGTATCACACACCCAGGCCCAATGTATCATACGCCCAAAAGTCCATTCTTTTTATGTAAAATAGATTTGGTTAACTAGGATGAATGAATCTTTCCTTATTTACAAGATTGTAACTCATTGTAATTCATTGTAATTAGCTGTGATGGAGCCTTATCTAAGGCAACAATGATAATTAAATCGAGAGCATCATTCCTTTGAGGAACATCCAACATTTCATTCAATACCTGTGTATTATGGATTGTGTGAATGACATTATGAAGAGGGTATTAAACCCTCATGTAATAGCAAAGCCCTTGCCTAAGTAAAATAAACATTTATTGAAATGCCAAAGGGCACATATTATCTTTGATCAGGGCATAAAATAGGAGAAAGAAAGAGAGTGAAGAAAATAAAATAATTGCAAATAGAGAAGATTGATCTATATATAAGGGGTGGCCCAGTGCATGAAGCTCCCGCATAGTGGGGTCTGGGGAGGGCAAGATGTGTAGGCAACCTTACCTTCAATTTGAAAAAGTTATTTTCGTAACTTGAACCTACGTCCTTCAGGACGGTACCGGTAAACCTTTATTGTTGGGCCAAACCCCCTTTCTAAGATTGATCTATATAAATTAATAATAATAATAATAATATAACAGATAACTGAGAAAATGATAAATATTAAAGATAATAATAACTTTGTCACCAAAGATCACTTCAATGGATCCCAAATTTATCAGTGGCTCCTTAATCGCTCTGTTTGTCCAGGTCCACCTTTCACCCACCTGTACCAGATGCATTTACATCTTTACTTGAAGCCCCAAATGTGTATCTTGTCTAGCTTATATGATAGATAACTCCCATTGGAGTGAACTTAGAGATATCCCCACACAGACAGATGGGACGCTCAATTGAGCAATCTGGTTTTCAAGAGATGGACTATGCTGGGGATTTTCACTCCAATTCACAAAATGGCTTAAAACTTTTTTGTGCTTTTACTCTCTACATATTTTTATTTCAACGGAAAAGAGAAATTTTACATTCCTAACCATCCCATGGAACATCAAATTTCTCTCTCCCTCTTTCTCTCTCTCCAAAAAAAAAATTAGTTCAATTTTTCTATTATGCATGAAAAATATGCTGCACGAAAAATTAGATATTAGGATAGTTTTCCTCTTGTCCTACAAACATACCCTATTTTGGTATCACAGCACTAAGCCAAGCCAAGAAGATGTGGGTTGTTGCGGCCTGCTGCCGTCCAGCAGAAGGCTTTCTCTTTGTTGCAGTTCAGTTGTGTCTTTTCATTCTATATTACTTATATTTGGTTTTTTTAGTCCTTGCTCTCCCTCATCTGACTTAAACTAATAGGCAAGGGTCTTATTCCTTTGCAGACCATCCCTGCCTGGGTGAACTTTTCAAGAAATCTAGCTCTCACATGAAGATTATATTATGTATGCTAATCAGATAGGCAATGTGGCAGAAGACATCAGTGACAGTTAACGTACTCGTATTAGTTTAAAAGTCCGGTTTTTGACCTCATAGTGTAACAGCTTATAAAATTACCTTAACTTTTTTATGATTCATTTTGATCACTTTGTGTTTTAATTTTATCTTCATTAACGATTCTAAATATTGTAAGCTTCGAAAATCCTAGGGATTGTTTACCATTTATGCATGAAATAGGAAATGAATTTACCAATGTAAATGTTACATATTCAAATGTTATACATGCGGTAGAACGCATTATCATATTTGTGAAAAATCATTAAATCCAATGGTTTTGAATGTGTTTCGACGTTTTCTTATAACTTTCTTCAAACTTATGAAGATCTAAGATATGAAATTAAACGTGTTGATGCTTATCATTGATATCAGAACATGAAATGGTTTGGGATATGAATTGGGGAACACAAAAGTGTAGAAATATAGACTTATAGCTAGGTTGGGAATTTTTTACAAATTACTCAAAATCTATAAAAATTTAAGATAATCAACTTCAAGGCCTTGGGTCTATTAGTTCAAAAAATGAATTGAATAGTTTGGATAACAAATGTGGGGCCCATACGAAAAAAATAAAGGTGATTTTTGAGCCCACAAAAACGCAATCACCATTTGAGAGACCTCTATGCTTTTTGCAAAACATGTGAAAGTTCTATCTAGGTGTGAGAGCTGTGTGAAAATATTTACATATCACGTGCAAAAATAAGCAAAATCAAGCATGATGATGCATTACCATCAAATATTCATTAACATATATATGTAAATGACGTCAAACAAATGACCTCTAGAGATTTTTTTTATAATACTTATATGTAAACATAATATTTTATTATTATATATAGCATATTCCTTTGTATTTTCTATATATTTATACTCTAAACATTTATATTTACATAACAATAGGGTTGGCTCAAAGCCTTAAACCACTACTTCATTAGCAAAATCCTAATGTAATGTGTTATTTTAAACCATTCACCATTGAAGTTTGATTGTGCATTTGAAGTTAGTTTTCAAAATGATGTGAATAACAAGTTTAGGGGTTGTTTGGTTGCAGTCATTTACATATGTAAATGACCCATATGTGTAATGGTTACATAGCATTATGTTTGTTTCCAATGATTTACACATTACATATGAAAATTGTATGTGAAAATGATGTGTAAATGAGACTAATTTCACACTCAAATTTTCACATCTCAATAGGTGGTAAAAGTAATCACATGTGCAAGTGGCATGAGATGGAACCACATCTAAAAGGCAGACAGTCCATCTTGGATAGTTCCGTCACGAAAAATCCCGGGTTCGAAACCTAGCACAGAAAAAAGGTAGAGGTCCCTTTTATTTCGTTATTCCCTCCTCTTCCCACACACAACTGACTTTTGCTCTTCTCCACCCCTCTTCTCAACCATTCCGAGCGAGACTTTGGCACCTCAACAACTCAGCACCTCCACACCTCTCAAGTATGACTTTGTCTCTCGTCTTTCTTTTTCTATCAACCCATCTTTTGTTCTTTTGGTTTCAGCGATACAAATCTAGCCATGGCATGATTTTTGCATCTGTTATTTTGTATTCATTCTTGGATTACTTTGTCTCCCCTATCAGTTATTTCTGATGATTCTATTGATTATGTGGGGTTACTATTTGGGCTTTGGTATTCTTCATGCATTTTTCTGTTTGGGTTTAGGTTTTCTATAAATGGGTGCTCTGGATTCTGCAAGTGGGTTTTCTATTTTTATCAAGTTACAAAATCATTTCCTTTGACTGTGGTGGCCTTGTAACATATCAAAGAAAAATCCAACTACCAACATGGAAGTGGGTTTCCTGTTTTTCTCAAGTCCTGGCAACTACTTTGCTTTGAATTTCTTTTTCTGTTTTTTTGTTGACATGGAGCCATTCTGAATTTGAGAGTTCGTAGGGTTTTTTTTTCTAATTCTGTTGTTGAATTAATGAGGACATTTTGGGTTCCCTGTCTATCTCTCTATGACATATACTGATTGAACTTAGCAACCAAAACAATCATTGACTTGCCCTCTGTTTGAAACCTTCTGAGTCTGCATGCAGCAACAAACCTTGTTTGCACAACAATCTTGGTCTACACACACCAAAATCAGGTGTTTCTGTTGAATTGTTTGTGTGCAACCGTGTCCCTATTATTTTAGGGTGTAACACCAACTCTCTTGTGAATTGTCACCCAAACCAATTTAACCATGATTTCGCCATTATCAATATTTGGGTTAACATACAACCAAATGTCTAACACATACATATTCCTTCTTACCTCTAAAACCTCCCCCAATATCCAACAATTTCTTAGGAAGTTTCATTAAACACCAAATAATCTCTTAAAGAGGAAAGCATTAATTAAAAAAAGGGAAATAAAAAATATACTAGTATTAGCCATTCGATATGGCAATTCACTCAAATGAATTGCCTGTATTACTCTTGGGTCCTCTTTTCTTTTCCATCTGTCCCTCTTCCTCAACATTCCTTACCTTCTTCAATGGCAAAAAAATAAAACATCTCTTCCTCTCCCAAAATGCTAAATGCATTTATCCATCTTGTTTGAGTCAAAGGCCCATGCCCTCAATTTCGCAACTCCTATCACGTTTTTCCCTCAATGTCTATCTACATTCATGTCACTTGATCTCTTCTTCCAAACCTTTTCTCTGCCTCATCAATTTAGAGCTCATCTCTTTAGAGATCATGAAACGAAAGAGACACTGTTCCAGTATTTCCTCTGTCTCATCCTTTTCTTTTTTAATGGGTTTTTCCTTTGCCTCATCTTTGTAGAGCTCATGAAAAATATCGTAATTTGATTCTCTGGTTTGTTTCCTTCTCTTTTAGATTGTTTAGTTTGAATTTGTGGGTTTTTCTTTCTTTCTTTTTGCTAGGTATTTATGGTTTGTTGCTTTGATGAGACATATATTTCTATGGTTTCATATTGACTTTTCACCAATTTTGTGCATGGAAGAATTTCTTCTTTTTTCTGTAAGTTTCGATGAGTGGCTCTTTGATACATATATTTCTATGGTTTCTATGTTTGGGATTCAGAAATTATATTGAGAAGAAGTCAATGGAATGACATTTCTTACACATCCCTCCACTATTATATAAGATCTGATAATAGCCCTATGCTAATAGCTAGAGCCACAAGGCCCAGCACTGTCAAAAGGCTGAGCAGAGTTTGGGTCATATGCTTATTAAGCAGGCAGCCAAAAAACAACAAAATATTTTTATTTCATGCCTATGGACTGTTAGGCAAGGGATTACAACTTCTTTGTTCTATATCAGTGGTGCACATCTGGAAACAGAATTTCTGAAGCCAGTAGGTTTCATCTTCTGACCTTATATTAACTTCATTTTAGAAAAACATAGAGTCATATCCTCAATCCCCACATCTATGTCCATACCTATATTAGTATACGGGTATCATAGGACCCGAGTTCACCCCCAAGAGATTATGATCACAAACATCCTTTTTTTTTCCTAATTCCATCGATTGTTGATAAATGGATACATGAAACTGTCTATCCAGGAATTAATAGCCACATCAGGCTTTCCATTCCTCAAATTCAAGATCTGTTTGTACAGAAATTTAAACTTTGCAAAGAACATACTTCCATTGTTTGTATCCGAGGAAGCAAAGAATATACTTCCTCAGCCTGAATCATTTACTTTCTATGATTAATTTACTTTTGAGTTTGAGCAGTATAAAATCTTTGTATGTCTGCGGAATGGTCACTAGGTTCCAATAGCATCTGGTCATATCATGGTGGAAGCAGCTTTGCTGATACAAAAAAGGGTCGCTCTAATCCAAAAATGAATCTGGTTATCCCTGTTCATAATTGGAAGAAAGGGTCTCAGGTATTGTTGTTTTCAGCATCTAGTGTCCTCTAAAATTAGCATTTTACTAGTTTCTTGAACCATGGGTACTGTGTTCATTGTCTAATTGTTACTTTTCTTCTCAGTGGATTGTTTTAACTAGGAAGCATGCCATTGTAGTAGTCAGAGATGATACAATATATCCTTTTGAGTTCACCTCAAAGAAGTTGTAATCCCTTGCTTAACAGTCCATAGGCAAGAAATAAAAATATTTTGTTGTTTTTTGGTTGCTTGCTTAGTAAGCATATGACCCAAACTTTGCTCAGCCTTTTGAAAGTGCTGGGCCTTGCGGCTCTAGCTATTAGCATAGGGCTATTATCAGATCTTATATAATAGTGGAGGGATGTGTAAGAAATGTCATTCCATTGACTTGTTCTCAATATAATCTATGAATCCCAAACATAGAAACCATAGAAATATATGTATCAAAAAGCGGCTCCATTGACTTGTTCAATATGAATCTCTATATAATACATATCCTACTACCACCAGGCACCAAAAAGGATCCAAGAATAGCGTCAGCTTGTTTTAATTTTTGAAAAATTAGAGGAGCTCAAAATCATGGATCAGGTGCATTACTAGAAAATCTTCAACTAGAATTCAAATTTTTTCGAAGAATTATTCAAATGTCAACTCAAAGTCATGAGAGTCCTAAAGTTATTAGGAAGTCTGTCACTCTTTTAACTAGCCAGTATGAGGAATTTCTACATGGTTGCAATGTATAGAACCTATCATTGGCTGTTGAATTTTGTTGGTTTTATATGGTATCAATTGCACAATTTCTCTTTTTTTTTTTTTGGCTTTTATTCTATCTGCCACATTCTTTTTGTCATACCCATCATGCTTTTTACTTTGAAGCATTTTATTGAAACGAATCTAGTCATAAGCATGATGAACTATGATTAAGTATGCCTTTGGTTGTCATCATTCAAATAGTTCCAGACAACTTCTTTTAACAGATTTTTTATTCTATATAGAAATGGATCAAGAAATGATTGAAGAAGAAGTTCAGTGCACTAAAGTTGTACCATCTTCTGAAACAAAACATGGTAAAAGAGAGAAGAAGAATGTCAGTTGGACAGAGTCTGCAAATGAACACTTGACTGATGTACTAATAGAACAAATATAACTTGGGCGAAAAGATGAGAATGCTTATACTTCGAAAAGGTGGAGAGAGATTGAACGAAAGATGAAAGAAAAGTTTGGTGATGTGTATGATAAAATTAAAATTAGAAATCGCTTGAGAACATTAAAAAGTCATTATAATAGATAAAGACTCTCATGGGATTAAGTGGCTTTGGGTGGGATGATGTCTCAAAAAGGGTAACAGCAAGTGACCAAGTTTGGGAGGACTTTATCAAGGTAAGTTATTAATAATATATCTTAATTTCTCATTTGATCATTATTAACTAAATAATTGCTATGTTTTGTTTCATTTATGCAACTCAGGCACATCCTGATTACCATGACTATCGAGGAAAAAGTTTTGTTAACTAGGAAAAGTTTGCTATTATATATGGAGACTCAATTGCAGATGGTAGAGATGTGATATTGACTAATCAACGTCCACCACATTCGATGGAAGCCCCTAAATCCAATCAAGATACGGTAGCAGAATCTTCTATCTCTAATAAAAGGGATGAGAGTGTCTCCAAAGTGTTGCGTACCAAGAAGCAAGCAACCGCTAGTTCTTGACACATTGTACGAGATGAAAATAGGGTAGATGACACAAGTTCCGATGTTGATATTACACATGCAGTTAAGGATTTGAACAACACCCTCATCTTTGTTGCTAACAAGATGGCCCAATCAGGTCCAAGCCAAACTGATGTAGTTGCTGTCATTTTGGAGTTAGATTTGGAGCAGACTTTACAAAACAAAGGCGCTTAGGCTACTTAGGGATCCACAAGTGGCTGGTCAGTTTATTGCATTACAACCAACGATCGGCGCCATGCATTCCTCTTGGCGGAGTTAGATAGCTCTATTTAAGATAGTTGGTTACTAAAGCTATTTTATGAAATGGGATTGAGTTTGAATTTTTTGGCCTATGAAAGACTTGAATGTTATGTTATTTTAATGTCATGGTATGTTTGAATGTTATATTGTTTTTATGTCAAGGTACATTTGGATGTTATGTTATTTTTATGTTATGGTACTTAATTTTAATGTTATGTTATTTTTATATTATGGTTCAATTTAATGTTATGTGATTTTAATGTCATGGTACATTTTCTTGTTGCATTTTAATGTTATGTAATTGATATGTGTGACTAGTTTTTTTATTGATATAATAACCAATATGTATCATTTACTTATGCTGGTTTATGTTTTATTTTAACATGTTTCAATGACTATGGAACAGTTCAGAAGCGATGGATAGAAAGATGAAGATGCTATTTATGCAACTAGTTGTAGTATTAATGATTGTAATTTTACTGTTATGGGATCATGACCGTAAAAAAAAGTGGATAAAAAAAAGGAAGCGAGTACATGAGTCATCTTTATCTGGCCATGAATTTGTTCAATATATTATCAATAGTCATTACCAAAATTCATATGATTTACTTCGTATGAGGAACGATGTTTTTCTAGAATTATGTGAGGTATTAAAAAGAGAAGGTTACTGCGATCAACTCTACATGTGTCTGTAGAAGAACAAGTAGCTATCTTTCTAAATACTGTTGGCCATAGTGAGCGAAATCAAGTAATACAAATTCGATTCCAACATTCAAGGTACACAATTAACAAATATTTCAACGCAGTACTAGATGAATTGCTATATATATATGCCCTGATTATGTGAAGATTCCAGAGCTTGAAACACCTACTCAATCTCAGATTTCTGCAAATCCGGCATTTTACCCATTTTTCAAGGTAATTCACTAGCTTATACTAGACTATTTTCCTCTTATTCTCTATTAATGCGTTTTTAACTTGTTATCAATAGTATAGGATTGCATAGGTGCCATTGATGGCACCTATATTCCAGCATGGGTACTAGTTAAAGACCAGCAGTGATATCGATGTTAAAAAGGTTTCATTGCTCAAAAAGTGATGGCCATTATGGTTTTTGATATGCTTTTCCAATTTGTATGTGCTGGCTTCGAAGGATCAGCTAATGATCAAAAAGTTCTCTCTGATGTTCTACAGAACAAGGGGTCCAAAATCTTCAAAATTTAGATGGTAATAAAAAATTTTGAGTTGTAAATTTCAAAGATATTTATAATTTATAGGACTAATTAGCACATTACATATATTTGATATATGTCATATTTAATATTTGCAGGAAAAAATTATCTTGTAGACGCTGGTTATGCTAACAGGAAAGGTTTCATTAGACCATATCGTGGAACTCGCTATCACCGAAAAGAGTACGGGCCCCAAACATTAGCTCCAAGGACGCCCTGTGAATTATTTAATCTTCGCCATGCGAAGCTGAGGAATGTCGTTGAAAGAACATTTTGCTTATGGAAGGAAAGATTTCCAATTTTGATACATATGCCTCAAAACTATCCTATTAAGACACAAGTAAAGATTGTGACTGCATCGCCGCGTTACACAACCTTATCATGTCGAGAAATCCTAGTACGGATATATTATATGATCGTCATCATCGGGAAATAATATTTATTGATGATGAAAACGATGATCATCGTGAGGGTGAAGCAGTAAATGAAGAATTTGATGGCTAGTATGCATATCACTTATGGGATATGATAGCGTTAGAAATGTGGAACGCTAATACTAATAGAAGGGCTCAATGAATTAACATATAGACATTTGTCTCACTTTTTGTGCAGGAAAAGATATTCATTTCTAAAAGAAAATCAAGTATTTTTGGGAAATTTAAACTTTTTAAAGAGACAATAGTATATTTTGGGTGGAGTATAGGTTGTGTTTGAAAGGAACTACTTTGTTTATATGTCTAACTGGAACATACTGTCTCATATTTTGAGGTTCTTTTTGTATATGGAATTCAAATACATTGAGACTTTTGGAAATTATATATTTGCATGAAAATTAGCTGATTTCATTTTTTTTTTTTACATGGAGACATGGGCTATCTTTATTATATATGGAGACATGAAAATGTATTGATCATTTGATTGAACCAATATTGATTAGTTTTCATATATTACATATTATATAAATTTAGGCCTCATAGTCAAATGCATTAAAAATAATGAGGGAGCAGTAGTTCAAATGACGCTGCCCAATTTTATTTTTAAAATGTGGGTTGCCATTTATGTAATAATTCTTTAAATTATTGGGTGGGTAATGCTGATCGATACTTCATAGCTCTGGATTACATAATAGACATTTTTTAAATAGCTTTGGCTTGATCATGAATTACCAATTTAATTTCTAAAAAAATGCACTACATCTATTTAAACATTTACCAATCAATTGGTTCCCAAAGGTGGGCCCCACAAACTATATAGGGGCCAAATGCTAGAGTTATTTTTATTTGTTTCAATTTTTAAATATAAATAAAAATAAAATTTTCATTCATTTACACATGTCTTTGAAACAAACATGGTAAAATGCTTCACATGTGTAAATCATATGAAAATTATATTAATTGCCAAACATCGTAAATAAAAACACATGTGTAAAGCTTACATACTTAACATTTACATACTTAACGTTCTCACATGTATAATGCATTTACGCATCCCATGAGTAAATGCCAAACAACCTCTTAATGCAAGACATGTGACATGTTCAAGGGACCTATTAGTCTTAACATTAAAAACATAATTTGGTGAATTAGTGATTAATAAGAAA
This sequence comes from Sextonia rubra, assembly GCA_037013555.1. Lineage (NCBI taxonomy): Eukaryota > Viridiplantae > Streptophyta > Magnoliopsida > Laurales > Lauraceae > Sextonia > Sextonia rubra. The sequence continues at coordinate 17,759,766 of JASUAD010000016.1, read as the reverse complement.
ACAATCATCTATTGTATGAGATTTTCATCCAATGTCGGAGAACTCCATACCTGATGAAAACCCCTTAGTTAAAGGCACCCATTAGTTGTATGGGAGTATCGGCTTATGATTGCCGTAGGAGAAAATTTCCCAAATCTATTGTTGTTAGTCATTTAATACATGAGAGCAGATGGTGACTATAAAAATAATGAATGATTCTCGATCTAATTGTAAAGATAAATTTCTTATACGTTATAATGACTGAATTTTCGAAAGTTTGGAAGCAAAGACATTGGAAAATCCTCATCGTATGTGTAACATCTAACATGACCCTACTTTCTAAGGTCTAGGGGTCAAGATAGTAATAATTAACTCTCTGTTTGTGGACAAAGCCAGATTGCCTAGCTAGCCAAATTAAATCTTACTGCATCTGCTTGTTTAGCCTGCATCTATGTACGTCATCAACCTTCTTCGATGACACTTGCAAGAAGACTATTCATTTTTTTTATATTTAATTACTGATTTCTCATTGCTTAATCCGTCATTTACACTGTTTTCAGAAGAACTATGCCAACTTTTTTTCATTTAAAATATGGACATTATTGGAATGGGGTGGGTCATATCAAGCATCAAACAATGTGGGCTTGTTTCTTTTGCAGCCAGAATAATGATGTGGGGAGATATGAGTCTTTTTCCAAGAGATATGGATCGACATTAATGAGTTTTGATTGATCTTCTTAAAGATGAATGACTTTAAGATTCAAGAAGCAAAAATAAGTGGCTTGCACTTTCCACCCCCTTTAGTTCTTCTTTTAGACGTCAAGCATATTTCGTCTTTTGAAATTCCAATATGCGGGACTCAACATTAACAAACTCAAGTGACATCCAAATTTCACTAGAATAGTATCTTATTGTCGGATTTCTCAAATTAAAAAAAATGTGATCTGGCATCAATTATTGTGCTCAAATTTCACTTCATTTTCCATGGAATTACTATAAAATTGAATAACTTTAATATATTTTATTTTACATGTGATTAATCTGATAATAAATCTAAATTTAGGGGTTTTTATGAAAAGAAGCCTTAAACATCTCTATGCTTTTAAAAGCATTCTCAAATATATGTAATGCCCAAAAACATCATCTAGAGTAGGGTTTTTTTTTATACCCAATTACCCTTCATTTTATTTTGCGCAATTTCGAGACATAACAATTGTAAGCTTGAGACATTACTTGTAAGTTCAAAACACAACACTCGCGAGCTTAGAACTTAGTGTGCATATATGTGCCCAACACTATCAGTGAGTTCAAGATTTCTACTTCTAGTCAATTTCATTAACCAAAATCCCTTAAGCATTCAATAAATTTCTTTATCATATTAGAATTATTTATATTTTTTTATAAACTCCAATAATGTTCTCATTTTGAATGTACTATTACTATAATCAGTAGAAAATTAGTTTAAGCCTATAGAAATCCAATATAACCACACTTGAAACTTTTTAAAGGCTATGACTATCGTGCCAAGCTCAAGAATCGGTAATGCTAAGGTTGAATAATTCCACTGCGACTTTATTTAACAATTAATGAATTCATTCTAACCCTACTTTTAGTACAATATGCAAAAAAAAAAAAAAAAACCTACTCCAAAATATAAAATGCTCTCACCTAGTTTCCTCACTTTCGAGAATGAACTGAACATTGAAATGATTCAGTGACAAAGTGAATAATCAACTCGCAACATCCAGAAAGACTCGCAAGGTCAATAGTTAAAATTTTATCAAGTCTCATAAATAAAAGTGCATTTGGTCTGACAAACAATACTGAAGTTAAAAGCAACGTTTTTTGTGAATGCATGAGTTGAATCATTCTATTATGAGTGTGTTCGAAGGTGAATATACTTACTGCAACCATTCTCTTTGTACAATTTGTGAATATTCTACTAAAAAAAGCATCAAATCTTTTATTTTTTGAAAGAAAATATAAAAAATTATGTGCTTCTCCACTCCTTATTTGTAACATTATAGTATATGGAGGATTGGCCACAAAGTTTAGGTTATTTCATCTGCGTGTCTTGCTTTAGCACTACGCTATAAGATGCTTTTGAGATCTGTCCATTATAAAAGTATGGGCACAAAAAATACACAAAAGATATAAATTCACAAATGGTAGACCCAACTAACTCAATTAGCCTAGGACTACGATTTGCTTCCAAAGGTTGTGGGTTCAAACTGCACTAACATACTGGGGCTACAGGGGACTTACTCTGCTTCTCTTGCGCCTGAAGAGATTAGTCTGGCCGAAAAGGTTGGAACACCCTCTTTTAGTGAAAAATAATAATAATAAACTAATGAGTTTTTATTAACGTTGACGCTAGGCAAAGGCAAAATGGTTTTCACTTTCGACTACCCGTCTGGCTCACCTTTAATAAGAAAGTAAAGTTAAATGTCATCTTTCATTTCAAGACATAACAAACTCAAAGAGACAAACCAAAATACCATATTTTAAAATTTTTATTTTACCTTTTTACACTAAAAAGTAAAAAAACTACTTTCTCATTCCACTAACTCACAAAAAAAAATCTACTTTTAACATAAAAAGTCAAAAGTTACATTTTCTCTTCACTAAATGACAAAATCTTTTCATTGGATTGATTTAAACCCTCTTACTTTTTTATCTTTTAAAATGATAATTTACCTCACTCCACTCTACTTGTTAAATTAACAAACAACCCATAAGGAGTCAAATTTATTTGGGCTTTCAAAATTCAAGATGGACTTACCATTCACAAATTCAACTTGCTAATGCACCATCCAGGTTTCGCTAAAATATTATAAAAAAATTTGTTTATAACAAAAAAAAAAAAAAAAACAACAACAAAGAAGAAGATTTTGCTAGTAAAAACCCCTTAGGTGGCCTTTGAACCCGAAAAGGCCCCTTAGCAATTTACCTTTCAAAGTGGTCCCGCGGGATTACTTTGGTTTTTTTTTAATGCTTGTATAAAGAAGCGTCGAATTCGAAACTCCTTCTTCCTCTTTAAAGTAGAGGAGACCTCTAGGTATCTATGTTTCCAATTGGAGACTTTTAGTATGGCTGAGATCTAATGGTTCAATCCTTATGGGGATCTACCCTTGGGATTCCCCATCAGTGCCCTATATAATGTGGGGACCTCATCTTTGATCGGGTAGGCCACGTGAACCCATCATTGATTTGGGAAAAAACCCAAATTTTCCTCTTGGGTATTGGAGTCGACACAAAGGTGGCTCCAAATCTTGCCTTCTCCGACCCCTCTAACCAGCAACAAACCTTGCGTTCTCCGGCTAGTATCTCGAGATGCAGCAGCATGGACGATGTTTCACTAATTGCTGGAACGGCATGCCCACTTCAAAAGAAAGGTCTCTTGTCCAGTGCTGGAAGAATTACCACATGCCTCCAACAAGGCATGGAACAAATTTGAATAATATTCAGGAATTGCATCTTCCATGATGTCAGAGGGAACAATAGTCCTGATAAAAATGTCTTCAATATCCACAGCAATACTCTGTAGTGGACGACGGATGATTTGTCCATTCTCCACATTTGCCTCAATTGAGACATTAACCAAACCTGGCATAGGCTGTCGAGCGTCCAATTCGATGATCACTGTTGCCCTAAATCTTTCTTCTTCAATTTCTCCAAAACAGTTTTTTATTGGCACAATAACAAGGGAACCTTTTACACTCAAATCATTATCTTTTTGAGAAGGTATGCCAAGTAGAAAGGTTATGTGAAATGGTGGAATAGATCCATATGGTGCTGATGATGAAAAGGTAATCACAATTGCATATAAAGCAGGTAACATCCATTTGGATGCGGATCCATCGTCCATGCTGCTACCGCTACTTCACGTTGAGATAGGAACCAAAGAAGGCAAGATTTACAGTTGGTTGGAGAGGTTGGAGAAGGCAAGATTTGGAACCACCTTTGTCGAATTTGATACCCAGGAGGGAAATTTGGGTTTTTTTTTTTTACATTAGTGATGGGTGCATGTGGTCCACCCGATTAAGGATCAGGTCCCTACATAATGTAGGCCACTGATGGACGACCTTATGAGTAGGTTCCTTTAAAGATTGAATAGTTAGATTTCAACTACACTAAAAGTTTCCAATTGAAAAAATAGATAACCCAGAAGATTCCTCTACTTTAAGAAAAAAAAAATAGTGTCGAATTTGACATTGAAATAAAAACCCTGTGTCGATTTCGACACTTCTTTTAAGAAAAAAAAAACTAAAGTGATCATAAAATTGCTAATAGGCTTTTTCAGGTTCAACAGCCACTTAAGGGCATGTTCGATAATTCAACCTTAAAGTTAAGTTAAAATCATCTTTCATTTCAAAACACAACAAATTAAAAGGATTAAATCAAAATTTCACTTTTCAAACAAATTCTTCTACCTTTTTATATTCAAAACTCAAAAAGTTACTTTTCAATCTTACTAATTGACAAAAAATATCTATTTTTTTAAAAATTGCATTCTTTCTTTACTAAAAAATAAATCTCATCATTGGATTGATTTAACCTCTCTTATTTTTTTATTATTTAAAATAACTATTCACCTCACTTCACTCACCTACTTAAACTAACAAACAACTTTTAAGGGTTTTTACAAGTAAAATCCTAAAATAAAATAAAAAAAAATGTGAGCACCCCTTCTCCCACATCAATTATTGTGTTCAACTTTTACTATTAGGCCTAACCATAAGATTTTACATCTTTTGTTCAACATGTAACTATTCTAATGGTGAACTCCAAAATAGTTGGGACCAGTGTTTTTATAATGATAATAATTTGTTAATGAACATACTTTGATTGAAGTGAAGTTTGTAATTCTCCATTATAAACATATGAACATCTATAAAATGTGCACAACGTGAATTTATCTTTCTAACCAAAAATTCGGGAGCAGTAGACCCTACTACAAACATATTAGTGATTTTTATACACGGGTGCTTTCTTACAAAAAGAGATACTTGGCAAGTGACATTCTTTCCCTTGATTTTGCGTTGCATCGTACACTGTGATATTGCACAATGTCACAGTAATGAAACAATAGAGAAATGCTCTCCTTGTATCTTCCTCTTGTTTCTTTGCAGATGCAGGCCCATAAAAAGAGAGGAGGGGAAAAAATATATCATAATCACGAATGATTACAAGGTCCAAGGATCGTATTGATTTTAGATTCTTCATTAATAAGAAAGAAACAACACAGAGCTCGTTTCATGTTGGCAGGCGGACAAAAGGCCCCACATTTATCTTTTGGTGAGTGAATATGATAAGGTGAGGAGAACAAACTCACAAAGTTTTCTGTCAAGAGGTGGAGTCTCGCTTTCAAAAAGATAAGAGAAAGATAGAGAAAGATAGAGAACGGATTCTTATTTTGTCAGTTAATCAGTGTGAAACCGTGTGATATTGCAAAAAATTAATGGCAAGAGTTTCATTTATCATGTATTCTTTCTTGTCTCAACACCTTTTCCAGTAGAATCTAAAAGGGGAAATTATGAAATAGTATAAAATTTTATTTTATTTTAAAAAATATATATGACTGGAAAAAAATACCCTTATGTCATTTTTTTAAAATTTTCTTTTAATTAATCATTAAAGAGAATGACTTATTAGTGCCCACTTAGCAACCTTTATGCATAAATGGTTGAAAAGAATGGTTTACATGGATTCTAAATGACCAAAAGAGAAAAAAAAAAGATTAATTAAATGGTTATGAACATATAAGTCAAGTCGAAAGCTTGGGCATATTAGAATACAGAGAATAGGTAAATTTTGACATTAAAGAAAGGTACCCCACCATCAACATTTGATCAATGGGGCCATAAAGTAAATTTTGGGTTGGTTTTGGAGACAAAACAAGGTTAAAAAAAGACAAAAGCTTGTCATAATTATATTTTGTCAATTTCACACAGAAAAACATATATCAAGAGGACTTGATTGAAAGATAGGAAAACTTTTATTCTTTTTGAAATATAAAAATATTCATGTGCTTTTTTGAAAATCAATAAAAAAACTACACCCTTTTGGAAATTCTCCTTTAGTTATTTCAAAGGTCTAAAGAACAAAGACACCTGTGTTGATAAAAGTCCATAATAAATTTCAGGGTGATTTTCAAATAATGCTTTAAATTCTTGCCTTATTTTAGAAAAGGATATAAGTTTTATAACTTTTCAAATTAATGCATAAGTTTTTCAAAAAGTTCTCAATTAAGTATATCCATCAATTTAAAACTATTTTTCTGCAGCTTTTTCATCAATTTTTTAAAATATCAAATGTTATTTTAAACTCTCATTTACTCTCTATATTGTCTTCATTTCCTTCACCGGCATCTTCATAATAATTACTGGCAAAGCCAGATAGTAGGATAAAGGTGCGCCCACACCCATCAAACTACCGGCGCTTCCAAAATCTATATAAAATTTCTTGATTTACTTATAAAAATTCAATAAAAATTATAGGCCCACCCTCAAAATATCCATAAAAATCTTTGATTTGCCTCCAAAACCATACTAACTATTAGGGTTTGCGCCCCACAAATGAAAGTCCTGGGTATGCAACTGGGTATGCAGCTGACAATGATGAAGGACAACAACATCCCCCACTATGATCGACTGCATATGGTGGATGTCAAAACCATATCATGCTTTAAATGAATGATAATTTGGATATTTAAAAAAAATTAATAAAAAAAGTCACCATAAAATACATTTAACTGGTCAATTGTCTTTAATTAAAAAACTTAATGGAAAATTTAGGGATTAATTTAAAAAATCTTAAAACTTACGTTTTTTTTTTCAAAAAAGGCAAAAAAACTCAAGTCCTTACTTGAGAATTTTCCTAGAGTTTTAAAACCTTTCAAGGAGAACCCGCGTCTGCCACATATGTTGACACACCCAATACATGTGCCATATCTATCAGTCTACATGAACCGGAATGGTAGGTTTTGCCCTTTTTCAAAAATAAAAACAATGTCTACCTTTCTTTTCGCTGTTGCTGGTGGCCACATGTGAGAGGCCCCCAATCGCATGGCACAACCTGGCATGCTGAGACACATCACACATGTGTTGATCCACATGCAACCCTTTTAAATGTTTCTCATGTACCCACATAACTAACTCAAACCATCAACATGAAAGGATCTCATTTTTCTAAAGAGGACCAAGTAGGGGCCCATCAAATGACAGTCAATTGAAATATGAAAGTGATCAATGGTTCCAATTGATTGGTGTGGCCTTGAATTTAGATCGCTTTGATTGATGGGTCTTTTTTCGATGTGAACTACCCTCACGGGCAATGCATGTGAACTTTTTTATGGGGCCAGTGTAGACTCTATCTAGGGATAACATTGAATAATAAAAGATTTATGCAGGACCATTCTCGATATTAAATTTGGGCTTAATGGTATGTTCCTAACTCCTGATTGATAAGTCCAGTTCAATCCATTTAAATGGGTGTCCAGTATATTTAATTATTCCATCCATTCGGATGTTATCAAAGTTTCTTAGGTGTAACTATTGTGGATCTTTATTTATTGTAAAATTTAAATTGGGTGATAAATGTGTGACCTAACATTATTAGGGAAAAATGACGAGCGCAATCACCGCTTGATTATTTTCCTCTGTTAATATCCAAGTGGGCCCACATTGCAATGGTTGTGTGCATTTATGGGCTATATATAGCCGGGTACTTTTGAAAATCCGTTTAGTGGACTTTAATTTGATAGATGGAGTGATTGGTGCCCCTGACTTCGGTTACACCGACCCTGTCGGCATCTCAGTTGACCCCATCAGGGGCCCAATATTCCTGTATGGGTCCTTGGACAGCCACCTACATCCAACCATTCAATTTCATGTCAGCAATTTAAGATTTTGGTAGAATCCGAGTCGACACATTTCTTAGGATACCCATGCGGTCAGATATTCAATCCTCCAAGTGTGAAAATCAGATAGATCTCAAATTTCGGGTCTGTTTTATTCATGTAATTGAATTCAGTTTTTAGAAATTCTAAACGTGTTTTCTAAAAAAAAAAAAAAACAGTAATGATGCATGGTGGCTATCAAATAATCTTTTCTTATTGAAAATAAATTAAGGGCATTTGAATAACAATATCTAGCCATCACTTTCCTAAATCAAATCTTAAGATAGCATCCATATATATATATATATATCCACCTCATGTCCCTACATCCCACGGATTCTTTAATAATATTTTTTCAAAACATTTTTTGCCACCATTTCCAAGATGCCTTTTTTTAATTGAATGCTTAGAAATTGAATAGATAATAATTAATAAAATAAAGTGGTTAAGAATAAAGACTCAAGTTAAATATAACAAAAATAACTATAAGATAACTAATCCTTTTTTATTGGAGCTAATCAAGGGAGATGAAAATTGAATATCCACCCATCACTCTATAATTCAAATCATTCGAAAGCCAATGTTTCATTTTTAATTTTACTTTATATCCTCTATGTCAAAAATTGTATGGCTTGCCTAATATAGGACCCATGTTATATAAAATACGTAGCCCATATAAGGCTATTATCTTTAAAATTAAGTATTAAAAAATATCAAATCAAAGTTGATTTTGATCTCCAATTTGTGACTAGGCCCATAGGTTGGAATCTTTTGGGACTCGAAACTGAACTCATTTACTAATTAAAACCTAAATTGAATGCAAAACCTAGATTCAGACTTATCTATAAATTGAAATCTAAGACGGGTTCCAAATCCAATTATTCACAATTCAAAACCTTCATATAGTCGAAAAATTAGATATTCGTTTTTAACCTCAAATGCCTCAACTTTCTTTATTTTATGATATATATATATATATTTGCTAAAAGACCTTTCTTTGATTAGTAAGCCATATTAAAGATTCTTTCTCGGAACCATCACAAGCAAACCCCTTATATAGTATCTTTTCACCTTCCTATTTTTTAAAATTTTTTTTAACTTTTTGCTACAAATGATTTGTATCTAACCCACTTCACTCGTCACACCCGTGTCCCTAACCAAGGCCTCCAAAATGAGGACTTTTTTTTTTTTTTTTCAAAGATAGCTACTAATGGACAAAAATGAGGAGAAAATTCACAGGGAGAGAAGACCTAGAGATGACAAGTGAAGAACGCGTGTGACCACAGCGATCCTCCCCTCTCTCTCTCTCTTTTCCCCAAAATCTCCCGCTTCTTTCTCTACATTCTCCCGCTTCTTTCCCTGCATTCCTCCCTCCATAAATATTACAAAAACCCGTCAATTCAGTTCTAGTCCCTTCCCTTCTTTCCTGTTTGTTTGTTGTAACTTTTTCCCAAAAACCCATACATCATTTCATAATTCATACATTGGATTCAACCCATACATCATACACTGGATTCAACCAAAACTCACACACACTGTGAGACACACCAAGTCTCTTCCCTAACCCTCACATCTCTCTCTCTCTTGCCCCCAGTAACTTCCACAGGCATACAAGTATATGAATGTGCTCTCTTCCCCACCCCACCCCAACCAACCTTCTTCCTCTAATTACTATTGAAGAATAATAGAAAGGGTAGAAAAAGAAGTAAAAAAAGAAGACCCACACCCCCCATTCCACCAATCATGCCATCAGGCCCAAAGAGGAGAAAAGCTACCAAGAAAAAGAAGGAGGCTGGAATACTTGTTGATGCCCCACCTAACTCTCAAGGTCCCCCTTCTCCTCCATCTCCATCTGTCCCCCTTTATTTTTCTCTTTAACATCTCAATTCATTGTTATTCTTTTATGGGTTTCTCTTGATTTCACTTTCTGATCTTGATATCTCCCCCCTCCTTTTCTCTCTCTCTCTCTCTATCTCTCTCTTATTCACTTGTATGTGTTGTGGAAAGAAGGAAATGGAGAAAAGGGTGATGAAGAACATGATCTGATCAGCCAAGATAGTGGGACGGGTGAAGGAGAGTCAGATTTTTCTGCTCCTTCAGATACCCAGAGAGCAGCCATGGAGGATGGATCCGAGAACAACGTTAGCCGGCAGGAGACAGAAGGTGAAGGGGTTACTACTGTTACTGTTCCTGTTGTTTCTGCTGAGGACCCTCCTGAGAGTAAGATGGTTTCTGTTGAGGAGGTCTCCCAATCTGAATCTGGAAGCAGTTCAGATGAAGAGTCCAAACCCATTGAAAATCCCGCAGATAAAGAGGTGGGGGAGTCTGTTGGTCCCATATCAGTCACTGGCCCAATTAGCAATTCTGGTGAGAGAATCGTGGAGTTGGCAGAAGAGGTGAAGTTGGTTGAAGGAGCCACCCCAGATGAGATCCCTGAGGTTCCACGCGATATAGAAGTTGCCCAAGCCGAGGATCTTGAAGTTTCCAAGGTTGTAGAAACCGAATCATTTGAGAATCCTGGGGTTACCCAATCTATAGAAGAGGCAGTGGTTGAGAAAACTGGGCTTACCCAGATTATAGAAGAAACAGTGATTGAGAAAACTGTGGTTGTCGGTGGGACTGACTCTCCAGCCGTGGAGATTGAAGAGAAAGTCACCCAGTTGTCCTCAGAAGCCTTGGGTGAGGATCCCACTGGAAAGGTTGAGTCTTCCAAAGACAGTGAGAATCCTGCAAGCATCAGCCCTGAGGTCGGTCCCCCTGATGCGAATCAAATGAATTTTCTGCCTATATGGTCATATTATTTTCTGCTGTTTCTAAATTATCTTCTATAACAAGTATTACCTCTGCCAAAAACTAGTAGTTAGATTTTTTTATTTTATATTTTAGTGTTGTGTTTTGGAGGTTATTGATTAAGATTTGAAGAAGTTTAACTTATCGAAGGATTTGGCTCAAAATAGAATAGAATGGAGAAATAGAATTCATGTAGTTGACCCCAACATGGTTGGGATAAGGCCTCGATGATGATGATTTTAGTGTTGTGTGTTTTTTTTTTTTCATTTTGAATTTGTCAGGATCCGCCGGTGGTTTCTGTGCTTCCACCAGTGCGGCGGGCGACATCGTGGATGGGTTGCTGTGGATTGTTTGAACTTCTGAAAGGCTCCAACAGATAATAAAAGGTGAAGAAATTTTAGTTAGGAACTTATTTGTTCTAATGATACAGTGCATCATATTTTTAGTTTGTTGCAGATGAATTTGATTTTCATTTATCTCTTCAGTAATATGTAGCTTTTTGCATGCCTGATTCTACTTAACTGCACCCTGTGTGTGTTTCCATCAGTTGACTTGCTGTTTGTAATACAATTCAAGGGAGAATTTTATCTGTGGAAGGTGAGGTGGTCTTGATCATTTATGTTTGCCTGTTTGTCATGTAGTTTTAGAGTCAATAAATAGCATGTTTAAGAGTTTGCCTGGTTAAGCTGGTTATGGACATCAAATGATCAAATCCTTCCCTAGGCAGGCAAGAGCCGTAGGTTCAAGCCAAGGGTACAGGGAAATATTAGCAGTTTGCCCTCCTCTCTATCTTAGGGTTTACTTGGAGCAAAGCCTAGCATCTGAGGTGGTATGGTAGAGTCTTGAAGAGGACAATATCTGAGTTCCTGTGGAGGAGAGGGTTACCAGGAAATGTGTTGTTTTCAGGGAGAGGGGTTTGCTTTAGACATTTGTTGTTTTCTTTGAGATGAAGATTGGCAGTTATCTGGTCTATATGGTGGTTTTGTGGGTTAATTTGCTGACAATTAGAGGGCCTGTCTGGATTTGTTTTTTGTGACAATTGAGGAAGAGGTGGTCGGACTGCAAAGGGATGTTTGGAATTGGGTTGCAGGCTCTGATCTCATATCTGAGATCTGAGGTAGAGAATATCAGAATGGGCAGTTCTGGTTATTGAAGAAAGATAGCTTATGCAGGGGTGAATTGGAACAAGCTTATGCAGGGGTGAATTGGAACGGATGCATGGATGTAAAAGATTTGAGGGCTGAAGTCACTACTCTAGTTAAATATTGGTTATTTTGGACGTGAAATGGGATCTAGGGAACTGGTCGGATCTAAAGGTTGTATTTATTTATTTATTTGATCGGCTAAAGGTTGTATGTTAGGGCTCAGCTCTATGATTTGCAAATGGCCAAATGAAATTAGGGATAAAAATTGGGGTTGGTTGTATTACAGGGGACTGGCTGAAGCAAAGGGAGGGCTCATATGAATCCAAAGTTGGTTTGATGGGACTTGTGTTGGTTTGGATATTCAAATATGAGCAACAGATTTGAGATGTTTTGGGTCACAATTAGGAGTTAATGTCATAAGGGTCAGGGATGGGATTTGTGTCGGTTTATGTATTCAAATATGACCAGCAAATTTGAGATATTTTGGGGCACATTATTGTGGTGTAGGAACAGGAGCCTGATTGGTTACGATTGGATAGGGAGAACTGAAGGGGACTCTGGTCTACCACTGATTTTGAGGCCTGAGCATTTTTGGCTTTGATTCTAGATCTAGGAAGAAATGAGAGGGTGTAGGGCCGTCGACTCTAAGTTCTGGTTGTTTTGTACTTTTCAGTTTTAGGATGAGTGAGTTTCAGGTCCAGGAGTGGATATTCTGAGGATTTGGAACAGGGAAACTTGGTTTGAAAAGGCAGTTTTGTCAAGGGGATTTGGCATAACATGTGTTTGATTACTCGTTTGAATAGTAGGGGCTGGCTTGGGAGGGTGGTGGGATCGATGGTGGACTTAGTGATGAAAATGTCACTTAGTGATGAAAATGTCACATCAGATCAGATCTAATCAAGCGAAACCTCCTTTTACCACTTGACATAAAGGGGCTGCAATGGTTGGATTTGCTTGTTGGAACCATTCTCACTCAAGAAGGTGGCACCAGATAGAGAGATGGGTTATACAAAATTCTCATGTACAGGACATTGCTGGCGGAGTTGCTTGACTCTGAAAAGTGTGCTGGAATCCTCGCATTGGTGGAAGATTCTCTCACTCCTTAGGTGGAGAATCAGAACATGGAGTGTCTTTGTTATTTGTCTTCTAAAATGTTGTATTTGTGTGTTTCAGAAGATCATCAATGCCTTTTTGTGTGTGCGTGTGTGCGGTTTTCTCCTTTTTGTTTAGGATCCTGGTGAGGGTATCCTTTGTCCAGATATACATACATTGGGTTTGTAATTTATACAAAAAATTTGTTTTTATTTTTTTCAAATAAAAATAAGACAAATTTATTTATGTTATTTTATCCAGTTCTGTGTTGTTGCATATTCAGCTCATTAGGGTGATGCTGTGCAGGCATTACCACGTGCTTGGGCATTAGTGGAGCATGTAGTTCATCACTAGTGTAATTAGCGACGACTGAAGCCCAAATAAAAAAGATCCTGTCTGTTTTCTCTAAATATACTTAGCAATGTTCCTTTCTCCTCTTACACAAATGAGAAACCCCTAGTCGCTCGTTTTTCTATTTGATCTCGTGTTAGAAGTATTGATCCTGAATCAAAGTGCACTAATCTAATCTACATCAAAAGAAGGTCATTGTATATTGGGCGTGGTGAAACTTGTCCTAAAGGGGCATTTTGTTGTGGCTCTGCATCAGTCTATAATGCTCTTCTACCTTCATTAGTGACATTGTGATCTTTGCTTCAGGATTCTGCATGTGTGGGTACCATTGTCTGTTCAAGTTATTTTATTTTATTTGACAGAAGCCCCAAAATTTGTAGCATTTTGAAGAACTTAGAAAACATTTTGGCTTATTCCCTAGACTAGTAACCTCTCTAATTAAAGTTCACCATGTGATGGTTATGCTACCATAGGAAGGCACAACAAAAACATTCCATAAGGAAATGTTAGAATTTTACAACACACATCTCTTACAAAAACCATTAATGTATTAGAGTAGTCAGTTCTACATCAAGATGAAATCTTCTTACGGCAACCAAATCAACAAACTTATGTTTCACCTCTTGGTAACCTTATATAACATACCTTTTGAGGACAAGCACATGGAAAGAGCATGGTGGATGCCCTAGCAAGGAGTTACAGCATGCTGAAATTTAATGAAATCAAGGAGTTATCTGCTAGTTTGCAAGTGGTGTATTGTCATGTGAGTTGATCAGCTAATAGCATGGTGGATGCTCTAGGAAAATTGGGGGTTGATAGGATTTCTCTCCTTCAGTGGACTTCACTTTGTAATTAGGAGAGGAGGTAGTGGGTATATAATGCTCTTATTCCCATGCTCCGGTTCTTTTTATTGGTCTTCACTTTGTAATCATCTTTTTTATTAATAAACTTTTTTTGTTATCAATATTAGAAAAATGGTTGAAAGCTGAATCCATGACTTCCTTACTAGATCATTTGTAGAAAAGGGCTTCCTCACAAGTTTGGTTAAACTGAGTCCGATAATAATAAAAACTCGAATCCAATAAAAAAAAGAAGTATGATTAAATTGAGTCTCTTCATTCTTATGCTGAATGAGTTTCCTTAGTGCTGCAACCCAACAAAGGCTATCAGCTTCCCATGGTACATCCTTCCGGATGATGGCCAAACCAAGGCCCTTTGATGCAGTCTAGGACCCACTTGTGGTTCCATTTAAATCTAATCAGATTAGGATTATGTTATTTTATTAGAACTTTCTAGTTGCATTATTAGGGAAGTTTCTACTAATAGAATAGGGTTTGCTTAGGCATTAAGTTTGCTTTTATTATATATATGACATTATAGAGAATAAATTCTCAGATGTTGATTATTGAATAGAATTGTGGGTTTTATCCCTGGAGGTGCGTCTTTGTGTGTTTGAAGTCTTCTTGATGATTTGAAGTGTCCTCGGGCACGTGTTCTGCCACCCTTTGCAGCCCTAACCCTAGGGCTTGCATTAGTTTGGTATCAGAGAGAAGATCCACTTTGCTCTGATCACTCTCCGGTCACCGATCGGAGCCTATCCATCCATTAAATCCCTTGTCCCTTTCAATTTCCATTGCCAACTCTAAAATCCCACCTTTGATTTCACCCCAACCCCGAAGCCGTTGGAATCTGTCCACCGTAACCCAAACCTATACACCAATTCCCTAGTTGAATACATTTCAGCCCTTAAGAAACCCACCAAACTCCCTTCACCGTCATCTTCTAGCCCTAATCTCACCAAAATCCTGATCTCAACCTTCCAATCCCGAACCCAACTCACCATGCAATGACTGGAAACTGGAGTGGCAAATTTAGAAAATAATCAACGTGCAGATAATGACAGATGATGGGAGAAATTCTCAGACTTTAATTATTGAATAGAATTGTGGGTTTTATCCCTGGAGGTGTGTCCTCGTGTGTTTGAAGTCTGACAATTCGAAGTATCCTCGGACACTTGCTTTGGCACCCTACGCAACCCTAACCCTTTGGCCTGTGTCACCCTTAGGCCCAAATCATGTGCAAAATTCCTACTCATGTGTAAGTGGAGAGGCCCATTTTCCTCTATATCTCTAGTGTCATATAAGTCCATTGGTTGAAGCGTGCGATTCAACTCATGTTAGCAAAAGTCACATAAGTGATATGGGACCAAACCAAGGCCCCTAGGCCCAAACCATGTGCAAAAATCCTACTCATGCATAAGTGGAGAGGATTTCCCTTTGTACCTCTAGTGTCATATAAAGTCCATTGGTTGAAGCGGGCAATTCAGCACATGTTAAATAAAGTCACCCAAGTGATATGGGACCATCTAAGGTGCTAGACATGTTGGACCCACCTACACATCTAAGTGGAAAGAGTTATAGGAGGTTTAGATTTGTTTACATTTTTCTTGTTAGTTTTTCATTAGGTTTGGAGCCTCATACTGTTTAGGAAGTCCAGTAGTAGATTGAGTCCATCTAATTAGGTGTTTCTATGGTATTTTAGCAGATCTAATTCAAATAGACGAGCTAGGCAATGTCCAGTTGTCCATTGTAGTCCATATATTTATCCATTCATGTGGTTCTAGAGACTTTTCTTGATATGGAAATAATGGCTTAATGATTTTTCTTTGGTTTGATATTAGAATTTAGTAGACCAGTGATATTGAATTCATGGTAATGATTGTGCGAGCTTGAGGTTTTGGCTTCAGTGCCTTCAGTCAATCTGCCCCCTCATAGGCTGCATTAATTAGCTTCATAAGGAACTCAAATTCCTCCTTGCAAGATATTCAAAATTATTTAAGGAGATTTTACAGTGGAAGATCATGCAGGAGAAGATAAAGGCAAATGAATTGGTTCATAGTGCTCATGGTTGATTTCAGCTTTAGTAATTGGAAGAGTTGATCTATTGGCTATATGATGCAACTTATCTAGCAGTTCAATTAATGCTGCACCATGATCTATATCTTTGACTAAAGCCTGAATGTGATCCAATTGTCTAATAATAAGGGGTGGGTATTGTTATCTGTTACCTATGATGTGAAACATCCATGGTCCAAAAGTGTTCAGAAATCAAGGGGACAACTCAATAGTATCTTGTGTTTGGTTGGAACAAAGGAAATCTTATGAACAAATCATGTCCATATTCAAATGAGGGGAAGTTGTTTCAGCAAATGTCCCATTTTAAGCTCACTTTCACTGGGAAAATCTCATGTGGGAATCTAGTTGTTAAATGGCCCCTCTTTAGGTTTAATTAGCTTCATAAAGAACTCTCATTCTCTGATATAAGCTGCTATGTAATTATCTATGTTTTTGGTATCTAATCTTAGAGAAAATGATTTCGTAATCTTAGCTTGTTATTTGTAATTGGGAGGTTAATTCTTAGAGATTAGGCACTGCTCAAGTTTACTTAATGCCCTGTATTGCTATTATGAGCCCAAACTTAGAAAGAGTTACTGTGGATGTCGGTAGGAAATCTTTTTTGATAGGATGCCATAGATTTTTTTATTTTGGTGCATGACTGATCTATCTCGCTCAAAATCTTTTTTGATAGGATGCCAAAATTTATTTTATTTTATTTTGGCGCATGACTGATCTCTCTCTCTCTCTCTCTCTCTCTCTCTCTCTCTCTCTCTCTCTCTCACATGTGTATACAAGGAATGCATGCATGGGAAATAATCCTATTAGAATTAGTTCTCAATATTGTTTTGTGAGAAGTTTAGGTGGGGCCCCTCTATCACCTAATCCACAAATCTTGCAATACCCAAGTTTCGGTCAAATCCGAATTTATTGGACCGTTAGATTGATTGTGCACCAATCCGAATGTACTAGATTTGTGAGCCACGAATGAAGGTGTTAGGGACATGTGATTGGGGCCAAACTTGATATTTGGGGTAGTCCCACATAGATCTTTTCGTCCTCCCTGGTCTCATCTTTAAATGGGACCCACAAGTGGGCCCCATAAAAAGTTTTCACGGTAGGTGTGTTAGAATACTTCATAGGATTAATAAAAGGAGATATTGATGTGAGATTTAGTTTTCAACGTGCTTCTATGAGAACTATTGGTGGGGCCCACCTAGTGATCCATCCTATAAAAATAATGAATTATAATTTCAGTTTTTGTTATTCACTGTAAGATGAACTATCACAATATATATACTGTGTTGTTGCAAACTACAATGCTAATATCATGGAAGACAAAACAGAAAATGGTTGAAGGTTTAAAGTTCAAATGGGTTCAGTTGAGATGGACTGGTAACTATGTTTATCCTTTATCATGCCCCTGCAAGATCAAGGTACCATCTTGAATGTTGAGCTTGTTCCTGAGTAGAAGAAACCTGGTCTTGGACAACCCTTTGGGAAGAATATCAGCAAGTTGATCAGTGATTGAGATGAATCAAACATCAAGATCATGACTGGCCAAATTGTCTCGAACGAAGTGAAAGTTAACTTCAGCATGCTTTGTCTGAGCATGGAACACTAGGTTGGTGGTCAGGTGGGATCGTTTTGTCTTAGCATGGTAGTTTGTAACAACACTATATATACTGTTGTAGTTCATCTCACAATGAATAATAAAGATTGAAATTATAATTCATTATTTTTATACATCCAAACCGTGTACAAATAGGGAACCCCCCTGATAGTCATTAATCCCAAGGTTTGGTACCAATCTGAATAGATTTCATCATTGGATGGAGAGTTGATTTTTTTTTTTTTGTTTTAATATGAAGCCATTAAACTTATGGGCCATGGATGAAGAGGTTAGGGGCATGGGATTGAGGTCAAACTTGATACTTGTAGTGGTTTCATGTAAATCTTTCTATCCCCTCTGGTCCCATCTCCAAATGGGAATCACAGGTGGGCCCCATAAAAAGTTCTCCCGGCTATGAGAATAATTCTCACTAGAACAAATATATATATATAGGAGAATATTAATATGCATCCATGCCTTTCCCTATGGTGAGGGAAGGATGTATGCAAACACTTGCATCCTTCCTTCACCATAGGGTGAGGGATGCTTACATGATTTTTTCTATTTGTACTTAAGTATTTCTCTTTTTCATATAGCTTTTTATCTTTCACTCATTAATATATCCAAATATGGAAGTGTCCCTAACCCTATGGTGAGGGATGGATGCATACTAATATTCTCCATATATATATACATGGAGAATATTCATGTGCATATGTCCCTCACACAAATGGGGAGGGACATTTCATATTTGGAAAGTATTAATGTGCAAAGGGACAAAACTATCACACCTCATACACCATTTTGACCTTGACAGATCAAAAAAAGGAAGTGTCCCTTACCAAAATGGTAAGGGATGGATGCATAAGAATACTCTCCATTTATATTTATAAATGTATATACGGGAAAGACTACTATGCATATGTCCTTCATACTATGATGAGGGGCAATTCCTTTTTTAGACCTAACAAGCTCAAAAAGGTGTCGCGAGGTGTGATGGTTTTGTCTTTTTGTGCATTAATATTTTCCAAAAGAGGAAGTATCCAAGGAAGCACGGACACGGACATGGGACATAGATACGACATGACACAGACACACCGAATATGTCATTTTTCAAAAAAGTAGGACACGGACACGTTGAAGGACATATTAATAATATAGATTTATTTATATATTAATTATATATTAGAAAATAATATCATTTTAACTTTTTAATCAATTTAGTAATCAAAAAATAAAAATTCAAGTACCAACTAACGAACATATCAAATTACAAAATATCAATAAAATACTAAAACATAATTCATAATCATTGAACATGAAATATCTATAGTTTCATAAAATTCATATAAAGAAAAAAGAGGATCATCTCTTTTCTCTCCCTAAAAAAAATAATAAAATAAAAAGCAAGAAGGAAGTCAATCTGAAGGCCTATTCTTTAGTGAAAGATTTAATTGTCTTTTGCTTGTGATATGATTAATATTAACAATCATATATTTTTCCATGGTATAAAATTATCATATATTAAGTTTAGAAGTTTAGTAACCACATGTTAACAAGCGTCCAAGAAATATTAGCCACATGTTCATTTTTTAGTCATAAACACAAGTTAGGAATTGTGGTACACATTGCAGAAAGAGTGTCGGATAATAGTCTAAAATTAAGATTTTTAGTTCTTAAATATGGACACGGCTAAAATAGTGTCGGACATGTGTCCGAAAGTGTCCAAAGAGTGTGTGTCCGACACAGACACGTTATTTTCTTAGAAGTATCCATGCTTCTTAGAAAGTATCCCTCACCATAGTGTGAGGGATATATGCATAGTAGTTTTGTCCATACATACATATATGTTGAAGTGCAATTGATGCTACTCAAGTTTGAGTATAGTTGTTTCATTTTGCACTTACTCACTTTTTAGGAAATGACAATTTGAACCATGTGTTGTTTTATGCTAAACCAGTAATTTTGCTGCTGTGGACCATGATACTGGTGGAAGAGAGACTCCCTCATGTGGTTTGAGGACATTGATCTACTGGAATTTCGGTTTTGATGAAATTGAAGTGGGTGGTGACGAAGACCAACTGGAAAGATGATATAAAAATAAGTCAAGCCTGAATCCCTATTTGTATAGAGGACTTGACCAGGTCCTTTGTATTAGCCAAATTCCATTGATTTTGCTGCCAGAGGAGTTTTTGTGTCTGACTTGGCCAACCTGTATCTGAATTTTGGTTTGAACTTGATCCGACTAGGTCTTCCGGTTGACTCAATCTGGATTGCCTGGTTCGTGTATTGGACTAGAACAATAAAACTCAAGGGTGCGACTTGTATTTAAAACTTTGATGGTAACACAAAATGATGGAAGGAGCAACAACTGCTACCAATGAGAGCCTCTATAGTACTGTTGTCTTTAGGTTTGTGACAACAAGAATCCCATCAACAACTACTACTGAAAAGCCCATAGTAATGTTGACATGGCTTTAGATTGCAGGCATCACATTGCCTTGGCGAACTATGGAAAAACTCAAATCCTAGACCATATTTCTTGTCTGATTATCTATAATAGTAGTGACGAGTGACGGCACAAATCCTCTTAACAAAGCTCTTCGGGAGTGCTACTTAGTCCAAGGTGAGTGGTCAGTGGCATCTCTTTGCACGCTTTGGGGTTCTGAAACATGTCATATGCACGCTCAAGTTAGATGGTAAGAAAGTAGGGATGTCAATTATCAACAAGAAGCTCTGAACCTTGCTATTCGTGTATTAATCATAAGAGCACATAATCCAAGAGTACTTTAGAAAAAGAAATGAAAATATGATGAACATTATCCCTGCCTTCTCTTTTTCCGTAGGTGACATCAGCCATATTGGCCATGCTGTTTAAAGTTTAAAGTTTTCTCCCACTTCACTGTTATTGTGAACAGCTGCATTACCCAATATTTCCATATCAGCCTATTATTGTTATTGTTATATGTATCTATCATTTGTGACCCACTTGGTGAAGAGCTGCAATTGCTAGCTATTCACAAATGGGGATTGTGGAAGTAATCATGCTTAAACTTTTAAAAGTCATTGCTCTCTTATTTAAGCTGCGGACCTTTGATGCACGGATATTTGTAAATGGGCAACATATCGTGTCGTATCATATCCGATACTTCACTTTTTACATGTAAAATCCGTATCTCTATTGTGTCTATGGCATGTCCTTGTCGTATCTGGGCATCATAGCCGCAGACAGCTTGAAAATGTGAATGTTATTTAATCTAGCCTTTTGGCTCCTCATATTTATGTAATGTGGCTTTCTGTGATGCAGCAACTGGGCACCGCAATTACTGGAATTGATGCAGGGATTTTCAACTAAGGAAGAGTTTCACAGTATAGGCTTATCATGGGGATTTTTTTTTTTTTTGGTTTTTTTTTTCCTATTTTCATTACAATAGGTTTGATGTTCATGCGATGTTTTGAATTCTTTTTGGCACCATTATGACAGTATATAGCTGAGTGGATAGTTCAGATTCTGATGTGTATGGAGAGTGTTGTAGTTTTCTTATTTAAATTGCAATTGTTTATTGTTTGTTTGTTTGGTTTTCCTTTTTTATTCTTTTTCGGTTTGGTTCTATTTTCTTTGGCATATGATCTGGGTTTGCACTGTTGGAAGGTGCTCATTGCCTCGTCCATGAGGATGCAGGTTCAAATCATGTTATCTATCAAGGAAAAAGGAAGTAGTTTACAGTTTGTTGCTTCAGCTTTTCAGTTAATGACATTCTTTTAGTTCTGCTCTAGTGTTTGTTTGGATCTCTATGGACTCTTTTCTGTTTTCTTTTCCTTTTTGCTTGTGTGTGTGTGTGTGTGTGTGTGTGTGTGTGTGTCTGTGAAGGATCTCTGTTCTCTGTAGACTTAGTATGACTCAGTATTGGTAACTGGGTTTACTTTAAATGAGGGTTCATTTGTTCTTGACTTTTGATATTACCCCTAGTTGTGGTTCTTTGCCATAACCAATTACGGGTAAACAGAGTTGATAGTGCAGGGCCATCGGGTACCTTATGGGACTTGACCAGGTCCTGTTTATCGGCCAAGTTGCATTGATATGACTACCAGAGGAGCTTGCCGCATCCAACTTGGCTAAATTGTATCAGGATTCTGGTCCCAACTTGCTCCTACTAGGTCTTCCAGTTTTGGGTTTGATTCAATCCAACTTGGTTGGGTCGTGTTGGACTAGAACAATACAGCTCAAGGGTTGCTGGGTTTTTGGCTGAGTCAGTATTTTAAAACTTTGACTAGCTTGACCACCTTCGCTTTAAGCACATGTCAATGCATAAAAAAAGAAGTTTGACATTGTCAATTTTAGTATGATAGAGGGTCAAAATCTTAAAGATGTAACTAGTTATTATAAGCTTATAATGACTAAAATCTTATTGCTGTTATTGTTCAAAAATTTGAAAATAAGAATTAATCATTATCAAAGCTTTGTCTCAACTGTATTTGGGTTAAGCTTAGAATAAAACAATATTAAGTTGTTATAAGAAGTAAGGTAGCTCGACCTGATTGTTTTGGCTATTTACTTTTGTGGCCTCACACTAGATGCTTTTCATTAAACTTATGTGGCATCTCTACATCTGTGATCCCGTTGGATGAAAATTGATTGTACCTCTACTTAATTCATTAATTTCTATAATTCTTTCAATTGATTTTGGTTGTATGATGAGTTTTGTAAGTTTATTTAGGGGGCAAATTTCAATGTGTTGGGAATTTCTAACAGTAATCTATGGATCATGTTTAGAACATATAGAATTTCTTGTTTGAGATGTCACTTTTTGGCCGTCCAGGTTCTTCAAATTCCATGTATATTGGGATTTGGAAAACATGATGGGGTCAGTATTCGGATCTTATAAAATTCTCTCTGAAAGAATTTCTATGACTTTTGAGTGAACAAAGAAATCCTTATACTTGTTATTAACCATGTTGATTGACCAGATGGTCATGTGAAGGTTGCATGAAATGGGTTGGTTGAAGGTTGCTATCATATGTGTACATGTAAATCACTCAAGTTGTGCCCCCAGTTTGTTTATCTATAGTAGGCTTGGAATCATCTCTAAAGAAAGCAATGTCAGCAATTAGATTAAAGAGAAATGTGGTTAAGGTAAAATGTGGTTAAGGTAAATCATAATAATTCTTTTTTTTTTTTTGCCCTTTCCTGCACAAGATGGTGATCAGATTCTGATAATCCACGCCGTCAGATGTTAGATGTGGAGTGCCCTCGTGATGACTGAATTTTGAGTTCAATAGGAGTTACATTAGCTGTCCTATCAGGCAAACACAATTCATCGGTATTTTCCACGCGTCTGATTCCATAACAAACTTATACTGATTGGTTTTTAAATTTTAGGCAGGCATATACCAAATCCAGGGAGGGGAGTCCAGATCCTCTTATTAAAAACCCTACGGTGACTTTGGCAGGACCTGATTGGCCCTGCCATATCACTAATGTGCAGTACATGACAGGCTGCACACTAGTGATATTAATTGGTCTCGCCAGAGTCACTGTGAGGGTTTTTCTCACTTAATCTCGATTCCATGGAGGGATGTATCAATTGGCAGTTTCAGTAAACGCTTTGGGGGTCTATTGTATAGAAAATTTGATGTTATTATCAAACTATGATTAACCAGATTTTTTTTTTTGAAAATATGTCGGAGCCTTCAGGGACCTGGAAAGCATACATGGGAAGGTTATCTGTTGGACAGCTTGAATCATCACAGAGCCAACCACACATTTACAAATTTGGTTTGTTTATGTATAAATTTGGTCTAATCTTACATGATCATATACTGTGGTTAACCTTTTGCAGTCATTACCCCTACACAAATCTAATTTTCACAAAAGTTTTTAAGAATGAGCCTTCAGAAATTTAGAACTATCAAATATGTCCACACGAAATGTACATTTGTGCTAGTTTTATTTAGTCATTTATTTATTTTGTTAGAAATAGGATCAAACACATGCATTTGCATACATGCACACGTGCTCTACCCATGCACCAGCTGAACTGCAACTTGGGTTTGTTAATTTGATATTTGGCGCATAACAATAAATGGACAAATTATATTGTTTCAAATTCCAAGGGAGAGGCTTCCAAGTTATGATTTCTGTTGCTGACAATTTTAGCTCCGTCGCTGTTCTTTTTGTCCACATCTAATAAAGGGCCGTTAAGGTAGTGACTCTTTGGTTTTAGCCTTGATTTGCTTTCTAAGGTCTCAAGTTTGACTATTGCCACTTGCGTTATCTGGGTATTATGTGTGCAGTTATATATTTATCCTTCAAGGAATAGTTTTTGTTCATCAAAATCGGGTAATCTCTGGGCCGCAAGATAAAGGTTTAAAGGCTGAACTCGCAAGAGATATTTGGATATAACAAAAAAATAATAATAAAAGAATCTAATAAGTGCATATTTCCACACAAAATGAACATTTGTCTACTGGGCTGTAAATCTCAGGCACCAGCCTCCCCTTTTAGTCAATTGAGCCGGGCTAGGGCTGGTGGAAGCAGGCTTTCTATCATTTGAATGGCTTTCTAGCTATTGTTGGGACACATTATTGATAAATTACAAGCATGCTTAGTCTAGCTTGACCTTACCCAACCACTTTTAACTTTCTATCACTTAATTTAAGTCCAGTCAAAAGCGGACACCTGGTGTACTAGCACCCCTACGCTTTTATCACATTGCATCTAATTTTGTCGCACAGTATTATTAAAGTTTCACTTGGAATGAAAACGACCCAAGAGAAAAACGTGTCTAGTGCTGTAGCCTTTTGTCACTGACGCCCACATTATTTGCTTTTGCTTTAGCATGATCCTCATGTCTAGCTGTTGACGCTCAATTCCTATACATGTGGGGCCTACCAAGTGGAGACTCATCATATCCGTTAATTAATTTCATTGAAACCAATAATTCCAGAAAGAGTTCAATTCAAAGACATTTGGAGTGGAAGCTAGGGGACATTGAACTATATATTGCTGCTTTTTGTTTCCTTGTTGGTAGTTCATTTAGTTACCAAAGTAGGTTAAGAGGATGGTTATCTGCATTTGTGCTCTTCTTGCACTTAAAGAGGGAGATGGGATGTGTAGGGAACTTTGATGGTATTAGATGGGCCGATCATCATTTTGTTCAGCTAAGATAATCATAATCTTTTATTATCGTAGGGCCTAGGATTTATGGTTTCTGGCTATCATAGTGGTGAAGATCATGATGAACTGACACATCATCTAATGGCGCAAAAAGAAATTGATTTGATGCCCTTTTACCAGTGAAGCTACCAGCAGTAGACAATTAGTTTTTTTTTTTTTTTTTGAAATTTTTTAAAGGGTTTTTTTTTTTTGCTAGGGACAATTTTTTGGAAGATTTTTTTTTGGAAGGTTTTTTTGTTGGAAGGGCTTTTTTTTCTTTTGAAAGGTTCTTTCATCTTTCATCAACACATATATGAATTAATTGCATTTTGGTCATTCTTTAATGTATTCGCCATATCCAAACAAGAGGCATGTGGGAGATACGGTGTAGCCTCAAAAATCATCATATATGTGTTGACCAATAAAGGCCATTTAAGACTCAGGTAGACCCGCCACGGAAACAGTGAAGGCTATGGATGCCAAGCCCAATTTAACTAGTGGATCACCTTACCGGAACTATAACACTAGCATTATAATATATTTATCATCGTCATGATCAAAACCTCATCCCATGCGTGACATTAGTACAAGCCACCCTAGGCACAGTAAAAATGCTAAGGAGCACTTGCGAAGGATTTTTATTTTCTAAATTAGGTAAGTGAAACAATACCTGGGGGATAACCTATGCACCCAAGAATTAATCCCTTATGGCAGCTGAGATGAGATGCCCCTTCTCACTTAACTGTCTGTTGAATCTCATCCAGGAAGGGGTTGGTTAGATGGTTAGCTCATGATCTTTATCTTTGCACGAATCACATGGTGGTATAAGAACATCCATGGTGGTATAACAACATGCTGAAAGACCCGTTTATTTCTTTTTGTAAGTTGCAACAAAAAGTTTAAATTAAAAATTAAAAAAAGGATAAAAAGTGGCCTTCCACTTTGACATAATTTTAAAGAAACCGTAGTAAAGGAGTAGTTGGTTGCCAAAATCTCTAACAAAAATTCTATTTCTTGGGCGTCTCTAACAACAATATCAAGTGCTCTAGTAAAACTCAAAAAATTAAACTTTTTGAAATATCACTTTTGACCTTTCAATTCTCCAAATTACAACATCCTAGATGAGGAATATACAAAAATCTGGAAAACCGCTCAGGACTATATTTGAAGAGTTTATAATTATTTTCAACAAAAATGATCCCAATTTGCGCAAACAAGCACTTTCTAAGTGTGTCTTCATTTATGAGGTTAGACTAAAGGATAAGGGTATTGCCAGTTGGGCACACTCTTCCTCCATGGTTTGTTTTATATCAGGTGGCGCAACGATCCATACATTTTATGTGTGTACATGCATATCAGGATAAATAAACATATATCTCTGTCAAACATATATCTCTATCAAAATAAAAAAATGAGTGGTTCAGCACTCACCAACTACATCAGTGCTCCCTAGTTGTACTGCAGAATCCGCAGCCCACCACACAGCATCATCTTTTATACAGGTCCGAGTGAGCTCATTTTTATAAAGATAAAACACCCAAAAAAGAAAAAAGACTTATTTATGTAGGGGGACGATTTTGTTCTCCGTGGATTTTTGTTTCTACTAGAGCAAAGCTATGCATTCATATTCCGTCTGTAGAAAATAAAATTCTCTTTATTGAACAAAATTAATTCTTTTATATCCGCAAAAATAAATATATTGCACCAAGCACAAACAATCAAAACAAAGAGATGAGAGCAAACGGAAAGCTGGGGTCAAATACTAAACATGATTATGGGCTAGAGTAAAAAGTACTAAAAGACAAATTCTACTTCTCCAGAGTAAATAAAAAGTGGTAGGAAGACAAACTTTATATCACTTAAGTTTACTTTCTCCTCTCATTTTTTCATCCAAACATCAATAAAGTTACATCACCTTCTTCTTCTTCTTCTTCTTTTTAAAGGATTTTTGTATTAGTTAATTCATGGGTTGGACAAAACTTGAGTCCATCGGGGTTGTATTTATATTTCTTAAAAATGAACTATAGTTCGAATCTTTAGAAAAACTGAAGAGAAGAAAATCAAAAAAATTGGACGAAGGCAGCACAATCGATCGTATGGTTGTTCGATTGATTGGGTGAGAGGCAGAACCATAAATTGATCAATTGGACTATTGCTCGATTGATAGAATGGCATTCAAATCCCACCGACTTTCTGCTGAATTATTTCCTTTTTATGCCAAAATTAGTAAGTTGGTTTTTAGAAGGGTTATTTTAATGAGGCACGAATTGTGGATTATAAAAATGTTCAAGTTCTAGTATGTGGTTTCTACATTTTTGTAAGAGATTGCTATCTCGTTGAAGAGATTCATTTAAGGTGGTGATCAAAGAACAAGTAGGGAGACATCGAGAGATTGCATGTTGAGAGAATCTAGCAAGAATAACTACAACGCCTTATTTCAAGGGACTGACTGTAGGGTTATGAGTATTTCTTGTAACTGCAGAAGTTAGTATTTGATTTAGTCCACATTGGACTTGTCATTTTTTTCTCGTTTGGGTTTCCGTATTAAATATTATTTTGCCTTCTTCGTGTGGTTAATTGTTTTTATTTTTCATTGCATAGAAATAGTATTATTTGAACTGCAATCTAGAATAATTCCCTATGCAAACCCTTCAATCGGTATCAGAGAAGGTTCACACAGTTACAATGTGTTGATCAAAGGGGTTTTCTATAATGGAATTTAATAATGGAAAAGACTCCTCTACTGTGAAAGCTTATTTGCTAAAAAGGTGCTGTTAATTTTGCCTATTGGAAAGCATGTATGATCGCTTTTTTGAGGGCTTTAGATGAAGGGGTATAACGAATAGTGCTGAATGGATATTCCTTGGCCACTATTACTGATAATGGAAAAACAACTAAAAAGTCAATGGCTCAGTGGTCCAAAGAGGAAATTTATTCCTACAACTGTAACAATAAGGCAATGAATGCAATCTACAATAGAGTATCAATGACTAAATTTCATAAAATGTTTATTTACAAGAATGCGAAAGAGGCATGGGACATCTTTCAAAAAGGTCATGAGGAAACTAAAAAAAGTAAAGGAATCTAAGATGTAGAGATGGCATTTGGATTTTAATTTATAAGGATGAGTGAGTAGGAGAGGTTTGATGACTTCTATGCTAAATTGAGCAACATAATCAATTAAAGTCATAACCTAGGGAAACCAATTCCTGAAGAAAGGACTGTTAAAAAGTCTTTAGGTCTCTCCCTCCAAGTTTCAATCCCAAAGTTATTGCAATTGCTGAGGACTTAATGAGTTGGTTGGAAGCTTGCAAACTTTTGATACTCAATTCATTAATCAATAATCAGAATCTCTTGGATTTGCCTTGAAAGTTTCTAAGCTTTCAAATTTTCTAAGGGATTAGTAAAGAAAGTAGAAGTTGAATCTGATCCTGATTCTAAGGAAGGGGATATGCAATTGTCTTCTGAGTTTGTAAAACAATTTAACAAATTTATGAAAGGGAAGAATACTAGATTTAAACCTGTATCAACTGGAAAGAAAAGTTTATCAAAAGGAGTTCAGTATTTTGAATGTAAAAATTATAGACATATAACTAATGATTGTGCTAAAATGAAAAAGAAACCCGAACAAAGGAAAAAAAAAAGCCTTGAATGCCGCCTAGGATGATGATACTTTTGCTAAAGAGGAAGTGATTTATAAGCCTTTGATCCGTCCCACATTGTGAATGGTATATATATGGCTAGATCTTTGCCATCACAAGACGATTTTGATGAAAACAATGATGATGATGAAGTGTCAGATAAAAATATAGACTGGAAAAGACAATATAAATTCTTATATGGACAAAGCAAAAAACTAGGCAAACATGCCGCAAAACTTGTTACAAGGGTTGATGAATCTGATGCTTAAATTTTATCTTTTAAAAAAGATTTAAAAGAGGCATATGCTCAGATTATTCTTGTTGAAGGTCAGAAAGGTTTTCTGATTGAAAGTCTGGTTTCTGAGAAATAAGAAAATGAGTCCTTGAGAACCGAAGTATTGAAGAACTAGGCTAAAAATGAAGATAATGGAAAATTAAATATGGCTTTGACAGAGTTAGACACTATAAAAGCTACTTTGAAACAGATACATTTGAGTTCGACTGCACTTAACATCTTAAGTTTCAGAAGTTATATTATGAAAAGGCGTGCCTTAGCTACACTGATAGTGCTTTAACATCAAAAGATCTGGTAAAGCTGTTTTTATCAAAAGCACAATAAAGGCATACAATTACACACTATACTGCACAGAAGAAATATGTTGACTATGCATCTAAGAATGAGTTACGTCCTAAGTCTACACAAACACCACATGTCATACTATAGAATAAAAGGACGCATTCATCCGCATTGCAATAAGCTCAGAGCTTTGCCAAAAAACACACAATAGAGAGTATAATTTTTTGCACTCATAGTCAAATCAAGTGCAATCTGAGTTCAAAAGGAAGATCTTCCATTTATATTGATACACACTATGCTAAAGTTCTTCAATTTGCAAGTATGAGTATCAAAGTGCAAAAGCCCCTGATCAAGAATATCAAGCTCTTGCCCCGACTACTAAGAGGATATCATTAAGGGGCGCTACTGCTGGATCCCGATTGACATTTATGATGCATGTTGATATCTTTAAGTTTGTTAATTATAGACAAAAAGGGAGACAATGAGGATTTCAAGATGTTGAAGATAGATGGAGTTGAATATGGACTTAATTGATGCAAATTTTTTGCAATTGGTACAGAGCTTATGGTATAATTTTTTTTAATTTTAATATACTCAATGTAATTTTGGCTTTATTTTTTTGTAGATTAAATGTATAGGAAGTTTTGTTTATGAATTACCAAATGGGGAGATTGTTAGGACTTTTGTATTGGCTAATTCATGAATTAGACAAAACTTAAGTTTATTAGAGTTTATTTTATATTTCTTAAAAATGGACTATGATTTTAGTTGCCAGAAGAACTAAAGAGAAGAAAATTAGAAAAAATAGGCGAAGTTAGCTTGATCGATCTGATGGTTGCTTGATCGATCGGATGAGAGGCAGAACCATGAACCAATGGATCGGACCATTACTTGATCAATCAGATGGAGTTCAAAATCTCACCGACATTTTACGGAAATATTTCCTGTTTATGCCAAGATTAGTAAGTTGGTTTCTATAAGGGCTATCTTAATGATATATGAATTGTGGGTTATAAAAATGATGTTTCTCTCAGCCTTAAGATATTCATCTCCATAATCTGAGTTGAGATTTCACATTAGAGATTCTATTTAGAGCTTCTATTTGAGAGTTGTGCTGAGTTTAAATTCTAGATCTGTAGTTTCTATATCTTCATAGGAGATTGCCGTCTCGCTGAAGAGACTTATTTAAGGTTGTGATCAAAGTACTAATAGCGGGACACTGAGGGATTGCATGTCAAGGGAATCAAGTGGGAACAATTATAATACCTTATTTCAAAGGACGGACTGTAGGATTGCATGTATATCTTATAACTGTAGACGTTAGTGTTTGATTTAGTCCACTTTGGGCTCGTGGTTTTTTTTTTTTCATTTGGATTTCCACGTTAAATATTATTTTGCCTTCTTTGTATGATTGATTATTTTTATTTTTCATTGCATAGAAGTAGTATTATTTGAACTGAAATAAAAAATAATTCCCTACGTAATCCTTTCAATTATCTCATTTTTTATCTTTATAAAAATAGTATGAAGCAAAACTTAATTTCACATCATGTAGCTCTTCCGTGCTAAACAAACTGGCGGAAGAATGAAACCCATGTGCCTCAAGGGAATAAAGGGTTTTTGCCTATACCAAATCACAGCAATGATTGGCCCCAAAAACCAATTTGGTATCGCTATCAATCGCAATTTGCGGTCTGCCACTATTGTCAGTAAAAAAAATTTAAAAATATCAAAAATCTAGAATATTATAAAATGCTAGAAAATAATATATATATATTTTCATTAGTAACAACTATAAATCAAATTATCGCTCCCTCTAAGTCATGACATCCTATATCGTTGCCTTACTAAAATTGTATAAATTTTGTTGACAATTATATTAATTTCGATGTATATATCAAAATAAGTTAGAATGTCATAAATTTTATAAAATGAAACCATAGTTATGACTTATGAGCTATCTATTAATCTAAAACTTAAGAAATTAAAGCTTGTGCTCAATACATAATCATCAAGGAAGTTGTGATCTCAAGAGTATCAAGATAGCATATTGTATCATGCTAATATGATAAAGCACAAAGCAATTGGACATTTATGATTACTTAAAATGATGAAAAAAAATTCATTTCTAAGCTACATCTAACTAATTATTTATAAGAATTTAAAAAAAGAAAACAAAATGCTAACTTTGGTAGAGTTTTATATGATTTTTTAGGCATAAATAGACAAAAAATAGGTATTTTTCATAGCTTGGAAGTAAACAGGTGTAAATATGTATTTTTTTATAGCTTGGAAGTGAAATAGGTGTTGGGCAAAAAGCATGGGAAGCATATGATACGTTTGGAAGTAGGAAGAAAGAAGTAAAATAAGAGAAAAAAAATAAAAAGATTTTAAATATAGTCAACTACAATTTTGATCGATATATTCAAAATATCTGCCGATATATTAGTTTAGGGCTAATAATTGAAGGTATCGGCTGATAATATTTGATATTTTGAAAATTATTTGACAGGGTGATACCGAGATTGATATGAATTAAATTATTATATTGGTATAATATTATACCAATTCGTTTCAGCCGATACAGTCAAAATTTAAACCATGACCTCTACTGTCACATTTAGTAGAGATAACTTGGCCTTATGATAAAAGTTGAGATATTTTTCCACGAGTTCTACAATCTAAAAAAAGTGATAAAGTTACCCTTATTTATGCAATTTTGCAACTTGTTTAATTGATGAGATATCACATAAAAATCTCCCTCTTGTTGGATTAAAAAGATATATATATGCGATATCACATAATTAATTTTGCGGTTTCTCAAAGTTAATGACATATAAAAACTGAAAAGGGTATCCAAAAACTATCTCGACTTTCATAGCCATGCAAAATTATCCACAGTTATACCCAAGAATAATTCTTTTTTTTAATTTTCGTTTCGTCGCTCGATTAGTCGTAGGTAAATTGAGTTTGGACCCCACACTGCGGATTTTCCTAAACCCAGAAATCTGGATGGTCCATTTGCCAGGTCAGGTGATGAATGATGACAGCGAGCGCCGAAGGTACCGTTTGATTCCAGTATCTTTTGTTGTGGCTCCCACTGATAGAACATGGCCTGTAATGAGCAGATGTGAATTCTTTTTCGAGTGGGGGACAACTCACATTAAGTACAAGCATTCATAACATATACCTAAAACACAAATAAAATAAGACCCAACTTGAGTAGAAGGGCCCCATGTTTTCTTTTTCTAAGAAACACAACCCTAACATTCTCAAATTTCTAAAAAAAGCCCTAAAAAAATTAAAACTCAACTAGTTTAGAAGGGCCTCATGTTTTCTTTTCTAAGAAAAACACCCCAACCTTTCTCATATAAGTAAGACAAGAAAAGCTCTGATTTCATTAAAATGCGTAAGAACAACATTTTTCAAGTTTCTAGGATGAACTTTAAGGAAATTTCATGGGCATTTTAACAAAAATTAAGATTTTCGTATTTATTTTGAAAGCATGCTGGCTATTATGGATGGGAACAGCATAAATGGTGGTGAACCAACCACCAGGGATGTAGATGTGATTGGGCCAACCCAAATGACTCATCTCATTTTGGTGCTAACCAAAATTGTTACAACCAAACAATCATGCTTAGACAACCATTTCTTGCAAGTTTGGTCGACCCCAAAAAATAATGCTTTCTTAGGAATCTATCTATTATTCAAATAGTAAGAACGTACGTCTTGTCTTAATCAATCCCAGCATATATTCGCATAAAACACAGTTAAAAAAGTTTGATTGACGTGCAAACCAGGTGTGATAGCTTTTGCAATTTCAACTAAGTAAAGTCAAATGGACTCCATAAAAAGATTATAATATTACATAAAAGAGGATATAAGGTAGAAAAATAAGAAGAGGCGGCATATAGAAAAATAAAAAACCATATGAGTAGACCATACTTTGATTGTACTTAAAGTTAACTTTGACTTATTGAGAAGTGGGCAAATACATATTTTTGTTTCTCCAATTTTAGCCACGTCTTAAAAATGTACTAAACAAAATAAAAATGATATGTCTTCATAAGACAACTAATCTAATATATTGAATCATATTAGCAACAAAAGAGAAGCCAAAGGAAACTAAATAAATTACAAAACTCTATTTAAATAAAATGAAACTATATTTTTTAATTAATGATGTGTCTTCAAAAGAGAACTAAATCAAATTGAATACTGCTATAACAGTTCCACCTAAATCAAAATCAAAATCAAAATTGGGATGCCCATCGGTCAAAATCACCGTCTATCCCGTATTATAATAGGATTTCTTCTGCCATGATCCGAATATACTTGTACGAGATGACCTTTTTACCGAAGAAGAAGAAGAAGAAGCACAAGCGCAACTATCATCACTTTGAATTGAAAAGATAACTACGGCTGATTCATCAATGGATATAAGATATGCAAAGACGAGAACTTTCTTTTAAAAACGTGGGGGTTCAGCGACAGCATGTGCTATTTATGCACATGAAGACAGATGGATTATAATACTTGCCCGGAAAAGTGGAGGGAGATTCAGTACAGACGAAAAGGCCACGGCTTTTTCTCCTTTTACTCTTCTTCTGCTCCATCTGTTTTCAACGCCGGACTTTGTTTTGGGATTTTGGAGGAGATCATTTGCTCTTGAGAACTGGTGCTTGCAGTTGCAGACTAAATTAATGATTTCCTCAGAAGCAGCTTTCATTTATGGCATTTTCAGCAATGCAGCAGGAGTCGCCGGTCTGTATTCTCTCTCTCTCTCAGGGTTCTTTTTTTTTTTTTTTTTTTTTCATTGCTTGATGCTGCAAAGATGAAAGAACCCAGAAACACAGAAGTCGAGCTTTTCCGAAAGATGCAAGTTTCTTTTTTTTTTTTTTTTGGGGTGCTATATCAGGATCTGTGAAACTGGGTGGTTTTCTCTTTAGTTAAAAACAGTGCACATGAACGATATTTGATGGAATTCTAGTGTTTTTTCATCTTCTTTTTGTTGTTTGATGCTTGATAGAGAAAACCCACAAAATGGAATTTGAGTTTTTTCAGAAAGATGCAAGCTTTTTGGGTTCTATACCAGGATATTGTGAAAATGGGTGACATCATTAGGAATGGAAAACTGTAAGTGAGAATTTTGTTGGTTTTGTGTAAGCTTCCTTCTCGTTTGGGGTTGGGTTTTTCTTTTGTAAGCCTTTGTACTCTGGATCGGTTTACATCAGATTGGTGTCAGTGCCTTGCTCTTCCACCTTGACTTTCCTAGAAGCTTCCTGTATGTTTGTGCAACAAGAGAGGATTCTCTAGTCCTCCGATTTCTGTTTCCATGGTAGAGACTGGAGAGGAATCTTACATTCCTACCCCTCAAATGGGCAATCAAAATCCCCTTTCTTGGGAAAAGTCAGTGATTTTTTTTCCCTTTTTACACAAGGAAAATGTGTTAACACGAAACGAGGAAAGTGGGCTGCCAGTTCTCTATCTCAAAATCCTTTTGTCGAACAAACATCTAATGTCCAGCATGCCACCTGGTTGGGGTAGAACTTGTGGAGGTTGACAAGATGACATTGATGTAGTTCCGGCCACAGAAAGATTTTCACCATCGCAAAACAGTTACACCCCATTAGCCACGACCACGTTTCTCCGGATGATGAGTGTGTCATCCACGTTTGGCAAAGATGTGGCAAGGAATATGACACAAGTGACAATCTGGAGGTATAGGATATGATTGTTGAGAAATTGGATCTTGTTTTGGATCATGGGTTGCTAGTCAATCATCATCATCAAATTCTTGTCCCAACTATATTGGGGTTGATAGTCAATATACATCAAGGTTATGATGCTGATGATGCATTGATCCTTGATGTGCATCTGGATGATGATATTTATACTCTGGCCTCTTTTACATGTTTTAGTGCCAAGTCTTATCCAAGGAATTTAGGCTTGGACACTTGGTTCCGCCATTCGACAAAGATAGATATGTTGTGATCCATGACTTTGAAGGTTTATTTCATCCAATCTATCCATGTGATTCTCACCTTCTTTTGTCCAAGATTTAATTATTTAACATCGGATTAAGAGATCTTGGATGGATCGGATGGATGTACGTTTGAGTCAACATATGGGGAGTAACAATGGGCAGGGTGCTTAGATTTAGTTGCTTTAGATTTCCAACCAATGAATGATGAATACCTAGAAGAGGGACATTATTTTTCTGGAGATACAGAGCTGGTGGCTTGCCTAATAGAGTTTGAAGGAGATGCAGGGAATTTCTGGCTGGTGACTGGCATTATGGAAGAAGTTGTGGCAATGAAGCGTTCAATAGGAGTTTTCACTACATCAAAGCTTGATGACAAGCTTTTCTAAAGTGGGGGAAGATGATGAGGCCCAATTCTACCCAATTGGCAGGTTGTCCAACAGTATGGAACTCATTGGGACCAAGGACATTTGATGTGCCCTAGGGTTAGGGCTTGCTTGTAGTGCTGAAGTATGTGTTCGAAGACACTTCAAATCATGAAAAGACTTCAACATGTGAGGATGAACCTCCAGGGATAAAACCCATACTTCTATTAATCAATCGAGTCTAAAAATTTCTTTTCTATAATGTCATATATATAATAAAAGCAAACTTAATGCCTAAGCAAACCCTAATCCATTAATAGAAATTTCTCTGTAGAAAGCTACTAATAAAAATAACATAGTCTTAATCTAATTAGATTTGAATGGGAGCACTTGTGGGCCCCAGACTGCATTATCCTTCCCGAGTTGAAAGAAGAGTTTGTGTTTGAACTCGAGTGTTCTTCGTATTGCCGCTGTAAATGTGATGAACATGAAGAACTTTCTTAGTTGTAGCTTTTTCAGGAATTCTTTTTCTGTGGTTCAGGTTTTTTAGGATAAAGAGTAACTTACTTTCCACCATGCATGAATGTATATGTGTTGTCGTGCATACCATGTGTTCCATTTTTGTCATACATCCATAGACGGCCCAATAAGATATCATCACTATCTATAGGTAACACATCACACCAAATTATAACTTTGTAATTTGCACTAATGGCAAAAGTAACTTTGCAAGTATGTTGAACATGCGCTTGATCACTTGTCATTAGCCATTTGACAAAATAAGGGCGGTTGTGCTTGTAAACTTTCAATTTGAGGCGATCAGTAAGAGCTTGAGAGATGAGATTTTCACAACTTTCGCCATCAACAACAATTGTGCAATTCTGTCTATGAACAGTACCTGTGGAACGGAAAATATTTTTCTGCAACTATTTCTTTTCAACAGTGGGTGGAGCCTTATTGATGACCATGAGAGTTTTGTCATTTTTGTTTGCTTCATATTCTACTGCTTCCTCTGTTTCTTTTTTGTCCGAAGGATCATCTTGTGCGGTTTGTTCATCATATAGGCCTTCCATTAAGTTCACTCATTTGGGTCATTTAAAGGAGTAATGTCTTTTTTGTTTGCAATGAAATCATGTGACCTTGTTATGATCTTTAGGCTTGGAGACAATTTTTCCCGATGAACTATTGGATTTAGCATCTTGGAAAGATGAATTCTTTTGCGGAGACCATTTAGATGCATTAAATTTTTATGCTTGATGATTTGTAATTCCCTCGGATTTGATGACATGTTGGATGAGCTCATTGACATTGTCAAAATATTGAAATGCTAGGATGTGCTGAATGTCTAGTATGAATCAATTGAAAAATCTATCAACAACCACATCATCGTCTTCATTCAAACCACAACGAGCTTATAAAGTCAAGAATTTTTTAGAGTATTCGACAATTGACGTAGTTTGTTGTTTCAAGTTTTAAAAGCTTGAATACAGGTCTTTGGCATAGCTGACGGAGAGGAATTTTTGTTTCAAAGTATTTTTTATCTCGTTTCATGTTTCAATGGGGTCCATATTCCAATT
This sequence comes from Sextonia rubra, assembly GCA_037013555.1. NCBI lineage: Eukaryota > Viridiplantae > Streptophyta > Magnoliopsida > Laurales > Lauraceae > Sextonia > Sextonia rubra. The sequence goes on along the minus strand of JASUAD010000016.1, from coordinate 17,722,701 downwards.
CCTCTTTTTTTTTTTTTTTTGTTTTTTTTGTAATTCAGCCCACCAAGTTGCAGCATAATTGCAAAATCGAGTGGCAACCAGTGTAACTTCGTAGCATTTTCGCTGACTTGTGTATAAAAATATTCTCCACACACACTAACCAATCTATGAATTCAGCAGGTTGCAATTTTTCATCATATTCAGGAATCACGAGTTCAATCCTTAAATCTCGATTAGGATTATTAACTGGTGGATCTTGTTGATTCCACATATTTTCACTATCATCACGATTATGATTCACACGCTGATTATTTTCTAAAGTTGTCACTTTAGTTTCTAGTTATTACAAGTTGGTTTGCATGTTGTTAACTGTCGCATTTAAATCTTTAATGACACCAACCAAATCTTCAATTGAAGAAGATGAAGATTCCACCTCAACTTACTTCTTAGATGGCATTTTTTTAATGCAAATTTAAAAGTGACTGACCCGATGATTATTTAGATTTGATCTCTAGAAACATGTTGGCGAAGACAGATCAAAAATCTGACTTACAATGGGCCCGATATCGTGACAACAAATTTTGGTGGTTGATTGGGTCAAAGCTACCGTTGGACTGTTCTACTGATGACTGTGTGAGTGCCTTGGCTCTTTTGTGAATGGGTCGGGCATGATCCTTGAACCCAAAACTGGATCGTGCAAGAAAAAAATCTACACCTTAAAGTGGCTGCAAAGTAAGCTGGGTTAGGTCCAACCTGAGTGTGAGTCTAGCATGCATGTGACTTCCACTTGCCTTTATGCTAACAAAAGAAAGGGCAGAAACCCTTTGCTCATGTGGCTTCGTCCAAATGGAAGGAAGAAGATTGAGGTGTGGTGCACGAGGACGACTACAACGATGGTAGAGCGTCATGATGCCGACTGTAGTGGAGGCTATGGTGATGGCAGACAACCACGACTGCTGTTGGTGCTGGTGGCTGCGGAGGCATGTAATTGCAGCTCTGTTTCTGACAACGATGAGCGGCAATGCCAAGCTGGATGGAGCCAAACACTTGTAGGCTAGGAAGCATGGGCACACGCCTAGGGTTTGACATGGACACGGTAGACACGTGTCCAACATGCCAGGAAATGTGTCATTTATTTTTTTTTAATTTTTTAAATTTGGATACGGCAGGTACACGGCAGGACACTGTGGGGTTATTTTAAATGTTTAAATCCCTTTTTTTTTTCTTTTTTTCTTCTTTGATCGTTGAGTGTGACCAAAGTAAGTTATCAAAACCAAAAAAAAAAAAAAAAAGAGAGTGTTAAATGAAGTTTCAAAAGTTCATAAATAATTCAGCAACAATTTCAGACCAAATATGAAATTTCCCAAACAATCTTTGTTTTTTTTTTTTTTTTTTGTAACCATCTGTACTAACTCTTTTTTTTCTTTTTTTTCAAGTTTCATCTGTTTTGACTTTTCTAGTATTAGTTGTGTTTTTCTTTCTATTAATTCTAACATTATGCTTATTAATTTGGCTAAAAATATAACCATTATTTAATTTTATGATTATATATAAAATATATATTTATTATTTGCCGTTTCCTAGCCTTGTCCGTATCCTACCATTTTAGGATTTGCCGTATCGCCGTGTCCATGTTGTGTCATATCTGTGTCCTAAGAAGCACGGACACTTCTAAGAAAGTGACGTGTCCGTGTCGGACACGTGTCGGGCACCGACACTTCTCGGACACTCTCGGATACGTGTCCAATACTATTTAGCCGTGTCCATAATTAAGAACTAAAAATCTTAATTTCGGACACTTGTTTGACACTCCTTTTGCAACGTGTCCCACAATTCTTAGCCCGTGTCTATGACTAAAAAATAAACATGTGGCTAATATCTCTTAGAACTTTGTTAACAGGTGATTATTAAAACTTGTAAACTTGATATATGACAATTTTATACCATGGAAAAATATATGATTGTAAATATCAATCATGTCACAAGCAAAAGACAAATAAATATTTCACTAAAGACTAGGCCTCAAGATTAGCTTCTTTTTTGCTTTTTGTTTTGTTTTGTTTTTTTTTTTTTTTAAGGGAGAGGAAAGAGATGATCCGCCCTTTTCTTTATATGGATTTTATGGAACTATGGATATTTCATATTTAATTATTATGAATTATGTTTTAGTGTTGTATTGATATTTGATAAATTGATATGTTTGTTAGTTGGTACTTGAATTTTTGTTTTTTGATTGCTAAATTGATTTAAAAAGTTAAAATGATATTATTTTTTTAGTAGATGATTATATATATAAATATATATATTATTAACGTGTCCCCGACGTGTCCGTGTCCTACTTTTTTGAGAAATGCCGTGTCGACGTATCCGTGTCGTGTCGTATCAGTGTCTCGTGTCCGTATCCATGCTTCTTAGTCTGTGTCCGTATCCATGCTTCTTAGGTTGCAGGTATGTCATTGCAACTACTTCTCTTCTTCTTCTTCTCACCCTTTTTTTTTTTCAATTTCTAGCAAAGGAGATGGGATTTCGATGTCTGATGGGGGAAAAGGGGTTGGTGTCGGTTGCAAAGGTTTCAAGGAATGGGTGCTGATGGTTATTGTCAGGGATTAGGATGAGCGTTGGATCGAGTGTGGCAGGGCAAGTGGGGATGGGACTTGAGACTATAATGGGGAACTAGGGTGAGGGATGTTGTCGAGATGGGTTGGGGGAAGACGATGGTGTTAGGGGTGGATAGGATGGATAACGGTAATCAAGCCAACGATCAACGGATCGTTCGTCTTTGATATGAAACTGATGTAGCCTTAGGGTTAGGGCTTGCTTGAAGTGCCGAAACACGTGTCCAAGGACACTTCGAATCGTCAAAAGACTTGAGCACACAAAGATGCACCTCCAGGGATAAAACCCACAATTTTATTAATCAATCAAGTCTGAGAATTTCTTCTCTATAATGTCATATATATAATAAAAGGCTTAAAAGCAAACTTAATACTTAAGCAAACCCTAATCTATCAATATAACCTTCTCTAATAATGCAATTAGAAAGCTACTAATAAAATAACATAGTCCTAATCTAATTATATTTAAATGGAACCACTTGTGGGGCCCAGACTACATCACCATTGCAATGGAGGGATGCAATTCCAAAAGCAGCCCCAGTTGGCGAACTTGACTCATGCGAGGCACATCCGACCCAACAGAGCATTTGCTACGCCTATTCGACCCAGTAGAGCACTCACCAAGCTCATTGAGGTGAGCCGGATGTTTGCTTGACCCGCTAGGCTCAGCTTGGGCCACTAGCAGCCCAACCAGGCCTCAAGCTCACCTTAGACTGACCATGCACAGTTTAGTCCAACTCGCAAGTGCGCACATCCCGGCCTTGTTGAGACATAATTGAGGTCCCATAGCCACAATCACATGCATGGTTTTTTTTTTTTTTTCAATTGACATGGGTATCCTTGTGCTTTTTGACCCAATAGGACTACTCCTTCACATGGTGCCCACTGAACCCACACAAATGCACACTAATGCACACTGTGCAAATCTGGGGTGATGTTGAACACATGGTGATGAGAGCAAACCCATGCCTTATGCCACTCCACCAACTCCCAGGTGGGGTACAGAGTCACATGCATGAGGAGAATGGAAAAAAGAATAAATTATTTTATTTTATTATCTTTTGTTTTATTTAAGAAGTTGCTTGATGAATGGTTTAGATTACATTTAGGTTTTTAAATTGTAACCTGGGTATCAAAATAACATGATGCTGGAATGAAATTCCTTTTGGTTTTGTGAAAAAGTTGATACTGTAGAGAGTTCATGCCTAAACTGTCAGAATGTTAAGGTACTAGCTTTCTAGATTTTGTAAAAGCTTCCTCCTCAGTTCTGATTGTGTTTTTCCTTTGCTTATTGTAAGTTCTTGGGAACACGGATTAACTTGCATTAGAAAACCATTTGAATTTTATGTGCAGGGAATGTCTTTGCTTTTGTGTTGTTCATATCACCGATGTAAGATCCTCTTGATCCTTTATTTTCATTTTGTAAGTGTCAGAAGAGACCATCTCTTAACAATGATTTAATATTTGACATTGTACATTCAGACCGACATTTCGGAGAATCATCAGGAATAAGACTACAGAACAATTTTCAGGATTGCCTTATATCTATGCTCTCCTGAACTGCTTGATCTGCCTTTGGTATGGGCTTCCTATTATATGTCCGGGTATCATATTGGTTGCTACCGTCAATTCAATTGGGGCAATGTTCCAATTAATCTACATAACAATATTCATCACTTTCGCTGAGAATACAAAAAAGGTAGGATTCTCCTCTTAAATTATATGCAGTTTTTTTTTTAACCTCTCAGGCCCTTGATTTTGTTTAGTTTTGGTACTCAGTTTCTCTAGATATTGTTGGCAGGTAAAGATGATTGGATTATTAGTTGCAGTTTTTGGTGTATTTGCAGCCATTGCATTTGTTAGCTTGAGGCTATTAGATCCTTCCATGCGGCAAGTCTTTGTTGGATCTTTGAGTGTTGCTTCTCTCATATCCATGTTTGCCTCCCCACTATTTATCATGGTATGCTTATGGAAAACTATTCCCTAGTTAGCATTGTTTGATATAAAGAACCCAATGGAAGCATGCTTATTCTGATGCTCCTTTTCTTATTCTTTTTTTTTTTTTTTCAGAATTTGGTGGTTCGAACAAAGAGTGTTGAATTTATGCCATTTTATCTATCACTTTCAACATTCTTGATGAGCATCTCATTCTTTGCTTATGGAGTGCTCAAGCATGACTTATTCATTTATGTAAGTATTTCACAACCCCAAATTCATGTGAAGCTTTAGTCAATCTGCTTCCTTACACGACATAGCTGGCTCCTTTTACAATTGATTCAGCATTGGTTTTACATGAACCCAGGTTCCAAATGGGATTGGGACTGTTTTGGGAGTAATACAATTGGCATTATATGCCTATTACAGCAGAGAATCAAGAGAAGACTCGAGAAGAGAACCATTAATTTCATCTTGTAGATGAAACTGTCAACACAATACTGAAGGTGATGGTTGGTGTTGTTTTTCATTTTTAAATGATTTTATTGTCATGTTTTTGTGAGATACTATATTGTTATTTGCAATGATGGAAATGCCATTCCAGTCAATGTGATAATCCTTTGTTGTCCATTGGGTTGTTATTCAAAGACTCTTTCCTGTCAAATGCTGCAAATGCTTTTGCAATTGTAAAGGTGATTGAGGGATTGAATTATGGTTCTCTCCCTTTTCCATGTGCTTGGTTCTTGCCAGACCATACATTGATTCCATAGACTTGCTGAAAATAATGAGATTCTCTATGCTGCGCACTTCTAATGTAGCTGGAACTTAGATGTTATTACATGCATGCACTAAAGATTGTTCCAGAGTTGAAAGATGGCATACATCATTTGGACAGGAATGAAGATGTGCTACTAGGAGCGTTGGCCCCTACTTTGCTGGGAAACTGCCTTTTTTTTTTTTTGTTTGTGGGCTTTATTTTCATAAAAGCTCTGGTTATTAAAAGATGTGATTTTTGGAGTTGAAGAGGCAAAAATCATGCATGATAGTGTCATATGTGGTTGAAACAATCCAAATTCCTAACAAATATGGGCAGTTGGTCTCGAGTGATTCATGTTTTCATTGAGGAGCATTAGGGTGCAAGCTGAAACTTGGCTTACATTTAATATACTTGATTGCTTGTGGCAGATGGGGTACACTATTTACCTCATAACTGATTCAAACCCTGGCAATAACGCATTACTCAAGGTGAGGACAAAAAATGGTGGGTAGGTTAAACCATACTGCAGCGTCCTAATGCAAAACCCCCCTAAAACTGACTGATGGATGTACAATTGAGATACTAATTTACCTCTAATTCTAGTACCATCATAATTTTTGTGTTTTGCTTCTAATTGTATTATCTTCTCCACTAGAATCAGAGTGTCTCCTGAAGGTGCAGGAATGGGAAATATTCTACATTTCATGCTAGGCTTATTGCTACTTTATTGTACCTATATGGTTCAAGCTCATTTTTTTTATGTTTAGTAACAAATTCAATTGGTGAACAACTTACATTTCTACATGAAGTTATCCAGATGTAAAAGGTAACTCTATTAGGAAAAATCATATATTTCAACCATCTGTGAACAGAGTATTTGTAATTCTAAACGGAGGTACCATCAATGCTAGTTGAACTGCTCTATTGATATTTTGAATGACCGAACTCATGCTGCTAGAGTATTTTAACAAGCAACCAGTCCTGTGAGGATCTGACTCAGGAACCTCTTGGTCGTGAAATTTTTGGGACACAAGTTACAAGAGCGGGATTGATTACAAGTCAATACCTAGACAACAATATCATAAAATGGACTTGCATTTAAGATGATGAAACTTCACGAGATTTATTCTATAGTCAAGTTAATGTATTTCTTTTCGAGGATCAAGAGCATATAGGGATTGGAAACTCCCTGACTATGATGCACGGATGCTTCAAAATGGGCAGCGTATCGTGTTGTATCGTATCTGATACTTTACTTTTTACATGTAAATCCATGTCCTTGCCATGTTTATGGCGTGTTTGTACTGTATCCATGCCATATCTGGCCATTGTAGCTCTAGCTCCCTGGACTATGGTTGTGGTTGGTTTCAGGGTAATCAATAGTTTCAAGTTGGATGGGCATGATAGCTCTACCTCCCTGGACTATGGTTGTGGTTGGTTTCAAGGTAATCAACAGTTTCAAGGTGGATGCTGTTGAATATTTCCTTGCTTGGCATGTAGAAGCTCTTTCTTATCATATGAATCTATTAACCGTTTTAAAAAAAAATTACAAATGCATGGAAAGAGACATGGATGACTAGTTATTACAATCTTAAATTCTCATTTGAGATCATACCCGAGTTCCATGTTGCAGACTGCAACTCCCTCCCCTCTCTTCCCCCTTCCTTCCTCCTGCGCATGAGAATTAGAGCAGGTCCCTGAGAGTAGTAGTCACAGCAGCTGTTGGTCTTCCCTACATGGACATCCGAAAATGAAACTGAGGATTCTGCTGCATAGCTTAATTATATTTCAAAGAGACTACTACATGGATTAATCAAAATCTATCTAAGGACTGATAGGACTCTAACCTGGAGCTGTTGCTTTGGCAAGCTGATGTTCTGAGAGGCAATAACCTGAGCGGTAGATGCTTTATTGGAGCGACAAAGGGGACGTCCTCTGTCATCATAGAGGATGAGGCCACTGAATTTAGGCAGCTCGCAACGCTCTCCCATCAGTATCCTTCGCTGCCAAAGGGGCGGCACAGGGCTACAGATCTCACTCCATTCCACTTCTCTGCAACCTGAAAGCGATGCGGGCATCTTCAGCAGATCCAGACCACCTCTCTCACTACACCTGCTGCTTCTGCTCCAATGCACTGAACCCACTAGAAACTTCTTGATTGCACCCCAACCGGATCCATTTTCCGCACCCACTTCCCCAGCTAAGTCCCCATCGCTGTCCGGTCTCTTCTTCTTTGACAACAAAGAGGCACAAAGCCCCACAGCAAGACCCATTACACAGACTGAGATGAATAGAAAGAGACTTTCTTGAGGGCACTGCTTCCCTGTCTCTGTGAACTTCCTCAATGACTCCATAACCAATGCTTGATTATTATTATTATTCTTCTTCTTAGTTTTGTTATATAGCAATGAAGAAGGATTTCTACTATAACTACTGTCATGCAAAAGAGAAATTGCAATGCTACCGTTAAGATATAAGGAGAGAGAATGGAGAGGATAAGGACGTGTGTATTAATTTGTTTGGGTGTTCATGGTTTTGGTATACAAAGAATTCCTGAAAAGGAAATGCCCGTGACGCCACCGCTGGAGGAACGTTGCGGGAATTTTGCCTTTTCACATACAAAAAGAGATTTAAGGAAGATCACGAGACTGCAGTGACTATATGTACCATGTTCTAGTTTCACACCTCCAATAGCCTGCAGCACCTCTGATTCCTGTTTGCCAATTGCAGCTCATGAAAGGATTGAGTTGCAAATCCAATAGGTCCCGTTCCGGGTCTAAATTCAATTTGGGTCACATGATATAATATCTGTATATATGAGAAATTTTCTGATGGGGGAATTTACTTGGACGTTATAGAGTCAGGGCCCATGAGAAAACCTGGGACACCCCTCCCACCATGGTCAAGCAGCCCTGAGAGAGAGAGAGAGAGAGAGAGAGAGAGAGAGAGAGTTGATGAAAAAAATATAGGCTTAAAATCTAATTAGACGAATAAGTATACAAAAATATTGTAACAACAACAAAGGATGTCATACACTTTTTTTTTTCTAAAATGAAAATGGCCCCAGTGATGATATCATCACTAACCGGCGATAGCGCAATTTTTCGAATATTTTTTCCATTTTTTCTAACCTTGTCACTTTCTTTCTACGTATGCTCCAAAATCTATCTCTTTGAGCCTTGAGATCCCTTCAAAGAAATTGCAAAATAGAGGAAAAAAATTTATATTCATCATCTCTTAACCAAGAAAGTAGCAGGGTTAAAAAAATGTACGAACAGTGGCACTATTGCCACTGGTGGCATTTCGTAAAAAAAAGAAGTACAGCGCCGTTGTTTTATGTTTTTGTATTCTTACTTATTATAGTTTAAGCTTAATTCTTTTCATTAAAGTCCCATATATTTTTGAATAGTATATATACAAGAGTGAATATATATGTAGCATAATTTTTAAATGCAGAGTCCCACATAACGGCAGGACACTACTGAATCCTGAATTGAAGGCAGGATCTAAAATCAAGCATGCCAACCGTGCAGGACTTCCCTTGAGAGAAAATCCCCATAAACAAATATGCACACATGATATAAATATCTATTCCAGGTTTGAAACTTGGTCTGGACGAACGGGTCTGGAACATGGACTCAAGACGAAGACTCAAATATCTTTGGGTCCAATTTATATACCCACCCAATAGTTAGTACCATATCTTGTTTTCATGGTCAGTTTTGGGTTGGTCTAGGCAAATAGGCACACATTAAACCGCTCCTAGCTTTTTCTGGGTAACCCAAACCACCCCTAGTTGGATACCACTTGAGCCTCAATTTGCAGGAGTAACCCACAGCTTGAACCCGACTAGTTCAAAACCGATCCGACTCGTTTGCCTAAAAAATAAGAGATAGGGTGGCAAAATGCGTGGACCATGGTTTCAGGGGAAGTGGGGACGTGGGAAATAGAGGAAGCATCCGAGAGTTAGGAGTTTGGACTCAACAAACAGCAATGACAGCATAAACGGAGACACCCACTAGATAGCTTTACTGAGATAATGAGATGGGTCTCTCTTTTCTAGTGTTTTCCATGCCAACGCTATTATGCAACTATGCCCAGAAACACATGTTTTCCTTCTCCATCGTAGTGCTCTTTTACGGTAGCAGACCCAAGATTTTCATTTGGGTAGGGCAAACGATGCTTAATAAAAGTTGTTTCAACAAAAAATAAATTAGTGGTAGATTTTTTTTCTAAGAATTAAGAAATAGTCAATGAACTTTTACATAGAGACCTTGATACTTAAAGGAGGGAAAAAAAACTAATGAATTTTACAGCCCTTTTTATAGCGAGTCCTACTTTAGAGATTCAATCAACAAAAAAATCAATAACAATCCAAATATATCACAATAGCTCAAATATAACTCCTACCAATGGTAAAAAATAAATAAATAAAGAAGATTACACAATTATCTCTTAAATTCTTCATACCAACGAAAAAAGGTTGTATTTTCAAATCTTGATCTGAAGGTGCCTTCTACTTTCACACAACAATCAAATATACACAGAACTCATAAAACTAGTAAATATTAAAGAGCAAAAAAAAAAAAAATTCAAATAAATCCAAAAGTTCGAAAATCAAAATTAGCCATGACCACAGCACCATGCAGCATTAGCACCTTGCGCGCAACATAGCCATGCATGTAGCCCCCCCGCTTCCATGCGCTTTGCTTGTAATCCACATGGCCGTATATACTTGGGTTGGAAGCTTGGATGGCCCACCTCTGATATCGCTCACCTTTGCAAAAAGGGCCCCACCACTTACATAGTTGGACTTTCACGAAAGTATTCTGATTTAATCATCAGGTGGGCACGACCATGACAATGGATCCTCGTAGTTCACATCTAATTGTCATTCTTTGCAGAATGATTATGGCCTAACAATTGGAAAACAGCGTGGCGAATTAACTTTATGCATTCATGATGTGGGGCATCCCAAGATGAAAACCTTGAATTGAATTTCAAATCGAATGCCACGTTGCATGTTTTTGATGTAATTAGTTGACCATCTCTGATTTGAAGGTGCCGTTTACAGTTGAAAACGGGGTGACGGACGTATAAGTAATTATGGCATGGCTATCAAAGCATACATTTTGTTAGGGGGTTTTGTTAATCTACCTGGGGCGACCGCACCAAGTCCACATAGTGTAGGTCTGCCCGTCTTTTATATTGGTCTGTTTCTTTACTAATAAGTCAAGCTTTTAGTGTTTCTCGTTATTAATATGGTATCAGAGTTGGGGCGTAGTATCAGAATGTGTGGGGGAGGTGTTCTCATGTGTTTGAACCCTTGGGAATGTATTTCTGTTCACTTTATGTTTTCTGGCCACATGAGGAGCCCAACACATGAGTAGAGTTGTTAGGATCCTTTGATATACATTATTTTGTCATTCACTAACAGTTAAAGCTTTTGGTGTTTCAAGTTTTGCTAACATTGTTAATGTTAAACCATTCCAATTCCACAATAGAGAAGGAAGAAAATAATTCTGTTTGGGAAAAACAGACCTAAAATTTTGAATTGTGTAAAAACTTTCATAAATATAATCCCACAACTTTTTAATTGAGGGCCTATTTGTTTTGTTCCATGTAATTGAATTCCTAGGATTGTATTTTTGTAAGTGGTTAAAAATGAAAAAAATCAGACATGTATATACTAAAACTACCATTAAATAACCTCTTCGCCAATGAGAATGGAATCAAGAGAATATGGAAAATGAATACTCAACCATCTCCCTAGTAATAAAAACCCATGGACAGTCGAGGTCTCATCTACCCACTACTTTATATTTTTCTCCCGTCACCTCTTTAATAATTTTTTAGTGGAGTTCATTTACCCATAAATTCTAATATATTCAATTTCTATATATTCTATGCAACTGAACTTACCCTAACCCACTCTATAATGAATTTATTCGAACAATGGAGGTACTGCCCAACACATAATGGTGAAAACACAAAACTTAAAAAAAATAACAAAAGATAAAATAACAAAGAAAGTTTGGCTTGGTTTGGCACGTTGATGATCTATCATAGATCAACTTGGTTTGGCATGCTTGCCTCTATGCAACACAATCATGGGTTGGTTCACTAGCAGGGTTATGGATCATCTGTTACATCGGTTATCAATGGTGAAGGTTTTTTTGGGAGAAATCCTCTAGAATGGATTAATTCAATCAATTTCAATATTATATGTGCAAACAATCAACCACACAGCAGAAAAAATCAAACAACAAGCACACACCACAAGAAGACACAGATTTTACATGGAAACCCAACCTGAGAAAAAACCACAGCCAAGAATCAAGCACTATGAATCATACTACAGTTACAAGAGAATACTCACAACCCTTATCCAGTTGCCCCTCAACCTAAGGACCTTGTGATTTCTTACACAGCTCTCTGCTTCAACGACCTCCTGCCATTTTCTGTGACAGATCCAAAGCACCTAGATGTCTTTTAGATGTTGTACTTGACTTCCCAAAGCAATCATCTATACTCAGAGAAGTAGAAGACAATGATCTCTAGAGCAGAACTTCAGCCCCCAATGAAAGAACTCTAGAGAAGGTGATCTCCAATAAGCAATCTTTTTCTTAGAACAATAAGATCTGTATTCCACACCTTAGGGTTGAGAGAGAACCCCTTTTTATAGCCTCTAATACGTGCCTCATAAGTATAATTCAACTAGGAAGGGAGTTGGCATCAAACAGGTAAGTTTCTCTTTAGATCTTAGACTCTACGGAATCCTCTCGAAATGAGCTTTCCAGTGATAGGTTGCATGCTCATATGCGACGCTTGGTTTGTGAGATATGACCTTTTAAATCCATGTTATCCGTAGAAAACCACTTCAATTTGTGGCTTTTTCTTCTATTTCTTCACGTCAATACATCCGGTGACTTAAACCATTGTTTATACTCAAAGATATGTAAAATACAACATTAATGGACTCAAGTTTTGTCAAACCCGGGAATTTGCCAATACAAAAATACTTACAATCTCCCCCTTTGGCAATTTATGGACAAAACTTCCTATACATTCAATCTACCCAAAAATAAAATAAAAAAAATACATTGAACATAGAGTAAATTAAAATAACAAAGAAAATTTTACCATCAGCTCTTCATCAGGTATAAAAGAAATCATCTTCAATGCCATCGGTCTTTAGACTGCGCAAAAATTCTATTCTCCCCCTGAATGTAATATCTCCCCCTTTTTGTTCATAATTGACAAAGCTAATAATTATCATACAACACAATTGTCAACTTGGATCCAAAGTGGCTCCCCCTTATTACAACTCCCTCTTAATTGTATCTTCGTAGCGGCACTGGGGATGGGAGCTTGATCATTTTGATCAGGGTTTTTTCCATGTAGCCACCCACATTTGTGTAGTATGATCTTTCAGCAAAGTGTAAACAATTTCTGGAGGTAAATCAGATTTCGTAACCCAAATAGCTCTTGTTTTGACCTTTGGCTCTGATAAGTTTTCCACCATTGCTTATACTTTGACAAAACATGCAACTGCTTGCAATGGGGACGAATGTGTCCTTTAACTCTACAGTGATGACAAGTGTATGTGCGTGCAAGACGTAACACATTCTTCTTTTGTAAACTACTCATCACATTATGAACATGTGCAATAGGTGGAGTAGTGTGTGCAGTACTTCTAACAAAAACAGAGTTACAGTTAGATTTTGAAGTAAATGCACCATCATTGAAACCAAGACCGTGTTTGTTATTAGGCAGCTTCTGAATACATAGCATGTCATCAAGTGTCTTTGAACAAATATTCAGCTTATTCAAAGATGCTTTTGTAGAATCCAGCTCAGACAACGCAATCTTCAGTTTTCCAACCAGATCTTCTTTTCAGCCTTAACGGTTTTCAAGTCAGTTTTCAAGGTTTCAAACTCTTACTCAACTTTTTTAAACTCATCTTTCAGTAAACCATACTTGTAACTCTCAGTAGTCAACTTATCAGCCATGGAATTCTTTTGTCCTTCTAACAGATGAACCCGTGACTTGGCATCCTCTAACTCTTTCTTAAGAGACATTAAGAGCATCTTTTTTAAATAACTTGCTCATCTGCATAGACTTGTCTAGTAAAATCCCATATTCTGCTTCCTAATCATCTTCGTCATCTGAAAATTCAATATCATCAGTCTCTACAGAAAAACTATCATCAGATACAGTGAATCTAGCCATAAAAGCCACAAACTTGCCATTCACAATATCCTCCGAATCAGGTTCAGGGTCTTTCTCTTCTTCTGAAGAATCATCATCCTAAGTTTTTAGAGCTTTATACTTGGGATTCTTTTCTTGTTAGGACAGTCACTGGCATAATGACTAAGACCTTGACAATTAAAGCACTTAACCTTGGCTAATGACGTCTTCTTTTTAGATTTCAATCCCATCCACTTAGCTTTCTTAGCTTTCATGATTTTTTGAAACTGAACCATTAACTCAGTGATATCATCATCAAAATCTGAATTAGTTTCAATTTTCTTTACAGATTACTGCATGGATTCTTTGAAAGCTTGAAAAGCCAAGCTGTTATTCTTTGCTAATTTTTCCTTATTTAAACAATTTTCTTCAAAAGTCTGAAGATTTCCAACCAACTGATTCACTGTGAGGGTATCCAAATTCTTATTCTCTTCAATGGCATCTACCTTTGAATCAAACTTTGAAGTAAGAGACCTTAGAATCTTCTTAGCAATTTTACTTTTAGGGATTACTTCACCCAAATTGAAAATAGAATTGACAATGTCATTCAACTTAGCAAAAAACTGATTGAAGGTTTCTTCTATTACAATGGTTTCAAAGGACTGATTTAACCTTTGCAGTTTTGTTTGCTTGACAGTATCAGTACCCTTATAAACAGTTTGCAAAACATCCCATGCTTTTTTTGCAGTTTTACAAGTGAAAATCCAACGAAACTTATCAGCAAACACTCCATTATACATAGCATTCATGGCCTTATTATTGCAATTGGAGGCATGCTTTTCTTCCTTAGTTCATTGGGCTTTAGGTTTAACAATTGTTTGCCCATCAGCAGTAATAGTGGGTTTTGAATAACCTTCCTTAACACTATTATACACATCATCATCAATGGACTTGAGGAACCTAATCATCCTTTGCTTCCAATAAGCATAATTTGAACCATCAAATAATGGAAGCTTCACAGTGGATGTGCCTTCTTGATTGAGCACCATTCTAGATATCTCTTAGGATCAAACACCAGAAATTAGTGCAAGATCCTCTGATACCACTTAAAGGTTTTTTGGGGAAAGATCCTCTAGAATGGATTAATTTAATCAATCTCAATATTATGTGTGCAAACAATCAACTAGCGGAAAAAATCAAACCACAAGTACACATCACAAGAAGACATAGATTTTACGTGGAAACCCAAACTGAGAAAAAACCACGGCTAAGAATCAAGCACTATAAATCATACTACAGTTACAAGAGAATACTCACAACCCTTGTTCAGTTGTCCCTCAACCTAAGGACCTTGTGATTTCCTTGCACAGCTCCATGCTGCAACGACCTCCTGCCGTTCTTTGTGACAGATCCAAAACACCTAGACACCTTCTAGATGTTGTACTTGACTCCCCAAAACAATCTTCTACACTCAGAGAAGTAGAAGATAATGATCTCTAGAGCAGAACTTCAGTCCCTAATGAAAGAATTCTAAAGAAGGTGATCTCCAATAAGCAATCTTCTTTTTAGAGCAATGAGATCTGTGTTCCACACCTTAGGGTTGAGAGAGAACCCTTTTTTATAGCCTCTAATATGTGTCTCATAAGTATAATTCAACCAGGAAAGGAGTTGGCATCAAATAGGCAAGTTTCCCTTTAATTCGGACTGAAAAATCGTAAGTTAGTGCATTTTTTGCATTTGCCCGATCGGTCGAACAAATTACCCGATTGGTCGGATTAAGGTTCTACCCGGGTGAAAATTTTAGCATTTTTCTGCAAATTTTTGGAGGCCATAACTTTCTCTTTTCAGCTCTGATTGAGGTGATCTTAGGCTCTACGGAATCCTCTCAAAACGAGCTTTCCAACGGTAGGTTGCATGCCCATATCCGACACTCAGTTTGTGAGATGTAACCTTTTAAATCCATGTTATCTGTAGAAAACCATTTTAATTTGTCGCTTTTTCTTTTATTTCTTTACGTCAGTACATCCGACAACTCAAACCATTGTTCATATTCAAAGATATGTAAAATACAACAGTAATGGACTTAAGTTTTGTCTAACCCATGAATTTGCCAACACAAAAATACTTACAAATGGCATCATATTTGGAAACTATAGTTTCTCATTTTGCAAATTGGTTGGTGATTGTATCCTTTATCCTTATTCAATAGTTGTTATGCACTATGAGTTGTAGGACTTTAGCTGTTTGGATTAGAATGTGATTTGGTAGTTGAAGATCAATTGTAAAGTAGATTGTTGAGATTTAATTTTAACCCACAATTATTTCAAACTGCATCTATCATCTATTTATGCTGATCCATAGCTTTTCCTTCATTTGTTTGTCATTGCTAAAATCCGGAAGATGGAATTGATGGATGATATAGGTCCGTGTACTCCCTGAGCACTAGAAATGAAAGATGAAAGCCGTTACAGTAATATTGGAATGAAATGAGCCGAGAAAAAGCATCCTTTATTACTTTTGTAATAAGGAATGAAGCAATTTAGCCTATGGAGCATATAAAGTATTTGAACATATTGAAAATGCCAATCATGAATGAGCTATTCTGCAATTCCTTCAGTTTCTCTGTAGTTTTCTTGTTCATAACATCCTCGTCTTTTTTGTTTTTGTAGAAAACTTTTCTAGATAATTCATTAAAAGAATTAAATCATAGACTCAACAAAAACATGTTGTCTAATCAGATCCGGAACAAAATACCACCATATCATTCATAAATTTGGCATGTCTGGCTAGCTCATGAGCTATTTCCTTGCCTTTCCTCCCCATATGAATCACTTCATATGTACTGAAACATTTTAGCAAAACTTTGATCTCATCAATCACAAGACCCTGTCTTGAGAGGTTAGGAGAGGATGAGTTAAGCGCTTCCACCGCTCATAAGGAATTGCTTTCAAGAATGACTTCTCATACCCTAATTTGGTAAATCAATTGCAACCTCTCAATGTTACTAGAGCTTCAATATCCTCAGCCTCTTCCACCCCATTCTCAATCTTACTCGTGGCCATCACCACACTACCCATCTCATGCCTTAGAATAGCCCCAACTCCAGACTTCTGAATATTGGGGAACAAGGTGCCATCAACTTTGAGCTTTAACACACCAATAGGAGGGGGCTGCCATCTTAGTACTTTCTCCTTGCTTAAATTGAACTTGTGAGCTTTTAATTTTCTAAAATCCTGTAATGTTACAGCCCTTTCAACAACCAACCTAGGGTCTGTCTTGCCATTGTGAATGCAGAAATTTCTTCTATACCATATGCCCCATGCAATAGTGAAAAAATATGTCATATCCACTGTTGGTGCTCATATGCTACAGATCCCAAGCCAACATGCCAATATCCTCATGCTCTTCTGCCCGAGTAATTTGTATCTCTGTCTCTGTTTGTGTACTTGCCTAGAAGTAACAATCTCTTGAAATTTGTTTCCATTTTCATATGAATATGTGATTTGTCACATGGTGTAGTAATTGAACAAAAGATTGGTCCACGTCAATAATCTAGATAAATCAGATCTACCCACAAGGCCTAATTTGCAAGCCTGGTTTGAAAATTTCAGCCCTATCGTATTGAAAGAAAATTCCAGAACTAGAACTAAGCACAGAAAGCACAATCTGAGAAAAGAATTACAGGGATAGAAACTGCTTTTAGTCGTATAGGTGCTGTTTGTGTATTCCACGGTAAATGTAACACTTGCCCTGAACAATGTAAATTATCTCAGCTTAAGCATTATATATTTATATTTTTCCTGGTGATGTATCAAATAAAAGGGAAATAATATGATATGCAACCTGTTTTGCATTTATCCACCATCCTTGAGCTTGCAGATGAGGCCAATGATTTTTTTTTTTGTATAAGAAAGTAACAATGATATCTACATTTATATATATATATATATATATTAAAATGAAGAGTTGGTACAATAAAGGCATTAAAAACCAGAAACAATGCAGTTACTGTATAAAAGACATGTACCAGGCACCGCCCTTGACACCTATCCAATGGCAGCACTTAAATTACATCTATGATCCATTTCTTGCTTAGCTAAAGTAACTGCCATACTATTCGCAGACCTACTAATATGCTAAAACAAAATCCCAAGATAGATGTTTAATCTCATTAAAATAGAACTGCATCTTCCAAGGGCCCTTGAAAGCCTTTACCTGAGATATTGCATTGGAAGAATCACTTTTTAAAATGAGGTTAGACTGGAAGGACCGATAGTAGATGTGAAGAGCTTCCAAAATAGCCAAAACTTTTGCTTCATTAGAGTCTTTTAACCCCTTCATATTTTGAAAACATGTACAACACCTCTGCCATGTGATTTTTAAGAATACCACCAACTCCAACCGGCCCTGGTTTACCATAACCAGCACCATCTACATTAAATTTTAGATACCCGGATGGCAGAGGACTCCAAGTCACTTTCTTCCTCTTCTTTGCTACTTTTATCAACAAACAAGCTCTCCAATTATACAAGATATTATCTGTGTTGACATTAGAAAATTCTTTTCTAGCATTGGCCCAATGAGCAATTCTCATAGACACTTTAGATAGAATATCCTCTCAAGACAATTCTTTCCTGCTAAAAATTCTCTCCTTCATTTCCTTCCAAATGGACCAAAGTATAGAAAAAAAAAATGATCCTCCACAAAATCATCCCGCACCTGACCAAAGGAGATCTCCTCCAGGCCTCCATTAGCTCACCTAGTGATAGTGAGGTACACTAAGCTACGCTGCATTAGCTCACCTACCAATCTGCTGAAATACCTTTCATCCTAGGCATGCAATGGTATCCCATAACACCTAATCCAAACAATCTTGAAAGGGAAACTCTTGTTAGGAATCCAACAATCCAGAAATAGAAATACATCTACGAAATCCTTGCAAACTGGCCATACTGCTTCCAGATCCTGGAAAGAGATTACAATCCGCGTCTTCCCTAGTCTCACCACTTTCACCTCGCCCTCTCTACTAGTGCAGACCTCACAAACACGATGGATATCTGCCTCCCTTTTCACTTCACCTATCAAACTTTTTGTCAACCATTTCATATTACCCTTGACAACCTCTATCAAACTGTTTGTCAACCATTTCATATTACCTTGACCACCTCCTTCTCTATTACTACCCTTTCAACCTTTGGTGTTCCCCTTAATTACATCAGCAAAAGATTTGTTTCCCATGTCAAAATCAGCCCTCCTGTCCGACGCCACAGCTTGCTTCTGTCCTCCAGTTGTTTTAGGAGTGACAACCTTCTTACCCTCCTGTTCTATGCTTCTTTGCTTATTTGGAAAAAAAAAACCCCAGCTTGAAACATTTCCTCTATGTGACCATCCAAATGAAGCATTTTTGATGACTATCCTTCTTCCAAACACTGCAACCATCCAAAGCTTCAATGCATTTGGCAGCTATTCTCTCCCCTCTGAAACGGAGAAGACCAAAACAGCTTCCCATCCCCCTCCTACTAGATGCTGGAATGAAGGCATTAACTACCTTCCCATACTGAGAACACTTCTCTCTAAGCCCAGTATACCAGAGTAAACTCCGGCAAGTGATCCACAAACACCGTGATAATACCTCGCCATCCAATAGCATTAGCTCTTTTTGCCTCCTTGTTTTGGACCCTAATCCAGCCTCCACCATACGACCCCATGTTGAACTCCACAGTATATTTCAGGTATCTTATCTATGCTTGTTTTTAATGCATAATTGGACAAAGAAAGGTATGGTCCGTTGCATCCCTTTAGTTTATGTTTTGTGCTTTTCTTGAGCCATTAGATTCATTGATGATCCCTTTGGTGAAAACTTGGATTTCGGGTGCAACATGCCAATCTGGTTTTCTGTTTTCGGACAGAGGGGCATTGTATGAGGCCAATGATTTAGTGCTTCAAAACATTGAAGACCATTGATTTGGTGGATGGGCCATTTCATAGTGTGTCAACTATCTGAAAGCTTTAGCAAACTGAGAACCTGCAAATGGATGATACAAAGGGATTCACAGCGAAGGTTTGTCTCCCAACCTTCAATTTCAAGTCACATAGTATATCCATGATAGCATTACTTCAGGTGTTATGATCTAGCAAAGGTGCGGTGGTTAGGACAGTTCACTTCAGAATTTTGGTCCTTTAATTTAAAACATGATATCATTATTACTTTTTTGATCTATTAGACTGCTGAATTGCAAAACAATTATGATCTAGCCTTAATTTCAAACCAAAGGGATCAAAGTAAGAGACCCTTATTGTTTTGCTACCTGGTATACATGCATGAATGTTTAATATTCATTGATATAGCAATAATACTGTAGATAGTACCCTCTTAACTAGTGGCAGCATTGCCTTTCTATTCATAGTTTATCCTCATGGAGTCACGGTATGCCTTGCCTTGCAGTTTCCGAGCAAAGAAATCTTTGAAGTACTTCTCTACCCCGACTCTTCTGAGCAACGCTGGGTTTTCTGGGCTAATCAGACTGGGTGCTGGCCCTATCTCTGCTGTTAATTTGGGACTGTGGAATGCAGCGATCGACAGCCTCTCTTGAACCGAATTTGCAGTAGCTCTGTGCTCAATGCTATGGTACACGCCATTGCTTATAATCTGTAACAGAATGCAAGCATTACAATCATGTAAGTTTTTGCATTGTTCTGGTAGTTCACTTCCTTCTGCAGTTAATGACATCATAATGTTAGGTGCAAATGACATCATAATCTTTTCATGTTGTGAATGCGCTGACTTCATCAGTTATTTGATCAAGTCCATCAATTTGAAAGAGAAGAAGACATGTTCCACAACTTACCTCCATAATATCCCCTACGTTGATTATGAAAGCATTTGGTAGAGGCTTGACAGGAATCCACATGGCTTCTTTTCTTATCTGAAGGCCTTCCATTTCATTAACTTGGAGGAGGATAGTGAGTCCCACTGAATCCGAGTGAGGTGAAAGACCGATCACCAACTCAGGTTGAGGACAGGGAGGATAGTAATTCATTCTCAGTGACTGGGTACCTTCGTCAAAGAGCTCTCTAATCTCCTCCACCTTCATGCCTAGAGCTCTCGTCATGAATTCCAAGATGCTCATGGCAAGTTTATGCACCTCCAATGAGTAAGCCTCCATGGTCAATCTGTGAAGTTAAGATAGGAAAGTTGGCGTACAGATGTATAACAAGAGAACTGATCCCAACCTATCAGTACCATCTGCACATGCCCATTGTTAGGCCTCGCAATTGATGGGTCACCTTGATTCGGCCTGATTTCCATATGTAAGCTCTGATACAATCATGTTTTCAAAATTTCATGCAAGAATAGTGAGATTAAGAATTAAGGTAGATACTGAGGGCACAATGGATAAGAGAGACTACTGACTTTAGTTGGAGCCACTGCCAAGGTGGAATTGTACATAAAGGATTTTTTTTTTTGGGGTTGGGGGTTGTTTTGTTTTGTTTTTTTTGTTTTTTTTTTTTTTTTTGGGGGGGGGGGTGGGCTCTTATCAAATTTCAGTCCTGTATAAATTAAAAAAAAAGTTTAAATAATAAAAATTTTAGATCTTGATGCCGGTAATTTTTTTTAGGAGTTCTAGATGTAAATATAATAACAAAATAGGAAAAAAAAGTGAACTGAAGTTTCGGAACATTTTAACTTTTGAACTTTAACACGAAGAAAAAAAGGTGGTGGTGTGGAACCCTCTTTTTGCTATTTTTCTCTTCCACTAATCCTCCCCCATCATGTTTTATTTTCATGTGGAATTTCTGGGTTGTACGAGTTTGCATCACCTCCGAAATGGGTCATCTACTCATGCCTCACTACCTAAAAGCAGCACTGTTTGATCTTAATTAACTGCTTCACCAATAGACCTTTCATGTAACCATCAACTATAAATTCTTAGTTGAAACCTCCAGATTAGACTTTTGATCTGATGATTGGAAATGTGTCCTCAATGAGAGAACTTGCAGCTGTGACCCAACCAATTTGGCCCATCAATTGGACTGTCTAGATTGATGGAAATGATCTCTGATTGGATTCCCATTGGAAGCAAGATGGCTACATGCTAACCTGAAGGATGGAGGGAGGTGATCAAATAAATGGGGCTTCCTTAGATGATGTGGGAGGGTGGTCAAGAAGAACATGTTACCCCAATCGAGTTTCTGCTCTTCTGATACCACAAAGGCTTGCCCAAATCCTTCTACATCGTCTGTATTTTGCCATAATCTCTTCTTCTCTTCTAATGGAAGGTTGAAGACATCTTGCATCTCAGATTTCATTCTCTCTACCAAAGAAGAGCTCACTCCATGGTTTACTAACTGCAAATGATAGGGAAAACAACAAGTCAGTGTTTTTTTTTATATAAATGAAGTGTCTCAGATAGGAATGTAAATGGATTGTATCCTTTTAATGGTAAGGTGTACTTTTGATAAGAGCCCTTTTGTTTGACATGGAATTGAATACATAGGAATTTGCAGTCAAAGGGGTTCCAACAAAAGATTATTAAAGAAGTGAGGGGTGAAGGATATAAGGTAGAAATGTTGGTGAGGCCTTTTCACTCTCCTAGGATTCTTAGTTCATGCTCCACTGAATGAGAGATTATTAGATGGCCATTTTTTTTATATTGCACTCGTCCATTAAATGAGTGATTATTTGATGTTCATTTTTGGATTTTTTTTTTTGGTAAAAGGGATTATATTAAAACAGGATATAAACTAGCTGAGATGACACATCCAATACACATAGAAAACAACCTAACCAAACTAACCACGAAGGACTAAACCTACATCCTAAGAAGCACAGATACAGATGCAAGACACAGATACAATACGACACAGACATGTTAACAAGACATTTCTAAAAAAAATAGGACACGGACATATCAAGGCCATTAATAATAAATATTTATTTATATATATAATCAAATACTATAAAAACAATATCAATTTAACTTTTTAATCAATGTAGCAATCAAAAAATAAAAATTCAAATACCATCTAACAAACATATCAAATTATCAAATATCAATACAACATTAAAACATAATTTAGAATCATTAAACATGAAATATCTATAGTTCCATAAAATCCATACAAAGAAAAGGGAGGTTCATTTCTTTCCCCTCCCAAAAAAAAACAAAAACAAAAAGCCAAAAAAAAAAAAGCAAATTTTAGTCTTAATTTCACTCATTTTAATGCAACTTCAATTGCCTCGTCATCACCATCAATTTGATCACAATCAACATCATCCGTAAAGTCCACGATCTCCAATTCTGACTCATCAACATATTGCAAATGTTAATCGAAAAAATTAAAGTTGGTGGGCACAAATAAAAAAAAAAATAAAAATAAAACAAAGGCAGGTGGGCACACATAAAAAAAAAAAATAAAAGCACAGGTGGCACAGGTGGGTCAGAAGACGGTGATTGGAAGAAAACATAAATTGAAATAAAAGCACCAACTGCCACATGGTAAAAGCATCTGCTCTTTGTATAAAAAGAGACAACTGGAAGGTGAAATCTGAAAAGTGAGAAGGGAAAACAAAAAACACAGCAGAACAGGTTGTGGAGAAGACTCGCAGGCAGCACAGCACAGCAAACATCAGAGTAAAAAAAGGGGGATTTGACCATTTGGACTGCAGACTTGCAGTACATTGGTGTGGAGTTGACGATCAGAACAGGCAGCAGGTGGACGTGCAGGAGGCAGGAGCAAATGGTGGAGAAGACGCATAGCAGGCTGTGGAGAAGACACACAGCAGGTTGTTCCTCTTCTTCTTCTTCTTCTTCTTTTTCCAGATGAGCTGAACCCAACTGCTAGTTTTTTTTTCAACTCTCTGGGTTGTGTTTATAGGAGGAAGGGGAGGGAGTTCTGATGGGGTTTCAATGGGTGGGGAAAGGGCCTAGAGGTTTTTTTTTTCTTCTTTCTTTTTTTTTTTTTTTTTTTTTTGGTTATTTGTTTGAAATGTAGGGGCGTGTTTTGTTGGGGGGGGGGGGGGGGGGGGGCGCGGGGGGTGTGTTCTGGTGAGTACGGGTAGTCTGCGATGGCTTAGGGAATGGGATTCTTAAGGTATTGGGATTTCATTGAATAGGAGACAAGAAGAGGAGAGACCTCTCCGTTTATTTAATTAATTTTTTTTTACTTTGTCAAATGGGAAAAGGGGTTAGCATATATATATATATTACCTTTACTTGAGTTGAAATTTACATTTAGCCCCTTAGGTTTTCTTTTTTCTAATTTTAACACAAAGAGCATAGTTTGGACAAATTTTTTGAGTTCGCCCAATTCGGATGTTTTCTTCCACGACTCCGATCAGTGTCCAAGCCGCATTCGAAATTAAAAAAAAAAAATACAGGACAGTTTTTTCATGTGTCAAAGTGTGTCTGGCTCGTGTCTGTGTGCCAGACATGTTGGATACTGACACGCCGGCCCAGAAGAGGTGTTTGTGCTTCTCAGCCTAAACCAAACCATGCAGGACTCATAGATAACATGATCAGCAAGACTACTACAATCCTAACAACGAATTACTACTCCTTACAAAACATAATCTTAGGGGTTGTTTGTTAATTTAACCGGTAGAGTGAAGTGGGCTTAATGGTCATTTCAAAAGATAAAAAAGGGTGTGTTAAATCAATCCTATGATGAGATTTTGTCTTCTAATGAAATGTAACTTTTTTACTTTTTGTGTTAAAGCAGATATTTTTAGTCAGTTAGTAGGATAAGAACGCAACTTTTCAACTTTTTGATGTAAAAAGGTAAAAGAGTATTTTTGAAATGTAGTATTTGATTTGGCCCTTTTAGTTTGCTGTATCTTGAAATGAAAGATGACTTTAACTTCACTTTGAGGTGGAATTACCAAACATGCCCTTATACTCGAATAGAGAAATTGAATTGCTCCTTTGAGAAACTCTTTTACCTCTTAAGCCTTCCACCTGCAGCCTATCTCCATCAATGAGATATCCATCTGAGACATCAATAATTTGAATCTCTTGAACATAAATAAGTAAACATGATTATGGAACACAAGAGTCCCAAATCGATTTCATTGGGGGCTTGATTTTTGAGATGGCATCTACTAAGGTATTACCTTCTCCTCTACAGAAGGCTACTTTCCAATTTTTAAAAGGCCAGAAGAGTCTATGAACTTTCTTCCAGAATGCCATAAGATTTCAAGGTGGATTTGTTCCTTTCATTTGATCTTTCAAAATAGTAAGACCATCTCCTTCCAATATGACCTTTTTAATTTTATTTTCTTTACAAATTCCAATCCCTCAAGAAGAGCAAGCATTTCTACCTCAACAGTGTTGTTACCACAGATTGAGAAGCACATGCCTTGAGGATTAATCCATGATGATCCCTAATCACTACTCCAATCCCAGCATTATTTTCATTATAGTGATCAACGGATTCATCAAAGTTTAATTTCAGCCAGCCCTCATGTCGTGGGCACCAGTTGCTCGTTGGGATTCCTTGTTCCCTCACCAGACATTTCAGAGCCCATGCAACTTCCCATTGGTGGCGGAGGTTAATGTGTTTGGTAATAGTAAGGAAAGAGTTTAGCAGTTGCAAATGAAAAAATGAAAAGATTTCTACTTTTCCAAATATACCACGATGTAACTGCACCGATTTCCCTCTCTTGGTTCTGAGCCGACCATACCAAGCTTCAAAGGAAATGTGTTTTATAGGGTCGGAAGAGATGGTATTGAAGATTTTAGCTTTCTTCCAAAATAGTTTAGAGCATGCACAGTTTCTGAATAAGTGATCTATGGTTTCATCGTATTTTCCACAAGTTTGACAAAGGGCATTGGGGATAATATTATAGTGAGAAAGATAGCTTCCTGTCACAAGGTGATTTTGAAGAAGTTTCCACATAAAGATTTTTATTTTAGATGGTAAGTTTAGATGCCAAACCTTGTACCAAGGTCCCATTTTTTCCTAAGACAGATTTATATTGAGCTTTGAGAGAGCAGGAGCCTGCTCTTTCATTTTTCCAGCATAGAACGTCAGAACCTCCGATAGGGATATCTAGAATTTTCTGAGCTATCTCAGATTTCCATAGGTTCATGATTTTATTCGTGTCCCATTCTAAATTATTTGAGTCCATGTCTGAAATGATTAAGTCTTGAACTAAAATGGGAAGATGATCACTGTTAACCTCCTCTTTTAAATCGTCCGAAGTCAAAATAGACTGATTTGGGATACATATCATAGTTGTTAATTTCTGCTAACCTCCTCTTTAAAATCGTCCGAAGTCAAAATAGACTGATTTGGGATCCATATCATAGTTGTTAATTTCGTATTAGACAGCGTTTTGGTTAACTTCAAACCTAAATATTTCGGATGATTTGGCATTTCGGCTTTTCAATTCAAAATTTTCATTTTGTAGTATATGTGTGTATATATATATGACAATATTCAAGTGCATACATCCCTCACCAAAATGGTGAGGGACACTCTTTTTTTGGAAGGAATGTGTAAAAGGACAAAATCATCACACATCATGACACCTTTTTGACCTTATTAGGTCTAAAAAAGGAAGTGTCCCTCACCAAAATGGTGAATGATGTATGCATATATATATATTAAAAATATACAGATGGCTTGATCTGATCGAAGAATGGATGACAACCAGATTTAAAAAAATGAAGATCAGATGACAATCAAATTCAGCAATGTGATATGAAGACATGATTGGATAATAGACAGTTTAATCCATTAATAGTAATTATGCGGGCTTCTTTATTTTCTTCCATGGTTGCATTGAGTGGCAAGGAATGATCTTACGAGAATTTCATGAAGCTCCTAGGAGGGGCGGACTTGAAAAAAATTCAAATCATTAAAACAAATGCCCTAATGTCACTCAGATTTTACTTAGATCAAATGGCTCGGCCCCACCAATAGATTGTTGACTTTTTAAATACTAAAAAACTTCAAAAGGCAAAAAATCAACAGTTCTTCTGCATGATCACCTGCCAATGGCCCCGATTATTAATTTCTTCATAAAGACTAGGAGCACTAAGGATCACTCTAGAATCTTTGTTGGTATTTGGTGCCCTCTTTTAATTTTCAATTTAGGTGGGACCCTCTGCCCTGTTTTAATTTTCCATTTCGGTGGGCCCCACTCAAGAAGATTCACAAAACTCTCTGTGAGTGGAGGCCAATAAGGACTTTGTATAAAAGAAAGAAAAAAAGACGAAGAAGAGAAGAGGAGGAGGCAGAAGGCATACCTATTACCTCTGTGAGTGCAGTTGTAGTTAGATGATGGTCAATAGGACTTCAATGAGAATAGGGTCTTGAAGCAACCACAAGGTTTGCTGAATCTAAAGCTTCGACTTTGGCAACGGCAATAGGGCAACAAATTTTTCATCACTACTGGCAGGATGGGTTGGCGTGTGGCATGATGGCATGAAGAAGAAACAAGCTATTCTCTGGTAACTCTCACCCAAAAAGGGATGAAGGCAAAACCGTTCCTTGATCTCTTAAAAGACATCAGAAAATAAAAATTCTCTCCTAAAGTTTCTTTTTTTTTCTCTCTCTTTGAAGACATCAAATGCAATTTGTCTGAGTTTCATGTTTAGAACATAGTTCACCAAGTTATGTGTTTTTCATCTGAAATCAGGAATTTCACCGAAACTCACTGAATTTTACATTGAGCAGGAATAAAACGTTGGTTCGGTTCGGTTCTCCTTCCAAACTGAATAAACTCCGAAGTTTCGGACGAACCGAAATACATTTAATAACTATAATCCATCTTCAAATATTCGAATATGGGATCCATCCCTTACCGACCAAGCTAGATCTTGTAAAATGATATGCTTGTGTTTTGTCAGTTTTTTCCGTAGTGGTGATGCTGATTTATTGCTTCTGCATGATCTAAAATATGGGATTGTTAATTTTGGGATGAGAACAATGTTCGTGTTATTAACTTGAGTTGGCATTTTGGGAGTTTGACTCATAGAGAAAAGGGATTTTCTAACTTCATCTTCAGTTAGAGTGGCATTCAGCATCCTATTATCCTCTCGGATGATTCCTTTCTTAAAAAACTTTGGTAAGTCCAAATTCCCTCTATTGGTATGCGATGGTTTCCTTTGGAAGAATTCTCAGTAGTTCCTATGGCAGAACTCTTTAATATCTTCTATATTGGTCAAAATAGTCCCTTCAGTTGTTCTGAGTTGCCTGATATGATTTGTTCGGGAATGAATTCTAGCAGCCACGTGAAAGGATTTGGTGTTGCTATCTCCTAGAGTAAGCCATTTTATTCTTCATATTTGAGCCCAAAAACATTCCAGTTGGCTTAGTTTGGTGGAGTATTCTTCTAAGAGATTTTGTTCTAATTGATGAAGGTAGGTAGAAGTAGAATATTTTTGGGGAGGATTGTATACCTTCCGGGCTATGGTTCAACTTCCTGGTCTCATAAATCATGTTACCAAAATTCTTTTTGTTCCAAGATCTAAGGTGAGGCACCAGATTTAGAATGGCTTCGTGTAATCCTAGTTGGCTTGCTGATAGATCTTGTTGAACCATTCGCCATCCACTTGTCACCCAAGATTTGAAGCTTGGATGACTATGCCACAGCTTCATAACTAAAAGATTTGGAGCTGTTATGCTTGAGATTCAGATTTGAGAGCAGAATAGGATAGTGATCTCATCCTATTCTCGGGAGATGAGATATGGATAAGTGTCCATAATGGTCAAACCAGCTGGAATTTCCTAGCCTTGTCTTAGCGTTCAAGAATCGTAGCCTATAGAACATGTGTATGGTGTCCCTTTGAATCCTAAGTCTATCGGTTCGTTTTGATCCAAGAAGTTAATAATGCAATTACATGAAACAAACGGGCCCAAAAGAAACTAGGTGGTAAAAGCACAATCCAAATTTAGTTATCCATAATAAAAGTGGACACAAAACCCAAACATCAGAGCACCAAACACCCAAACAGACATACATATGTCCATTTCCATCAATATATATATATATATATATATATATTTTTGAAGATGATCATGTTGGATCCTTGGGTTCTTTCTATCCGATCATGATCTACCAAACACACCCACAAAAGAAAAAAAAAAATCCATAATTGGTATGATGAGTACCTGAAAGAAGCCCCAGTCCTTGCATGCAGAGTGCAGTCTCTCTAATTCAGCTGCCGAGGATTCTTGTAGGACCAGCCTCTCCATATCGATGATTGGAATAGAAGGAAGCAGAGAAGGAGCATCCATCACTGGTGGGTCTTGATCAGGACGTAGATAGCGAGGTGGGACATT
Source organism: Sextonia rubra (assembly GCA_037013555.1). NCBI lineage: Eukaryota > Viridiplantae > Streptophyta > Magnoliopsida > Laurales > Lauraceae > Sextonia > Sextonia rubra. The sequence continues at coordinate 17,693,934 of JASUAD010000016.1, read as the reverse complement.
GATCATGTGTTCTTTGGCCAGCTCTTGAACGCTGGGCACTAGGATTGAACTTCCCATGACCACCATCTTTGCAGGCAGAGAGAGAAAGGAAGAGAGAGAGAGAGAGAGAGAGAGAGAGAGGTTGGTGGCGAGGAGAAAGCTCGTTTATGTGTTTTCTAATATTATACTACAAGTTGGAACTGGGAGGTTGGGCTGTCATAGTGTGGGCCCGGCGTTGTACTTGTCTGCCATGCGTTGTGCTGTTGCAAAAAGATTGCTCTACATGTCACAGTCCTACAAAAATTAATAATTATATTATTTATAAATAAAAATATTTATAAATATTTAAATGATTTATAAATTAATATTAACATAAAATTCATCATACAATCATAATTTTAAATATTTTAGTGGACACTTAAAAAATTAAATATCATATTAATAAAACTAAATAAAAAAAAAATAATGTACGCATAAAATTTTATTATAATATTATTAAATAAAAGTTAGATCGTTTTTTCTCAAATCTGTAAACTCAACTCAAGAGAAAAAAATATTATATGGTAAAAAAATTTAGATGGAATAGTCTAATATACAAAAAATCATTAAGTCAATCAACCCTCTCACTATGAAAAAATTGATTAGTTGAAATTAAATAGAAAAGAAAATGACCCATATCAAACTCGGCTCATTTGAAAATATATGTACCATATAAGTAAAATAGAACCATAGCCCAAACCATCATGGTGAGGGCTTTGATGCTGGGCTCAAGCTAAGCCTATATATGATCATATACTACCAATGACTAGGCCCTGTTGGGCCATGTCAAGTTCAACAAAGCCGAGGTCAATACCTATTAAAAAGTAATTATATTTTAAAATAAAATCATTTAAATCAATTATAAAAATCTTATGCGGTAAAAATATTATACCCATAAAGTCTCATTAGAATATTAATAAAAAAAAGTTAGATCATTTTTCCTTTAATCCAGAAGCTCAATTTAAGAGGAAAAGAAATATTATATGGTAAAAAAATTCAATAAAATAGTTCAATGTACAAGAATCATTAAGTCAACTAACCCTCTTACTATAAAAAAATTAATTAGTTGAAATTAAATAGAAAAAAAATAGAACAACATCGAATGTTATCCTTTTGATAAATATATGTAGGTGAGCGCCTTGTCTTCCTACTCCTGGTCACTGGGCCAACTTAGGAAAAAAAAAACTAAATCATAAAAAGTGTTCAGATGTGTAGAAAATTTTTTGTAGGGGTTTCCATGGGCTAGGCTAGGCCGAGCCAGGTTAAGGCATATTCAAGGTTGATCCAACTTTAGAAGCATTGGCCTAGGCCTAGCCGAAGCCCGACATGACTAATAAAATTCGGACCTGAGCCTGCCATTTAATTTATCTGGCCCTATCAAATCATTAAAACAAATTAAAAGGATTTATACATGGAAATGGAATAGGTGTAATCGGATGTCATCTATAGAGAAAAATAGAGTAATTTGGATCAAGTAAATTTTATTAAAATTTTAGACACAGAAAACCATGTATTAGGAAAGATGTTATGCAGAATTAAGAAATCAAGATTAGCGAGTAGTGCTTTAAGGAATGAATTGTCTTATATAAATTTAAATTTCAAATATATAAAGGTAATTACTAATGGGAAAAAAGAAAAAAAAAGATATATAAAACTTGGAGACATGAATTAATAGAAGAAAGAACTTTAAAAACTTATGGCCCAATGAAAGATAAAATAGGCGGATAAAATATAAAAACATCTCAAGACCAATACATAGACCCATGCATTAAGAAATTTAATGCATGTGAGGCTCATATTTTATGAATCTCACCAACTTATATTACAATTTTTTTTAAAATGAGTATGGGTCCATCCTATCAGGCCCAACCAACTACAACTCAAATCCGATGATACTGAGTTAGAAATTTAAAGGATCTGACATGGATTCTATATGCATGGCTTTTTTATCCCTTTCTATTCATATCAGATTGGCAATCTATACTGACATTGATTATAAATGTAAACAAAGATCTTGAAATACCATATTAGTTTTATTTTAAATCTATATTAAAGAATAAGCAAAGAATTAAAAATTTCAAATGAAAATTAAAGATCCCTTTAAACCTTGGAATGAGAGAAGTAAAGATATGTAATACATTTAGATATTACCAACTTGGATCCCCATATTGAAACTAAATTTTATGGGTTTGGATGTAGGTAAAGAAAGAAAAGAGTTCAATTTGGCTTTGTCTTGTATTCTTTCAGATGTTGAGAGAGATTTTAAAAAAATTGAGAGATTTTAGAGAGGTGGTATGGATAGAGTCTAGCTAATATAGATAAAATGCTTAGATTGAACCACGTATCGCCCTTTTACGAAGAGGGCTGCGCCACGTGTCGGTGTCGCTCCCTTATAAAATGGGGTATTATTATAATATATATAACTAGTGCTATAGGGCCTGCACCCAACGCAGGGCTCATAACAAAATTATTGTATTGGTAAATAGAATTATTTTTAAGTATTTAATGAATTATAATTTAATATTAAAAGAAAAATCATACACGATCAGAGCATATTAAAAAAATACAAATTAAAAATATAGAAATGTTAGCACAAAAAGATTTACAGAGGAAGTAAGATGAGGAAAGGAGTAAGAGAAAGATATACATTTGGATTGGCTAGGTGGGCCCATAAAGATATAATGATTTAAGGTAAGCTATAATAATAATAATAAAAATAAAATTATTATTATTATTATGGTGCTATCACTCTATCAGGGATACTCGATATTCTCTTTGGTTGGAAATTCTTTGTGGTTGGAAAGATCTCGTTAATTCAGATTTAATAAGTATATCTCTTCCTTTTTTTTTTCTTTTTATTAAGTTTGCATGGGATCTATTAGGTCATACATTCCTAAGATTTCACGAGCACACTTACATATTCTTGTAAAAAAATTATTATTTTTATTTATTCTTTTCTTTATATATATTTTTAATAAATTTAAGAGGATTTTACAAAAGAAAGTCCCTTAGATGTTTATTGCACGAAAAAGGATCTCATAGTTTTAATTGCACAAGAAAGGCCCTACTACCCATTTTAACTTAGTGAGCAACGAAAACCTTTCTTGAGCAGTTACTATTATGAAGTCCATTTTCATACAATGGACATCTAAGAAGGTTTTCTGTAAAATATTCTAAATTTAAACTTTCTTTTAAAGTTTTGCATTCGTTTGTCTTACGTTTCTAAATTTCAAATATTTTGTTGTTATTTTAAAATATCAATATAGCATTTTTATTTTGTTATGGCCTTGGTTGGGCCCATGCACAAGCCAAAAAATAAAAAATATATATATTTCAAAATAAAAGAAATATCAGTACATATTAAAGAAAATATAAACAAAAAAATAGAAATGTAAGTAAATAAAGATTTATAGAGGAATTAAGATGAAAATAGGAGTAAGAGAAATATATAAATTTGGATTGGTTAGATGGGCCCATAATGATACAATACTCTAAACCAAGATAAAATAATAATAATAATAATAATAATAATTATTATTATTATGTGCATTTCATGTATGGAGTAAGGTAGTTAATTTTATGAATCCTATCTTGATGATGTCCCCCTATCATTCTTAACTCATTAGGCCCAACTTGCAAGGTTGAAATGCGAACTGTATTTGATGGGTACTACAAACAACCTAGCCCCATGGTGAGATTGGACACTGGGTTCAACTTGTACACAGTGACCTATAAGGATTTATAGCTCTCTTTGCTAGATAACAGATAGATTTTGTTATTTAAATCCATATGGGACAAAATCCCATTGCTTTATTTGCTACGTATATATATAACGTAATTGTAGAGGATATACATATATAGCTATATGAATTAAAATAGAATGTTTACATTTTAAGGATTCTAATGTCTTTATACTTTTAGATTGTATATGATAAGTATATTAGTTGTAGATTATAATAGGGATTAAATGAGGAAATAAAATACTTGCTAAATAAGAAAGTGGAATTTTTATTAGATTAAATAGTAAAGAGAGAGATTTTAGGGAAGGAAAATGGAGGAAAATCTTAGGACTTTAATTAGAGTATGCCATGTGTCGCTCTCCCGTAAAGAAGAAGCGTCATGTGTCGCTCTCTTGCGAAAATGGGGTATTGTTATAATATATATATTTAGCGCTTTAGCGGGGGCCATGAAAAAATAATAATTAAGTCTTATTAAAAATTATTAAGAATTTAAATAAAATATTAATGAATATTATGATATAAATCATAGCGAAAATATAGTTAAAATATTCAATTTTTATTTTTTTGAAAGAAGAAAATATTTTCTTTGAATTATAGATGTATAAAAGTTGAGAGTGAAAAAAAAACCATTGATATTAAGTCATCCTTGAATGATTAAAGGATTACATGTGGTCTAAGGAAAAAAATGTTGATATTTGTTTATTAGCATGTACTTGTTTTAATAATTGCACTTGGTTTATCTTTTCCACTTATCTTGACAGTTGCGCTTGTTTCATCTTGTGCAGATCTTTTTATCCTTGCACTTGTTTCAATTTGTGCGCTTGTTTCAATAAAGTTATTTGTTTTCGGTATTACAATGAAAGTACTTGGTCCAACATCTTGAAATTTCACATTTTCTTTATAATTTGATACTGCATAGTAAACATTCAAATAAATTAGTAAAAGAAACTGATATGAAAGAAATTGTGTTGATGGTATTAAAATAAAACTTATAATTTTCAATTTATAACAATAGAATGGTTGATTCTTAAGTGTAATTAATTTTTTCAATTTTCTTGATTAGGATATTGCTTTCTAACGTTAGTTTGTTCATCATAGAGTCTAGTTTTATATGAAATAAATATTGCTTCCACAATGCTTTTTTTTATTTCATTTTTCAATAGTTCATATTAATTAATCTGCAAAATAATTAAAAATTTAATATTTATATATATATACATGATGATAGTTAAAATAAAGATGTAACTTATGTAAGTAAAAATAAATATAAAGTACCTTATTTGCACATTCTTAAAATTCTTCTTCTATCGCATTTATGATAATTTTAAGTAATTCATCTTGCAATAAGAATAATGTTTGCTTAGTTTGATCTTTAATTGTTATAGTTGCAATGTATCTAACAATAAAAAAAATAAAAAAAAATTGTTTCATAATATGTGCAATAGATAAATATATTAACTTAATTAACATAACAGGTATATGAGACACAAATTTGGTTGGATTGGGGTTAACATGATTCCTAGAACTCCTATTTTTCGAAAATCTTAAGAATCTTAAGAACGCCATTGTTGACTGTAATGACTCATGGTTAAATAATCAAAATTTGTGAGGTCCAGATTACCATGAACAGTGTAGGATTTAGGGATCTAATTCTTTATCTAAATAGTGTCAGTCGAAGGGCTATAGATTACTATAAATAGTTTAAGTATATAACAATTACCGCTATAAGTAGTAAATTTAAATCGTGTCAGTCAAAGGACAACAGATTACCAGGAAACAGTTTAAAAAATAATAATTAGCTTTATAAGTACCCAAATCAAAGAAAAGGAATTCAAAATAAGATGCAGTTGGGAGCATGACATACATACCTCATCAAGTTTGGTGGATTCATATAGACTAGTTGGGGCACTGAGATGGGATTTGAAATAGTAGCACTTGGGCATAGGCCACGAAAAAAAATAATTATGTCTTATCAACAATATAAGGGATATGAGAATTCTGTGTTGTATAGAATATAATGCATACTTAAAAGTGAAAGAGGAATATCTTAACCTATGTATCTTTCCAACGGAAGAATAAGAAAATATGTAACTGTTCTACTTCTTCTATCGTTATGATTTATAAATGGAATAGAGAAGTCGGAAGAGAGAGAGAGTATAAGTTGATGCAATTTATATCTTGGGTTTTTTTTTAAAGAGTTTTCATGATAAGATATTCATTTGAAGTCCAAAATCTATGATGAAACTTATATAAATTGACGCAACTTATATCTTGGGTTTCTTTTTTTAAAGAGTTTTTCTTATCACAAATGAATATATAACATATATCTTATGTTTCTTTTTCTAAAAGAGTTTTTCTTATCACAAATTATTTACTATTCTAAATACAATAATTGAAATAAAATAGAAAAAATTAATAAGAAACAAAAGTAAATATTTTCAAATAATTCATAAAACCCATAAAAGTTGGGGGGAGTGGAAATAGAAAGATAAATAAAAAAGAAATATTAATTTATGCCTTTTAAATTTTTTTTACCCATGTGTATTCATTATGTATACGTCCCTATCCACTAAACCAAAAAGGCAAAAAATAAACTAAAAATAAAAAGATTAATAGAGAAAAGTAATGTATAATTTTTTCTTAATAATGTTTCAATAAAATTTAAATTTAAATCTATTCTCATTTTTTGGGCCTGGGTTTAGTATGGGCCTTTGTATAAACATGTGGGTTCAATTATATACAGACATGTGGCCTTAGATCTAAAGATTAAATATATACATTATGCCTAGCTTAGTTGTAGTTCAAACAAATTTGGAGGTGTAGTCCACATCATTAGACCATAGTTTATTCAACCCATGATTCAGTTTGTATCTTTCCATTCACTATGACCACCTATCTACATTTTCTTTCACCGACCCATATCTTGTTTAAAACTCAAATTTTTTACTTACTTACATCATGTATTTGCATATGAACCCAATACACATTTGAAAAACTCAATCTTGTGTAGAAAATCAAGGAGAGATTTTAGGAAAATTGAGAGATTTTAGGAAAATTGGTATGAATAGAGTTTAGCTAATTTGGATGGAATCCTTAGATTGCGCATTGTGTTGCATTCTCATGAAGAGAATTGTGCCACATATCACCCTCCCATGAAAAGGTGTATTGTTATCATATATATAACTTGCATTTCAGGGCCCACGTTAAAATTATTTAAATGTATGGATCATCAAGGCATCCACACCTATACCCATATGAAGGCTTCCTTTGCTTTTGAGCAACTGATCATTAAAACATGTTGATGAAATATAAAAAAATATCTCAAAATTGAAATAAAGAAAAATAAAAAAAAATACCTTGATGATAGTTATCAATAGTATAAATGACTCAATCATAGAATCCTTGAAAAAAAAATGTTCATATTAAGTCATTTTTTATGATATTCAAGGAATTGCAAGTGAGTGCTTAACCCAGCCATTAAAACATTTATATGATGACATCATTATAAAAATCTCCATTTTTTTTACCAAGTTACGCTTATGAAGAACTCAAATGACTAATCCCTTGAGTCAAACCATAAAAAGACAATTTTGCCCCACTTGAGGGCCTAAAACTAATTTAAATAATTCAAACCATTGAAATATAAAGTTAGGCTTGGCCTAATTGATTAAATGGGTAGACTCGGGTCTAGCTTTCTAGAGCCAATATCTCTAAAGCTAGGAGGGGCCTGGATATGCTTTAGCTAGGCCTGGCCTTGCCTATGAACACCCCTACACATGCATGGATGCCTAAAACCTTTCCATTTTATTAAGATTTTTTAAATGTACGGGCCATCAAGGCATCAACACCAATATTCATCTAAAGGCTTCTGTTGCTTTTGAGCAACTGACAACTTGGTTGGTACTTCGTAGGCACATGGATTTAATTTCATCACTCCATCACATCCACTTCATGTCCCACAAGATCAAGCCAATTAAATGTCATTCATTTCTTACATCTAGACTCAAATTCAATCATTGGGTCATGGACTACATGGATCCAATCCTATCCATCTCTTATTCCAACTATTTTTTCTCATTCTTTTATTTTCAAATGTCCAAGAGTGACACTTCATTGGATTCCATGCAATAGTAAGTAATTAAAATAAAAGAAGATAAAATAAAATAAGAGTTTCCACAGCCAGAAGCTCACATATACAGTCACGAGTCTTTGACTCTCGTGGTCACGTGCAATCACATGTGGGCTACTAAAAATGCTCATCATGGATTAAAAAAAACTTAAAATTGGATAAAAGTTTTTTTTAGAGAGAGATTTGTAGAAGATTTAAGACTTTGCTTTTTTAAGGAAAAATAAAATATTTTGGACTTGGTTAGAAAGAGATTTTAGGGGAGGGACAGAAATTTTAGGAATGAGAGAGAGATTTTAGGAGAAGAGAGGATGCCACACGTCTCACTCCTACGCTCTCTCACAAAGGGGGGAATTCTCTTTATATATATAACTAGTGCTACAGGGCCTGCGCTTATAATAAAATTATTGTATTGCTAAATAGAAATGTTAGCGCAAAAAGATTTACAGAGGAAGTAAGATGAGGAAAGGAGTAAGAGAAAGATATACATTTAGATTAGTTAGGTGGGCTCATAAGGATATAATGCTTTAAACTAAGCTATAATAATAATAATAATAATAATAATTATTATTATTATTATTATTATGGTGCTCTCACTCTACCAAGGATACTCGATATTCTCTTTGGTTGGAAATTCTTTATGGCTAGAAAGATCTCGCTAATTTAGATTTAATAAGTAGATCTCTTCCCTTTTTTTTTTTTAATTAAGTTTGCATGGGATCTATTAGGTAATACATTCCTAAGATTTCATGAGCAAACTTACATATCTTTGTAAAAAAATTATTATTATTATTTATTATTTTCTTTATATATATTTTTAATAAATTGAAGAGGATTTTACAAAAAAAGAAAATCCCTTAGATGTTCGTTGCACGAAAAAGGATCTCATAGTTTTAATTACAGCAAGAAAGGCCCTTCTACCCATTTTAACTTAGTGAGCAACGAAAACCTTTCTTGAGCAATTACTATTATAAAGTCCATTTTCATACAACGGACATCTAAAGGGGTTTTCCATAAAATATTCTAAATTTAATCTTTCTTTTAAACTTTTGTATTCATTTGTCCTACATTTCTAAACCTCAAATATTTTGTTGTTATTTTAAAATATCAATATAGCATTTTTATTTTGTTATGGCCTTAGTTGGGCCCATTCACAGGCTAAAAAGAATATATATATATTTCAAAATAAAAGAAGTATCAATGCATATTAAAGAAAATATAAACAAAAAAATAGAAATGTAAGCAAATAAAGATTTATAGAGGGAGTAAGATGAGGATAGGAGTAAGAGAAATATATAAATTTGGATTGGCTAGGTGGGCCCATAATGATACAATACTCTAAACCAAGATAAAATAATAATAATAATAATAATAATTATTATTATTACTATTATTATTATGTGCATTTCATGCATGGAGTAAGGTACTTAATATTATGAATCCTAGCTTGATGATGTCCCCCTATCATTATTAACTCATTGGGCCCAACTTGTAAGGTTGAAATGCGAACTGTATTTGATGGGTACGACAAACAACCTGGCCCCATGGTGAGATTGGACACTGGGTTCAACTTTTACACGGTGGCCTATAAGGATTTATAGCTCACTTTGCCAGATAAGAGATAGATTTGGTTATTTAAATCCATATGGAACAAAATCCCATTGCTTTATTTGCTACCTATGTATATATATATTTATATAACGTAATCATAGAGGATATATATATAACTATATGAATTACAATAGAATGTTTAAATTTTAAGGATTATAATGTTTTTATACTTTTAGGTTGTATATGATAAGTATATTAGCTGTAGATTAAAATGAGGATTAAATGAGGAAATAAAATACCTACTAAATAAGAAAGTAAAATTTTTAGGAGATTAAATAGTAAAGAGAGAGATTTTAGGGAAGTAAAATGGAAGAGAATCTTAAAACTTTAATTGGATTGTGCCATGTGTCGCTCTCTCTTAAAGAAGAAGCACCACGTGGATTTTGATGAGAAAAATCATTACTACACACCACTCCACTTAGGGGTGATCTTGGGCAACGCCAACCCGAGCTCGGCAGGCTTGGATATGTAATTAGAGCCCTTTTAATAATTGTACTGATATTAAATTAAGTGATAAAAAAGCCCAAAACTAGGCCCGACCTGTGTAATGAATGCATATAATTTAATTTAATTAATATAAATGATTACTCAAATAGCCACATAATTGATTAAAAAGCCTAATTTAGCTTGGCGGGCTTAGGCTTGACTCTTACAGCCAATGTTGGGCTTAACCCAAACCTGGGCTTGTAATTCTAAAGTTGGCCTGGAACTGGATATGCATTAGCCTGGCTTAGCCCCATCCCATGAACACCCCTACTACCCCACATATTAATGGATGCAATGCATACTATATTAGTGGGCTCCACCATTCCTTGCATATGTTGTAGAGGGCTAAAAGAGAGAGAAATTAGGGAGGGAGAAATTTTATAGAAAACAAAGGAGAGATTTAGGAAAATTGAGAGAATTTAGGGATTTATTATGGATTCTTAAATTGCACCACGTGTCGCCCTCTCATAAAGAGGGCTGCACCACGTGTCGCATTTTCACGAAGAGGTCACGCCACGTGTCGTCTTCGTGCGAAATGGGGGATTGCTTTAATATATATAATAACTAGCGTTGTAGGCCTGTGCCCAACACGGGCCAAAAGTTAAAAAAAGAAAACAGATAAGCTAATATGAAATCAATATCTAAGCATATTGAAAAAAACATTCAATAAAAATATTGAAATAATTGATAAAAGAAAATCTATAGCCATTATAAATTCACAACTTTAATTTAAATGGCAAAGTGTTGTGTAAAATCCAACACGTCTTGAGAGACACTATCATTTAACTATATTATACAAAAAAATGCATTTTTTTCTAATTATATTGCATGTTTTTGTAATAATAACAATCACATATTTAAAAATAACAAAGCATATTTGGAATGCTACAAATGGTTGGCATTGTTGATAAATAGCTTAATTTATTATTTTTAAATTGTTAATGAAATTTTAGATAAAGCCCAGTCAATTGATCTATTAGAAAGAGATATTTGATCTTTGTTTCTTCTTTTTTTTTCTTTTTTTTTTTTACTCTTTTTCAGTTGATTTTACGATCTATGAGGCGCATTGATTTACGAGAGTCTCCATCACACATGTGAGATGAAAATGATTTTAGGAGGGTATAAAGAGAAGTTTTTTTGAGTTGTATGATATTGTGTATTATAGCGCAATATACCCATTATATAATATTGTCTATTATCGTTTTCCATATTATAGCCCGAGTTAGTTTTGAGAGATTTTAGGGAAGAGGGTTCGATTTAGAAAACCAACTCTCTGTCAATTCCTATTTTTTAAGAGATATTTTAGATTTATTTTAGGGGATGCCACGTGTCACACTTTCACACTCTCTTGCAAAGGTGTCAATTTTTTTAATATAATATAATATAATGCTTAAAATAGTAACAAAAATAGGCTAACCAAACCCACCAATTATCTGAGAAAGATAAATATAATCCCTTCTTGCTTTGCGGTCGATCTATGGTGAGACCAACCTGAAGATCGGTAAATGGTACCACTACCTAATAATCTTCATATTTAATAATTCATACCATGAGCCATCATGCCAAGGATAAACTTAAGTAGAAGTGTGTGGGTGCGATCATACCTGTCACACTGTAGTACATTTTACAAATATTACATAAAAATTTTTAGTTTACCATTAAAAATCCAATAAAAGTTGCAAGCCATCCTTAAAATCCACATAAAATTATTTTCAAAACCAAATTATCTATTAGGGTTCACACCCCTCAAACAAAAATGCTCTCTTGGTTAATCCATCATTGGTTAGGGCTTAATTTATTTTCTATTAAGCTCACATTACGTTCGAACATACTCGTACGCAATTTAGGCATATTAAATTAATAAATTCAGAGTAGAGCCCTTGTATTTGATTGGGGCCCATAATTCAAATGTGTTTTACATGAATGGAGATCCTAATTCTCCATTTTAACCAATGCAATTGGTTAATGAAGATCTAGCCCATGTAGAACATTTGTTTTATTCTCTTTAACTGCTGATAGCCATTATCAGTGGAACCCTTTTGTAGGGCCTATTATCAAAAAAGATCTTAGCCCATGTAGAACATTTTTTTTACTCTCTTTAACTGCTGATGGCCATTGTCAGTGGAACCCACTTTGATAATAATAGTTTTATTCGATCTTGTAGTATGAGATGTAAGAGGAAAAAAAAACACTTGCATATACATTGCCACCTAATATATCAATTAATTTCAAATTTGGTAATTGAAGTCGCCGGCTTTGATCGGAAGCCATTATCATTGGACCCCATTTGATAATCTTTAACTGTTGATGATCGTTATCAGTGGAACCCAGTTTGATAATAATAGTTATATTCGAATCTTGTATTATGAGATGTGAGAGGAAAGAATAACATTTGCATATACATTGCCTACCTAATATGTCTATTAATTTTAAAATTTGGTCATTGAAGTCGCCAACTTTGATTGGAAGCCATTATCAATGGACCCTATTTTATAATCTTTAACTGCTGATGGCCTTTATTAGTGGAATCCACTTTAATAATAACCGTGATATTAGATTAAATTATGAAAAAAGAAGGAAGAGTTTGAATTATGAGTTTCCATGGACAGAGTTTGAATTTATAGTAAAGTACCATTGAGGAGAGAGATTTTAGAAAAATGATAGAGAGAGGTAAGGGACAAATTTTATACTATAGATATTTTAGGAGAGATGAGAGATATTTTAGATTTTAGGGATGCGAGTCCTTCAAAGAATAAATAGGGATGAAGTTGTAGAGGGATGAGAGAGAAAAATTAGGAAGGAAGAGATTTTATAAAAAATTAAGGAGAGATTTTAGGAAAATTGAGAGATTTTAAAGATTTGATATGAATAGAGTTTAGCTAATATGGATGGAATCCTTAGATTACGCTACGTGTCACTCTCAGAGAAGAGAATTGCGACACGTGTTGCTCTTCTACGAAAAGGGGTATTGTTATAATATATATATTGGTGCTTTAAGGCCCGCACCCAACGTGGGCCATGGAAAAAATTAAATTTATTAATTTTTAATAATTTAATAAAATATAAATTAATACTATTATATAAATCATAAAGCAATCAAAATATCAAATATTTTAAGAAGAGAATTTGTATACAATCTTTGGTTACTTGCTCATACTTTTGATATGAACTACCATGTGTAGGTCTAACATATGGGGTTGTTGAATCACATATAGTAGATTCATTTATCACACATAGTAGATTCATTTACACATAGTAATATGATCTGACATTTATAATCATTAAATATTAGGATTCTTAAAGATAGTGATGATGCTTGTCTCACTCTACTCTACATCAAGATTTCTCAATCACACCCTACCCTTGTGATTGACCTACAATGAGGTGTGCCCCACAGTAATTCTAAAAAATCTAATTTTGAGGCCGGTTCTTTAAGAATGCAAATTCTTAAAGAAGTTCTTTTGTCAATGAAAATTTAAGCGAAAGTATACAAAACATTAAAGACAAAGAAAGAGCGAACATAAAAAAATTGTGCCAAGAAATTTATAACCTTTCTATTTCTGGGTTAATCCAAAGTTAACATTTTTAACCCAATTAATAAAGAGAGTAATTTAGTATATACGTAATTAGGTTTCAAGTAGTGTATAATATTGAATACCATCAGAATCATGATATAGAAAAGCTCAAAAACTCTCTTGATCTAAAAAGTTCATGAGTTACAAAACTCAGACTCTTTTGAGTCTCGGCGAATTTGTGTAAAAAGGAACTCAGTATATAAATGTATAAAAGTTGCAAATTGTTTTTGAAACGACATATTATAAATGATAGCAAAACTGCTAATAAAATAGATGTTTCCAACGGGCCCAAGTATTTTAAGCATGCTGTTTAAGTCTTACAAGTTCTCTTCTTTGTCCTTTCTTTCTTTTCTCTCATCTTTTTCCTTCGGAATGGTGGACTTCTTCTCTCCTCTTTTCTTTTTTTTACTACTCGATTTTGTTCTTTCCTATCTGTTTTTCTCATGGTCGACTACTACTTTCTTTTTCTTTTTCTTTTCTTCTAATTTGAGATGGGGCGATGTGATTGAGAAGGGTAGAGTTGAAATTTTTGAAAATTTACTTTGGATTAGGTTGGATTTGGGTTTGAATTGAATGGGTTGGCTAGGGTGGGATTGGGATGACTAAGATGGGCTTGATGATGAGATGAAAATAAGATGGTTGGCTAGGGTGGGATTGGGATGACTAAGATGGGCTTGATGATGAGATGAAAATAAGCTGGTTGGCTAGGGTGGGATTAGATGGCTAAGATGGGCTTAATGAAAAGATGATGAGGAAAAGGGAGGATTAGGTTGGATGAGATGGGGTTAGTACAAAGAAATTTAAGTGATAGGAGAGAGTGATCAATTTGGAGAAAGATTCGTTAGCGATTTGATGAAGTGTAGTGGGACCATGTTCAAGAACCACGATGTCCAACCTAGCTGGACTTTCCATATTCCAACTTCGAAAGGTCGGCGGGTTTCTATCGCATCTAAATCTTAGATTTCCTTTTTATGTTATCTTAATTGGACTATAGAACTATTAAGGAGTCTTGATTGTTTTTTTTACCAAGTTGAATTTTTGTGGCCCACTTTGATGGAGTTGCTCCATCCATCCCAGAACATAGTTCATTTTAAATACCTTTTGAAATCATTTAAGAAAGCATTAATCTCTTAAGTGTGCATGTTGAGTAAGTAGACATCAAGACTTTATAAAGCTAAAGTTTATCAAGATTTTATCAGGTTAAATAATGGGCCCATACCTTGTGCCATTAATTAAATTGGATTTATGAAATAACTGCATGAGGATTATGGCATGTGTTATGTGATGGGGATAGTACATTTATGAGATAAAATAAATGGTGGGGAGAAAAAAAAAGAAGTTGAAAGTAAAAAAGATAAGAAGTATATAATGAGATAATAGAGAATGAAGAAATTATTGAGGGATCAAATGGGTGGGGAAATAAATTGGAAAAAGAAACTCTTATAATAGAAAGGTGTAGAAGAAGGATTGTAATGAGAGAAAGACATTTGGGAGAGAGATTAGATAAAGAAGAGATTTACATAGAGAGATTTTAGGAAATTTAAAAATTAAGAGAGGATTAAAAGATGATTGTTGGAGAGCGTTGGAGACTTCTTTAAGTATCAGAACGCCACTTGTCACACTCTCATGAAGCCAGTTGTTGCACTCTTGCACTCTTTTATAAAAGGGGGTACTATTATAATATATATAACTAGCATTTCAGGTCTTACGCCCAACGCAGGCCATGAAAAAATAATAATTAAGTCTTATTAAAAATTATTAATAATTTAAATAAAATATTAATGAATATTATTGCATAAATCATAGCGAAACACATAGTTAAAATATTGAATCTTTTTTTTAAAGGAAAAAAATATTTTCTTTGAATCATAGATGTATAAAAGTTGAGAGTGAAAAAAAAAAGCCGTTGATATTAAGTCATCCTTGAATGATTAAAGGAATTACATTTAGTCTAAGGAAAAAAAATATTGACATTTGTTTATTAGCATGCACTTATTTCAGTAGTTGCATACGTCCTTATCCCCGAAACCAAAATGCAAAAGATAAACAAAAAATAAAAAGATTAATAGAAAAAGATAATGTACAATTTTCTTAATAATGTTTCAATAAATATTATATTTAAATATATTCTCATTTTTTGGGCTTAGGTCTAGCATGTGCCTTTGTATAAACATGTGGATTCAATTATGTGTAGACCTGTGACCATAGATCTAAGCATTAAATATGTACATTCTGCCTAGCTTAGTTGTGGTTCAAACAAATTTGAAGGTGTGATGCACATCATTAGGCCATAGTTTATCTGACTCATGATTCAATATGTATCTTTCCATTCACTATGACCACTTATTTACATTTTTTTTCACCGACCCATATTGTTTCAAACTCATATTTTTGACTTACTCATATTATGTATTTACATATGAACCCGATACACATTTGAAAAACTAAATCTTATGTTGGTAGGCCACAAGATTGTAGCTTTGTCATAACATAGATAACAACACTTTTTGCTTAATTAGTTGATAAAAAAAGAATATATATATTTTTAAAATAAGGTTAATAAGAAGCTAAAGAAAACTTTGATCATATGGGATCCTTTTGATTTTGGTTTGGGTACACAGAGGACCCAGAACCAAAATCATTAAAAAAAAAACCAATCTAAATAGTTATTTTCATTAAAAAAGATTAAAAGAGTAATAACATGGTGCTCCAAAAAGGGCTGAAAGGAGAATATCTCAATTTATATACCATAGAACGTAGGGCTAGAGCTAGCAAATCCAATTAACATGAATAAAAAAAAAGAACCAAGAGAGTAACTACATAATATGTATATATCTAGCGATCTAAGCTTGTCTCTCTATCTCTCTTAAATATCCTTTTAAAGTACAGGAGAATAAAAGAAAGATGTGAATATTTCATATGTGCTTATGAGTAAATAAGAGAACGATAGGTGTAGAGTTGCTTAAAAAAAAGGAAAATGAGACTCACCGGAAATTTTTTTCATTAGAAAGTCTCATGAAAATGAAGTCTCGTCAGAATCAAGAATCCGATTAAAGAGTTTCATGTAAACCAAGAGTCCAAGCATGGCCAATAACCATCTATGTGATTTATCTGAACCATGGGCCCACTCGCCTATTTAATGGATTACTATGGAGTATTATGATGTCCAGTGCAAGACGTATGACTTGGTGTCACACTTTGTATTCTGATGATGAACGGCTAGGATTAGTCTAAGACTTTGAATTAATGTGGCCCAAGACTTTGATCATATGGGATCCTTTTAATTTCGGTCCGGGTACACAGAGGACCCAGAACCAAAATCATGAAAAAAAACCATTCTAAATAGTTATTTTTATTAAAAAAATATTAAAAGGGTAATAACATAGTGTTCTAAAAAGGCTAAAAATATTGAGAGATTTTAGAGGGGTGGTATGGATATATGAGATAAGAGTCCTTTAGAGGTCGTTTGTTTACAGAACTTTACATATGTAAATGGCTAAGATGCGTAACGGTTACGCACCATCATATTTGTTTGGCTTGATTTACGCATAAGGTATGTAAAATGTAAGTGAAAATGGTGTAAAAAAGACCTATTCTTTTGTTAAAAATTTTCACACCTCGTATGGTGTGAAAGGGTTACACATGTTACTGTTATAGGGCGTTGCTACAATGCATAGAAGAGCAGTCCGCCTTTTTGATTTTTTTTATTATTGTGGGTCCTATTTTTATAATCAGAACTGTTTATTGTCTTTAGAAGGTCAAAAACAGCCAACATACCAATTTCAACTATTGATGTTTCTTGGATGTTGAGATATGATCAAACAATTATAGCAGTTGGATTAATCTATTATACATGATAATCTCAGTCCGCCTTTTATGAATTTTTCATTTTTATGGGAGCCATGGATAAAATCAAAACTGATCATTTTCTTGATAATATCAAACACGGCCACATGTCCAATTTTCAACCATTGATGTTGCTTGGATATTGAGATATCATTAAAAAAATACAGCTATTAATCAATTGTAGGTGGAAATCCTAGTCCACCTTTTTAATTTTTTTAATTACTGTGGGTGTCATTTTTATAATCAAAATCTTTGATTGTATTCAGAAGGTTAAAAATGGCCACTATACCAATTTTCAACCGTTGATGTTGCTCGGATGTTGAGATTCATCAAAAAAATGCACAACTTATTACATTTACATATTGTAAATGACATTTTCAATCCCTTTTTTTCAAGTTTTCAAATTATGTGGGGCCTAAAATCCTGATATGAACCATTTATAAGATCAAAAACGGCTATGACGCCAAATTCCATCCGTTGATGTTCCTTGGATTGTGAGATATTTACAAAAAGATTCAGATTATTTGAATGTGCACCAAGATTCACATGTGAAGAGGTGTGAAAAAACCAAATAAAGAATTATGTTTTATATGTGAGTCATTTAAATATATAATTGACTCGCATGTGAGTCTTTTACATATGTAAAGTATTTTCACATTATATGTAAAATTAACAAATAACCCCTTAGAGAATAGATAGGGATGAGTTGTAGGGGATGAGAGAGAGAAATTAGGGAGAAAGAGATTTTATAGAAAACCAAGGAGAGATTTTAGGAAAATTGAGAAATTTTAGAGATTTGATATGGATAGAGTTTAGCTAATATGGATGGAATCCTTAAATTGTGCCACATGTCACTTTCCCATAAAGAAGAAGCATCACCTCCCACAAAAGGGGGTATTGTTATAATATATATCACTAGCGCTGCAGGGCCCGCGCCCAACGCAGGCCTTGTTTGGGCGTTGGCCTTGTTTAATAGTTGCATTATTTGTAACTAAAAATATTTATAAATATATAAACGAATTGTACATTAATATTAACAAAAAACTCATTACACAAACATAATTTTAAATATTTTAGTACACTCTTGAAAAAATAAATATCATATTAGAAAAAAATAAAAAATAATGTACCCGTAGAGTTTTATTAGAATAAGAATAGAAAAAAGTTAGATAATTTCTTATTTAATCGATAAACCCAATAAAGAGAAAAAAAACTATATAGAAAAAAATTAGATGGAATAATCCAATGTACAAAAACCCATAAGGTCAACCTCTCACTATGAATAATTTTTAAGAGGGGTGTTTTTAGACCTAAAAGAATAATTGCATCAATGGCCATTTGCTTATGAGCTAGAAAGAGGATTACGGTGGCACATGGAGTAGATCTTCTGCAAAATGAGAGCTTTTGATTATCAATCATAATATTCAGGATCATTACAAAAAAATATATAGATATTTTTTTTATATTACTGGGCCCTGCACATATCTCAAATCAAACTGTATATTTTTTAAATGGATAGACCTAGCCCGCATGCTTTACAATTTGGCTCCGATATAAGGTTTTACCTAGGCCATTTCAAGTCTAGATCCTAAACTAATTAGGCTCCACTTGGCATTGCACTATCAATGGCTAGGTCGTGTTAGGTTTGGGTGCATTAAAATCTAGGTCAATATCTAAAATAGAACTATTTAAATCAATTCTAAAAGATAAAAATAGATTTCTCTCTCACAAAGGGCTATTCTCATTATATATATATACAGCGTTGCAGGGCTCACAGCCAACTCAAAGGCCTATGCTAACTCATCTTAGTTACCACAGTGGTGGAATAAATTAAGGCATCATTCTGAAAGATTAAAATCGTTTGTTAAATATATATTACTTGGTATAAGAAAAAGAAAAATAATCCACTATATTTGCAACAAAATCGTCACCCAAATCAAATAGAAGGAATTTAAAATAAGATGCAGTTGGGAGCATGACGTCCGTACCTTGTCAAATTTGGTGGATTCACACAGTCCAAGTTAGATTGTCACCTGTATAGTATTTAAAGGGATTTGTTATATGAAAGCAAAAAGGAACTCAGCACGCTCACAAAAAAAAATACCTAAACTACCCCCACCCTATTCTCTCCCCACTCACCTTCCCCGCATTCCCCTCCTCTCCTTCCCCACCTCCCCCTCTGATGATGGTTGGTAGCTCTAATGAGGGAGCCGCCGAATTTCACTCCCCTCCCTCTCCCTCTCCCTCTCCCAATTCCTTTCTCTCCCTCTCCCTCCCGGCCCTCTTCCTTTCTCTTCTCTCCTCCCCCTCTTCCTCTCCTTTCCTCTCCCTATTCCATTTCTGACCTATTCGGATCTACAAGGCCGAACATTACACTTTTGTTTTGCCTTGCAGGGCTGAACAAAAAAAAATAATGTTCGGCTAGTCTTGGCCAAACAGGGGGGCGGCTGTGGAATGGGGAGGGGCAAGCTTGGGTCATGTTATTGTAGGGAGACCTCAATCTTCCAGCAATAGGGAGATCGAGTAGAGGGGAAAAGGGGGGAGAGAGAGAGAAAGGGGGAGGGAAACAGAGAGGAAGAGGAAGAGGAAGAGGAAGAGACAGGGAGAGGGAGAGAAAGGAAGATGGAGGAAGAGGAAAAGGGCGAGGGAGGGAGATTCAGCCTCTGCCGGAGCCACCGATCTTGGCAGGGAGGGGGAGGTGGGGAAAGGCAGGAGAGAGGAGGGGAAGGTGAGTGGGGAGAGAAAAGGGTGAGGGTAGTTTAAGAATTTATTATTATTATTATTATTATTATTATTATTTGTGAGTGTACTGAGTCCCTTTTTCTTTCATATAGCAAATCCCTATTTAAAAGATGGAATTTGTGAAAGAGAGAAAGGCATTGAGATGGGATTCTATAGAGAGAGGCACTCAGATGACTGCCGTGCAATCTTCCTTCTAAAAAAAGGTGAATTCTATTTATGATTTGTTTTTAATTGGGAAGCTTTAATAGAAAAGAAGGATTTGTTAAATGTAGTGGGACCATGTTCAATAACCATGTATAAGAGTACTACTAAAAAAACTCAAGTCCAACCTAGTGAACTTTTCATATTCCAACTTCCAAGGTTCAACGGGCATCCATTGCATATAAATTTTAGATTTTCCTTTTATGATATTTTGATTGGACTATAGGACTATAGAGAAGGAGTCTCAATTCCTTTTTCACCAAGTTGAATTTTTGTGGCCTAGTTTGATGGAGTCTCTCCATCCATCCCAAAAAATGGATCAGTTTGAATATTTTTTGAAATCTTTTAAAAAAACATTAATCTCTCAAGTGTACATGTAAATGGTTGGTTGGATTATATCTACGTGATTGTATTTGGTGCCCATATGAATATAGTGGGATCAATAGTTAAGGGCCTATCTTCCTCCACTTGTCAAACTTGATTAATTTTATCAAGGTTATATTAAGTTGAATAATGGGCTTCCGTTCTTGGATGCACATCTTTTGTTATTGATTAAATTATTTTTTATCAAGACTTTATGAAGCTAAAGTTTATCAAGATTTTATCATGTTAGATAATGGACCCATACGTTGTGCCATTAATTAAATTGGATTTTTATGAAAAGTTAGTTGCGTTAAGATTATGGCACATGTTATATGATGGGGATAGAACGATGGGATGGGAAAGAAATTGAAAAAAAAAAAAGACTCTTATAATGGAAAGGTGTATAAGAGGAATTGTAATGATAGGAATAAATTAGGGAGAGAGATTTGATAAAGAATAGATTTACATGGAGAGATTTTAGGGAGTGTTGGAGACTTCTCAATTTCTGTGCTATTGGCCATTTTAAAGTAGTCCAAGCTTAAAAAATAAATTAGAAAAAAAAGCCGTTCGAACGAATTACCAAATTGGGTTTGAAAAATCTATCATTGTAGGTATGTTTTTATTAGACCTGATTGGCAACCGGGTCTAGCTCTAGTTCTATAAAAACATCTGCATCGCTAATATATCTGGGTTTGGATCATTCTGCTAATTGTGTAAATAGGGTTCCATTTTGAGTTTCTTAAGGCAAGACCTGTTCTTGAATTATACCTAACCATTAGATACATAGGGTAGCTTAGGCTGGCCCAACCATCCCTATTTCGCACATTCAGTCCCATTACTAACTGATCTGAATAAAAGAATAATCTGATCAAGCACAATGATATGGTCCTTTCATTCATCATTATCCAGCGATCCTTTTCTAATAGGATTTGGATACTCTTTGTTGTCTCTGTGAATTTAGATAGAATGTGTGGCAAAGTTTGTGGAGTCGACTCACCCCCATCAAATTTGTAGGTTGATCACCTTAAATTAGATCTACGTATGTGACAATATCCATAGGGATCCTACTCGATCCATGAGAAAGGCCATAAGAATAAATAAACATTTTATTCATTTTTCATCATCCCTTCAAGTCCATCAAAGGAAAAAGAGATGCACCAAGTTGGTAGCTGAATGGATTGTTATAACCAGATGGCTTGGTATTCTTTTAGATGTTGAGAGAGATTTTAGGAAATTTCAATATCTAATTACCTCAACTATACTACAGTAGCTAATGAAATAGAAGTGATCTCCAACTTATATCACACACACTGATAAAAAAAATGCTCATCAAACTCACCCACATACTTGAATATCGCATTAATGATACATTTCCAATACATGAAAAATAAGTAAAGAGAGGATTTTGATGAGAAAAATTACTTGCTACACACCACCCCAATTAGGGGTGATCTTGGGTTAGGCCAACCCGAGCTCGGCGGGCTTAGATATGTAATTAGAGCCCTTTTAATAATTGGACTGATCTTAAATTAAGTGATAGAAAGCTCAAAACTCGGCCCGACCTGTGTAATGAATACATATGATTTAATTTAATTAATATAAACAATTACTCAAATAGCCATATAACTGATTAAAAAACCCAATTTAGCTTGGTGGGCTCAGGCCTAACTCTTATAGCCAATGTTGGCCTTGACCCAGGCTCAGGCCAATAATTCTAAAGTTGGGTTGGGACTGGATATGCATTAGCCCGGCCCAGCTCATCTCATGAACACCTCTACTACCCTACTTGTTTATGGATGCAATGCATACTACATCATTGGGCTTCACCCTTCCTTGCACATGTTGCAAAGGGATGAGAGAGAGAGAAATTAGGGAGGGAGAGATTTTATAGAAAATAAAGGAGAGATTTTAGGAAAATTGAGAGATTTTAGAGATTTGGTATGGATAGAGTTTAGCTAATATAAAGATAATTCTTATATTACGCCACGTGTCGTCTTCTCATAAAGAGGGCTGCGCACGTGTCGTCCTCTCATAAAGAGGGTTGTGCCACATGTCGCTCTCCCATAAAAGGGAGTATTGTTATAATATATATAATAACTAGTGCTTCAGGGGCCGCGCCCATAACAAAATAATAATTAAGTCTTATTAAAAGTTATTAATAATTTAAATAAAATATTAATGAATATTATGACATAAATCATAACAAAAATATAGTTAAAATATTGAATCTTTATTTTAACCACTATAGTGAGGGCGTCGATGTTAGGCTCAGGCTAAGCTCAAATATGATGATGCACTGCCAATGGCTATGCCATGTTGGGCCATGCCAGGTTCAACAAAGTCCAGCTCAATACCTATGAAAAAGTAATTATATTTTAAAATAAAACCATTTAAGTTAATTATAAAAATATTATGTGGTAAAAATATTATACCTATAGAGTCTCATTAAAATATTAATAAAAAAAGTTAGATCATTTTCCTTTAATCCAGAAGCTCAACTTAAGAGGAAAAGAAATATTATATAGTAAAAAATTAAATAGAATAGTCCAATGAATAAGAATCATTAGGTCAACCAACCCTCTCATTATGAAAAAAATTGATTAGTTGGAATTAAATAGAAAAGAAAATAGACCAACATCCAATGCTATCCATTTGATAAATATATGTAAGTTGGCGCCTTGCCTTCCCACTCCTGGCCATGGGTAGGAAAAAAAAAAGACTAAATCATAGCGAGTGTTAAGATTTGTAGAGAATTTTTAATAGAATCTTCATTGGCCAGGCTAAGCCGGGCCAGCTTAAGGCATATTCAAGCCTAACCCAATTTTAGAAGTATGGGCCTAGGCCTAGCCCAAGCCTGAGACGACCTATAAAATTCAACCCTGAGTTCACCATTTAATTAATTGGGCTTGACCAAGTAATTAAAAAAATTAAAAAGATTTATACATGGAAATAGAATAAGTGTAGTCAGATGTCATCTATAGAGAAAAATAATGTAATTTGGACCAAGTGAATTTTATTAAGATTTTAAGCATAGAAAATCATATATTAAGAAAGATTTTAGGGAGAATTAAGAAATCAAGATTAGCAAGTAGTGCTTTAAGGAATGAGTGGTCTTAAATAATTTAAATTTCAAATATATAAAGATAATTACTCATGAGAAAAAAGATAAAAAAATTAAAGCAAAAGATATAAAAAGAATTTTGAGATATGAATGAATAGGAGAAAGACCTTTAAAAAACTTGTGGCCTAATGAAAGATAAATTTGGCAGATAAAATAAAAAAAAACATCTCAAGACCATTATATGGACCCATGCATTAAGAAATTTAATTAATGTCTGGCTCATATTTTATGAATCTCACTGACTTATATTACCCTTTTTTCCAATGAGTATGGATCCATCTTGTCAAGCCCAACTCAACTCAAATCCAGTGATACTGGGTTAAGAATTTAGAGGATCTGACATGGGTTTTGTATGCATGGCTTTTTTTTCCTCTCATCGATATCAGATTAGCAATCTACACAGACATTGATCACAAATATAAACAAAGATCTTGAACAATGCAATATTATTTTTATTTTAAATATATACCGAATAATAAGAAAAAAATTAAAAATCTCAAATCAAAATTAAATATCCCTTTAAACCTTGAAATGAGAAAAGTGAAGATATATAATGCATTTAAATATTACGAACTTGGATCCCCATACTGAAACTAAATTTTATGGGCTTTGTTGTAGGTAAAGAAAGAAAAGAGTTTAATTTGAGCTTGTCTCATATTCTTTAAGATGTTGAGAGAGGTTTTAGGAAAATTGAAAAATTTTAGAGAAGTGGTATGGATAGAGTTTAGTTAATATAGATAGAATTCTTAGATTGCGCCACGTGTCACTCTTTTACGAAAAAGGCTGCGCCACGTGTTGCTCTCACACTCTTGCACTCTCTTGCAAAAAGAGGCTTAGGTCGAAACAAAAGAAGAATGCTTATATCAAAATAAAATGTTTGAAATTTAGAAAAAAATGATTAAAAATGAAAGCGTTTTCAATAAAGCTTAAATTGATTAAAAATATTTAAATAAACGATTCATTATTGAAAGAAATTAAAAAACTTAAATTTCTTTTTTCATTATTTTTTTCCAATAAGTTTTTTGAAACTAAGTGCTAATCAATTTATCAAGATGGGTTGGGCCACTATAGATGTTTAGGGGCCAACTTATCAAATTTAGAAAAAAAATAATGATTATAAAAATGAAAGAGTTTTCACAAAAAGTGAAATTAATTAAAAAATATAAATAAAAGATTCATTATTGAAAGAAATTAAAACATTTAAATCTTTTTTTTCATTATTCTTTTCAAAGAAGTTTTCTAAGACTGAATGCTATTCAATTTATCAAGATGGCCTGGGCTACTTATAGGTGTTTAGGGGCCAACTTATGTCAACTACGGTTGCAACTTGGGCAAATTGAGTCAAGTTTTGGAGTACTTGATTATCATACAAAATTCTAATAGGGTCATCCTCATGCCCTCTTTAACATAGCTCAACCAAAGTTGCAACCTTAGTTTATATGATACTAAGAATTATTATTTGGATTCAAGACAAACTTAATGCTGTCCAATTAAAATTGAATTCATAAATTCAGGCCTAAGCCCAATCTGGCCAAGTAACGTCCTAAAACTAAATATAAGGCCTAGGCCCATTCCATAGGCTTAAAAGACTAATACAGATCCAACTCGTTGTGAAATGATCATGCCAATCAAGACCATGGCAAACGTCAAGTTAAATGTGTTATTCAATTGAATAGATGAGGGAGACACTTTAGTGGAAGAGATTTTGAATTTTTATTTTACAAAATGGATAGATGGAGAGATTTTAGGGAAGTCAATGCACTTGTAATACTTTTGAATTTATAAAAAGCTAATATGGATAGAATCATAGAAATTTTTTAGGGAGCAAAAAAGATTTAAAAAGATTTAAAGAATTTAGATTACACCACATGTTGCCCTCTCATAAAGAATTGCACCACATGTTGCACTCCCACAAAAGAAGGTATTTTCATAATATATATAATAATAATATATAATATAATAATTTTAGAGTTTTAATGAGAGATAAATTAGCAAAATCCCAACCATTTACGGGTTGAAGCTTCCACAGGCCCACTAAAAAACAAAATAGAAAATGCCATGTGTCTTCTGTTGGGTTGAGTAGCCACTGTCCATTGATATCTCTTGATCTTTGAATTTGTCCAAAATCGAATGCCCTCTAATGCTTCTAATTCTTGGATTTGGCCACTTTGATTTGAGTGAAATTTTACTTTACTATAGATAATCAAGGTAAGACTATTGGCCGTACGGTGTCTTTCTAATTTTCTACTCTCTCTCTCTCTATAAGAGATTTTAGGTGTTTGAAATTATAGGTGTTGAAAAAATAGTTGAGAGAAATATAACAGATGTTTTAGGAGAGAGATTTTAGATTTTAGGGATGCCACATGTCGTTTTCATGAATGGTATGCCACCTGTCCAGATCTATTTTTCTCTGATGAAGGGGGAAATTCTCTTTATATATATAATATAATAATTTTAGAGTTTGAATGAGAGAGAAATTAGCAAAATCCCAATCATCTATGGGTTTAAGCTTCGTCAGGCCCACTTAAAAAAAAAAAAGAAAGAAAATGCCATGCGTCCTCCGTAGGAGTTGGGTTGAGTGGCCACTGTCCATTGATATCTTGTGATCTTTGAATTTGTCCAAAATGGATCCCTCTAATGCTTCTAATCCTTGGATTTGGCCATTTTGATTTGAGTGAATTTTTGCTTTACTATAGATAATCAAGGTAAGACTATTGGCCGTATGGTGTCTTTTTAATTTTAGACTTTCTCTCTATATACGAGATTTTAGCTATTTTAAATTATAGGTGTTGGAACGATAGTTGAGAGAAATGTGGTAGAGAGTTTAGGAGAGAGGAGAGAGATTTTAGATTTTAGGATGCCACTTTTACGCCACGTTGCACTCTCATTCTCTCTTGAGAACGGAAAAATTCTCTTTCTATATAAAATTCTTGAATTTGTGGGATGTAGGTGAAGGGTAGGGATGATCTGATGAACTTAAAACTCTATATAGAGGTACAGCCCATCAAAATCTTTCAACGCCTCTTGTGGTTCATGTGCACTTTTCTAGTTGTACCGAGTTGGATCAACTATCAGATTGATCAATTTGAAGAAAGTGCTTTACATTCTAATCAATTTGAAGATAGGGTGGTCAAGTCCCACAAGAGTGACATCTATCCGTGGGTTATAGAGTTTTAGGAGTCTAGAGTTCAGATGTGGTCTTCATCATTGGATCTATTGGTTGGAATGATAGAATTTTCAAAAGGTGCCGTTAAAGAATCCAGTTTTCCTCTCTTAAAATCTAAAACAATAAGTAATCTGGTGCAGTCCATAGTTGGAACATGATTTTGAAACATGGGCTCTGAAGAGTGGATACTGATGCAGCCAAAGCCAACAGTTTGTGTGAGCCATAATACATGGACCCTAATTACTATTTTCATCTTTTTTTCTTTCTTATTTTGCTAAATTCATATTAATGGGGTTATTTTAGAAATCACTTGTTTGGATAACATCCTCATAGAGGAGTTCTCTCTATTTTTCTCTATTACAAAGAAAACTCAGGTGAGAATTAAAGTGAGAGACGATTGTCCAAATCCTCCCAACTTACCAAAAATCTTGTCTTCCACTGATTCATCAGTCTCCACCTCCTCCATCGAATTTTGCAAATCCACAAAGGTAAAGAAGCACTTGAGAGTGAATTCTAGTTCGTAGCTCAAACTTAGGATGTAGTAATTTCTCCCATAAAAATTCCTCAAAGAGGATAGCATGCTTTCAAAGGAATAAAGGAATCCTCTTTACCAAACATGTTGTGTATATAAATATGTATCTGTTGATAAAACAAAAAAGAGGGCCAGGCCGAGCCTAATGTTGTCCAAGTCTGGCCCTCAAATTGGTGGGCCTGTAAGAACCTTGTCCAAGCATGGCCTTCGGGCTTTGAAAGACAAATGCCCTCATTTTTCAGGCTTTTTAAGGGCTACTCCAGCCCCTTGTCCATGCAACTCCTGCAAACTTTAAACAAAAATCTTTTATGGTGTTTCATGAAACTCTTCTAGCCAATCAGTGAATTAGTACAAAATAACGGTCAATGGTCCAAATTGAACAATTAACATTAGAGGGTTAGGACCGTTGAATCTTTGGGTTATGCTTTATCTAGAACTAGACCGCAATTTGAAAGGAAATGGTGGGCTGATAGGTAATATGGAAGCAGTAGCTCATTGAGCACACTCTAAATGTTGATCTGCACGAATCTTAATGTCCACAGGCAGTTTGCATTGATTGGAGATGTTGATCCAGTGGGATCCATGACCCAACTTCAATTTGACACTCCTGATAATCTGATTGATGGGTGCAGACGCTGAATAGTTAGTTTAAAATAAATGATCCGAAAGTCCACAATAGCTGGAAAAGGTATTCTTTACCCAAGTTAAGATAACCCCAACATACCACCCCCAACCCCTCCACCCAAAAAAAAGAGACAAAAAGATTGATGACTCTCATTCACTTTATGCATGGGCCTCTCAGTGAATAGTACAAGCGCTGTAAATTGTTATTTTTTTCCAAAATAATAGAATCTACTAAATGATCTTGGCCTTTGGTTTCCAACACTCGCTATTGCCAATTTTGGCTCCATGGTTTTGGCAAAAACAGTTGTTGCACTGTTTCATTCATATTATAGGAGACATCTATACGTAGAACACCTTGTGATAACGTAGAAAATATTAAAATTACAACTTACCATTAAATGTGTAATCACTGCATGCTCTATGCTTGGCCTCCAAAAATTTATATGCATGAGGGTTGTTAACTGATATTCTAGCATGACGGTTTTGATGGCCACTGGCCATTGAGAAGTACTTGATGCGAGGAACAGGTGCAAAAATAATTGTCATATCTTCTTTAATGGTTTTCTTCTTCCAAAAATGATCTCATTTAAGACTTAGGGTTAGGGTTCTGTGGGGGTGCTTGGAGTTGGCCTTAGGGTTAGGGTTCTATGGGGGTGGTGTTGGCAAGTAGAGTGGTTGATGGGGACTTGGGTGGATTCGAAAAGGGGTCTCGGGAATTTAGAGGAAAGGGTTTCGGTGGGCTTAGGGTGACTGGAAAGGATTGCTGGGTTCCAAGCGTTTGTGGTGATGATTCTGTTGGGTCGGGATGGATTTGGATGGGGATAGTGGGGCTATGGGTTTAAAGGTATGATCAAGGTAGGCTGGGTTCAATAGTAAAAGGCTCAAGGATGGGTTGGAGATGGGATCAAATGATGCAGATGACGATGATGATGGTGGGGAGATGGTGATGACGAAAATAACGGAGATAGGATACATTACATCGAATCGGCTATTAAACAGATGGCAATCTAAGATCGAATCTTCGCTTTGATACCAATTAAAGCAACACAGGGAAGAAGAATAGTTAACTCCAAGCCAAAAAGCTTAAGGACAGGATGTCTAGGTGTCTCACCAAATACAAATAACAACCCTATCAATTGAGAACTGAACTCAAATTCTTATTCAATATCAATGTCTATATCCCATGAAGGAATTACATCTTTATTTATAACTAAGATACTTTCTAACCAAGGAAATAACTAATTCAAATCAAATAAGAAGTCCTAAACTAAACATAATTGAACTTTCTAAATATTAAAGAATTCTAAATAATTAAGAAAGTAACTAAAGCAACTACTAATAATATCTACTCTACTCTACTAGGCCTTATTGGTCTTACAGGTATAGACTTTTATAGACTTTCAGACAGGACCCATTAGTATGGCCTGCATCATTAGGCCATACAACTAAGTGAGTGTTGAAAAGCAATTGCACACTTGCCATCTTCCATTGAATTATTATTTTGAAGAGCTCGAGTAAAGTGCCACTAAAGATGCATATGCTCCATCTGTTATCCTCATCAATGTTTCATGGCTCCCTTGCTCTGCAATCACACCATTCTTCACCACTGCAATTACATCAGCTCCCTTGATTGTAGAGAGGCGATGAGCAACAACAATAGTTGATCTGTTCACCATCACTCTGTCTAAAGCTTCCTGAACCACATTCTCCGATTCTGCATCCAATGCACTTGTAGCCTCATCAAGAAGAAGTATCTTTGGGTCTTTTAGTATTGCTCTTGCAATTGCTATCCGCTGTTTCTGTCCACCAGACAATTGGACCCCTCTCTCACCTACCAAAGTATTGTACCCTTGTGGAAGTGTGGAGATGAAGCGATGAGCATTTGCTGCTTCTGTAACCGCAATGAGATCGTCCTCTGATACCTCCCCTTGCTTCCCATAGGCTATATTGGCATGAATTGTGTCGTTAAACAATACTGGCTCTTGGTTGACCAACCCCATTTGTTGTCTGAACCAATTTAGCTTTAACTTTTGAATTTCCATCCCATCCAGCAGTATCTGGCCAGAGTCAGGATCATAGAATCTCTCTAACAAGGCAATTACTGTCGACTTCCCACTGCCACTCTCTCCCACAAGAGCAACAGTCTGCAGAAAAATCAAACTTAGCATCTGTTCAATAATCTAAATTAGTTATAGCAACTTCAGAGTGACAAGCATAACTTACTGATTATGCGCTAATGAATTAATAGGAAAGTTGAGGTAATATTCTCAAGATCAATCACAGAAAAAACATGGTAGAGATGGAAGCTAATGCCTAAATTTGTATGGAGGGAGATTTATGAAACATGTTGCAAGGAGGCCCCAACTTTGCAACTAGCTTTCAGCTTAAATGAGATTGGAGAAGTGTCTAAGAAACTAAAATTTCATGTTTAAGTATGCAAGGAGAGATGCGTTCTATGGAAAAGAGAAGAGTAAAAAGAAGGAAAAAAAAAAGCGGTTTCTTACTATAAACTACATGAACCAAACATAAGTTAAGACAGATTGAATCAATATCATCAAAGCCTTATCTCAACTATGTTGGAGTTATTAGCACTATGATAGATTGAATGAACAAGAAGTATGGTGCTACCTTTCCGGAGGGAATGCTCAAGCACAAGTCCCTGAATATCTGCACATCTGGACGAGTTGGATATTTGAAATTGACATTTTGGAATTCAATAACACCCTTCACATGGGGTAATGTCATACCCTCATCTTTACTTGAATCAATCTTGGATTTCCTGTCCAGAATTCCAAAAATGGATGCAGCTGAATCCTTACCTTTGGAGAGATCTGGACCCATTGCACTGGTCTGCGAAACTCCAAGTGCAGCCATTGTCAAGGAAAAAAAAACCTGCATTTCAGAAACCACCTCGCAAAATCATTGTCTTGGCAAAGAAAACCATCAGTTGAACAATTCAAGAATCATGTTAAGGGTGTTCAGTTGTTTTGATAATTTACATGTAAATTAAAAGGCGCTGTGACTGCTCAAGATTGTTGATTAAAATAAAAAGTTGTGTTTAACTTAATACACAATCAATCTCTGGCTTTCTTCAAGGAAAATGCAAATACAAGCAAATAATATGAAAGCAGCAACAATGGGAGTCCCAATAAGAAGAATGAGAACAAGTTTGCTACTAACTCTAAAAACTTGGTTGCTTGTCGCACTCCCATTTTCCACAAATTTAGCTCCAACATAGAAAATGAAAGCGTAAGTACAGTAGAGCACAAAGAAAGAGAAGCCATAACCCAAGCCACTTATTATTCCTTGTTTGCGACCATGTTTTATAGGGGCCTCACATTTCTTCTTGTAAAGATCCATCACCTTCTGTTCTGCACAGAAAGAAGCAACTGTTCTGATGCTACTCACTGCATCATTTGCTACTTGACTGGCTTCCTCGTACATAACCTGCAACAAGCCATGCACTTGTAAAAGTAACCAAAATAAGTTCTATATTTGGTTTGGAAGTGTTGTCTACCCACCAGAATCAATGAAGAGGTCATAGATGCCTTTTGACAGCTAACTGTAAGTAAGCAAGACCTATAAGGTATTCAGAAAAGATATGAAATACGTGTAACACAGGGCACTGACCTTGGCATTAGCACTGAAACCCCTAAGAAACTTCATCTGGAAATATCCTTGTAAACCAACCAAAGGTATACTAGCTAGTATTATGAATGCTAATTTCCAATTTGCTACAAAGGCTATTATAACAGCAGTTATAACAGTGGATGTATTCTGAACCACTAGTGCCAAGAAGTCCCCAACTAGACTCCGAACAGTAGATGCATTGGCTGATAACCTTGCGCCAATAGCTCCACTGAAAAAAAAAAACCAACAACAACATTTCATAGTTAGAGAAAATTCTAGGCATTGAGAATAGGAGTGTGTAGTGTTGCAATGGACCTTGAATTCATAGGCTCATCAAACCAGCTGATTTCTTGGTGCATCACTCTCTCAAATGACAAGGACCGGATGCGTTGGATAAGTTTACCACCAGCAACTCCGAATAGATAGTATTGGAGTGGGACTACAAGTAGTGAAACAATGCCTAGACCCATGAACAGTAGGGCCCAAAAACTGGAATCTTTCCGAAGCTCATGTGGGCGCTCAAAGAAAATTTTAATGGCACTAGACATCAATATTCCAAATACAGGGAAGATCACTCCTTGGACAGATGCAACAATGGACCCTAACAGCAGCACTGGCAGCTCTGGCTTGTTCAAGTGGGCCAGCCGCCCAATTGAAACATTTGTTGGTTTGCCATCATGGCCATCACATTGTTTTTTGCCTTCATCTCTTACATGAACATCCTCTGAGCTTACACTGGCAGGGAAACTAGCAGTCACTGAGGTGCTCCTGCAGATTTCTTCACTTGATGAACCTTTGCTTGTAGATCTATGTGGCAATATACCATGGAAAACAGACCCACTCATGGTCTGACTAGTAACAAAGCTCATCTTGGCGGGGCCTATTTCCATGGAAGACATTTCCTTGTCTTGTTTGTTAGCCTCTTGCAAATGTATGAGCTGAGAATAAGCCCCTTCAGGATCCTTGATCAATTCCGAGTGACAACCTAAAAAAGGGGATAAATATTAACTTGTATAACATTTAATTTTTATATCTTTTGAATCAATTTCTATTGTTGGATTTATTCTCCTTTTATAAATTATATCTATATGCAATGAATTACGAAGGAAGTATTAGTAACCAACCATTGGAAGTTACATACATTTACCTTGCTCTACAATTTTTCCTCTATGAACTACTGCTATTGTATCAGCATTTCTAATTGTACTCAAGCGGTGGGCAACAACGATCGTCGTTCGATGCAACATGACCCTCAGCAGTGCATCTTGTACTATGTGCTCAGACTCTGCATCTAGTGCACTGGTTGCCTCATCAAGAAGGAAGATCTTAGGGTTCTTCAAAATTGCACGAGCGATAGCAATTCTTTGTTTCTGTCCACCTGAAAGTTGAGTCCCATTCTCACCTACCATTGTATCAAGTCCCTATAGAATACAACCATAGCATTTACATGACAGAGCAATGATGTCCTA
The DNA here is from genome assembly GCA_037013555.1 of Sextonia rubra. Taxonomy (NCBI): domain Eukaryota; kingdom Viridiplantae; phylum Streptophyta; class Magnoliopsida; order Laurales; family Lauraceae; genus Sextonia; species Sextonia rubra. The sequence goes on along the minus strand of JASUAD010000016.1, from coordinate 17,660,684 downwards.
TGTAGATTATGTAAAAATGAAATTACCTGTGGCAGTTTGTCTATAAACTCTGCAGCATTAGCAAGCTCAGTCGCTTTCCTGATTTCTTCGAGTGTCGCACCCGCCTTTCCATATGCAATGTTCTCTTTTATAGTAGTCATGAATAAAATTGGTTCTTGGCTAACAAGTCCTATTTTCTCTCTAATCCACCCAAGTCTCAGCTTCTTCAAGTTGATGCCATCAATAAGAACTTCTCCTTCTTGAGGATCATAGAATCTCTCAACCAAACTGATTACAGTTGACTTCCCACTGCCACTCTCTCCGACCAAGGCTGCAGTTATACCACTAGGAACATTTAATGAGAAACCCAAAAATACCTGAATTTCAGGCCTAGCCGGATAGCTGAAGGAGATATTTCTTAGCTCAATGTCACCCTTGACGTCTTCCAACACAATCCCACTAGTGTTGCAGGCATCAATCTCTGGTTTCCGGATTATTGTCTTGAACATCTTGTATGCTGCAGCTTGCCCTGCCGCAAATGCATTAGCAGATGGTGATGCCTGGCCCAGGGACCTAGCTCAGCAAAAGATTTCATTGTTAAAAGAGGCTAAATATAGTCTTATATGTGTATTTTTCATATGTTTATGTCTAAGAAGATCTTACTTACATTCCCCCAGTCATGATTGCGACCATGACATTGATGACTGTGCCACCATTGTACCCTTTCTCGATGATCAATCTGGATCCATACCACACAGCTAAGCCATAGCTGCTAAATATGATCATCAAAACAACACCAACTCCTAATCCAGCTGCCAACCCTTGCTGAATGGTGGTTCTGTATGCAGTTTTCAAGGATTCATTATATTTTTCAATAGATTTCTTCTCGCCAGTGAAGGATACAACCTTGCAGATAAATGGTGACATAAGTGAGCACAACCATATCCACTGATTCAAGAATGTCAAATACAGAATTCAACAGGCAGTAAAGTATTCATATGAGCATACCGTTCTTATGGATCCAACAGCTTGCTCCACGACATTCCCTGCTTCTGCATATGCTATCTGCCCACGGCTTGATGCTTTTGATATGATTACTGACATAGTACCACCAGCTATAACCAGAGGAGGAATGCATGCCAGCATCACAAGTGTAAGGTGCCATCCTTTTATAAATGCTATTGCAAAGCCCCCAAAGAAAGTTGAAACAAGCTGTATGAACTTCCCAACCTAGAACAAATCCAACTATGTGATTAGTCATTTAAAAACGAGGTAAACACTTTCACAAGCCAATTTTAAAGAGAATTGCATTATTGAGGGATTGTGAACCAAAAAATATCTTATGGTGGGAATTGAGATGGGAATTGAGATGTGAATACAACATAGACTGTAGAGATCATAATATAGTGTTTTGTGTCATTAGAGCAGGTATAATTGCTTGTTATTGTAGCTGAAGAATGTCTCACCTTCTCTCCCATGGCATCTTGAATGAGTATAGTGTCCCCTGACATCCTTCCGATGACTTCACCTGTTGTTGTTTCCTTGTCAAAGAATGCAATATCCTGCCTAAGTATGGCTTTTAGATATAGGCCACGAATGCGTGCTGCCTGTCTTTCTCCTGTGATCATCCAGCTTGACACCTCTATGATAGCAATGATTAAGACACTTAGATTTTTCAACGGAAATTTAATAAGGTATAAGAGGCTAGAAGACTGACCATAACAACTGAATGCTGGTTTTGGATGTAGCCTAGATAACTGAAAGCATCACATCTTAAAGCTATTGCACGAAAAGGGAAAGATGTAAAAGATGGACACAGCGTAAAATCCCACAATCAAGGCAGAACTAGGCAGTTCAATATAAGACCCAACTAAGTGCCCCTTACGCTGCAATGCCCTGCCCGCCTGCATCCAGTAGGAGGCAACAGAACATTAGGTTGTCTACTTGCAGCGTGAACATCTCCCTGTTCAGGTGAGGGAAATTCAGCTAGGAACAGTTCAAGTCTGAAACTTGCAAATCCTTTTGGACCCGGCTTGATCCATATCAATCATGGGGTCAAGTTGGGGCCACCTTGATGCATATCAATCATGTAGGTGGAATCCATATCCAGCTTATGACCCAAATCATGGATTACAAGGTGGCAAAGTGATCTTGGTTGAACCCAAACAGGCTCTGTTATTAGGGGCAAGTGCAGCCAGTTTTCAAGTACGTTGCATTCCAAACTCCCAATACATTAAGGAGAAGGACAAAAGAACTGTGTGATGAGAGTGGGGAGCCATATAAAAGAAGTAAAAGGTAAAGGAAGAAAAACTTACGTATAAATGACAGTGCTCCTGAATATATAGCCAGGTACACATACTTCAGAACTACCTGAAACATGGCCATTCAACCAGTATTCAGATGAATGAAAATTGCTTCATACAGAAAAAGAAACGAAGATTTCAAAAATATAACCATAAGATCATATGGTGATGATTGCAATTGCATGGAACAATCTCACGGTGACAACTTGGCTTGCCAATGTGGAGCCAACCATTGTTTAATCTAGTCCATGAAGATCATACATACTCGAATAGGTTATGACCCAATTTTTGCTCACACACCATTGGTATTGTCAAACAATGGAACACAAGATCAACAAATAAGTATTCTTGATTTAAACACTAGATTTTACATTGACCTATCCAACGGGGAATAACATATATCACTCTCATCGAAGTGAACATCACCTTGTTATTTTATCAGAAAAAGGGTGTGATGCTATGATGCCCAGATACGGCTTGGATATAATAGGGACACGGCATGGATACGGAAGGGACACGGATTTTACATACAAAAAGTGAAGTATCGGATACGATACGACACGATACGTTGCCCATTTTGAAGTATCCGTGCATCATAGGACTGTGATGTGAATGGCTGGATCTAGAAAGGCAGCCCTTGTGGGTCAACCAAGGTGCCAAGATAATTCTCTACAAGTTCATAGGTTTCTTCAAAAAAAAAAAAAAAAAAAAAAAAAACAGTGTATCTGCGGGGATGATTTTTTGCATGCATGCTCTTAGATTTCAGCGGGATCTTTTCATCAACTGCTTCCCCATGACTAGCCCCATACTCAAGTTCCCACAATACAACATGTGAGCATTTCCTTAGAAGTTTCAAATTTACATGAATGAGTTTAGAGCTCTATCGTCTCTGTTTCAAGCTGTCTTTAAGCATGTGCGTAGCCCCACCAATGGTTTTGCAAACTTGTTCGCTAATTGAGGATTGGATAGGATGTCTAGTTTGGTTGCCTTCACTTTGGGATTTTGTTTTTGGTATAATGCTTTTATACTTTCTTGTCCCTCTTTTCGTTTTTAAAGAGGTGTCCTAGTATTCTTCTTTCTTCCTTTAATATAATTTCATCGTCACCAATTAAAAAAAAAAAAAGGGTGAGCGTTTCGCATCAGAATTTATAGTCCAATGCAAAGTTCCCACTAGAGAACTTTATACTTCAAGGACATGAAATAAACATAACTTGGCTGGGTACTCCAGTCCAATAAAAACAGATTGATCAGCAAGAATGACAACCATAAGAACAATAATAAATATATTATCTAGGGTGAATATAAGGGGTTCAAAGTCATACATACCTTGGTTACTTCATGAACAATGCTACCGCTGTTGGAGCTGGCAAACGAGTTGATGACCTGACCAAAGACGATAGTCATTAGGGGCATGGATAGACCATTGCCAATGGCTGCAAGCGTCCCACTTATCATCATCACAATATCCCAACGGTCTGCGAATGAGAAGAGCTTGTAAAAGGGGACCTTCTCTCCTCTTCTTGAGTGACCCCCAACACCATTTCTCTCTGACACTTGTTTCATCTTTCACCACCAAATCACAATCTTTACTATTTTTCTATGGGTTCTTCCTGTCTTCTTCTACTTATATTTTCTTCTCTCTGCCTACTTCTTGCACTCCACAAACTCTAGTTCCTTCACGAGCTACTTCTCTAGCTCTGATGAGGATAAATATTTACTTAGTGCAAAGACAAAGACCCATGAAAAAAATTTCAATGAAAAAAAAAATCCTCCTCATTGCAGTAAGTTTCTGTGATATATAAAGCCATCACTTAACAAGCCTTTGAACTTCAAGATCTCAAATTATGGATTAATAAATTTGATTTCAAGTTAAGGATTAAGATCATTTGATGATATATAATATAGTAATGCCCCTAATCAAAGTTCAAACCCATCCATCTTCTTTGATTATCATGGATCTAAGTGGGCCTTTTGAGGAGGTGGGAGCATTTATGGAAACCCAAGCGTTATTCTCTTTCAGTCTCCTAGTATTTGTCAAGTACAAGGACCTTTTGGTGAGAAGAAACTTGATTGAGCCGAAGTCTATTTTGTAGCTATGAGGAAAAGTCATTCCCGTTTCCTTTATAGTTTATTTTTTTTATTCTTATCTTTCAACACATGTTTTAATTTTAATGGGAACTTCACACGAATTTTTGGTCATGCAAAGTGGTGTTTAGAACCTTATCCATAAATGAGGAAACAAATAAAGAAAAGTACATTCATAAATATATAAATATATAAATATATAAAATGGAGAATCCATTAATATAATAGTCCTAAAAGAAAGTAGAAGAATATGGATTTGTACTCATCATCTAAGATCATATTTTTCTTATTTTCAGTGAGATTTTGATGGCTGATTACTTGTGGGGCCGTCTGTGGCCCACAACAACCGAAACAATACCAGTCTGAGTAGACCCATTGGCATTGCTCGGCCAGTGCACACATTGAGAACCACCTGAGAAAAGGCATGAGTAAGTCACACGTGAGCCATATTGACATAAGCTTACACTAAGATCCGGAAAAAACTCCATAACAATCATAGAACTAGGTAAGTGCATGATCAAACAGAAAAAAAACCCTAATCCAAAAAAAAATACTAATAGCCAAATAAAAAAAACAACCAAAAAGAGACATTGAAAGGGAAGCAATCAGCAAGATAAGAGTTTGATTGAAGGGGAGGGATTGGAATGCACTTAACCAGAAATTCTGTTGTTGAACTAGAGAGTAGAGAGAGAGAGAGAGAGAGAGAGAGAGAGAGTTTTGTTGTTTTGGACGACTCTTCGTATGCATTCGTAATTCCACTCTCGATGTTCTAGGTAATCATTACAAATGCAACAACAACCGGGGCATGGGTCCTCAATGGGAAGGTAAGGGATTGGCCGTTCACAATGGGCCCGACATTGTGCAAATTTTGAAGTCTATTAGATGATTATACTAATCCTTTGATACATGATCCTCAATTTTAATAGCTTTAAAAGACATCATTTTTTATTCCTCAATTTTAGTGGTTTTAAAAGACACCTTTCTTACCAAATTAATATAATAATCTGTCACGCCCCGAAATCCAAAGTACTTGGACCCTCAAATCACGAGACATGATGGTCCATAACAATTGATTTAAATAACTTTCAAACTCTATTAAATGATTCAAATGGAATAACATAATCAATATCTCATACAAACAATAAAACCAATCTACTAGCATAATAAATAAATCCAATGAGGAAATGATCCTCAAAATATAATAATCAATTTCTCAAATTCTAATAAAATCCTAATTCAATCCTCGGAATCTAAGACTAGAATCCCGCGGCTTATCTCTCAGTTCTAATTCCGCAAAATAAGTTATGTTTCCCTAGGTTCCAGCTCAAGTTCAAAATTAGGGGCAAAACAAGAATGAGTAAAACTCAACAAGTAATACGAACCATAAAGTCTAGCAAACAAATAATAATCTAAGAAATCAAATTTAGAGTTATGGTTCGCATATACAAAGTTTATTAGAAGTGCAATATCTTGAAAGCGACAAAATGATAATGTGACTGAAATTTAAGGTATTTCAAGTAAGTGAGCAACTAACCAGAATCAACAAATAAAAAGGAAAAGGCATCTCTGTAGTAAATAAGTATGAAAGTGTGCTCGCTAGAATTAGGCCTGAACTAAGCACAAGCTATCCGCCAAGTACAAATTGCTTTGTTTTCATATAAAGTTGGCACAAGACCCGAGAATACTGGTAATCTCTAAAACAAAGTGAGAGACAACTGCAAACTAGCAATAGCGCACAAAGGGTCCCAATCCCAATGTCATACCCAAAAAGGCTAAAATTCACATGTAGATATACTACGGTACATTGCCCATACTTTAGATAATGCCTTAAGAGTAAAATTAACAATTTCAAAAATTCAAAGCCTTTTTCAATCATAAATTTAGCCATGGGTTGAGATCACAATTAAATAACATATTTTCAATATTTTTCACATTTTTTAACATTTTAAATCCAATGATAATTAATAATCAACAATAAATTTTATGAAAAATCAATTGTAGCATGATGGTAGCAAGAAAATAAGACTAGGTCTACCTTAACCATCATGTATGAGCATGTCAAATGTAACAAAGTATTTTAATAATCTATGATTATTTCAATAGTTCAAAGTTTCATATATTTAAACCAAAACAAGACAAGGCTTGAAAACTTTACAATTAAGAAATCATGGTAAGATTATTTGCCTAGATTCATGATGATCAGTGGATTAGATTGGTCTTGACCTAGATATCCGGGCGCCGTAGTGTGGATTCCTGTTAATAATGATATACAATTGGTTTAGCAATAAAATCCAATGATTCAGGTTTACGTATGGGCTCTATTAGATTTGGGTTAGGCTTGATTACAGTCCAAAGTGATAGACTTGTCACATGTTGGCTTTGGGCCCGGGCAGGTCCATGCAAGTGGGCCCTAAGTAGAATTAAGTAATACGATCCATACATGCAGGGGAGTATCGAGTTGAACTTGGATTAATAAGCAATGAAAAGAATTAATAATAATAACAATCCTAAGTGAGTCGGACCTAGGTAATTTTGAATTATATTAACACATCAGGTGGGTTCTAACTATGAGTCCAGGGTTGTAGATCAATTCTCCAAAGGGCGGCGCAAGTGGGACCAGAGGTTGATGATCATAATTTAACTTTGCATTTGCCCGGATTCAATGGACCAATAAGGATTGTGATGATCGTGGGTCCGGTTCAGGTTCTCGTGGCTTAAATGATGAGTTCACGATGACTTCTGTGACAAGAAGAAAGAAAACAGAGAGCACAAAAAAAAAAGAAAAAAAGAAACAGAAGCAAAGAGGAAAAGCAGACAAGGAAGAACAAGAAAACAAGAAGATGAGAGAGACCAGGGCAGTTGCTAGTGAGGGTGAAGGTCGGCGACTGGGTTTGGTAACAGAAGAGGGTGGCTGGGTTTGGTGGTAGAGGAAGGGGGAGAAAGAAGGATGAAGAAAAGAAAACAGAAGAGAGAAAGAAAGGACGAAAGCCTAGGCTGCATGGGTTTGGTCTGGGCGAGGAGGAGTAGAAGAAAAAGAAGAGGAAGAAGAAGAAAAAGAAAACAGAAACAAGAAGATGAGGAGAGAGATGAAGCAGAGACGGAGAAGAGAAGACAGCAACGAGCAGAGGAAGGAGAAAGAAAGGAGAAGACGAGGGGAAAGGTGGGATAGAGATGAAGATGGGGACTGTTTGGTTCAGTAGAAGGAAACGAGGAAGAAGATGATGCAGAGGAGAGTCCTGGCCTGGCTGGACTGGTGCCGAGATGGGTACCAGTTCCGGACTGGTTTCTCGGTCAGGGACAGGGAGAAAGAAGCAGAAGTAGCTGAGAAATATATGGAAGAAAACCGAAGGAGAAAGAAAAGAGGAAAAGCACTGTCCTCTGGTTGAGGTCGTCTGGTTGATAGCACCAGTGACAGAGAATGAAGGAGATGGGTGCTGCGTCCTGTGCATTCAGAGATGGTCACAGGGTTCGGTGGGATCTTGGGCACAAGAAGAAGATAGGTTCTCTGCCTGCATTGAGATCAGTTAAAGCTCAGCTCTGGTTTGGTTGGAGGGTTGACGGGTTGGGGCTTGACTTGACTGGGATGTGGTGGTGCTAGCTAATGGTGATGATGAAGACTTGAGCTGCAGTGATGGGGCTGATTTCAGCTCGTGAAGCAGGGATGAAATAGTATGGTCTAAGTTCTCTTTGGTTGATAGAATTCCATGGACTAATTGTGGAGTCCCAAATTTTTATATTGGGTCATGCCGGTTTGTCAGGTTTGAGTTACGTTAAGAGGGTCAAATAGATTGAATTAACACAATTGGGCCTAAGTTATTGGACCATTTTAGGTTAAAGGATTTTTTTTGGAATTTCATAAAACTCACTAGAAAGCAGATAGCCTTTCTTTGTAATTTAGAAAAATCTTCTCTTAATATAAACCCTTAAGGTTTTCCCCATTCTTTCCATCTTCTTCCTCTCTTCTGCAACCAAGCCCTAGAAGTTCTCCAGGGGGAAACCAAGGTTGGATCTTTTGCTCTTCAGATTTGCTTTTGGCTTCGAGATCCAGGCAAGTGGATAACTGTAAATAATGTCTTTTGGTTATTTGCAATATCTTTTTGTTGTTTGTTGGATAATATGCTTTTAATAGGATTTCTTCGTTTATATTTAAACTTTCGTATAATTTCATCGTTTTGATTTGATACCTTGATTTGGATTAATAATGGAGATTTGATTTCTTTCTTTTATGTAATGTAAAAATATGTTTTTCTAAAAAAAAAAAAAAGAAATGGTGCATTGCCGCTGCTTGAGCAGCCGGCAGCACGTGCTGCCTGGGCAGCCAGGCAGGCCGGTTGCAACTGGGCCTAGCAGCGCCCGGCCTGGGTTGCTGCGGGGCCCAGCTACGGTTGGGCCGGGTTTTATCAGGCTGGCCCGTTTCTATTAAAATAAATATATATATTTATTAATTTAAGGCATCGTATATTATTTGTAAATGATTTAATTTATTGCTTAAGAATTAGGGAGGGATTAATTATAATAATTAATTCCTAAATTAGGTGATTAGAATTTTGGTTAGGGTTGTTTATAAATTTAATTGGGGTTTTAATTATTTGTGATTAATATGTTATTTAGATGGTTAGAAATTAATTAAGATGGAAATGGGGAGTGATTAAGCTTTATTTAGAAATTATTTGAAATTCTAATTTGGTTTTTAAATTGAGATTAAATTTCAAATTTGAATCCGGAATTTTGAACTTTTATTTTTATAAAATAATGAGGTGCTTTTATGCACAATAATGATAATTAAAGGCTTAATTGTTCCCTCACCTTTTGATTATAATTTGATTTAAGTTGGAATTGGAAATTGAACATCTTTTATCCAATTTGTAAACCACACTAAATGTATATAATTGGATTAAATAAATTATGTCTTTTAGGAAAGTTAGTTGAATATTCACATGAGAATTATACTAAATGCAGAATGGGAATGTGAGGTTCGGGATACACTACATGATAGGCACCAAAAGTAGGATATCAGCATCGTGGACTCGCATTTTCATTGTGAAAGAGGATTGGTTCTCATGTGTATATTTAATTAACTATGACCGTTAGGTGGTTTAATGCTTACCCTTGGAAAAACTAGAATTGACACGTGTACATAATACATTTTCAATTATAAAAGTTTACGTACCCAAATTGTTAATGATATGAATATTGGAGTTAAGGGTGTCATATCATGATTCATTCTGCATTGGTATATATATGCATTTGTAAATATATATATATATATGTCTGACCGACTGAACGTACGCCATCGGGTCAGCGTGTACTGTGGATTATAGTATACAGCTGTGCCTTCTGTTATTATCTGCGGGAATACCCGATTCTGTTATTATCTCCGGGATTACCCAATTCTGTTGTTATCTGCGGAATTACCCGTTTCTGTTATCTGTATGCGGGATTACTCGTTTCTGTTATCTGTATGCGGGATTACCCGTTTCTGTATATTTATCCACGGGAATACCCATTTCTGTGCATTCATGCCATTAGGGTTTGCATCTGATATATTTTGGGTCATAATGAATACTTCTGTTTAATTCATTTGATTAATCCATTGCTTGCAGTTTACCCTCTTGCCAGATTACGTCAATCTGACCCACTACTTTTGGTGTCTAGGTCCTGTTACCGATGTTGAACCGGAGGGTCAAGCGACGTAGGGGATCCCGCCAGATGGCGGAGTTATTAAGTGGAGCACCGATGACATCATCTGAAGTGTCCTAGAGTTGGTGCAGAGATCGGAACGTTAAGTTATGTAATAGGGTCATGTTTGGGCCATTAGTTTATTTATTAAATTTATTTGTTTTGAAATTTTAACTTTAATGGTTATGCTTCGAAGTACTTGACCTTGATATTATTATTAATGAGATTTGTTATATGGTTGTTATGTGATATCCGTCTGCGATGAGTATGGACTTTAATTCCACATGTGATTATGGTTGCTTGATCACCAAGCATAGCCTCACGAAGGACTTCGATCCGCCCGGAATTAATGCTTGTACTGTTTATGTTAGAAAAAAATTTTAATTGGCCCCAATTCTTACACTCCTGAAACTGGATTTGGATCCGGCCCAGTTTTGGGGGCATGACACTAATAGAAGCTTGGATTTGTTCTACAGGTGACTGATCTTGTAGAGAAGATAACGAAGTGGGTCTGGATCGGCACAGGTGGATGAAAACGAAAACGGTGACTGGGTGGTCTCAGTTCTTGTTTGAGCAAGGAAAAGGAGAAAGAGAAGGGAAGAGAAAAGAAGATGAAGACGAGTCCTGTATTGGGTGGTGAAGGAAGAAGAGGCAACAGAAGAAGAAGATGCAGAAAGAGAACAAGAAGAGATTAGTGCACATGGTGGCCAGGTGAGGTGTGTGGCTAGATGGTGATGTTGATGATGAATTAGATGACATGGCATTAATAACATGCTCGTGGTACTGTGGAAAGATATTAGAATAATCATGCAACTGTGATATGTGATTCAGTAACTTGTGAAAAGTAAAACAAAAAGAAGAAATCGACCATACCTTAAAAGGAAAGACTCTAACGTACGAAAGAAAAGGGTTTTCTATTTATAAAAAAATAAAAAGAAGAGTCCCAAAAAAATTTTTAGTTCTGGCCAAACTTACCTAAATAAGATAAATCAATACAATTAAAGAGGTGTAATTCAATAAAACTCTAATTTGAGCACAACTCTAACATTCTCAAATTCTTGTGATTTATGGGATCGACATAGTAACTAATTAGTTAACCAAATTTAAATTGCACAAAATCATATATATATAAATGGTTATCACTTGTGGGGTCCAATAAGATTAAAAGAAGGGTCAAGATTAATTTAAATTTTATATATATGAAAAAAAAAAAAAGACAAGTCATTACATAATCAATTTCATTCAGCTCGGATCAAAATGGAATGGGTACATTCAAGGGGGATTGTGGGTAATAGGCTTGGATGGACCCTGGTAGCTGGGACCATTTTTAGCCCGTGCTCATGTTAGTTTGCTCGGTTGAGGGATTTCCAATAGTGTGATGGCCGCCTAACAAATATTAAAATTTGTCTGCATTGTGGCCTATAAAGGAGGACGTCATTTATTTTTGAACAATTTAAGGGTCGCTTGCTTGCTATCATTTACATTAGTAAAGGTCACATCATCGTATTATATATCCTTTTCCACTCATTTATGTGAAAAGTGAAAATCTTGTGAAAATGAGAACATTTTCATGAAACTCACCTCCACATCTCACACTCGCAAATAAATAAATAAATAAAACAGTACGACCTTCAAACTGTGATTATTGGGATCGATAAAATCCCATCAATTACTTTTATTTTTTTCACTCATGTAGGCCTCCTAGTTGCAACCCAAATCATTCAATTTGTTATTGAACTAGTAGAGCCCAAAATCTTAAAGTTTATTAGCTTAAGTTTAATGAAAATTGTAAAAAAACCTACCTGTAGATCTAATTTTTTGAACTTTTGTGGGCCCACGATTCATGATTTGAACAGTTCAATATTTTCAATTAATGGCTGCCATCAAGATGTTTTGTTTAGTATCTTAAATTTTCATGGATTTTGAGAAGTTTGTAAGAAATATCTTAAAAATCCAAATAAATCTGAAGCCATACACTCATTTGCAAATGTCATTGAATCTTTTAGTGAGGCTTATATGGCATGCTAGGTTATTCATTTATTTACTAATCTGGATTAGTATCTCTTTTTCCCTTTAAAATCAAAATATATTATATTAGGTGCAATCCATTTTGTACAGGATACAACCATGATATTTTTATGAATTTATGATGGTGCAACAAAATTAAATGGTACCTTCAATTACTTTTATATGCATTTATATATGAGGAATTCTCATAAATATATGTATATATATAGGAGCACTACACGGTCCCCAAAAAAGCACCCCTCTTGACTAAAGCCTATGAGATGCATGATGATTATAGAAGTCCATTTGATGTAAAGATCCATATGAGGCCTACCTATATGAAAAATTTTGAGTTGATGTGATCATCCTAACTTTTTAATCCACGGTCATAAAATTTAATGATTTAGATGCATTATTTTATTATGATTTCAATCCAACGGTGAACTAAAAGTGGATGAGTTTCAAATTTGGACATGTGACCATACATAAAAGGGTAGTGTGTATGAAAAGACTAAATTGGCTCAACATGGGCCCCATGACCAAAAAATAGAGGGCAGAAAAAGCGGCATTTTTTGGAATTTTTCTTATATTATATTTTTAGGGTAAACCTCTCTTAAACTCAAACTTATATAAGAAATTTCGTAAGCCTGAGCCCTTAGGGCGCACATTTGATCCATCCAAGTGAACCAAACATACGATCCCCTTGAATTGCACATGTGCACCAATTTTTTGTCAAATCCGAATTTACCGGACCATTGGATCAACTGTGCACTGATCCAAATAGATTGTTGACCACTAAATTTTTGGGGCGCAGATGGAGATGATAGAAACCACGGTTGGAGCTGATTTTTTATAAGAAGAGGGTCTTAGGGAGTTCTTCAAATCCCTCCCATCCCTATGCCCATGTGGGTCCTTAAGTGGGCCCCACAAGCATGAGCCACACACTTAAACTTACCTTATCCTAAGCTTGAGCTTAGGAGAGGGGCTCTCATATATATATATATATATTTATAAAAGAGAGAGAGGGAGGGGAGGAGGAGGAGGAGGAGGTTTTCATGTCACCGCAACATTTTCTAATAAAAAATATCCCTCCTAGTCCACGAATGAGAAGATGGTAGTTCCCTATTTTTTAGGAAAAATGTCAAAGTACTTAAAATCTCCATTTTAGGAAAAATGTCAAAGTACTTAAAACCTCCACTTTCTCTCTTTAATTGTCCCTTACTTTTCATCTTTTTTTCTCTCACTCTTCATTTGAGACAAACAAAAAGAGAGCATCCGGACTCATTTAATTCCTTTTCATGCCCCACACCTATTTCTTCTCTTATTTTCTCTCCTCTCTTACTCTCAAAGAATATAATTAAGCTGTATAGTTGTATCATGCCAATACTCACGCCCCACACCTATTTCTTCTCCTATTTTCTCTCATTTCTTACTCTTAAAGAGTATCATTGCGAAGAAGTTGTACGGTTAGTTCTATTTTGAATTGATTGTCTCCTATTGTCTCTCTTCTCATTATCTTGCCTTGAATTAGAAATGTCAATTATTTCTTTGTATGTGGTTTATACGGTAGATGGAGGGTACATTAATTCATACGATGTGGTGGCATATTAGTGGACTATTCAAGAGGGGCAAAAACACCCCTTTCCTAAGAGATCATATTTTAGAAGTTCTCATTTATAAATATATATATATTTATAGAAAAATTCACAAGAATGCCCCATTTGAAAAAGAGCGTTTCTACCCTCTTTCTATCCTCTAATGAGGAACAAGTTATGTGGAGACTTTTTCTCCTTTTTAAAAGAACATTAATTACTTCTCAACATTTTTAATCTCCTATTCATTACAAAAATAGGCATTTTCACTTTTAAAAATGCCCGGGTGTTATCTAGCACTCCTCATATATATATATATATATATTAAGTGTCACTGCACTCATACGTTATATTAAGTTATGTGTGATGCTAAATCACAGTCGGTCACATGGAATCTAATAGTTGAGATACCAGGCCTTATTAACATTCCTTCCTAGAAAATCGGGAGAGGGATGACATGTATATAAAGTTACGTGGGTTTCCAATGCCTACACACCCATCTTCCTTAATAGGGCCAACTCTATTTTCCTTCTTTCTCTTCTAGCAGTCATCTTCTCCACTTGTGTAATGGCTAGTCCCATTCATTAAAATAAGATGGATATTCTCTCCCCCTCTCTCTCTCAAACTAGTTTCTGTAAAAAAAATTAGAAGAAAATTCATTTATAAAGGTTGTTTATCTTCCTTATATTTACCAGCAAGGATTTGATCCAAGCATCCAACATGTGTTAATATAAGTTGGAAACAATCCAACAGATTCACTGTTTGTGTTTTGATCGATAACCTTATCTTTTAGCTTATTGTTGTAATTATGAGAGGAGATTTTTTGGTGAATCTCTTGAATTGATGAAAAGGAAATCATGTGGTAGCAGCCACAAGTTCATAGGAAAAGGCTTGAAATATTTATCAGATTATAAGACAAAATAGCTGCAAATTAGTATGTCGAGGTAAATGGGCTTGTACCTATTCAAATGGCTGCAGATGTATCGAAATCCAATCAAAAGATTTAGTCTAAGAAGAAATGGAGTTTGGAGCGAAAATGGAGATAGAGAGTCAAGGTTGTGAAATAGATAAAGTCTTATTGTCACGGCCCCGAGCCCAAGATTCTGTGATTAGGGTGACCCTCGAAGCACAACAAATGTAATCCCATGGTAATTTATGTGGTACTAAGACACGTACGAACCGCTATAAGGAAAAAAGCACTGGACGTGTAACACCTATCCATTTAAAACATTTATGGAAGCTTGTATGTTTTACCTATACTTAACAATATCATGTACAGTTCTTATTTAATATATGGTATTAAGCATAAACCGAGTCTATTAAATATCATTTGTAAACCAAAAGTATAGAACTTAAAACAATATTTTATACGAAACATGTGCCCATGCATATACTAACATGTTCAAAATACAAGTATCTATCTAAATGATCCCAAAATACAGATACATAGTGTAACCAAATGCATAGAACCTAAATACAATATGAATAAGCGACATACATGCCCATCAAAACCAAGTAACATAATAACAATATGACATAATGGCATGATGCATAAACATAGTCTAACAAATTATATAACTTGTTATACCCCAAAATATACCCATGGCGCTCTTTGAAACAAACAACTGTAGGGTATTGTCAAAGTCCACATTACTCTACTATACCCTGGGTAGTCTTTGGAAACTCATCTACAGGTGCATCAGAGGTAGAATTAGTACTAAGACCTGTTTGTAACACCAAGGATAGCACTGTAAACACAATAATTTACTAAATATAGGTGTATATAAAACTATCATGCTGTATCAATTGAATTTAAAAACATATTAATTAAAAGAGAACAATAAAAGAAACTAAGCATGTTATGCATATGAATATAACATGAATATGGAATCATAATTAGAGATATAGTAACATATTAGTTGGCATCCACGCCGCTATCTTCTCCCTAAAGAAAGCATTTATCATATGCTTGGAAATCACTACGGGATCTTTCTAGCTACCCGAGGAGCGCCGATCAACCCTTTCATAACTACTGCAGTAGTGACATATGGAATACCCTATTGGGCCTCGTCAAACCTCCTAGAGTACAAGCTAAGTGGTGCTGACTCAACATATCAAGACCAATCAGAATCCATATTATTTATACTTATCATCAATTGCAGTGCTCGTCTTGTTTTTTTTCATTAAGGGATTCTCGGTTTTGAGATTATATGTAATTATATAAATGAAGTTGAATGGAATTTCTGACAATTGCACAATACATACAGTAATGAGCTAATAATGCTCAAACTCTCTCAAACTTAGTTACCTATTTCTTGGCTCACAGGTTTACGCTTAGAAAAAGTTCTGGCTTCGATATTTTTGTGCCTCAAGGTTTACCCAAGAAGAATGGGTACATGATTAAATTATGTTGACTGCATGGTATATCTTAACAATATGGATGCAATTGATTTAAGGAAAACAAGGAGTTTTACTATTCAACCCTAATCTAGGGTAATCCATGATTCCTAATCATTCAACATGTTATAATCATAAGATGTTCAGTGTCAATTTACTACTGATAATCTTAGCACTACATTGTGTAAACTATGGACCCCCAACTCATTATGCCTACACCTATGATGTGACATCGGAGCTCACCTAGAAAACCAAGAGAGAATGATTGATAGCTCTATATTTTTCCTTCGTATAATTAATTACAATTGGTCCTATTTCTGTAAGACGAAGGTGCTATTCCTACGGTACTTCTAGGTCCTTGAATATATCTAAAATCCTGAGGTTTTGGTTGACTTGAAGCATCTCTCTATGAGCATAAGAAAAGACTATGATAGTTCACAAATAATACCCAGTTTCAAATAAAATAAATAAAAATTTTTCACAAAAAGGGGGCACATTGGTCCCTAATAACTCTCATATAAAATCCTATAATATTCTCAACATATGTATAAGATCTCCCAAACATCTCCATCAAATAGCTCCCATTTCTATAAAAGAATTGTACTCATATAGAGCTTGACTCACGAAACATCATAAATGAGTTTTAGAGAGTATCTTGGGCCTTAAAATATTAAAAAATTAAAAAAGGATACGATTCATCATTCTTTATCCAATAAACTATTTTAAAGTAATACTCATTTTTCCATGCACATTGACACTTGCCGGAGCTTCCTAAGGCTCCATGTTACGACAATTTTGGATATTGTTATGATTGTAGGAAATTTGTATGATCTAATGATCAATATTATAATAACTTGGCTTCACCAAAAAATCAAAAAAATAACCTCTTCTTATGCCCCGCAATGGACTATGGGAAGGGCATAGTCATTCATGAGGACCAGGCCCGTGTCCGATTGATTGGACCTGAGCAAGTTCTACAATCAATTTCTACATGGATTCTCTCTTTTCCCTTTTGCATAACCTGGACTAGAAGGCACATTTTATTTCTTCTCAACACTTCTATATCCTAAATTCATCTCCTTCCCATCCATATTTGCCATTTACACATTAACCTATTTTATGTTTGGAATCAAAGAAGAAAAGAGTTATAATTAGTATAAACATAGAATCCATTTGGAATCAACAAAATAAACCACTCATGTAGTAAATATACACACTTATACTTGTCTTAATAGTGCTTGGACTGACTTCACCCTTTCTTGGCTCAAATGGAGAAGAAATCTCAAGCTTAAACACAAATCAAACCCTACATATAATAGGAGATGAAATGGGTATGAAAATGAGTGCATGCAACTGATATGGTTCTCATTGACTCACTTGAAACCAAGAAATGAAAAAAAATGTTTCTTACCTTAGAGATTTCTGTAGAAAAGAAGAGATAAAGAGGTTGTGAGATTCAAAGGATGAAGAGGGCCAAAAGATAAAGATGGAGGGAAATCTCCACTCCGATCGGACACACAAGGAGTCTCCCACCTTATTCGAGCAAAAGAGAAGAATAGCTAAGATGGTGGAGGATTTCCACCTAGCCACGACCATGAAAAGATGGGAAAACAGATAATGTACCCCAACCTTGCATGTAATGAGCCCTTGGTCGGGGATACTTGTGGAATATACTAATTAGGTTGGCGATGCGATGGGCCCGCTCGTCAGTTACTGCATTTTGCTTAACTTGGATCTCCTCATACTCAATGATACAAACAAATCTAGAATCATTTTGCAAAGCCTCAACATATGGAAAGCATCGAGAATTCCTATGAATTATAGCCAAGATGGATTGCTTTCCTTGATGAAGTCTTCAAGATTATTTTATCATCAATTTGAAATTCGAGGACATTTCTACGATTGTTGATCAAGCTTCTCTGATTGGAATGACATTCTTTGGTCCTTGAACTTCATGCGCCGACTCCGCTGCATTAATGACAATTGAAAACTTGAGGAATCCTCTAAATCCACTTCTTCTTGAACACGAGGATGCACACGTCATGCCTTTACAAGTATGGATGAAAGGTCTTACTAGACATCTGACTTCGGTTGGTACTCTGTGTTAAAGCTAAGACTTGCCACCAATAACTGGGGAACATCAATCAAAATTATAAGGTAACCTATTAACCCAAGCAGACACTATTCCTATCTAGGAATTTGCAACCTAATCACTAGACGATTAAAGTCCTCTGTCAAATCACTAAGCTCGTAACCTTCTTACATAATGCATTGGCTGATTTATTTAACGATCATCAGTCACCCGAATTATTTCATTTCACTCGCTCATTAAAGAGGACCTGAACAATTATTGAATTGAATCTGATCAACGCTTAGAAATCCATAAAAGATACAATAAGCCGGGAGACTTTTATGCTCTTTTTTTTTATACCCTGCAAGGTAGAATATCTAAATACAAAATCAATAACTTTCCTCACATTATTCCATCAACCATGCCTTTAGGTTTAAATACATTTCGGATGCTCCTCCAATGAAATGATAATCCTCATTGTTGAATAGAAATTCTCCTACAACCAACATCTTCATTAATGAATTTAATGTATCAAAATATCATCAATAAAGGTAACCATAAATTGCTCTTAAGAGTGAAACAAGATTCTATTTGACAAACACATATATACACTTAAAGTATTTGTCACCTTAATGATATACAGGAAATCATATAACCCAAATATGATTAAGGATTGGTCTCAAAACACAATTTAATCAGATCCAAAATTACAGTCTCCAGATTATCAATTAATTGATTACACTTCCAAAGCTGAAATAAGTCTTTAAGTGATCCACCTTTACCAATAACAAATTCAGATTACATCCAGATATTCTTGATAAATGTGGGCAACTGATTTAAGAATATATAGATATTCTATTCACCAAATCATAAATACTATCAAATTAATTGACCATCAAAATAAATAGTCAAGAATTTATAACGCTCATTTCTAACTAAGATCTATCTTCACATCACATAGCTTCTGGATTCTAAATTGATAACAAGACCTCAATCAATTTAAATAATATTCCTTGCATGCTGATTTGATCGAGCAATTCATCAACACTGGCAGTGAATGATTATTGTCACTAATCACCTAACTCAACTACCTTTGATCAATATGCCTTTGAACGGTGCGAATTTCCTTTCTATCAATTAACATCATAATTTTCTACGAATGTACTAAGCGAAGAAACTTGGAATCCCATCTAGGATATTCTCTCAATAAAATCTCAAGAAACTAGTATAAATAACAATCTCATCAATTATGTGATCAAAAACTCTAATCAAATCTAAATCCTCAAACTACCTAATTATATCTGATGAATTAATTCTATTTTTCTGCATTATCACACAGCTCAATTGACTCACAAAGCGCCAAAGAGTATTACAAGCCTTAGATATTGTGCTCACATTAATCTGTCCACACAAAAGAATTATTCCTCTGAATTAATTAATAAAAGAAGTTGTGATTTTGGAATTATCCTTCACAATTCTATGATAACATCCTGTAAGACCACAAAGAGCTCTGGATCTAAGTAACTGACCTTGAGCTTTACTAACTAATAATAATCTCAAATCTATTGGATCATTGAACATTCGACACCAGATATAATATGACTTAAGACTACAACTTGGTCAGACTAGAAATAATATCTCTACAATTAGCAAAAATCAATTATTCCTCAAGAGATAAAGAAAAGTCCTTAAAGGATTATCACGATCACTAACAGATTTAAAACATATCAAAATATCAACGATAGTGATAACCACAACCAATACATGTACGGAATCGAGATTCTATTCCTCAAACCACAAATACAATTGGAATATTCATCACCACAAATAGTCCATTAAGAGCTCCTAATGCCCAAATTTGATCTTAAGAACTGATCTTTGGACATCTTACTCTCAGGCTTAAGATTGAAATAACCCATCCTCAAACCAAATTTAGAAAATTATCCTGCACTCTGAAACTAATTGGACAACTCATCAATAGAAGGCAGTAATTGTTTTTGCTCAATAGTCACCGGTCATTGCGAGTGAGTTCCGGAGAGTATTTTGGGTTTTGGCATGGATGTAGATCCATCGATGGGTCTCCGTGCTAAATCGATTTCATAGCACACCCCATAGATGGATGATTTTCTCTTCTCTCTTTTACATTTGCTCCTCCCTCTCATTTTTTTAATCATAAGAGGGGCCCAACTTATTCAAATACTTTGTGTGGGCCGCACTAATGGAAGAAATTCCAATGTTTTTTTTTCTCTTTTTTTTCAACAGATGTAGATCTTTCAATGGGAACCACACAAGAAATCTATTTTAAAACTAGGTGCCACTAATGGATGAATTTTTCCAACTTTTACAACGCCCACCGCCACTTTCTCTTTTTTCCAATCATCATGTGGCCCCTTTTGAGAATTGTCATAAAAAAAAAACACTATGCATTTTTATTATTTGAAAGTGGATAGTTATAAAACTAAAAAAGGCAAATTTTTTACTCTACTTCATGCTATCCAAACATATGAAGCATAAATCAATTTTACTTTACCCCAATCATCCAATTACAACAAAAATAACTCATCACTCATTTATTTCAGCCCTCACCTCTTTTAACTTTATTTGCATGCGCTATTTCACTCTTGTCCTACTCCTTCCTCATGCACACAAACGGGCCCTTAAGGCAAGGAAGATGGCAAAACGTATTACCTTGGATTTGTGAGTTGTCTGTATCCGGTTCCAACACGCCCCCCCCCCCCCCCCCCACACCACCACCACACACACACACACACACACACACACACACACAAAACATCTCTACAGAGAAAAAAAAAAACTCTCTACTAAATTATTAGGATTCAATAGACATATAAAAATATATATGAGATTACATCAAAGCTTTTTTGTGTGGCAGGGGTGGACCCAAGTGTAATCACACAAGTGTGATCCCACCTGCGAGATTTGAGAAATCCCCTTAGATAAGACCTCAAAAGATTTGATTTTACTATTTAACTTCTTCACTTTGACCACTGCCCACACCACCCAAACATAAATGTTGGGTCCACCATTGTGCAGTGGCACTACAATCATTACTTTGAATATGTCATCCTAATATTTTTTACATTTTAGTAATATTTGGACCTAGATTGTGGGTTATTAGCTTTGCTTGATACTGAGACTGCGGGTTATTTTGATATACTTTTAATAGGGTATCTCCTATTGGAGGGTAGCTTCTTATATGCTTAAGTTTAGTATATAAGTAAGAGGAATGTTAGTATACATCCTACTCTCAAATAGGGTGATGGACACTTGCATAATCGGAAACAAGTATAAAAGAGAAAATGTCATTTATAATTAAATACACAAGAGGAATGCTCAAGTACAAATAGGGAAAGCCACATAAGCATTCCTTACCCTATGGTGAGGAAAAGATGCATACTAATATTCCTTTATAAGTGGTTCATTCGTTTTGTATTATAAATTTTCTATGAATATCAAAGTATAATTTAACTTAAAAAAACACACAAGCATATCCTCTTTTTTTTATGACCTAGGGTATCCTCGTCAGCTCAGCTCTTGGACCTTGGATCTTTGGCCTCCCGCCTGAGGGTTACCTGATTCTGACGAACAAAGATTATTCTCTAAGAGGTACATATATGGCAACATATATAGTACCTATATGACACAAGGGATGGGAGACGAACTTAAAACCTTAGGAAGCAAATCCAAAGTTCAAACCAACTGAGCCACTGCCTTGACAACAAACATACTTCTATTTATGACATTTTAGAGAGAGAGAGAGAGAGATTGCAAACTCAACTCAAAACCATCAGCGGCTACAACTAAAATCTTGGTTAGGTTTCTTAATTTATAGCTATAGCAAGTATTTTTATTCTACGTACTGCAATGAGGACTCTACATAGTTTAAAGAGTTCTAGAAGAATCTAGAGAATGTCGGAACTGAAATATTGAATCAAAGTTCCAGAAAACACAAAGGTAGGTTAAAGTGTCCAGATTGTCCAAGACTCTATCCCCTATTGTGCCAATCCCAAGAGACCAAAATCCTTGCGGAGAGACTGAGATTTTCATTGGGCATTGGATACCCAAGCTGGTGTCTCACTCAAGTTCCATTCCTGTGCAGGAGAAGTGTAATTCCACTTATCGGCCACATGTATTGAAATATTCTCCCGCTCCAAATGAACTTCCGCTTCCTTTCATGGATTTTTTCTAAACTTCATTTTAATTGGGTTTGATTATTGAACAGATAATAAATGGTACATAAACACTAAGAATCTTATGCATTATTAGTTTACACATTAATTATATCATTATTAACTAAGATTTACTCCACTCAGTGTTGACCCACTGTAAGATTGACCGTTTGATTGATAGTATGATATTGATCAGGATCCAGATCCCACCCTGAGATTAACAGTAGGATTAGTCCAGTCGGTGTTGATCTGGATCCCCTCCTTTTTGAGCAGCAGCGGCTCTATATAAATATATGTGTGTGTATATATATATCTATATATATCTCTTTTTCAAAATTGGGGGAGGATCTCTGATGATGACACATTTCTTGGCCCTACTAATTAAATGTCTGAGCGCTCTAAACAATCAAGTATCTTTTTTTTTGTATTAGGTATTATCAAGTTTACCAAAAAAAAAAAAAAAAAAAAAGCGTTTCACTAAATTGAAAGCTAGACCTGCACGAAGAAGAATTCACGTGTTTTTTTATCTGTGATCTAGAACTCAAGGTGGACTCAATTTCTAGAATATTGAATTTAAAGAAAAACAGCAAAACAAATAGAAGTTTACTTCTTAGTGATTCATTACAAAAGTTTATGAAAAACCCTACGATCTTTTTTTAACTCGGCCTAAGAGACGTCGGTTCTTAGCTGACCGCTCAGGGTGGATTAAACCCTGAGCATGCCACCGTGACAATCTTAGTTCACCTGAGCTTACCTCACCATCATCATCATTATTATATGATATTTATTTTCACTTATTGTATTGACGTGTACCAAAGTTAGTACCCTTTATTTCCTAACTTTTTAATAGTTAGATAATTAAAATATATCCAGTCTCATTGAAGAAGGAATTTTTTTTTTTTTTGACCCCAGCTTAACACAGGTGATGGATGAGGCTTCGCCACTATCTCCACATATGCACAACAATAATACTAGAGCGACATGAAATGTTGACACAAAGCAGGTCATCCTAGAATGAAATGCTTTGCTGCAATGAGAGTGCTTCAGCTGCTCCTAAAGCCTCCTTAGAATCCACTCGACACTCACTTACTAATGGTTATTGAATTCATTTAAGAGGCTTTCCCTTACTTTGTCCCTGTCAAACAAACAATAGCAGCCGAGTCCACAAATTTGTATGGTAACATGTCACCAGTTGCACGTTAGATAAAAAGTGGCCCCTTTCACCTTGAAGGCTTAGGATCGATCACTGATCACTGGGCACGTGTTATAGCAAGTTACCAATGCCAATCAACCATGAGTGTGCTGGCGGGTCTCTTTCAGGAGGTCATTTGAACGATAAACATAGACTTTTCAATGAAGTTTTTGGCAAATGTAGTGTTATGGAATGCGATGATTTCTGGGATCATAACAGAATTTAATTGAGCCAACCAAACAAGCTCTCCACAGCTATCCCTGTTCTCAAACCCAATCTAATCATAGGAACATAAAAATGATGCCAAAAGCACAACCTGTTTCACCCAGAATGATATCCAATTGACTTTTTCTTTCCTTTTCTTTTTCTATTTTCTTTTTTTGGAAAATACAATTGATTAATAAGGGCTTCGCATAGCAGCTGCAAGAAATGCATTAAAAGCAAAAATGAGGCACAAGACTAAACCGTTGAATTTGGCCATTAAAAAGAAAACTTAAAAGAAAACGTCTAGCAACAGGCACTTCCGGCCGTAGTGGCTGAAGATTGCTGATTTATCAGAGAGCAGTGATTGCATCAAAGTTAAACATGACCATGAAGATATTTGGCTGCTCAGTATTCGCACCATGCCTTAACTAAATCTCCATTGCACGATGTCATAATCTGAAAGCCAAGCAAATTTATGCATTGTAGCCGCCCCTTATAGTCACAGCTGCATTATGCATTCACCCTTCAAGGTTCCAGAGTTTACACTCATTTTACACCCCTCATTTTGTAGTAACAGGGTCACATGATAAAATAAAATGGATATACATCCTCCGGACACTATCAAATGGGCACATACCTCCCAACAACTCTTAAAACCATAAAACTTTTCAGGATGCCAATAATTGTTTTGAACAAAATCTAATCATCATCTTCAAGGACACTCCGACGCCTCTGGATCTGAAGCATAACAAATGAAAAATGTATAAGCAAATTTGTAAATAGAAAACTATGCCAGTCTCACTTGATACCTAACATTGATCTTCAACACAGAAACGATGAGCTACAAAAAAGTTTTACTTACTGTAACTTTAGTCTGTTTACTTGTTTGATTGTTGATCTGTTCAAGCAGTGATATCAACCTCTCTTCAGACACCTGCTAATGAGAACAAAGGCATAGGCTCTTAATGGGGGAAAAACCTACAACTTCACATATTACAAACAGTTCAAAAAAATTTTTGACTTTCCTGTAAGCATTTTGAAATCACTTCTGAAGTCATAAATGCTAATAGTGTGCGTTCCACAATATTTTGTTACAATTTACCTTCTCAACTATCTGTCCAATTTGAGCAGCTCTCAGTATAACATCCTCAACGCCCCTTGCCTTCTCAGGTTTCACCAGTGCAATCCGAGAAACTGTTGCCAACAAAGTCATTAAATTTAACAAGCTTTAAGAAATGGCTCACAGTGTGAACCCCTGAAAATAAACACAAAACAATGCTGGAAAAAAAAAGGCCTCTAAGAAGGAAAGTCAAAAAATCAAAACTCCCAATGCACAGCTTCATATGATGTGGGATGTTCATGAAGACCTATTTTTCATTTCTTCAATCAACTTCAGCGCCAAGAACATTGGGAAAATATGCAGCGCTTGGCATGATAGAATCAACGGATCATTTAGGTTAGCACTTTGTAGTTTGTACAGGTGAGTCCCACCTCTCAGAGATCCAGACCATCCATCCAGTGAGTACCAGTGTGGATAGGAGATTCTGAACAGAATTCCACTACAAACCAAACCCAGACACAAGGAAATGAGCTTGCAGCTTGCAAATGCACTGTTATATGACATATAGCCAACAATCTAATATTTAGCCATGCCCAAAGGTAACAATAATAATAATAATAAACCAGTTGGAAAAGCTGTGGTATTCAACTTTTCCTGTATTGCTTGCTAGATGTTAATAGAAAGGCTCGCTGGATGAACAACATAGATTGCTTAGAGGTAGGCCTCACATGCATAGAGTGCTTGACCAAAACCAGTTGGCCTCTAATTCATGCCAAGGCATCTTACCCTATGATACCCAAATATGGCATGGATATGGTAGGGACATGCCATGGACATGGCAGCGACATGGGTTTTATACATAAAAAGTGAAGAATCAGATAAGATATGGCATGATACGTTACCCATTTTAAAGAATATGTGCATCATAGATTGTATCCCAGCAAGTACATTTTTTTTTTCATTTATTGTCTCCACATTTAACAACAAATCCAATTTTCTCCGAACTTGTTGACATTTTATTATATACTATAAATTAAAAAATTCTAAACACTTAATCCAAATCAAAGTCATTAATCAATTACTCTAGCTTTTGTTCTACAAGTGTCTTAACATGGAGCAGGCGACGGCATTAAAGGATGTCATTCATTTCCATCTCAAAACCATACTTGAAAACACTTCAAAATAACATCAGTACATGAATAGTGTATCATAGAGAGTAAAATAAAATCATATACATGACAAAATATGAAAGAAGCAATGAATAGGGACGTGGTAGACTGTGGAAACGTTTGGTACAAAAGTAAAACTCACAAAGCTAACAGCAGATAAAAAGGGACAGGGTTTGATGAGGATCAGTCAAGCTTAAGGGGTTAAAACTCAGGCCAACCAGCCTATTCATAAATCATATCTGAAGTTTTGTCATATAAAATTGGCTAGCTTCATACATTATAGGCCCCTTTCCAAGGTGTGTTTGTTCAAGGCAAATCATGCTGACTGCAAAGTAATGCCTTTACCCTAGAGAGAAAGCAAAAATACCAGGTTTGGTATGTAAGATGGGCCTAGGAGAGGCTTGAGATCATGTTGATTGGTATTTCCAACTACACATGCTATAAAGAATGTGCTAGGAATGTCTATCAACAGCCTCCTTTCTTATTCTAGTGATCGGAACTCGAAGACGATACTTCCAAAGTACCAGTGGCCTAAGGCAAGGCATCCTCTATCTCCACTTCCGCCCTCCACCATGGCTGAAGGTTGAAGTAAGCTATTTCAAAGAGCCAGAACTCTGTGGATCATGAAAGGGTTTCAAAAGGGAGGTTCTGACTTGGCCAAACAAAGAGTTAGGTTTAATGGCATGGTTTTCAAAAAATGTGATTCCTATTTTGATTTAAGTGACTTTAGCAATCAGCCAACTTCCTCATGATTTTACATTTTGTTGTGATAACGCTTCAGTAAAAGCCTCCCCTTTTAATTGCGCCCCCCACTAGTTCCTTCACTTTATATAACTGTCTTATACTTGGTTAGGTATAAGAGCCAGATCTCTTAGGATCATGAAAGGATTTCAAATGGGAGATTATGACTTGGCTAAACAGAGAGTTAGGTGTAACAGCATGGTTTTAAAAAAAAATGCGGTTACTATTTCGATTTTAGTGTGCCTTTAGCAATCAGCCAACTTATCACTTTGCATTTTTTGCGGTGAGCAACCTCCAGTGAAAGCCTCCCTTTCTGTTTGCGCCACCCACTCTCTCCTTCCCTTTATATAACTCTCTTAGACAGTGACGCTCTCTTTTAATAAACTAAATTGTTGTCACTAAAATAATTTTTAAAAAAAGGGAAAGAAAGATGAGACTCTTATCTGTTCATCTGTATCTCCACTCAGCCAAAAACACAATAGTATTTACTATTTAGTAATGCAAAACTAGTGCAAATGTCAGGGCAGCTATGATGCACAAATACTTTAAAGCAACTATAAAAATATTAGTTATGGTAAGCGTAGTGGCCAGTGGCCAAAACACTATATAGCGGTTGCGGCAATACATAGCGGCATAGAAGTGTGAATTTTTTTAAGTGGTAAAAAAATTTAAAACTTGTATAGCAGCAAATCTTGTATTTTTTTAGTGATTTGGGACCATATAAGCATAGTGACAACTATAGGAAAGGCCATTGAGGAGAAGAAATAGGAAAAATAGTGTTATAAATTAAAATTGCTTGCCTTTACTAGGTTTTAAACCATAGCGCTGCTATTTTCAAAATAGCGCAGCAGCCTCAACCGCTATAGCCAATAATGCGGCCGCTATATAGTTGAACCATACTTCAAAATGGGCAACTTATTGTGTTGAATCGTATCCAATACTGAACTTTTTATATGTAAATTCAGCGTCCTTGCCATGTCCTTGCTGTATCTAGGCATCATAGAAGGGCAATTTAACTTTATGTGAAGATTGGAGTTAACTCAGAGCTTCTGGTAAATGTAGCAAAACATGCTATGGCTGGCATCTGCATGAATTAATATGAACTAGTACAGAAACAATCTCCTGCAAAACACTCCTAATCTTTAAATGAAACTAAAGCAGTGGAATCTGAACTAATGCAGATTTAAAAACCAAATAAAAAGGAATCTGATCAAATCCAATCTAACCTATTACGATATTTAATGACATCTGTGGAGTCCCTATTTATCAATAATATCAATGAGGAGGACTGTATCAAGGTAGTTTGATAGCCAACGTAAAACTTGTCGCAACTCCAACATAAATTCAAGAAACAGAATTCATGAAACATATTTGGGACATGGCTTTGATGATGATGATGATGACGATGATGATGATGACGACGACGACAATGAAATCCACAAAGAAGGAACAATCCAATCCATTCACATTCGGCAAACCTAACAAGCATGAAAATGACAACTTCATTGCTTGGGAATATTTCTATATAATACCACCAACTCCCTCTAACCCAAACTAGAGCAGTCACTGTCAGCTTAACTGGATCTGGCCTGGATTTGCCCCGCAATTCTGAAGTCGATAATCCCAAGTTTGACTCTAGGATGAACCTAATGGACCAGACTCAGATCCAAACTTAGGGTGGTGGAAAGTCGGATCAGGCCAAAATCGTGAGGTTCCTGAGGCACATTAGCTTTCAATTTTGTAGTATTAAACAGAGAAGATCATATGCAGGAGGATTATACCAACATACCATGTTGCCTAATGCATGCTGTCTTTTAATATCTTAGTATGATCGTATAGAAAGGATGATATCGAGCAGGTTATACCATGCAGCCAGCTTGATCTGGATTGTGGGGCCCACTTGGATGACAGCAAGCCATTGGATGTGAACCTCCCCCCTTTATTGATAATCGTCCACATCACCTTAAAGGTCGAGGCACCCTAAAACGAGAGGTTCCCCTCTTACCATTATTTTTTGGATCATTACTTCAAATAATGCAAAACTCACTCTTCAGCCTCCTAAATGCTACTCAGCTTAAAATCAATAAAAGGATCGCCAATTTACTTTGTCACTATCATTCTAAAAATACTCAGTATCTACATTATTTAACTTCTCTTATACATATACAAGCATACAGAAACAAACTTTTTTTTAAAATTGAACTGAATCATTGTGATCAGACAAAAATTACCAAGCACACGGACAATAATACACACAAGCAAGCAAAAGCATGGATATTATTTTTGAAAACTCCCATCTCTTCATTTGTTAATGATTTTCTTGCAAACAAACCAGCATGTCTTAGCGCAACAGACCAAGTAGGCAGAAGCAAAAAATGCAAAAGAAAAAAAAAATAAAGAAATAGGAGATGCAATGGGTCAACTAGGTTAGACCAAAAGGCCTAACAAACATGGACCCAACCTAAACCTGACTTGTTGATCGATCTTGTTCACAATGTCAAGTGGAATCTGTCTAACATGTCCATTGATCATGTTTGAAATGCGAAGCTGAACCTGGGGTGAATTTTCGATTTTGATCGAGTGTTGAACTATGAACTACAAACTTAAATGCAAATCCATCGAACTACGAATCAAGTAACTATGGTCCATACTTCCTAGCCAACCACCAACCACACTAACTCATTGTAATTGTTCTACCAACCTGAACCAGAGCCTAAGTTGAGTACACTCATTTGATTCATTTTGCAATTCGCTCAATTCGCAATTCAAAAAATTCAATGTACTAAATCAGATATATAATTCAATAAGGTTGGCGAATAAATATCTTTTGCAAAAATTCTTAGAAGTTGTAAAATTTATAAAAGACTGACAATTCATGAGAATTGTAAATATGATTAAATAAAATCTGAATTCAGCACAATCATCACTTATGTGTCTTATCTAGGTAGTAGCCTAAACAGATATCCAACTATCAACATTGATATTGATGGTCTCACTAACATTTTTGTATGAGGAAGTGAAACTATGCAGTTGGGCCCCACCTTAAGAAAATCTGAATGGCTCAAAATCAACACCCAACTCTTGGAAGAAACATTATGACGCGGAGTGGGGTACCAGACATGGGGCCGGCAGAGACAGAGAGATCAGAGATGGAATGTGAATGGGTTAGGTCAAGAAGATCCTGAAAATATTGGCCTCGCGCCAAGCTTCCCATCGCGGGTGAGAAGAAGAAACTCTAAGAAACCCCAAAATCACTCATAGAAATTTTTTTATTCATCAATAACTACGAAGCCAAAAGGCTCTACAGCACTTAAATAGAAAAAATAAAAAAACCTAGAACTATTCTGGACCAATCAAACACATTGATGGCCAGGATTAAAACATCCAATCAAATAACTAAAAACATAATAAAAGCCTAAATGAAATGGAAAATCTAACTGATAGGTGGGCTGGGCCCAAAAGGATGGTCAACCCATTGGAGACCATGGGTCTATCCTGCATCAACTCTCCCTTTGTTAGAGAGAACTCGACCTTGAGTTCTATAGAAGTCCTCCTGGATCAAAGATCAATAGCACAAACTTTTGATGTGCTGCCTAACCGCTCAATTGGGGGCATAGTATGGAGGCTTCCTGTAATCTGTTATTCCAACTCAAAGTAGATCAGAGCCACCGCTTCTTTTGATTTCTAAACCTAACCATCAGATTTATCAACTGTTGAAGTGAATCACAATTTTCTAATTTCAATAGTCTATCCCCAAAGATGAAATTAACATGGGGAATCTTAATGACCTATTCTTTTGTCTTCCATTATTTCTTGTACCTTTTGATCCATGTTGCTAATAAACTCAATGTCTTTGTCTTCCAATGCATCTAAAATATGATATTCTTCATGAGTTGTGCACATTACTTCCTCCAATTATGTCATAGAATTCTCTCTTTTTGGTTCTGACCTCATATCCTTGACCATGGATTCCGCAACATGAGCTCCAATAACTTGTGGAGACTGTTCCTTTTAAGACTTAGATTTTCGCATGTGGAACCATCTAATCATGTACTCAACATGGATTGCTTCCTGATATCTTTCAAAAATGTCTTTACAATCTCTCATATTTTCCAAAATGTCTGGTCATAAACCTTTGAGGAAGTGATCAAAGTCATGGTTCTCACTCTTCAATTTACATGCACATTGTAGTCTTGAGAATTCGTCAACATATTCAACCACAGTCAATTTTTCTTGCCTCAAATTAAGGAATTGGTCAAAGTAAACTTTATTCTCATAAAACCACGTACCATATTTAATGGCATACTCAAGCGTTTTTATTTGATCATTGAGGTTACTAATTTCGAATTTCATGTTAACTTGGATGCAAGAACTGAAATTGTATGCTTTTCAAAATTTAATCAATCTAACTTGATGTGAAGATCTTGAATCCAGGAGTTCGCAGGTGAAGATGGATCGACAATCAGAGATAGGCTCGCCACGATATCACTATTTGAAAATCAATGACTGCGATCAAATCTACTAATGTGGCACTAACGGGCTTCTAATGTCACTAATAATCGCAATGTTGCTTGCTTGCTGATATTGCACTCTTTTTCTTTTTTTGTTTTGCTATTGGGTCGGGTTGGGCCTACTATAGATCCAGCCTGATAAGCTGATCAGGTCTCACTAATCCGGGCCAAACTGAACTTAGGTCAAGCCGAACTTGGGCCAAACTTGAATTGAAGAGCCTGGAGGGTGGACTGGGTTAAAGAGGACTATTCAGGTTGGGTCCTCCTAACATGTATCCAACCCAAACTAGAACTTGTCCTGGATTTTTTTTTTTTTAACCCAAAATCACTCAGATAAAATTTCATTAATCAATCACTCTGTCTAGCCAAAGAGGCTTTACATCACTTACATAGGAAAATAATAAAAACCTAAAACTAATCTGGACCATTCAAACACACTGATGGCTTGGATAAAAACAACCAACTAAAATAACTGAAAAACTTAAGAATCCTGAACAGACTAAGATAGATAGGTTGAGCCCAAAGGCGAGTCAACCCATGGGGATAGGTCAGGCTTTTGATTGAAAAACTGACCTCGCGCCAAACTCCCCATCGCAGGTGAGAAAGAAGAGACAACTCTAGGATACCCAAAATCACTCAGATAAAATTTCATTAACCAATCACTCTGTCTAGCCAAAGAAACTTTACATCACTTATATAGGAAAATAATAAAACCTAAACCTAATCTGGACCATTCAAATGAACTGATGGCCTGGATAAAAACAACCAACTAAAATAACTGAAAAACATAATAAATCCTAAACAGACTAAGATATGTGGATTGAACTTAAACGTGGGTTGACCCATGGGGGATCATATGTTTGTCCTGCATCAACTCTCCCCTTGTTTGAGATAACTCAACCTTGAGTTCTATCGAAGTCCCCTGGGATTGAAAATCCAACAAAAAAATCCACGACGTGCTTCTTGGTCTTCATTCTCTTTACATGGCTGGTTGGCTTGACTCAATGCTTCTGCGATGATCTCGCATGCACTCATTCCCTCCGATATATCCAGTCTCAAGCCTCGGAGAAAACTAATTAAGTCATGTCTTTCATCCTCTACTAGCTTGCATCAATATTAGAGCCTTGCAACATATTCAGCAACTGTCAAATCTACTTGTCTCAAATTAAGAAATTGGTGAGAATAGACTTCATTTTGAACATACCAATCTCCATAATTATGTTTGTAGAGAATTATTTGAAATTTATTGAAAATTTCAAGGCTTTCCAATCTCATGTTGACTTGGATGCAAATATTGCAGATTGAATGCTCTTTTTTTAAAAAATCAAACTGACCAGATGTGCAGACAAGAATGGATCGTTGATCTGAGCTCAAATGGCAAAGATATCACCCTTGGAAAATCAATGGCTGAGATCGATCAACCAGGGAAATACTAGAATGCGTCTTGGCTGGACTATGCTTGGCTTGTGAGCTGGGCCATTTTTATTTTTTTACTGCTGCTGCCAGGAACTGGGCTCAACATGCGTCGCATGGACAACTGCATGAAAGCATGCCTCAGACTCAATGAAAGGAGAAAAACAAAGAAAAGGGGGCAGCTGCTTTGCTGGGTTTTTTTTTTTTTCCCCCACTTTGTTTGGGTTTGATTTGACTCCAACTCAAGCCCAGATAATGTGCTCGCAGTGTTCAAAGGGTCCAAACGAACAAAAGAAAAAAATAACCCCTGAAAACAGTTTCAGCTGGGCTTATAATGGGCCTGGTTAGGATCAGCCGGGCATATTTGAGTCTGGACTGGATTCCGCTGGGCCTGGAATGGGTTCTGCTGGTCCTGCGTGGATCTAGTTGGGATTCTAAAATTGGATTCGGCTAGATTTGTGGGAATGGTATGTGGTCATGGGAACATGGGATGTGGTAATTAGGGCTACATCAAAGAAGGAGAATGACAGGTGGCTATAAATGCTTATAGGTGGTGGGTTTGGGTGCTAGTGTAAAGGACATGTTGTGTAACAGAAATGCATCGTTATGATATGTAACAGGTGTAACACGAATGCATAATGTGTGACAAGTTCAAATCCCGACCCCATCCCTACCCAACAGCAGCCACCCCGACCCATCCAAACCCAAACTCGACCCACCCCAGGCCCCATCACAGAAAATCTAAAGCCTAATCAACCCACAGCGACTCACCCACCTCATCCCATCCTCTCTATCCACCACCCAAAACCCTTCAAACTCAAATCCACTCCCACTGCAGCACCTTCCGCCACCCTATACACCCCAGCCGACCCATCCCAACCCACTTGTAACAACCTAATGGAAAATTCATAACACAATAGTGAAAATCAAGAGCCACAAAAAATTGAGGAAGAACAAGAACAAGCAACCATTATAGAATTTGATAAGGTAGCAAGGACATTGAACGTCACGGAGATCTGATTGTAATTCCACCTCTAGCAACCCACATTGGGTCACTAGAAATCATATCAATTGCTCCAGTTATTTCGCATGAAGATCAAGTTGTTGAAAACCCACACATCAACTTCATCTTCAAGGATTAAACATAGATGATAGACAACCAACAATTGCAATATCTACAAGTAAGCTCATACATCCGGGCTAAATTTGTTCATCAAAAGCAACGACACGTCCAATGCCTTTTCCCATGAAGTCAACGACCACATCAAGCTTTCAAGCCATGTAATGCAAATGTGGATATGAAGAAAAGACAAAAGTTTGTGCGACTAATTTTCAACCGAAGAGGAAGTTTTCCCTCACCTTGCGGTCAACTTCTTTCCAGCATTTCTCAAGTTGGCAAACTCGTTGGAATTGAGTTTTTCCAAGCCGAGAAGAGTTGATGCAGTATGGACCCAACCCAAGAAGGCAGCTGGGCCCAAACATTAACCCATGGGTCAACTCGGGCCATTAGGTTCAGCCATACGCTCAATTGGCTGAGAGCTACTATGGCACCTTCTATAATTATCCTACTACTATTATTATTTCTTGCTTAATAGGATTATGAACTTTCTTATTTTAATTAGTAAGTCTTGCTTGCTAAGAACTAGATTTGCTTCTCTATAAATAAGAGAGACCTCAATGTAGTTGACTATGCGTTGATAATTAATAATATTCAGATTGGATTTTCCCTCCAGTTATAGTGTGTTTCCTTGCTATATTTGTGCCTTAGGGCAAGAATCCATCTTGGATTCAATCAATCCTTAGGGAGATTGGTCTATTATATCGATCGTGGATCATGGCTGCACCACAAGGGTACCTTTTGCTTCTCTTGATAAAGAGAACTTAATGATACATGTGCATGGGGGCTCAAAAACAATTGCAAGGATGGTCGGACCTGCCAGCTAAGGATTCCACGATAGTGACTCATCCAATGGAAGGGGATTGGATGACTGGCAGCAGATGGGAGATAAGACATGGGTGTTGTACGGATATAGTGAAAATGGGAATGGGAGGTTTGGCTTTGGGGTTGGGATGGAGGTGATGGTCGGCCAATAGATCTAGGGTTGGTTTTATGAATATAGGAGGGAATAGAAATCAAAACCAACAATAAACTCATGAAAGGAAAAGGGAAGGAGAAGAAAATACTTGATTCGCGATCTCACACCGCAAGGCCTCACGCCCGATGGTCTCACACCAGCTCCTTCGTAGGAGAAGTAGCAAAAGCTTTCAATATTCAGTAACCATTCATTATTCCTCAAAATAAGTCTCTACATGCTTTTATAAAGAAAACTTAACCATAAATAAATATCAACCATCTAATATGTTCTCCAGTCAAGAGCATAACATCCAACAAAATATATTAGGAAAAAAAAAAACAAATCACTTAAAGTGATCAATTCATAATGAAATAAAATCAAACTAATGAACTTGGACAACCCACATGGCTCATGTGAGATGTGACCGTACGATCACTTGTATGGGCCCCACTTGATCTTCAATCCTCTTCTTTGCAAATCCCTCCCATGTGGCACATCCCAATGCCAGGGAGAATGATGCAATATAGACCTCAATGGCTACATATGTAAGACCCAAGTAGATTTAGGATTTTTTTTAAGTAATTATGTCATTAGATTTTATTTCATTTTATGACTTGTATTTAGGATTTAGTTTCCACATTATTTAGTTTCCTAGTTTAATAGATTTCTTAGGCTCTCTAAGTTTTCCTCTATTATTTACATGGCATTGTAGACATGAGATTAGTTAGAGATATGAGTATTGAATAGAATTGTAGGTTTTATCCCAAGACATCCTCGTATTTTGCAATCTTTTTGACAATTCGAAGTATCCTCAAACACGTACTTCAGCACCCTACACAGCCCTAAACCTAGGGCCTGCATCACCTGCATTTGTAGGTAGGGTTTGATTTGGGTCTAATACCAAATGATGCGAAGCAGGGTACTAGACGTAAGGCGAGCAAAGACGGAGAGATCGAAGAAGGAAGGTAGAGGGGTTAGGTCAAGTAGATCCTGAAAATATTGGCCTCACACCAAACTCCCCATCGTGGACGAGAAGAAGAAACTCTAGGAAACCCCAAAATCACCTGTAGAAATTTTTTTATTTATCAATAACTAAGGAGCCAAAAGGCTTTACAACACTTACATAGAAAAATAATGAAACCTAGAAGTACTCCGGATCATCCAAATACATTGATAGCAATGATTACAACATCCAATTAAATAACTAAAAACATTATACAAGCCTAAATGAAATAGAAAATCTAACTTATAGTGGGCTGGGCCCAAAAGGCAGGTTGACCAATTGGGGACCACGAGTCTGTCCTACATCACATTATCAAAGTTTACTCCAATAGTAGTAGGCCCCACTGTAACATGGAGGATTTAAACACATTGTTCTATGATTTAGATTTCACTTCAATCATGATTATATCTACCATTAACTAGATCAAGTAAAAATGTGATTGAAAGAAGTTAAATTTACAATTTTAGACACAATTAATCTGCTGGTAAGACTGACTCTAATTGAGTTGGTGGTGTAATCCCATAGCATGTTAGAAGTGGGCCATGGATGAATTTATTGCAAAGTGGACTGACTCGTCAACGAGTAATGGCAGTATTGTCATTCTTTTAAGAAACAAGGGGTTTTTTCTTTATATTTAGTGCATGATACCTTTCTTCAACACCAAAACAAAAGGGAGAGAAAACGATGATACTGCAAGGCCACCAAATGCAGTATCGAACGGCAACGAATCAGGGACTTCAAAATTTTCAAACCTCATTGAATATAAACTATTCGGAATTCAACACCCATAACAGCAAATTAGGTAACATTGGTATGGACAGCCCTTTTACCAAGCATTCTGGGAATGTGAACCCCAACCAAATTTACAAAGACTAATCTGGATCAGGTTAGTGGTTGAGTTAGTTATTGCAACCTGAACCTAGAAATGACCATGGCCAAGTAGCAGGATGCTACAGGTTAAGCATCCAACAATAGCCTAAAAGAACCAAGTGCATGGTTTAACTCAAAACTAAAATGACAACCAAGGCTTCTGCTCATACCTTTCTATTCTCACACTATTACAATGTGAACTTCTCACCTATAAAGCAAAAGAAAACTTTGAACAATGCTATTGAGCTAAAAAGATTACAAAGCCTTGTCCAGCCAAGGAGATGTTGATTCATCTGACTACCTTTTTACAAAAAGCCAAAACGGGTGGATAGAACTCTTGATAAGATTTCAAGAGATGGTACTAGCTAATGATGGTTGATTAGCAGTTACAGCTCCTGCAGTTTCAAGAAAGAAAGGGTAATAGCAAATAATGGTTATATGGTCATTATAATGGATAGATTAATTGCCAAGTTGAAAACAATACAGTTCAAAGAGACCGCACGACATTAAAGTGTTTCCGTATCAGATTTTCTAAAAATAAATGATTTAATGTTAACCCTTTTAGAAGGCAATAACCCAAAAATAAAATAAAATAAATTAAGTTAAAACAGAATGCAGATATCATCTTACGTCTTTCCCTTGCTTGAGATGATAAAATCTGACTAAGCATCAATTGCCTTCGCTCCTCTGCTTCCCTAGATTCATTTGTTGAATGAATTAGTTTCCACTAGTCAAAGTTTCATGTAACTAAAAATTAGAGAGAGAGAGAGAGAGAGAGAGAGAGAGAGAGAGACGCAAACACCTTTAATCTCCAATAAAACCGTGAACCAAAATTACAGTAAAAGAAAAGGGTGCTATCAAAAGCAAATTTAACGGACCTTTTGGCATCCTCCTGTGCCCTCTGCTGCTCACTGGGTTGTTGATTCCCCTAAATCAACAGGTTAGATATTTTTGTTTCAGCATTACAGACAGGTATCAGATTGATATAAAAAAAAAGCCTCAAGATAGAATCACATACAACTCCACGTTGTGCCATTAACTCCTGCATTCTTCTTTGCCTGATGGCTTCTAATTCTGGGTCATCCTACGCATACCAAAAATTTTAAAAAAAAACAAAAAACAAAAAAAAAACCACTTTCAGAAATTTGAAACCAACCTACAAAAATAATTACATTCCATATTTCCATTCCATTCAGATTCCCCAAGCAATCACCAAGCGAACCATTTTCAATAGGACCTGAGACCTCTTGGAGAGCAGACCCACAAACCAACTTCCATGAGAATTAAGAAGTGAAATGACACGATAAAAGGCAAGAAAGAGGAAAATCCACACATTAAGTTCCTCCATGGTAGCTCATTATTTAGGGTTTCCAGTTCTTCAATAACACTCAAATTTAATAGATCGGAAGCTCAACAATTTTCAATCTTTTGTCTGACTAGTTTGGAAATCACCCCACGTCATTCCCAAGCCCCGATAAAAGAGGAGGGTTGTGGGAAGCCCGCGGTCAACAACTGAAGGTTGCCACACCATTGCTATTGGTTCTACACATAACCCACATATATTTCACCGGCTCTGTCAGCAGAACTCATCAAGCTGACCCAGGTTGATGGGAAAGGCTAGGATGATGTTTCATGCCATTTCCAATAATTCCTTCAATCTTATGATAATTGGAGAAAAATGCACCCCATTGTGAATTTACCAATGGATGGGCCACAGTCCAAGATTCAAGCTTCATGGCCAATCAGAACCCTTCAATTGGAAGAACCTTATGCAAGAGCAAAAACCAGATCAGAACAAGTTAACTGGATTTGGGTCTTGCCCAGTTCTTCTCGAGCAAAATCCGTGTTGGGAATTCTGTCATTAGGCTCGAGAAGAACTGGGCAAAACCCTAATCCAGAATCAACAAACATGCCCCAAAAATCCTTGAATCAGCTGCTTGCGACTGCGTTTAATTGGGTAATTGATTGCTTAGGGCTAAGAGAAGAAAGAGAAATCATTCATCATCAGAAAAGGGGGAAAATATCCAATCTTTGATTGGAGATCGAGCTGCACCGATCACAAAAGACAAGATTCTAAAACACCCAGCAGTTACTTTCTACTAGAAACCCTAGCTTTTGTGCGAATTGAAGAACAGGGATCTAGAGAGAGAAAGACCGATTTTACTCACCATTTGTCGATTCGGAGATTGCTTGTTCGGATTACGAACTCAAGAGTGGGGGTCGACGCAGCGTACTACTGATGATGCCCTACCTTGAAGAGCTTCCAAATTGCGCTATTTGTAAGGTTGGGGTAATTGGGCCACTTTGTGGAGTCCACTTGAATTTTATGATAAGCTGATTTTGAAATTAATAATTAAATTAGTATTAATTAATAGAGGATTTTACCCAAAAAAAATTAATGTATGGAGACCCTCAAATCATAAATAATGATATAATTATATGCTATCATTTAATGTGAGATAGACCCATATTCGTGCATTTGTAGCTCTAGGGGTAAAATTATCTTTTAACATGAAACGTTGTCTTTTCTTATAGGAAATGGAAGAAAAGAGTCTCATGACAAAGATTTGAGTCAAAAAAAAAAAAAAAAAAAAAAAAAAAAAAAAAAAAAAAAAAAAAAGGAGAAGAAAGAAGAGAAATGGTGCATCATGAGGACCCTACACACAAGTGTGGGATGGCCAAGGGGGGTCCACTTTCTTTGTAAGAATGAATTTAAATTATCTTTGAAGAATTCCAAAGAAATTAATAAGAAATTTCAATGAAGATAATGCAGGGAAGTTTCTTGCATAAGAATAGAAAGTCAATCTTATTTTTCTCATGATAGTATGAATTAAAATAGTCATAATTTTCAAACCATGCGTTGGATCAAGGAAATCTATGCGCCATTGGGAAAATCTTGTTGAGTAGATATCTGCGGAGCACAAGATTGTACCAATCAGAGCTGAAACGAAAATGTTGCGGCCTCGAAAAGTTAATTGTGAAATTTTATACGGGATTGTAGAAAATTGAAAGTTCCTCCATGTGCACATCAAAAGTGGGCTTGAGTTGAAGATTAGCAAGAGTTTTATTTTTGTTGTTTTTGTTTGTTTATTTATATAAAGAGTTTGAGTAGAATTAGGAACCAAAATCCTTCAAAAATTTCCAAAGTCTTTGCAAACTTAAAGAGAAAAATAAAGTTATACTCAAATTAGAAATTGTATTAGAAGAGAGATTTTAAGTGCCAAATACTATAGATACAAGGCCCTGGACATCTAGCCCTCTTCATGGAAGATTTCATCTGGAGTACTACTACATTCCATTTTTCTTCCTCTCTCCTTCTCTCCATTGAAGATCATCAAGGAGGCTTTGCTTAAGCCACAGTACTCACCTTGATCTCCAACTAGAAGAGGTTTTTTTGGCCTCCAAGTATGTAATTTTCTTTTGTTTAAATTCTTTATCTTATATAGAAGAAGTTGCATATTAGTAACATTGTTATTCTTTTCAATCTTCTTCTTCTTCTTCTTCTTCTTCTTCTTATAGTATCTTGGTACTAGTTTATGGTCATTTTAAAAATGGGTTAATTAATATGCAATTGGTAAGGTTAGTAGATGGATGCTATCTCACAACTAATAGCCTAGTTTAGTATCCTCCAATGCACTACAAGAAAAGTGAGAATTAGTGACACTTTTATAACGGTAGTTTTAATGTTCTGCTGCTAAATCTATAAAAATCAAATCATATCAATTCCAAATCACTAAAATCATTTTTACGAGAGAGAGAGAGAGAGAGAGAGAGAGAGAGCAAAATCTAGGGCATGGAAGAGATGAAGGAGGAGCTTCGAGCAAACGCTCTCATTTCCATGGCTGTCTTTGCAAAACTCAAGAAAGCCATCTCCAAACACCAAAGAAGAAGGAGAGCTCTCTTCCCATTCTAAAGCAGACGACGACGAAGACGAACAAGAGAAACCTTAGGTGATTCTCCATCTCTCCTCGTTCACAGAGCAATTCCCTCTTTGAATCCCTAATGTGGAGAAACACCTCTATTTCTCGATTTAGGGGACGATCTTAACTTCTTGATATTGAAGATCTTGGATGATGAGAAGCTCAGATCTCTCAATTACTAGCTAGATTTGTTTTGATAGCATCTTCCATGTTCATTCCTACAGTTTTCTTGCATTTCTTCCTCAATGGAATTGATTTGGATGAAACGGAATGTTTGATTTCTTGACATCCTAATCTTCAGATTTCCTTTTCCCTCAAAATTACTAATTTCTGTCGCTCTTTGTTTCTAACCATTTGTGTAGGAAATGCCAGTTGTGATTGTTCCTACTTGCTCTGCATTTGTTACAAGCACGGGTAGCCATCAGATCTTTGTTGTTTTTGATCTTCTGCTATCTACAACCATTGAAATCTAGTTTATCAAGCATTGGGCTTTGTCGTTGCTGTTGACATTATCCTTGATTGTTTTGTTGGTGTATCCAAAGGTTGCAGTGGTGGATATGGTGGATCTTGATGGTTCACCTATTAACAATGGCTCGAAACATCCACAAACCGATCCAAAAAGCAGCGAAAGGAGTGGTAGCAAGTCGATGAAGAGGAAGAGAGCAGTATTTGATGATATTTTGAGCAGAGAGAACAAAGAATTGCTTATTACAGGATACCTGCGACAAATTGAGGGATTATTAAGATATTTCAAGGAAGTTTTAGCTGAGAAGTTGCATTTGGACGAGGCTGGTTGTTGCTCCATGAATTCTACTATTGTTTGCTTGCTTGAAGGGAGTCCTTTTCCATATTCAAAGTTGGTGGTGGAGATTTATGACAAGTTGAAGGTAAAGGATGGTGTTACAGTTGCATCTGTGCAGAGCAGTGTGCTTTTTGTTGGGCAGAGGACAATGTATGGCATCAGTCATGCAGATGCAAATGTGTTGGAAGATGAGTCTGAATTGTTCCTTCCATGCTGGGAGGTGGGGTTTGATCCTATCCTATCTTGGTTTCTTTCTAGTAGAATTTCCTTTGTGAATAACATTTTGGTTCTTCTTCTGTTGATGGCTTCCCCCCTTTTTTAGAGTCGAGACATGAAGCTATTGCCCATTGCCCAGCATGAGAATTTGGAGATTCGTCGCATTTGTCGAAAGAAGATCCATGAAAGGATTGATGTTCTTTAGTGTAAGCATCTATCTTAATTGCATAGATAGATTGGTCATAATTTTTTTTTTCTTGTGTTAGGGTTTTACCATTTATAGATTGAAATGTTGAAACTTGAGTGATTTGGGCATGCAAGACATGCCTTGGCAATCATGGAAGGTCAGGGAATGCAAAGGAGAAATATCAGATATCCCTTAAATATCCCTTACTATCTTAGTGAAAGTTTTCAGATGGAGCCTAGGCAGTTGAGAAGATAGAATTGATAGTATCGTAGTGTAATTAGTATTTAAGACCCATTTTGTTGTATGCTTAACTTGCCAATTGTACTCATTTTGTGGTGCCCATTTTTACTTTTCTTCTGATAAGCATGTGGACAATGGAACACAATTCATTGTTGAGGGCCTGATTAAGTGTCAGGAACTATTTTTCCTATAAATATGTATTCAAGATCTATTTTCAGCAGTGAAAGAGAAAAAGAAAGAGATTGTCCAGTTATAGTTGGTCCATGATTCCTCTAACATGTTGGGGTTGTTAATATTCAATGTTGGTCCTGAATTTTAAAAGTTTAGGCCACCATTACAGTCATTCCACTGAATCTTGAAAGGCATGGGGTAATTACCCAAAGTGGAATAGTCTTCTAACTCAATGATTCCAATGCTTCATGTCTATTGGCAAGCTGACACTAATGTGTAATCAGAAACTACCGAACCCTAGCGTCATGATTTGCATGCGTGAGCCAATTGTCATGGTTTATTTTTTGGGTCATTCTCAAGATATAAATTCTAGTCTCAACTTGTACTTCCCCTACAGCCAGCTTGACCTTGATGATTGTCCAATTTATGGATCTGGTGTGTAGTTGGACTTGATTGGCTTTGTCTCATAGATGTGAATATGCCTAACCAATAATCCCTCTCTTTTGATCATTATGTTTGAGAAATATGAATCTGACGGCTTAGGAAAATTTTTCTAAAGGTGGTAAATGTACAAAGGTAATAGAGAAGAATCAAACTATGGTGAAAATGGCTTTGAAAGATGCTTCCATTTTGATTGTGAGGGCAGAGCATCTTGGTATGACTGTTGTTTTTATTGAATATGAATATTGGCGGCTTCTGTTGCACCATTTTCAGTTCTTTTGTGACTCAACATGACAACAGCTTTTAGTATTCTTTTGAATGTTTGGGGATGTTCTTGAAGACTCCTTGATTTCTTAAACAACAAGGTTTGGGGGCAGATGTTTACATCATTGAATCTTGTAAACTATTTTAAAGCACTAGTTTTTTGAGTTCTCTCTCTCTCTCTCTCTCTCACAAAGGACTGGACAGATTCAGACAATATGTTAGGTATTAGTTTTTGGGAGATTTGCTACAGTTCACCTGATTTCACTGCTTTGGAGATGTCAACATTGGGAATTTGTCTCTTGGAAGCCATTCTTGTCCTTTCTTTGTGTTTGTCTCCACTACTAATTCAAGCACAGATCACTCATCCATCAGAAGGTGAATTCTTGTGAATTTTGAGCCTTCTTGTGGTTTTAGGTTCTGCCTGTCCAATTGGAGCTTGTCCTAATGACTTGTTTCACAAAGTGTTAAATCTTTGCTTAGCATGATTTATGTTGATCCTATATGGGCCTATCATAAGGACATCTCAGTTGTGTTGATCTTACAAGTACCTTTGTTGCAGCAAATCCTCATGCAGCTAAGAGAAGTTGCCTATTAATTGAAAGAAAGCAGTGTACTTCTTTGATTTTTTTTTAATCATCGTTGTTCCTTATGATGTTCTAAAGGGTAATTGGGTTGGATCCTGTCTTAGATGGACATC
The DNA here is from genome assembly GCA_037013555.1 of Sextonia rubra. Classification (NCBI taxonomy): domain Eukaryota; kingdom Viridiplantae; phylum Streptophyta; class Magnoliopsida; order Laurales; family Lauraceae; genus Sextonia; species Sextonia rubra. The sequence continues at coordinate 17,617,205 of JASUAD010000016.1, read as the reverse complement.
CGCAATATTATACATGCATAGGTTGTTTTTAGTCCTTTTTTGTCCTTTTGTCTTATTTCACTATATTCCAGGACTCCTGTTTACCCTTGAAAATCACAGACATTGTCTTATGTGCCTCTTCCTAATATTTCTGAATTTCTCTTCTTATACTGCTGAATGTTGATGCTGTTTTGCTTCTTAATATTAACTATGTTGGATGAGTTGAGAATTATTCTGCCAATGTCACAGGAACAGCAATATAGACTTGGGACCAGTGAATCAGCATCCATCAAATTTCTAAATAGTTTAAATTAGGTACTTGTTGATTCAATTATCAACAGTTACCAAAGCTTATTTGGTTTGGTGGATGATTTGTTCAACCATGTGGTTGGCTGATCAATATATGCTAGCATAGCTATTTCGGGCTTTATATTGTGTATTATTTATACCCTCATGCTTCCCTGGGATTTCTGGAATGTGGAATCTAGAGATGTATGAAATCCTTGGAAATGAAAATAGTGAATTTGGATGATTGGACTGAAGTTTTTTTCCCTTTCCCTTTTCGTTGGGGGAGAGAGGGGGGAATTGATGCTGCTTGGAAATCTCCTTTCGTATCAAACTTTCCCTTCTTTTTCTTTTATTTTTCCTAAATTTCTCCTTGAGAATCAATACATAGGGCCCAAATAGCCATCATCCTTTATACTCATAATTTAAGGAAACTGTAAGCCACCTTATCAATGTGCAATTAACACAATAAGGCTCCTCTTTACTCAATAAGTATTTTGTCAAAATTCCTAATGTTCTGTTTATATGGAAAATCCAGGTAGATTTCTAAATTCTCTTGAAATATCTGATTGCAGGCAAGCAATCTCGGGACTAGAATGGGCCATTTGGCCTTGATTTCTTAATCCACTATCTCTATATAACATATTTTAAACATGGAGTAGTGATTTTTATCTTTACGTGAAAATTACATGAAATCATTGCTTCAACAGTTGTTTTCCTAATGTTACAACCACACTAATTTTAATTATCTTTTATATCTGAATAAAATAAATGCCATTTTCTACCTTATTTATTGAAGCGCACTGCTTAAGAAATACTGTATCACCCTGAACTTTGGATTCTTTCTCAAACACATTAGAATCTGTGAGGTTATGATTAGGATAAATGTGTTTTACTCTGCATTGGACTGGGTAGGGGTTCTCTCATTGCTTCTTTCAATGAGCAAGCGAGGGCTGTTTTTAACAAGATGATGAAAGATGGTCCTTCCCCAACTGTGGATACTGTTAATGGTCTCATGGAAGCTTTGATAGTTGAAGGAAGGTTAGATGAACTCAATGTTGTTATAGAGGAGTTGCAAGATATGGGTTTCAAAATAAGTAAGAGCACTATCCTCTTAATGCTTGATACTTTTGTGAAAGCTGGAAATATATTTGAGGCGAAGAAGATATATCATGGAATGAAAGCAGCTAGTTTCTTGCCTACAATGCATCTTTATAGGAGTATGATTGGTCTGCTATCCAGAGGAAAAAGAGTCAGGGATGTTGAACTGATGGTTGCTGAGATGGAGGGAGCCAGATTCAAGACTGATCTTACAATCTTCAACTCTTTGCTTGGAATGTATACGAAAATTGGAGATTTTAAAAGGACAGCTGAGGTATACCAAAGTATTCAAGAATATGGATTTAAAGGGGATGTTGATGTTAATCCATTGTAGCAGAGATATTTGATCTGGATTAAGTATGAACTGTGGCTCCTGTTCTAATGAATTTGTGGGCAAGGGTAAGATTGATTGTTTAATAAAAAACAGTTTGCTCATTATCTGGTTCTTGATTATTGCAGCACCTTAAAAGGCACCTTTGATTTTGACCCAGTCTTTTGTCTAGTGTTATCTGTATATATAGAAAGAATTTAGACCATTCCATTTATTTTATTGGGAAGTAAATTGTTCTTGGGTAGATGACTTTTTTATTCATTTGTGCATTTGGATGCAGTTTTTATTTTCCTGTTGCTATAGAACATGCCTTTTTTAACAATGTAGATTTGCCTGAGGGATGGATATTCTGAGCTTGGTGTAGAATTCAAGCCTTCATGGGTCAAGACTCCTCTGGAATGCCTTTGGTGTTGAATCCAAAGGGAAATTGCTGCAAAAGAATTGGTGCTGAGTGCTAATTCTCAGCCTTCATTTTATCAATCTAGGCTGACTCCAGACCCATTGACAGACCTACATATGCTTGTGCGATTACCTATAATTGGCTTGCATGTGAACTCAATCTGATTCTTGGTGCTTGACTTGTGCTTGTGACAATACCTATAATTGGCTTGCATGTGAACTCAATTTGATCCTTGGTGCTAACTTTCCTTGCTAATAGGTTTACAGTGACTTGACTGTTGACTATTTCAAGATGTTTCTTTTAAATGTGCTAGCTGCTGTTGTTGCACTCATTTTGTAAGTAAGCTTTGCTCTCCATTTCCAAGTATGCTTTTCTCTCTGTTTTTGCGTCATAAGCTTTTCTCTGTGTTTTTGTATCAATATTGTTATAAATGATTTTCTACCTTTTCTCCCAGTTTCTGCATCATATGCTTTTCTGTTTGTTTCTATATCAATATTATTATAAATGATTTTCTAGTAGCATGTCCTCTTGAACAGAAGTTTCAATTCAATTAGTTACTGCCAAATGAATTTCCATGTGAATGAATGGCATGTTCTCCTTTGGCTTCTTGACTTTTCTATGTAAGTGTTACATTCTATTTTGTAAGGAGAAGTTCGCGATTAGGATAAGATGTTCGTCAACATAATACACCCCCCCCCACTTACAATTACTTACTGTTCGTAACTTGCAAGATAGATTCGAGATTTTTTTATGATGTTGGACACCACTTTACTATCGACAAAGTTTTGAGTATCAGTTTGTTTGCTACAGGGCTTAGTCCAGACGGGGATGATGGCTTCTTGTAGTCCATTTTTGTCAAGAAAAATTAGCAATTCTGTGAAAATTTAGAAATAAATTGTCAATATTAAAATTTAATGGAAACCTCAAATAGGATGTCTTTCTCTTGGAGTTTCTTCCATCACCAAAATGAGTCTACACCCACTTCATCTCATCAAATTGGAAGGTTACATTCATTTTTCAAATTGAGGAATTCTAGTAGAAAACGGGTGTATTTGGAGTTCAGTTAACAGGCAACATTTCCAAGGACTTGTTTGCTTGATGCTGCTGCAATCCTTTAGTGTCCCTTGAGCTGCCAAGAGAACTTAATCTGCAACTGTTTCCTCAAGAAAACGTTGAAGCCAATTTCTTTGTCAATTCATTCCTGTAATATTCTTCATATTTGCTTCAAAGAAGGTGTTCTTGATCACTAGATGAACTGGTGCAGGTCCTAATGAACGAGAAGAGAAGAGAAGCTCAAAGTTATGAAAGAGTAAAACTGAAGAAGTCTGCAGTGGCTACTTTTATTAGTGTCTTGAAGGCATGATGAATATCAGGTACTTTTGGACATCCTTATGCTTTCTTGGAGCCTCAACAAAATTGTCCAAAACAGTTAAATTTCAATAGATAGGGAGGGAGATTACAAGAGCCATATACCGATCGAAAAAAGATTACAAGAACCATACCTGCCAAAAAGCAGAAAATGAAGGAAAGAAAGCATACTAGCATTATACCCTAAACAAAAACATGCAAACTCAAACAAACAGAAAGCTAGAAAGGAAGAGAAACAATGGACTCCACCAACGTCGCTCCTTGCTTAGCTAGCTATCTGCGTCTTCATTTGCCAACTGCAAGACAAACTAGAAAACCACGTGGAGAGAAGAAGAATGACAAATGATGTGACCAACCTTGTTACTTCGTTGTTTTTATTTTTCAAAGACAACATGTTCTGAGTGCCAGTTTGCATCTCAACTTAATGAGGAGAAATTGACTGCTCATTATTCTATGCGAATTTGACACGGGGAGCCTTTTAATGGGGTGGAGCAGACTAGAGCTTACCATATTCTGGGAAGATTTGAGTTTAGGACCGAAATGTATTTTGTCACCAATGGTGATCATTTTTTTTTCTAATCATGATTAATGCCATGCCTTAAGTTCTTTGGGCTAGTGGTTATTAAATTTGACAAAAAATCCCATTTATCCTCTCCAATATTTTTGGTGGTGTAAGGATTTAGTGAATTAATTGGTAGATAGCTGGAGTTCAATCGTATTGAAGGTTTCACAGTGGAGAACTTAAAAGGTAATAATGGCTACTCATTTGCATTTGGTTGATAATATGCTACTTTCTGGGATATGTTTCTCAATTTGGAACAATTGTTGATCTTCAATTTGCAAGGCTTTGAAGTTGCTTCTAGTCTCAAGATAGAAAAGGGTAGTTCTTTTTCTTTCACTGTTCTAATTATAGATTTGGAGCTGTACTTGTTTTGTGTGTTGAGTGTTCCTACTTTTCTATGTTTCAGGTTGGCATATAAATTGGGTGTAAATTCAGTGCAACTGGAAGCATGAAATTTCACATATGAAAGACAAGAATGATGATGCTTAATACTAATGTATCAATTATATTTTCTACTTGTGAATAGAGTTTGTCACAGAGTTTATTCTTACGGCTCAATCTTGTTATACAAGTTATTTTGTTATATTGCAATGTGAAAGTTTTTTTAAACTAAATAGTTAATATGAGGATTTATACAGTGATGTCTTTACTGCCAGAGCATGGAAGAAGCATAATTTGTGAAATTGGGTAGCATCTTTGTATACCAAGAAGATTGAAGCTAGATAGGAGAAAAGGATGTATGTGAAATAGGGGCACATTGGCTGAGGCATGCCCATTTCATGTTGCTGCAAATTTTATCCTGCAGATCTATATGTTTCTTCCTTTATATAGAAAATTCAGTTTTCAAAAGTAAATTTTTATACAAAGAGAGAAGGCCGATCAACAAGTTTATTGGTGTTAAAACAGCTTTTCGATCCACAATAGGAGCGGCTAAGTTTACCAATTGGTTTTCATATGATTATAATGGGCAAAGAATTCTCACTTGTGGCATATAGAATTATAAAGTAAAATTTATGAAAATCACTTGCTAGATTGGAGCATAAAAGAGGAGAGTCTGCAGCAACTTCAAGATCATTCTTGCCTATCTGCATCATTACCTTACGAACAAGATTTTAGGTATTTTTATGTTTTTATATATTGCGTAAGCATATATAATTTTGATTGATTAATGTTTTTTCTTAGTCATCAAATCCTCTAAATCATGAGATCTAGTAGCATAAATTATCATAAGTTTCTCAATGCTCTTTAACTAATATTCAAGGACATTTTCAATGATGCTTTAGCATTGCCACTTATCGAAAATGGCTTGAGGCCTTTTCATGCCAAACTTGCCCATGACAAACACAGGTCAAGTCGAGTTAACTGGTGGTTGACTTTATTATTATTATTTTTGAGAAATACTAGTTTTGAATTCATGATGTTTAGGAAAATATCACTTCTTGCTACTACTAACATTAAATAAATTTTATGAATAATAATTTAGTAACATATAAAGTACTAGAGACATACAAGACGACACGGGTTAAGAACACTGCAAATTTCACTCAAATTAGTTTTCAAATACAACCTGCACCCTACCAATAATACACAATCAATAAACCTTAAATAGCTATATATATATATCTATATAGATTTTTCTAATGGCACCCACTTTTACTGGGATTTGCATGTGTATTTATTTTTAAAAAAAATTGTCTTAGCGGCGGAGAGAACAAACCGCTGCTAAAACAATTAACAGCGGCAAATAAAAAATGTCACTAATGTTATAATTTCTGCCGCTGAAACTAATAGAAGGTATTATTCTATTATAATTTTTAGCAGTGGACTTTTTTATTTTAGCAGCAGACTTTTATTTCTGCTGTTATTGGTCTTTATCTTTAGCGACACAAGCATTAGTGACAAATATAGTGGCAGACGTTTGTCTCCTACTGTATCCTTTTCACAGCAATTTATGAACTTTTAGTGGCACTATATTTTTACCACTATAGGCTCATTTTCTTGTAGTGACGTGCACTTTGAGTCTTGAATTCATTGTGCGAATAGAAGGCAATGCAAGTTAGAGTTAAAAAGCAATTTTTGAGCCAAATAATGATTAGAACCCTATCTAGAAACCCCATACTCTTTTGCATATTAATTTAATGTTTGCACTTGGATTGACGACCCATGATGAAGAGCAAGACCCTAGGAATGTACTTCCAGTGATCTTGAGCTGAGTTGAGAGATAATTTTAAAAGAATACAATGACTACATTTAAATTTCTGCACACTACATATAGTTTTCTGCAATACTAAATTTAAATTCCTATTTCTTACATTTAAATTTTAGTTTTACTACATTTAAATTCCTTGCAATTACTACATTTAAATTCTAGCACTTTAATTTTTATTTTTCGATTCTTTCATGTTTTTCCATTAGATAGTATTATTGCTGAAATTTGCATCTCATGCATCAATAGTTTTCAATTTTAGTTGTATATTAGGGTTCTATATTTGAAATAATTCTAGAAATTAAATCCCATATTTGAGATAAAATTTCTTAACTTTTGAAGGTGGACTTTAATGTGGATTAACTTCTATATTAGATTAAGCAATGTGCATCATTCACATTGCATGTTAGTTGAGGACGTCCATGGTCATAAATGTATTGTTTTGCATTGTGTTTTTAGATTTTACGTCATTGCTATATTTCAGAATTCACAGAATCTATTCATGCATATTTAGGTTTGTATTTTGGCAATAAAAATATTATATTTTAGATTCGTGCATACTTGAGTAGTGTTTCATACAAACTAAGCGTACTAGTATAGTCTTTCATGCACGTTCATGTTCATTAAATTTTCTACATAATCTTGCATTCTTGCATCATATTAGGATTTAGAAAGTAGGTTACCGAATCTAGTTTCATCTTTAGGAAGTGTCCATTTCATGTAGACTAGGTTAGTATCAGTGTTAGTTTAGGAAACTTGCATTGTTTTTAATTTTCTGCACTAAATAAGTGTAGGGTGTTTTTCTTTTCTTTTTCTCTTTTTTTTCTTTTTTTTTTGAGGTTCTAATTGCTCCTTTTTTTTTTCTTTTTTTGAGGTTCTAACTTGTATTTTAGTTATGCAACAACTTTATTTTTTTAGGAAGTTTTAATTTTTAGGTTTTCTAGTTTTAAAAAGTTTTCTTTCATTTGAATTATAACTGTTAGTCCTTATGAATTTTCTAGTTTTAGATTTAATTAGTACATGTCACAAGTTGGGAAGGATTTAATTAAAAATAGGTCCTTGTAGATTGGACTTTGTACTCACTGAGATATTACTACATCACAACCTTACACTTAGGGTTGACAAACAAGAGGGCATTTGCATACTCAAGTCTTCTGGAAAAGAACCTAAAGACGTTGTCCAAGCATCTTCTCCTCTAACTTGTCCACCAAAGAGAATTATCATTTCATTGGGAAATGACAAAGACCTAGTCCTAAATATCTTCATGTGAGGGTGTCCCTACATTAGATGGTATAAATTAGATTATTATAAAAGACAATTTTCCATACTACAACATTCTACAAACTGTAAAACATATTTCCTTTCAGATATTCATCACATTTCTCGAGTTTCGTTGTCATTGTTTGAGTTGCTTTATAAATAGTTGATAAACATTGGTAACTATAGGTCACACCATTTCATCTCTCTCAAATTTCCCCAAGATCTTCATGGGCATTGCGATCCTCTTTTGTAACTACTACATTGATAGAGAGAGAGAGAGCACCATAAATCCCCAAAAATACCAATTCAAAAATGAGAAGGGTAGTGTGAGAATAAGAAATGTACTCCACTTTTATCTCTCTTAGAAGAGCCTACACATCAATTTACAAATAAAATAATGATTCCCCAATGTAATACATCCAGACAGGCCCAAGTGCATCTTTGACTGGTTTTTCTCGGCAATCAATTGACTAAACTCATTAACAAAACCCAAATGCACAAAGAGTATTAATCCAAGGCATCTATATACACAAGAATTTCATCTGTGCTTCTGAATTGGACACCCTAGATGAGGGAAGCTAGTAAAAAATTTTTGAAATTGTACTTGGAAAGAGACATAGGTGTTTGAAGATGAGGAGATTTCAAGAGATGTCTAGAAATGTTTGAGTCCTTTGTGTGGCAAAGAAGACCGAAGGAAGAGATGAAGGCCTTCTCTCATTAGTTGGAAGGGGTGGGAGCTTTTTCTTTTGCAAGGGAGAGAATAGAGTTGAGAAAAGGAACCCTTTAAGTATGGGTGAACTTATAACTAAGAAAATAAGTAAAGGGCAAACTTGTCAAAATAAAATGATAGATTGTCTTTCGGCTTCAAACCTTTAGGTCTATTTCAATTGTCTCACTTTATGGTCATTTTCAAAAGAGATTTGTTTCATCATTACATTGATTGAAATAGAGGCCCAAAAAATTGTTCCCAAAAGAGCTATTCGTGGTTTCAAAAAGTTTCAAGTAAAACAGAGCCAATGAATTGACTTCCAAATAGCCTTTTAATTTGTGGAGATTTTACTGAAAAATCCCATTAAAATGAGGCAAAGACCAAAAAGGCACTTAAATTTTAGTATAGACCATAAAGGCCCTCCCAACTCTTATTTATTTATTTGTTGTTTGGCTTAGCAGTGATATTGCTACTCGTGTGTAACATGAGCAGCGACGGTGCCCCTTGTATCATCTTCTTCTTTACTAGCGTTTGAGGCCGCTGACAGGCTTTGACGAGATTGATTCGTCCCTGGGGCTTTTGATTGTTCAAATTCTTTCCCAAAGATGAATCTCTTAGATTAAAATAGAAACCCTCAGCGAATTTGATAAGAAGGAAAACAAAGTGTAAAATCTTTACTAATTCCACCTATGGGTCATAGGAAAAGGACGAGAGGACAAGGGTGCATGGTTTGCCTGGTGAAAGAGAGAGAGAGAGAGAGAGAGAGAGAGAGATGATTTGCCTTTGGGTGTAGCTGAGATCGAGGTGGGGCCGAAGATGGAGCACTGGTTCAAATTTGTAGAAACTAGAAGGGGTTGGAAAATGATGAATGCTGGTCGATGTTTATAGGTAGGCGTTCGGCTGTGGTGACCAAGTTACAAGTAGGTTGATCAAATTTGTTTTGTTGCTCAATATGCAGGTTTGGAGATGATTTCAAAAAATAATGTGGTTCCTACTAAGTTGAATGGGTGAAGAGCAAACATGGAAAGTCGAGAAGAAGGATGTAGTGAGCAATGATATTGCTGCAAGTTACACGTGAGCAATGATATCACTACTCAGCAAAAAAAAAAAAAAAATCTTCGTAAAGGGCCTATGAACTAGTTGGGTGCATAAAAAACATCGAGCACTAAAAGTTTCTACCAGTTTAAGGGGATTTTCCAAGAAAATCCCCCAATTTCTATGCATTTTATGCAAATAAACAAATCTTAAATCAAATGAGTATTAAATTGAAGTATCTATAGACTCATTACAGCGAAGGATAAAGGTGAGTCATGGACAAGAAGTTGTATCTAGCTAGGTTGATACTAGTTTTAGCTTTCAAATATATCAACCATAGAATCATAATAGAAAAAAATTATGAGATATATAATATCGTTTACAAATGTTAAAACCACATGGCCTATTTACAAATCATAATACCCTAGGAAGCATATAAAAAAAATCTGTTTAATTTTTAAAGCCCACTTTGATTAAAAGGTACTATTAGGGAAATGGGATGGTCTCCACATGATATGATGTGATGATTGTCAAAATCCATTTAAGGGCTCTAAAATTTAGCACTTTCTAAATCCCAAGCCCATAATAAGGATTTGGATGTGTTATTTTCAGTGGCCAAATCCATCATTTTATTGGATGTGCTTCTCTTCCTAATCGGGGAGAGCGACTGCATTGTAGCATGCGGCAACACCTGGCAAAAAGACAAGGGTGGGGGCCACCATTAAAAAATCCAAGCCGTATATTGGTTCTAACACCCACTTTTGCATCTGCATGTGAAATATTGTTCAAAATAGTAATATGCACACCATTAGATTAACTACATTTTTAATACATAATTCAACCTTTATCTAGTTTCTTTTGTCCTGGGTGGGAGTACAAAGATGGGTAGATGTCCACAACCAAGTGGCCAATCTAACAGTAGGGCCAATGAAATGAACTTTGAAATTTCATATGCAAAGAGAAGGATAGGTATCAAAAGTAATGAACGGTTTGGATTTTCTAAAGTTGGGCCCCACCCATGTACATATGCGCGGTGCTGCAGCATATTACAATGCAGTGCCCCTGTACTGAAGCTCTGCCCTTCCTAATATAATCATTTTATAAATTCCTAGAAGGAAAGCTAATGAAAAGAATTTGGAAGTCTTTCTTCTGCCTTTATCCTTTCTTTGAAGTGAACCGAGATTGTTCAAATTCATTATAAATTTGAATGGGAATCCTCCAAGGCTCTAACTGAGAGAAATAGTAAGTTGGAGTGGAACTCCACTTGCCGCTCACTCATTGAAAACCAATGCAATTAAAAAAAAATCTCTTGGAAGATTGAGTGTCCCCAAACTCTAGAGTCCGGATCCTCCAAGTAAATCGCACTGCCCAAATGTAATGTGGGAGACCAAGGTTCCTGTGAGTGATTTCCTGTGAGTGATTTCTGCTAGCAATTGTAATATGGGCTCCTCTTATTACCATGATCCTTTAGAATCTCTCCCTCTACAAATGGTTTTTTTTTTTTCAATGACTTGCTGTTATTCTTTTCTTTTTTTTAAGATTTGTAGTTATGCTTAGAATTCTAGGAATTCAATATTGAGCTAACAATGGGCTGTGAAAGCTATTCTTATATTTGTGAAGCTGATAAATGTCCAAATACTAGTGTAGGCTAGAACAGTCCATTTTAGAAGGTGATGCAAGTGTGAGAAGTGGATGGACTTCTAATGTATCACTGAAGCCCATTATTATTTATTTTCTGACAATGAATAAAAGTTAGCATTTGTGCCATGTTAATTGAACATTTTCCTTTAATTTTATTAGGGTATGTACATTTTATATCTGTACTTGCTCCTTGTATACTCTCTAATTTCCTTCTGCAAAGTTTCTTTGAGGTTTTTACCATGTTATAACCTTGGCTTCAATTATTTAAGGTTATCTGTTATTTGTTCACTTGGATTTCTTTTGATTGTGATTCCCTCATTTGCATCTAATTGTCATGTCTCCATATTGGCAAAGATCAGTTATTAGAATATAAGCATTCAGGTATCAATTTAATTTGACTTTTTTACTTCTCTCATTCAATTCGACTTTCCAAATATTGCAATTTCCAATTGGTGAGCACATCCACAATTTTTAAGCCCATCAAATGGTGAATCTAATCTCCAATCAGTGCCAAAAATAGTAAATGGCCTGGATTGGATAATCATCAATCAATCATTGCCAAATAATTTTTTTTATGATTTTTAATTAGATAGCCTAATGACATTTGCTACAAAGAATTCATCAAATAATAATAATAGTGTGTTTAAAAATGATGTAAGGACATTTTAGATAAGAAGAGGAACTAGATCGAGTAAATTAAATTAAAATAATTTTTTATATAGTATCATTGTAGAATTTTAATTATGTGCAAATTAAGATGTACGCATTGTCGCTATTAATATCATTACTTATGTTGACCAATAATAAAATATTTGAGATAAAATTGATTTTATATCGCCGGATTTGCTAGTCTTCTGTCATTGTTGCTAGACGCTCACCATTAGTGGACCATTTAGGGTGTGCCAGGTTGACAATAAAACGACATGCCCCATTGGAAGGAAACTATGGCCAGAAACATCCAGGTCATAGACCACAAGACCCACCACATGGCCCCACCGACCACCATATCGCGTTTTAGTTCAACTTCTTTTCTATCTTTTCGGTAAAGTTTTAACTCAAATTAGAAAGCTTATAGAAATGGAATAACAGCACGATGACGAATATTTAGCAACTGCATGTAGCAACCTCTCTCCCTTTTTTAGGGTTTCTTGCAATCCAGTCTCACCTCACAATCAAAACACTACTGCATTAACAACTATAGATAAGATATATATATATATATATATGGTTTTGTGGGTTTGGGTTATCTAAACTCATACTTTGAGTGCTGAGAGGCCAACAAAAATCACTTCTTCTTCTTCTTATAAATTCAAAGAGAAGGAGAGAGAATAAAGGGTTGTGAAACTTCTTATAACAAAGAAGTAGAAGAACAACATTCTTTTTGGAGTCTAGAGAGAGAGAGAATGAGGGACGGGAATGGAGTTGTTTCGATCCCAGCATCGTCGAAGAAGATGGTGCAGAGCTTGAAAGAGATTGTGAACTGCCCAGAGGATGAGATCTATGCAATGCTCAAAGAATGCGACATGGATCCGGACGACACAGTAAACAGATTGCTATCTCAAGGTGTTTTTTTTTTAATTTTTTTTATTTTATCTTTGGTTTTGGTTGGTTTAATGAAGTGGGGTGTTGTGTTTTTGAGTTATTGAGATTGAGAAGATGCATTACTGCATTGGGTACCTTCCTTTTCTTTCTAACAGGTTTTCTGGTGCATAAAGTTTGAATTTTTTTGAATTTCTGTTTATGTTTTTTATGAATCTTTTCTCTATTGTCAATTTTTTTGTTTCTGTAGAGAATGACATGTGCATAAAGTTTGGGTTTTTATTCTTGTTCTGTTGCTATTGACATGATTCTTTTTTCCATTCTCAAAGATGTTGAGAGAGAGAGAGAGAGAGAGAGAGAGAGAGAGAGAGAGAGAGAGAGAGAGATTCATATGTTGCACTTTGGTTCTCAAAGTAGTCGGTCCTGTTTGGATGTAGGCTAGTTTTGCCAGTGTAGATCCATTGTCAGATGGGTTTCATTCTACTTTCTCTCTCTTACTGTGTTTGTGGTGGTAAGCATCAAAGAAAGCGGAACTTGATTGTATACTTGTTACAATTTTGCCACCCAAAAGTTATTTTGTGTTTTTTTAAGCATGTGTTATAGATTATATTGTTCAATTGTCAAGAACTCGGAGCGAGTTTTGTGAGTTGATTCTGAGCTTCTTATTTTTATTGCGTGGTTTTTCTTGAAACTAATCTTGTTTTGTTACAAGAAAATCATGTGGCACATAGCTTTTGGATTGATTGACTATGCTGGCGAATATTCTCTTAAATGTCATGCCGTTGTTTTTTCATATTCTGTCAGTTAAAAAAAAAATCTTTTGACATTAAGTACTTATTTTCCAATTTCCATGTTCTATGTTTAAGATTCATGAAATGTTATATGTTATAAAATACAAATCATCACCACCAATTTGGCCTTATCCCACCTATCCAGGGCCAACTTCGAAAGGTTCTACTAATAAACAAAAAAAAAAAAAAAGAAGTAGTTTGCCCCATCTGCCGGTCTATCTCTCTCTCTCTTTTTCTTTCATTCTCTTCTTTTCTCCCCATATGTGTCAGTGTGCGACATGTGTGTATCAGTGTTGAAGACGAGCACATGATATAAATGCAATATTACTGGTAAACAGAAATCATATTTGGCATGAGTTTTCTTTGGTAATTTATAATGATGCAATCGGTGATTGAAAGCAAACATATTTGCAACAATGGTTTACTGGTTTAAGTTATTGCCTATAGGGCCTTTTCCCCATTAAACTGAAACATCTCCACTTGCTTTCTAATTTCACATCAAATATGTTATTTCTGTCTTGACGAGTGATTTCTTGTGGTGTTATTTGTTATACCAGTGTAGTGGGTGATGGCGCTATTTTAAATTAGATCATAATATATTCAGGCTGAATTTTATGGGAGAGATGCATCAAGCATTAAAATTGTTACTATCTCCTTGTATCTAGATTGTCATATCTCAGATCTGATTTAGTGATTGCCTATCGTGTAGATCCTTTTCATGAGGTGAAGAGCAAACGAGAAAAGAAAAAGGTGGTAAGTGCATTTTCTAAATTCATAGTTCCCCATGATATGTCCATGTTAAGCTTCAGTCCTTTTAAATAATTTATTAGTATTAGTAGTGAGCTTGTGATTTCATTTTATTCAACCTATGATGCAGCCAGTACCACAGATGGCAATGCAATTGTGGCTTAGTTTATTTATTCATATTACATCTTAGTCTTCTTGCAATATAGATAGGGGCAATTAGCTCTCGTTATTATTTTACATTAGCTACTGCAGAATTGGAAATTTTCAAACTTCAGACAGAGCCATTCCTTGATTTCAGCATGCACAGCCCTGATGGTAATTTTCTATGCTCTTGATTCTGTGTTATTGTTCATTCCAATCCTTTAATTTATTCAGATAAAGAACGCAGAATCCAGATCTCGAGTTGTTAGTGGTACTTGTAATAGGAGTAGGACTACGAGTGGTGCTGACCGTGATGTTCGACGTGGCGGCTCCACAAAATCTAGTTCCATTGGTATGTGAGTGTAATCATGAAATATTTTCATATAGGCTCATTTTCAGGAAGATGTGTTCTTGTTAACATTCTGTTAAGCAACATTTGCATATTCTGGCAGACTCCGGAGTTACACGTGACAAAACTACATACAAGAAATATAATGGGGCAAATGCAGTTCCAAATTCATCTTCTGCATGTGGTATACGAGCAACTGATACTAATTGCAAGTCTATAACTTTCAGGTTAGTCAAGTTTCTGTTACATGGGCCCAAAGCCTATCTGAAAAAAGCCCATCTGAACCCATCTGAAAAGAGCCCATTTGAAAAGAGGAGCCTTCTTTACTTGGAATACTATTACTGTAATTAGCTGTAATTAGTCTTCCTTCTTAACTTAGAATCCTAATTAATGTAAATTAGTGAGTTTTCCTTTCTTGGAGCATAGATTAAAGGCATGTAAAGATATATATATTGATGTATAATCTCAATAGAAGGACACACAAATTAATACATTCTCAAGAGAATTCAAAATCTTTTCTCTATGATCGTGAGTTTGTCAGTTTCAACATTAAATGAGGTGGAATTTTTGTGCATTTGAAGATTAGCAAGACTATCTTGTAATAAATGAGGTCCATCTAGATTTGCCTGATGAAGCATGGGACAAATTTCAATCCAGTCAGACCTTTTGGTTGTTCTCATTTTTGTTAGTCAAGTAGTGGCACCTATCAGCATCTTCATAGTATCATAACCCAAATTATCCTTCATCCCTTTTAATTGGTATATTGCTATGTGTCATGTAGCTTGAAGGTACAGGAGAACTATGTAGGTAACACAAGAAATGCAATGCTTCAAAGAAACTTGTAGATTTATGTGGAAAATCTGAGTTACCATAAACACTCACTTTTGAGTGGACCACATGTGTTTGAACCTGATTAACGATTTACCCTCATCCAAGGACTTGTACTTCCTTCTAGACCATTAGATTGAACATGAATAACTTCTTTCATTCAGTTTGCATCTTCAATAGGTAATCCAATAGTAACTGCAGCACAATTGAACTCGATAATATAGTTGGTTGTCCAGAACCCATCTGCCCCACACTTTATGCCTAATCCAAGCCCTTCATTAATCTTTATAGCCTGTTAAGATCAATTTTGTGCTGAAATTACCTTGATTTAACCATGGATTCCCCCGACAGGCCAATCTCTCATGGATCCCTCCAACAGGCCAATCCCTCTCTCCATGGTTCTCAGATATTAGGGGGGCCATTCAAGCTTTAGAAACCCCACACGTATGGTGACTTGCATTGCAAAGAGAAAAGTGAAAACAACACAAGAGGGGAAGGGGCTCACATGCAGCATCCCCTCAGTATTATTGGATATGCATCCTTAGAAAAAGTTGGCAGGGGTCCTATTACCCATCTCTCTCCTCTCACTTCTTTCTCTATTCTCTCCCTTCTTCTTCACCACTATTTCCATGGTGCTAGTGCTCATGGAAGTTGGAACCAGAACAGGCTTCTCTTCTGCTCGTGCTTGTCTTTGACACATGGAGCCCATCTAGCAGTCTCCTAAGTTTACTGTCCCTGAGCTCATGTCATTTCCATTCTCGACCCCTTCCTCTCTTTCACCCTCAACATCCAACCCTCCATTATATGGGGGCTCCTCACTTTCAAGAGTAGCCCTCAGATACTAAAACTCTTGGCACTTTAGTTCCCTAGTTCTTCCTCTTAGTAAAAAAAATCTAAAAGCAAAATAATAATAATAATAATAATAATAAAATAATTAGGAAAATGAGGAAGTGTTTGGAAAATTCAAATGAGAGAGAGAGAGAGAGAGAGAGAGAGAGAGAGAGAGAGAGAGAGAGAGAGCGTCTTCCATCCGTCAATCTCATCCCTTTGACTTAGATCTCAGCCCTTAGAAACTGCAACTGTACTGTCATTATTCTGATTGACCCAATATACTCAGTCACGCCATTGATCTGCCCGATCAGTGATGCAATAAATCTAATAATGCTGTTATGCTTTCCAATTGATACCTTATAATCCTGATTGTGCTGTGATGACCCACAGTCAACTCTGGTCACACTTGTTATGCTGCCAAAGTTTTGATTTGAGCTCACATATTTCTTCCCGCCTATTCTATTCTATTCTATTACTTTTCTTACAATTGCATTTCTTTTTTTTTTTTTAATTTTTAAAAGACATTTTACTATTACTGCAACTTACAGAATGTGGCCTGAACTTTGTACTGCTTTTTACAAGCAATTCGGGATGCCTAATACTGTCCCCAGTAGTAACCAAACCCCTTATTCAGAATCTCTGGTTAGCGGTAAACCAATAAAGGAACAAAACTGTGCCTATGCATTTGCTGAAGCCAGCAAATTTTCCCCTATGGTCTAATGTTCAGCACAGTAGCAAACCTTTGATCTTGGTGCAAAATTTTGGGAAGTGTTTGCAAGAAACTACATGACTTTTCTATTTTCTCGTCTTTCTCCATAATCAAGGGTTTCGAAAGAAACTGAAGTTCCTTCACAGTTTTCATTTCCTTCTTTGGTATCATAGGCTTTGGTTTGCTGCATTTCATCGCTGTGCCAAACTCATGCTAGATGTATCACCCTGAGCTTTGCACAAGCTTTATGACATGGTCCTTGACCTAGTTTAGAAAATATAAGGATGAGACTGTCAATAGATATTGAATGGATGCGGATATTCTTTAGGCAGTAGATGCTGGTGCTTATTCTTGAACTTGATGGTCAATTTATTGATATTGCTCACTCATATCTATCTTGAGTATGAACTTTATGGTTGTTGTCCATTGCGATGTTATATTGGATAATTATTTTTTGAAGTTACCCCATCTGTTAGTCCTCATTGACCACTAACATTCCTTCATTAACATTCCTATTTTATATCTGTTACAGTGACCCTATTTCCATGGAGACAAAAGTACAGGAAATAGGCTCGTCTGATGGAATTTCTTTGTCATCAAAACCATCATCTGGATTTCAGCCTGCTTGGGTGGGTGCACCTGGTCATGTTTCTATGGCTGACATTGTGAAGAGGGGCAGACCACGTGCCAAGACTTCCATCATCCCAACAACTGCAACCTCCCACTCATCACATCAGACGGCCAAACATCACTTGCAACCCACACCCTTGCGATCAGGTTCGCACCATGTTTTTCATTCATCTCAAGATCCTGCTTTTAAGGTTTCAGATATTATTCATGAGACAAGCTTGGCTGTAACCGAGCCTGGTGATTGGCCCAAGGTAGAGAAGTCACCAGCTGCAAGTAAGACATCTGTTGCCGAACCATCTCGAGCTTCTGTCATTTATGTGGATCCTTTGTCATCTAGCTTGTATATTGATAGATTTAATTTGCATCCCACTGAGTCAGATGAGGTCCATGTAACAGGAGCAACTGTTGTTGAAAATCAAATATTAGAATCCAATGGATCTGCTGCTACGTCTGATAGACAAATACAAGTAAATAATTCTGGGGGTTCTTCCAGTTTTGATGACACCTCAGTTAAAAGCAGTTATCCTTACCAATATCAAAGTCCTGCATTTGGTCATCAAAAAGGTAATGTCTTTCCTTTCTTGACCTGTTTGATAAATTTTGTAATGTCTTTCCTTTCTTGACCTGTTTGATAAATTTGCGATGAATTTGAACTGAAACACCCATAATAATGTCTCTGGCAAGCACCTGGAGCTACAAGTGTCCATTCTACATCTTTCTAAATGGTTAAAGATAAAATGTTGCTTGACTCTATCTAATCTGAAATTTCTATGCCTATTCAGTTCATTGAAGGTGAAGAAAACATTATAGTTTGTCATGTGTGTTTCTCAATTTATATATGCATATGTAGTTCCATCCATGTATTCCAACATGGAGGCAATTTTGGTACTATAGGTGTATATATATATTTTTATCGAGAGTGTTACATGTTGGAGGGGAAAATTGTTTTTGGTTTTGTTTTTGTTTTTGTGCAGCCCTACGGCTTTTGTTTGGTGCGACACATTTTCCTTAAATAGAAGGAATGAATTTATTATCCTCGTAGAGAGGATTTCAATTTCTTATTGATGGCCTATTGATGGGGTAGGAATTGCAGGAGTCCTCTCTATTGTAGAAAAAGTAATCTGTGGAGTTAGGAATCCTCTCACGCCCACAAACAAGCCCTAAGTCTTAGTTTTTTGTTCAATTATTGACTGGAATTGAGTAATTGTTAGATCAAGTTAATCAGGGAACTTGACGACTCTACTACGTGAGTTAGTATATATATATATTTGATATATAAACATTGATAAGAACTAAAATAGTAAAATGTGAAAAAATATGTAAAATCCAAAAATTTGCGCTTTTGACAGAAAAATCTATATTATTATTATTATTATCTGAATGTAATACAATTTTCAAATTTCAATTTCCATTCAAATATATTCTACTTCCTTTTTTTTTTTTTTTTGAGATTTAGATACATAGTATGTATGCCTTTGCTTTTTAATATGCAAGATTTAGGTACACAGTATGTATGCCTTTGCTTTTAATATTCAAGGACAAATTGCCTTGGGACAAGCTCTTTGACATAGCTAGACCACAAGAAGTCGTAAGTCACAAATCAAACAGGTGCATCAATTAGGTTTTGACCATAACCCATCTAGCTTGAGCTCAATGCAACATAGTCATCCTCTATATATTTGGGTCCAACTCAAATGGGTTCCTAGTTGCCCCACTGGGTTGGAAAACTATAAAGAAATTTACAAAAAAAGATCTCCTTGTACTTATGCGTTTTTAAACCCATTTATATATTTCATCTGCTTAAGTACTTTCGAGTGCAAAATTTTTACTACATTTGCCTCTGGCACTTTGGAGATGATGGATATTTCATCGTCATCCTCATTATCATCATTAAAGTCTTGTCTCAACTATATTAGGGTAGGCTACATGAATCCTATTTCTCCATTCCGATCTATCCTGTATCCTTAGATATACTGCACTTTCTTCGGTTATCTTGTTATTATTTTCATTTACATCCTCTTTGGCCTACCCTTTCTCCTTTGTGGGACATCAACTTACATAGAAGCACTCTTCCCCACTGGCACCATTGCTAGCCTATGTTGGACATGTCTAGACAAATGCAAATTGTTTCTCTTATTTTGTCCTTCCTTATTTTATCTCTTATTTTATCCATTTCTACCCCTAAATCCTCTTGTCTGATTCTATCCTTCCTAATTTTACAATACATCTACCTCAATATTCTCATCTTTGTTGCACTCATTTTGTGCACGTGTTGCCTTTAATTGGACAACATTCTGTGCAATAGGTCATAGCTAGTCAATTGCTATCTTGTAAAAATTTTCCTTCAATTTTGTTGTCATGTGATGATCCTAAAACACTCCAAAAGAAAGTCTTCACTTCAACCATCCTGCTTTTATCCCATGTTTGGTGTCTTTCTCAATCTCTCTATCCTTACCAATTATCTAGTAAAGGAATGAGAATGAATCTTTTTATAGTATTTCTTGAGCTTCAATTCTCACAATAGTTTCAATTCTTTGTATATGCCTACTGAAGTTGCAATCCATATAAATATATTTTATCTTTGTACAACTTATTTTAAAGCCCATGGGATTCTAAAGCTTCCAACCATTTTTTAAGGTATGTACTCACACCATCTCTCGATTCCATCCACCAGCACTATATCATCAGCAGACAATATACACCAAGTACTTCCTCTTGAATATGGTGGATTATTTCATAAATAAGAATATTAGAGCTCATGCAAATTTCATAACTAAGAATATGAGTTCATGCAACAATATAACACATTATTTTTATAGTAGTTCAAAGTCAATTGCCACAGCATAGTTGTCACGGGGGAGACACAAATTCGAAGCCCTAGTTGGTTATAATTAAAAACACTTTACCAATTAGAAGCCCTAGTTGGTTACAGCTAAAAACATTGTGTTGCATGGTGGATGGTTAATGGATCGCATTTTTTTTTAGTTGGATCGCATTACAGTTGTGTGCTACAGTGAATAAGTGATCCACTGTAAGCTGGGTATGCAGCTGCTGCATTAACATTCAGTCACAAGTACCTTGAGCTTAAAAGACAGTCAAGAAACCTGCAGGTATTTCATGAAAAGAATTTGCATATTTTTGTACCTGTACACATCTACTACATACAAAGATTGCCCACATACAGCTCCACCATCTGATCCCGATTTAGTAAAACCATGAAAAGAACTAAGCTGCATTTGGCTCCTCACAGTTTTGGTGGCAGTGTTGCTGATCTCTAAGTTCCTTGCTTTGAAAATGTAAAAGGGTCATGTGCAGTGGCCGACCCAGGACTTTCATTTGAGGTGGGCTTAAAAAAATAATTTTTTATTTAAAATGTTACCTTGAAAAATAAGTTTAGTGATGGCCATAATGATACATGGCTGAGTTTTAAGAGCTATCAAAAAAATTATACTAGTTTTTTAAAACACCATATAAGATAAAAAGCCAATACTATATCAAGTTCTCTATTCATGTTCTTCCATCCTTCTAAAACAGCAATGAATGAATGCAAGACAATCAACATTGGCACGTTTATCTTAGCCATTATATATGACTAAATAAAAATAAAGAAAGTGGCCTATAGAAAGGTATTAATAAGTAGGGTTGAACTATAGTCCCAGGTACTAAAGTACTTAAATAAATAAAATTACATTTGTGTCCAATATTCAAACCCATTTAAGTTGTATTATATTAATGAAAATAAAATGTGTATGGATCTAAATAGGCTTCAATTTTTTAAAATCAAAACCTAGAAATGATGGTAGTTTGACGCACAAGCTGAATCACATTCCTCCATAGTAGGCCTAGAAATTGAAAAGTAAAGTTATGTTGCAAACAAAATATTTACTCATTCTCACTAGCATTAAGGTCTGATTAGTGGGGGCCATATTTTTCAAATGTGCCAAAAAGTAATCTAATCTATATGAGCATGGCATTGTAACCATACAAAGTGATTTGTGGATCTCTTCCGATTTGGGGATGTGTGTGTGAGAGAGAGAGAGAGATCTGCTTGTTCTCTGCTAGTTGAGAAGACTCTTTTTTTCCTTTGTTGAACGCTATGAATGTTTTCTGTGCTCCCAAGTACTAAAATTAACTGCTTTCTGTTCACTTTTACTGATTCCAGGCTACGCTGATCCTGTTTCAGTTGAGGATATCAATGGAGCAGTATCATCTGCCGGTGCAGGCTTGCAGCAACTAAGTTTACGGCAAGATACTAGCACACCACCTGCAGAAGAAAACCCAGCAGTAATTATTCCTAGTTATCTGCAGGTCCCAACTCCAAACTGCTTAGACTTGTGCTTTGGTAGCTTTGGTTCTGGTAATAGTGCTGGTTTTTCTGCATCATATGTGTCGAAGACCCTGAAAAGCATCTCAGATGAAGCCTCTGCTTCACCAAATGATTCTTCTGTTGAACTTTTGGATTCCAGGTGTTGTCTCCACTAAATCCTTTAGTTATCACTGTCTGTGTAATTTAATGTTGTTTGTATTAAATGTTCTTCATTCCTGGCAGAAATCATGAAACCTCAAAAGAAAATGTTGGACCCCCTTCATCTTCACAACATGAGGTTCTAAAACAAGATGCTGCTGTGGAAGCAACACATGGGCATCAGTACCCCCTTCCCTCTTCCCAACCCAGTTATGTCATTGACAATGCCACACAAGCAAATGCTGCAGGATACTCCTCTCAAACAAGCTTCCAGATGCAGAGCCTTTCTTCTTTTTCAAGTGTATTGGTAATGAAGCATGTCTTGATGTGTGCTGTAAATAGACTTTTAATGTTCAATTTATAGGAATCACTCATTTCAACAATGACATTTTAATGTTCACTTCATATTGTTGACGTTGTAGTCACTTATTTGACATATTCTTGCATTAATTGGAATATGCTTTGAATTGATATATCATTTTGGTGTACAGCCGTCATCTGCAAGTTCTTTACCTAGTAATTTATTGGCATAAGCTATTCAACCTATGGTAGAATCTGATTTTCTGTATTCACAATTCACTGCTTTGCAGCCAATACCAACAAACTATAGCAGTGGGATGACTTCCATCGGTGGGCCAACCATTTCTGCGCCTGAGGTTTGCTTACTTCAGTCTTACTAGCGTCAAATTTGGCTGTCTTCACTCATCTGATTTCATTTGGCCCTGGCAATTGGTGATTCAGCTGCTGAGCTTGACATTGTCATAAGATCTGCTGCCATCTGCTGTTTACCTGATTTGAAAGAATTAAAAAATGATTTTGAAGTGAATTGGTACTGGGCAAAACTGAAGAATATAGAAGTGACAGGAACTGCAGAAACCAAGTGAGAACATTCTAATTCTAACTGGAGTGACTTGGATTTGGAAGGTTTTGTTTCTTTGGCCAACTCCAGTTTGCTGAATTATACTTCACTCTGGCACTTGGTGAATCCAGTCCCTGGATTGATGTTTTCTGCTATGTGCAAGAATCAGAGTTTAAAGACTCCACTAAAATTGTTTTGGATCATTATTCGTATTCTCATAACCCTCCTGTAATGCAGGTCATGAAGCCGAGTGTCTTTACCACACCTCAGCCAACCCTCCAGACATTGCCCAGTACTACAATTCCGGGACCTGCAATTCCTCAACATCTAGCAATGCACCCTTATCCTCAACCAACTCTTTTTGCCAACATGATTACATATCCATTCCCGCATCAGAGCTATACATATGTGCCATCTGCTTTCCAAGGATATGCTGCCAACAGTGGTTTTCATCAATCTCCAGCAACAATGCAGAGCACTGGCATAAAGTACTCACTACCACAGTACAAGAACAGTATTTCAGTCGGCAATTTACCTCAGCCTGCCGCTGTAGCTTCAGGTTATGGAGGCTTTGGAGGTTCAACTAACATCCCTGAAAGCTTTCAGAACCCTTCAACTACCCCTTCAATCACAAGAATTGGTTATGAAGAGGTTATAGGCTCCCAGTACAAAGACATCAACCACTATGGCTCTCAGCAGGTATAACTACAAGTGGAGAGGACACAATGCTTCATCTTACCATAATTTGAATCCTACCATTTGTACATGAGGCCAAATGTTGTGATGAACTGTTCAAATGATGGGCGCTTCCCTGCATAGTACGGCCAAATAATTTTTCACATTGGATGATTGCAACCACTTTTTTTGCCCTTCATATATAGGGCCATTGGCTGCAATTGGCTAGTTGCAAGCTACTCCCAATCAGATTGGCATCCTATGTATATTGTTCACCCATGCAGGGTGTTCTTCCCAAATGTCTGTCAAACCAATCAGATTGGTATCCTAAGTGAATTTTGCACCCATGCAGGCTGTTGTTCCCAAATGTCCATCAAAGACAAATGGGGCCCAGGGATTTCCCCTGAATTTAAGGTGCCAACCGCGGGTGTCTGTATGCTTGAATGTACTCAAGAGAAAATTCCACAACATCCAATAGTATAAATATTGAGGCGAACCTCATCCCTTGAGATTACTAGATGATAGACTTAGACCATTGAAACCACGTTTTTCCATTTGGAGCTGGTCAAACAAATGAGCCGCTGGATTTAGTCATCATCGGCATCATATGGAAGCCTTATCCCATTCAGCTGGATAAACTATCACAAATTATGCTTTGCTAGTTTTTCTTATTATTATTTTTTTTTGTAAGTTTTCTTGATTGTACTAAACTTTGTTTGCTTTTGTCATTTCCAGAACGAAGCCTCCACTGTTTGGTCCAATGGGTCTGGTTCAAGAGCCATCTCAGCCCTTCCAGGCAGCACGTACTATGGCTTTCGGGGAGAGAACCAGCATGGAGTAACACAACCAAGTCAGCAGCCCTCGCACTTTGGAACTCTAGGTTACTCAAATTTTTACCATTCTCAGACAGGGGTCCCACGAGAGCATCAGCAAACACAGAATAATGGTGGCCGGTTAACATAGTTATTGATCCGTTTAACGTTTCAGTAGTTTTTCAGAGCCTTTTAGCATGTTTAATGGTGGCCGGTTAAAGCTTAGTTGCGGTTTGATCAAAATATTTGCTTGCTTTGAGCATTCCGTTCTGATCGACTGTACATAAGAGAACTTGGCTAACTTCCATTGGTTGTTCTCTACTTCCCAATTGGTGGGTAAGTCATTCACTTCGAATTACATGAATGTTATGCGAATAGTAGTTGTTAATACTATTATTTTTATAAGTAACATGGCCCAAAGCCTCCTCTTGTTGACAATAACCACTTTCTATTGTTCTATGGCTTGTCTTTGACTTGTGTTTCTCATAGTGAGATGGATTTCCTTTTAGTCTAAATTGCCTAACCATTGTAGTGCCCCAAACTCCTATAATGGATTTATTCAGCCTTGTTTCAGAGTTTATAATTATATTTATCCTGTATCACACTCTTGTTTGGTGATACGCTAAAATCTCAACTTTATGATCAAAAGAAATTGTAGTTTGTAGTACAGTGTTAGATTTAGCTCCTCTCATATTTGAATTGGTTTCTATTGATGTGTTTTGGTTGCTTAATTTGATGTTGATAGGGGCTTCAATCTATCCAAAAGCGGCCTAGCTTGAGGGGTCCACTTGGCCTCTCCTATGCAAAATTTGACGCCCTTGCACTAACTAGTCCGCATGAATTGACACTCTCCCTAATTTGATTTGCCATCTTACTCTTGCCAACCATTACTTTAATCATGCAAAATAATCAAATATTGTTAACGCTGCATGTTTTAGGTTGCAGTTCTACCGTTCTAATATCAGACAATTGAATTGTAAATTTTGGAAAATCTGAACAAGGAATGATCAAATCTAACCAGTTAGACAAATGCAGTCCGGCACACTTTGTGGGCCCAGCGACTTATGGGTATTGTGGATGGTCTCAATAGATGATATCATGCTGATTACATATGACCTAAATTCTATAGTGATTCGTCAATCGTAAGAATTGAGTTAAACTGCATACAAAATGAATGATTACAAAATAGAAAAAGGAAGAAATTGTCACGAGAGTACCCTTTTTTTTTTTTTATGAAAAAGCTGGATGGGCCT
Source organism: Sextonia rubra (assembly GCA_037013555.1). Lineage (NCBI taxonomy): Eukaryota > Viridiplantae > Streptophyta > Magnoliopsida > Laurales > Lauraceae > Sextonia > Sextonia rubra. The sequence continues at coordinate 17,591,699 of JASUAD010000016.1, read as the reverse complement.
GGGGTTGCAATTTCGTATATGGGATAGTATTTGGAGATTTCCAAAATTCTTGAGATAAGAATTCTTATAAAAGAACAAGCCCTCGTTAGAGTCCGAACAGTTGAAAGGTCTGACTTTCAAAAATCCTATATTGGAGTGGAACTCCATAAAGATCCTGCCAGTTGAAAGTCCGAGCACTCAAAATAGGTTTGACTTAGAAATCTCTTAAGCAGGAGTGGAACTCCATAGAGACGCTTGCCTGTTGAAAGTCTGAGCAACTCAAAATGACCGTTCTCCCTTTATATGATATTTTGTAAAATTTTACTATAATAGGAGTTTGTTATGTTTTATCATTTGATAAATAACGTGATTAACACATTATTAAATAATGGTCAATATTACTATGAGACTAACTTCCATTGTATTGTGATTTGGATATCCTATACGCAGGTAAGGTGTTAACTTTTAGTAGTTCGGATTTTCAATAGGGGAGCTTTACCGTAGCGTTTCACTTAACTAAGGATTTCTCTCTAGCTTAATTATTTGTTTACAGGGTAGAGTAAAATAAAATAAATTGAAGGTCAAATCATGAAGAAAAAAAAGTGGAGGGAGTTGACAGTAAAATCACAATTTTATTTTTGTCATTATGTGATTTTACAACTATCTCACTACATTTGTTTTTAATTTCATATTATTTTATTATTTTATTTCATTTTACTTTACCCTACAAACAAACAAGCATGCACATACTCATATATTTGTATTTGATGACATGGATATCCTTGAAAGGGCTTTGACCCAATAAGATTAACACCCCGCTATAAAATCCACACAATCACACACCACGCAAGGACAGTATGAAACGTAAGACGTGGGGGGCAAACTCACACCTGCCGCTCCCGGGTCCCAAATGCATATATAAAGCATGATGTTAAATATCGGTCAAGGTGAAATCATCACTTAAATAAATCCCCCAACGTCCGGCCATTTCCCTTCCTTTTTCTAAATTTCCAAAATGCCCTTAAGACTTTAGTTACAAACAATCAAATACTATCAGGAATCTCTCTACCGAGCTCCACACCGTTATTCTCCATAATCGATGCATCCATCCAAACAACATCTCTCTTTGGATAGCAAAGATCATCGCCTACAGTGGTGCAGTGCAGAGAAGACCCACTAAACAAGGAAAAAGGTGTTACGCATTAAGGGCAGATGGATAAATTAAGAAGTCCCAAGATAGTCTGCAAAACCTGAAATATAACAACAGGTGGGTAGATTGAAAGAACACCAATAGGTGAGTAGAACCCACGGATCGTAAAATGGTAATCGGCAATGGTGGTATCTCATTGCAGGTAGTGATAGAACCAGTAAGGTGGCACTAGGTAATGGTGGGGCCAAAGTAATAGAAACCTATTCCTCACCACAAATATCACACTATAGTATCCCGTACTTTTGAGGAAAATGGAAAAAGAAATCCTGAGGATCGAATTGTTTATTGAAGGTTTTTGGGGTATTTAGAATGAATTAATACAATTAACTCAACAATATGTATGCAAATAATTAACAACGTAATAAAAACAAATCAATCAAACACAAATGCACACACCAAAAGAAGACACGCAGTTTTTTAACAAGGAAAACTCCAACTAGGTAAAAAACTATGAATCCAACAAGGATATAACTATTAAGCAAAATTGAACAGTTACAAGATAAACTCACACCCGTTTCGCATTCTAAGAGCTGAGTTTTTTTTGTGCAACTCCTTTTATCACACGACTCTTCTTCACTATATACTGCTCTCTACTTGATCAAATCGTACCTTAAACACGCAAGATGGCCTTAACACTTCTCTAAAAAATATAGAAGTAACAGCTCTCTAGAATAAAATTTTAGCACTTCAACTTAGAATAAAAGCTCTAAAGAAGATGATCTCTAATAAGTAATATCCACTTAAATTAATGAGATTTATATCTTAGGGTTGAACAAGAACCCTTTCAAATAATCCTAATTTTGTACCTCATAATAATAATTCATTCAGATAAGAATTGACACAAAACATGAAGTCCCACTTTAAAAAGGAAAGGTCTTTGCACAATGGCAGTTTTGTAATTTTTGTATAATGGCAGTTTCTTAATTTTAGACAATGCAATTTCTACGAATTTTTCGTGGCCATAACTTTGTCCTTCTTGCTTCGATTGATGTAATCTTAGCAACTACAGATATCTAGTCGAAACGTGCTTGTCAATGTTAGGTTGCTTGCCAATTTTCGCCGCTCGATTTGTGAGACATGACCTTATTAATCCATATTATCCTTAGAATAACACTTCAATTTGTCATTCTTTCTTTGAATTTTTTACTTTAGTGCATCTAGCGACTCATACCATAATTCATACTAAAAGAAATATAAAATATAACTTAATAAACAAACTTATGAATTAGCTGGCATACAAAAAGCTTTTCATTGTTGATAACATGCATGAACGCCAGATCAGTTGCAATGCCCAATATTTTTTAGGGTTGTATTTAGTATTTAAAGTGTACATTATAAGAATTGCAAATGTGATCCTAGAGATAAGAGTTCACAAAACCGTATCCATGTATAGGATTATAGCATTATCTTCTGCTGATAAGAGTTCACAAAACGTGATCCTCATCTTTCTTAACCATAAGTCCACTAGCTTGCAACCCCTTAACCGACCACAAAGCCCACCTGCAGAATACAACTCATTTCACCCTCTGCCAAGCCCATTTATCTCATCACTGCCTCTATTCCCCTCATTCATGTTAGTTGTAGACCATGTCTTTTAGCCCTGATGGAGAGAAGGTGTGGAACAAAGAAGAATCATGGAAAGAGACATTGGAGAGAAGGACCGAACCCATCCTCCCTTTCTTACTTGCTACTTGTTTTATAAGGGCGTTTTTGAAATTTTGAAAAAGAGAGGGAAAATGGCCGGATAGTAGGGCATTTTGCCCCGTTTCCTAATTTAAAAGGAGATTGAAAAACTTAAGGCCCTTTTCTGAAATGTAGTTTTCATTGTGTCCTGTTTTGAAATTTACTAGAAAATTTAGGCCACATTTTGAAATTTTCCCTTTTTTTCCTCATATGTTTTGATTCCCATTATTTCTCATATATATAATACATTTATTTTTTTTATTGAAATTTCATTTTCTTCAACTATCTCTTGAATGGGAAAGCTTGACTTTTTATAAGCATTTTCAATAGAGAAACAAGTTGTACATTTTTGTTTATCAAAATTAAGGTAGCAGAATGCATGTTCCTTAGACTATATGAAGAGTTATCAATTTTGTCTGAAAAAGTAGAGGGATAATTAAGTCGTAGGCCACTAATGTGTCACATAACTTCTTTAACAAATGACTCAATTCAACTAATTGCTTGGTGGTTTAATCTCTCTATTTTCTTTATTTTATCTTTTAAAATAAGATACCTGATTGAATTTTCAAGCATAGTGGTCAGATAAAAATACAAGAATTAGCCAACTGCAAAAATTAAAGTGGCAATTGATAAGTCTAAATGGAAAGTCTATCTAGCTCAAAAGGCAAAAAAGGGAAGGAAAGTCTAGCAGACAATAATGTTTAAAGAAGTTAGAGACTTTATTATTTTTTCTCCTTGACAAACTTGCACGTATTAACTTTTACTGTATGATGATAAATTTATTTATCGCGTAACGTTCAATAGACAAGTATGCTTTTCAATTTAATCAAACATATTACATGCCTCACCAAATAATGTACTTTTAAATATTATAATCAAATCATGAAATTTTTACTTGTTAGGTGCCTAACACCATTAGCAACAAATGAGTGGTTGTGGTTGGTGCCTAATCTCTAATACTTGGCACGTAAAAACTACTCAATTAAATCATCTCTATTTCAAGCACATCATAGTTTTCAAATATGGCCCAAGTTCCACTAAACATTTCAAACTAACATTATGAGTTATTGTTTGCAGAAACTAACATGTCATTAGTTTCCTCTTTGGTGACTTTGTACAACTGGTTGCGACAACAAAACTTTTCTTTCTTTCTTTTTTCCCTGGAATAAAGCTCTACATCTAGGGGCATCTTTATTGCAGCCACCTTTATTTTAATTTTGAAGAAGAAGAATTGTGCAAAGTAAAAAAATATGCTTTTACATAGAGAAAAATGTTTTATGTTTGCCGCCAATTTTTCACGAGGAAAATAAAAGATATAAAAAAGCTAAGCATTTGGACTTCTAAAAATAAAAATAGTAGTATCTCAGGTAGAGGTTTGAAAATTAAAGAGCATTTAGCATATGATCTCACACTCTACCTACTTTAGAGTAGGAGATGTAAATTCTTGTAAAATGAGAAATCTCAATTTTGGGCTTCTAAAAATAAGAGCCAAAAGTTCTAAAAAAAAGGTATAGAAAGAAGGTTTTCTTTGCTTTTTACTTTTTCAAAGATGAAACAAGGTTGTTTATTCTTTAGAGCATCTTCAAGGGAGATGTCATTTTAGAAATGCTAAATTCTATTTGATGGCTTATGTGCATTTTTAAGGTTTAAGATTTGGCATGCCTTAAAGTGGGAAATCCAACCAATATATCAAGTTATTATTTTATTATAAATTTACATTCTTGCAGGACTTACATCATAAGAAACTTTACAAAATCTTTGCATTATTATAGGGCTCATGTAATAAATAATTTAAAAGTAAAATTGGCATGTAATTTTATCGTATATCAAATTTGACATCCCAAACCCATATGTCAAATGCCACATCACATATAACATTTTCCTTCGAGAGACTCATACGCTTTTTTGCCTACGTGGAGATGCCACGTCCCATGTGACATATGGGTTGGAGATGCTCTTACCCTTTTTATGTTGTTTTTTTTTTTTTTCTTTCCTGGGCTCTACTTTAGATGGCCTGTCGAAATAAGAGTAGACATACCAAATAAGCACTAATTCCTTAGAGGAACCATTATCGGGTATAGTTGTGGGCCGAGCTTGATTAGTGGCATTGGGATCCGATTCTTTTCAAAGCAGAGCCGGAAAGGAATCAGTTGCGTACGCACCGAGTGTTGTGGAAACAGTTACTGAGGAGGCTTTTTAAGTGCAAGTGTATATAAGAAAGAAAGAGAGAGAGAGAGAGAGAGAGAGAGAGAAGCAGCATAGAAGAAGAAAAGAACCTGAACCTGAGCTTTCACTCCAGTTTTCATGGCGTCGTCGAGGGCCTTCTTCTCGGCCTTCATCCCCAGCCATGTCGGCGGAAGATGCCACCACCGCTCCAATGCCCTCCTGCACTCTCGCTCTCCTCTCTTCCTTCCCATTTCATGCAACAGGCGACCCAGCAATCTCAGGTCCCTATTGAAAAAAAAAATTGCATTTTTTTTGCGGTTTCGGATTTGTTGGGCCTCGTTTGAATCTGGGGTTCTCTTGGATTTCGTGGGTTTCATGCTGCTTGGGCGCTTTCTGTTGTTGTTGTTGTTGTTGTTTTTATCGTTTTCTATGATTCCTAATGCGACGATTGATGGGTGTTTCAGTTTGTCTGCTACATGTTTGTTTCTTTGTTTGTTTTCGGATTTCTTCTTGCCAAGTTGGGGTACGTTGGTTGTTTGTGTCTGTCAAAGTATGGGTTTTTGAACTGAACTGTGGGTAATTTTCTCCACCTTTTTTCTCTTCATCCAAAGCAAAACCACCGTTGGATTTAGGGAAGTATAACATGAAAGCTGTGATCTGGCTGGAGTTATAGGGTAGCCCACCCACTTCCTTTTTTCCACACGTGCTTTGATGGTCATGGCCCATTTGTAGGTTGTCAATCAAATGACTGAAATCACCCATCTGGGGTTTACTTGGAACTCATGTTTTTCTTTGTGTTTTCTTCTGTTTTTTGTATGAAGGAAATGGTTGGTGTTTGTATTTGTATATGTATTTGTTGTTTTCGTTTTGTATGTTTCCGCTTGCTGAATTTCTTTGGGTTTCTTGAGTTTGTTTAAATTGCTGTGTAAATAATTTTTAACTGTTTGTATTCCGAGATGGTTCTTTTCTCCATTTAATTTGAGGTTGATTGCCCAAGAGTTATTTCAATTATGAAAGTAAACTGTGTTGCCAATATATCTTCTGAATTTCTCATAAACATAAAATGTATTAATTTCGAGTTGCGTCTTGAAACATTCTGGCATCCTGCTATGATCAATCTAAGCCCTACACAGTCATTGTCCAATTCAACTTTATTCAATGGCTAGGATTTAGACAACTTTGATTCCCCCAAAACTGTACTACCAATGTTCAAATGATTCCCATTTCTTTTCATAGGAGGCCTGGAGATCCTATAGGCCCAGTGATTTTCATCCTTCCAGATGGGCCCTGCTGGTCAGACTGTTCTGCACCCACTAATCGTCAGGCCAGTCATGAAAATGAGTATCAGTGGAGTTCTTCAAAAAGAAAGAAAGAAAAAACAAACCCTATTAAATAGGAATATACCATGAGTCAGGTCATGCTTGTGCTTGAATTACGCCTGCTTAGTAAATAGTCTGGTTCGTAATGTCTCTAATCTGACTAGATCAGAAATAGATGGGATAATTACTCGTTGTTGATGATGAATTGTGTGCTTATTCGTTAACATAGTTTTGTTAGTTTTGTTTTCCACTGACTACATGTTTTCAGGTTTTCTTATAGTAGGGGACAACAGGTGAAGAAAATTCCTTGCAGAAGTCCCCCATTTGATGTGAACTTTCAGCCAAGTGATGATGAAAGTGCTATCATTCGAGAGGAAGTTACAGATGTGGTCTCAGGTTCTCATCAGAATGCTGAATCTAGTGCAGGCGCTGACACTAATGCAGTCACTGTAAACTCCAATCTGGAAGATTCTGGCAGTTTAAATCTTTCAGTGGAAACAAAGTCTCCGGTATTTTCTACAGTCCATATGATACTTTTGATATGGATGTTTCAGTAAAATGATCGATTAAGGGTTTGGTCTATTATGATTGTCTTTTTCCCGTGACAAATGTATTTGTAACAGAACAAAAAATTCCAGCAGCTTTCATATATGTGTATATTGGAAATATGCTATGTATATGTGTACTTCCTGTGGTATCCTCAGTAACAACTTCCTTTTGCCTTTACAAATCACCTTCTAGGTTTTAACCAGCTGTGCATTACAACAAAACTGACCGGCCACTTTGCGTATATTCCATCATTAATCTGATTCATTTCCCCTTTTGTCCTCTGTTGGAAATACATATCGTTATTGAGGAAATTTAATGCATCTTTAACTGTTTTCTGTGGAACAAAAGGATCACAGTGAACACATGAAAAAAGAGCAGCTCAGCCACTTCCAGGAACTGCCCCTGCACAAACACTTAGTATTTTTCTGTGGAAAAATGCGTGTGAAAGCATTTTGTCAATATTACATGTCTTTTTCCTGTATATGAAATACTGTGCGGAACTAAAAATCATTCTGAGCTTCCTTGTTTTTTCATCGAATTCTTTATTCAATTTCTTTAAAATACTTTTAAAGTTAACTGCCACTACCTGTTTTTAGTTTCCGTATTTAAAATTCACTTGGTTTTGTCCTCTCAGGGTATGCATAACATATCACTGAGAGTTTTGATTTTTTTTTAATGCTATAATACTCATAGTCAACCAGACAGGATTATGAAATGATGCACCTATATCAACAGTGCATAACAGAATGTGTTTTTGTGTGGAAGATTTTTTGGTTGAATTAGGTTCTCAGGGAAGTTTTATCTAATGAATATTTTCTTTATTAAGTAACAGAGAGAGTTTGATTATTTGTAATGGACTTCCTTTTTAAAGATCAATAGTGAATGTGCTCTTCATTTGACAGATTGAGAGTGCCAGTAGTGTGGATCAACTTTTGACTATTCGACTTGAGGATTTGATAGGCATCATAAGAAATGCTGAAAAAAGTAAGTACTACTTGGCTGTAGGGCTGAATTTTTTAATAATTTATTTTATGCTTACCATTTTCTTGTGGAATTCTTCTTCTTCTTCTTCTTCTTTTAAAAATAAATTAGATGTTTCGCTTCTCAACGATGCTCATGCTCGTGCACTTGAGGATCTTGACAATATTCTTATTGAGAAAGAAGCTCTGCAAGGGAAAATTAACACCTTGGAGATGAGAATGGCAGAAGCTGAGGCTAGGATTAAAGCAGTGGCAAAAGAGAAGATACATGAATTCCTTGAAAATCGGGTTGAGAAGCTAAAGAATGAAATGTCTGACAATGATGAAGGTAGTGAGTGCAATTTATATGAAGATAATAACAAAAATTTAGATGTGGAATTTCCCATACCACATGCCACTGGCTTTACCTCTGCCAACATAGTGCTTGATTTAGTAAGAAAAGAGAACATGTCCTTGAAGGGTGATATGCAAACACTTAAGGCACAGCTTACTAATGTTAAGAAAATGGATGAGCGGATGTTGTTGCTAGAGAAGGAACGATCTTCGTTGGAGGCTGCCCTCAAACAGTTGGAGTCTGGACTTGTAGTTGCTCAGGAGGATGTTATCAAACTTTCTACTGTAAAAAATGAATGCAAGGTTCTACAGGAAAAGGTAGAAAATTTGAAAGAATTATTTCAGAAGGAGGCCAAGCAAGCTAATCAAGCTTTTATATTACTCCAACAAAATCATGAGCTCCAGAGGAAGATTGATAGGCTGGAAGCATCACTAGAAGAAGCAAACTCAAATAAAATTTCACCAGAATGCTCACAACAGTTTATTGAGCTTTTTCAACAGAAAGTAGAACTTCTAGAAGAGCATATCCAGAAGTCAGATGAAAAGATACAGTCTCATGTTCAGAAGTATCAAGAATCAGTGAGTGAATTTCAAGGTGCAATTGATATTTTAAAAGAAGAAAGCAAAAGAAGGGCACAGAATGAACCTGTTGAGGATTTGCCATGGGAGTTTTGGAGTCGCTTATTACTTTCTTTAGATGTTTGGTTCCTTGAGAAGAAAATATCCTCTGATGATGCGAAGTTATTGAGAGATATGGCATGGAAGAGAGATGCTCGAATACGTGATGCTTACTTTGCTTGCAAGGACAAAAGTGAACATGAAGCATTGACTACATTTCTCAAACTGGTATCATCAAGGACACGGTAAGAACTTTTCTCTTTTAAATGAGTTCAATAGGTGGATAGCCCTTCCTAGGATTTTGATCACTTTGTCATCTAAACTTCTCTTTTCTTTTTCACTTCTTGTTGTTGTTATTATTATTATTATTACGAGGGACTTGTATTTATGCACCCACACACTATAATATGTCCTTGACCAGCTGAACAACACATCAGTATGCTTTGTCCTCTAACTATTGTGTGACATGCTTTTGTTGCATTGTTTGCAGACCTAGATTGCATGTTGTCCATATTGCAGCAGAGATGGCACCAGCTGCAAAGGTAAACTTGATCAACCATTGAAGTAATGCCACATATTTTCCCCTTCTAGCAATTTGAGATCTTCCTTCATTTGCATGGTTTTGAGTTTTGACATTGCTCTTGTTGTGTACCCTTAGTTTTTTCTGCTCTTGTTAGATGAGGTTTCTGACCCCGTCTAGGAGATCTTTGTATGTGATGAGGTATGTGGTCTATCTATTGGTTTTGGAGCACCTTAATAGCAAATGGAAAGAGTGAAGAGAAGATGGAGCAGAATAAGTAGATATAAATATATAAACAATCATTATTCTATGTGTGGGGCCCACATGCTGCCGCACTTCGGGCTGGGACCTATGGGGATTTGAGGATCTTGTTGGGGCCCTTCTATGTAAAAAAAATCAATCCGATCCCATCATCCTAATGCTATCATCCGGGGCCCACAAGTCCAGTCCATTCAGATGGTTGTATAGTTGATCCAAGGATCCAATTCATTTGGATGGTGTCATGCCTCGGGTCCGAGATTAGGGTAATTAGGCTAGGCTTTTGACGTGGCACACGCATTCCATGGCGATTCGTGCTAAAACACAGCACATATGAACCGCCGTAAGGGAATTCACTAGAATCACGTGTGAGAAAGATCCATAAACATGTATAATTTAATACAATTTGTGGAAGCATTTCATAACCTGTGATGGTATTGAGCATAGATACATACCTGCTTAATCAATTCATAAAACCTACTTAAACGAGTTACTGAATAAATATGAACCCATGCATAATCCTACATGTCCACATGCATGCTCATTAATAACATACGTACATAACGTAATATACGGTCAGAAAGACTGAAAACATAAGTACATGTCCATCAATTGCAATAAGCATAATGTATCAAAATGAAAAATGGCACGATGCAAAAGAGCTATCCATAGCTTGAATCCTAAGATGCCCAAATCCCTGTGTCACTTTATGAGAAGACGACTAGTAGAATACATCGTCTGTGGACCACTCTTCTAAACTTGAGGGTGCCGACGAGGTATCCGTCTGGAGTGACTTGATGATCGGATTGGAACTGGGGTTGGGTCTTGCAACACTAAGGCTAGCACCTTGAATACAATGATTCGACAAGAATAGGCAAGTAATATAACATAGCATGTTGTATCAATAGAATTTAGAGACATGGTAATTAAAAGAGAGAGATCATTGATCGTATACTGAGCATGATTTGCATATGAAAAGCCACATGAATATAATAAGCAATGTAACATATATTATACTTCTAGTTGGTGAAACCACGTAGTTGTATTATCTCCGAAAAGAGTATGCACAATGGAATGTGATGGGAATTAGGTAGGTAGCTAATTTGATTACCAAAGGAGCGCCGACTTACTTGAATTGTAAAACTATTGCCGGGGGGGGGGTGGTGGTGTTATCTATATCTCAAACTGATACTTAGCTTTGTCATGCCTCATAGAGTCAAACTCAGTGGTGCCGACTCCATGAGTCAAAGAATAGATAGAACATGCCTCGCATACGTGTGTATCATACTTACCTACTTGGAATAACTTACATTTGTATCATTTCATGGTAACTTAAAGCATTGTAGTATCAGTTGACGGATAACAGTAACAAATAACAATTATAAGGAATTGGTAAATAACATGATAAAAGCATGTAAAGCATGTGAAGATAATCGTAGCAATATGCATGAAATTCCAAGTTATCAAGATTCAAGGATAAGTTACTAGCCAACCTAAGCTAAGATGCCCATGTCCTTAACCTTCCAACTCAGCGTGACTATAAGGTTCCCAATGTCAATGTACTACCGTAAATCTTGGCGTTGTATTGTGCATGAACTGGACATCGGGCTCCTTATACTCACTGATGATGGCATGACATTGGAACAACCCGGAACATCCAACATGGATAAATGACAGCTCACATTTTCCTTGTTATTCCTTTGATTTCATTGGACAAGTCTTAAGGCAAAGGGTTTTTAATAATTAAGACCCCACAAGGTCATGTGGGTTTCCTTAATATTCTAAGGTACCACTTAACCATATGGTCAAGTCCAAGATTTCATAAATGATGGCCTGGTTTAACCCATTTCAATTTGGATTGAAATTCAGACAAGAATTAATCAAATAAATGAAGAAAAAAAGGAAAAACAGGGTCTTGCGCTCTAGCGGGTGCTCACAGAAGCTTGTGTGCTTTAGCGTGTGCTCCAGGCGCTCAAGCCTTATAACAATTCACACTGTTTTTCGTAACTCTACTCTAGGCGCTTAAGTGCACCTGGGTCTGCTCAAGCGCTTATGCAGAGCCCATATTTCAGAACTGTTTTGGGTTTGAATCTTTCCACACATTCATTTCCATAATTTGCCTACACTATACCAACAAATACCACTTCACCACATTTAACACCATTCCACCTTCAAACCACATCATTTCATCAAACCTCCATTCAAACCCATAACAACCACCATCAACATCCTCCATTAATGAAAACAAGAAGGATGAGCTGTAATAAATGAATGGAACATAGATTTAACAATGGAATCAACTTAAGAACCACTTATGCATGCTATTACTTGCTTATACTTGTCTTAGGTGATGCTTTCCCTTAATCTCAAGCTATAAAAATGGAAAATCCCCAACTTAAGCTTAGTCAAATCCCTAATCATAAGAAATGAAATGAAAAAAAATGAAATGATGACATGTTATGGCATGAAACTCATTCTACATTATTTAAATGACATGGAATCCATGACGAATTGAGTTTATTACCTTTGGGGTTGTGAAAATGGGGAAACAAGGTTTTTCCAAGGTGCCAATCTTGATTATAGCAAAGAGGAGGTGGAGAAGATTATGGTGATGCTTTCTAATGGAGGAAATGAGTCTCTCTCTCACACTTTCTTTGGATTGTAAAGGACAGATAATGGAGATGCAGCTTGGGGGCTAGGGTTTTTACCTAAGAGGCAAAGAGAGTTGTTGCTTTGGGATAAGAGCCTTTTTTATATTTAGGGTTCCTCAGAAAATTGCAAGAAGTCCCATAGTTTAGGCTTATTACATATAGGGTCATATGGGTCCTACTTGGTTAGCATGGGCTCAAATGAGGTGGGTCTATTAATTAGTGATAATGCTCATGATTAAATGCAGATGATGCAATTAAGGAAGATAGTAAATGATGCAAGATTATACTTATTAAAATTATAGATTGGTCCTTAAGCTACCTAATTAAGGTAAATACCCAATCCATTACCTATCCAAGACTTAATTAGGATCAAATCAACATTAATTAATATAAAACAGATTAATTAGCATAGAACATAATTAATTAGCAATTAAACCCTAATTTGGGGATCGAGACTTTACAGATGGCATGTGTACTATATATAAGGGGGGTGGTCTAGTTAGTTGGGATGGAACATCAGGTGGGCTCCACTAGGGGTGTGCACTATGCATGACTCAATGGGTCGGGCTGGGGTAAGCCTTACCCTGCCCTCATATATGTAAGCCGGGCTTAGGTTAAGCAAAAGCTATTGGATTTCTCAGTGGACTTATAAGATCGAAGTCCTTACCCTACCTTCAAGGGCCAGGGCCAATCTAGGGCTGAGCTAGGGCCATAAGAAATGATTTTCTTAATATTATTATATATATTAATTTTTCTATATTATGATACTGACTCTCTTTTAACTCTCCCAGTTTTTTCTGCCGGTCCCAAGCTTTGGTAAAGGAGGAGGGTTGCGTTAGGTAGGTTGACAGCCAACGTAAAACTTTGTCACAACCCAAACGTGAATTTTGAGACAACAATGTTTCACAATAAGGTTAGGGCGTTTTTCGCTTTAAGCTACGCATTGCAGCGTCGCTCGGTTGCAGTGAAAAGTGTGCAAGGACTACACATGATTCTGGGCTAGTGTGGTTAAAGAAGTTTGTACATGAGAAGAAAAGGAGGAATATAATAATTAGACTTACTACTTGGACTATAGGAACCTTGACAGGCAAGAGCATGGAGTTAGTCGAGGTAATGAAAAGAAAAAGAATTAGTGTGGTTTGTATACAGGAGATAAGGTGAAAAGGGATTAAAGCTAAGGAGCTCACAGATGAGTATAAAATTTTTGATATAGGAAATAGTAACACAAGAAATGGGGTGGATATAATTGTAGATAAAGATTTGAAAGAGAAAATTGTGGGGATAAAGAGGTTTGGTGATAGAATTATAGCAATTAAACTAGTGCTAGAGGAAGATACAATTCATATCATCATTGCATATGCTCCCCAAGTAGGACCAGAGGAAAGTGTGAAAAGACAATTTTGGGAGGAGATGGATGATTTATTCTAGAAATCCCAAATAGTGATAAGATTTTCCTTGGAGGAGATTTAAACGGGTATATATGAAGAGATAATAGAGGATACGAGAAAGTGCATAGAGGGCAAGGATTTGGAGAAAAGAGTGAATTCGGAAACACTAAATTGGATTTTGCAGTGGCATTTGATCTTGTAGTAACAAACACTTACTTTAAAAAGACAAGAAAGATGAGCATTTAATTACCTATAATAGTGGGAGTAATAGGAGTCAGATAGACTTTTTTCTAGTTAGAAAATAGGACCAATTGGCTTGTAAAGATTACAAGGTTATCTCAGGAGAGAGTTTGACCACGCAACATAGGCTCGTAGTTTTAGATATTTGCATTAAAAATAGAAAAAGAGCGGTCGTAAACAAAATGGGGCCCTGTAACAAGGTGGAGAGATTTGAAGGGGAAAAAGCAAATATATTTAAGGACAAAATGATTGAGAAGGGAGATTGGAATCTTAAAGGAGAAACTACAGTAATGTGGAATCAAATGGCTAATTGCATTAGGAAGGTTACAATGGAGGTACTTGGAGAATCAAAAGGAAAGAGACATGTTAATAAAGAAATATGGTGGTGGAGTGTGGAGGTTCAGGAAGTTATTCGAGAGAAAAGACATTGTTACAAAGCTCAGTAGGGGACATAGAGTATGAAAAATTTTGAGTTGTATAAGAAGGTAAAGAAAGAAGCTGAGAAAGTAGTAAGTAGTGCAAAGTCCAAAGCATATGATGACCTCTATAATAGGTTAGGAACAAGAGGAGGAGAGAAGAATATTTTTAAGCTCACAAAAATAAGAGAAAAGAAAAGTAGGGACGTAGATCATATCAAATGTATCAAGGACAATGAGGAAAATATTTTGGTGAAGGACGACGACATTAAAGAAAGGTAAAAGGAATATTTTAGCAAACTTTTAAATGAAGAACATATGGGGGATACAAGAACTAGAGAGGATACTTCATTAGCAAAGCATACTTTTCTCCATAGAATTAGAGGGGTGAAAGTGAAAGAAGCATTGAAGTGAATGAAGACAAGAAAGGCAACAGGCCCAGATGATATTCCGATAGAGGTATGGAAATGCTTAGGAGAGGTTGGGGTGAGTTGGTTATGTAGACTTTTCAATAAGATACTTGTGACTAAGAAAATGCCGGATGAATAGAGAAGAAGCATTATAGTACCTATATATAAAAAGAAGGGAGATATACAGAATTATATCAACTATTGAGGGATTAAACTTACGAGTCATACTATGAAGTTATGGGACAGAATAATAGAGCAAAGACTTGGATAGAAGACCAAGATTGCTGAAAATCAATATGGTTTTATGCCAGGGAGGTCAACAATGGAAGCTATCTTTTCACTTAGGCAATTAATGGAAAAATATCGAGCAAAGAAGAAAAATCTACACATGGTCTTTATCGATTTAGAAAAAGCCTATGATAGAGTACCGACAGATTTAATTTGGTGGGTTTTGAAGAAAAGGAATGTCCCTAGAGGTTTCATTGAAATTTTTAAGGATATGTATGAACGAGTAATAACAAATGTGAGAACCGCATGTGGAGAAACAGGTGGATTTTCGGTGACCATAGGTTTACATCAGGGATCGGCCCTAAGCCCTTATTTCTTTGCATTGATTATGGATGAGTTAATTGCGTTTATTCAAGAAGAAGTACCATGTTGTATGTTGTTTGCAAATGATATAGTATTGGTGGACAAATGAAGAGATGGTGTAAATGCAAAACTTGAGAGTTGGCAGGGTATTAGAATCTAGAGGCTTTAAAATAAGTCGTACAAAGACATAATATGTGGATTGCAACTTCAGCGGACATATAAAAAGTGTTGAAACCACTGTCAAAATTGAAACTCATGAGCTACCACGTAAAGATTCTTTTCAGTATCTGGGCTCGATGATTAGTAAGGATGGGAGATTGACGAAGATGTTGAGGATAGGATAAAAGCTGAATGGTTGAAGTAGAGACTAACTTCTGGAGTGCTTTGTGACAGACGAATGCTAATGAAATTGAAAGGCAAATTTTACAGGACAGTGGTTAGACCAGCTATGACATTTGGAGCAGAATGTTGGCCAATTAAGAAGACGTATATACATAAGATGGATGTGGCGGATATGAGAATGCTTAGGTGGATGTGTAGTAAAACTAAGAAAGATAAACTTAGAAATGAGTGCTTTCGAGAGCATTTAGAGGTAGCACCAATGGGGGATATGATTAGAGAAACCCGGTTAAGATGGTTTGGAGTATAGGCCGGTTTTAGCACCGGTGGGGAAAAGCTTGGCTATCCAGGTAGATGGCCTTTTAAGAGGTAGTGGTAGGCCGAAGAAAACATTGATGGAGGTTATTAAATCAGATTTGAAGAAGTTTAACTTATCTAAGGATTTGGCTCAAAATAGAACAGAATAGATAAACAGAATTTATGTAGTCGACCCCAGCATGGTTAGGATAAGGACAATGATGATATTGACTCTCCTTTATTCAAGCTACAGTCTCATGTAATATAAAAGTCAATGTTTTTGTGTAACTTTTAAAAGAATGCATGAAGTAAGTCACTTTGCTCTCATATAAAAATATTATTTAGGATTAAATGAAATAAGCTGATTTGATAGTATTGTGACATGAAATTAGGATATAGAAGACATCATTAAATACCTTAGCACACTGATGGGGACATCATATCTGATCCCTCTCGTTCTTATAAGGTTTATCAAAGAAGAGGGCGCAAAATGAGGATCAAGCTCTAATTTGGATGGATGAACAATGCCCAGGGTTTGATCGCGAAGAAATGGAAAAGCCACCGTTGATCCAGCATGGTGAAGACATCCGACGGCTAGATCTTGCAGGATTTCATGGAGGAGGCCCATGTGCACAACTGACTTGAAGGCCCCACATTGGGAGGTGCCACATGGGAGGAATAAAAGAGTTTTGTCCTTGTTTTAATTTGTTTAGAGGGGCCCAAGTCATTATAAGAGTCTTAGAATATAAAAAGGGACCCATGTTTTAATGATTTATGTAATAAAGAGGAGAGGGGGGGGACCACAACTTAAAGCACTAAAGGACGTGCATTGGGTTTCGTGCGCACATTCTCTGTGCACAAATCCCGAGGTTGGTGAAAAGTTGTTTTTTTTTTCTATTTTCTTTTGTTTTCTTAGTTGGGTTATGTTCTCTTAGGGTTTATATATAAGAACTCTCTTGTATTCTCATGGTATGTCATGTTATTCAAATATTGAATGAAAAGAAGCTTTCTTTTCTTCTTCCAAGAGCCTCTTGAGCAACCTTTCTCTTGAGATCTCTTCTTGTAACGCCTCCGGATCGGAGTTGGTGAGAGCCCAATAAAGGTAACGATATTTCTTCCACTTTCTTCTTCTTTCTAAAAGCATTTTGGCTTTTCCCTTTTCAGATCTAAAGCCTTTCTAGTATTGTTTCAGATCTAAACTACTCAGATCTGAACCCTGCAAATCTAGATTCCCCTGGTTACCAAACTTCAGATCTGAACCGTAAACCATCCCAAATCTGAAACCTATTTCAGATCTGAACTATTGTTAGATCTAGATCTCTTCCAGATCTGAAAATACTAGATTTGACTTGTGCCATCATAGATCTTCTCTTTAGACCCTTACCAAAACATTGGATCAGTATTACTGGCCCTAAGCAATTTGGAAGCTCTATCTTCCATTAAGATCCTATTATTTTCTATGCCAAGAAAAGGGATTATTGCGGGATTTGTGAGATCATCTTGGACCATGGATCTGTTATTTACTTGAAATCCATTGTTTAATTTACTTGGACTGTTTATAACTGAATTTTAATTGTTTATTCAGATCTGATCTCTTTATATTATGTTAGATCTCATATTGTCCTGCATCAATTTTGGTATCAGAGCTTGGTTTGCTTAGGGAGTTATTTAGACTTTAGAGTCATCATACGCATTATTCATTACTGCATTGCATTCATAGTTTTGTTCATTATAGTTGTCCATCTTGCATGCCCACACGGAGTGGTAAAGAGATCCAACCAGAACATCTCAAGATGAACCCAGAACAGGTTTCTAAGATTGTCCAGGACATGCTGGGGCCCATCATGACCCAACTGACCGCTCTCCGGCAAGAGTCACAAGCTCGAGAGGAGGCGATCAATACCCGACTTGAGAATATTGAGAGATCACAACAAGGTGAAAATGTACATCGTCGAGGTCCTAATAGGAACTATGAGAGGAACCATGGGAGGCATAGGAGACATGAGCGTGATGATGACACCGATCTCGAATCTAAGATTGGAAACAATCATAGGGCCCGTGGTAGAGGACGAAACCCGGAAGATTGGGTTTTGAAGAGTGTTAAGGTAGAGGCCCCATCCTTTGACAGTCGGATCGACCCGAGAGCCTATTCTGATTGGGAATTAGACATGGACCATTACTTTGAGTGGTATGAAATGTCTGAAGAGAGAAGGGTCCGATTTGCCAAAATGAAATTGGTGAGTCAAGCACGATTGTATTGGGTCGATGCTGAGCGCGGTTTGCAAAACCGACGAGAGGCACCCATTGTGACTTGGGATGAGATGAAGTTGCATTTGCGGGTTAAGGACCTACCCCAATCCTATCAGGATAGACTTCTAGATCAGAGGTCTAACCTCCGGCAGGGTAGTATGACTGTTACAAAATACATTAACAAATTTGAAGAACTTAACCTACGGTGTAATGTTCAGGAAGACCTTCCAAGTAGGATATCTAAATTCCAAACAGGTCTTTGTTAAGAGTTCCAAAGAAAGTTAATCACTGTTAAGACAGCTATCCTAGAGGACATTTATGAGGTAGTGCTCAACCTTGAGGCTGCCATGAAAAGCAAACAGGCTAAGCATAGTGATTATCGGGGAACGGATCCTAAGCCTTATCCTTCGAGCGGTAAACCAAATTCTAGGGGTCAACCTCCTAGAAATCCTGCTAATTTACCACCTGCCTTTAAGGATAATAAAGGCAAGGGAATCATTGGTGAAAACTCTAAATGGAGCAACTCCGTTACCTATCATAATTGCAGCGGTCGTGGGCACCTTGCGCGTGACTACCCCTCCCGCAATCTTTGCATTGAAGATGTGGAGGATGAGAGTGACCTAACTATAGATGCCTATTTCCCGGATTTTGTACCTAGTGATGATGATTGTGGTGATCCGGAGGATCGGGTATCTTTTCTTAGATTTGGTTCCTCTTATCATGGAGATCAGCATGCACAAGACAAATTGGAAGGTGAACTACCGCGTGTGATGGTAGTATGATGTGCATTGTCACTCTAAGAAAGTGAGGATTGGCGTAGAACATCTATCTTTCACACCTACGTCAAGTGCAATGATAAGAGCTGTAAGGTCATCATTGATAGTGGGAGTTGCACCAATATAGTTTCTGCCAATAATTTGTCCCGCTTAGGCTTGACCCCAGTACCCCATCCCAAGCCATATCATGTGTCATGGGTAGATTCCACATCTATTCCCATCACTCAGCGTTGCCTGGTCCCACTGCACATGTCCTCTTATCAGGATCAACTGTGGTGTGATGTAGTTCCAATGGATGTGGGACATATTATCTTAGGGAGGCCTTGGATCTATGATTTGGATGTCACCAACTTTGGACGCACCAACATCTGCGTTTTTAATTTCAAAGATAAGAAGGTGAAATTACATCCATTACCCCTTAAGGATAAGATTGGCAAGAAAGAGGGTGACAAGAAAGCCAGCACCAGTGCCCCAAATGCTAAAACAAAAGGTTTACACATCTTGAATGCCAATAAATTCCAGGCTGATCTGGAGGAACGGGCTGGCAAGAACTCAAAGGAGGATCCCATTGTCTACGCTATAGTAGCTACAGAAATTTCCAAGGAGTCAACTGCTAGTATCCCTCATGAGGTGGAACCTGTCTTTCGGGAGTTTCAGGATGTCTTTCCTAAAGAGTTACCAAATGAACTCTCACCAATGCGTGACATCCAACACGCAATTGACCTTGTTCCAGGGGCAACATTGCCAAATTTACCACATTATCGAATGAACCCATTGGAACATGCTGAGTTGAAAAGACAGGTGAATGAACTCCTCGATAAGGGATTCATTAGAGAAAGCCTAAGTCCGTGTGCTGTTCCCGCACTTCTTACCCCAAAGAAGGATGGGACTTGGAGAATGTGTGTGGATAGTCGAGCAATCAATAAGATCACAGTCAAGTATCTGTTCCCGATACCCCGCTTAGATGATATGCTCGATATGATAGCTGGTGCCACTATCTTTTCTAAAATAGACCTTAAAAGTGGTTACCACCAGATTCGCATCCGTCCTGGGGATGAGTGGAAAACTGCATTTAAGATAAAGGATGGATTGTATGAATGGCTAGTGATGCCATTTGGGTTGTCCAACGCCCCAAGTACTTTTATGCGTGTCATGACACAAGTGTTGAGGCCCTTCATAGGGAATTCCTAGTTGTTTACTTTGATGATATTCTCATCTATAGTATTACAAAGGAACAACACCTCAACCATTTGTGGCAAGTCTGTAGTACTTTGCGTCAAGAACAATTGTACGCAAACCTAAAGAAGTGCACCTTCATGACAGAAAGTGTGATTTTCTTGGGTTTCGTTGTTTCTGCTGCAGGGATGTCTACAGATCCTGAAAAGGTAAGGGCAATTGTTGAATGGAAAACTCCATCCAACATTCATGAGGTACGAAGCTTCCACGGCTTAGCCACATTTTATCGTCGATTCATTAAGGGGTTTAGTACCATTATGGCTCCAATTACTGATTGCATGAAAAGGGGAGAGTTTAATTGGAGCCCAGCTGCCACAAAAGTCTTTCAGGAGATCAAGGCCAAAATGACTGAAGCGCCTGTCATGTGTCTACCTGACTTTTCCAAAGTGTTTGAAGTGGCCTGTGACGCATCTGGTGTTGGTATAGGAGGTGTTTGGAGTCAAGAGGGACACCCAGTTGCTTATTTCAGTGAGAAACTAAATGAGGCAAAACGGAAAAAGTACTCAAACTATGAGCGAGAGTTTTATGCAGTAGTTCAATCATTGAAATATTGGCGCCATTACTTGTTACCGAAGGAATTTGTTTTGTACTCAGATCATGAGGCCTTACGGTACTTAAACTCTCAATCTAAGTTGAAAGGAATCTATGCCAAATGGGTTGAACTATTACAAAAGTACACTTTCGTTTTGAAGCACAAGGCAGGGGTCGAAAACAAACCGGCTGATGCGTTAAGTCGCAAAGTTAATTTGATTCACTCCATGAATGTCGAAGTCACTGGGTTTGAGCGTTTGAGAGATGATTACCCCTCTTGTCAAGATTTCGGGGATATGTTTGCTTCACTTTCTGATAATCCTCTACGAAGCATTGATCGATTTATATTGAAAGATGGCTATATCTTTCGAGGAAATCAAATTTGCATTCCCCGCACTTCCATGAGAGAATTTTTGATTTGGGAGCTCCACGCTGGTGGAGTAGGCGGTCACTTTGGTCGTGACAAGACTATCCTTCTTGTAGAGGACCGTTTCTATTGGCCGAGTCTCAAGCGAGTCGTAGCCCGCACCATTGAACGCTGTCGCACTTGCCAGTTGGCAAAGCAATGTAAGCAAAATACTGGGCTATACACTCCATTGCCAGTGCCTCACGCACCGTGGCAAGACCTTAGTATGGATTTTGTGCTTGGGCTTCCCAAGACAAGTAAATTGCATGACTCCATACTGGTCGTCGTGGACCGCTTCTATAAGATGGCCCACTTTGTTCCTTGCTCCAAGACTTCAGATGCTTCGCATGTTGCGAAACTTTTTATGGAGCGCATTGTTAGCTTGCATGGTGTTCCAAAAACCATCGTGTCTGACAGGGATGTTAAATTTACCAGCTATTTTTGGAAGACACTGTGGAAAATCTTAGGAACGAAATTGCAATTCTCGTCTGCGTACCATCCACAGACTGATGGTCAGACAGAAGTTGTTAACCGCAGCCTGGGAAATCTTTTGAGGTGTTTAGTTGGTGAGCATGTCAGGTCATGGGAGTCTGTCTTACTAATAGCAGAGTTTGCATACAATAGTTCAGTTAATAGATCCATAGGCATGAGTCCTTTTGAAGCAGTAACAGGGTACAAACCTAGAATGCCTGTAGATCTCATTCCCATGTCCTCCATTCATTGTCCGTCTGAGTCAGCCGATGCATTCATTCAGTGCATTCATTTATTGCATAATGAGATCAGACAGCGAATTAACATGCAAAATGACAGTTATAAAACCTCTGCTGATTCACATCGCCGGTTCATTGAATTTCAAGTGGGTGATGATGTCATGTCCACATAAGGCCAGAGCGGTTCCCACATGGAATTGCCAAGAAATTACAGGCCCGCAGTACTGGCTCGTTCAAAGTATTGAAAAGGTTGGGTCTTAATGCATATGTCTTAGACCTTCCACCTGTTATGGGTATTAGTGCTACATTCAATGTGGAGGATCTAGTTCCTTTTCGGGGTCCCACACTATCTCCATCTACCCCACCTTCTTTCCATTTGTGTAACCGTGTGGACTATCTTTTTGAGCCAACATCCTTTCAAAACCGTTTCCCACAACCAACCCCACCTCCTCTTCCAAAAGCTCAAAGGAAGGATTTTGTGGAAGATATATTAGATGATCAATTGGTCTCCACCAGACAGGGAGGCATCTAGAAATTTCTTGTTAAATGGCAAGGCAGGTCGTAGCATGATAGTACATGGATCACGCGAGATGAGTTGCAACGTATCAATCCTGACATTCTCGAGCGCTATGACAGTTTTGTCTCACCAGAGGTGCGATTTTCTCAACCGAGGGGAATTGATGGGGACATCAGATCTGATCCCTCTTGTTCTTGTAAGGTTTATCAAAGAAGAGGGCGCAAAATGATGGATCAAGCTCTAATTTGGATGGATGAACAATGCCCAGGGTTTAATCGTGAAGAAATGGAAAATCCACCGTTGATCCATCATGGTGAAGACATCCGACGGCTAGATCTTGCAGGATTTCATGGAGGAGGACCATGTGCACAACTGACTTGAAGGCCCCACATTGGGAGGTGCCACATGGGAGGAATAAAAGAGTTTTGTCTTTGTTTTAATTTGTTTAGAAGGGCCCAAGTCATTATAAGAGTCTTAGAATATAAAAAGGGACCCATGTTTTAATGATTTATGTAATAAAGAGGGAGGGGACCACAACTTCAAGCACTAAAGGACGTGCATTGGGTTTCGTGCACACATTCTATGTGCACAAATCCCAAGGTTGGTGAAAAGTTGTTTTTTTTTTCTATTTTCTTTTGTTTTCTTAGTTGGGTTATGTTCTCTTAGGGTTTATATATAAGAACTCTCTTGTATTCTCATGGTATGTCATGTTATTCAAAGATTGAATGAAAAGAAGCTTTCTCTTCTTCTTCCAAGAGCCTCTTGAGCAACCTTTCTCTTGAGATCTCTTCTTGTAACGCCTCCGAATCGGAGTTTGATGAGAGCCCAATAAAGGTAACGATATTTCTTCCACTTTCTTCTTCTTTCTAAGAGCATTTTGGCTTTTCTCCTTTCAGATCTAAAGCCTTTCTAGTATTGTTTCAGATCTAAACTACCCAGATCTGAACCCTGCAGATCTAGATTCCCCTGGTTACTAAACTTCAGATCTGAACCGTAAACCATCCCAAATCTGAAACTTATTTCAGATCTGAACTATTGTTAGATCTAGATCTCTTCCAAATCTGAAAATACTAGATTTGACTTATGCCATCATAGATCTTCTCTTTAGACCCTTACCAAAATATTGGATCAGTATTACTGGCCCTAAGCAATTTGGAAGTTCTATCTTCCATTAAGATCCTATTATTTTCTATGCCACGAAAAGGGATTATTGCGGGATCTGTGAGATCATCTTGGACCATGGATCTGTTATTTACTTGAAATCCATTGTTTAATTTACTTGGACTGTTTATAACTGAATTTTAATTGTTTATTCAGATCTGATCTCTTCATGTTAGGTTAGATCTCATATTGTCCTGCATCACACACTAGTGGTAGTTACATAGTCTAAGTAATGCATCCAGTTTTATTTGTCATTAGGCTATTAGTAAAATTATCGTAGTTAAGGTTGTGCTAGTTGTACTCTTTTTTACTAGTTCATGTATTACTTTTTTTAATTTATTTTTTATAATAATATGGACCATCATATCATGCTTGACAATTCTCATATGATTTAATTAGATTTATTTCAAACAGGAATTAGACTTTTTCCAAATAAATTGTTTAATACATGTAGTTCAAATAAACATTAGACTACTCTCGAATTAGCATTAACCATAACTTGTAATCCTTGAAATATCACCATTGAGTTGCATAACAAAGTAGCTAAACTTTGACTACCGAAAATGAATGACTAAGATGATTTGATGCATGAAAACTTTAACTTTAGATGTAGGGTCCAGTTGAATGAAATAACAGTCATAGAAGTAAAGGGATAGAAAGAAGTTGGCATCAATCAATGGTTATTGGATAAAACTCAACCCACTCAATGATGATGATGATGGCTATCTATCTAAACTCTTAAACTTCAATAGTTCACATTGATAATAATCAATCTAATAGATGATAACTTGAATTCTCTTTTCATTAAAGAATATGTCCATGTTAGGCAAACGTAAAATCAAGCATACCGTTCAAAAGAACATATATAATTAAATATAGGTACAATATTGTGATCTATGGGGATATCTAGAAAAAATTAGCTAATATTTGGCTATTGTTGTTTGACATAATATCAAGTTTTTATTATTAATTGCTAATTAGAGGAGTTTATGATTTTTTGGTAAAAATTCATATGTAAATTTATTATATTATATTATACATATTATTTATTTCATATATTGATATATAAAGGGCCGAGCCGGGCCCCTTCAGGCAGGCTAAGTCAAGCCCTATCTAGTCTCTCAAGATTGCGAGCTTTCTAAAATTGAGCCTTACCCTACCCTCGGGATTTAGGGTAAAAAGAAAAGCCCTCATTTTAAGGGCTTTTGTAGGCCAAGCTGGGCTGGGCCCCCTCGTTAAAGGGCTAGATTAACAGCCCTATGCATGAGGTGTACATAGGATAATTTTCATTTATATATATAAAGAGAAAGAGAGAGAGAGAGCCCGATGGGGCTATTAGGATGTATCCCAATGTGGGGTATGATTTTGTATAATTTGTACTAGTTATTGAAGAAACTAAACACTTACAACAAATATATTCCATAATCACAATGCTTATAAAAAGGATAGGAATCGACTCTCCTTGGTGTCATAACCCTGCCCAGCTCAGCATGGTATTGTCCGCTTTGGCCCACGTGGGCATGCGGGGACTTCCTTGGTGACCACCTATCCCATTACTACTTCCACCCGAGCACGCTTTACTTCGGAGTTCTTATGGGATCTATTTCGTTTCAGACTGCATTTTGGTCTATCCTCTAAAATGAAATAGTTCAATTTTTTTGGAATTTTGGAGAAATGTTTTAGAATTCTATTTATGAAAAAAAATATATATATATACAGTTAATAAAATAAAAATATATAATTAGAAAATTGTTAAAGACAAACTTGGTACATGGCCCTAGCTCTAACCCTTTTATAAAACCTGCCCCAAAGTAGGCCAATATTATAACCAACCAATCCCAACCATATACCCAATAGTAGCCCAAACCCAGCCCAATACCCAGATAGCCCTAGGCCAAATCCCAACCCCTTTTCTTCACTTCCCTAGTAGACTACAGTTGTCTATTGCCCATTAATCATTTCCAAATCAAATCTTGATGAAAGGTAAAGAAAGAGAAAGGAAAGGAGAGGAAGAAAAGAAGAAAATAAAAGATGAAAAGGGAGAGAAGGAAGAAGAGGAGGAGGAACGGATAAGGAGGAGGAGCTTTGGGAGGAAGTCGACGGTGAGGAGATGGCGAGTTAGGGTATAGGTGACGGTGATGGTGACAGTTATAGTGAGGCAGGGGCGACAACGAGATGGGGCATCAATCATTGGTACTTTCAGCTCTCTACCTTTCTCTTTTTTCCCTAGCAACCTCCCATCTCTTCTCTATCTTCCTCTTCGTTTTTTTTCTTCGTTTTTTATTTTTTTCTACTAAGGCTGCGTTTTTCTTTAAAAAAAAAAAAGAGAAAGGAATGAAAAATCTAGATTTCGGCCATTTAGGGCTAAATCTGTGATTTTTTCCTGAAATCATGGTCTGAAATCTAGACTGAAAAGTTTTAACATGTGTTTTGTTTTGGTTGCATGGTCAAAATGAAAATTTTCGGCCATTTCAGCCGAAACGAAATGGTATTAAAAACTATAGCCGCATGGATTTAAAACACATCATGTTGAGTTAGCACAAGCTTTGACTTATAACCCCAGAGATCCGGACACTCCTTTGTTGATGTGGGACCTTGAGACCGTAGTCTACTAGGTTGGCCCCGTGGTTGACATGCTTCCCCCTTTTGAGACCAAAGTCTTGTGGAGTGGCTTATGGTCCAGGCCTCACAATTAGTTACATAAAAAATACTCCATAAACACATCTGTGGTTATGAGGGATAAGAAGCTAATTTCCTAAGTTTTTCAACACCAACCATTCTCATCAATGTTTATGTTTGTGCGTGTGTGGTATTCTATATTCCTCCATAAGTGGGTGGTATGTAGATGTCTACCACAAGGATTAAAAAAACAGAATTAGAGCCGACTCGGCTAGGGCCGAGTTCTAGTCGACTCGCCCGTGGGTTTGCCTTGCTTGAGTCAGGTTCTACTCCATTTGTTCTCAGAAAATTTTTTTAAGAAAAAGAGGGACCCAGCCAACTGAAGAAGAAAGGAGGTGAGTCCCTTCTCAGTGTAAAAGAGAGTGAGAGAGGTGGGTTGGCTAGGGAGAGGAAAGAGGAAAAGAGGAATAAGAGGGAGAAAAGCATACCAGGCAGTAGCCAGTAGAAACTAAGTAGCAACAGCAACCAACCAGCAAGTGTCAACAGCAAGCAAGCAAGGCAGCAGTAGCCAGTAGGCACTAGACAGTAGCAACAGGCAACAGCAGTACCACTGCAGCAGCAACAATAGGCAGTAGCAGTAATGGCACTGTGACAGTAGGTAGTGGGCAGTAGTGTACTACTTTAGTAGTCAACAACACAATATTGCAGAGAGCCTAACTGCCTACCTGGTATGCTTTTGCCCCTTTCTTCTTTTTTAAACCACTCTCTCTCTCTCTCTCTCTCTCTCTCTCTCTCTCTGTGCAGTCCAGCTGTTCCAATTTTTTTTCTCCTTTGGTGCTTTTTTCTTTTTCCTCCCTTTTTTCTTTTTATTTTTTTATTTTTTTATGAGTCACCAAGTCCCATCTGTCTGATACCTCAGACTCGGCCAATTTTTTAAACCATGATCTACCATTTGTAGCTTGGTCATAATGGTTTTGAGAAGACCATTCTAGAGCCTTGGTGAACATGTCTACATGTTGATTTGATGTAGATGTTATCCTTGCAACAAAAAAAAAAACTTTATTTGCAACAAATTGATAGCCAGCTATAATGTGCTTTGTCCTTTGATGATTAATGTTGGGCTTTAAGGATGAAATACATAGTTATTCAAGAATTTTTCCTTCATGAGACAAATCTAACATGTTGTGAGCCATAGCTTTGTACCGTGCTTCCTACTGTTTTGAGCAACAAGGTTTGTTCTGATGAAGGTACAATATCTATAGGTTGACTTTCTATATGCAAGGAGAGCCAACCCAGTTTCTATAGGTTAACCTTTAAGTGGTCTCAATATGTTATACTTGTCATGTGCAAACGTTGTGACCCCATTTGTACTCATGATCCTTCATGGCAAGTCCTTGCATAGAATTTGGAGGTGTGCTATGGTTTTGCTAGGTTTGAGGCCAATGGGCTAAAAGGTTAGCCCAAGCCCCCATCAGTTTACTAAGATAGTTTTGGACAACTGGATGGTATGTGAATATTGGGATCTCATATTGGAGAATTTCAATACGAAGCATTCCATGGAAGAGGAATTATCTTTCATTGTATGGCAGGTTAACATCAATCAAGGCAACATTAACTAATTTGCCCATTTATTAGATTTCTTTGCTTCTGATGCCGATGGTGGTTAGAGAAAAGCTGGACCATATAAGAAGGAACTCCTTACATCAGGCACATAGTTATTGGCAAAACCATAAAATATGCCTAGTGGGGTGGGGGTCCTCCTTTTAGCTTTGCCGTTTGGCTTAGTGATAAAAAGGAAATGCACCTTATGAAGTGGAGTGACGTTATAAAACCTAAGATGTTGGGGGTTTAGTTTGGCAAACTTGAAGGTGAAAAATTGAGCATTCTTAGATAAGTGGTGGTATAGATTTGGGGAGGAGAAAGAAGCTTGGTGGAGAACGGTTATTGTTTTTAAATATGGGGTGTATGGATGGAGGTGGTCTCCTTGGAGTGTCCCTACCCTACATATTGGATTTTGAGTGCGTGGAGAAATATTTTGAGGGTCAAGGATTTGCCTAGTGTGTGGGGGTGGGTTTCAAAGTCAAGGAAAGTATTGAATTGCAATTTTGGTTGGATGATTGGTTAGAAGTGGGTCCTTTATTCCTTATTTTTTGTAGTTTATTTGGAGTTGTGTCCAATAGGGTCAATCTATTAAAGATAGCTATGTGGGTGAGTGGATTTTGTGTCTTGGGAGGTGTTCCATTCTAAGGTGTTGCATTAGTCCGAAGTCTTTGAGTTAGAGTCATTGTTGAATATTCTTACTAACAATTTCATTTGCAGGGATGTGGTAAGCATTCATAGATAGCTATATTTGTTTGTTGTGTAGAGTAGAGTAGAGTGAAGTAAAATTTCTCAAAATATGTGTGGATTACATCAAAATAACAAAAAATCAAATTTCTCCCCTTCTTTTTTTTTTTTAAAGTCAAATTTCCCACCTTTTTTTAAAAAGAAAGTAAAAAAGAAACCACTAAATTACAAAAAAAAAATCTACTTTTTATACAAAAAGTCAAAAAGATTCCTTAACAAACAACTAAAAACAAAAAGTAATCATAACCCCGTCATATTTTATTTTCTCATGATTTAAGATTTACTCTACTTTACTCTACCCCACAAACAAATAGGCTAGGTGCTTGAGTTTTTGTCGGCTAGGATCACGGGATCACTATGTGGTTGGGTTAGGCTCCCCTTAGGTTCGATGCTTTTTGTTGGCTTACTATATCCATCAAGGTTTTGATGGCGGACACTCTTAGGAGGAGAAGTATGTTTTTAGAGGCCAGCTAAGGTCTGTGTGTGCTTTATGGGAAGTTGGAGGAAACAGTGGATCACCTTTTCTTACATTGTGAGTTCTCTTATGCTTTATGAAGTTGTTTTTTAGTTAAGTATGCTGTTTTATGGTTCTCTCAAGCGTCTTTGATGGGTTGGTTAAGGCTTAGAGGCTGCCTCCTTTTTTTTGGCTATTGTTTGGAAGTTAGTCTTATTTGCCATTTTATGGTCCGTATGGAAAGATAAAAATGGTAAGATTTTTAAGGATGTGTTTTTGCCAATTGAAACCTCATGTCTATTGTTATTTTGAGAATTGTTGTATGGCCCTCTCAGAAAAAGATAATTCAAGAGTTGAATGTATTTTGTACAATTGGGACGCTACTGTCATATGGGCTGTCCAAGGTTAGGAAGTGTTAAGTTGGCCGTCTCTTTTAGCTGGTGTCTTCAAGTTTAATGTGGATGGTGCAGTGAGGGGAAACTTGGTTCGACCAAGATAAGATGGTTGCTTCACAATCATGAACGGGATTTTTGGTTGTTTTCTAAGAGTGTTGGCATTTTGGATTTTGCAATCAAACAAGATGGAAGTTTTGGGTATGTTGGAAGCTCTCCTTTATATCTTTGTTCCTCATTTCCATGATATCCTTGTTTCGTGGAAAGTGACTTGTTGACTACTACATCTTGGGTGTCTTCTTCTATGATTGGCTTGTGGAGGTTTCTAACAAGATAAAGTCCTTGGTTTCGGTGATTCAAGTGGAATTTAAGCATATTGGGTGGTCCACTAATGTGATGGTGGATTCTATCTAAACAAAGAGTTCATAGATCTTCTCCTTTGGTTGTCTGTCCTATATCTTTATTTTCTTGCATTGTACAATGCATTTATACCTTTGCTCCCCAATCTTTTAGTATGGTGCTTGCTTTGTATTGTCCTTAATGCAAGCTTTTGTTACTGATAAAAAAGAGAAAAAAAGGGTAGTCTGTAGCTAAGCTGCCATGAATCAAGGATCAAAATAGCGGTAGCGGATAGCGTCGCGGCCGGTCGCCAAAACGCTACGTAGTGGGCGCTCCGTAGCGGTAGCGGGGCTACGTAGCGGTTCGCGGTGTGATTCAAAAAAATTATCAAAAAATTTTGAAAAAAGTCTAGAAAATCCATAAAATTGTAAATAACCAGAATATGTGTTTGTTTTGCAAAAAAGCCTAAAATAAGGGGGTGTAGCGTTCCCCTAAATGCATGATGTCTTGTATCGCTGTATAATTAAAAAATAATAGTATCAATCCGATTTTTCACATGGTATCAAGAATCAATATTCAACACTGAAAGTCAAGACTCAAGAGTCAAGAATTTAAGACTTAGAGAGATTAGTCACTAGAGTCAGTGACTTAACAATCAACATTCAACACAATAAATGACATAATAAATAATAACTTCATAAATAACATTGTATTTAAAGAGTTGAGACATTAGACTCTGAGAGTTAATATAAAGTTGAGATTTAAGAAATGATTAGAGGAATACCTCTACCACCAAAATGAATGTCTAGCAGGATATATGACACTAGCATCACTGTCTTCATCCCCATAGTTGTTATCATTGGCACCACTCCCACTTGTACCAAGATAGTGCAACTCCCCTCCATATTGGTAGGCATTAGGATCCTCAAACATAAAGAAATGGGGTGGACTTGGATTTGGATGAGGATATTGATCAAATGACCCTGATTCTGAATATTATTGTGAGGATGATTCCGCTTGACCATGTGCGTAGTCTGGTGGGACATACGGTTGGTACCCAGAATATGGGTCATGGAAAATAGGGTACCACTTTGCTGTTTGTTGCCTTCCAACATTTGCACTCCTACCATCATTTCCTTGTTCATCACGGGGTCTTTGGCGTACATAAACATGACCTGGCCTCATACGAGATGGATTTGGAAATTCATCCACAGTCTGAGTAGGAGCATTTAATTCGTCTTCATGGTAAGAATCACTTGGCTCGGCCCCGTTACCTCCTCCAGACGGAGAGTCACTACTTGGAGCAATGCTTGAACTCGAACTATCAGAGCTCACTGTAGATACTACATGAGAGGGCTCAGGTTCAATGCCCCTTGATGTTCTAGTTTCTGTAGGTGGTTGAGGCTCACTTTCCCCTTCTCTTTCGTCTTCGTCCATTATTCCTCGTATATCCTGGTGTAAATTCTCATCTCCATCTAACAATGGATCTTCTACATCAACTAACCATGGAAGTAAGGGATCATCTTCCTGAAAGATATTATCCAAATTTATAGGGCAATAATTCGGATCATCCCTTTGCTTCCTTTGTCTATTTCTGACTCTCAACTTCAAATTGTAGTGACAATATACTAGCTTGTTCAGCTTCTGCATTGCTATCCGATTTCTCAATTTTGTGTGAATTAATGAGAAAGTACTCCAGTTTCTTTCACAATTTGATGAAGACGTTGTTTGGCTAAGGACCCGAATGGCAGTAATTCTCAAGTGTGGAGCACTTTCTCCAAAATTGATCCACCACTCGGCTGAAATTGGAAAAAAAAATGAACATAAAAAATTAGTCATCCACAATCCCCATTCCACGGCAAATAATATATATAAACTTAAAACTAGTACGTGACTAGGTTAAAACTATTTGTACCAGGATATAAGCTGGTTATTGATCTAATTGCCAACGGGTCTGCAAAACTCCCTTGTCTCATTGTGTATATAGAAATCTACCATATACAAAGTACAAATCATTTTAAATTTGTCACAACTCAAAACTTAGGTAAAAATCACAATACATTTAAACTATAATAAACGTTATATCATATATGACATGTCACTTACTTCTTTTAAGGCTAAAACCTAGTCATTGTGATTAAGAATTACTTTTTTCAACACCTCCTTCAATCCTATTCGCAACTCGGTATCAATTGTTTTTGTATGTTGTTTCTCGTTCGAATAGTAGAATTGAGGGTTTAAAAAATATCCTACAATTCAAATGTCAAATTTGCATAAGTACATCTCTATACAATACAAAATAAAAGTAAAACTCTTGTAAAATCATAGGCTAATAGTGTAAAAGTTTATTTCACCTGCAGCATGCAATGGATGGTGCAATTGATCATTCCATCGAGCATCAATTATTTGCAAGAATTCTTGATAATACCTGCAATTTTCTTGTATTGCTAGTTTTGCTCGATCCATTGCCTCATAAATATAGCCCATTGTCGGCTTATCATCATTATCTACAAGCCGCAACACTTTCACTAAGGGTTCAAAGACCTTTAAAATATTTCTAACTTTGGACCAAAATTTATTATCTCTAACAAGATTGGGGACATCAAAGCCAGGACCACTCGTTGCTGCTCCCCATTTTGAATTAAGCCATTGTTCTGATACAAACATCTGAATCAACTCATTTCTATGTTGCACAAGGCTATCCATGGCAATGAAGTGGGTGGCAGACCTTGTTGCAACTGGATGCACCAAGGCTCTTCCATTTGTGAATGTCTTCATTAATGCCAACAACCACGAGTGATCATAGATAAATCTTGTGATGCTTCTACAAGACATGATGACAGTTTTCACATTTTTCCTCTTTCCAATGTCCTCCAACATTAAATCTATACAATGTGCCGCACATGGGGTCCAAAACAAGTTATTTCTCTTTTCCATTAACAACTGCCCAGCTTTCTTGAAATTGGCACCATTATCTGTAACAATTTGCACAACATTTTCCTCACCAACACTTTCAACAACTTTATCCATAAGGCGGAAATTATATTTTGCAGTCCGTATATGTTCAGATGCATCAACGGACTTAACAAAGACGGTCCCAGCAGCAGAGTACACTAAAAAATTTATTGACTGTGTTTGTGTGCTGCTCGTCCATCCGTCACACATAATTGTGACTCCCCTTTCCTCTCATATACCTTTAAAAGTAGCTACCCAACTCTTTATATCTTCATACTCAATTTCTAAATACTTGGTCCCCACATCATAGACAGAAGGTGTTGTTATACCAGGACCAGCGGTAGCTGCAACATCTAGTATAGTTTGGAAGTAAGGAGAATCCACAGCTTGAGGGGGTATGTTCTTGTGAATTAACCACTTTGCTGTAGCTGACGCTAATCTGTCTCTTGCACTTTTCAAGGCCCCCTTAAACAACTTTGAGATTTTAGGCTGTTTAGCTGACTCATTTCTATGTGCTAGAGGATCAATTGGACAGGGTATAGCACTACTAAGAGTCCGTAATGCTTTACGAGAAGAAATAATCTCAATATCATCCTCCTGTTGTCTAGTGCTGAATGCTCGACGCATTGTTCTAGCTATACCTTTGCCCCTAGATGAGTCCCCTGGCCCCCGTCCCCTAGATGAGCCCCCAGATTCAAACTGTCTACCCGTACTTCTTCGCATTTCATCCATTTGTGCCGTCATAAGTGACTTTCTTCTTGTAGCTTCCATTTCTGGGTCATCACCTTCATCATCAAAATCAGAAGGAATTTGCTCTCCAAACACCTCATAGCGGGCATCATCAACTTCTTGGCTTCTTTTTTCTTTGATCTCTACTTTTCTTTCTTTTCCTTTATTTAGAAGGCTTTTCATCTCTTCTCTAAGCTCTTTTGGTGCAACTGTACATCCGGCCTCATTGCCTGAAACATGAGCCAAGTGCTGCTTGAATCTTGTAATACCCCCATTAGTGATTTTACCACACAAATTACATTTTATTTTTGACCTATTTCCATTAACTGCTACACCGTGTGCCCATGCAGGATCTACATCGAGCACCATCTTAATTCTTAGCAAATCACAAATGGAAATGATGAGAGAAGTTGACCTTTGAGGCACACAATAAATACCTGCATAATGCATATATGACTTAGTTGACCACATTTAAATATTTTTTTTTCAAAAAATCCCATTAATATGGCGTATGAACTATGAACTATGAACATGAAAAATTAAATAAATTCAAAAAAAAGAAAAAAAGAATGTGTGAATGTGTGATTCATCCATGGGATTCATTGATCTAACACTTGGGAGTGATTTTCAAGCAATTTGGTTAGTGTTTCTTCAAGAAAAATTTTTTTTTTTAAATTAAAAAATCTGAAAATAAAAAATAAAAAAAGAATAAATAACACATAAAAATGGGGGTTTGATCTATGAGAATTATAGATCTAGCTACTTGGGAATGATTTTAAGTGATTTCATTGACCACATTTAAATAAAAATTATCTTTTTTCAAAAAATCCTATTAATATGATCATAAAAAATTAAATAAATTAAAATAACAAGAAAGAAAGTGTGATTCAATCTTGGGATTCATAGATTTAACACTTGGGAGTGATTTTCAAGCAATTTTGTTGGTGTTTCTTAAAGAAATTTTTTTTAAATAAATAAATAAATAAAATCCAAGAATAATAAATAAAAAATAAATTATAAAACCCAAAAAAATGGGGGTTTGATCTATGAGAATGATAGATCTAGGCTACTTGGGAGTGATTTTAAGCAATTTAGTTGGCCAAATTTAAATAAAATTTATTTTTTTCAAAAAGTCCTATTAAAATGAACATAAAAAATTAAATAAATTCAAATAAACAAGAAAAAAAGTGTGATTCATTCATGGGATTCATAGATCTAACACTTGAGAATAATTTTCAAGTGATTTGGTTGGTGTTTCTTCAAGGAAAAAATTTTTTTTTTCAAAAAATAAAAAAAATCCGAGAGTAAAAGATAAATAATAAATAAATAAACTATAGAAAATGGGGATTTGATCTATGGGAAACATAGATCTATCACTTACAAGCCATTCCCAAGAGATTTATGAAGGAGAAAAGAAGAATAGAGCCATAGATCTAAAAAAATCACATAGAAAATACCTTTTGAAAAAAGCTTTTTGACTCCAAAGAAGATGAATGCTCTAGATTTGTAGATCTTGATGTGTTTTTGGACTCTTGTTGCTTTTGATTTGAAGAAAGAGGGTGGTAGGACCAAAATACAATGGAAAAGGAAAATGAGAGATGGAGACAGCAGTGCAACAGGTGAAAAAATGAGGAAAGAAGTTCGTTTGGGTTTTAAATAGCCCAGACATGATGCGGCCGCTACGGGTGTTAGCACCGCTAACACCCAAATATCGTAGTGGGTAAGGCCGCTACGGCCGATATAGCGGCCGCTGTTTTATTCCTTGGCCATGATTGACATTTATGATCCAACTTGAGGGAGTATTCTAAGTGATGGCTCATCAGTTGTCTAGTCTTTGTTTTTTCTTTGGGTATTTATGTAATACGTCAGATCTTGAGTTTTCAATATAAGAGGGTTGTTTGATCTAATTGGTTCTCTCTTTGTAGAAATCCAAATACCCAGAATTTCACTTCTTAGACAATGTGTAAAACCACACTAGCCCAAGACTTAACACTAAGCTAAAAGAACAATGAAAATGTAAAAAGAGAAAAAGGGGGGAGGGGTGTGAGATTAACTTCATTAAAAGATTAATATTGCAAGCCACTTGCACAAGATATGGAGTTGTTGATATAATTTTACACTCCTATGCCCCCCCCCCCCCCCCCCCCCCCCCCCCAAAACCAACAAAACCCCAAGCTTAAAATAAAATAATATAATATAAAAATTTAGGTGGACCTAAATTAGGGCCCTAAGGCCCCATTGGCCACAACCAAAACCCCCCTTCCCCTCTCACTTACTTTCTTTATTTTATTTTGTTTTATTTTTTATGACGTCCAATATCCCTCGCTAGCTCAGCCTTTGGACCTTTGGCGTCCAGCCAAGGAATTATCTGATTCTGACAAGCAAGGACTATTCCCGAGGGGGTACATACATGGCCGTACACATAACACCCGGATAACGCAAGGGGTGGGATTCAAACTTAAGATCTTAAGGAGCAAACTCAAGGTTCAAACCAACTGAGCACTTACTTTCTTTTTTTTCATTCCTTTCCTCATTCCCTATTCTCCCTTCTCCTTTCACCACATAGCCAGCCTCCCCCCCAAGCCACCAACCACCGGTCTTCCTCTGGCATCTTCTTCCTCACATCACCTTTATCCCGTGGACACCATTTCCCAAACTTCTCCCTCTCCCTTGATCTCTAAGTAAGCTCGCAACTTCTCCATAGTTAGGTCTATTGGGTTTTTAGATTAATAATGGTTTAGAGGTGTTCCTTAGAGTCTTCTCTCCCATTTTATATGTGGGTTTGGCTTGGCTTCAGGTTTTCTGTCCATTTGAGCACCGTGGGTTAGGTCTTGAGTTAGGGCTTCTCCTCATTTTTATTTTCTCTCAACGTAAGGCAAGTGGATAGCATTTTCATTGTTAATATGTTGATTTAATCTTGATTCTAGCATTTTAATATACTTAGCATGTTTTTCCCAAATCATGTATTTTGATTTCTAAAATATTTTCAATATTTGCATGACGACTGAATTAGATAGTAAGAAAAAAAACCCTACTAAATTGTGATTTGTGAATCACTTATTTCATCATAGTTGCTAAAATAAGCTTATTATGATTTCAATTTAATTTTATATGGGAAAGACGGTTCCAATTGATACATATTTTAGGAGAAAAAATGAAAAAAAATATGAAGTTGATACATCATTGCCAACCTCCTCCAAAGTTGAGATTCTAATTTTTAAAAATTCCAAGGAACACTTGGAAATATAACGATTGTATGAAAAAAAAAATCTTCTAGTGCGGTCCCCCTTGATGCAAAATCCTAGTTTCACCTTTGTCTCTACTTACTTGCAGGCTTCATGGACATGGTTTTTGAAGAGGTCACCCACATGCATATATATAGATGATTTGGGAAATTGCTAGCACAATGGGGTGGTTGCAAGGGAAAGGAAGATAATTAGTGAAAAACAATGCGACAGATAAGAAGTGGTTGAATGGAAGAATGAGGTATATGGGAAGTGTAAGTTTGGTGTATGGAAAAGTAGTTGGAAGTAATGAAGCACATGGAAAATGTGGCTTGGTGTATGAAGTGAATAGTAGTAATGAGATGTGTGGAGAAATGTATTTCGGTATATGGAGAAATAAGTGTTTTTTTTTTGTTCCCCATGGAGAAATGGATGTTGGTAATGGCTTGGCGAAGAGAATGACGTGCGAATATGGGAAGATGGAAAAGTAGTTAGAAGAGAGAGTGTGATATGTGTTGTCCATATGTGCAAGTGGGACCCATTTACAAAGGCCAAGCAGCACACAAAATTACATAATGACCTCACAACAACACTCAAAATAAGAAGTGAACAAAACAGAAGTTAAACTAAAGAGTTTCTAGAAATTGTACTTAAAAATTTAACACTCACTCTCTCATGATGATGATGGTCATCATTTTCTTGTAACAAACCCTGGATTGGTAAAACGATTTTAATTTTTAAAACTATTATAGTACTGTATAGGGCATCCTACACACATTTCAACATAAGAATCAATGACCAATCTCCACAAGCTCAGAAGGATTTTTTTATCAACGATGAGCCGGCACCATCCCCTCTCTCTTCCAGGATTGTTGACAGGTATCTTGGTTTATTGTAGTGGTAAAAAAACGTCCTCTTTATTTAGGTTCTTCCAGTGCCATTTTTAGTATTTCATTTTCCTATTATTTTTAAGTATTATTTATTTTATATGCTTGGATGAAATTCACATCTACGTTTCTTTATGGTCTGTAGCTTTATTCTCTCTCTCTCTCTCTCTCTCTCTCACACACACACACACACACACACACACACACACAAAATTATAAAATGAATTTACTTTAGCAAAGTAGAAGATTCTACTTCCAGTTTTATTTTTAGTTTCTGACCTATTTTTCGATTGTTTCAAGGTTGGTGGTCTGGGTGACGTCGTGTCAGGTCTTAGTAAAGCATTGCAGAAAAAAGGGCACCTTGTAGAAATTGTTCTTCCAAAATATGACTGCATGCAATATGATCGTATCGGTGACTTAAGGGTATATTGATTATTTGATTACTCAGAAAGAAGATTTAAAGTTTCAATTAATTAGGCTTGTAACTGAACTATTCATGCAGGCCTTAGATGTGGTGGTAGAGTCATACTTTGATGGTCAATTATTCAGAAATAAAGTTTGGGTTGGGACGATTGAAGGTCAAGATATGCCTTTTTTTTTTGTTAATTGCTATTTAGTAATACTGTGATAATCCATGTTGGTCAGCATTATCATGGTGTAGGCCTTCCTGTGTATCTCATCGAACCACATCATCCAGCTAAATTCTTTTGGAGAGGGCAGTTTTATGGGGAGCATGATGATTTCAAACGGTTCTCATTTTTTAGCAGAGCAGCACTTGAATTTCTTCTTCAAGCTAGCAAGAAACCAGATATAATCCATTGCCATGACTGGCAGACAGCTTTCATTGTAAGTGAATGGTTAAATTCTCAATTGTATGATCTGTCATGGGCTTTGCTTGTATTTTCATGTAGAGTCTTTTGTGGATGATATTTTATCTTATATTTATCTGATGTGATGAAAACCTTCTTCAGGCTCCACTCTACTGGGATTTATATGCCCAAAATGGTCTTAATTCAGCTAGAATTTGCTTTACCTGCCACAACTTTGAATATCAGGGAACAGCAGCTGCTTCAGAGTTGGGATCATGCGGCCTTGATGTTAATCAGCTAAATAGACATGATAGGCTGCAGGATAATGCTGCACATGATAGAGTCAATGCTGTTAAGGCGAGGAAATTCAATGATCACTGTTTTGTTGTTCTTGTGTTTTGTTCTCTTATGTTAACTTGTCACTATATTGTTAGATCACGAAGGTGCAAAGCATTTTCATTTTTTGACCTTTCAGGGTGCAATTGTTTTCTCCAACATTGTTACAACAGTATCACCAACTTACGCTAAAGAGGTGCGGACTGCAGAGGTATGAATACGCCTAGTCTTTCAAATGATCTAATTTTAATGTTACATTACATGTAAGAATAACTTGTGCTTTTCTTCCATATGATTTTATTCAACGGTGAATGTGGCAATAAGTATTCCATGTCCTACATCTTTCTAGTTTATCTCCTTATATACAAGCCTTGCGTCATATTTTCATCAAAGGAATGCTTCATTTTCTCGTCTATGATCTCCATTTCTTTCTTGTTTTTTTTTCTAGGGTGGTCATGGCCTCCATTCTACCATACATTCTCACTCCAAGAAATTTGTTGGAATTCTGAATGGAATTGATACTGATGCATGGGACCCTTCAACTGATATTTTCCTCAGATATCACTACACTGCCGATGCTCTTCAGGGCAAAGCAGAGAACAAGGATGCTATAAGAAAGCTACTAAAACTTTCTTCTGATGATCCTACTCGTCCATTGGTAAATATCTTTTTTGTTGCAACCGAAATGGATGTCTGAAATTAATGAATGAACTAATTCTCGATGTGGGATCATTTTCTTAATTTGTATAATTGAACTTATGTACGCCTTGCATTTACTGTAGTTTTAGACCAACCTATATTTTCTTCCATTACAACTTAAACAATCTTGGCTGTGCATGTACTTACAAATGCCGGCTATTTATGGAGAATCCTGGAGCCGAGTAGATTAGAAGTTGGGCACTGAAATTTGTAGGGATTGTCTATCCAACAGAAACTAAAACAAACATAAGCTTTACAGTAGGAAAGTTCTGTTTTTCTCCAATAGATCAATATAATGCAGCAAATTAGATGGGATGGTCATAGACATCACCAACTGAAGCTTTTTCCCATATCTGGCATCATTCTTTTCTTAATTAACTGAATTTCATTAACAAAAAACTCAAATTCAGAATCCTTCATTGAGAAAAATGAGAGCTGGACAAGAAAAGGCTAGAAAGTGGAGACAGAGGCTATGTACTTTGCCAAAATATCTTCATTATTTGATCAGGTATCTGGAAATGTGGTGAAATGTGGCACCAGTATTCTTTGACAGCGCCTTTATATGTTTGATACTTTTCAATATAAAAACAGTGAAAAGGTGCTTGAGCTTCACCATTCACCCAAGCAATAATGTTTCTTGATTTCCTCCACCATGATTGGGCTGTGAAGATTTGTTTTCATGAGGAGCCGGCTCTTATGACCAGAATTCCAGCTCAATTCGAAGCACCATACCAGTTGGCCAAGGGAAGAGCACTATGCTGCAAAACTTCGGCGCTAAGAAAATCACTATTTGGGATAAAGTTTGTTGTACTTCTTCATGTGTCCTTATTTAGTGCAGAATTCTGTGTCACTTTGCAGTCTCGTGTTTGCTTTTGTACTTAATTCCGAGTTGAACTCACTCATGTACCTGCCCAATCCATTTCAACCGGCATGCCTTGATTTTCTTTTGTAGAATAAGTCACCTTTAACTTATTCCTACCTCTGTCCTTTCTTGTTAGTCCACATATATTTAGCATACACATCTTGATCACACTTTCTTTTTGTCAAAGATGAAGGTTAAACTATGTTTAATGGGGAATAGTAAGACAAGAAGAGAATAAGAGAAGGAGAAAAAAGGAAGAGAAGGAATGAGAGAACAACAGGGACTGTCGTCCATTCCTTAATTAGGTTGGACGACCACATTGTTCTATTAATTCTTCTTTAATAATTACACATAAGTCCAAGATCTCTGACTAAATTACATAAAAGTATCCCCAATCTTACAATACTCCCCCTCAAGCTGGTGCATAGATATTAATTATGCCCTACCTGGTCATGGCTTCTTGAAAATCTTTTCAACTTGCAGCCTTTGTGAGAAAATCAGCTATATGATCACTTTGTGCACATATGACAATTCCACATCTTTGTTTTGGATCTTCTCCCTAATAAACTGACAATCAACTTCTATGTGCTTTGTGCGCTCATGATAAATAGGATTTTGTGCTAATTTGATTGCTAAATCACTATTGGTGTGGATAGTCATTAGTCCATTACGTTTGAAGCCCATCTCTGAAGAGAATTTCTTAACCACAACAGTTCACAACATCCTTATGCAATACCTCTGTACTCAGCTTCAGCACTTTATTTTGTTGCTACTGGCTAGTTTTACTCTTCTATGACACTAGATTTCCTCCCACAAGAGTGCAGTAACTTGTAGCTGACTTTCTGACTCTGACCTTGCCTAGTTAACATCGGTATATGCTTTTGTAGTACTATGTCCATGTGACCTATACAAGATCCACTGACCAGGAGAGTTTTTTATGTATCTTAGAATATGGTGAACCACGGCCAAATATTCTGTTCGTGGAGCATGCATAAATTGACTAACTAGGCTAATTACATAGGAGATATATGGCCTTGTGATGGTCAAATAAATTAGCTTTCCCATAAGTTTTTGGTATCCTTTTGGATCACGAAGAATTCACCAATGTTCAAATGTAACCCATGGTTCAATTCTATTGTGGCGTTAGTTGGCTTTGTCCCTAATTTTCCAATTTTTGTAAGAATATCGAAAGTATATATCCTCTGAGAAATTACAATTCCACTCTTTGACCGAGCTACTTTGATGCCAAGGAAATACTAAGGTCTCCAAGATCTTTAATCTCAAATTCATTTCTTAGGAAATTCTTCAATCTTATGATCTCATCCCTGTCATTCACTATAACTATAATATCATCCACATACACAACAAGTATAACCACATTCATATTCTTCCTCTTCACAAACACAATGTGATCGGCATGACACTTATTAAATCCAAAACTAAGCACTGCCCTACTAAATCTTTCAAACCAAGCTCTAGGAGATTGTTTTAGACCATACAATGCTTTCTTTAAAAGACATACTTTGTCCTCCTGGCCTTTCACAGTAAAACTTGAAGGAAGATCCATATACACCTCTTCTTTGGGTTCACCATGGAGGTAGGCATTCTTTACATCTAATTGATACAATGTCCAAGATAGATTAGCTACTAATGACAAATTCACTCTAATGGAATTGTGTTTAGCAATAGGAGAGAAAGTTTCAAAATAATCAGTGCCATATAATTGAGTGAATCCCTTTGAAACAAGACATGCTTTGTGTCTGTGAATAATGCCATCTGAATGTTAGTTACCTTGTGGAAGAGATGTTAGCATCCAAGTATGATTTTCTCAAGTGCTTGCATTTCTTCAATCATTGTCTCTTTCCACTTGGGATGAACCAGTGCTTTAGACACACGTTTGGCTATACATTCAAAGGACAGGTCTGTAACAAAGGCACGAAATGATGATGACAAATGATCATAAGAAAGGCAATTATGAATGGGATAACGAGTGGGGCAAGATCTTTTACCTTTA
Source organism: Sextonia rubra (assembly GCA_037013555.1). Taxonomy (NCBI): domain Eukaryota; kingdom Viridiplantae; phylum Streptophyta; class Magnoliopsida; order Laurales; family Lauraceae; genus Sextonia; species Sextonia rubra. The sequence continues at coordinate 17,549,500 of JASUAD010000016.1, read as the reverse complement.
TGTAGAGCAATAAAACATCCAGAACCAAGTTCTTATGATGCAATCTGGGCCCCACAAGTGGTCCTTTCTTAAGTTAGATTAGGATTATATTATTTTTATTAGTAGATTTCTAATTTTATTGTTAATAGGGAAGTTTCTATTCATTGCTTAGGGTTTGCTTAGGTATTAAGTTTCCTTTTATTATATATATGTCATTGTAGGGAAAAGATTTTCAAACTTGGATTGATTAATAAAATTAGGTTTTATCCCTGAGAGGTGCGTCCTCGTGTGTTGAAGTCTTTTGACGATTCGAAGTGTCTTCAGACACGCGCTTCGGCACCCCAACACAAGCCTTAACCCTAGGGCCTGCATCAGTTTAGTATCAGAGCGAAGATCCACATCGCTCCAATCACCATCCAGTCATCAATCGGAGCCTATCCCCTTTCCACAAAAAAAAAAAAAAAAAAAAAAAAAAAAAAAAAAACCATCCTGCCGAATCCTCTACTCCAATCTTGTTAGCGAAGACCCCACCCAATCACTAGGGTTGTAAACGGGTCAGTTCTGGTCCAGGTCCACGGTGGACCAGAAACCGGACCCGTTAGTGAAAAGATGGACCTGGTACCAAAACCGTTTCAGAACCAATTTCCTGGAATCGGAACTGGAACCGTTAAGGAGTGGATGAACTCAGAACCGGAACTGGAACCATGTATGGGGCAGGTTCGGGTCCGGGTTCGGGTCCGGGTCTATGTAGAGAATGATTTAGAGAAAAAGTTAACTTTTAGGGAAAAATTTTAAAAATGAGGGTAATATGTCGGGTCTCGGGTCCACGGGCCGAAACTAAAGTGGAACCAGACCTGGAACTATTAAAGTCACAGGTCCAAAAGTAGGATCCAGACCCGGACCCGTTTACTTATCGGTTCCTAAATGAGGACCAAACCCGATTATTAAAGGGTCGGAACCTTCGGGTAATCGGAGAATCCGAGACCCATTTACAACCCTACCGATCACCCATAGCTTTCCAAAAGCCAACCTTGGATCCAAACCCCATCTCGGCTTTCCATCTCCATTCATCTCTTCCGATCGATCTCGAATCGGTCCCTCTGCACCCATTCCCGTCATCCCTATCATGCCCCAGCCCTCAAAATTTCCAACCAACCATTTCCTCCTTTGTCAGTCCCCCAAAACCCAAAAAAAAAAAAAAAAAAAAAGCGGAGAAGAGTTATAGAAGAAGAAACCAGACGAGAGGAAGAGCTTGAGAAGAAGACGTACCTGATACTTGAGCTTTGACCTCACCATCCATGCCTCTGCAAAATGCCATCGTCGCCACCGCTACTATCGACACTTCATCATCCATCAACAGCCTTCGCTGAGCCCAGTCGTCATCATCATTATTCTCCCCACATGCCATCATGAAGTCATTGTCCACTGTCTGCGTCAAGGTACTAGCGGTGGCCAGTCTTCCTCTCTTCCCCCTTTGTTACAATTGAGACGAAGATAAAAAAGGGTTTTACCTTTTTTGTCTCTTCTTGACACCAAATACGAGGCCAAAAGGGTGACAGTCACGTGTGCAATTGTGACACGCGTTTCAGTTTTGGGCCATGTTGAGTTCTGGTCCAATTGATCATCCAGAAGTTCAGTTTGTGCATTATACCAAAAGCTCATGAGACATTAGCCAGTGCACAGATTTGTAACAATCAACGGTCAAAAATTTTCTCAATTTTGGAGCCATTTGACATCAAATTTCTAATTCGTCTTCACCAGCATACTCGTGGAGAGCAGATTTACACACCAGGTCAATCAAATTTTAATTTTGCATTAAAAAAATGCCTCTAAAAAAGCAAGTTGAGGTGGAATCTTCATCTTCTTTAATGGAAGATTTGGTTGCTGCCATAGAGATTTAACTGCCACAGTTAACAACATGCAAACTACATTGTACTAACTGGACACTAGGGTGACAACTATGGAAAATAATCAATGTGTGAATCATAATCGTGATGATGGTGAAAATATTTGGAATCAATGAGGTCCACTCTTCAATAATCCTGATCGAGATTTAGAAATTAAACTTGTGATTCCCGAATATGATGGAAAATTGCAACCCATTGAATTCATAGATCGGTTAGTATGTCTGGAGAATATTTTTGCATACAAGCCAATGACGGAGGGCCATAAAGTCACACTTATTGCCATTAGATTCCGTAATTATGCTGCAACTTGATGGGCTGAATTACAAAGAAAAAGGAGGAATCAGAACATGGACCCTACTGAAATATGGATTGAGATGAAGTATTTTTTGAAGCAAAAATTCCTCCTCGTCAACTATGCATGAGATCTACGTTTAAGCTTTCAAAACTTTAAACAAAGATCCAAGACATTTATTGATTATTCTGAGGATTTCTAACTTTGCAAGCTCCTTGTGGTTTGAATGAAGATGATGATGTGGTTGTTGATAGATTTTTCAATGAGTTGAGAATAGACATTCAACATATTCTTGCATTCCGACATTTTGAAAATGTTGATAAACTCATCCAGCATGTTGTCAAAGCTTAGGGAATTGTAAATCATCAAGCACAAAAATCCAAATGGATTCTACCAAAGAATTTATCTTTGCAAGATGCTAGACCCAATGGTTCCTCAGGACAGATTTTTGCAAGGACTGAAGTTCAAAATAGTATAATTTGTTTTCATTGTCAACAGCTGGGGTATCGTGCAGCAGAATGTCTAGAGCGCATACATCTAATTGAGTTTGAAGTTGATGATAAAAATATCCCAGATGATCCTAGGGGTACTGAAACTGATCCCAAGGGTATTGAAAATGAGGAATTGATGAAACATATGTAGATACCACAAGTGAAGCTTTCATTGTCATCAAAGAAGCTCCACTAACTATTGAGAATAAATGGTTGAGAAAAAATATCTTCCGTTCCGCGAGTACAGTTCAAGGACAAAATTATACAGTTGTTATTGACGGTGGAAGTTATGAAAATCTCATCTCTCAAGCTCTTGTTGATCGCCTCAAGTTGAAATTTTACAAGCACAACCGCCCTTATTTTGTCAAATGGCTGATAACTGGTGATTAAGCGCTGTTCAACATACTTGCAAAGTTACTTTTGCCATTGGTAAGACTTACAAGATACAATTTGGTGTGATGTTTTACCCATGGATTGTGGTGATATCTTATTGGGTCACCCATGGATGTATGACAAAAATGGGACCTATGGAATGCACGCTAACACATACACATTCTTGCATGATGGAAAGCAAGTCACACTCCATCCTGAAAAACAGGAGCTACCAAAGAAGAGTTTTTGGGCAGTTGCAACAAAGAAAGTCCTTCATGCTCACCACATTTATAAAGGCACTCCGAAGCAAACTCGAGTTCGAGGTCGAACTCTTCTTTCAACCCGAGGCGGATGATGCAATCTATGCCCCACAAGTGGTCCCTCTTCAAGTTAGATTAAGATTATATTATCTTTATTAGTAGATTTCTAATTATATTGTTATTAGAGAAGTTTCTATTCATAGCTTAGGGTTTGCTTAGGTATTAAGTTTGCTTTTATTATATATATGGCATTGTAGAGAAAAGATTCTCAAACTTGGATTAATAAATAAAATTAGGTTTTATCCCTGAGAGGTGCGTCCTCGTGTGTTAAAGTCTTTTGATGATTTGAAGTGTCTTTACACACGTGCTTTGGCACCCCTACGCAAGCTCTAACCCTAGGGCCTTGCATCATGTTAACTGGGTGAGGATTGATAGGCTGAGGTGGACAGTCTAAATTCAGAACATCAGTTGACGTTGAAAAGTAATGGTCTGGTCTTTTGTTGTCTTCTTAAGTGTATTTGTAGAGCATTTTTCTGATATCTCTATTATCTAGGCTATTTCTGGAACCTCTACCTCTGTCTCCATCTCCTTCACTATATTTTGATGACTATCACCTTCACTCTAAGCTTGATATGATGGCGGAGACACGGATTGAAGGAGTGGAAGGATTTGCTCCCCTTGACTGCCGTCATACATCAACTCTTATTTCTTTGGAGGATAAAATGACACATCCTCATGAAATGTTACATCCATAGTAACAACCAACTTACCATCTTGTCTGAGAACGTAACATTTGTACCCATTCTAAGTGCTCCAATATCCCACAAATCTGCATCTCATTGCCTTTGGCTCTAACTTGATCGTTGCTGTTTAGGAATATGTACCAAACATGTACAATGAAATATCTTTGGTGGGATTGGAAATATGGTTCTTTTTGGACATAAAACTTCAATGGGGATTTTTCCATCTAAGACTTGTGATGGGATTCAATTGATAAAAGTGGCTGCTGTTAACTCCCCATCTGACCAAAACCACTTAGGAACATTCATCCCAACCAAGAGAGCTCTACTAACCTCAGGAAGATGCCTATTCTTAGACATAAAACCTTAAGAACATTCATGCCAAGCACTTGGGAACTTTCATCCCAACCAAGAGAGCTCTACTAACCTTAAGAAGATGCATGATCTTTCTTTCTGCAACTCCATTCCGCTCTTGTATGTAAGTATATGATGTCTGAGCTTCTATCCCATTTTTCAAGTAAATTGGATTGAACTCATGAGAGGTATACTCTCCTCCATTGTTTGACCGAATGGCTTTTGTTTTCTTATTGAATTTGATTTCTATCATTTTGTAGTAGATCTTGAACACCTAAGTAAGTTAAATTTTTTATTTGAAAGGATACACCCATTGTACCGATATGGGTATGGTACCGGTACGTCGATACAGTAAAATTCTAAAAAAACAAGATATTGGTACAGCTAGTGTATTGCCATTAAAGAATTATATTTTTTTAAAATTTTAATAATGCAATATGCTAGTAATTAAAATAGGTTAGAATTCTTAGATGCAAAAGCCAACAATTACTTAATACCATTACAAATTCAACCTAATGAAAAAAAAAGAGCAACGGCAATATTATTTTTTTCTATTTCATAATCTAGCATTCCTTCCTTCTGCTTCTTCTTCCTCTTTTACATTTTCTTTTTTTTTTTCCCCCGTTGGAAATAAGGGAATTAGAGATAGGTTAGGGCTAAAGCCTTTTTCCTTTTAAGTCTGTTGAGAAGGGTTAGGGCTAAAGTTAAAAATTATATTTTTAGCTATTTCAAATTCTTACAAAAGTAAAAAAAAAAAAAAAAAACTTTTACGAAAGTACCAGAAACATACCCATCCTGTATCCACAAATGTACCCACCTTGTACTTATAAAGTCAAAATGTACCAAGTATGTTTGACTGTATGCAATACGTTTTTTTGCCATACCCATACCCGGTATGGGTATGGGTACGTGTACATTTTGGAAGTACCTGTGCTTTATAGTCTACTGGCCTAGATTTGAGGAAAAACAAGATTTGAAGGGATTCCAATCAAGCAAAACCATACCAGAGGTTTGGTTAGGCTCCTAGCTGCTAACGATGCAGTGCGCTAAGGTCTGTGGTGTTCCTAAGTGGTTGGTTCAGGTTTGATTTGGGCCAAAGATGCTTGGTAAGTAGTTTTATGATGTTGGTTTGATACTCAAACTTCAAAGTGTTGGGGGTGCATTGTGGATTGTTGTATATTTGTCGACTAGAATTTGGAGTTGTTGGCATGGTCTTTGAGTAGTTGTTTTGCTGCAGTTTGATGTTCATAGTGTTAGGGTGCATTGTGGATTGTTGTATATGTGTTGACTGGAGTTTGGAAGTTCTGAGTAGTTGTATTTTTGCTGCACTAACCAATGTAAGTGGTAGCTTGATGTTTGTGAGATCCTAGTATTAGTGAACTGGTGTCTTCGTTTGTTCTTGGCATTCATCAATTTTTCCCTTCTCAATGTATTGTGTTTTTCAAGGGTGATAGTGTGTCAAATGGAGTCAAAAAGTGAAAGTTCCATCAGAGCCAATCAATTAATCCTTCCCAATATGGTTAATCCTAATACAAGGATAACCCCTACTTTTTTTTAATGGCGCTAACTATAAGGATTGGGCCTATTCGGCCTGAATGGCCATTGGAGGTTCGAAAAGACTTGGTTATATTAATGGGAGTATCAAGGAACCAAGAAAAGATGACCCTAACTATTCAAATTGGATTTCAGGAAATATGTTGATCATGAGTTGGATCCTAAATCTAATGGAAGAAGGGATTGCAAAGAGCTTTAAATACTTTGAAACTGCAAAGGAACTTTGGGAGTCAATTGAGGCGGCCTATGTGCAAAAGAGGAACAATGCAAGGATTCTAGAATTGAAGATGGAGTTTGAAAATTTAAGCTAGGAACTCTATCGATTAGAGATTACTATTCTAAGTTCAGGGCTTTATGGAGAGAGTTGGAGTCTTACCTGAGCCCGGAACCTTGTTGTGCCAAAAAGTAGGAAAAATTGTTGGAAGACCAACATATTTTTGAACTATTAGGTGGTGTTAACCAAGAGTATGAATCCATTTGTACATAAGTAACAAGTCAGAATCCTTTGCCTTCTATTTGTACTATATTTGACTTAATGCTAGGAGAATGGTTATGACTTATGACTCCCAAAACCGATAAAATATTTGAGAAGTCCAATTTGGCAAACAATAATGTGGGTACTATAGTGCCAAGTACTGGATATGGTAGTCGTTGAGGACATGGCTATGGGAATAATTGTGGAGGTGGATGAACTGGTAGCCATGGTCGAGGATTTTCACCTAATGCTGGACGGGGTTATGGTGGACAATATAATCCAAATCATGACAATCGTGACAAACTTTTTTGTACTCATTGTGGGAGATACGGACATACTTGTAAAAATTGTGTCAATCGAAGCAGGCCATTTAGGATCTGTGCTATAATATAGGATCTAGAATCCCAACTCATTGGCCCATTAAGGCCCAGTTATTGTATTTTAACATTAGTCAAAGCACACATGTACAGATTTAGTTGATTAGCTACATTTCAGGATCTGAGATATGATTAGATACTAATTAGGATGTAATTAAGGCAATCAGGCCCTTTATATACAGCAACAGTCGACCCTCAAGGGACACAGTATTTTTAACATATGAATGTGTTCTTTTTCAGATCTCTCTCAATGACATGGTATCAGAGCTAAATCGATCATCTGATTGTCTCCTGAGTCATCTTCCAAGTCTTGGAAGCCATCTGTGATCATCTTCTTCAGCTGGATCCTCTCTAATCAACCCTGATCATCTCTAATCAGGCGTGGCCCACTTGTGATCAACATCACCAATCTCAGCGGATTCTTCCCTCTTGGTCGCCTGAATATCTTCTTGTTTATGAAGATTTTTTCAAGATTTATTGATCATCAGAGGTAGGTTTTCTACCTTTTTTTGTGAAAATTCAGATTTTCCCACTTGTTTTCCTGTCGGCTGTCCAAAATCCTGGATCTGGATTTGTTTTGACCAAGACCACTTCCAAAAGTTGCTTCAATTTACTGTTAACTCATCCCCATCCTCAGATCTGTCATTAGATCACTTGGGGGGGCCCACGTGTAGAATTTCTTTGTGACGGCAGGGTCGTCTGAAGCCATTCCGCAGCATTTTTTTGTGCACTGTTCATCCAGTCCTTCTGGGAGCTGTATCCATCTGCTATTGATCTGCAACAGTGCTGCTGCCATATCTACAGCTACTTCCTATTGATTCTTGCTGCTGTTGCTATTTGCTAGTTACTGCTATTACTGCTGATTGCTCATCCTTCTGCTGATCTGCTAGTAATTCATCCTTTTGGTTGTTTACTGCTTTCTGGATTGATTGCTTGTTACTCATGGACAAATCTGACATCACCCTGGTTAAGTTTGATGGAACGAATTATACCTCATGGGCCTTCCACTTTCAAATTTACTTAGAAGGAAAGGAACTCTGGGCACACATTGACGGATCTGAACCTAAACCCGAGGCAGATGACAAGAAGATTTTAACTTGGAAAACTAAGGATGCTAAAATCAAAACCTGGTTACTGAGCTCAGTTGACCCACAGTTTATCCTCAACCTCAGACCTTGCCAAACTGCCCGTGAAATGTGGGACTATCTTCAAAAGATCTATCAACAAGGCACTGCTGCTCGTCAATTTCAATTGGAACTTGATATTTCTCAATATACTCAAGGCACACAATCTGTTCAGGAGTATTACAATGGCTTTCGCAGACTGTGGTCCGAATACGATGAAATTAAGTATGCCTCGGTGTCTGAAGCTCTTCTACCTGAACTATCTCGCTTACAGCAAAGTAGCCATCGGGATCAGTTTCTTATGAAACTTCGTCTGGAGTTTGAGCCAGTTAGATCCAACTTGATGAGCAGGGCTTCACTTCCTAGCCTGGATGACTGTGTTCAGGAGCTTCTACGGGAGGAACAACGTCTTGTCACTAAATCTACTATGGAACAACAAAGGGCTGTTGAGGCTCCGTTTGCCTATATTGCTCACACCAGACGCTCTTCCCGGGATATCAGTAAAGTTCAGTGCCATAACTGCAAGAAATATGGTCACTATGCTAATCAATGCAAGGTCAAGATCTGCCGATATTGTAAGGCCATTGGTCATGTCATTGATGAATGCCGGAAGAAGGGTCGCAATTCTACTTTCCGCAACTCTGTGCCCTCAGCCTCTAATCCTTACACAGTGTCATCCGCTCCTAGTGCTTACACAGTCACCACTCCACGATATGCCTCCTCTGAATTCAGTGCTCTGCCGTCTGATTCTTCCTCACAACCTGATTCCTCCACACAATCTGCATTCCCAGCTCCTCTCACCCCTGAGATGGTCAACCAAATGATTATCAATGCCTTGGCATCCATGCACCTCGCAGGTACTGGGTCATCTCTTTCTAATACATGGTACTCAGATTCTGGTGCCAGTAACCATATGTCCTCTTCACCTATACATTTGCAAAATGTAGTTCCTTATACTGGTCATCTTACGGTTCAAGCTGCCAACGGAGATCATCTTCCCATCACCTCTGTTGGTGATACCCCTGGCCCCTTACCCTTAACCAATGTTTTAGTTTCACCTCATCTTGCTACCAATTTGGTTTCTGTGGGTCAACTTGTTGAAAATAATTACAATGTCTCTTTTTCTTCTGCTGGTTGTGTTGTGCAGGACCAGGAGTCGGGGGAAGTGATCGTGAGGGGGCCTAAGCGTGGCAGACTTTTTCCTTTACCCGTGTCTTCATTTATTCATGATAAACCTTTACATCAGTTATTTTGTTTTTTCATTCAGAATTGTGGCATAACAGACTTGGTCATCCGAATGCTTCTACAATGTCTACTTTATTTCACTCTGGATTAATAAATAAACCTATTGATTCTGCTTCTTTTGACTGTGATGCTTGTAAATTAGGAAAGAGTAAAACTTTACCCTTTCCAATCTCTGAGACACGGAGCACTTCATGTTTTGACTTAATTCACAGTGATGTTTGGGGCATTGCTCCGACCCTTTCACATAGTCATTTCAAGTACTTTGTAACATTCATTGATGACTACAGCAGATTTACTTGGATTTATTTATTACATTCGAAGTCTGATGTTCTTAATGCATTTAAATTTTTTGTTCAATATGTTGAAAACCAATTCTCTAAATGCATTAAAACTTTGCGCTCCGACTCAGGGGGGGAGTATGTTTCCAAGGATTTTCAATCCTTTTTACACTATAAAGGAATCATTTCTCAACGTACCTGTCCGTATACTCCACAACAAAATGGCGTTGCGGAACGGAAAAACAGACATCTTCTTGATGTCACTAGAACTCTTCTGATTGAAGCATCCGTTCCCCCTCGTTTTTGGACTGAAGCTCTCACCACGGCTGTTTATCTCATAAACCGCATTCCATCCCCTACCATTGGCCGTTTAACGCCTCATTTTAAATTGTTTGGTCATCATCCTGTGTTTGATCACTTACATACCTTTGGCTGTGTTTGCTTTGTTCATTTACCTCCCACAGAAAGAACGAAACTAACAGCACAATCTCGCAGGTGTGCTTTTTTGGGTTATGCCACTAATCAAAAAGGTTTTGTTTGTTATGATCCCATTAGTCGTCGTATCAGGGTTTCTCGGAATGTTATTTTCTTTGAAAATCAATATTTCTTCCCCACTCACATGGACAGTCCTCATCCCTCTTCCCCAGCTCTCTTACCAGGTTTTTCGGATCAAACCTCTGTTACTCGGTTTAATCCTGCTTTTGTATACCACCGTCGGGAGAAACCTCCCACTGCGGCTGGTCCTCCCCCTGATCCTCCACCGACACCTAGTTCCACAACTACTCCTCCCTTACGTCGCTCCTCCAGAACTTCTCGACCGCCTGATAGGTATGGATTTACCCATACTTCCTTGATGACCACTCTCTCTTCTATCTCTATCCCAAGTTCTTATTTGCAGGCTGTCCAACAAGATTGCTGGAACCAGGCTATGAAGGAGGAATTGGATGCATTGGATCAGAATCACACCTGGGATATTGTGGATTGTCCTTCCGGAGTTAAACCTATCGGTTGCAAATGGATCTACTCGATCAAGCTTAAATCTGATGGTTCATTGGATAGACACAAAGCTAGACTTGTAGCACTCGGAAACAGACAAGAGTATGGCATTGACTATGAGGAAACGTTTGCACCTGTGGCAAAAATGACTTCTGTTCGGTTACTTCTCGCCATTGCTGCCTCTAAATCCTGGCCTTTATACCAAATGGATGTCAAAAATGCCTTTCTCCATGGGGATCTGCAAGAAGAAGTCTATATGAGGATACCACAAGGTGTCCCCTCTCCCTCTAAGAGGAGTGTCTGTCGCCTGCGCAAATCGCTTTATGGTCTCAAGCAAGCTCCTCGGGCATGGTTCGAGACCTTCAAGGGTCGCTTATGCGAGAGTGGTTTTACCCCAAGTTCTTATGATCCATCTCTCTTTTTATGCCACTCCTCTACTGGTGTTACTGTGCTTCTCGTATATGTTGACGATATTATTATCACTGGCACCGATGATGGTATGATCAAATCCCTCCAGGCTTCTCTCAAGGATTCCTTCTGTATGAAGGATTTGGGCCCCTTGCATTATTTCTTGGGCTTAGAGGTGCATCAATCTCCCAAAGGTCTATTTGTTAATCAACACAAATACACATCAGATCTTATCGAGTTGGCTGACCTCCATGATTCTTCCCCTGTCAATACGCCTGTCGAGGTCAATCTCAAGTTGAGTAAGGATGATGGCGATCTTCTTCCTGATCCTCACACCTACCGGCGTCTGGTGGGAAGTCTTGTCTATCTCACCATCACTAGACCTGACATCTCCTATGCCGTTCATCTTGTGAACCAGTTCATGACCGCTCCTAGACATCTTCATTTGACAGCTGTGAAGCGCATTCTTCGCTATCTGTTAAAAACTGTCCCTCGTGGTTTATATTATCCAAAGGATAATCCTCTTCATCTGACCGCTTATGTGGATGCTGACTAGGCAGGCTGTCCAGACACACGCCGTTCTACTACTGGTTGGTGCATGTACCTTGGAACTTCTCTCGTTTCTTGGAAATGCAAGAAACAAGAACGTGTGTCCCGATCTTCCACGGAGGCTGAATATCGGGCGATGTCTTCTGCTTGTTCTGAGATTTTATGGTTACGGGGCCTTCTATCGGAACTCGGGTTCGCTCCAACATCTCCTACTCCTTTGCATGCTGATAATACTGGGGCCATCCGAATCACTGAAAATCCTGTATTTCATGAACGCACCAAACATATCGAAGTTGACTGCCACTTTATTCGAGATGAATATAAGTGTAATGTCATTCGTCTTCCTCATGTCTCTACAGAATTTCAGTTTGCAGATATCTTCACAAAGGGCCTTCCTCGGCCTCGGCATCAATTTCTTGTCTCCAAATTCCTGCTTTATGACTCCCCGGCATCAATTTGAGAGGGGGTGTCAAACGAAGCAGGCCATTTAGGATCTGTGCTATAATATAGGATCTAGAATCCCAACTCATTGGCCCATTAAGGCCCAGTTATTGTATTTTAACATTAGTCAAAGCACACATGTACAGATTTAGTTGATTAGCTACATTTCAGGATCTGAGATATGATTAAATACTAATTAGGATGTAATCAAGGCAATCAAGCCCTTTATATACAGCAACAGTCGACCCTCAAGGGACACAGTATTTTCAACATATGAATGTGTTCTTTTTCAGATCTCTCTCAATGACAAATTGTTGGTACTTGAATGGTGTGCATGGAAATGCATCTGCGACACGGGCAGGAGGTGAAACTTCCTAGTGGTTCAATTGAACAAGAGGTAAGTTTAAAAAAAGCAAGTTTCAAAGTTGACTCATAGCACTGGAAAGACGAACTAACAAATCTTCTTCAGTGATTAGCTGCATTAGAAGGTGCAACTCAAGATTCTTTAATGGGTATGGCTTCTTCTGATAATCCAACTGCATTTGCCTTACCTGCTTCTCCTTTTACTTGGGTGATTGATTTAGGGGCTACTGATGTAAGGACCCAAGAATCTGTAGCTCTTCAGATTCTAAAGTTGTTAGCATGATTACAATACAATAAGATTCATAAAGTAAATTTCCAAGAGCATCTCAATATCAAAGTCAATATAGGTCATTAGGAATAAGCTAGAGCAGACAATCTTTTAAGTTAATTACGAGAGAATATTCTATGATAAGGGCTGGTCCCTTCTAAAGTCTAGAATGCTTTTCGATCTCTCAATTAGCGGTGCATGCTAAAGTTTATAGGCTGATCACCGTCGATCCCTTGCCTCGTCACGAGTGCATTACCTGTAGTGGGATGAACCACAGTTCAGTAACACTGGTGAGTAGAATTTCCAGTTCAAAAAAAATTATTGTACATAAAAAAAAAATAAATTGCATCATCCCATAATACAAGGTATTCTTAGGCTCTCTTTAAAAGAAAAGTTCATAGGCTTTCCTTGGAAGGAAAAATTCATCATATTTAACAACATAGTGTGATGAATCACCATGTTTATTGTTTTACACAATCATAAGGGAGTTCACATTCTTGTTGTGACAAAATTTTCTCCATTCTTAATTCATAGTAATTAATTAAACAAGAAGGATTCATGTTGTGACAAGACGAGGCCCATTTGATTCAGAGTTGTTGTTCAAACAAGGAGATTCATATTCATGTCGTGACAAGTCTGTCACCCATTTGATTCATAATAGTTGTTTGGACAAAGGGATTCATATTCATGTCATGATAAGACTGTCACCCATTTGATACATAGGAGTTGTTTGGACAAAAGGATTCATATTCATGTCGTGACAAGACTGTCACCCAATTGATTTATAATAGTTGTTTGGACAAAGGGATTCATATCATGTCGTGACAAGACTGTCACCCATTTGGTTCATAATAGTTGTTTGAATAAAGGGATTCATTTTCATGTCGTGAAAAAACTATCACCCATTTGATTCATAGAAATTCTTATGTTTCCACAAAGGAACTCATATTCTTGTCATGACAAAAACTGTCACCATTCATCGTTTGAAGATTATTCCAATACCAGCATAAAATCAGATACTCTGTAGTAATCAAATTCTGATTTCAATTTTAGTTCATAGGTTTTATAATAAATACCATCACCATTAGCCAATCCCACATACTTCATATTGAAGTCTCGCCCCACTCGGAATCATTATTGGTCACAAGTATGTGGCATTGATCGTATCTTTTATTCAGTTAAATAAACACTTTACTCATAATTCATTAGTCATAGAATCAATACTTTACTCGCAGTTCATCAGTCATAGCATTATCATTCTATTCATAATTTGTCATTAAACTTAGATCAAATATTATGATCAAGTGTTCCAAAAGTACCATATTAACTGTTCCTTCTATACACATGTTCAAAGGATAATACCCATACAGAAATGTTCGGTAATAGTAGAGGATATTACACAACGAAATAGATAATGACAGTCAATGAATGGGTTTGAAACTAAAAAAAACAGCATTGTTCCCATCCTGTACTCATGTTCTTCGTAGTTTCGCAAATAAAAGATCTTTCTTAAGTGAAAGACAAATGGGTTTTAGAACTCAGAGGCTTCATCATAATCTCTAGTGTTTGTCGTGTGTGAATAAAGTCATACTCAGCAACAAGAACATTTTTATACAGAACCAATAACAAAACAGAAATGTCACTTTTTTTTCTATAGGCTAAAATACTGATTTAAAGGTATACTATTCACAGAATTTAATTCACCAATTTTCTTGTACCTGAAACTGGGCTTTGATCACTAAATATTCATACAAGGAATGTCGACAGTTCTAGTATTGTGACTGATCAGTTCTGATATTGGACAGTTGACCAGCAATAGTCCAAATTCAGTAGAAACTTCTTGGCTTATCATGTTGGCAGTAATTTTCAGTTGCTGTCATATGATTAACTTATGTAAACAGCAACTGAATTATCATAAAAGAACACAGATTTATCACACTGGCAGTACATGCTTATCTTATGTATATACCAACTGAAATATTATAAAAGAACACTGATTTATCACATTGACAGTGCATGCTTATCTTATGTAAATACCAACTAAAATATTATAAAAGAACACAGATTTATCACATTAGCAGTGCATGCTTATCTTATGCAAACACCAACTGAAATATCATAAAAGAACACAGATTTTATACTATATATGTAAGGCCTTAGTGACTGCCGATCAATTATATTCAAAGAAATTCCCAATACAATTCAAGGAAAAAATCTACTCACCTGGTATATGTAATGAAGGACTTCAAATTAGACATTCACTAAGCTAATGCTCCTTATTGAAATTCCCTGCTTCTATTTTTTCCAAATAACATTATATTAGCCTTCTATTCTTCATGCAAAGCTACCAAAGGAGAGAGCTGAATCCTCTTTATATAGAGGATTGGACATCCAAATGGACCTTTCTGAAAGGTCATCTAGGAAATTCAAAAGTCATGTCTATCGGTGGGGTTTTGAAAAGTCATCTAGGGAAAACCAAGAGTCATACCGATTGGTGAAAACAAGGAGCCATCCTTGGGAAGCTGTAAAGTTACAATTAAGTGGGTTTGGATCATAAGCTTTTACCTAATAAGGACCTAAAAATTGTGGCCTAGCAGCCCAATCCAGTTATGTACTGGACTGGTCAAAATTGGGCTTTCCTAGGCCCAGTTAACCCACTTGCATAATTCAAGTTATTACAACTGACCATGTGACAGGTATCCATTCCGAATTCAATCTTACACCTTTACTACTGATTGAAGGGTGAGAATTGCTGATGGTTCCTATAACCACATTGCTGGAAAAGGAACTATCTAAGTATTACCTCACCTTTTTTAATCGGCTGTCCCTCATGTTCGAAGTTTTTTATTGAACCTTTTGTCTATTGGTGCACTGACCAAAAATCTTAATTATTATGTTTCCTTTTATCCTTCCTACTGTGTGTTCTAGGATCTAAGGACGGGACAGAAGATTGGTGGTAGTAGTGAGAGTATTGGTATTTACACCTTGGACTTCATGAATATAAAGACCAGAGTATTACAAACTGAGGTTGCTCATGAGAATAAAGTAGCTTTATGGCACTGTCGGCTTGGTCATGCGCCATTGCAACGTCTTAAAAATGTTTCGTTTTTTGATTTTATAAATAAACTTGATAGTAGTCTACAATGTGATGCTTGTCAGTTTGCTAAGAATAAGAGATCAGTGTATTCGGTCAATATTAATAAAAAAAAGTACTTTTCCATTTGATTTGATTCATTCTCATGTGTGGTGTGCTCCTGTTACATCTATTTATGGGCATCGATATTTTGTTATGTGTATTGATGATGCCACTAGGGTGACTTAGGTGGATCTTTTGAAACCTAAAGATGAGGTCTTACATGTTTTTCAAACTTATTATAAAATGATTGAAGTTCAATTTGAAAAAGGATTAAGGCCTTTCGGTCTGATAATGGAAGAGAGTATACCTCTAATGTTTTCCAACAGTATCTTGCTGAAAATGGGATTGAATCTCCCACCTCGTGTGCATATATACCTGAACAAAATGTTGTAGTTAAACGTAAGAATATACGCTTATTGAAAGTCACCAGGACCCTTTTCTTTGAAATGAATGTTCCCAAATCGTTTTGGTTAGATGGAGTTTTAATGGTAGCATATTTAATAAATAAAATGCCTTCGAAGACATTAAGAGGAAAGAGTCCCATAGAAATCCTGTGTCCTACTTGCTTTGTCCATATTCCAAAACATCAATGAAATAAGTTAGATCCAAAGGCTGTCAAGTGTATTTTTGCGGGATACACTAGTTCTTAGGAAGGCTATAAATGTTATGTACCTGGGATAAATGGTTGTCTCTTTGTTACAAAGGATGTTAGCTTTCATGAAGAAATCCTGTTTTATTCCTTAGCCAGCAAGGAATTACTACCAGACAGTAGTGAAAGGGAGATTGTACCTCTTGTTGACTCTGTCCCTCCACCAACTTTTCCAGTATGTTATGAATCAGCAACTGGTGAAGGTCTTGGCTTATAGTTCCTGAGGAAAGAGAAGCAACAGAGAAATTCTAGAGACCATTGCAAGTTTGCTCTAGGAAAAGGTCTATACCATTACTCTCATCCATACCATCATCATCTGAAGCCTTGAAATTAGATCCTCAATCTCAACCTCAATCTCAGTCTGAAATTGTTCCCCACTTAGGTGCTCCTTATGTTGACTCAAAGCTTATTGCATTGAGAAAAGTAAAAAGATCATGTAGTACTCGTCATCCCATTCAAAACTTTGTTATCTTATAATCATTTGTCCCTTTTATATCAGCTGTTTGTTTCAAAACTTGGTATTGCTTATATACCTAAACATGTGTCAGAAGCCTTGACTCATCCTAAGTGGAGGGAGGCAATGGTGAAAGAAATGATTGCTTTGGTAAAGAATAATACTTGGGACTTGGGAGTTGATTACTCTTCTTGAAGGAAAGAACATTGTTGGTTGTAAGTGGGTGTTTACTTTGAAGTACAATTCAGATGACACAATTAAGAGGTATAAAGTATGACTTGTTGCAAAACGCTTTACTCAATCATATGGGGTTGATTACTTTGAAACTTTCTCACTA
Source organism: Sextonia rubra (assembly GCA_037013555.1). Classification (NCBI taxonomy): domain Eukaryota; kingdom Viridiplantae; phylum Streptophyta; class Magnoliopsida; order Laurales; family Lauraceae; genus Sextonia; species Sextonia rubra. Next base: position 17,532,451 of record JASUAD010000016.1, on the reverse strand, counting down.
ATTGCCAAACTTACTTCCATTTGAGTAATATTATCCTTAGCAACAAACTTGGATTGACCATTATACTAACTAGATTTAAAAAATGCATTTCTCCATGGAGATTTGAATGAAAAAGTTTATATGGATCCTTCACCTGTTTTTGTTGTCAAGGGACAAGAAACAAAGTTTGTTTCCTTAAAAAATCTCTATATGGACTAAAACAATCACTGCAAGCATGGTTTGAAAGGTTCAGTGGAGCTGTACTCAAGTATGCTATCTTTGTGAAAAAGGGACAATTTAAAATTGAACATGGTGATAATTGTGCTGTATTTTGACAATATAGTTGTCATAGGAAATGATATTGATGAAATTTCCAATGAAATTTCCAAACTAATTTTTTTTTCAGCATTGAGTTTGAGATCAAGGACCGAGGATTATTGAAATGTTTTCTAGAGATTGAGGTTAGCTGGGTCTAGGACTAGAATTGTCGTATCACAAACGAAGTATGTCCTTGCTTCTTGAAGAGAGGAAGCTTGGTACAAAACCAGCAGATACTCCAATAAAGCAAAATCATTGCCTATACTTCAAAAGTGGGGAATTGCTTAAAGAGAAGTGAATGTATTAGAGATTTGTAGGAAAGCTGATTTATCTCACGATCACAAGACCTAATATTTCTTCTGCAGTTAGCCCAGCTAGTCAATTTATGCATGCTTTCAGAACCGATCACTTAACTGATGTGCATAGAATCCTCAGCTATTTAAAAGGATCTTCAGGTCATGGAATACTATATAGATCGCATGGGCATGAAAATGCCATTACCTTTACTGATGTTGATTGGGCTGGATCATTGACAGATAGAAAGTCCACCACGGGATACTATACAATGATTGGAGGAAATGTAGTCTCTTAAAAACGAAAAAAAAAGTGGTTAGAGTCAAGTCTAGTGCAGAAGCTGAGTATAGAGCTGTGGCTCATGGATGTTGTGAATTATTATGGCTCTCAATATTGTTGGAAGAGTTAGGCTTCTAGCAGGGTGGTCCAATGAATGTGTATTATGACAACATTTCTGTAATCAAACTTGCGAATAATCTAGTTTATCATGAAAAGAAAAAGGATGTGGGAGTTGATTGTCATTTCATCAGGGGAAAAATTGAAAAGGAAGATGTGTTGTTGGTAAAAGTTAGTACTACAGATCAATTAGTAGACTTTCTTACTAAGGTAGTAAATAAACTTAAGCTACAACATGTTTTGTCCAAGTTGGGCAAAGTGAATATCTATGCACCAACTTAAGGGGGTGTCATAAGTTAGAGGGACTTATTTGTAATTTTGGAATTACTCAGGGACTTTGATGTAAATGTAATAATATTCGGGGACCTTTTATGTAATTTTAAAACTATGTAAAATAATAATATAGGTGTGATCACCCAACTCAGGGGAGCTGATCACCCTTCTATTCAATCCCTAAATTCCTTCTCGTTCTCCCTTTTTTTTCTATTTTTTTATCCTTTTTTCATTCTTACGATAGTCTATGATGCCTAGATACTGTTGGGACACGCCATAGGCACTATAGGGACAAGGATTTTATATGTAAAAAGTGAAATACCAAATATGATACGATAAGATACATTGCTCATTTTGAAGTATCCGTGCATCATAGACGATAGTTTTAATAAAAACCCTATATCCAATCGAATTTAGGGTTTTAACTCTCATGTGCACCTCAATGCATCTTCAATAAATGTCACAAATAGCGGTGACCATATATAGAAGGAAAGGAGTATACCACACATCAGAGTGAACCAAACCAAATGGAAAAACACTCATTTTATTAATGTCAATGGGATAAACATGTCTTTTATTTTTTGCAAATTGACATGTATCATCACATTGCAAGTTTTGAACATTATATGACAATTTTAAAAATGAAATACTCCTAAGACTTTGGATAGGTGTAATAACCTTGTACCAGCTTGGTGGGCCAATCTAGCATAGATAGGCCCACATTCAGCCAGCCCAGTTCAAGGCTGGATTGGGTTGCTGGGCCAAGACTTTCAGGCCTTTATTAGGTGGTAGAAACTTGACCCAAGACCCATTTGTAGTGACTGTATAGTTTCCCAAAGGAGGCTCCTCATTGCACACCAATTGGTGTGACTCTGTGATTTCCTATGTGACCTTGTGACTTCCTATGTGACTTTGTGACTTCCCATGTGACTCTTCAAAAAAGAGGAATCCAATTAGAATTCTTCCATTGGATGCCCATGCTTAGTATATAAAGAAGACACATCTCCCTTCTTTGGAGACTTTCCAATAGAGTTAGAGAATCAGAAATAGAGAGCAATCTAATGATTGAACTGTGCCATTTGATAATAGAGGCTAAGAATTTCATCGAGGAGCAGCTAGCTTAGTGGGTGTCTGACTTGAGATCACTCATTACGTATACAAGGTGAGTGGAATTTCTCATTTGATTGAATGAACTGGGAATCTTCTTTGAACATAATTGATTGACAGTCACAAAGGGCCTTTACATTTTATAAAATCTGTTTTATGATGTTTTCAGCTAGTGTTTCTATAAGATAAGCATGCGACTAGAATATTATTGCCGACATGATAAACCAAGAGGCTCCTTTTTAATTTGGATCATTGATGGTCCACGCCCATCATCAGAACTGATCTGCCAAAATACTTGAACCATTGACGTTCTTTGTATGAGTATTTAGTGATTGGAACGCAATTTCAAGTACAAGAAAATTGGTGAATTGATTTCTGTGATTAGCATACCTCTAAATCAGTATTCTAGACCACAAACATGATGGATTATCAGAAGTTTCAAACCAGTTATGGGATTTTTCCAATTTCAGGTCGTCAAAAACAACTGTGACTAATTTGAGTTGTGGAGCCGCATGGCCCACCCGATCAAAGATTAGTCCCCCACATCTGGTAAGGAATGGGCAATCACTTGGGAGGTGGTCCCAAGAAGATTGGACCAATGGGTCCCACATCCGAGTGACCCAAATACAACCAGGCGTGTGTCTCTTTTCCTTTGATTGAGGTTCTATTTGAACCTTATTCTGACATTTATATTACTTGATGCAATTCCAAATAGTTTCCTAGAATTCTAATACATTTCTTTATGATGAAGATGTCTTGTTTATAATATTATTACTTATCAAGAATCCTTAAGTATATTACAGAACAGCACCACCAACAACAACTCCACCCCCCCCCCCCCCCCCCCCCCCCCCCCCCCCCCCCCACCCTCAACAACAAGGTCTTGGGTTAACTGAAATAAGACCTTTTTGAAGAATGTTTTTTTAGAATGTAAAGTAGCACTGTAACCATTGACATTAACCTTTTATTAGGCCAATTTTCACTGATGTTATCATTCTTTTACCATGTATGAACTTTTGGTTTTCAATATTCTGATTTATTTTGAATAGCATATGCCATGTATTAAAAAATGATATAACTGTTAATGAATACAAGGAATGCATGTGTCAAACTCGGCATGAGAATTGCTTGGACTGGGATACTTAAGAATTCATGAAACAGCCCTCTTAGTTATTTTATATTGCTGAACTCAATTAAGGGAACCTCTGATTTTGATGGCTATAATTAATATTGAATAAATCCTGGATTAATTAGGACGATTGAACTTTATTGTTGATTTTAAGATTTTGATATTTACTTAGCCATTTTATGTAATGCATCTCTAGGATATAATATGGACTTTGATATAGACCCTATGATGATTATCTAAATATATCCAAATTATGATCAAATTTGAATTATTTGTTATAACTAAATTGCATTATTGATGGTGATGAACAAGTAGAATCCGCAATAAGATATGGGCAATGCCACATACCTGGGCACCAATTCTGATTCGGAGTGGGGCGAAAACTAACCCAGTGTTTGTGGGACTGACCAGATAAAAGAATGAGATAGTGCTACATGTTATGACGAATTATATTGAATTTATGAATTGAATCGAATTTGAAACTAAGATTTGAAATGAAATACCTAATTCCACTGGCATTGGATTCGACCTTTGAATTATGAATTTTGGTGGCAAACTTGTCACAACACGAATATGAATTTCCCTGATGGAAGTATAAGACAACAGTCATGTTGGTACGACAAGCGATGTTGTTGAATATGAATATAAACTTTTCCTTCAGGGAGAGCCTTTGAATCCCGTCTTGGGATTACGAATTTTCCTTCGGGAGAACGTATGAACTTTCCTTTGGGGAGAGCCTTTGAATCCTTTCGTGGGGCTATGAACTTTCCTTTTGGAGAGACTATGAATTTTTTAACTCCCGTGTTGAGTATTTGAATCGACTAGTGCATTAATGTGGAAAGGTGCTCAAGAAAGAATTTAATTAAGGCACTCACATCACTACACGCTATCACACCTTTATTCAATTAGTTTATGTGTAATGCAATGAATGGTGTCGAATTTGAATTATGCTTATTGATTTCCTTTGATTTAGAAATTTGACTCACCAGTTGTACTGACAAGTAGTTCGCCCCACTTCAGATAACATGATTGAGAATGAGCATATGATGTTCAAGATGAAGTAGGCATTTGACATGCGCATTGTGAGGGCGAAAGACAACATGAAATGAAAAAAATGATATTCATAATGTTATTTTTTTTCTTATAATTCCAAGATTTATTAATGATGCCAACGAAACTAAATTGCTTATTTGACCTATGTGTATGGAAAAATGAACACTCATAGTAGCAACATGGAATCCGAAGGGCCCCGGGTTCCGGGTCATTACAATAGGTGCATGTCCAAGTCGACGATGCCATAGCCAAGCTTCTATGTCCAAGTCGACGATGCCATCGCCAAGCTTCTTTTTCTACTGTAGAGATAGATTGCAATTCTGCAACACTTTAGTGTCCTTTCGTACATCTAGAAGATATAAAGCATTACTTTCACGAGCCACTACTAATTATCTGCTCCGTCCTCAGTTCTGAAATACACAATGGATTGAAAAAAAATGTAACAGAACAAATATGGGCTTTGGACAAAGAACTAACATAAATCAGGTTAAATGAAAATTGTGGCACATGTAATACCGAGGAATAGGATAAGGATAAATTAGATGAAAAATTAATAGATCCTTTTTCCAATATTGGGGTGAAGGTACCATTGGCAATTTTCACTCGCCCAAGTGACCTAGTGGGGTAGGTATGAAACTGAGAACGCATATCTGTCACGTGGTCTGTGGCACCAGAATCATTTATTCATGTGTGAGAGGCTGAAGAAGCTAATGCAATTGAGTTATGAGATGTGGATGAGACCATACCAATTGCTGATGATGGAGCAACTCCATCCAATGTTGCTAGATGTTGACGAAGAGTTATGAGTTCGTCCTTCCAATTTTTTGAGTCAACCTCAACAACTCCTTTATCTTTATCACTTTGGTTAATCATCTATTCAAACTTAGCTGTGCAGGAGAAGTGGTATCACGGGGTTGTCCATGTGGATCCCAACATGTATCATGAGTATGACAGTAGCTTCCATAATGTGTGCAAGATACCGCGTCCCTATCTAAATTGCTGCAACCACGGCCTCCACCTACACGACGACCCCTATGGCCATGCCCATGGCCTCCTTGAGCTCCTTGATTCACTTGAAAATTAGAACCGGTGGTATTGACATTGCTATCTAATGCAGATTTGTTTGGATTTTTTTCTTTAACAATTTTAGACTTTTTGCGACTTTCTTCTCCTTGTAAAAGATAAAAAACCATACCAATAGGGCATATAGGATTTTGACTAGTCATTGGGGAGCGAACTATTTCATACTTAGAGTTAACCCTTACAAGAAGTTCAAATATATGGATGTCCTCAAGCAACTTAGCCTGTTTCTTTACACAACTTGGTTCTGACTCAGGTATAGTTCTAGTTCCTACCGTAGTCCTCTGAGCTTAGTGTAGCAGTCCTTGATAGACAAATTCCCTTGTTTGAAGGTTGCAATTTCCTTTTTTAACTTTAGTATGCAAACATTGTTCCTTTTTTGTCCATTCACAGCTTCACTAGAATCCCAAAGTTCCGTGGTTGTCTCACAAGATTGAAAACTGCTAGCAATACTATCTTCCTTTGAATTGAGAATCCAGTTCATTAGTCAATATTCTTAGATTCCCAATTTGAGTATTCAGGATCCTCCTTCCTGGGTTCAACAATTGTACCATTTTTATGCCCGAGTTGTTACACTCCTATGGCCATTTTTGCAAAATAGGCCCAATTTTGTAATTTTCACCATTGAACAAGGTAGGAGTGATCCTAACATTGGGATTAACAATACTAGGAACTTGGAATGAACTGGTTGAGGGGAAGAAAAAGAAAATAGTGACACCATAGAGCACTATCGAAGATAATCATTAATCAGATCTTCTGACATGTGCTGAAAACTTTTAGTCGACTCTTGCACACACACAACCAAAAAAGATCACTAACAAGTCTAGGACTAGCCGACACCTGCTAGACCCAATTACACAATCCACTTTCTACTGACTATTCCAGCAGACAAAAAAGAAACTTTACTGTTGATCACACATGCTTCTACTCATCATTACAACCAGCAGACTAGGATTGGTGATGAGATTAGAGGCATTCGAACAAACTCCAGAGACAAAATAGGGTAGCCCAACACGTCTTGCACCAATCTGGATAATCCACTAAGCAAATCCACATGTATTCTCATCGCTTAACCCACATACCACTGTCAATCTCCTTTTTTTATCACATAGACCTGCCTAAACCACCAGTCGAACAAGACTGAGTTCGACTAGGGTTGAGATTTCTTCCCTGGTTGGTGTGGAGTTCAACTATGCTCTGATAACAAGATGATGTTCTTGGTTTAACTATGTTTAATGGGGAATAGTGAGAGAAGAAGAAAGGGAGTGAAAAGGAAGATAGGGGAATGAGAGAACAAGAGGGACTGTTGTCCATACCCTAATTAGGTTGGATGACCACACTGTTGTATTGATACTTCTTTAATAATTACACATAAGTCCAAGATCTCTAACTAATTACATAAAATTCCAGCCCCCCACCCCCCCACCCCCCTCCAATCTTACAATTGTCAATAGCACTCAGCTCCTAAAAGGTCAAGTCTAACTGCCATCTCATCAAAGTGCCTCTTCAGTTTAAGTGGCACTTGTCAATTCCATAACATATTCCATTTTATATTAGTTCTTATAGTATTAATGGACTCATTTTCTGTGTCTCACTAAGTGGCCTTTAATTTTAATTAGATCAGCCTCCATATTCTTGATTCACCAGACTCTTGACTCCATTACTACAACTTCATTCTGCTATCCATTTTGCCCATACTTCTTTTCGGGAACTTCTAGATTATTGTTTACATAATTTTTTGGGAGCTTCTAAAAAAACACCAAAATGGAGTCAGTTTACACAGCCCTTTTTTTTTTTTTAACTCCCCAAAGTACGCCCACCCGTATCTCCCTACACACGTACTCTGTCCTCCCCCCTTCCCCACCTCCCCCTCCATTGCCGGCCAGTGGAGGGGCTCTCTCTCTCTCTCTCTCTCTCTCTCTCTCTCTCTCTCTCTCTCTTCCTCTTCCTCTCCCTCTCCCTCCCTATATTCTCTCTTTCTTTTCCTCTCCCTCCTTCTTTCATCCTTTCCCCCTTTCTCCACCTCCCCGCAGCAGGGAGATGCCAGTCTCCCGGGCTCCCTCCCTCTATTCTCTCTCTAGTTCCCTCTCCCTCTTTCTTTCCTACCCAAAATGGGTTGTGTAAATTGAGTCCATTTTGGTGTTTATCTAGAAGCTCTTGATTTTTTTCATCAAGTTAATTTCTAGCATATCATCAAAAAGCAACATAAGGAAAAAAACCCATAAACGTTTATCTTCAATTTCCACCCTCAAACAATTCATAGCCATGGAAAAAACAGGGGCTCAAAAAGCAAGCCCTTGGGTTAGCTTAACTCCAAGTCAAGATCTAGTCATCTATCCAAATCATCAACATCATCATCAAGGTCTTGTTCTAACTATGTTGGCGTCAGCTACATGAATTTGGTTTTGCCATTCCAGTCTATCCTAGTGAGAATTCATGTTGCAGATGTGCCAATTTTTACGCCAGCTGTTAACCTGTCACAACCCTCCTCCTTTATTGGTGATGGAACTGGCAGTAAACCTATCTCCCCAAATATAGTTCTTAAATCCTATTGCCATTCCTTTCTTGCTTGCCTTGTATATTTCAAGTTTGGGATGCATTTTCCTCCTAAGTTGCCTTAATAGCATATTGTCCGCTTTCCTCAAATAGATGAAAACTATTTTGCAAATTCTGTCTTCTATTTTTGAGTTCCCTATCTTTTGAGATTCGCCCAATGACTATAGGTGGGAATGTTGTGCCACCTGAATCATGAAGACCAATGTTCCACAGGGGAAAAGAGTATAGTCTGAGGCCATTTCGTGGAAAAAAGGAGTAAAGCCTAAATTTAGGACTAAGTTGATATGTAATATGAATATGCTTCAAATCTCATTGATTCAGTTTCAGAAACCCCAAGAATCTATATATATAGGCTCTGGTACCATGAACTTGAAAAAGAGGTATGTTATTGCTGATGCCTATAATCAACTTATAAATATCAATGAGAAGTACTTCTAACAAAAAGTTATGCTAAAGATGAAAAGAGTACCATCAACAATTACATTCTCAGTTCTCACTTTACCACTGATGGTTAATGATTTTCATGGATAACCACTTGAATTTCAATCTTTTATGGCTTCTTGATTGTAGAAAACATAATTACAGTTACTTTAATTAATCTTGTGCTTAAGATTCTTTGATGCTTTGTGGGATAGGTTGGCTGCATTACACGACTGGTACCCCAGAAAGGTGTGCATCTTATTAGGCATGCAATATATCGAACAGTGGAGTTAGGAGGACAGTTCTTACTTCTGGGTTCAAGCCCTGTGCCGCATATCCAAGTAGGTATCACAGTTTACACCACTTAAAGTATATTCGTGCTTTGTTTTGTCGTGGAGAAACTCAATAAGAAAACTGCAATCTGCATATGAATGATTTGAGATAACCGAGACTATGATGTAACTGCAGTGAATGCCCATTCATGAGAAACTATCCTATGCTTTCTGATGGTGTACACCTAGTTTAACCTGCATGTGCCCCACCTTTGTGTGATCCAACTCACATCGCATGTGCTTTATGTCTAGGTAGTGGTTCAGGTTTTGCTCAAATCAGCGCAATAGGCACAATTGGTTGGTCATCCTTGAAATATAGTTACATGCTTAAGACATGATTAATGCAATGGTCCATACAAATCTGGTTGAAGTGAAATTGGTCCTATATGAAAGGTGTTGTGTGATATGAGTGGCTCTAATCAAGCAAAGGTAGGCTTCACATTGGTAAAAATCAGGTGATCAGCTCCCATTTTAATTATATTGAGATGTAGCTGATGGTGTGTTCAATCATATGATGTGTCTTGGGTTGGGACTTGCAAATGGGGTGGTCAGTCTTGAAGCTTGTCCAAATCAGTTCATTTGGTTATTGGGCAAATATGTAGGCTTAGATTGAGCCCTTGGGCCCAAGAGTTGGGACTGGACCCATGCTTACTGACTACTAAGGCTCATTGGTGTTAGATATGTAAAGATCAGCCTGAACCATCTAATTGAGTGTATGGCCCAGCCGTAGCCACCTTTTATGAATTGGCTCTGCATCCAGCCTGAAAGCTTGGAGCCATCTAAGCACAGAACTATGGCAAAAACATTTTGATTCCGTTAAGTATTCTTTTTTTTTTTTTTTTTACCTTCTTTTGAATGGTTCTGAAGTATCAATTTTGTTATTATGTGTTTGTGGTCTCTGGTCTTAAAGTCCATCTTTTTGTCAGAATGTTAGGTATGCTAATAATGATGGCTCTGTAAGATTTTTGTCATGATTTCCATTTCAACTGAGAAACCCATGTTCTTTGCAGCGGGAGTTTGAGGGCATTGCAAATCATTTTGAGAATAACCCACACGTTCGTTTAATATTGAAATATGATGAAGCTCTTTCACACTCCATCTATGCAGCATCTGACATGTTTATAATCCCATCAATATTTGAGCCATGTGGCCTTACTCAGGTATTTTAACTTATTGAGCCTTGTAGCCTTGTAGCAGAATCATAATTTCTGTGGTACTTCAGTTAAATTGTATGATGGTCTCCACAGTTAGTCAAGATTTAATTCTCTTATCAACACAGATGATAGCCATGAGATATGGTTCTGTGCCCATTGTGAGAAAAACTGGAGGGTTAAATGACAGGTGGGCAACTCAACTAGATTGTACATTATACATTTCTCCGTTGGTTTTGTGATATGTAAGTTTCATCGTTGTGCTATTCTCTCTGGTAGTGTTTTTGACATTGATGATGACACTATTCCGCTTCAGTTCCGAAATGGTTTTACTTTCCTGAACCCTGATGAGCAGGTGAGTATTCCCTTGCATTTCCATCCATGTGTTTGTTCTTTCTCATATTGATATTAAAGTTGCTAGCGATGTCTTATTAATGTCAATCGCATTCACCAAACTGAATTGTACAATTTTGTTAACTTTGGTCATAGGGAGTGAACTCTGCCTTAGAAAGGGCATTTAACCTCTATATGAAAAATATCAAGAGTTGGCAGCAATTCGTACAGCGGAACATGAAGATAGACTTCAGTTGGGATTGTGCAGCTGCACAATATGAAGAGCTTTATGAGAAATCCCTTCCCAAAGCAAGGGTCGCAACATCTCATGCATAGAGGTCCTTTGAATGCTTCCTAGTTTATTTTCTCCATCTCTACAACAAAGGAAGCCTGTATACTGCAGTAAAAGGTTTTTGTATTTTTTTTTTTTTTTGGCTACCTGCTTTACTGATGGATAAGCAGCCTGCTTGGATTTAGATGGAAGTCTTGCCATTTTTTATTGGCAGGGCAGCCATCAATAGTTGCATACAATTTGGTTATGAAGTAATACCCAATGAAGGTTCGTGAAAAGAACTTTTAGTAATGCTGACTTGGCTTGGAGCAAGTGGCACATACCTGAATCCATTCCTCGTAATTTTTTCTTTATTCTTTCAATTTTTGAGCAGTGTATACTTACAAAATAAGCATGTGCGTTGCATGCCTTCCTAGGAAAATGTCGTAGTAATTGTCTTTTGTAATTTCTTTTACGAACTGAACAGGCAAGGCTGGTGTACATTCTATTTATGCTGTTTCTCCCATACAAACATTCAAGCTTTTGATCAATACCAATTATGTTCAAATGACATGAATATTTGTCAAAGCTAACACTGTCATAAGCAAAAGGCTAACGTCTGTCTTAATCATTTTTATTCATTTGCCATTCAGTGTATGGTAAAATATGGTGTGATATATATTTAGATACAGTTCAGTTCAGGTACCCAATAATGCAGCAATAAAAATGTGAAATGCTAACAGATGGATGCAGATAGGTTTGGGTATAAAATGGTTTTGCTTGAAAGGTTGTTAAAGTGGTAGTTTCTAGCAATTGTAAAATCTTTGGTGAGACCAGCCTCAATGCAAACCAATCATGGAAAAAAAAAAGGGGGGGATTTCACCAAAAAAGTCATCTAAGGGGGCCACCAAACCATAGAACTTACCCTAGCTGTGGGTGCACCCAGTTCATTTTTTTCATCTAATTGACGAGCAGTGATATCGCCGTTGGTTTTTCACAACAGCGGCAGAATTGATTCGCCCCTATTTCTATTTAAACACAAGTAACTCCTATTTCTTCTTCTTCCTCCTTTCATGAAAGAGTGGTTCCAAGGCTTTTTAAGCTAAAGGGCAATAATTAAATTTAGTGCACTTAATGATTACTGTGAAGCATTCAAAACCTTTGGTCTAGATCATTTGTTTCTTCTTTTTTTTTTTCCCCTAGAAGTTGGCCTTTTTTTTTTTTTTTCTTGTTTAGGTGCTGTGAAGTGAGTAAGTTGGTGAAGTCATTTTGGTTGTTCGGTTTGAAGGTTTAGAGAGTTTTGATGGTATGGGAGTTGAATGGGTTGGTGTGTGTTTGGTTAGGAGTTTAGTTTGGAAAGGTGGTTAGTGAAGGTGGCTTTGGCTATAGTGTAGTGGAGGTATCATTGGTAGAAAAGAAGATGGTGAGATGGGGTCTTTTATAAGGGCTGAGAGAGAGAGAGAGAGAGAGAGGGGGGGGGGGGGGGGGGGGGGTGTAAAGAAGAGAGTAATGGCGATGGAAAGAAAGAAAGAAAGAAACATGGGCTTGATCAATGGCTTGGTGCGGTGATAGAATTGGAAAGTAAACGAGATGGAGAGGGGGAAGGTTGAGAGAGGGCCATGATGGTGTATGGACTTTTTGAGGGGTCCTACACATACTTGATTATATCATAATATATATATATATCTAAAACATTTGATGACGAGTACAAGATTTGAATTTTTTAAGGGGACTTGCACATACTTGATCATATCATGAGATCCTCATCCGACAGTTGGAGTTTAGATTTCTTCATATTGTAGGAAATCTCTCGATAAGTAAGCCATGATGGTGTATGGATTTTTTGGAAGATGAAAAGCCTTGAACCACTCTTTCATCGAAGAAAGAAGAAGAAGAAATAGGGGTTTCTTCAGTTTAAATAAAAACAAAGGAGCATCGATTTCGCCTCCAGTGTAAAAAACCTACAGCAATATTGATGCTTATCAATTAGATAAAAGAAAAAATGAATTGGAGAAGCCACCACACATACGGTGAGTTTTATTGTTTGGTGGTCCCCTTAGATGATTTTTTTTGTAAAACCCTCAAGAAAGAAAGAAAGAAAAATGCATACCTCTAAATGGAGAGGGCGTAGAAAGTAATTGTGGCCATAAAGTTATACGACAAATTATCCTGACCCTTGATTTTTTAGTCTTTGAAATTAAACAATTTTCAATCCTTAAATTGGATCTTTTGTGCTAAAATTCAACTATGATTAACAATTGAATGAGTGTCAACCTGAGATGCCTATCAAATCATGGGATATGAAAATGAGTTTTGCATATCTTAAGGCTCATAGGTAAAATTTACATATGGGAAAAAAATGTTTGGATGCATGATTCTCACATAAATATTTGAGAACATTGAACAGTTTTAGATTTTGCTTTTCCTTTTATACATTTTTTCAAAATCTTAGAAGATATATGATATGAAACCAACATCGTGATGTTCAAACCAACATCGTGATGTTCATCATTTATATGAGAATAGTAAATGTTTGGATCATGAATTTGGAGCCCCCAAAGGTGCAAAATACGAAATCTATATATTGGAAATTCTAGGGTGTGTTTCACATTCTGAAGATCTATGAGGATTTAAGACATGAAGCTACACGTAATGTGGGCTTATTGTTTTAATTAAAAAAAAAAAGATGAACAGTTGGATCATGAATTTGGAGCCGCAAGGACCATTATTAAAAATGAGGTGAATAGATTTCCGATTGAAATTAACTCCAATTAGCACCAATTGATTTTGACCATCTCCAATATTGACCTGATGACCATAGTTTTAATACCCAGTTGAACGGTGGTTGATGGGATTGGAAACCATGACTTGTTGAAGGTGGAAATGAGGAAGGTTTTGTACTGCTGCTTTCTTCCATGGGAGGTGTGTAATGATGTTTACCATGTCTTCGGGATTGTAATTTTAGGGCTGAAAATGGCTCCCTTTATCCACTTTTTTCAAACCCCATTTTTACATGGGAGAGTAAATAAATATGATTGTGTGTAAATATAATGTATTTGTATGATTTATCTCTGTAAATGAGTGCAAATAAAAGATTTTTTAATAAAATAAGATGATTATGACTGTAACAAAGTAATAATTTCCGGCGGCTTGTCAAATCGATTGACCAGCTACATTTACATTTTTTATATTTAAACATGTATATGGACATCCTATTGATGAAATTTTGCTACAAAAAAGAAAGAAGGAAATTATCAAAATTCATCTATTAGATGAATAGATGAAAGATAGTAAAGCATATCGCATCTAAAAATAGAGCAGAAGACCAAATTATTGAGGAGTGGGCTCTAGTCATGGGGAAATATTAAAACGTATTTATTCTTGCCTCTACTAATGCTTTGACATTTTGGTATGAATGGTTAATTGAGGAAATTTAATATCAAAGTCAATCGGTCGTGAGTTCAAATTCCAAGAAGAATGACTCAACACTAGAAAAATGCGCTAAACAAAAGTGCGCCGACTAAGTTCTATCTAAGGGAAAATATTGAAGAGTGGGCTCTACCCAAGAGAGAATATTAAAATGTATTTACTAGGGTGGTAATGGGTATGGTTTAAATGGGACCTGCTCCAACCCACTCCTATCAGGAGCGGGCCTAGAAGCATGTTGGTAGGGTTTGGGTTGTGCATTTACCTAAGTCGGGTTCAGAGTGGGTTTGGATTGTTAGGTGCATCTAACAGTCAACATGACCTGCCCCGTACATCTTTACTTCAAATAATGCTTGATGCATTTCTTTCCATATGAGAGTTTAATCATTTAAGTGATTGTCATGGGGTATTACAACCATTAAATCCATCATGGGTTAGGGTGGGTATGATACAATAGGAATATCAATCGGGTCAGATTTAGGTCTAAGCAAAACCGAACCCGCCCTGCCCCATTGTCATCCATGGTATTTACTCTACCTGTATAAATGCCTCAAGATTTTGGTATGAATGGTTAGCTTTGAAAACTTAATCCATATAAAGGTTTATCCAATTGACAAGATTTATCTTCTCTTTAGTTGCTATACTTTTCTAAAAATTATGCAATATTCAAGCAATCCTCAAATTGGGAGTTTAAGTGGTGCAAATTTGGTTATAATATCATTCCTAGACAGCAATGCAACTTAAGGGAGCCATCCATTATAATTTGAGAAATTAGAAAATGAATCATAAATTATTTTTTGAAAGTTGCAGAATATTATAGGTGGTTGTTACAGTTATGATAAAGACCGGATCAAGCAATGCTACAAATTTAATTTCTGCCCATTGTTCTTTTTTTTTTTTTTTTTTTTGTCGTTCAGAAAGTAGCAAAAAATCATTAGTTACAAGTTCCTCTCGTTGGTAAGCGCTCGGTTTTTCACAATAACTATTCAGATAACCAATAGCAATATGGATTCATTGCTTCATCATGCGGTGAAAACACCCCGGCCCCGGCAGTTTCGCCGGACCCAAATTTGATAGTTTATACAGAAGGCCACGACAATGCAACCATCTTGGTCATTCCAACAGTGACCTTCAAAATGGGCTTATTTTGATTTTACATATATATAATAAATGTCTCTCTGAAAATTTCAGTAATTTCACCTACAAAGATAACTAGGCAATCTACTAGAGACAGGTGGAACAGTCTCATTGGTCTCCAGCAAATCACAACCTGGGAAATCTAACCCAATATCAAACCCAAATGGAAAAATCACATAGAAAAGTATCCTAGAGGAAGTCGTGGTGCAGAGTGTGCCAACTGGTTGGACCCAAATGACCCACAACATGCCTCAGAATCCATGAACCAATAAGAAGAAAGATGTAGATTTTCAGTGATAAGAGACAGTTGTCTTCTTTCATAGACTCCTTTGCTATTTAAACAAACCAGAACCAACCTCCCTTCCCACCAAAATCCAGTCTCCTTCCATCTCACTGCTAGATAACACACCTTTCTTACCACCCCAGCAGCAATGGCTACAATGGCCCTCTCCTCCCCCTCCTTGGCCGGAAAGGCCCTCAAAGTAGCACCTTCCACCTCTGAGCTCCTCGGCGATGGCCGGATCACCATGCGAAAGACTGTCGGCAGGCCCAAGCCCGTTGTCTCCGGGAGCCCATGGTATGGCCCAGACCGCGTCAAGTACTTGGGCCCATTCTCCGGTGAGCCTCCTTCCTATCTCACCGGTGAATTCCCTGGCGACTACGGGTGGGACACCGCCGGCCTCTCGGCCGACCCCGAGACCTTCGCCAAGAACCGTGAGCTTGAGGTCATCCACTGCCGATGGGCCATGCTCGGCGCGCTCGGGTGTGTCTTCCCGGAGCTGCTCTCCCGCAATGGCGTCAAGTTCGGCGAGGCCGTGTGGTTCAAGGCCGGCGCTCAGATCTTCAGTGAGGGTGGCCTGGACTACTTGGGCAACCCCAGCTTGGTGCATGCACAGAGCATTCTGGCTATCTGGGCCTGTCAAGTGATCTTGATGGGCGCCGTTGAGGGCTACCGCATCGCCGGTGGGCCGCTTGGAGAGGTGACCGACCCACTCTACCCCGGCGGCAGCTTCGACCCGCTTGGGCTTGCTGATGATCCAGAGGCCTTTGCTGAGCTCAAGGTGAAGGAGATCAAGAATGGAAGGTTGGCCATGTTCTCCATGTTTGGGTTCTTTGTTCAGGCCATAGTTACTGGCAAGGGCCCATTGGAGAACCTGGCGGATCACCTTGCGGATCCTGTTAACAACAATGCTTGGGCCTATGCCACCAACTTTGTTCCCGGCAAGTGAGGGAGATGAAGAAATTTCTTCTTATTTGACAAGTATTCAGATGTGGGATTGTGCTGTGAAATCTATTTGAGCTTAGCATTGTAAATTGATGATTATGGAAGAGTGATTTGTTTCGTGGTCTCTGATCTTGAGTGCTATTGTCTATTATTTATTTTTTATAATTTGATGTGTTATGCAGTGTTTGGTCTTGTTCTCTTCTAGTCTGGATTTGGTCCAACAGGCCGAATCCGCCGGACCATTAGCTGATAAAGAGTCAGAACTAGGCCCATGAGCCAGGGTGTGGAGGACTTGGATTTAGATCTGAAATATAATCTGGGTATTAGATGGGAGATTTTGGCCCCAGTGTCTACCATTTATGTCCTTGGATTTAAGGTCTCATATCCAGGTCGGACTGGATCCAGATCGGGGTTTGAACCTTGAAAACCTAGATGGATTGTATTTGAATCTGGCTCGTTGAACACTAAATTTCAGTGAGGAGATTTGGACGGACCAGAGGGATGCCACCATGGAAAAATTGAATCTGGATGTGGACCCACAATGAGATACTTGAAGCCCAATCTACATACCTGGGCCCCATTGTGGCTGCAGGCGCTGCATCTTGTTGGAAAAAAAAAAGGGTTTGCTTTCATTGGGTAATGTCAACCTTCTCATTTTATGGGACTCTAAATATGAATGGCCCAGAAATAAATTATAATTAAAAGTTTCACTTAACACTTGCTTTTGATGGATATTCATTAATCCAATGGAAAAATGAATCCACCTGGAAGAAATTTGGGATATGAATTATTTATAGGGATGGTAAATATGGGCCTACCTCTTGAGAGCCAGCACAAGTGACATGATTGGAACTCGGAACTTGAAAGTCCCTTAAGTCGTTGACAAGAGATTCTCTCTATTGCGTTTTGTCTTGCACTCCTGTTTAGTTAGATCGGTCGTCTAGATTTGCGAGAACTGTGGTTCAAGGTTATGGGTTTTTTAGTCACTATGTATGGGTTTTCTTGTTCGCCAAGAAAGCGGAAATTATATATATTAATGTATTATAACCCTAGCTCCTAGGGATTGAGATGGGAGAATGATGACGAGTTTTTCTCCTCCGTGAAAGTAGGCAAAATTACAAAACTATGTAAAATTACTGTGTCCATGTGTGTAATTGCTTAATGGTGTCATTGTGTATATATATTGTGGTTGATTCGTTAATCATGGGCATTTCTACGGCGCCTTTTTCCTATTAAGCGGTATTAGAGGGAGATGGAGATTGCTTGGGGTTCTGTGATTAACGGATCGAATTGGTGGTTGGTGTAAAGATTTGATCCATAATTATATGTATTTAGAGCTAATGAAGGGTAATTAATTATGATTATTAGTTTTTATGGATGTTTTAGATGTGAACCATCTTAGTTTTAGAGTTAGAACATGTTTTCAGTAGCTTTGGAAAGTTTGGAGTGCGTTTGAGCCAAGTCAAGTGATTTTAGGGGCTAAATTGTAATTTTGTAAAATTGTATGGGGTGATTGTAAATTCTGAGAATTCCAGTCCCAACCTCATTTGATAGATAAAATCATGCTTTTTAAGTTTCATATTTTGTTCGAGTTCATTCAGAGTCATTAAACCCCTCTTTTTGTTGAAATTCAATCACGAAAGCCAAATTGGTCGAAATTACCAAAATTAGGTCAAAATTCTAAGTTCCTCCAACCATGCCAATATTAGACTCATTGAAAATATAATTTTATTTCATGAACTTTTGTCTTTTGCACTGTCACATTTCAATCAACGGTTTGTAAGTTATAGCCCAAACAATATAACTTAAGTTGTAGGCCCCACATCAATTGTTTGTATAAGCCCCACTCCTCTCTCTCCCTCATTTCTTCCTCCCTCCCGTTGCAAAATGCCCAAGCCACACCCAGCCACCATTTGTAGACCCTCTTTCCTCATCTTTTCATCATCTCTTTCTTTCAAATCACCACCAAACTCCACCAAATCAAAAAACAAATCTTCCCATCTTCTTCTCCTTGTTCTCCTCTCTCTTTTGATAAGATTTCTCGTGGATCAAACTATGGCAGCCCCTTTTCCAACTGATCACTTGATAGTATGCCCTCTTAGAGGTAAGATCTTCCTTCCCTCCTCTTAGTATTAGCTAGAGCATGCCTTGAAGGTTTGTTTTTGGGAATTTTTGTGCATAGGTGGTTTTCAGTTGATTGGATGATATTAGAGGCTTGGTTTGGACATATCTTGGTTAAGGCAAATGATTAATCTCACTATCAGGATGTGTTGCATAGTTTTCTCATGATTCACATATACTACTCATTTATCATCTTAGTTTTTCCCTCATTTTATAATTGATTTTGATCAGTCAATTAAGATAAGATTAAAGCCCAATTGAGTGGTTTAATAAAGTATTTTGATGCTCCAAATAATAACCAAATATGGCTCCAAGTGTGCCTAAAAACAAGGGAGAATCCAATTGAAATGCATGACATTAAGGGGGGGGGGGGGGGGGGGGGGCGAGGGGGCGCGCTACCCGAGTCCAAGAATTCAGATATTAGGGTTCTACCCAATTAGTGACACACAAACTCCCACACAATTCACACCTGGACCAAAGTCTGAATGGAATTACACCAGTGATATTCACATGCTTACACTTGTGAGGTGCTAAACAGAATATCTATTTAAGCATTCAATACGCGAAAGCCTGTCAATATTGCCTATACTTTTCCTTCACCTTTTAGTGAATAATTCAAACATCATTACAACTATAAAACAGTTCAAATCTTAACATTTAAAGAACATAGGATTATTATATTAATTCTATATATCACCTTACAACCTAAATATGATATGCACATGTATGCATCTATGCGAAGGATAAGCATCCTACGTCGAGAGGGCAGAACAATGAAGTACAAGAATCAAGGATATTTGTAGACGGGTAAGACTATGCAGGTAACAATCTATATGGATGCAAATTATGCATATGCTAAAAACCCCAAAATACCCAATATACATATTCATAAGATAATAATAAGTCACTCTCGGCTTATGGATCAGTCAGTAAGCTTTTGCTGTCCATTCATTACAGTCTGAAGAAACCACCGTCGTGGTTTCCTTCTTTGACTCCTGGGTCTGTGTTAGACCAGGTTCGAGATCTAAACTTATAATACCATTAGACAGCTTGTGAATAAGACTATTCAGTAAAATATAAGCATAACTAAGATAATACGCATTATGTTTAAAAGAGTTAATGCCAAGGGATCAATAAAGGTCAATTCAGTACACTAGGCATGTTGTCCATTTGAAATAAAGCATGATATAAGAATCAATAAGTGAAACACATACTATTTCACTACTACATTTGTCATATTTTCCCTCTATGGATCTTTACGTTGAGAACATCATCGACTGGGCCAGGGTATGAATTGGCCTAATCATACATGGAGTCCGTAAGCTCCAAATGCATATTGCAGCAGCACTGTTTGTGCTACACCAAAGTCAACCCCACCGGGTATCATAAGGCTGAGGCTGAGTAGAGCTAGATGACTTCAATTCAGTCATATCATTGAATTTGAGCAATTATGCAATTCATATTGAGTGAGAACAATACCAAACCGTATAATTCAATTTGTTCATGCAATACGTTCATATTCAATTCAATGTCAATATAATATCAATAATATCGAGAAACATGTCAAATAGATTCAATGTATACAATGATCGTTTCAATTCAAATAATTCTTGGAAGATGTAACGTCCCCTTCCCCACAGTGATATTGTCCGCTTTGGGGCCGAACACCTGCTCCCTGCACGATTTTAAAATGCTTCACTTGGGGAAGCAGGCAGGCGCACATATAAGCCCAAGTTTCGAGCGCTCTCATAAGCGATTTGGGACTTTGTTCCCGCCCCTGCATGGGATGCGGATTCAAAAGGTCCCTCCCACCCTCAAAGGAGAGTGGTCCGCAGCTCGATGCCAAATGTAACGTCCCCCTCCCCATAGTGATATTGTCTGCTTTGGGGCCGAATACCTGCTCCCCGCACGGTTTTAAAATGCGTCACTTGGGGAAACCGGCGGGCGCACATATAAGCCCAGGTTCCTGGTGCTTTCATAAGCGATGTGGGACTTTGTTCCTGCCCTTGCATGGGATGCGGATTTAAGAGGTCTGATGCTTTTTAAAACCATGCAGGGAGTAGGTGTTCGACCCCCAAGCGGACAATATCACGGTGGGGAGAGGGACGTTACATTTACAATACGCATGTCACGATCCGAGCCCAAAAAATCAGGGATTAAGGTTGCCCCAATCAGTGACACACGTACTCCCGCATAATTCACACCTAGACCGGAGTTTGAATGGAATTACACAAGAGATATTCACATGCTTGCATGTGTGAAGTGCTGAATGGATCATATGTTCAAGCATTCAATGCGCGAAAGCCTGTTCATATCGCTTACAATTTTTCTTAAATTTCCATATAACAATTCAGCAAGCCCATTACAACCATGGAATAGTCTAGAGATTAATGTTCAGGAACAAGAACAGTAGATTAATTATACACAAGTCCTATACAATCCAAACATGATGTGTTGATGCATGCAAGGAGATCAAGAGCAATATACTATGGAGGGAATACAAGAAGATGCAGACATAACGAGATCAAATTTTTTTACATCAGTCTACATGGATGCAATCATGCAAATGCTAAAAGACCCAAAAATCCCAATATTTACAATTCTTAACTACAAGTGAGTCGTTCTCGCCATACGAAGCGGTTAGCAAACTTTTGCTGTCGATAATTACCACCTGAAGGAACCTTTATTGTCTCCTTCTATGCTACCTAGGTCTGCGCCAGACCGGGTTTAGGACACGAACCTGTAACACCATTAAGCAACTCGTGAATAAAATTATTCAGCAAAGTATAAGCAAAATTAAGGTAACACACATTGTGTATAAAAGAATTAATGACATACGATTAACAGAGTTCAAGTTTAGTAAACTGGGCATATCATGTATTTAAAATAAATCCGCTTCGAGTCAAGAAACCTGCACGACTTTGCTTCTGGTGGGCCGCACGGCCATGCCTATCACCTTCTCCCACCAAAACGCATTGCCTCAAAAAGAATTAAAGACATATGATTAATAGAGTTCCAAGTTAGTAACTAGGCACGTTGTGCATTTAAAATAAGCATACTATAATGATCAATAAATGCAATACACACTAGTTGACTACTATATTTGCCATATTCTCCCTTTAGGGAGCAAGCGTTGAGAACACCATCGACTGGGCCATGATACGAATGGGTCTCAGATTTCCTAGGGTCCGGAAGTCCTAAGACATGAGCACACTGTAGTGGTAACAAGCAAGCTACACCAAAGTTAACCCCGTCGGGTATCATAAGGCTGAGGCTAGGGCTATCAATCCGGCCCTTTACAGAGGGGGCCCGGCCCGGCCCGCAAAAGCCCTCAAAACGAGGGCTTATTTTTTTCATTTAAAGCTCGAGGGTAGGGTAGGGCTCTATTTTTAAAAGCCTGCATCTAGAGGGCTGAGCTTAAGCTTGACTAATTAGGCCCGAGGAGGCCCGGCCCGGCCCGTTGTTTATTAAATTTTAATATAAAATATATAATATCTACAATGACTTTGAAGATGATTTGGTTTATGATGCACCTACCAAAACATTGTTAAATGTGGATAAAGTTGATTTGGTAAAGAAATCTAATGAGTTTGAAGATGATTTTTTAGTTTTTGAGGAACAAATGACTCAGACAGTTGTAGAAGAAAAATCGAAATTAGATTGTTATTTGGATGAGCCAAGGGATAAATCTGAAATTTTCAATATATTGGATTGGTGGATAGTTAATTCAACAAAATATCCAGTTATCTCTAGAATGGCTTGTGACATTTTAGCAATTCCTATTTCTACAGTTGCTTCTGAATCAATATTTAGTATGGGAGGAAGAGTATTTGATCAATATAGGAATTGTTTAAAATTTGACACTATAAAAGTCTTAATTTGCACACAAGATTGGATACATACACAGCAACACAATGATGTAATACATTCGATGGTCTTTTAGATATTCTAAAAGTAGATTAAATAATTAAATAAAGAATTATTGTTATTTGTTATATATTTATTATCATTTATAGAATTATTATTATCCACCTTATGTTTTATATTGTAAAAATGATTTTATACCACCACCAATGCCTTAAAAAAAAATTTTTAACTCCGCCATGCTGCATTGCATTCCCGATCCCTAGCCTGGGCAAAGGAGGAGGATTTGTATAAAGTTGGTTGGTGATTGTGGCATAGGTTGTTGCATATAAAAGATTTATTTCCATTAATGAAAAAAAATTTCCCTTTCTTTTAGCCCTGGCTCGTCCCTAGCCCTTGAGGGTTGGGTAAGGGCTTAAAAATTATAGGCCCGCGGTAAAAGTCGAGGGCTTTTGCTCAGTTAGGCCCGGCCCGCACATGTGAGGGTAGGATAAGGGCTTACCTAAGCTCGGCCCGGGCCCGGCCCTTTGACAGCCCTAGCTGAGGCTGGGTAGCGCCAGACCATTTCGATCCAATCATGTACTTGAACTTGAGTAAAGCATGCAATACCAAACCGTATACGTTCAATTTAAGTGTGCAATACATATATACTCAAGTAAATACCAATAGTCGATGTAAATTATCTCAAGAACACATCAAGTGGATTCAATGTATATAATACTGGAAAGACATATGATAATCATTTAATTCCATGCATAAGAGTGTAGGACAATAAACATCGTTCAATATACCATGCAGTTCAATTTACTAGAATTAAGGCAGTTTTACTAGCCAACCCTTGTCTAGTCATCCATTATAAAAAAGACACAGTTGTTTTTCTTTGGTGTTACATTGTGTAGGAAAGGTGTATCGGAGTCCCTTAAACCAACACCCATGGAGAGGTGCTTAATAAATGGACAACGTCATATAAATAAGTCTCAGCCCTCAAGACTTCTCATGATTTTTAAATTATTCTTTTGGGCCGGTTAATGGTGTAAAAGGATCCAAGCTAAGGCCCTACAAGGTCTCACCACAATACCTATTAATCCTAGTTTTCAGTGGACTCACAGCTTAACCGTGAGTAACTTACAGCTCAGTTGTGTGCATCTTACGCTTAGCCGTAAATTGCACTACGGCATAACCGTAAGTACCCCATTTAGCCTCCGCAATCACGGCGGAACCGTGAATTACTCTACGGCTTAGCTATATTTGACCTAGGCTAGGGAACAATTAGCTTACGGCTTAGCCGTAAAACTTTTCACGGCTTAGTTGTGACTTAGCCGTAGAAGAATTATCAAAAGTTATGCTTTCTGGATTCCTAGCCGTACACTACTTACGGCTTAGCTGTAAGCTTCAAGAAATCTGAAGCT
Organism: Sextonia rubra; assembly: GCA_037013555.1. NCBI lineage: Eukaryota > Viridiplantae > Streptophyta > Magnoliopsida > Laurales > Lauraceae > Sextonia > Sextonia rubra. The sequence continues at coordinate 17,508,577 of JASUAD010000016.1, read as the reverse complement.
GGTTCAATCCGTTTCCTGTAATTTCATGCTTAGGGGCTGCAAAACACATAAAAATGGATAGATTTACAAGAATCATGGCATACTAACATACATTTAACCAAAATTTACTTATACTTGCCTTCAATTAAACATTTCAAACTCTTAATCCTCTCTTTGGCTCAGTTTGGGTATTTTGGACCTAAATGCCATGCATGCCAAAAATTGAGAAATAGATCAGTGTATACATAAAGTAAGAATCCTCTTGACTCTACTAACCAAAGAGATTAATGAATAAGAAGAGAGCTTACCTTAATAATAACAAGAGAGTAGTTTGAGAACTTGAAAAGAAAGAACCCACTAACTACAAGTCCAACAAGAAAAAGAAGTAGAAAAGGGCTAGAAGGAATGAGTGGTTGCTTGAAACTCCTCATGTAGAGCCTCTCTTGATGCAGAACAGAAGAAGACGAAGAAGAAGAAAGAAGATGATGAAAAGGCTGCAGAACTTGATAAGATCGAATGAGGCTGTGGGTTTTGGGCTTATATGTTTTGTGGTGTTGAAAAGAGAGTCCTCCACGAGTGTCTTATTTCCAATACAAGTCAAATGGGGGTCCAATTGAATGAAATGACGTCTAATGCATTCGAGTCAAGTACAGAAGTTAACGAGCTCAACAAGACAAATGTGATGGTGTCACTATGATGCATGTATAGCATGAGAGCAAGTGTTCTAAAATTATGAAAAAGGGCTTTCGTCTACGTAGGTAAGGTCAAACCCAACCCAACTACCTATCTATGACCTAAACTTGACCCACAGGAATCGAATTAAAAGAAATCCTCATTAATTAGCTAGTGATCACAATTAATTATTTGCTAATCCTGCTAAACTTGGGTTGGATTGTTATAGAAGATTAGAAGGCAATAACGTTAATCCAATATGCCATGCAATTCAATTTCATAGGATCAAGGTAGTTTTACTAGCCAACCCTAATCTAGTTATCTATTATTTCTAATTGTGCATGATGATGTAGTTTTAAGTTATCGATACACAGTTATCTCGTTTTAGTGTTAAATTGTGTCGGGAATGTGTATCAAAGTCCTTTAATCAACACTCATGGGAAGGTACTTAATAAATAGACAACATCACATGAATAAGTCTTAGCCCTTAAGACTTTCCATCATCATCATCATCATCAAAGCCTTATCCCAACCATGTTGGGGTCGGCTACATGAATTATGTTTCTCCATTCCGTTCTATTTTGAGCCAAATCCTTCAATAAGTTAAACTTCTTCAAATCTGAATTAATTACTTCCATTAATGTTTTCTTTGGCCAACGCTACCTCTTGATGGGCCATCCACCTGTATAGCCAAACTTTTTCTCACCGATGCCAGTACTGGACTATGCTCAACATGCCCAAACCATCTTAAACAGGATTTTCTAATCTTATCCCCTATTGGTGCTATCCCTAAATGCTCTTTAAAGCACTTATTTTTAATTTTATCTTTCATAGTTTTACTGTACATCCACCTAAGCATTCTCATTTACGCTACATCCATATTATGAATATGCGTCTTCTTAAGACTCTCCATGATCTTTCATTATTCCATTGGGCCAATTAATAAGGTAAAAGGATCTAAGAACTAAGGTCCTACAAGCTCTTGAAACAATTCCTAATTAACCGGAAGTATCTTGGTCTCACGGCTTAGCCATGGGTTGCCTTGCGGCTTAGCCATGGTAACTTACTGCTTAGCCGTGGGTGACTTACGACTTAGCCGTTGGCAACTTAAAGCTTAGTCATAAATTGCACTATGGCTTAGCCATAGGCACCCAATTTTCCTACGTAATTATGGTTTAACCGTATTCTATTCTCTAGCTTAGGCATATATGTCCTACGGCTGGGCCACAACTCAGTCATAGAAGAAAACTCAAATTTGTAGTTTTCTGGACCATCAGCCGTAACCTCCTAACAGCTTAGCCGTGAGCTTTAGTTTTCTGAGGCAACTTCACGTTTGAAGCAAATTTTATGCTGGTTTGTTTACTAGGGTATTCCCTACATATTTCATTCAGTCATCCTTTGTTTTAGCTCATACTCAATTAGAAATACTGACCTTCATCATACCATAGAGTTTAGAGAAAATTGAAACAATAGGGCATTATACAGTAGAGTTTAAAATTTTAGAACATTAGGGCTGAATGCACAGGAGTTAGGAAAATTATAAGAATCATCATATATCAATATGCTTTAAACCAAAATTTGCTTATACTTGCCTTATTTTTGAATTTAAATCACTAATCCTCCTTTTGGCTAAGTTTGAGAAGGAACTCTTGATTCTTGACCCTAAAACGATATGCATGTCAGAAATGATTAAAAAGTTGAGTGCATACTTGAGACTAAGAGTCTCTTAATTTCATTGAACCAAGAAATTTGAACTGTGAAAGAGATCTTACCTCAAATAATAGCTAGAGAGCTGTTAGGAGAGATTTAAACCACTGTGTTGGCTATAGTGGAGAAGGAAAGTGGAGAAAGATGAAATGGTGGAAGATGGGAGCCTCCAGTCACACGTGCAAGCCTTGCCCTCAAGAGGAAAATGGTGATGGAAGGAAAGACAGAGGAGAAGGAGCTCCACAGCATCTGAAGGAAGAGATGATCTAACAGATGAGTACTAAAACCCATTAGACTAAATATATATAACTTGAAGTTTATTAGAAGGTCCTTCTCACTTAGGGTTATTATCATTTAAGTCATTCAATGGTCCAACTAAATTAAATGAAGTTTAATGCAGTCGAGTCAAGTACGAAAGTTGAGGAGCTCAACAAAGCAAATGCGATAATATCAATATGATGCATGTATGAGGTAAAACTATGAAATCTAAAATTACTAAAAAGGGCTTCATCTACGTAGATAAAATCAAATCCGACCCAAACTACCTATCCATGATCAGAACTTGACCTACTAGACTCCACAAGACTAAAATAGACTCGTTTAAGATAAAACTAGATTAATTAGCTAGTAATCACAATTAGTTACTCACTAATCAAGCTAAACTTGGGTCAGAGTATTACAAGGGGAAAAGGGGGCGCTGGTCATTGCCTTCCTGTAGTGACTGAATAGGCTACAAACTCCCCCTTTGAGAAGCTAGTTGTGGGGGCTTTCCACCCTTTATTTTCTTTCAAGCTCTCGACTACTTTTACGGTAATCCTTAGGGGTTTCTAAAACATTAAATTTAGGCATTCAAATACCCCTCTAATTTGCCAATTGGAGGTCTAAAAATGGATGCAATTCTTAAGTAAAATTCCTTAACTTTTGATCATGTATTGGGACCACAACCTCGACTCACTTGGACATCAAATCTGGGCTTCGGGAATGAGAAGTTTGGAACATATAACACCCTCGAGGTTTGTTTGGAGGCACGCATGGATATTTTATGACCCGAATGTAGACCATTTAAAGATTAAGGATGTCTTTACATGATTAGGCACCAAGGTGATGAAAATTTCAACATCGGGACCTTAAAATAAGTATAAGTGCATTTCGTGAGTACTCCGCCCTATTGAAGACAACCCATAGACCTTAATAAAATGTTAGATGGTATTCCTTACTCGTCCTAAGTTATATTGTCTGTTTTGTTCGAACAACATTCATGTCACCCATGTTCACGCTAGTTATCTTCTTACCCTCTCCGTGCCTGGACATAGATGGGACGGTTAGGATTGGAGTCGAGCAGGGTACAACGTCCAGCACTTGTGTCATGACCGGAGACCCTTAACCAACTGGATCCTAAGTTAGGGTGTTTTGAGGATTGGTAGGGGTTACCTTGATGCACTGTGTCCACCCTCGGACATCAGATCCACCTCGTACCTTTTCACCTATTTCGGTGCATGTTATTTCATGTCGGAATGTTGTCTGATGGTTTCCAGACCTTAGAGTTTCTTTGCCTTTGTTTTTAATGTAAATTTCGTAAGTGACCCACTTTCAAAGAAAATGACTATTTTCACCCGCTTCCTATCGAAAATTGCTTGAAACGCTTATTGGGTTCCAGTTTAGATGGTTTTTACTTGTTATGATCTTGGAGGACGATTCGTAAGCATATTTGTAAGCTTGATATGATATGAAAGTACAATATAAAATGGAAGTCAGGAATAGCTCATCATTTTGGGACTTGAGTCACATTCAGTCAATTACCCCAATTTTTCATGATTCCACGTGTTGACACCACTGAGCTTCGATCCTCTCTTGGTTAGGTCGAGTCGAGAGTTGGATTTAAATCTTTGTACTTATGCCTCTAAAATGGCTTCATGTTTCTTTCTTGAGTCTCCTTCGGACTCTAGCTGAGGGCAATTTTCCTCCTCTAGGTTTAGCCGCGAGGAATCCCTTTTTCCTCTCTAGCCACGCGGAGCAGCCGAGGGCAGATTTTCCTTCACTTGAGACAAGTAGCACATCTCGGAGTGAATCTCATGTTCATGTGTGTTGTGTCACGGTCATGTAGTGTAACTGTGATGAAAAATTTAGCCACATGGATTGCTAACTAGCTTGTTATTGTATGCCAGCATAATTTCCTTCATATTCATGATCATTACATGCTTATTATTCTATTTTTATGGGGCAGCATGCCTAGTTATCAGGTTCCTGCCTTTTACATAATCTGTTAACATGTTTATTATTCAATATTACTGCAAGTTTGTTGAGTAGTGTTATTAATCTCTTGCCAAATTGTCATATTTAACCCGATCACCTTGATGTTCATGCTTGCTCACCCTTACCCTTGAGTTGGAGTGCGATGAGGCTATAGAGCTACAGGTATTTATGAGTATGCTAGTACCACTGATGTTACTTAGACATCATATTGTGTATTGGAGATACATCACATTTTGGGGAGGGTTATCATTGATTGTGTTTTTGGATTTATTTTGGGTTATACCAGTCTAACTAACCGTTTTTGTTTATATATGTATAAATGTACCTTAGAATTTTAAATATTGAAAAATATTAATGAAACTCTATGATTATTTGTTTGGCTCATTAACTTGTGAATTTTATGATTACCAGTCTGAGAATTTATGTTTACCTTGGTAAGTATGGAATAAGCATTGGGTTGTGTCGCACACGTGGATTCGATCCTGGGGATTCAAATGCGCGAACACCCCATCATTATTAAATCTTAATTCGACACCCCGGTTTGGGGCACGACAGTTGGTCCTGGAGAAGAAGATCGGGTAATATCATGAGTGAGCCACAGGATTGGTTGAAGAAACCAGAGAAGGAGAAATGTTGGATCTAGCGGTTGCAGAATAGTGCAGGTTTGACGATTGGTGTCGATGCCGAGGATGAACAATGATGTTGAGGATTCTCTATTTGAAAAACAAAGGCCGAGGGGAACTTAGCTGCCGAAGGAGAACATGGTTCTCTGATTTCTCTGAAATTCTTTTGAGAATTCCCGTTCTATTGTAGAACGAAAAATAAGTAAGGGAGCCCGCTGCCAGATTTGTTGATGAAGAAGACTTGAGGAAGGGTTCTACTACTATTTTGCCTCATTGGAGAAGAAGAGATCCTCTGTCACCAGCATTGCCTGGAAGAAGCACTGCTTCCATGCTTGAGGTTCAATCACCAGACATTCGCTCGTTGCCATTGCACATTGACAGTAGCCATTTGCCGGCCCCCTTTATAGAAGAAAATTAGAGAGACAGCACTGGATTTCAGTTTTGGTTTTAGAGCTAGTGTAGGAGAAGATGCCTGGTCTTCTTTGTCCAGGCCGAGTTAGGTTCGAGTGGGTCAGACCAACCTGGTTACAGCAGCAGCCTAGACAGGTCACAATGCAAGTCAAACATGAACCGTTCGTAAAGTCCAGCCTAGCCTGCCAACAACAGTGTTGATGTCAGCACAATGACATCATCAAGCAACATCAGCTCCATGCCAGTGAGTACGATCATAGCCAATTTGAGTAGATCGATGGTAGAAATTTAGTTCTATAATATCTTGATCATCCGGTGTCCGATCAAAAATTCGTTTCTCATATGGACTAGTTGTGAGCAGATCTACGTATCTGTGGAAGAAGATTGATAGTTCAACAGTCAATAAGGATGTTTGACTAATCGGAGTGTAGAAAATTATTTCAGCAATCTCGAAGTCATCCGAAGTTGAATTTCGAATCCATTTCTTCTAGCATGCTTGCGGTGACGAGATGTACGAGGCAAACAGAAGAAGTTGGTAGTTTAATAGGCAAAAAAATTGGAGGACTCAAGAAACCGACTGATGCACTATAATAGCAATGAATTTAAGCATTACGGGCTAGATTGAAGTATTTGACAGAAAAACGAATTTAAGGAATGGTAGGAAAAAGTCTTAAGACTTTGTGACAGAACAAGAGTTGAAAAGTGTTACTTAATGTCATGATTAGGAGATTGCTCTGAGACTTTCTGAAAAGCTCAATCCACATCGACCAGATCTAGAAGGAGCAACATGCCAAGTAGTTGAAAAAGCAAGAATCAGAATTAGAAGGAGATATTGTGCCAGAAAGATCGAATTTAAGCGATTAGTAATCACTTTCAATCGCTATAGGTATGAATCAAATTAGTGATTCCTGGTATTTGGATTCCAATTCTTCCTATCATATGTTTGAGTAGAGATTGCTTTCTCTTATGGGAGAGAAAGCAAAATTGATGAACATTTAATATAAGAACGGTAAAGTTTCGGGTGTATGATGATGTTGTTTGGACTTAAAGCATGTGCTACATATTCTAGGTTTACATAAGAATTGGGTTTGTTTGGGTGCCTTAGACTTCAAAGGCTACAATTACACTGTAGCAAGTAGAGTTGTGAAGGTGGAAGATGAAGCATTGGTCATCATGAAGGGTGAGATGGTTAGAAATCTCTAAAGGTTAATAGGGGATGCATTTTAGGTGGAGTAGTGAAGGAGACATCAAATAACATGGCGAGGAAATAGATGATTCAAGTCGAGTTAGATGCGACGAGATTATCGAAAGATGGGTTGATTGGTCTTCAATGATATCATCTAGCGAAAATCCAGAAAGACTTGAATGAAGATGGTTTCCTTGAAAAGGGTAGTTCGGTTCAGGTCAGAGTAAGTCGGTTTAGCATTAGGTCATACCTAACCAGCATGTGCAAAGCCCAACGGCCAAAACAGGATCATTGCAGGTTTCACAGAAAGAACACCGGGATAGAGATTACAAAGTCATGATTCATAAGGTGCCTGTGAGATTTGAATTCGGGAATGTCTCTTTTGTCTTGACGGATGGAAGTTAGGTTCATTATGTTGTAAGGATGCATGTATATAACAACAAATCGAGGGCACTTAGGAGGTTCAAGACGAGAGTGTTCAGGTTGAAGGAATCGATTGTGGAAAAGGTCAAGTTGGTTTGGACTTGGTTGACATTGGACAATGTTGAGATTGTCATCGCACTTGGGATAGGCGATGTATGAGCTGCAGTAGGTTATAGTGTGTGTGGAGGCATATATTTCAGCGATGTACGAGAAATCTTAAGGGCTATAAGAATCATGCTAGGTTGTAGTGTGTGCTGAGACGTACCTTTTAGCGAGGTATGGCAAGTGCTGGTTCAACGTGTTAGAGTGTTAAAGAAAGAAAATTGCGTCATCGGTCTAATGACAAATCATTCAGCAAGATACATGAAGACATTACCGGGTATCTTAAGATTGCTTCAAGGATTTAAAAAATCTGACCCAAGGTGGAGATTGTTTGCTTTTGTCTTGTAATGAGAATTTAACCAATCTACTTAAAAACTATAAGTGCATAGTTGTCTTGTTGAGACAGTGATAAATACATGTCGATCCCATAGAGAGCATTTTTAAACTTTTTAATTAAAAATCTAAATCTTTTTAAATCAACAACAGAAATTGAGAAACTTGATGAGATGTGAGTCAAAAAATGTAAAAAATAATAAGATAAATATATTAGAGCATTTAGAATCCACTAAGCAAGATAATCGATCTAATCATGTAATTATTATATTATTTATCTCAAGATTACTCAGATCGGAAACGAATTAACGTTTCTAACCCAAATAATTTTGACTATTGCAAAACCAATTTTTAATTAAGAGAAATAAAATAAATGCCTAAGAGCTCCTTCACCTCATAAAAGAATAAACATTCTAAGCATCACCTGTGAAACTAAGTGTAGACTATCAAAAATAACTACAGATCCAAGCATAATCTATCAAAGTAAGTATAAATGATACAAAATTATTCATTACGAACATAAATAAGAGGTTTGCCTTTGGCATGAAAACAGATCTATTATTATTCTTTAAAAGCACATTAACAAGAGACAATCAGAAAAAAGCAAAATAGTAAATATAAATTAGAATATTAAAATACTTAATTTCATCGTATAGTCCAATTAGAAACTTAGCCTATCGCTGCAAAGAACCTAAAAAATAACTTCATTGATATCTTCTCCTTATACAATGGTCTTTCAGTAATCTCCCTTTTAGATCTTACTTTTTAGAACAAGGCTCTAGAATACTTTTAAAATAAAATTAGAAATTAATGAAGGGAAAAGAGGTGGAGAAAACAAGGAGAGAGAGATCTGAGACTTCTAATCTGGCTGGGAATGAGGAGAAGCCTCCCATGGTGGCCTCCTTTTATAATTTTCTGGCTCTTTAGGTTCATTTAATATGGACCTCTTTTTAGTAGTTTGAGAGATAAGATTTGCTAATTTTTGATTGAGTTTATCCCCTAATATGAGAGAACTTGAAGATAAGATGAGGTGGAAGTTTTTGGAATTCTAATCTAATTTTCAGATGGGTTCCACAAATCGATGTGCAGCAGTTGTACTTCAATGATGTAGATGCAATTACAATCCTGCCTGAAAATGTACATGAAACTTTTCAGGCCTATAACTTCACATTTTATCTTCAAGTTATGCAATCCTAGGCTCCATAGAAATCCACTTTGAAAAAACTTTCCAACGGTGGCTCATTTGTGTCGATCCGAGTCTAGATTGAGAGTTATGACCATTTTAAGATAGGTTGTCCTCAGAAAAAGGAGATTGTATCTTAAATTCTAATTTGCAATGGACTCCATTTCTACAGTAGTTGTGATTTGTTTAACAAGTTAGAAGAATATTTTTGTACACAATAGGATGAGATAAGAGCTTCTGGAAGCCTTAGTTGATCTTCAGGTGGGGTTCATAGGTAGATGAACTCTAAGGGTGTAGATTTTCTAGCAGTGGGACCTCTAAATCATCTGTCACAACCCGAGCCCAGAAATCGGAGGTTAGAGAAAACCTAACCAATGACACACGTACTCCCGTGCACGTACACCTAGACCTCGTCCGAGTGTACACACACAAGGGATCAATCACACGTGCAAGCAAGTGTACGCGGAAGCTATAAGTATCATGGTATACCACAAGATAACACGAGAGCAATAAAATAACGATGATTACAAAAGATTAAATTGATTACAATAATGTACAACAAAATAGAGGGACTAGTCCACAGAATCAAACTACATGGATAAACCAAAACCCAAAATAAAAATCGCCCAGATAAACTAAGACATAGATGGAGGGGAAACAAAATGATGCAAACCGCTCTCAGAAAAATGGATCAAGTCCACTCCTCTAGGCCGGAAGGGGCCTCACGGGTCTCTCCTGGAGTCGGGTCGACCGACGCAGGACCGGGAGAGGGATTTGAGCCTGCAACACTAAGAACAACTCATAAGTACAACGACTTAGCAAAATATATGCCACAAGAAGATAACACGAATTGTGTCTATCAATGAGCAAAAGTAGTCACATGCAAAGATCCAGAGTGATCATATCCGTATACTAGGCAAATCGTGCATATGAATAAGTATGCTATCCAAATCATACACAAATAAACTATCAAAGTGGCTACTACATTTGCCATATTCTCCCTTTTGAGAGCAAACAAATGAGAACACCATTGACCGAGTTAGGGTACGAATGGGTCTCTAAATTCCGGGGTCCGGAATCCCAAGACACGAGCACTCTGCAGAGGCAATCACATACACTAGGCCAAAGGCAACCCTGTCGGGCATCCTAAGGCTGATGCTAAGTAGTGCCATATATAGACAATCTCAATCAAATCATATAATGTACATCAATCGATATCACATACAGATCCCATATCACAATCTATCACAATAAACGAAACAATAGTAGGTGCATAACATATTGATACGCAATACGAATAATAATACGAATAACGAATGTGAATAAGCACTGACGAATGGGTACAAATAACAAATGATCACTAAGGCAATGACTAAGTATTCCACATGAGCAATAACAAATACACAGTAGTGGATTGTTCCTGCCCGGGCTTCGTTCTGGGGATGCTGTTACATTTCCTACAGATTCGAGAGGTCCAGCGCAGAACGCTTAAGAGGGCAAAACCGAAATCAATATGCAGTGCAATTCAGATTTACCTTGAGGAAATCAAGGTTGTTTACTAGCCAATCCTAACCTATTTGTCCAGTTTTTCTAACCGCGCATGCTCATGTAGTTTTAAGATATTCGATATACAGTTGTTCCACCAAGGAGTGTTGCATCTTATGACGAAAGTGTACCAAAGTCCTTTAAACCAACACCCATGGGAAGGTGCTAAACAACTGGATAACATACATGAATGAGATGCAGCCTTCGAGATCATTTATGTCATTCTTACATTCCATTGGGCGTGTTCAGGTTGTCTACATTCTAGCATGGGAGTCATATCATGTCTCTTCCTTAAAACTAATCTTTTTATTCATTTATTAGGGTAGTACGGTTTAGACGTAGGTGAATATACGGTTTAGCCGTAGGCATCTTACGGCATAGCCGTAATATGCACTGCGGTGAAGCCGAGGTTTCCCGAACTATTCATCTGCATTTATGGCTCAACCGAAATTTGCTCGACGGCTCAGCCGTATCTTGTTCTACAGCTTGGCCGTAGCACAATGGACGACTTAGATCTTGCTGGGCCGTAGAAGAGTAGCAGATTTGCCAACTCTCAGTTATTTCAGATGTCAACCTGTATTGATCTACGGCTAAGGTCACGGTTGGGTCACGGCTTAGCCGTAAGACATTTCACAGCTCAGCCATAGCACAGTTCACAGTTTAGCCGTGAGTGCGCTAAGTCAATTTCCTGAAACGGTTACAGAACTACGAAAATGACTGATTCTCAACTGAATTAAGCAAATAAGAACAAAGCTTATTCAATAGGGCTGTACAACGATGATCCATGCAAGAAGAGTAAAATACACACAATCAAAGAATTACCAATACGTGTTCAAGCTACTTGTGCTTATACTTACCTCAAACCGAAATCAAACACACCAGTTGTTGTCTTGGACTCAATCCGCTGTCCAAACACAAGTCTACTCATCAAACACTCCTTAAACACTCGAGAACTCCAAGGCATGTTGAATACATGCACCAAACTGTCAGATGAGGAAAACAAACAGGAAAAACACAACCAAACACAAGACATACCGTTGAAGTCACACGAAGATAACGATGCACTGCTCCCTCTCTCACTTAAACAAGGCAGAAATGAAAGAAAGGGAAAGAGAGACGAACGAGAGAGAGAAGAACAGGAAAGAAAGCTCGTTGAAGAAAAGAGAGGCGGTAGGTGAGATATTTATAAGATAAAAGGAGTCAAATTTACAAACAAGTCCACAAATTGCCTCTATTTACAGTTCGAGTCAATTAACGATCCAACGAGGGCAAATGAAGTCGTTTACATACGAGTCAGTCACAAAGCTTGACGGGCTCGACAAAATACACGCGTTGACATCAAGATAATACAAAACTAACAATGTCCGACAAAAGCAAAAATTACGAAAAAGGGCTCGAACCTACCTAAACCAGGTCAAACTCAACCAAACTACATATCCATTGCTCAAGACCAAAGAAAAGCAAAACCAAAACACACTTAACAGCAATATCACAACTAATTAGCCACTAATTCGGATTAAGTTGGGTCGGAGTGTTACATCATCCCTAGCATTCTATGGGTTCTACAAATTTCATTTCCTGCACTTTCTAATTTATCAGTAAAATACTTAAGAGCCCTCATTGAAGCGGGACACGTTCAGATAGAGTTTTACTTCCAATTAGGACTCTTTGGAGAAATATTGCAAATTTCTAAAGTAATACAGAAAGTGTGTGAAAAATATGAAAATTCAAGTTATTAGGTGACAATGCATAAAATGATGAAATTGAATGAATAATGATGCCTTGAACCTAATTAAGTTCATAATTCATCCTAAAATGATGCATAAATGTGCAAATTCATGAACTTAACACACCTCTAACCAGCATTTTGTTAGCCTTTTCACAAAATTTGTGAACGAAAAGTTTAGCCTAATCTATGAAAACAAGTAAAAATGAAAATAAAACTACTGTCGCTAGTACTTTCAGTTGCATTTTAGCATGTAACAAGCCCTTAAACCCTTAAGCTCCCCCTAGTGAATGAGTTGTACCTCGTGAGGGTCTACAGTGAATCTACCACAAAATTCTTTGTCAAAAGCAGTAAAGGTAGATGAAATGTTTCAAAGGAAAATCCACTCCTATTAGATGCTTTCAAAATCTAGAGTGATAGAAAATTCAGACTTTTAAAAATCTGATCTACTATTCTATTTTCAAAAAATTTTTCAAATTCATATCAAGACTTGTGTGTACAATAAGAAATGTATACATCACTACCAGTTTCAAATATTCCACACCAATGCCACTAAAACAAAATTTTCATTTAAACCGTCCGATCCCCAAAAAACCTAGGTAAAATAAATTTCTTCCTTTCATGGCTATTATGATGACTTCACACTGCTGTTAAGGGCCGTAAACTTCTCCATTCCTCTCCTTTTTCTTTTCTTTTTCTATTTTTTTTATCTTTTTCAAACACACTCACATCTTTTTTATTTCATGTGACTGTATAATGCCTAGGTCCCTTAAGCTTTCTAATAAACTTATGTAATGCGTGTTAGGCTAATGACTCCTAAACTAGATGGCTTTAGGGCACTAGGTATGGACATACCCCCATAGGCTTCTAGCTCGAGTTAAATTGTTGTGTTCATGTGTGTGATTGCTTGATGGTGTCATTGTGTGTTCATCGTGGTTGATCTGTTAATCATGGGTATTTCCACTACGCCGCTTTTCCCAACACTCTCTCCCTTATATATATGAAATACATAGAAATTTTAGGCCCACCATAGTTAGGACTCTTTTTTTTTATGATGATGATGGAAATCTTACGCAAATTATAAAGAGTAATATTAATCAGCGACATGGGTAACTTGTATTTGCGAACCTTGATGTGAGGACCACTAGATGCATGCAAACAAATAGGATAAAGAGGATGAGAAGGTCCAGTAACAAATTAGCTTATAAGCCCAACATGGCATGATTAGATAATTATTAGTACCTAACTAGGAACCCTAACGTCATTAATCAAGTGGTTAAGACCATCAAATTATGGGTATATTGGGCCCATCCCAAGTAATATCTCTGTCGTTGCCTATAGTTAGGGAGACACATGAACATTTGAAATAAAAAAAGTGTGGGCCCATCTTGACTTATACAGGGTTTTAGGGCTCTAAGGCCAAGCACAACATTAACCCATTGTAGAATCTTGAGGAAATCACGAAAAAAATCATCTTAGTGGGCTACAAAGTAAAAAAAGCCCCCATAGTGTTTTGCATACAAGAGTGGCCCCTAGGGCCTGCTTCATTTTTCTTCTAAGTATTTGTGGAGTCATTGTTCCACAAAACATAACGAAATGCAGAAACCTTTTTTTTTTCTTCTTATTCCGCATTCCTCTTCTCTGCAACAATGTTTTTTTGTTCCAATTTCACTCTTCTACACTCTCTCCCTCTTTTTCTATCTCACTGTCTTCTTCCCCTCCACCAACAACACCTATCTCCCCTCATCCTGTTCTCCCATTTCCAATTGATAAAAAAACAATCGTCAAAACCCAAAAAACTACTACTTCAAGAAGCAATAGACGAAGAAGATGACGAAGATGAAGCTCTTTTCCACCTTGCAGCTCTCACAAGCCCAACACCCACCACCTAAAAAATATTTGCCTTCATGTTCCTCATTGCCAACCTTTTCCCTCTCTAGCAACTCTTCTTCCAAACCTCCAAACCAAACCGAAACCCTCTACCCAAACCTTCAACATCTACATTCATGTAGGCCCATCTCATCCATATGATCCTCCCTTCTCCGGCCGCATCATCCCCTCCAAGCTCACCTGCCGCACCAACCCCTCCCTCATCTCCGCCACCCACTATCTCCTCATCCACACCCTCCTTCACAACCCCTCCAATGCCATGTTCACCCTCTTATTCCCTTCTTACATCCCCCTCCACTTCTTCCCCTTTATCTAAGATATGCTCACCAACTGCTCGATTAAATGCTTCATAGGGATCTTGAGCAAGAATCCCACTTTTTTTATCCGATATGAGGCTCACTTTTTGGGTACGATACTACACAAGGTATGATTCGATAGCTTTCAGGTCGAGTTGTAGTTTTTTGTGCTATCTTGCCATTTTCATTTTTGTCAAGGGGAAGAAGGGAAGAATAGATCCATAAGTTTGGGAGGATAAGAATGACATTGATTGTTTGAAGAGCTATCTCTCACTTTAAATCATGTTGTGAGGTTATTTTGTACGTTGTTATTACAAAAAATCATAGTTGCATGTTCAAGACTCCACTGAACAAATTGTTTTCATTCTTGAAATGTTCAAATTCTCTTTGCATAAATGGGCCAATATGTGGTCAGTATGTAGGAGGTAGATGAAGTGGGACTTCTAGATATCACCTTTTATGATGTTTGTATTTTGTTATAAACATCATTTGAATATAAAAGAACTTCAACTTACTAATACTTGAATTCCTTTGTACTATATGCCCCTTATTGTACTTAATTGTAACATTGATGCCAAAGAATGTGGAGTAAACTTGTATATATTGAACTTGATTGTGGATTTGATGAATATAAATGTGGAATGTTATTGTATGTCATGAAATTGGCTGTCAAAGTTCAGGTTCAATTTGATGTAGAGTTTTGGATGTTGGATATTACATGTAGTCTATTCATTTTGTTTGATGTGGAGTTATGTTAAAAAAAAAAGGCAATATAATTTGTATTAGACATGTCTTGAATTCATGTTAATGTGGATTTATGGATTTTGTAGCATCTTTTGTTGATTGATTTAATGAGATGAAATTTCAAAAGTAATGGTACAAAGATACAAGTGTTGCCTTTATGGGCAACAATGCTGCCGCTTCACATAAGCATTGTTAGTGCATTTGTAAAGAAATAAGCGACATGACGTTGTTGCTTCACAGAAGCATTGTTAGTGCAATTGCAAATGCACTTTTGTTGTTCATTTACATTTCCTTCATAAATACATTCTTAGTGTTCTTCAATGAACTTTTTGAATTTTATCTCATTACATAATCAACAAAAGACACTGTCCATCACAAATTATTTCCCTTCTTTTAACACAATTTCACATCCAAAACCACACAATCAATAACACATGAATCTTTATCCTAAACATTCAACACAATTCCACATCACTTTAATGCGTTCAATAAATCCACAATCAACTTTAGAACATCCAACACAATTTTAAATTTGATGGATTCAGTTTGGGGGCACATCATCATCGTAGTCTTCTTTTACAACATTTAAATGTCCAATACACATGACTGCATTTAAACATCCATTTTGGGGGAATGTCATCACCTTTCGATTGAATCACACTTCCTAAAGCATTGTACCCGACCCGCAGACCTCGTAGTAGATAAGAATAGTGGGTTTCTTGTTCAAGATTTTTATGTAGTTTTTCGTCGAGTAGTTGGCGAACATTTTGTAGATAAAGAGGAAAGAGTGAAAGGTGATGCAAGATAGGGATAATAGGGCGAACATAGCATTGGAGGGGTAGTGGAGGCTAGCGCTGGTGAGGAGGTGGCAGACGTCGGAGATGAGGGAGGGGTTGGCGCAGTGGGTGAGCTTGGAAAGATGACGTTGCCGGAGAAGACGTTGGAGAAAGGAGAGCTGTAGGGATGAAATGAGTCTGCTAGGAAAGTAGATGTTGTAGAAGGTTTGGGTAGAGAGGGAGAGAGGTGGTGGTAGGGAACATGAATGTGATTTTTTTTTGGGTGGTGGGTGTTGGGTTTGTTAGGGCTGTGAGGCAAAAGAGGGCTTCACTTATGTCATCTTGTTCGTCTTTTACTTTTTAGTGTGGCAGGTTTTTGGGTTTTGAAGATTGGTTCTTTTTATGGTGGTGGTAGTGGTTTGAAAATGAGAGAACAAGATGAGGGGAGATAGATATTGATGGTGGAGGAGGAAAAGACAACGAGATGGAGGAAGAGGAGGGGAGTGCAGAAGAGTGAAATTGGAACAAAGAACATGGGAGAAGAGGAATAGAAAAAGAGAAAAATAAAAAGAAAGGATTTCTGCATTTCGTTATGTTTTTTGAAGTGGCAACGTCATCGCTCCACAAATACTTACAAAAAAAAAAGGTGAAATAGGCCCCAAGGGACCACTAGGTCACTTCCGCATGCATAATGTTACTTCAGCCTTTTTTATATTTTTGTAAAGTAACCGCTAATGTGATTTCTTTTCCACAATTTCCTCTAGAATCTTTATTGCCAAAAATAAGAAAAAAAAACCATCACAGAATCTTATAGAATGTATCACCCTATTCAATCAATACAGTGTGGGCCACATTCGGAACCCACTTGCTATTGGGCTAGGCCCTATTTTTGATGGGCTAGGCCCTATTTTTGACTGGGCTAGGAAAGTTTCCCGTTTAATTAATAGTAGCTTCTATTTATTATACTTGGAGAGCACTCCAAGTTCCAATCCAACAAGTAGAGCAGAAAGGCGGGCAGATCAAAAAGAAAAAAAAAAAAGGAACACAAGGGAAGGAGAAATCAATTGCAGAGAAAGAAAAAAACAGAGGGAGATGGAGAGATTGCAGAGGATTTTTTCAGGAGCTGGTGGTATGGGAGTTGGTCACCCTCCTCCGGACTCGCCTCTCCTCGATTCCTCCGAGCAGGTCTACATCTCTTCCCTCGCCCTTCTCAAAATGCTCAAACATGGTATGCTCTCTCTTTCTCCCCTCTTGCTCACTCAAAAATCACAATTTCTTTTTACTTCGAATTCTGTCTTTTTTTTATGGGTTTTTTTCAGAATTATGGGTTTTTTTAATGGAACTCGATATGGGTCATATTCCTTTTTTGAAAAATCAAAAATTTTTTTTTTCGTTTATGTTTTTGTTTCGTGGTATTTCGACCGATTTGGGGTTTCCTCCATGAAATTTGATATGGGTCATCTTTTTTTTGTTTTTTTTGAAAAATCACAATTTTTTTTGTTATTGTTTTATGGTATTACAAGATGGGTTCTTTTGATTCTCCTATAAATCAATCTCTCTCTCTCTCTTTGGGACTTCAAATTCTATCTGTTATTGTATGGGTTTTGTTCTAAATTAGGGTTTCTTCCATGATATTTGATATGGGTCATCTTTTTTCTTTGAAAAATCACATTTTTTTTTCGTTTTTGTTTTTGTTTGTTGGTATTACAAGATGGGTTGTTTTGATTCTCCTATAAATCTCTCTCTCTCTCTCTCTCTCTCTGGGACTTCAAATTCTATCTGTTATTGTATGGGTTTTGGTCTAAATTAGGTTTTCTTCCATGAAATTTGATGTGGGTCATCTTTTTTCTTTGAAAAATCACATTTTTTTTTCGTTTTTGTTTTTGTTTGTTGGTATTACAAGATGGGTTCTTTTGATTCTCCCATAAATCTCTCTCTCTCTCTCTGTGGGACATCAAACTGTGTCTGTTATTGTATGGGTTGTGGTCCGAATTAGGGTATAGTCCATGAAATTTGATCAGGGTCCTCTTTGTTTTTTTCTACTTTTTTGTATGAAGAAGACAAAATGGTTGGTTTTGTATGAAGAGATAATGGCGGTTCTGAAATATTTTTCTGTGTATTTTGGTTGAAACAGGAAGAGCTGGGGTACCTATGGAAGTGATGGGGTTGATGCTGGGTGAGTTTGTGGATGAGTACACTGTTCGTGTCGTCGATGTCTTTGCCATGCCGCAGAGTGGTACTGGTGTCAGCGTCGAGGCCGTTGATCACGTGTTCCAGACCAATATGCTCGATATGCTCAAGCAGACTGGAAGGTGTCTTTCTTGGCTCTTTTCTTTTTCTTTCACTGGTTTTGTTAGTTTTAACTTGTTGAAAATAGTTAACAATTATGAGGCTTTTGCTTGTTGAGTTTTACTTAGATGTTCTGCATTTTGATGTATATATCTCAATGAATGAGGACCAAGTTATTGGTTGGCCACTTGATTTACAAATAGACTGAATTGTCGCTGTATGTAAGGATCTAGTCTGTTGACCACACAGATGGATGACAAAAAGGAAAGAAAGAAAGCAAGAAAGATAGAAAAAGAAAAAATGAAATTTGGAAAGACAAAATGAACATTGGATGATTTGTTGAATATAAATGGCAATGGGACCAGAGCATCAAAGGCAGAATTGAATTTCATATACTGCAATCAAAAGGACACCTTCACATCTAGTCACCTTCACATCTAGTTTATTTTCTGTTTTTTTTCTCCAGATGCTCCTTTTTGGGGGATGTTGGAGGTGAAGGTGTTGGGTGTCATGCGCTGCCCTAGTGGTTGGCACCAAGGATCAAAATACCGGTAGCGGATAGCATCGCGGCCAATTGCCAAAACGCTGTGTAGCGGTAGCGGGGCTACGTAGTGGCGCAGCAGTGTGATTCAAAAAAATTATCAAAAAAATTTGAAAAAATTCCAAAAAAAATCAGAAAATTGTAAAGAGCTAGAATATGTATTTGTTTTGCAAAAAAGCCTAAAATAAGGGGGCATAGCAGTCCCTTAAATGCATGATGTCTTGTATCGCTGTATAATTAAAAAATAATAGGATCAATCTTATTTTTCTCATGGAATCAAGAATCAAGATTCAAGACTAAAAGTCAAAACTCAAGAGTCAAGAAAGATTAGTCACTAGAGTCAGAGACTCAACAATCAACATTCAACACAATAAATGACATAATAAATAACATTGTACTTAAAAAGTTGAGACATGAGAGTTAATATAAAGTTGAGATTTGAGAAATGATTAGAGGAATACCTTTACCACCAAAATGAATGTCTAGCAGGATATATGGCAGTGGCATCGCTGTCTCTATCTCCATAGTTGCTATCATTGGCACGACTCCCACTGGTACCAACATATTGCAACTCCCCTCCATATTGGTGGGCATTGGGATCCTCAAACACAAAGAAATGGGATGGACTTGGAGTTAGATGAGAATATTGATCAAACTACCGTGATTCTAAATTTTGTTGTAAGGATGATTCCGCTTGACCATGTGCATAGTCCGGTGGGACATACGGTCTGTACCTAGAATATGGGTCATGGAAAATAGGGTATCAGTTTGCTATTTGTTGCCCTCCAACATTCGCACTCCAACCATCATTTCCTTGTCCATCATGGGTCTTTGGCGTACATAAATATGACCTAGCCTCATACAAGATGGATTTGAAAATTCATCCACAGCCTGAACAGGAGCATTTACTTTGTCGTCATAGTGAGAACCACTTGGCTCGGCCCTGTTACCTCCTCCAGATGGAAAGTCACTACTTGAAGCGATGCTTGAACTTGAACTATCAGAGCTCACTGTAGATACTACATGAGAGGGCTCAAGTTCAATTCCCCTTGATGTTCTAGTTTCTGTAGGTGGCTGAGGCTCACTTTCTCCTTCTTTTTCGTCTTCTTTCATTATTCCTCGTATATCCTGGTGTAAATTCTCATCTTCATCTAACAATGAATCTTATATATCAGCTAACTATGGAAGTAAGGGATTATCTTCCTGATAGATATTATCCAAATTTATAGGGTAATAATTCGGATCATCCCTTTGCCTCCTTTGTTTATTTCTAACTCTCAACTTCAAATTGTAGTGACTAACAACTAATTTGTTGAGCTTTTGCATTGCTATCCAATTTCTTAGTTTTGTATGCATTAATGAGAAAGTACTCCAGTTTTTTTCACAATTCGATGAAGACGTTGTTTGGCTAAGGACCTGAATGGCGGCAATTTTCAAGTGTGGAGCATTTTCTCCAAAATTGATCCACCATTCGACTGAAATTGGAAAAAAAATGAACATAAATAAGTAGTCATTTACAATCCCCATTCCACAGCAGATAACATAGATAAACTTAAAATTAGTATGTGACTAGGTTAAAACTATTTATACCAGGATATAAGTTGGTTATTGATCTAATTGCCAACAGGTATGCAAAACTCCCTTGTCTCATTGTGTATATAGAAATCTACCATATGCAAAGTACAAATCATTTTAAATTTGTTACAACTAACAACTTAGGTAAAAATCACAATACATTTAAAATATAATAAACGTTATATCATATATGACATGTCACTTACTTTTTTTAAAGCTAAAACTTGTTCATTGTGATTAGGAATTACTTTCTTCAACACCTCATTCAATTCTACTCGTAACTCGGTATCAGTTGCTTTTGTATATTGTTTCTCGTTCGTGTAGTAGAATTGAAGGTTTAAAAAATATCTTACAATTCAAATGTCAAAATTGCATAAGCACATCTCTATACAATACAAAATAAAAGTGATACTCTTGTGTAATTATAGACCAATAGTGTAAAAATGTTTTTCATCTGCAGCATGCAATGGATGGTGCAGTTGATCATTCCATCGGGCATCAATTATTTGCAAGAATTCTTGATAATACCTGCAATTTTCCTGTATTGCTAGTTTTGCTCGATCCATTGCCTCATAAATATAGCCCATTGTCGGCTTATCATCATTATCTACAAACTGCAATACTTTCACTAAGGGCTCAAAGACTTTCAAAATATTTCTAACTTTGGACCAAAATTTATTATCTCTAACAAGATTGGGGACATCAAAGTCAGGACCACTCGTTGCTGTTCCTCATTTTGAATTAAGCTATTGTTCTGATATAAACATCTGAATCAACTCGTTTCTATGTTGCACAAGGCTATCCGTGGCAATGAAGTGGGTGGCAAACCTTGTTGTAGCTGGACGCACCAAGGCTCTTCTATTTCTAAATGTCTTCATTAATGCCAATAACCACGAGTGATCATAGATAAATCTCGTGATGCTTCTACAAGACATGATGACAGTTTTTACATTTTTCCTCTTTCCGATGTCCTCTAACATTAAATCTATACAATGTGCCACATATGGGGTCCAAAACAAGTTATTTCTCTTTTCCATTAACAATTGCCCGGCTTTCTTGAAATTGGCACCATTATCTGTAATATTTTGCATAACATTTTCCTCACCAACTCTTTCAACAACTTTATTCATAAGGCGGTAAATATATTTTGCAGTTTGTATCTGTTCAGATGTATCAATGGACTTAACAAAGACGGTCCCAGCGGCAAAGTACACTAAAAAATTTATTAACTGTGTTTGTGTGCTGCTCGTCCATCTGTCACACATAATTGCTACTCCCCTCTCCTCCCATATACTTTTAAAAGTAGCTACCCAACTCTTTATGTCTTCATACTCAATTTCTAAATACTTGGTCTCCACATCATAGATAGAAGGTGCTGTTATACCGGAACCAACGGTAGCTATAACATCTAGTATAGTTTGAAAGTAAGTAGAATCCACAGCTTGAGGGGGTATGTTCTTATGAATTAGCCATTTTGCTGTAGCTGAGGCTAATCTGTCTCTTACATTTTTTAAGGCCCCCTTAAACAACTTTGATATTTTAGGCTGTTTGGCCGACTCATTTCTATATGCTAGAGGATCAATTGGACTGGGTATAGTACTATTAGGAGTCTGTAATGCTTTACGAGAAGAAATAATCTCAATATCATCCTCTTGTTGTTGAGTGTTGAATGCTCGATGCATTGCTCTAGCCATACCTTTGCCCCTAGATGAGCCCCCTCCCCTAGATGAGTCCCCATATTCAAATTGTCTACCAATACCTCTTCACATTTTATCCATTTGTACCGTCATAAGTGACCCTCTTCTTGCAGCTTCCATTTCTAGGTCATCACCCTCATCATCAAAATTAGAAATAATTTGCTCCGCAAACACCTCATAGCTGGCATCAGCAACTTCTTGACTTCTTTTTTCTTTGATCTCTACTTTTCTTTCTTTTCTTTTATTTAGAAACTTTTTCATCTCTTCTCTAAGCTCTTTTGGTGCAACTGTACATCCTGCCACATTGCCTGAAACGTGGGCCCACTGCTCTTGAATCTTGTAATGCCTCCATTAGTGATTTTACCACACAAATTACATTTTATTTTTGACTTATTTCTATCAACTGCTACACTGTGTGCCCATTTAGGATCTACATCGCGCACCATCTTAATTCTTAGCAAATCACAAATGATGAGGGAAGTTGAACTTTGAGGCACACAATAAATACTTACATATATGATTTAGTTGACCACTTTTAAATATTTTTTTTTCAAAAAATCCTATTAATATGGCGTATAAAGTATGAACTATGAACATAAAGAATTAAATAAATTCAAAAAAAAAGAAAGAAAGAAAGTGTGAATGTGTGATTCATCCATGGGATTCATAGATCTAACACTTGTGAGTGATTTTCAAGCAATTTGGTTGGTGTTTCTTCAGGAAAAACATTTTTTTTGAAAAAATTAAAAAATCCGAGAATAAAAAATAAAAAATAAATAAATAACCCTTCAAAATGGGGGTTTGATCTATGAGAATTATAGATCTAGCTACTTGGGAGTGATTTTAAGTGATTTCGTTGACCACATTTAAATAAATTTTTTTTTCAAAAAATCCTATTAATATGAACATAAAAAATTAAATAAATTAAAAAAAACAAGAAAGGATGTGTGATTCATTCATGAGATTCATAGATTTAACACTTTGGAGTGATTTTCAAGCAATTTTGTTGGCGTTTCTTAAAGAAATTAAAAAAATACAAAATCCGAGAATAATAAATAAAAGATAAATATAAAACCAAAAAAAATAGGGGTTTGATATATGAGAATGATAGATCTAGGCTACTTGGGAGTGATTTTAAGTGATTTAGTTGGCCAAATTTAAATAAAATTTGTTTTTTTCAAAAATTCCTATTAATATGAACATAAAAAATTAAATAAATTCAAATAAACAAGAAAGAAAGTGTGATTCATTCATGGGATTCATAGATTTGACACTTGGGAGTAATTTTTAAGTGATTTGGTCGGTGTTTCTTCAAGAAAATTTTTTTTTTCAAAAAATAACAAAATCCGAGAATAAATAATAAATAAACCATAGAAAATGGGGGGTTTAATCTATGGGAAGCATAGATCTATCACTTACAAGCCATTTCCAAGAGATTTATGAAGGAGAAAAGAGGAATAGAGCCATAGATCTAAAAAAATCACATAAAAAATACCTTTTGAGATATGCCTTTTCACTCCAAAGAAGATGAACGATCTAGATTTGTAGATTTTGATGTGTTTGTGGACCCTTTTTGCCTTTAATTTGAAGGAGGGGGGAGGTAGGACCAAAAACAATGGAAAGGGAAAGGGAAAGATAGAGACGAGAGTGAAAAAAGAAGAAGAATGGGCGCCAGGGGTTTATAAAAGCCCTAGCCCATGCGGCCGCTACGAGAAAATAGCGGCGCTAATACCCGCATAGTGTGGTGGTGCTGGCCGCTACGGCCGATATAACGGCTGCTATGCTTTGTAGCGGCCACTATTTTATTCTTTGGTTGGCACATCTAAGAGAGTGTGCATAGAGCACCTCGGGGAAATAGGGTGCAAGCCCTTATAAGAGTCAATTTAGGTAGGTGTTAAACCAATAGGTCCTCCAGTATCTTGATCTCAAGACCTCCTCCTGCAGTGGGAACATGCCTTACCACCTATGATGCACAGATATTTCAAAATGGCCAATGTATCGTGTTGTATCATATCTAATACTTCACTTTTTGTGGTAAAATCCGTGTCCCTACCATGTCCATAACTTATCCTTGTTGTATCCATGTCGTATCTGGGCATCATAGCTTACCACTGTGCCAACTGCGTATTTGGCTTCTTCACAGAGTCTTCATGGAACAAACTAGCATTAAAGCCTGTGCGATGCATAGGTTAATTCTCATTTGAATTAAATAATTATTTAGAATTAATATATAAATTAATTATCAAGTAATAAAAAAATTGACTCATTCGATTTTTTAATAGAAATATATTATAATATTATAAAAATAAAAGGTAGATGTTGGTGTTAAAGGCTCTACACTTATGGAAGCTTATGGAAAGAGTAGAGGGGGCGGTGAGTACATTCCATCAAATATATAGACTAATCTATAGATGAATATAAAGACCATCATCTGAAACTGTCTTCATAGAATTCACCAAATAATTCCTTCCTTCAAAATGATATTGCAAACTAACTAATCAAATTACTTCACAAAATATACCAAAAGAAAAAAAAAATATCATACATTAAGAAATAATATTTATTCATTTTGGATGATTTTTAATTTTTAATTTTGCAAGATTGAAATAAATGTTGGAAGAGCGAAGATTACCTGTTTCCAAATAGTTTCGTGATTAGTGAATGAATGTTTTAGAAGACATAGGTTTCAATGGCATCAAGACCTGCGTGGCTGTGTCACTGAATTTCTAGAGAAAACTCGGCCACATATGCAAAGCCAACTTTTAAGAGAGTTGGGTTTTAAATTGTGGAGATGAAATTTTGTTGAGAGTTGGGTTTAAAAGCAATGGATGCACTTTACGAAGTGAGAATGGGCATTTTTTTTTTCTGAGAGATGCATTTAGAAGATGCATCTCAAGAGATGCCCGATGCATGTCGAGAGGTGCAATTGTGGTTCAAAAGATGCATCTCAAGAGATGCCTTCAGGAGATGCATCTCAAAAGATGCAAGTGTTGGAAACCAATCACTTGGTGATGTGGCATGAGTGTGTTGATGTGGCTCAATGAAACTTCAAATCCAATCCTTCTTTTTTCCCAACTGTTTTTAAGCTTTAAGGAAGAAAATTATTATGTACAAAGAGGGTGTGTGCTGGATATGCATAAGACGAGCGTCTCTTTGTTGGAGCAAGAAAGTGAGGAAAGAATTGGGTGTCAAAATGTAATAGTTAAGTTTGTGTACGTCTTTTTTGCCCACCTTTTTTTTTCCACGGTTTCTTTATGATAGAAGTTATTGTTCACAAGAGCTTGGCGCATTACATATACCCTTGCTCTGCGTGGTTTCCGATTTTGAAGTACCTTGGTATAACAATGAGTTTTATGTGCGTGTGCGTGTAAAGAGAGGGAGGGATGGCAGGCAGGGTCTTCTCCTAACGAATTCCCCAAATATTAGTGTAAGGAACCAGATGTGGCATCAATTTTTACTTCCTAGTGGGGTATTTTCAAGGGATAAACAAAGTTTGGGAAGCAAGGAAAGGTCCCAAAGCGAGTGACTTTTGTGTAGTGCAACTGAAGGTGATCATCATTTTCATCATTGTTTCAACATAGGGAACACGTGTTCTCAAATTTCACTTCCCTACGTTTAAAGTGATCATACTATATAGGTGGCTTCCAATACCTATTATATAGGGACCATTTTTTGCTGTTTTTTAGAATGAAAGACAGCTAAGCCTTGTTTGGCATTGTTCTCATGTTGTTCCCAATTTTGTGCTCAGATCAAGTTGTGTTGAGATCGGGCTGTGCCGAGACTATACTATGTAGAACTTGTTTGGAAACATTATATTAATATACTCTATTGAGAATATGCAATACAGAACTTGTTTGGTACAGTATAAAAATTTTTCTCCAATGAATGAAAGCAAGAAAATCATAGGATCTAAAATGTGAGACATGCCTTTTAATGTTTACAACACTCTATTAGCATAACATGGAACTCACCTTTAAAAATTAGAACATCATCATCATCATCATCATCATCATCAAAGCCTTATCCCAACCATGTTGGGGTTGGCTACATGAATTCTATTTCTCCATTCCGTTCTATTTTGAGCTAAATCTTTCGATAAGTGCAACTTCTTCAAATCTGAATTAATGACTTCCATCCATGTTTTCTTCGGCCTACCCCTACCTCTTGATGGACCCTCCACCTGTATATCCAAACTTTTTCTCACCGGTGCCATTACTGGCCTACGCTCAACATGCTCAAACCATCTTAAATGAGTTTCTCTAATCTTATCTCCTATTGGTGCTACCCCTAAATGTTCTCGAAAGTGCTCATTTCTAATTTTATCTTTCCTAGTTTTACCACACATCCACCTGAGCATTCTCATTTCCGCTACATCCATCTTATGAATATGTGTCTTCTTAATTGGCCAACATTCTGCTCCATATGTCATAGCTGATCTAACCACTGTCCTGTAAAATTTTCCCTTCAATTTTGTTGGCATTTGTTTATCACAAAGTACTCCCGAAGCTAGTCTCCACTTCAGCCATCCAGCTCTTATCCTATGCTCCACATTTTCGTCAATCTCCCCATCCTTACTAATCATCGAGCCTAGGTACCGAAAAGAATCTTTACGTGGTATCTCATGGATTTCAATTTTGACAGTGGTTTCAACACTTTGTATATGTCCACTGAAATTGCAATCCATATATTCTGTCTTTGTACGACTTATTTTAAAGCTTCTAGATTCTAATGCCCTCCGTCATCTCTCAAACTTTGCATTTACACCCTCTCTTGATTTATCCACCAATACTATATCATCTGCGAACAACATACACCATGGTACTTCTTCTTGAATATGCACAGTTAACTCATCCATAATTAATGCAAAGAGATAAGGGCTTAAGGATGATCCCTGATGTAAGCCTATAGTCACGGGAAATCCGCCCGTTTCTCCACATGTGGTTTTCACATTTGTTATTGCATCTTCGTACATATCCTTTAAAATTTCAATGTAACCTCTTGGGACATTCCTTTTCTTTAAGACCCACCAAATTAAATTCCTCGGTACTCTATCATAGGCTTTTTCCAAATCGATAAAGACCATATGTAGATTTTCCCTCTTTGCTTGGCATTTTTCCATTAATTGCCTAAGTGAAAAGATAGCTTCCATAGTTGATCTTCCTGGCATAAAACCAAATTGATTTTCCGAAATCGTAGTCTTTTTTCTCAGTCTTTGCTCTATTATTCTCTCCCATAACTTCATAGTGTGACTCATAAGTTTAATCCCTCGATAGTTGGTACAATTTTGTATATCTCCTTTATTCTTATATATAGGTACTACAATGCTTCTTCTCCATTCATCCGGCATTTTCTTTGTCACAAGTATCTTATTGAATAGTCTACATAACCAGCTTACTCCAACCTCTCCTAAGCATTTCCATACCTCTATCGGAATACCATCTGGGCCTGTTGCCTTTCCTGTCTTCATTCGCTTTAATGCTTCCTTCACTTCCACCCCTCTAATTCTACGGAGAAAAGTATACTCTCGTAATGAAGTATCCTCCTCCACTCTTGTATCGCCCAAATATTCTTCATTTAAAAGTTTACTAAAATATTCTTTCCACCTTTCTATAATATCGTTGTCCTTCACCAAAGTATTTTCCTCATTGTCCTTGATACGTTTGACATGATCTAAGTCCCTACTTTTCTTTTCTCTTATTTTTGCAAGCTTAAAAATATCCTTTTCTCCTTCTCTTGTTCCCAACCTATTATAAAGGTCATCGTATGCTTTGAACTTTGCGCTACTTACTACTTTCTTAGCTTCTTTCTTTGCCTTCTTATACAACTCAAAATTTTCTATACTCTTAGTCCCCCGCCAAACTTTGTAGCAATGTTTTTTTTGTCGAATAACTTCCTGAACCTCCATACTCCACCACCATGTTTCTTTATTAATATGTCTCTTCCCTTTTGATTCTCCAAGTACCTCCTTTGCAACATTCCTAATGCAATTAGCCATTTGATTCCACATTACTGTAGTTTCTCCTTCAATATTCCATTCTCCTTTCTCAATCATTTTGTCCTTAAATATATTTGCTCTTTCCCCCTTTAAATCTCTCCACCTTGTTTTAGGGTCTATTTTGTTTACTACTGCTCTCTTTTTACTTCTAATGCAAATATCTAAAACTCCAAGCCTATGTTGCGTAGTCAAACTCTCTCCTGGGATAATCTTACAATCTTTACAAGCCAATCGGTCCTGTTTTCTAACTAGAAAAAAGTCTATCTGACTCCTATTACTCCCACTTTTATATGTAATTAAATGCTCATCTCTTTTTTTAAAGTAAGTATTTGCTACTATAAGATCAAATGCCACTGCAAAGTCCAATATAGTATTTTCGAATTCATTCTTTTCTCCAAATCCATGCCCTCCATGCACTCTCTCATATCCTCTATTATCTCTTCCTATGTGCTCGTTTAAATCCCCTCAAAGGAAAATTTTATCACTATTTGGGATTTCTCGCATTAAATCATCCATCTCCTCCCAAAATTGTCGTTTCACACTTTCTTTTAGTCCTACTTGGGGAGCATATACACTAATGATATGAATTATGTCTTCCTCTAGTACTAGTTTAATTGCTATAAGTCTATCACCAAACCTCTTTACCCCCACAATTTTCTCTTTTAAATCCTTATCTATAATTATACCCACTCCATTTCTTGTATTACTCTTTCCTGCATAGAAAAGCTTATACCCATCCATGAGCTCCTTAGCTTTATTCCCTTTCCACCTTGTCTCCTGTATACAAGCAACACTAATTCTTCTTCTTTTCATTACCTCAACCAACTCCATGCTCTTGCCTGTCAAGGTTCCTATATTCCAAGTAGCGAGTCTAATTTTCCTATTCCTCCTCTTCTTTTCATGGACTAACTTCTTTAACCGCATTAGCCCAAAGTCATGCGGTAGCCCTTGCACACTTTTCACTGCAGCCGGGCGTTGCTGCAATGCGTCGCTTAAAGCGGGGAACGCCCTAACCTTATCGTGAAATATCATTTATTCAGAATTCATGTTTGGGTTGTTACAAAGTTTTACGCTGGCTGTCACCTACCTAACGCAACCCTCCTCCTTTACCCAGGCTTGGGACCGGCAGCAAAACTGGCGGAGTTCTTTAAAAATTAGAACACGGGTCCTATATTCATAGGATTTATAAGGTGAGCCTACCTTTATAACAATTATAATGTGAGGCCACCTTTATTTGAATGTAAATATGGGATTCATCTTTAAAAATTACAGGATGGTACACACCTTTAGAAATTAGAATAAAGGCTACATTCATAGGATTTATAATGTAGGTCCACCTATTGTGATCGTGACTATGTGACCGACATTTAGGAATTACAAAGTGGAGCCACCTCTATACATAGAATCCACATTTAAAAATTAGTGCCCACCTTTAGAAATTATAATAGATTATAATGTGTGGCCATCTTGTTTCTTGATTGTGAACACGGGACCCACTTTAAAAATTATGTATTCCCACATTTAGAAATTAGAACATGGGGCTTCATTCATATAATTCACAATGTGGGCCCACATTCATAGGAATTACAATGTGGCCCTACTTTTTGTGATTGTAACTATATAACAATTAGAACATGGGCCTACATTTAAAGGATTTATAATGTGGTCCCACCATTATAAAAAATTAGGAATTATTAAATAGGCCTACCTTTTGTGATTGTTACCATGTGACCTACTTTAGGAATTAGATAGTGGAGTCACTTCCTTTGAGATAAGGCAAGAGATAAGTAGGAAATAACTATGCCAGCAAGTTGTTTCTTTAAAAAAGAAGTTTTTTTTGTTCCAAGTTTCTTATGCCAATAGGTTAAGATTTTGAGATTTTTTTCCGCGAGACCAAAATTAGAAATAGTGATTTGCACATACCAAACATGTTTTCTGCAGCCTTATCTCGTGGAAACATGGGAACATCCAAAAGGCACAATGCCAAACACACCCTTAGTTTTTGATGGGAGATATTTGGTGCTTCTTTTGCCTGCCACAATAAAAAAAAATATATGTTCAGTGTTATTCTGGAAATATCACTTAAGTGATTTAAATAGTTGTTACTTTAATCATTATGCATTTCTTTGGTTACCATGAATTGTATATGTAATTTGTGCTATACTTCATTTTCTTTCTCAAATGCCTGCAGTAGGAATTCATGTCTTGGGAACGTCTTGAATCATGAATGGTTGTGTTTTAGAACTCTCTCTCTTATATATCATGATAAGCGTGGTTTAATGTGCTTTATATTGTTGCTTGGTGTTTCAGACCTGAGATGGTGGTTGGATGGTACCATTCGCATCCTGGCTTTGGTTGTTGGCTTTCTGGTGTTGACATCAATACACAACAGGTAGATGCTGTTCTGTCTTAATAATCTACTTTTAGCAGGTAGCATAAATTTTGAGAACTGATATTTCTGAGTTTCTCCTTTGAAATCTTCTCTTGCATAGTTGTAAGGTGCACATTGTTGTAACCTCAATGTTGCGGGCTTGAGCCCTGTTACTGATCATAAAATCTTCTCTTGATTCCCTTTCGTCATCGTTCTTGTTTCCTTGCCTTATAATTACTGTTCCTTTTATGCTTTTCCTAATCTGCACACACCTTTTTCTTGGGTCAGTGTGGTTCACAAAAGCCACAGCAATCTCAGTTTGCTAGAGTAGGATGAGATCATCATTTTCAATTGCTTGCTTCATAGTCTTGGATTGTTGAGTTGTAGATCTTAGCTCTCTTGATTCTTATTGTTGGGTTGGAGGTCTTAATTCTCTTGGTTCTATTTTTTTTGGTAATAAGTTCTCTTGGCTCTTTGATCTGATATTACCTGGTTATAAGTTCTCTTGACCCTTAGATCTGATATTACTTGGTTATGAGTCTTATTTCACTTTGTCTGTAGGACATTGTTTTGCTCCATTTGCTAACTTTCTGTCAGATAGATTTTACCCATCTGATTGGTATCCTCTTTTAGATTTAGTGACATTTTCTTTCTAAAGCAAAATGCCCACTGGATTATAAGATCCTAGGCATATGTTTTTTTTCTTCTCTGTAGAATATGGATGAGTGATGTATTCTTTAGGACTTGTCAATATCAACAGTTTGAATCATTGAGCAGTGGACAACTCTAGTAGAAACAATAATGTCCATCAGAGGCCTCTAAATGATTGTGTATGATGACTTATGAATGAATCATGATTTAATATGACATGAACCAATGGGAATGATCCACAAAATAGGTTGCTTGACTTATTTACAGATTTGGGGTTTGGGGGTGAGTGATTACAGTTGTCTTTACAGTCTGCATAAGTCGCGTATTTTTCCTAAGAAGAAAAAGGAAAGACTAGCAACAGTTATTTCTATAATATAGTATGGGCTAAATGTTTTTCCTGGGGAAAAAAAAACGAACGAGGAAGTTGCATACTCTTATTATGGTCTTACAGAGCTGTTCTCTGGGTGCAGACAAGTTACTGTTTTAGTGTTTTTTCTGTCATTCATTTAGATCCACCTGTTGGATTTGAAAATTTCTGTCATTGAAAGGGCCACTGTCTATTGAATGTGTGATTTACTGGTTTTAGCATTGATCCAACCAACCTGGGCTTGCAGAGTTTTGAAGCTCTGAATCAAAGGGCTGTTGCGGTGGTGGTAGATCCCATCCAGAGTGTTAAAGGGAAGGTGGTGATTGATGCCTTCCGTCTGATCAATCCACAGACCATGATGCTTGGCCAAGAGCCACGCCAGACGACATCCAATGTTGGACATCTCAACAAACCATCAATACAGGTATGGCCATTGTTGATTGTCCTGAGGATCAAGCGGCCATTTCTCATATTTGAATTCATTTTAACCCATTGAAGACTTTTGTTGGGTGTGACTTTGTCAGGCATTGATCCATGGGTTGAACCGGCATTACTACTCGATAGCCATTAATTACAGGAAGAACGAACTTGAGGAAAAGATGTTGCTGAACCTACACAAGAAGAAGTGGACTGATGGCTTGACGCTGCAGCGGTTTGATACCCATTCTAAAACCAATGAGCAGACTGTTCAAGTAAGTTGAAGGTCTTTTAGTCTTATCAGTGTGGTTTCTTCCTCCAAGACATCATTCAACAAATTCTAAAAACTATAGCATTCCTTCCCATTCCTTTGATGACCAAAACACTTCATAATGATATAATATATCTTTGGTTCACGAAATGAGAAAAATCACTGAAGGAATCCTATGTGCATTTGGATGTGCACTTATGTTGGTCAAATGATGCAGTCTTGCCTATCTAAATTCAGTGGCTGCTGTAAATTTAGATTCAACATTTTTTTTAGCTGTCGCATTTCGGTTGGAAAACTACTTCTGCTACCAAACAGATAGACGATAGGAGAACAAATTGTTGTCTGGGCCATTGATTGAAATATATGCATATGTATGCAATCAGAATTGAAAGAGATATTTCTGTTTCAGTGCTAAGTCATCTTCCAAGATTGTTAAGAGGCATCCAAATACTTTGTGGTGATTGGATTTTATTTTAAACGATAATGTTCAATTATGTTTTTAACTACTAATGTTTTGTGTGGCACCTGGGAATAATCAGGAGATGTTGAACCTGGCTATCAAATACAACAAAGCAGTTCAAGAAGAGGACGAGCTCCCTCCTGAGAAGCTTGCTATTGCAAACGTGGGCAGACAGGATGCTAAGAAGCATCTGGAAGAGCACGTCTCTAATTTGATGTCATCAAACATAATTCAAACACTAGGAACCATGCTAGATACTGTTGTTTTCTAAAAGAACTGTTGTGTGAAACAGGGATGTTATTTTATTTGAATTGCTAAAACTGCCACTTCCTTGGTAACATCAAAATGGAGGTCACAATCTAAAATCGTCGGTCTCAGAAAAAATTTCATTGACTTCACTTGTGATGGTTGTTTTAATGCTGGAATTCTTGTTCCCTTTGAAGTAACTATTTTGTGTCTTCAAAGGTTGAGAAGATACTGCCATTGTCTGATTGCCTGATTTAGTTGATCTTGTCATGCAGAGGGCAGAGGGCAGCTTCTTGTTTTCATTGGTCTTTATTATATGCATTCCTTTTGGTGTCCCGACGTGAAATGCAAAGTTTGCGTCAAGTACTTGAGGATCCTTCTTTGGTAGCAAATTTCAGGGGCTAGAATTCAGACTTTTCTCAGAATCTTACAATTCCTGATTTCTAGACTTTGGTTGTAGCTGCTTAATACTAGTTTATTCAAACCCACCCCACAGCACACTGCCTTTGGCCCCTTACCCAAGTGGTTAGTAGCATCACTTCTCACCTGGGTGTCGAGGGTTTGAACGCTGGACATGCCACCTTTCCCCACATGTGTAGGCTTTTGTTTTTGCATGTGTGAGCTTATTTTCCCATTTTGTTTTTTGGGGGGGGGGGGGGTTGTCGGTGCTTTTGTTCCTTGGTGTAAGGGCTCTATCATGAGACCCACCCCTCTTGGTCGGGGTACAAAAAACAAAGAAAGCTGCCTTCTTCAAGATGCTGGTTCTGCCATGCTCTCACTCTGTTCTAATAGTTGAATCAAACTTTGGTTGGTTGGTTGGCAGTCAAGTAAGGCGGTATTTACTCGGGTGCTTCTTCTGAGTTGTGAATAACGGCATAAGCCTGATGCATTCTGGTATCAGTTAAACGGGTCTGACAAGGGTTGACCCGTCTAACATGGCTCCTACCAAAAAAAAATTAAAAAATTAAAAAAGATTTTGAAACATTCATTTGTAAAAGTCCCACAATGATTAATTGTTGAGGTAGAGTGCCAAGAGTAATGAATGGTAAAGCCCGGGCTTCTTTATAACACCAGGAAGAGGAAAATTATAAAAAAGCGTTGCTGTTGAACTGGTTTGGCAATTTGTATTTGGTTGACCCAACTCAATGCGCAGGCTAAGTTTTGTAGACCTTACGTGACCCATTGGCATCGCTGGTTCTGATGATGATCTCATCCATATTTTCTTACAGGTGGGTCTATAAACCTTTGCTAATTGTGTGATTGTGTTTCATTTCAAATTTAAACAAAGGTTTCATGTAGCCTGGCACTTGGCAGTGTGCGATACCGTTAGTGGCATGCTATTTTGCTTTTATTCTCTTTATGAACCCAAGCACCAGCCCACGCTAAGCAGTAGCTAAGCAACAGCCTAACCAGCTGAAGGACCTGGGAACCATGAGAGACCACGGCCATGGGGAAAGAATCCTACTACTAGAGGAAGAGATGCCCTAGGCAGAGAGAAAGAAGCCTGCTTCCACAAAAAGAGAACCCATGGGCCAATATTTATACTTCAGTAAGACGGTCCGCAAAGCATCCACCTAGTATAGGGCTGGCCATCTGGGTGCTGTTTTGAAAGGGGAGAGGGGAGATGGATAGATTTGGATGTCCAATCAAAGACCCCATACTCTAAATTTAAAGGCAAAGACTTGATATATCACAAATTTGGTGTAAATGAATGGTGGAGGTGGCACTTTCAGATAATTTCTCCTCGGTTAGGTAGAGAACTAATGAATCCAATGCTGGTGCTGAGGAAGTGAAATTAGAGGTGGCCATGAAAGATACCATAGAAAATGAGACACTGACGACCTTTAAAGGAACATAGAAATGAAATATCATTAATCCAATCATGCACATTATGGAAGAGAACCTCAAACACCACAGTAGGCAACACATGGCCTTCCTACATAATGACATCTTTATCTCCGGGACCAATAACTAATCTCAATCTGTCTAGTAAATGTAATCCATCCTGGCCAATAATTTAGATTAGGAGTAATCATCAAAAGACATCGTCATATCACCTAATGACATCTTTATCTGCGGAACCAATAACTAATCTCAATCATTCAAGTAAATGTAATACAACCTGGCCAATAATTCAGGTTTGGGGTAATCATCACATCCATTAATCTCAAGTGACAGGGATTTAAAAACAGAAGGGCCTTGACAGCCGACCTAAGCATACTCTTACATAGCCCCTTGTAGGTTGCTCTTCTCATAGGTTCCTTTCCCTAAGAAAAGAAAAGCGGGCGTGTAGAGGTTGACTACATGTAAATAAAGCAATCACCATTATATAAAGTCTCAACAGCTTGTAGTGGGAAATGCAATACATGATCTGCAATGATGTTCCAGGTGCTTTAACAGATTGTGGGGTTGAAATCAATCTTCATAAACAAACA
Source organism: Sextonia rubra (assembly GCA_037013555.1). Taxonomy (NCBI): domain Eukaryota; kingdom Viridiplantae; phylum Streptophyta; class Magnoliopsida; order Laurales; family Lauraceae; genus Sextonia; species Sextonia rubra. Next base: position 17,473,413 of record JASUAD010000016.1, on the reverse strand, counting down.
TTAACTATCCAATTAGGAAGCAGAAGCAATAACAATCATGATCCCATGGATAACAGGGATACATCATGGATAAGACACCGACAAATTTTAAGTGTAAGAAATAAAAAATCAGATACGATATGATATGGGTTTGTTCTTTATAATTTAAAGTATCTAGGCATGCCACATGAAGAACCTTCTGAACCATAAAGGGTGGCGCCGAAAATGGTGAATTGGTGCTTCTCCACCTGGACAGCTGGACCTGGACTAGACTAGGCTAGGCTTGACTATAAACGCTAGTGAACAAAAAGAGAGGTGATGATAGAGCAAGACAAAGTGGGCATTTTCTTTATTAGTCGTTCCTTAGAAAGGCGTAGGGAGAATTAAAAAAAAACATTTGATTATGTAACTGAGACCATAATGAGACTTGTAATGACATTGTCCTTTTTACACTTTCCAGTTAAATGGGGACCAGATAGTGGAATCTATCTATAGGGGAGAGAGGCTATGGTACAAGTGGTGTTTCATCTTTTGAAAATTTCACAGCGGAGGCCATTTTTCCTGGAGGAGGTTTTGCACAGTGCTTCTGAATTTGAGTTTTGTGCATTTGGGATTCTTGGATTCATGACCAAGACTGCATAAGATGTTTGAGAACTCAAAATAATAATGAACAAATAAATAAATAACAAAACAATAGTAAAAATAATGCTAAAGAAGTGCAACATATCTGAACTGTTGAATAAGAAAAGATAAAAACAAGAGAAATAGAATTCATATAACCATGAGCAGGAGGACTAATAGTTTTGATGGTATCGTTCTGGGAAATGATCGGACCCAGCCCAACAAAGGAGAGGGAAAGCCCAAGGCCGCCCACTACAGCAAATGAAATTGAATGAATCACAAAGCAATCTGAATGCAGCCTTTTACACTTGCACTGTAACTAAATCTAGGGAATAAGGAAAAGGTGAAAACCAAGAGTGATAAAAGGGAAAACAATTATAATATGGACTGGGCCTATTAGATTCAGACGGGCAGCGGTTGAGGGTCTTGATCTGCCCCATTAAAGAATTAGGACACTGAATCTAGGCTAAGTCTGGCCGGTTAACCAACCCTTCTCAGGTGTTACTTGATTCAAGCCAGGACAGGTTCAGGCTGGGCCCAGGTGGGTTCCAGCCTGACCTGGTTCCAATGACAGCTCTATTGATGCACACTGCAAATCAGTTGCCTGTAATTTGCATTGATCAAATCGTCATTCACCAACTAATCTATCCTAAATAAAGTGCATCCTATCCACCAGATGGACTAATATCCAGGTTTCTTCTACTCATTTTTCTGGTTTATGTCAATGATTGAAAACTTGGAGGGCAACTGAGCCAAGTAACTCAGGCAAGTCTTATTAATTTAAGTACAGGGGTGGAATCAGTTGGTCCCATACAGCCACTTCCCTGGAAGACCTATCGACTCTGAGTCAAGTCACCCAGACTATAAGCATCCAAGTAATAAACCAATGACTTAAAGAGTAGAAGAGGATCCTCTCTTAATAGATAGAGTACCATAAGAGGAAAAGATAAGTCAATAAAGGTCCATATTAGCAAATCTTCCCTACTGAGGGTCCAACAAATGATCATTTTTCATCTCCAAGAGAGGTCTTACTAAATTCACTTCAACCATTTTCATTATAAAAATGAAAATAAAAGAAAACAAATTGACACTACTGAATGTAGACTGTCTAGAAGTGGATAAGGAATCCAGTACCCTGTCCCTGCACTTAATGTTAAAGGAAAGGTCAAAAGAAAAAGGAACAGGCACAAGGGAATAAGCATCATTGCCCAACAAGAAAAGCAGCTCATTACCGCTACAAAGGTAAGAAAAAGAAGTAAACAAACGATCATTTCAGTACAGCAGTAGGTGGAACCAAAACTGTTAACCCCAACAACTGTTATGAGACAAAATAGAAAACAAGGAAAAATTGAATCAGGTAACAAAGGGAGAACATGCCCAACTGAACCCTGAACTAATTATGTATAACAAACTGTAGTTTCAGTTATTGAAGGCATTCTCAAGAGGGCACTTCATGATGATGTAGCCATGCTCTATCAGGTGGTAGTAAAACCAAAACTCAAGTCAAGAAACCCACATGAAGAATCCTCATGCCAACCTCCTTCAAGAACTGGTAAAAGGGACCATGGCTCATGAGAATTCTGAGCTTTTGATGGTTTGTCAATGACTTGTAACTAAAACTGTAGGAAAATAAAGGGCCATCCAATTTTTGCTTCATTAGATTTTTCCATGAAGCTTTGCAGATGTTTAGTACGCCGATTTCTCTACTTTGATGTCCATGTCCATGGAACCACCACTCGAAGAGTCAACCTCTGCACTGCCCGTGCGACGACGACTTCGACGATCCTGCAAAAGATTTATAGTTCTCTCTGTAATGCTCTTAAGACACCCACATATACAATACAGGGTAGTAATGCAAGACTTGACTTAGAAAGCAAGTGATTTTCTTATGAAAAGATGACAACCTCATGGAGTGGGAATTGGTCTGCTTCAAGCATTTGGACCACCTGACTCATTTTGGGTCTTCTGTCTGACTCAGGATTGACACATCGTAATGCGATCAGAAGGGCACGTTTCAGAGCCCTTGTCAGTGGTTTGACTTCAAGGTTTGGGTCCACAACTTCCTCTGTCTTTCCATTCCCCACCATCACTTTGAGCCACTCGACCAGATTCACCTGCCAATAGCATAGCAACTTGCTAGCTGGCTTTCAGCAAATTATTTCAATGTAAAGGGAATAATATAAAAAAAAAAATTCAACCTAACATGTTGGTGAAAGAAATGGTCATCCATTCAGCTATGTTCAGGACTCAGGAGGTTCCACAAAAATGGAAACAGCATTAAGCAGAAGCTCTTCATTCCAAAAAGTCCACCTAGCATATCAATTTTGATTTGTGTGGAAAAGCAACCTGCCAATCCAAACAATTCAGGCCATCTAGGCTGTGCCCTTTTCATCCTTATCAGCAACAAGACATAGATAGCTGAAAATTAACTTACGGACAAGTAGGGTCCATCTATGCACTCTCATTGACTTGACAACATAACATGAAAAGCCATTAAAAGTTAGGAGAAACAGTCCAAGAATAGCTCCTCTACCGCCATTTATTGAAGGAAGTTACCTCATTTGCAGGTCGACCATAATCCACAGGATCTCTACCAGTGACTGATTCCAGCATGAGCACGCCAAAACTGTAAACGTCGCTTTTCTCATTTAACAATCCTGTATTTGCATATTCAGGGGCCACATACCTGAACTTACATGGAAGAATCAGCAGTTGCAGAACCAAGGGATATTCCACAGGTTAAGTATGAATACAGATCATTGTTATTCTTTACAAGAAGCTATTAACAGATTCTCCAACGCTTGGATTTCAAAGTTAGAAAACACTTGCTATTGCCACAACAAAACCAGATATTGCTACAAAAACCCAAGCCAAAGAAATAATAATAATGATAATTACAGAAAGAACAAAGAAAGTGAAGGAAGCAGTACCCAAAAGTCCCCATTACTCTAGTTGTGATATGGCTTTTCTCTGAACCCAAGAGTTTGGCTAAACCAAAATCAGAAACCTTGGCATTAAATTGTGTGTCAATTAAAATGTTGCTCGATTTTATGTCTCGATGAACAACTTTTGGTTCAATTGCTTCATGCAAATAGGCAAGCCTGCATTCAATTACAAAAGTCTCAATCATCTTTTCCAAACTGTTGGAACTCCTAATTTCACTATTTATATCAACTAGATGAAAAAACAATCTAAAGAGACAAAATGTGGTTTGATAACAGCTCAATAAGGGACAGACTTACGCCTTAGCAGTTCCAAGGATAGCCTTCATGCGAGCCTCCCAACTAAGGGCACTATGCTGATGCATCACTCCGTGAAGCCACTGCTCTAAGTTGCCATTGTTCACATACTCATACACCAGCATCCTAAACCAAAAGACCCATGAAGGGACATGTATCAATGACGGTAAAAAAACATAAGTTGTGAAGGATTTGAGAAACCTGCATGCTGACAAATGCATATATAGATAAAAAGATACTGATCTCACATTACTATGTGAAAATCAGATTCAATGATACTTAAGATACAAAATGTATTTAAATAAGTTTGATACATAAGATACAAAAAGTTTTTTGAATCAGTAGAACTAGATAAACCATATTGAAATTATATAAGTGCCGCACATACAACGAATGAGAGGTTAACTACATTTCTTTTCTTCCTAATGTAAATGTTAGTATGTGTCCAAAACATGTTATAGACGTGATAATAATTTACAATAATTTTATCGTTACAAAGTCGACAAGTAATTGATGAAATTGACAAATTTCAACAGATTTAATTTTTAGAATCTTTTTTAATTCAGACGTCATTTTCTCATGATGATAATGAATACCAAAGAAAATTATCAATCTTTGAATATACCAATCAAATAGAATTCAAATAACTCATCACCTATGAGTTCCTTCAACACAATAACCTAAAAGCCGCACCAGGTGTTTGTGTCGGACATGGCCTATAGCTTCCACTTCCACTCTAAACTCCCTTTCTGCTTGCCCTCTATCAGCATTATAAAAAAAAAACAAAGATACAACTAACATCAAAAGATTTATCAAAATTTTAAATGGTTAGGAGCATTTGAATTTCACCATTAGGAAAAAAAGCAACTGCTGCTAGAATGCAACTTACAGATTGTTAAGAAGCTTTTTAACTGCCACATCAGCTCCATTGATCAGCCGTCCCCTATAAACAATACCATATCCACCCTCTCCAAGTACATTATCCTTTGAGAAAGAGTTGGTTGCAAATTCAAGATCCCTCAAAGTAAACCAGTAACCCCATCCAAGATGTGAGAATTCGGGCAGTCCAACTAGAGGCGATGCCGATGCATGTCCATATGAAGAAGAGTGTTTGTGGATGATTACCATCCCAGAACTTCCTTCTTCCCCAGAATGAGAGCTATAGCCTCTGTCGTGTTGATGAACTGAGCTGCATTGGCTGATAGTGTCTGCTTCACTGAATTTGCTCATACCCAAATGCATGAACTTCTCTAAAGATTTATAGCGTACACTGGGAGCAACTTCACGATCAACATTGTGCTGTAAGAAGTTTGCTCCTACTCTGTCGACTTTAATCTCCTTTGAGACATTGGGCACTTGAGAGGATGAAAACTTCTCAAGGGTCTTCCTTGATTTTCTCCGGGCCATGACCCATATTGATAGGAAGGAGAGAATCAGCAAAATAAATGCAAAGACAAAGATGCAAATTACAACCCACAGTTTCAGACCCCAAAATGATGTCTTTGTCGATAGTTTCGCATCCAGAGAACCCTTGGATGACATATCTGATTCAGAACAAGACACATGTAATTGGTGATAATGTAACATCACCTAAATATGAACATACTAATTACTATTTGAACAGGGACTTTGCAAAAAGATGAAAAGCAGATAAACAATCAGCACATATCAACCTGTCCAAACATCTTTGAAAAAAATGATTAGATATTAATTTCATTTTTCCATACGAAACACCTGCCATTATACTCTTAATACCTGTTCCATTGTTCTATTGATATTTGACACTAACACAAGGTTCAAGCCTGCAAATCATGTTTAAAAACTGATAAACGAAAAATCTGCGAATGCATTTGAATAGAAAAACTTTTCATTGTCTATTTCTCCTCCCTAAATACATAGAGAATTTTTTCACTTGCATTATTGCCCTATTGCCCATTTCAATCTAAAAAATGATATCACTTGCATTTAGAGAAATTGCAAGACTTCACTGGACACTAACAGATCCATTCAATAAATAAATATATAATTTTCAAGGACACCAACAAGCTTCCTACTTCTATTATCAGCCATTCCTCAATCAGAAACATCCACTGGCATTTCAATCATTTTGATACATTTCATTCCACCAAGAAACACAAAAAGAATAAGAAAATAGAAAGAAAAGCAATTTTATTCATCATCCATGTCTTTTTCCAAAATATCTCTTACCAAATCAAAACTAGTCCAACCCCAAAATATTTTCACAGAGAAAACCAGACCTGCATTGCAACCAGTCGATGAGATCATATAAAGCAATCAAAAGATGGGAAAGCCATACCTCCTTTTTCTGGTGATTCAACCCTTAAGATCCACAGACCAAGAAAGAAAACAGAAATAAATAAAAAGAAGAGAAGAAATGAATCCAACAAAGAAAAGCTCTGGCTTCAGACAGCAGAATAGAAGGCATATTGCGTTTCTCAGCCTAAAAAAAAACACACCCCACCAAAACCCAAGGGCCCAAAACCCCAGAATACAGCAACTGGGAGGAGTAGTTTACAAGTAGAGCTTTGACAGGAGTGGGCCAAAACATTCAAGAAAAAGAAGCCAACCCCTCCCACACCTTCCCAAAAGAGATAATAATAATAATAATAATAAAGAATTGACAAAAAAAAAATCCTTACTTGGAAGCAGGGTTTGAAAATGCATGGGAAATTCCAGTGTTGAATGAGAGTTTGACACCCAGAAAAACAAAGGCTGGTGAAATGGTTGGTGGGGTTTCTCTTTTATGTGGATGAGAAAGTGACCATCCAAGAAAGAATAGAAACTTGGATTGCAATGGAGGTACACTCAAAAGGAGAGGAAGAGAGAAAGCAGTAAAGTGAAAGCAAAAATGGGTAACACAGGCTAGATTTATACAATTATCCCTGGAGAGAAATACAATGATGTCTGAAAAATTCAAAACAAATCCTAAAATTTCAGAAAGACAGCTAAAAAAGGAAACACATAGAGAGAGAGAGAGAGAGTCCTGGTCAATACAAAGTCCAAAATCCAAATCTAACTTTAGTGTCGATTTTCTGTTTTAGGATATCTACCACAATAGCCTCAAGCTTGCAACTTATAACATGAATGCCACTGTCTAAAATGACGAAAATACCCTCCATGGTGTGGTGTCACTACAGCAGCCAGCTAGCCATAATTAATCCTTTTTTAATGGGTCTAGCTATAATTAGTAGTTGATTTGTAAATAGTAATAAACATCTTAGCTGTGACTTTGCAACAAACTTTATCTTAGTAGACATGGGATGAATGGATAGCATGTGGTGAAATGACTTGCTTTATTTAGTTATTTTGCAAGTAAGATAATAGTTGGATGAATGCTTTTAGCTGAATCATAGTTACTATTAGATAGATACATATTGAAATAAAATGACAAGTAAGGAAAGGTGCATCCATCAATAATGGTGGGACAACCTATCATTATATATATATAGTCACACTGCAAAACTTTCTAGGCCTTTTTCACACATACACACACACACACAAAAAAAAAAAAGCCTCTATTTTAGCTCATGAAATTTTAACATGTCATCAACATTTTCTTAAAATTAGCTTTTTTTTTTTTTTACTTTGTACTTGTGAGGTGATAGATTTTTATTGAACATATCGAAAGGGGCATAAACTTTTCTTTTTAAATCAGGAGTTTTTGAAAATTTCTCATATATATATTGTGCCTGTTGGACAGTGAGTGAGTGTATAAGGGCAAAATGCATTTTTTTTTAATTTCTAAATATATTAGTTAGATTATCATCTTTTTTTTTTTTTTTTGTTGTGGGGGGGGGGGGGGGGGGGGGGGGGGGGGGGGGGGGTGTGTGGGGTTAATACATTATGCTAATGCTTATGGAATCACTATTCATTCCCATGAGTGGGGATAGAAATCAACCCCAGTATATTATTTTAACCTTTGATTTAATAGCCTCAAAGTTTAGTATTTTTCTTAGGGTTTCACATGTTGAACTAAAACCCAAATCTAATTTACTTGCGTTGTAGCTCGACAAAATATCATACCCAGCCCTATCTTAGATGGAATCTATGATACTTGGACTCAACTTAAAGCCAAAGTGTAATACTATAATTATATTTTCTATGTATAATATATTGGATAATATTCATGTGCAACCAATACCATACGCAGCGGATGATGGGTGTGACACCTCAGGCCCCATGGGACATGGGTGAGATGAAAAGATCCACTCATGATGGACCAAGATCTAAAAGATGGGATCAATCTCATGCCTCTAACATTTTTATCTATAGCCTACAAGTTTAACGTCTTTTTGTTAAATAAAAGTATGAGCCTTGATCTAATGGTCCACTTAATTGGTGAGTACAAACCCCAAGCTCTAGTGACCATTGGGGGTGGGGTCCCATGTATGTGAATGATTAGATGGATCACAGGGTGGGCTCTCTGGAAGTTTGTTGAGAAGTGAAGCCATTGGAAGATTTGTCCATTATATTAATATGTTTAATGTTAATCTATATTAATATATTTATATATACATAAGATACCAATATCATCAAAGCCTTGAGCTAATTATATTGAGTCAGCTATTCATATTTACATTGTGATAAAATAAAAGTTTTTATGTCATCTATAGCACATCGGTCCTTTATTTAAGCTTGGGACCAAAGTGAAAAAATGGAGATGTTGTATACATTTATATATTAATGATAATATCGTCAATGTCTATATTGTTAGGTTTATGTCTTGTATTTTAGTTTAACCAGATGAGTTCATTGGATTAGTCAGGAAGCGTTTTAAGATTATGGGTATTTTGGTAATTATACTGGAATTTTCTTAGGGGTAAAAAAGCAAGGGTTATATATATCATGTAATGTGTGACTCTCTATTTGGCTGAAAAGAGGTGAGAGGTCTCTTGCCCATAGTATCTCCAACAACACGCAGGAGAGACTATATAAGAGAGTGAGAGTCTTTGTATGCTTTGCTTGTTAAAGTGAAGATAAGAGTGAGAATCTTTGTATGTTTTGCTTGTTAGAGTGAAGATGATCGTATATGCGCCTGTAGATGTAACCCTATTTGGTTGAACCACGTAAATCTCTATATCTTTCCTCATGTAGTTACTTGTTTGTTGATTGTGTGATTTGTGTATGCACACAACATGTGATGTTATAGCCACAATAATTCGTCTATATGGGAATGGGCCAGGGTACAATTGGACTTGTACTTGGACCTGCTGAAAGAATGGTCCCTACCTAGATTTCCCAGTTTGTGTCTTTTGGGTAATCAGTTAATCGGGAATCCACTGACCTATTGTGTTAACCCAAGCTGATTGATCTTGTCAATACCTGGTCCGTCTCTTAGTATTAGGCCATAAAAAATGCATCAAATTGACCCAAACTATTTTCACCCCTAATATTGTTCGCTGTTGTGGTTACACAAATTCATTAATTCAAGAAGCTTTTCACGTGAAAATAAGGGGGTTCAAAATGTAAAAACATAATGCTGCAAGTGAGATTGCACTTGGCGGCTCTTTCTTGATTTGTTTGCTAACCCTGGTTTAAACTAAGCCGAAAGAAAACCTGCTAAAGTTAAGAGGCATAAGAAAACTTGAAGTTCTAGCTCTTTCTTTTTTAGGAAACAGGAGTTACTTTATTGGATGACATTTTAACTTGGAAGGAGACAAAAGACTCCCATTGAAGTCTCACAAAGACTTTGATTAGATGCCTAACTTTTGATTAACGTATCGTTTAATCTATGACTCTATCCTGACTTTAGTAAGCATAGTAGACAAATGTTCCCTGCTATTCTCTCCTATTCTTTTCTTCCGACAGCAAGAACAGTAATAATAATAATGCTATACAAGTTTCAAAAGACCAGTTCAACACTTGGCTTTATTATGCAGATGTATTCGGTTTTATCTGCTATATACAAATACTGTGGTTGTTTTCATCCATGCAAGTATTCTTTCGGCTTTGTCTCTCACTACAAGAAACGGAAAACAATGACAAGCCCATGTGGAGTAGCTTAATAAAATGTGGCAACTTAAGATATTATGAAAGAATGTGAGGTAATAGAATATATTTGTTTTCTGTCCTAGGACACAGTTGCTTTTGTTGTATTAGCATTAAAATATTTGTGAGATATTTGAAGGTTGTAATTGTTGTATATTTTCTTAGAACCCCCTATTCTCACATGCACCGTTCCACAATGATTATGCTATTAAGGTGTCGATGTAATTTGAAAATGCTAATACTAACAGATGTGAAATGGCATTTTATTTAACATACTAAAAACATCTTATTTTATAAAAAATTAATATCCTAAGTGGCTAAAGAAATAGAAAAAGATAAAATTGTTCGATTTATGTCTTGTATTCCGGTTTAGTCGGATTAGTTCATTGGTCTAGCCAATGACCAGCTTAGGGTCAAGAGTAATTTAGTCTTTGTACTAGAGCTTTCTTGGTGGTTAAGAAAGCATATATTATATATTCATGTAATGTGATCCTAAACTCAATGTAGGAGATATATGATATCTTTTTTCCGTAGTGTAAACCACGTAGGGCCATGTAGAATGTAGAGAGGTGTGAGCTCTCTTCTCCGCGGTATTGACACACCATGTATGACAGGGTGCTATGAGAGTAATATTAAGACCTGTGAAAATTGAGTAGCTAAGTGTTAGAAGAGCAGGAGTCCTTGTAACAATTGCCCAATATCTTTCATAGTATGATCGAGCAAGATGCTCATAACTCATGGAGGTAACCTTTATGGTGAACCATGTAAAATCTGTGTGTCATAATTACATTTGTTTTCTTCTTCTCTATGTGTGTGATGATGTTCATGTATTTGCCTTAATCCGATCTAACAGCACAAGTACTACTAGTAATAGTGTTTCCACATGTGCACTACAATTGGTATCAAAGTGCAAGTTTTAGATCCTTGGATCTAGTTGCTAGGCTGAGATTATTTGGGCATCAGACTCAAAGAAAAGTTTAACATCTGCAAGTTGTGAGCGAGGTTGAGATCGCTCGGGTTTTGCAATTGACAGATCAGATCTACTAGGGAAGAAGAGGATTAGTAATTGCTCGGATCTATCTCCCTGTTGATGGTCAGGATTCTCGAATGTTGGCTGGTACTGGAGAAGGGGACCAAGTTTGAACTTCGAATTTGAGCAGATTAATTAGAGACATCTGAGGCCTCATCGTTGCAGATATGGTGGTTCGAATCATCTTTGTTGTGGAATAGAGGAAAGGGTCTTGTTTTCTGCATATCGGAGAAGAAGAGAGCATCTATGCTCTGTTTGGGTTTCTCGGTTGTGCACAGGGGACCGCAGGGCTCTTGTTGCAAGCAAGCCAGAAACTGAAGCGAGGTTCTCAAATTACAGATGATCTTGGGTGTCTAGTTGTTGAAAACCAGGCCGGAGATCGTAGAGATTTCTAGTTACAAAAACTGTTGCAGAGGAAGAAATCAATTTGATCACTTACTGGGCCACGGTTGGAAAAAGAGAGTTTGGTGGAGATCTACGTCGGAGAAGATCGAAGGGTTCTTGGTTTTTTGGGTTTTGGCTGCCGGATTGTTAAGAAGAAGACCGGAGAAAAAGGGTTTTGTCCGGCTGCACTGTTAATAAAAAAAACCCCATCGGTCCCTCCCTGCCGTTGTTGTCCTCGCTAGCTACTGCCGCCAGTCATCAATCGTTATCGATGAATGCCGTCACTGGACCAGCCACACCACCGTCGCTGGTTGCCGGTCCCTGGCTGCCGCAGCCGAGGAAGGGAAGCAACAGCAAGCTTTGTCCCTATTTCAGAATAGGGCAGGAAGGAGAAAAGCTTGGGAATTATCCCAGGTCAACTTTAATTTGGGTTCGGGTTGGGTCAATTCAACCTAACCCTTGGTGTAGAAGTCCAAGGCCGCAGAACAAGTCTAGTTTCAGTTTGGGTTAGGTTGACCTAAACCTGTTTGCAGAAACCTGGCCCATAGCAGCACAGTGTTGAAGTCAACCCACGTCAACAAATCGTACGATCAAAGACAGATTTGACTAGATCGATGGTAGAATTTTGTTTCTGCGATATCTTGATCGTCCAATGTTTGATCGGAGATCCGTTTGCACTTACAGACTTATTTCAAGCAAATCTACTCAATGGAAAAGGGAGATTGGTTGTTGGACAGTCAACAAGGAGGTTTGGTTGATCGTCCGATGTTTGATCGGAGATCCGTTTGCACCTACAGACTTATTTCAAGCAAATCTACGCAATGGAAAAGGGAGATTGGTTGTTGGACAGTCAACAAGGAGGTTTGGTTGATCGGAGAGTAGAGAATTGTTTATATGATATCGGAGCCAATCGGAGTTAGATTTTATATATGTTTCTTTCAGAGTGATCATGCTAATTGGATCTTCATAGTTGTGCTGAGCTTGAGGCAGTTTATAAGTGATTCAGATATCAACATCGCATGGACTCGTTAATGGATTTGAACCTTTGGTTCAAGTTGGAGTATGACAAAAAGAAATTTACAACATCGATGCAAGGATGTACCTTTAGTAAGGTATGGGAAAACATAGACATGTATTTCTAATGTAGCTTAAAGATTTGCAGAATCCAAGCCAAGGTGAAGATTGTTAGGTTTATGTCATGTATTTCGGTTTAGCCCAACAGTAAATGCTTACTGGTAGCATCCTAGAGGATGCAGGTTCAAGTCACGAAAACAGCCTCTTCAAAATGAAGGTAAGGCTGCGTATATCTTGCCCTTGCTAAACCCCACTATGAGAGAGCCTCGTGCACTGTGCCGCCCTTTTTAAGCCGACCCCAACATAGTTGGGATAAGGCTTTGATGATGATGATGATGATTTCGGTTTAGCCGGATTTGTTCATTGGTCTAGTCAATGACCAGCTTAGGATCAAGGGTAATTTGGTCTTTGTATCAAAGCTTTCTTGGTGACCAAGAAAGGATACATTATATATTCATGTAATGTAACCCTAGACTTTATATAGGAGATGTGGCGGATTTCTGTTCTATGGTGTAAACCACGTAGGGCCATGTAGAGTGTAGAGAGGTACGAACTCTCTTCGCTGTGGTATTGACACACCACGTATCACAGGGTACTATAAGAGTAAGATTAAAACCTATGAAGATTGAGGAGCTAAGTGTTAGAGGAGCGGAAGTCCTTCTAATGAATTGCTCAGTATCTTTCATAGTGAAATTGAATAAGATGTTTATAACTCATGGTGGCCTTTCATCCAAGGCAGCTCCTCCTCATGGTAATATGGTGGATTGTGATTGGTCCACTCGTACTCTCGGTGGATCAAACTCTCGATTTTTAATTTAAATGCTTTCCATGAAAAACGTGAATTGTTCCTAAATCAACAATAACACATCCAACAATGAGAACTTCAAGACCATTGACCAATCTGATTTATGCGACAATGCCCCCATCTGCGGCGGGCCTGGTGGAGCAATGTTGTTGGCGCCACGTGTCAAGCACCTGGGCGCACTTCAATCGATAGTGGTACTCACCGTTCAAACATCATTTCAATGGCCCACCAAACCAAATACAAATAGATGGCTGTGCTTGCCACCTTTTTGTTTTTTATGTTATATCTCTCTCTCTCTCTCTCTCTCTATATATATATATTTCTAGTCCCACATGACAGTCAAAAGAGAAGGAGATAAAAAAAAAAATGTAATCATCGTCATTACAAAGAGCCCATAGCAGACTATATTCCAATCAATTTACCTTTTGCTCCTTTACCTTTTCTCCTTTAATTTCTCCTCTCGGTTTTTCACCTGCTGGGACCTGTACCTTCCAACGCCCATGCTCCTTTCTCAAGTTTCCTCATATTCCCTCCTCTTATTGTCTCTTCCATCTTCACCCCAACACAATTTTGATTCTTCCACTCAAAGAAATAAAAGATATAGAAAGACAAAATCTTTCATATATAAGGACTTTGGACGCTTCCTTGGGTTGAATGCACCACAACTTAATTTTCTGAATGAATAAACAGTGATAGTAGGATTAGGAGTAGGAGTGTCAGTAAGTGGAGGAGAAACAGACATAAAGCTGGTGCTTGGATTGGAACAGATACTTTGGGTGATGGGTGTCAGGGGTTTTCAGTGTCTCATCTTCCTTATGGGTCTGTTCTTTTGTTCAGGTGAGGAGTTTCTTATATGGGTTTGTTTAGTCCCCGTGTCTTGTCATTGGAAGTTATGTTGTTTTGCACGCGGTTTTGGAATTTTTCACATGTTGCCATCTAAACCATGGTGGCAAGCTTTAGAATTTGGGTGTTTTTTTATTGTGGGCACTCTGGTTGTTGAGTGTGAAAATCATAATTATTTGCATGCATTTTCCCTTGAATTTGTTTTTGCCTTATGGGTTATGTGGGTTTTTGGTGTCTAGAGCAGTTCAAAACTTGGGACAATGTCCTTCCATTTGAAATGTTCTTGTAACTAGTTCATCTCTGATTTTGGAAAATGTGTTCCATCAACTGTCATGGAACTGCTATGATCATTTGAATTTATATTTTTCCCATATGGGATTTGGGATGTGATGATGCATGAAAGACACCCAACAAACTATAAAATTTGCACTTGTCGTGTATAATCAGAATCGTTCTGTTCATTTTTCAGAAAATTTGCAACTGCTTATCATTTGATCAAAGGTTTTCACCATTGATACTGAATCTCAAATTCAGATTTAAGTCCTTGCCATTCAAATTGTGTCCTAATTTTTGCTTGATATTCAGGAACACTGGTCAGAGTATCTTATAATGGAAGCAATTTATCTTCTCCAGAAGATCTCCAGTTTTTGAAACAAAATAATGCATCTCATATCAGGATAAATGATGAAAAACATGGGTTATTAAGAAGAGTTTGTTTGAGCAATATAGATGTCGATTTATACACAAGCATCAAGAATATAATGGCTATAAGCAAATCCAGTCCTCTTGCTCTTGCTTGGGTTCAGAGAGAGGTTTCGAGCTTTATTAACTGTATCAACATAAGCACCATTGTTGTATCTGGTGAATTATTGACAGGGAACCATTTATCCTTCCTGCTACCTACCTTGAAGGCCATTGATTCAGCTCTCACATTGCTTAAGCTTGATCAATCCATCAAACTCTCAGCTGCTTTCTCCTTGTCATTCATCGAAGATAGTTTTATTGCACCTTCAAAGCTTTCCTCTCCAAACTCAAGGGATGTTCTACTCCAAGTTGTTGATTTTCTACGTGCATCTCGATCTTTTATGATAGTAACTGCATTCTGTGGGGACAAAATGAGCTTTGGAGATTGTTTGATTAGTGTGACAAATCGCACTACCTCTGTTCTTCCCAGTGATGATCTTCCTCTTCGAATCAATTTAAGAAGTCTGCAACATTTCAGTTTCATGGATAGGGTAGCAATTGATAAATCAATGATTGCAATTGGAAAACAACATAGCAATAGATTCCTTTCTTTGTTTGTTGAGACACCTTTGGTCATGAAAGTTGAACATGAAGAACTGAAACATGAGGAAGAGTCACTTCGATCTTCTCATCGAGATCTTATCAGCAGCAAGGTGCAATCAGTCAATAGCACACCTCAATTAGACGTCATCACTCCATTGGCGACAGTTCCTGTGACAAACCCGATTGTATCACCAGCAACACCAACAACCACACCCATCACAAGTCCAACCACAACTCCATTGACGACATCACCTGCATCATCAGGTCAAAGCTGGTGCATCGCGAGCCAAACTGCTTCACAAACAGCCTTGCAGGTTGCTTTGGACTATGCTTGCGGCTATGGTGGTGCAGACTGTTCAGCAATCCAACAAGGTGGAAGCTGTTATGAACCAAATTCAGTTCCTGACCATGCATCTTATGCATTCAATGACTATTACCAGAAGAACCCAGTTGCAACTAGCTGTAATTTTGGAGGAACAGCAGTGCTTACCAACATTGATCCAAGTAAGCTCGGCTTACAACACAATTTCTTTCGCTTCTTTTTTACTGGGCTTGCTTTTATGTAAATTTATAGCAGTTAATTCAGATTGCACTTGAACAATTTATTTAGTGGGCAAATTGGTTTAGATTTTTGCAGAAAAAATGGTTTTGAGTTCCCTGTTTTAACTTTCTGGCACAGCTTGGGATTTGCATGGAAAGTGGGAAACCATCCATTCTAATAATTTGAAAAAAGAAATTCCATTCTACAATACAATTACAAACAATTCTGATTTGGCAAGCATCCAAATATGCAATTGGCCGTCTTTTGGGATTATGATAGCCTTCTCTTCATTGCATCTGATACTGAAATTGGTCACCTGTGAGAATTGAAATGCATTATTATCATATCACATATACATGTGTGTGTATCTGAAAATCCATATCTATGACCATAACCACAAGACCTTCAGGATGAACCCAAGGAGTTTAGTGTCGATGTAAAATTCAAAAGTACTTGAAGAATATGGTAAAATATGAGAATCCCATCCTTCTAAAATGATTGCCCTCTCCTTATCCCTGGTATTTAAATTAACACTGGGAATGTTCTCTTTATTGTCACCAGAATCTTGGTCTCTTCACTTGTAGGCCTTCTTGTTTCCTGTATCTCAATGTATTATCTATATTTATGTTGCCCAAGAAACCATTTTAGAGGTAGTTAGCTACATATTATTATCTTTTTTATTTCAGAAGTATGTGAATGTTCAATGTGGACATGTTTCTATAGAGATGTGTATGAATGCTTGCAATTCTGTTTGCTTTTAAAAGCTGATGTTTTTTTTTCTCTTTTTGAATGTTTTATGACAGGTACTTCAACATGTCGATACACATCGACTAGGTAAATATTCCTAGTGATCACTCAATCTGATTTGCCCTTCTCTTCCACATGGATTTCTTTAGTGGCATTAAACTTACTATACCTGTACATTTCTCAAACTACAGCACAAGTTCGTCTGTTTTAAATACAACCAACCCTACCGGAGCACGAGTTTTTGGGTCAGTACCTTCAGGTTCAAGCAATGCAGCTTCAGTATCCCTGAGATTACCAGCCGTCTTCACTTTAGCGTGCCATTCATTGCTGCTGGTCATTGTAGATCATCTCTAAACAGATTGTACAGCCACAGCTATTTGTTGCAAGAGAAAGGCATCTGCTGAGTTGCCCACTGAGTCTCGTGTTCTGCAAGTATATGTCAATTAAGAACAGAAGCAAATTGAAGACCAACCAAGGACAATTTTCTTCAGGCCTTCCGACTGCATTGAATCATCAAACTCTATCAACAAATGAGTCTCAATCATGAATTCATAACCATACAGTAGATCAGCACCTTTTGTTCTAATTGTAATATTAGATGTTGTTAAAAATCCCTTATTTTGTAATATAAGAAATAATGTTTGCAAGTTCACTTTGCTTCATGACCCATTTCTGTTATGCATCCAATAGTTCTCAAATAACAAGGTATAAGAAACTACTGATTTCTTTTTTGGGAAAAAACCTGTTAAGTGATTCAGATTTTTAAATATCTTCTCTGGTCATTGTTTATTGGACAAATTTTGTTGGCCTTTGGTCTATTTGAATTGGCCTCAATGAATGTTAATACCAATTTTCGTATTGGTCTCTAATAATGTGAACCTAATTCCCGTTGTGCTGAATGAATGTAATCAGAGAATAGATTACAAAACCTGAATCACCTATTTAATTGCTAAATGTATTTCCTTAATCTATTGATGAGCTATTCTTCTCAACTCCAGTAACAACTCGAATTCATCGTTTTCATTTTTCAATCTAGAAGAGTGCACTGTTCTCTTTGAGTGATGTAATGAAATCTTGTATTTATTTCACTAGAATAGGTGCCCCCAAAAATATATATTCACAGCAGCAAGATTATCCAGAAGTTACATCATCATATTTGCTGTAAGTTTAGTGCCTTTGTTTTCATGGAAAGGAGATTCCTTCCATTTTATTGGTCCAAGATGTTTTTTTTCAATGTTTTATACAAAAGCATCAGTATTTTTTTTATTTTTATTTTTTTAATGTTCTTAACCATTACTCCGTAAGAATCTGCAAGAACTACGTGATTCTATACTCAAATGAGGAATTTGTGATGAAAAGAGTTCATGGGTATGCTAGAGCCTCAACTTTCCATTTGTCCTTACTTGAGGGAAAGAGAGGTAGATTATAGAGTTGGAATGGGTGTTGCTGAAACAGGGAATGTACTGTTTGGGTGTGTATTAAAAATGATCTGTTTGTCATTGGAGCATTTATAGAGCCTGAGTTGCGTTGATGGAAGGAGATAACCTCTTGTATGCATAAAATATATATTTTGATGCCTCTTGATCTGAACATAGTAAAATCAAGTGAACCCCACTTCTTCCGTTAACCCGGGTCCAAATTGGATCTTTAGGGTTTTTGTTGATGTGGGATCTAGATCTAACACATAACATACTTGCTGGATTTGAATGCAGATACACCAAAGCTCCACCATGGACTAGACCTGTAAGGATCTCTAAGTTGGACCCATCTTTAATTCCGTCCAGGTTCATCTCCACTTATGGAGCCAAAGTTTATTTGGACCGTTGTAAATAATGGCTACTGAGCATGAGTTCCCATTGTTAAATTAGCTGGTCATGACATGGCCATGTGTGCGGGGGTGCACAAGTTCTAGTCTTCCATATGTATTGAGAGAGAGAGAGAGAGAGAGAGGATTACAAATGAGTGGGGTCAATTTGGAATAATGACTAAAGAGTGACAGGGGGTAGAACTTATTTTTTCTTTTTTCGGTTTTTTTTTTGTTTGTTGGTTTGGGGGTTTTGTGGGGGGGGGGGGGGGGGAGGAATGTCCGTTCCAGAGACCTGAGCCACCGTAAGGAGCACCAGTGACCAGCCTCTCTGTATAATTTGCACACTGCCTCCATTGTAGATGAGTGCTGCTTTTACTATTTCTGATAATCTTTTGCTTCCTTTTTTAGACATACTCATTTGAGGCTGCATTGCTTCACTATCTTCTTACAGCTGATTGGTTTTACATTCATGGGCAGGCTTCATTTTTTACAGATTTTTAGCTCTAGTTATTTTACTTTCTGTGTTAGCTTGATGCAACAACTGAGCCAAGAGCTAGGCCATGACGAATCCAAAAGAAACTATGCATGAGTGGGTTCAACGAAAACCACTTCTCATCGTATGTTTGTATGTATGTGATTACAATGAAGGTATTAAGTCGTCTCATACATTGTATGTATGTAGTTATGGCATTAGCTTTATCCAATTTAGCCTTGATGTAAATTTGCTTCTGCTTGTTCCATTATGATGGGGCAAAGCCAACAGCCCAAGTGAAAACAGCTCATTTCTTAGTACTCTAAGCTGGTAACCACTTGTCTGGGTTAGCATCCGTTCTCAGGTCTTACATGTCTGATATCAAACTGTGTCAATGTTGTACCCATTGGAAAGGACCAAGGCAGTGGTAGCAGGTATTGACATATTGCAGAATACTAGTTCAACATATTGAGCTGCTTCTCACTATGCTCATTCTTCTAGAGATCTCAAGAATGGAATGATGCCAAACATGGCTTCAGCTCCCGAAACTGCTTCTTCTTTCGGTCACTCTACTTCAAGTTAATCTGGTTATGGAACATTGAATGGGCCTCAGTTTCTATGGGGTAATCCCACCCCACATATGCTGAGTGCATCATATTGTAAAACATTCCAAATAATTACAATATCCCGTTGAAGATATCGCAGACTACTTCGAACAACAGACATATCTTAATGGAAGCAAAGGTTGCTTAATTCACAATGAATAACTGACCTTTAAGGTATACCACATAAACTCTTCTCGCTTGATTAATGAAAATCTCAAAGACACTTGTGTTTTTTTCTATTTTCCAGATGATTAAGGTAATATTTCTTTTGAGTTTCTGTAGCAAACTGATGACATTGCTGGGTGGTCTAAATTGTATTTAAAGACTGCACATTTATGAACATGTTTTCACTTTCACATACTAAAACTGAGCTAATTTTGATATGTTATATCATATAAAGATCATTCAGAAATCATTGCCTTGAGCAATATGATATATTCGGGTGGATCGGCACAATGGGAAATACTCGGAGAATATATCTGGAAGCACAACAAAGGGTAATTCAGGTGTGAGGATTTTTGTGTTGGCTAATTCATGGGTTGGACAAAACTTGAGTCCATTAGTGTTGTGTTTTACATATCTTTGAGTATGGATAATGGTTTGAGTTGCCGGATGTACTGAAATGAAGAAATTGGAGAAAAAGCGACAAATTGAAGTGAGTTTTTACAAACAATATGGTTTTAAAAAGGTCATATCTCAAAAACCGAGCGTCGAATATGGGCCAAGTGACCTACCGCTAGAAAGCTCATTTCGAGTGGATATCTGTAGAGCCCAATATTACCTCAATCGGAACTAAAACGAGAAAGTTATGGTCTCCAGAAGTTTGTAGAAAATGTACTGAAATTTCACCCAGGCAAAGGCTTAATCGGACTAATTGAACCATTAATCCGACCAATCGGACAGGTGCAAAAAAGTTTGCTGACTTGCCATTTTTCAGTCTGATTTGAAGAGGAACTTGCTTGTTTTGTGACAACTCCTTTCTTGATTGGAATATACTTATGAGGCATGAAATTGGGGATATAAAAAGGGGTTCTCTCTCAACCCTCAGATAGAGATCTCATTGTTTTAAGTGGAAAATATATTTTGGAGATCATCTCCTCTAAAGCTTTTTTATTGGAGAGTTGAAGGGCTAAAGTTTTACTCTAGAAATTCTTGTCTTTTACATCTCTTATAGAAGATTGTCTTCTAAACATAGAAAATCGGAGAAGTCAGGCTAACAACTAGAAGGCGTCTAGTTGATTGGATTTGTAGCAGGCAGCGGTAGGCGGTCGTTGTAGAATAATTCTTTACAAGAGGTTGACGTTATAGAGTCATACAGATGTCTGTAAGTGGCTTGTAATTGCGTGATAATCCATAGTACTTAATTATTAGTCAAGGTTGGACTCGTGGTTTTTTTCCAATTTGGGTTTCCACATAAAAATTGTGTCTTATTGTGGTGTGTGCTTGTAGTTTGATCTATTTCCGCTGCATAGTTGATTGTTTGAACACATAATATTAAGATTGATTGCATTAATCTATTCTAGAGGGTCTCCCCTAAAAACTTTCAAGATGAGAGATAGGAGAGAAGTTAGAAGACGAATGCACCAAAAAAAAAAAAAAAGAAGGAAGCTGTGAGCATTCACTGTTGATAGCTACGGGGAGTGTATAGATGACAAGGAATATCGAAAAGGAAGCAGGTTGTCTTTGTATCTACTAGTCATTGTAGGCACTGTTTCCTGTT
The DNA here is from genome assembly GCA_037013555.1 of Sextonia rubra. Classification (NCBI taxonomy): domain Eukaryota; kingdom Viridiplantae; phylum Streptophyta; class Magnoliopsida; order Laurales; family Lauraceae; genus Sextonia; species Sextonia rubra. The sequence continues at coordinate 17,452,250 of JASUAD010000016.1, read as the reverse complement.
TTGAAGCAAATGGATATGCCAAAGCATTTCAGATAAAAACTGTGAATGAAACAGAATGGGATGGCATTTGGTTTCTTATATATATATATATATTATATATACATATAGAGAGAGAGAGAGAGGGAGAGAGAGAGAGAGAGAGGACAAACAGTAAACGTTATAGGTGAAAGTGGAAAAACAGTAAATGTTACAGGTGAAAGTGGTCTTCATCTGTGATGGTGAATAAATGATTATCTGTTACTTAATGTTGTTCCCTGTTTTTATTTTATTTGGGGAATTCAATTCATCTTTACTAGCATGGTGTATGTTTTTATGAATGGATGATTTTTTTAATCCATGTATGAACAGTTGATGTTCATGGGAGCCAATTGCTTTCATGAGGTGTGTACTTACTGTATTCATACTTTTAGAGTCTGTACAGAACCTAAATTCCAGACCCCGCTTTCAGAAAAGGAAGTAGCAAGGAATAAAGGAGATTTATTTGAATATCCTACTATCATTGATTATGGGCTCCACTGTACCATGTTTAATTGGTCATGGTGTTTTCATGTGCTTTGCTTTTCAGTGTCTCTGGGATTCTGGGTGTATTAACAAATGGACATTATCATTGACCACTAGCATTGGTGATCAGTGACTGATGCTTTGTGATCTGATCCCCAGTTCGCTGGATTCAAAGGAAATTAACATTGATCTGTGTTGATAGTAAAGGACTTATTTGTTATTTTGAAACTAGGGCTAACCTGTATCTATAGGAAAAGTAGGGAGTTTGCAATTTTCATAAATATGCTAAACTATAAATGTAAATGGTTGTTCAACTGTAAGGAACACAGCCAAAGTTTCTCCTCCAAATTCTTTTTCTTTTCTTCTACTTTCTTTATTTTTCCCTTCTAGGGTTTTCTAAATCTTTGAGAAATAACTTAGAAACTATCTTTTTAGATGTTTTAACTATCTGTAACTTAAAGGTGTGGTTTTGGCCAGACGATTGGGTGTCTCACAAACAGAGACCAAGGATTCAACTAGAGTCAAGTAGCAAACTAGTACTTGCAAGTTGCAATGCAACCCTAAATAGATGAAATTAGGCTATAATGATGCTAGCATTGTCAATCTCCTGTACCTTCAGCCCTATCTTCTCGGTCACTCAGTCTTCTAGTCACTCTCTCCCTCATTTATAGATTGACGCACTAGTTTGTGCATGATGATGATGATGAATCATATCAGTTTTGACTTTCTCAACATTGTTGTATGAGTGTATGGACTGAGAAGGGAATCTGAGAGGAAGATCCAGCAGCAACATTCTCCCAGAAGATGATGAATTCAAGGAATTAATAGCAGAATGTTCAAATTGCTACTAGTGTTAACAAGACTTCACCTTATTATTTGCTCAATTACATGTATCCATGCTATTATGAAACTATTTCAAACCTCAATGACAGATCTCACATGCATTTACAAAATAGTTAGGGCAGATAACAAAAAGGATAGAGTACAGGACTAAGGGATTATTAATATTAGGAAGGCAGCATATTATATTAACATGTTTGCCGAATAGGGCCGCTGTCTCGAGTAGGATGGGCTGTTGCATCAATGTTCCAATAGAGGACCCTTATCGCCCATTATTTACAGCAATATCTGCTACGGTGACAGCATGCATTTTCTTGAAATATAAAGTAAGCATATAGCTGAAGCCACAACATATCATCCAAAGAGGAGTGCATATTATAACGACCAACTGATGTTGACTTCCACAGAAGTGTCTCATCACCACCATAACTTCAATGCAATAGAAGAGAGTTCTTTTAGAATCCACGAACTATAGTTAATGATGCCCCAACTCCTTCCTTTGCATGGAGCATGCAAGGCCCATTGGCTGAGGCCTGAGGGACTGACTAAATCTTTTATGTACACATGCACGCTAACTTGACCTCACAGAAAATGGGAAACAATTGTTTTAGAGGAGCAAATCAAATCTATTTCTGACCTTAGCTCCTTTCTTGCTCATCCAAACTTTGAAGTTAATGAGGAAACAGGATTTGATGGACTGCCTCTCTGATATAGAAGAGGAAATTAACTTGAATCTACTTAGGACCCTTCACTTCTCTTGCTCATCTGAAGTTCAATGTTCATGAGAAAGTAGCATTTGTTCAGCTCCCTAACATACTGAATGTGACCTTTCATCATTTTGAGGAGCTTCCGGGACATGCTAAGGCCAAGCCCTTCCCGAGTTGCCCATTGGCTGCCATGAAACATATCCTGGACAAGTTCTGAGGGAAGACCCTGGCCAGGGTGAGTCATCCTACATGAGGCAAATGTAGAAAAAGAGTGAAAACAGGAAAGGCATCAGTAAAGTTATGGATCAATTACTGTTTCTTGCCATCTTGAAGACTACTTTTAGCTTCACTTGGCTTAAACTGATACATAAATTGCTTAAATGCTACAGAACTTAAAAGGTAACAGATTGATAGCAAGGGTGCAACTTGGGCAAATTGTGTAAGTTTTTTCTGTTTTGGGCCACTAGTTCCCAATCCAAATCCTAGACGGCCCAATCTGAACCTGAATTCTACTTCTCAATCATATCATAATTCAACTAAGTTAGCTCAGGGTTGGGAACGACCCAGTTTAAGGTCTCAACCTGAGCTCAACCCATATGTAAATGGGGTTTTAAATGTTAGGCCCAGTCCAACCTAAACCCAGATGAACCCATTCCAACTTCCAGCCACAGCATTTTAGGTAAGGTTGGGACAGACCCTAGTTGGCTGCACATCTATTTAACAATAAAATGTGGATATCAGTCTATGATTTGTCATTAGGAGTTTGATTATTCATAGTTCCATTTCAAATGGCTCATAATCAGTGGGAAAAAAAAGGTATCCTCAATGTGTGAGTTCTTCTAACTTGGGTACAGCAATATGGTTCCAGGGTTCAAATCCACGACCAAGTGGCTTGGTTGGATTTATCCATCCTGCTCATGCAGGCTTTACAAGTAAATAGCTCATGCAAGGCCTCATCTTGTCAACTGTCAAAAAATCAACACCCAGCTCTCTTACTTTTGTTGAGGTGACCATTTGTACCTTCATAGTTCATGAAATTGTCATAGATCTCCTACTTGGACCTATAAAAAAAAATATTCTCCTACTCGGTCGTTTCAAGCTTTGGGAAATTATTGGGAGATTTTCAAAAGTTCAGTCTTTTTAGGTTTATTGTTGGGAAGAACAGCAAACTTGTTAATTTATTTGAGATCAAATAAAAAAGAAATAAGGAAACTGTATTAAAAATTGCTCAATATGTATCTAAAAAAGCATAGATATTAGTTACAACCCTGTGAAAATATCTTGAAACTCTTATTCTTGAAAATCTCTAAATAATCAGAATTAATCCTTTTCACCACTTTTTGGCAATATTTTGAAAAATTGCCGATATTAGTGATACTGTTAGTTCACATGAATTGTTCATAGTAGTTCAAAGCAGTTGATGATGCAGCCAAATGGCAGATTTCCATTTATCAAAGGCAGTTTGCATGTGCTGTGTGGTGTTTATAATGTGTAACTTAGTCCCCTATGCTTTTATTTACACCTTTCAATTGAGCACAGAACTTTGTGATTAAGATTTGAGTGATTAAGATATGAATTAATAGAATTTGATTGATTTACAAATCAGGTGTGAACTCATGAATATTTCAAGATATAGCTGAAACACTTAAGATATTTAGCAAGGTGGGAAAGAGAAAAACTCCTGCACAGTTGATAAAAACTGGACTTTCAAATGCAACCTTGCAGGCTAAAACTGAAGACAATATTTTTAAAGCAACAATATTAGATAAGCTTAATTAAGATCACTGTACCTGATCTGTAAATGCACCAGTTCAATCCCATCCTCTATCAGCCTTAAACTTGGTGCAACTTCAATTTCCACCCAGCCATCTGGAGATGGGGCATGATGCACTATATTTAGCAAGAATTCTGCTAAAACTTGTTGGAGTCTGATTTGATCACCATATAAAGACATCATTTTTGTTTCCTTTGAAATCTTGAAAACAAGCTGTAAATTCTTTTCCTTTAGTAAAAGCATCACTTGACTAATGATAGCATCCATGACACTTCCAAGGAGAAATTCGGCCCTGTCAAGATCCATAGAGCTGCTAGAAAAAGGATAAAGCAGAATAAAATGCTTATAGTATCACCCTTCTTATTCAATGTGTGGAAATTTAAGGAGAAAGAAAAAGGTGTTTCATAAGCACTTTGCAACTTGTGAGTATCCATTAAAAATATTAGAAGAATAAAACCAACATTGGTTAAACAATTTAAGATTGTGAGATGATGTACAAGGACTATTAACCAACAAAAAGAAACATATTTTGGAATAAAACACAATCATGCAACAATAGAATTAACAAGAACAGCACCACCACCATCAATATTACAACAAACTTAAAGTTACTTACATGAAGATGGAAACACTAGCCAATTACAAATTAACAAGTTAAATACTATAAAGTTCCCAAATCCCAACTAAAAATACAAGAAACTTTCAAGCACCATAGTAAAAATAAATAATGAACTTAAACTCATTGAAATTAAAGTCAAGAGATACCAGATCAGAAAAAAAAAAAGGTAGAATCAAGAAAGCCTCAGATCAGGTCCCAGTGGTGTATCTTTATTGATTAAAAAACATCACCATAGGCATAAAGCACATTGGAGTAAAGGCAAAGTCAAAGCACAATGACAAGGGTAAGCATTTTCTCTTCTACTCATGAAAAATAATGTATTTAATAGGTCACTCAAATACCTTTCCAATGAGCCCATAGTTTGTGCAAATCTTATGAGTTTTGAGCAAGATATGGCTCATTTATAGAAATGGAAAATTACAGGTAAAATTTAGGGTAACTATGTCACCACCGCTTTTAAATAGTTATAGGGGATCTTAGTTAGTTTGTTAGCAAGACATACTTTTTAAGCAGAATTAGGGTAGTGGAAGTGACGAAAGCATTGAAACATATGAAGACAAGAAAGACTAAGGTCCAAATGACATTCTGATGAAGGCATGAAAATGCTTAGGAGAAGTTGAGGGGATTAACTAGGCTCTTCAATAAGATATTAATGAAAAAGAAGATGACAGATGGATGGAGATGAAGTGTTGTAGCACCTATATATAAGAACGAGGGAGATATATAAAACTATATTGAGTAACGACCACCATGGGATTAAACTTACGAACTGTACTATGAAGCTATAGGAGAGAGTAATTGAGCAAAGACTTAGAAAAAAAGCAAGATATCTAAAAATCAATTTGGTTTTTGGTTTTATGACAAAAGGGTCAACTATGGAAGCTATATTCTAACTTGGGCAATTAATGAAAAATTATCGAGTGAAGAGGAAAATCTGCATATCGTCTTGATCGATGTAGAAAAAGGTTATAACAGGGTACCTATAGATTTAATTTAGTGGGTTTTAAATAAAAGGACTATTCAACAAGGTTATGTTATAATTATTAAAAACATGTAAAGGAGCAGTAACAAGTGTGAGAACTACTTGAGGAGAAACATTTGAGTTTCTAGTGACCATAGATTTGCAGTAGGGGTTAGCTCTAAGCTTTTATCTCTTTGCAATGATGACAGATGAATTAACTACTCATAGTCAATAGGAGGCAATTTGGTGTATGTTGTTTGCAGATGATATGATGTTGGTAAATGAATTAAGAAATAGTGTGAATGCAAAACTTGAAATATGCCAAGAGACTTTAGAATCCGAAGGCTCTTAATAAGTCATACAAAAACATAATATATGGATTGCAGCTTCAGTGGGTATTTGCAAAGTATTGAATCTACTGTGAGAATTAAAGCCAAGAAAACAATACAAAGAGATTCATTCCATTACCTTAGCTTGATAATTAGAATAGATGGGGAGATTGATGAAGCTTCAGGTGTAGGATAAAAGTGGGATGGTTAAGGTGGAGACTGTCCTTTTGAGTGCTTTGTAACTGATGAATTCCAACAAGATTGAATTTTATAGGACAGTGATTAAAAAAATATGATTGACGGAGCAAAATGTTGGTCTATCAATAAGCAACATATACACAAAATGGATATAGCATCAATAGGGGATAAAATTAGGAAGAATAAAATTAGAAATGAGTTTTCGAGAGCAATTGGGGGTAACATCAATAGGGGATAAACTAAGAGAAATGCATTTAAGATGGTTTATGTCCAACATAGGCCGGCAACTGTACCGGCAAGGAAAAGTTTGGCTATACAGGTTAATGCCCCACCAAGGGGAAGGAGTAGGCTGGAGAGGAAGTAGTGGAGGTAGTAAAAATTAATCTGAAGTGCAACTTATATGAGGTTTTGGCTCAAGGTAGATCGGAATGGAGAAACAAAATTCATGTAGGCAACCCCAAAATAGTTGGGACAAGGCTTTGATGATGATGATGAAGATGATGATAGGGGCTGATATTAAAACATATTAATTAATTATCATGAGAGATCAGTAGCTTAGATGATGATTAGGGTTTACGTCATTTAAAACCTTATATACGCACTTGTAAAGTTGGAACTTCAAACATATGGATATTCACTAAATAAAATAAATATAAGGAAATTAGGTGGTGAAAAGACTCCCATGATGAAGCCTTCAATTCAGTGGTGTAGTGCCCCTAATTCAGTCGGATGATGTCAATGCATCTTACTAAGCATGAGATATATAGCTTGTGAATGGCTAGCTTTGACATGGTTTCTTAGTGTTGGATGCATAAGATGTAAATCTATGGCCTTCGGATGTGAAGCCTGATGGTTTGGGGGGAGGGGGTGGGGGGTGTTGTCGTGTTGATTACAGGCATAACACTATTCTATTGTTAATTATTCAAGGAGAGTTTTATCTTTCATTGGCTATTAATAGACTTCTGGGCATGTTCAGATATGTCCATTCGGTATAGATTTTGTCAAACATTGTCTATAACCACACAGGCAGAATTAATAGAAAGCAGGACTGCTCAATTAACAACATTACAAGGCATTATTGAAGAAAACAAGAAAATAAAGACCTTTAAATTGATTTTTGGAAATGTAAAGTTGATAGCTGATAATGTCCCAAGACCTCTGATGATTTATAAGCATAGCTTTTTGTAAAAGATCCACAACCCCTGCTTCCAGATCCACATGGCATGAAAGCTTAAACTGTCAGCTTCATGTATGTTTATAAACTGCTTAGCTTCTGTGCACTCTATTTATATAGATGTCTATATGTGTTATGCATAATTTTTTCCTTCTCTTAGCTCAACAGCACAATTTAATCGAACTAATATTATCTTGCATGCACACGGATACACACGTATATTTTATATATCTTTAACATTGATTAACCTCATGGACTGTCACTTTTGAGCACCAATGCTTCTGAGAATTGGCTAGTGTGTTTTGATGCTGAAGCATGTCGAAATCTATATTACAAGAGGTTCTTGTATTAACAAGTGAGAGTACTGGCCTGATCCCGCTAATCATTCTGATCAGGCATCATAAGCATGTGTTCCATCCAACATTAAATTAAAGGCATTAATATATATACCTGCAGGTTAAATATGCATTGCCTTCCTGGAGGATTTTAAATGTTTAAATGGTTTCATAACATACATCAATTAACTAAATGTGGAAGAGAATTTACCCATCGTCTATACTATCTAAGTCCACATCCTCTATGATCTTCATCATTTGCTTCTCACATGCAGCACTAGTATCAAGAAATTGTTTCTGATTATCTGAAATGCCCGTACTCTCCATGAGCTTGTGAGTAAAACGTATTCCATTCAAAGGATTTTTCATCTCTTGCCTAATGTATGCCAATTCTTTTAGTCTAGAAAAACACGTTTTTGCCTGCTGCCTTTGTACTTCCAGTGCTTGTTGCAGGTCTGGGATGGCAGTTTGCAGGAAACAGAAACAGCCAATAACACAGCCTTCTGCATCGATTCTCTTATTTGCAGTTAAGAGAGCCTCCACATACTTGCCTTTCCTATCAAAAAATGCAAAAGGGAACTTCTCGGTATCCTGCCCAGTGATCGCGCTGTACAAGAGAATCATGAATCTGGTTAGTGTATCTTGACCTTTCAACTGACAGAAATTCCCAAAGATCTCCCCGGTAAGCATTTTCCCAATAACCTCTCCCCTTGTCCAACCAGTTAATTTTTCCATTGCTGCATTCCACTCAGAGCAGCAGATGTTCTCATCCGAAGCAAATATAGGTGGTATCAATGGATTAAGACTTTGTACTATAGCCTTGTAATCACCTTGCAAGCGGATGAATTTATCCATGAAGATTCTCTCCTCCGTGACATCTTGACCCACAAAACACACTCCAACAACACTGTTTGTGTAATCCTTACTCGAGCATGCATTAGCCACAACAAAAATTGCTGAATTTTGCTGCCGTGAACCAAATGTCTTCAGTTTGAGCTCGACATTTTTGTCCTCTTCCCCTGCAGAGAATGAAAAATAAGCAATCATATGGTGTTAACACCAAAGAAATATAAAATGTGTAGTTTTAAAACTTCTAAGATGATTTGAAACTTGGCTGAGTCTCTGGACTAGATTGAAACTTCAAAAGTTGAATCAACTTGCAAATGGGGTTTCACTGAGACTTGAGTAAAGGCAAGTGCAACTTTGTGCCCTTTATTTTCTTTGGTGTCATTCGACAATGCTCAACCCTTTTTTCACAGATTTTTGCTTTATTACTAAGTCAATTCAGACCTATACATAATTTCCTTTTATTGATAATCATATATAATATTTTAGAATATCATAATATTTTCAGTAGGAATATCGTCATTTTTTCAGTAGTTAGTCAAGTCCAGCCATTGGACTAGAAATTTGAGTATGGAATTTTGCAGAAAGAAGACCCCTTATCCAACTATCCAATTATCTGCCTAGCATATTCCACATTTCTTTTATCTGAAGAACTTCAGCTCCGTAGGTGAAACTTGATTCTAGAACAAGTAAGAACAACAACAAGAACTGTAATAATAATGACTGAATACCATGATCAATGTATTTTCATCAGGAAAGACCATGAGCACTCAAATGAGAAAGGCATACCTTGTAGAGCTCTGGATAGATGATTTTCAACGACTGCACGGGAATCTGCATGGACGATGTCATGAACTAGTGACTTTCCCATAGCTTCATCAGGTGGTAGTCCTGTCAATTCTGCAGCTTTTGCATTCCAACCATTGATGAGCCCAACAGAATCAACAGCAAAAATTGGTGCAGTTGCTGTCTCAATTAGTCTGACCATCTCACATGCAACAGAACTGAGTTCATTCATACTCTTCAACTCCAAATCATCAAGCTGTGCACGAATCATTGTCTTAGCCCCACTGTCTTTGATATCCTGAAATGAGCCCCGGATAATAAGTTGCAGTGAGTGGATAGCATTCATCTCTGAGATCTCCCACGGCATACTTCTACTTTTCACTACTTCAAGGAAAGCCTTAAATGACGTACGGGGGTGCATTCGTCCACCATCATCTTTATCCTCAGGATGATGTTTTGCCCCACCCCATTTCACCTCCTTCGCAGTATGGGACCTGAACCAGAACAAGAAGTCCTTTGACGTAATTCTCGCTGTAGCCATACCACAGACTGCCTCACCGAGTGATGCCGCACCTGGATAACCCGCATCAGCCAAACTATCTGTACTCAACCCTGTAGAGTCTCCATGACAGGTTAGCAACCAATCTGCAATATCTTTTATCTGTGCTTCTGTCGGAGTCACACCCAACAACCAGCACTTCCCTCCATAATACAAAACCGCACCATCGCACTTGACTAGGTCCATGATGCTCGGGGATTGAGTCACAATCCCAAAAGGGGCATCCCTAAGGAGCATATCACACAAGAGTGTTTGTGTCCTAAGCATCTTCTTTTCTGCCATTTGCAAAGCCAGTTGAAGCTCCATGTTCAACTGCATCCCAAATGCCTGCATCAGGAATTCACAGGCATATCGAAGTGGGAAGGGAACATAACGTGATGTTGTGTGGTGACATACAACCAGCCCCCACAGCCTGCTGGAGTCATTCCCATTGATGATCACTGCCATGGCCAGAGATGCAATTGAACCCATGTTGGCCATGTACTGCGTATGGCAACCGTGGGCTGAGCGCAGTGTTGAATTCACCAAACAAAGCGGCTGCTTCAGCTCTTGGAGCTGGATAACCCTGACTGGATTCGCATGACAATCGCAAATCATCCTAACACGATTCTGCTTGAAAAGAAACCTCGATGCCTGAGGGATATCCGTGGAGGGGTAATGCAGGCCTAAATAAGGCTCCAAATCAGAGCGTCGGATCTCAGACACAACCTCTCCATGCTCATCCTCATGGAACTTGTACACCATGACCCTATCATACCCAGTAAGCTCCTGAACATCTTGAACAACTGTATCAAACAGCACTCCAATGTCTCCCCCCGGCAGCGATTGCAGCCGGGAAATCGCCCGGACGGCGAGCTTCTGAGACTGGACCGCACCCGCAATGGAGAGGGCGGGGTCTGTGGACCTAGCAGGCTCCAAATCTATCACAATTCCTACATCTATCCTATGAAGAATTGCATAAAAGGGTTTACCAGTGCTTATTGACTGAACCATGATGGGGTTCAACAGAGAGATCTCTCTGGAACTGGCAGCCTTGGCCAGATAGGAAGCAGATGGGGACATGAATAGGGTCCTGGCATCAACCCCCAGCAGACCCATGACTTGGGTTTCCAGAGAAGGGTTGTGGGGGGGAGAAAGACCCAGCAATTCAATTGAATTCTCACTGTAGGCAATGATTTTGAAGGTTTTCTGCTCAATGGCAAGCATACAGCCAAAGGACTGGATGAGGCCACCCCTCTGGATTCTAGAGAGGTAGGCAGTGATCTGCTCTTCTGGGGCCTGTTCAGCAGCAAAGGATTTGAGTGATTTGGAGTAGTCAAAGGACTTACCTGACTCACCAGATTGCTCAAAGGCTGCAAGGAGCCTTGCATCTACATTGTACTGGGCAATGGCTTTGTTTTTGGGGTTGGGGCTTTGTTGGGTCTTCATGAGCAAGTCTGAGGGAGATGCTGATGCTGTTGCTGTTTGGGGTTGGGTCTGGTGTTGAGAGAAGCTTCCACTACTTCTACTACTGCAATTGAAAGCACGTGCATAGGCAGCTTAGGAGGAAAGCACTTGTTTTTAGTGCTTTTGCCTCTTATTGGAGGTGGGGGTAAAGCGGGTTATCTTGTTCGTTATCTGCAAAACCAAATCAAAAGTGCTTGGTCTTTTTCCGTGATGGGGGCCTGTAATTTTAGTAGAATTCATGGCAATTCATCATGTTGACTGCCATCCTGATGTTGCCTTTCCAGTGTTTCTTTAGAAGAACTCTGAAAATTTTCAAATGTTGTTCCCCTAGTAGTGAAAATTTAGAATGCCAATGGCCCACTGGCATTCGAAAAGGGTTGATATGTGCCAATTCTATACGGCAAATTTGTCATTTGGAATTTCAGTCCGCAGAATTCTCCCCAATCAAACAAGTAATTTGGAATTTCAACGATGCAACAAATGTAGTGCTGTAAAAAAAACTCTAGATAAGCGAGAAATCCTATTAATAAACTTTAAACCTTGACACAGGTTAAGGTCCCAGTGATGTATGCTATGCAGATATAAATAATGAGTAATCACAAACAATCAAACAATTATCAAGATAGATGGACACAAGATTTTTACGTGGAAAACCCAATTGGGAAAAAACCACGGAACCTACCACCAGTTCATCAAGAACAATCACTATGAAGAAAAAGTTACAAGACTACTTACTACCCTTAACCCAGTTAAACACAACCTAAGGGACCGAAACTCTTGTTGTCGACGCACACGTCGTTCACTCTCTTCTGGATTGATCTTCACGCCTTGAAGCCACTCAAGACGAACACGCACAGCGGAGAAGGGAACTGGAACTCAGAAGGAGGCGTTGCAGAACTTCAAGAGCAGAATACCTTCTAGGAAAATGAAATCTCTCTAAGTATATTAGGGTTTTGATCTAGAGAGCTCTTGATCTTCATAGAGAGGTGTTTCTTATATAAGGAGGAACCCTAGAGTCCTTTCCGTCAATGATTCGCGAAAGATAAGAAAGTACACAAGGCAATCTCGAAAAAATAGAGCTTCTGAATCGCGTAACTGTCGACCCAGCCGACCGATTGGTTACCCCAGCCGACCGGTCGGGTATGTGTTCCGATCAGTCGGGTACTCATCCAATCGGTCAGTCTTCAGTTCTGTCTTCACGATGTCAGTATGCAGGAAATTCGACCGGTCTGATGATCTAGCCGACCGGTCCGAAGATAAAACACTTGGATGCTCATGTCTGTGTAAAAGATCATCATCAGTGGCGACAATAGAGCATTCAGTCTACCTAAAACATAAAATTACAACTCTGGGAACCCAAGTTTTGACCATCCCATAACATTGCCAATATTACATGCCTTTCACCTATCACAGAATGTTTGAAATCAAACCGGCCTGAATCTCAAAATTTTGATCTCTCGGCATTTGCAAATTCTCAAGAGACAGATCACTGTATCATTCAGGCTCATAAATTTAATAGTTGTACAGTCTCTTCAGACAGGTGAGCACTCAATTCAACGGTGCACAATTTATTTAGATGAGTCAAAGCCCATCGGACCCTTGAATTACGAGAGGGTTTTGGTCCACTCCGATGGACCAAAGGTGGGCCCCACATGTGCTAGCTGACGGATTTCCTTCTGTCTGCTCAAGCTGAGGAGAGGATTCTCCATGTAAAAGTAGTCCATACATGAATTTACTAATACTGTTGTATCATATTTTTAGCTGCTTGGTATTTTCTATGAGGGTGGTGCCTTACTAATGCTACTGCATAATATTTGTACTGCTTTGTGACCATTTTAATCTTCCTTCTCTAAACTAAATTAAATTGTACCACAAATGGGAGCTATATTGCTCGGTGGTAAGATGCCTCAGCATCACAGTATAATCCGAATTAATCCCTTGTTATGTTGAAAACACTGCCACTTGTGGCCCTTGTGGCCCAATCTACTAAAAAACTGTAAATAAAAGAATTGTCCTACATCCGGGCAACCTCCTCTTTCAGCATTTTGGCAGAATGCCCCTTCGGGGCGAGCACTCCACTATATAAGATATATTCTAGATGCAATGATGCATTTACATCATTAATGTCATTTACGTTTAAGATGGTTGAGCAGAAGAGGTGGTATTTTGCTGTGGCTAAACAAGTCTATCCTTTAAAAGAAGATTCAGTAAATTAGCTTTCTATAAAAAGTTCAGATTTATTGTATATTGGATAATTTTCTCCTGCATTCCTACACTAGAGAAAATTTCCATTGTATATTATCAATAGGTTAGTCAAAGGTGATCAGAATGAAGGATATAATAAATATAAAAGCCAGCATATCATTGTATTTGATCAATTGGCTAACAATCTTCGACTAACTTATTTTATAAATCATTAATCCATCAATTATGTTTTACATAGATATATTCACCTCATAGTTTTTTTTTCTTTTTTTTTTATCCCAGTTAATGGGGCTAGGACCCCATTGAACACTTCGGTGAGGGAAGTAGACCTCGGCTGAGGTAAGAGAGCCCTTAGGTAAAGTGAAGAGCCCTTCGGCGAGCAAAGGTGACACACCCTGATCAAACCTAAGACACTTAGGTAAGCATCGAACCAAATAAATTACATCATTAACAAAGCATTTTGGATTGTAAAACCTCCCAATTCTGTCCTTTGGTGCCGTCGTAGGATTTATGACATAGCCTTCTTCCTTGTGGACATCGTATGTAGTCTATTTTAGGCAAAGGGTGGGGCCCGCTGTGCCGAGTCTGTGATGATATGTTAGCATCTGTCATCAGTTATGGATGGGCCCAATCCACGTGATGGGCGCATGGTTTTGGATTATGGAAGACCACAATGTACTAGTCTCATGTGCTGATTTGATGATCCCAACAGCACCCATCGGTGGCCCCGAAATGTATGTTCAGACAATGTAGGTTCCGTCTCATTCAACAATGACCTGACTGAATGAGGCAGGCAGAGGGCCCAATCACATGTCCACGATATAGGCTCTGCTCCAGGGATCGTACACAAACTAGTTGGCCTGCTTAGGCATGTCTCACATTTGAAACTACAGAAACTGAATTTCCTTGTTCTTCCAACCATTGTAGTTTTACTTGGTAAATATGGGCTAGTGTCTAGCGGCCTTTTTTTTTTTTTTCTTAAACGATGGTCAATTAGATGTCGGTTTGATGGAGCTTGACACATCTTGTGCCAGAGTGGAAGGCGCCCACTGTTGTTTTATCAACAAGAGTTTGGTGTCTTGCAGGTTTTTTGGCATGACGCAATGGTTTATCCCCAGTGCAAACGTGTTTCTTTAGCAAAATTATAAAATTTTAGCCGCCTAAAAAGGTCTATATTGGATTTCCACTACCTTCGTGTTTTTTAAGGCATTTATGAATACTCAAGTACAAAGGATAATTCAAAAATTTCACTATAGAAAATTTAAAAATGTTCGGTTTGGCTCAAAAGGTCCTTATTGGGCCTATGAGTGATTTACATTAGAATCCAGTTAATTAGGGCTAATCTTACATACTCTTTTACGGTATATTCTTTTATAACCAAGCAAAAAAGCAATGGAAAAAGGGGGACACAGAAAGAGAATTGTAAAGAGGTGAGAGAAATTTCTTTATAGTAAAATCTTCGTGCCCATGGACGTAGATAACTTGGCCAAACCAAGTAAATCTTTGTATCTTCTGTGTGTGTGATTGTTTTTTCTTTTTTCTGTGGTGTATGCTTCATATGCTTAGCTTAGATTCAGATCTAATAAGAAATTCTCTGAGCAGAAATTCCTTAAGTTTTAGTGAAAAAACAAGCCCATTAGAGCATATTGGAGACTGAGAAGAACCGAAAATACTACTATGTTTGGGTAATTTGATCATTTGCAACACTCATCCTCCATATGAGGATTCAACCGATGACCACGGGTATCAGGTAAAACCTGCTTCATCTTATCTTCTCTCTTTTACCTATTCCATTTTCATGATTTTTAATTCATATCGCTTTCAGATTTTCATTCATTCAGAATTTACAGAATCCTTCTCTTAAAATTTTTGAGAAATTGAGATGAATTGAATTCTCAGACATGGACACTTCTAAGCAAATAAATTGAGAGTTAAAAGTTGAAAACTTTTAACAGCTTTAAAATTTTAAAGTTCCTCATTCTCCAACTTTCAGGAGGCATGATTCTCATGGATTCTTCCAACTAAAGGAATCCACCCTGAACTCATGATACCAACAAACAAATGCAAAAAATTAAAATTTGTGGCCAAGACAAACGTGACACAATTTTTTTATAAAACAATGTGGCCTCCACTCCAATATTCCGGGTCTCTCTACGAACGGCATGAAAAAATGCGCCCTGTATCATGTCTGCCAAGTGGGTCATATTCTGTGTTTTGGCTAAGGTTGAGGTTGATGTTACTGGAAGATGCATCAATCAAAATATGCTGGGGGATGAGGACAATGTATTTTTCTTGAGCCCTTATCCGAGGTACATGTGAACTGTGGGGCCCACCACCAGCATCTGTGTCTTTCAATAAAAATATTTTTTTCTCTACTTTGGAAGTTTATAATCTCCCAGGTGATTTGATTGTCAGGCTATAGACGGACGACGTGCATGTAGGGACAATGGAAAAGACTTCATGCGGATTAAGTATAAAACAAAATAATTTACCTCATCTTCAATTTTTGGTAGGGTGCAGTTGTTATTTAACCCAAGTTCACCTTAACCCAAATTCAGCCTAACAGTTTAGGGTCTGGTAAACTTTCATTTATTTTGGACAAAAATTAATTTGGCATTTTTTATCCAATTAACAAATGAATTGGGTTTAGGTGAGTCATTTTTCTTATTTAACTCCAAGGTCATCTTAATTTGACTAAATGCACTATGACTTGCTAACTTATCTTATTAATTAGGGCTCTTTTGTATTGGATGGAATACATGGAAATTGATTTTATAGGAATTTATAATAAAATGAGCTCTACCAAAGGATTATTAAAGAGATAAAGGGGTGCCATCAAAGTAATGAAGTACATGTCATGCCCTCACTTTCTTAAGATATAAATTATGGGGGCCATGACTGGGGCTTCATTTTCCACTTCCACTTCATTCACTTTTCATTAATGGAGAGATGGTTTGATGTCTATTTTAGAAATTCGCATTTGTTTCTTCGCATCTAGCCATTCTTTAAAAATATAAAAGTATCGATTCCTACTATTAAATTACATGAAACAAATAAGCCCTTATTAAGGGTTTGGGTTGACCTTTTAACTTTCAAGTTGGACTTTGGTTGAAAGTTGCAACTTCACTAATAAATAAGACTAGCAATAACGCCCATGTTAAGCCCGGCCCCAAAAGCAAAAAGATATTGAGATTTTTATAGATATTATTAAAAATAGAATAAGTTAAAAAGAAATTACCGAAAAAATCTATATATTTTATAACAAAATTGCCTTTAGTTGTAAGGTATTAGTTGGAAGAAGTCTTTATATGTGGTTCATGATTGATGTAGATAATGATAACCCAGTCCGGTTCTTAAAAATATATTCACAATATAAGAGATTGATAAAGATCCAAACTCAATTAGAAAACTAGTAGAGAATTGCACAAAAACTTAGATTTTATAAAGAAAAAAAAAATTGATGCCAAATATAGAAGTACCATCATCTATCGATGGCCCACATATTGGAAGCTCATGTGTTTGAGAACTTGCATTATTAATAAAAGGGTAAGTATGAACATGGGCAACACATAACCAAATAAAAAAGGAAGAAGAAGAAAAAATAGAAAGCAACCAAAGAAACAAACCAATCTTCAAGAGAAAATGAAGGAAAATGGTCCTTTTCCAATGATCATCAAGTTTCTCCAACTACACCTTTTGCCATTGTGACCTAAAGCTCTCAAAAAAATGTAAAAGAATGGAGAAAAAAAAAAGAAAAGAAAGAAAGATATCTTCCAAGTAGGGCAAGGCATTATGTTTCGGCCAACTTATTAGAGTGTCAATATCTCATATCCTCTTATCTTATAAGTCATGTTACCACTTTAAAATGGAACTAAATCTATTGCAGTTAAAATTGTGGTTCATCATGAGTTAATGAAATGGTTTATGATTTATGGAGACACATTTTTTAAAGATACTCAATAGGTTGCTTAGCATGAATACATTAGAAGTTATATAGATAGAAATTATGGTTATTAGGGGAGAGATTTTAGGAAGAAATTATAATTATTAGGGAGAGACTTTGGAAGAAATTATAATTATTAGGAGATATATTTTAGGAAGAGATTATAGAAAGATATTAAGTGATTGATGGGAGAGATTTAAGAGGAGGATGACAATATAGGAAATTTGATTAAGTAATAGACATTATGGATAGAGGTTGAATTACCACATTAATTGTGGGAGAGAGCCACTATGAGTTGGCATGATGAAGAGAAAGCTTGATGTTGATGTGGCACCATGAGGCCCGGGTTAATAAAAGAAAAAATATTAAAATAAAATGAAAAAATAACAAAATAATATATGAGATATAGAAAGTTATATAATTAAAAGGATGCCAAAGGGATTTAATAATAGAAATTGATAGAAAAAATAAAATGAAAGAGATCTATGAATCATCTAAAAATACCAAAGAAAAAAATTTCAAGTGCAAACATGTACCACAATAAAAATAAAAAACTAAAATAGAAAAAACTATAACAAAAAAAAATCCATAACAAAATACAATAGAGAATAAAATCATACTTCTACTACATCCCACTTGGATCTACAACAAATGGTGCATTGACTACAAAAAATAAAAATTAAATAAAAATAACAACATAGTACAAAGAAAAAAGTAAAAGAAAAAAAGAAAAAAAATCTATGACAGAGTGCAAAATAAAATAAAATTATACATATTAATGAATAAAATCTCCGACTTCAGCATCTTTGTCTCATTGCAACTCAATCTTTTGTAGCTCAAGATCAATAAATGCTCTCTACAAACATGTTGGCAAAAATAGATCCGAAATCTGATATTAGCTGTGCCCGATATTGCAGAAATACATTTGTCCATTAGTTGTGGTCAAAGTTGTGTCTTTTTTTGCTCTGTTGCTGTCAGCCTTGTAAATCTTATTTCTGAATACTGATGATTCCACCTGATCTAGGCCCGAATTGAACCCTAACTTGGGCTCACTTGGCACATGTTAGAAAGAGTCATGTGTGACACTGACTGAGGCTTTACCTTGTATTTAACACCCAAAAGTTTAAGAAACGGGTAAGAAATCCATCAGATTTGTTTGCTTCTTCAATGATCTAGAGATGGTGAAGCAAAAACAAAGTTGATGATCTTCTTGCTGCTTTGGACTTCAACAAAAAAGGAGCTGATGGGGCAGAGACAATGATAGTCCCTGATGGGGGAGCTACTATCAGCAACAACAATTGCTACGAAGTCAAAGTGCTTGGAGGAGTGTGCTGAAGTGTTGATGGTGCTGGCATAAGTGTACAATATGCTTTTCTGAACTTAGATCTTCTTGTTGGAATAGAGGCAATTCTTTTTTTTTTTTTTCAGTGGTGTGGCTTGAAAGGGATTGGATCTTGGTTAGGATTTTTTGTTCGGTTGTTGGAGATGGTATCTGGGAAAGGGAGGGTGTCAAATGACATGCTTTTGGTACTTAGGGTTTCGATTTAAATTTTAATAAGACTTTATGAGGATTTGGAGAGAACAATTTAAATAAAGAAATTTAAGGAAGAGATTAATAGGAGAGATTTTTGGGGAATAAATGAAATAGATGAGAGAGAAAAGGGTAGAGAGAGAGATTTTAGGGGATGATGCAAAATAGTTGGGAGAGAGGGAGAGATTTTAGGACTTTGGTTGAAAGTTGCAACTTCACTTATAAATAAGATGTTCTAGTGAAGTGTGTATATATATATATATATAAGAATGTTAATGTACATCTATCCCTCACATAGGGTGAGAGACACTGTTAAAACACTCTCTTTTTTCACCCATCTTATTATTATTATTATTATTATTATTATGGGTTCCACATTAAATTAATCTAGTCTTTTTCACACATGCTACCCCTATGCAAGCATGTCAGCACTAGTCACAAGGTGTTGGCCAGCAGTGCCATGTCGGCCTGTGTAGAATCACATGTCATATCATCCCATTCCCAAATATCTAGGGCCAATCTAGCAAGACCCTAGTCATTTCGTGCCATAGATGGGCTGAGCTGTACTGCCCATGGGCTGGCCCACATGCCCTTTAATTTAAAAAAAATTCAAAATTTTTTTTTATATAAATTGGAGGAGAGTTATGGACTTTTAGGGTTTCTAACTTGAAATAAAATCAAACCTAGTAGAATAAATGTACAAAGATGGACGCTAATTTACAAATGAAGAGAAAACCTTTAATTATTTTAATATTTATATTTAATTTATATAAAAAATAAGCATATAAATAATAGAAATATCGTGATGGGCCATGTTAGGCTGGGCTAAGGCCCAAGCACCCTGGTCTGGCACGGTGGCACGGCCTAACCCTGAGCCCTTGTCGTGCAAAGTTGGCTCATGCCTACCCCTATATATGGTCACATGTCCAAATTTGATACTCAGCTAACTTTTCCTTATAATTGAATTGAAATCATAATAAAATGATGTCTCTAAATTATTAAATTTTGGGTAATGGATCAAAAGGCTATAATGATCTTATAGACTCAAGAGTTTGCATATAGAGGTCTTCTATAGATCTTTTCATTCAATGAATTTCCATAATATCATGCATCCTAATAGACCCAACTAGGAGGAAAAAAACGCCCAAACGTTGTGTGACACTCCCATATACAAGGAAGCACTAACTCCAACCCATTGCCACACCTGATTATAGGTCCTAGAGGTTCATAGTTTTACTATGGTCAGTTTTCTTCATTGTTAAAACCAACTTTGTGTTAATGTAAACTCGGGTGCTCAGATGTTTTTTGACAATTACATATAACCCCGATCTTTTTCTATTATCTCAAATGGCCATGTTTATTGAAAAAAAATTACCAGTTAACCCCTTGAGTCGCAACCAGAGGTCCCGTTTTCTATGAGGAAATTTGATAATGAAAACTACAATCTAACTTGATCCATATTAAGATGAGGGCATTAATCCCACGTAAATTGACTTTTGCAACCCAAATTTAAGTTGAATGATCAATGATAAATTTAACAGAATGTTTATCATTTCCAGATATAATAAACTACAGTCGGTCAATATAGTTGACTGATATTTGCATAAAAGAGAGGTTATTTTTATAAAAAAATAAAAGGCAATTTTTTTATTGAGAATTTTACCCATAAAATTATCATAGGTCACCCATTAACAAAAAAATCATATTAGCAGTGGGTGCACCACAGCGGGTGAGGCAAGTTAGGGATGAGGGTGCCGGGCATCTTCCTATGATGGAGAGCAGAAGTGGGGAAGCGGGTGCTAGCCATCACGGTGAGGGAGAGGAAAGGTGGGGAGGGAGTGTTGGCCACTGCAGTGAGGGAGAGTAGAGGTGGGGAGGGGGTGCATGCTGGTTGTAGGTGCGAGAAAGAGCAGAGGTGGGGAGGGGAGTGCAAGTAATCATAGCAAGGGAGAGAGTACGACAAAGGTGGTCAAAAGAAATAAGGGCACAGGGAGCATCAAATCTGATACTGCGGGTATAATATGGGTGTCGCATCTGATGCTCCCCCACAGTATTAACCACTTTGATGCACCTATTGCTAATAAGATTTTTTTTTGTTAAGGGGTGACCTATGATGATTTCTTCAATAAAATCCTCTTTTTTATTTGTAATTGTCAAAAATGGAGGGGACTATATGTAAATTTCCCTTTTTTCTAAAGAAGGCTCAGTGTGGAGAAAGATCCATCAACCTCAAGATGAAGAAAATCAGCAAAGAAAGATAAAGAAAATGTTGTTTGATTGCACAATGTTTCCGTTGACCAGTCCAAATGTTGAAATTTTGATTTAATTATATGATATATGATAAACAGAGATTGAGAGAGGAATAAAGGGAGAAAGAGAAAGATATTCTTATTGAATGAGAAAGGTGTACATAATGAAAGGGGAGGGGGATCTTATTTATAAAATAAGATTGCTTCCTCCTAAGCACCCCAATGTAACAAGACTCTAACCTTAACTGCTTTCCTTATCTAATGTGAGCTCCAATGTGGGCATTCACTTATGATGATATCTCTTATAACATTTCCTCTTGGATGACCACCATTCAATAACAGTTGCATCATTAAAACCTTGCAAAGGAAAAACCCAATGAGATAAAAACTAAGGCGAAGGAAAAAAAGTACAACGTTCTACAAAATTATTGAAGTGGTGTTGGACGTGCATAATGCTACATCGTTAAAACCTAAACTAGAAAAACCCAGTGGGACAAAGCCTAGAAAAGGAAAAAGAGTACAGCACACATATGCTTGGGTAGCATACTTCAGGATGCCCATCCCTGATTAATTACTCCCCCTGACAACAATAACCTTTACATTGTTTGATGATAAAATTTACGCATTTCGATCTCATGTACAAGCTTCTGGAATATTGACTTTGGTAATAACTTGGTAAACAAATCAGCCAAGTTGTTGCTTGAATGAACTTGCTTGACATCGATTTCATTGTTTTTCTGAAGCTCATGTGTGAAAAAGAACTTTGGTGCAATGTGCTTTGTCTTGTCACCTTTATTGTATCATTCTTTAATCTGTTGAATACATGTCTCATTGTCTTCATAGATAACACTTGGGGTACCTATACTAAGAGGCAATTGACAAGAATTACGAATATACTGAATTAAAGATTTTAATCATATACATTCTTTATTGGCTTCATAGAGGGTTAAAATCTCGGTTTGATTAGAAGAGGTAGCTTCCAAAGTTTGTTTAGTAGAGCGCCAAGAAATAACGGTATTACCACTACGAAATACCTAACCTATCTGTGATCGACCCTCATGAAGATCAGAGAGATATCCTGAATCTGCATATCCTACAAACTTGGAATCTTTACAATAAAAAAGTTCTAAATCAATTATACCACGCAAATAACATAGGATATGTTTGATACCAATCCAGTGCCTTTGCGTTGGTGCAGAACTGTATCTAGCAAGTAGATTCACTGAGAATGAAATGTCCGGTTTAGTGCATTGTATTAAATACATTAAAGCACCAATGGCATTTAGGTATGGTACTTCAGGACCCAATACTTTTTCATTTTCCTCAATTGGATGATATGGATCTTTGTTTATATCTAAATTTCGAACAACTATGGGAGTACTTAGTGGATGTGCTTTGTCCATATCAAAGCGTTTCAAGACATTATTGGTATAATTAGACTGATGGACTAATATTCCACTAGAACTTCTCTCGATCTGCAAGCTGAGATAAAATTTTGTTTTTCTAAGGTCGTTCATCTCAAACTCTCTTTTTAGATAATCAGCAATTACTTCGAGCTCTTTTGGAGTCCCGATCAAATTTATGTCATCGACATAAACTACCACTATTGCAAATCCTTTTAAAGATTTTTTTATGAAGATACATAGTTAAATGAGATTGTTCTCATATCCTTCTTTAGACAACTATTTACTGAGATGATTTCACCACATTCTTCTGAATTGCTTCAATCCATACAAATATCGTCTTAGTTGTATTGAGTACGTACTCTTGGACTTTGCATCAGGCAAAGTAAATCTTTCAGTGATTTTCATATGAATTTTTGTGTCTAAGTCCCCATATAAATAAGCAGTCCCAACATCTATGAGTCTTATCTCTAAATTTTTAGAAACTGTTAAACTTATCAGATATCTGAATTTTGTTATATTCATAACGATGGAGTATGTTTCCTCATAATTAATCCCAAATTTCTATAGGAAACCTTGTACCACAAGTCTTGCCCTGTATCTAGTAATTTCATTCATTTCGTTCATTTTCCTTATAAACACCAACTTGTAACTTACAGGGTTAACATCTTTTTGAGTTTGTACTATAGGTCTGAATACACCACGTCTATTGAGAGACTTTAGCGCTGCTCTAATAGCACATTCACATTTTGGCCAATCTTTCCTTTGTTGACATTCATTTATAGTATATGGTTCTGTATCCCAATCATCATCATCATGTTCTATTGATATTTGTGTTGCTACTGTATATATAAATGCGTCATCGATAACAATTACATTTCTATCCCATCTCTCTCTTGAATAATTGTAAAGTATAGAGATCTTTTCATTATACGGTACCGGTGCCTCTTTAGGGGCTTTTATAGTCTCATCAAGGACTTTCGTTATTTTAGAGAGAGTGGAGTTTTTCATAACCTCTTCGGGAGCGTTATGTGCCTCTTCGAGAGTGTTAAGTGTATCTTTGGGAAGACATGATGATGATTGTACATTTTTTCTTTTCCGTGGAGCTATATCCTTTGAACCTATAGGTATGCCGTGCTTCTGGCGTATTACAGACTCTTTTGTCGCCACTTTTTGGCTTTGTCCTACAGAGACATTCACTCTAGCTGGTGCATTCATAGTTGGCACATGTGACTTTGTTACCTTTGCTGCATCATTAAATGCATTAGGTAATTTATTTGCAATTTTCTGTAAGTGCACAATTCTACAGACTTCATTTTTACATTGTGAAGTACGTGGGTCTAGATGAGACAAAATGGAAGTATTCCATGTGAGTTCACAATGTTCTTCTGGAACGGGTTGTTCTGTAGGAACAATACGTTCTTTATCTCCCCTTAACGGTAGGAATTTTGTCTCATCGAATTGATAATCAGCAAAATGAGCAGTAAAAATATCTCCTATCATTGGTTCTAAAAAACAAAGAATCGAAGGAGAGTCATAGCCTATATAGATTTCCAACTTACGTTATGGTCCCATTTTAGTACGTTGAGGGGGTGGTATAAGGACTAAAACTGTGCAACCAAACTTGATCAAATGGGAGATATTAGGTTGATGTCTCGATACAAGCTGTGTAGGGGAGTATTGATGATAGGCTGTGGGTCGGAGTCTAATGAGCATTGATGTATGTAATAAAGCATGTCCCTAAACACTAACTAGTAATTTGGATTACATCAGTATAGTTTTAAAAATAAGTTAAACACATTTAATCAGGGATTCAGTTAATCCGTTCTGGGTATGGACATGAGGGACAGGATATTCGACAACAATGCGGAGAGATGAATAGTAGTCATTGAAGGCTTGTGATATAAATTCACCCGCATTATCAAGTCGTATAGACTTAATAGGATTACCAGGGAAATGGGTCATAAGTTTAATGATTTGGGTCAACAGGCGGGCAAAGGCTATATTCCTAGTTGAAAGTAGGCAAACATTCCACCAATGGGTAAAAGCATCAATCAAAACCATAATATACCTAAAAGGTTCACTATGTGGATTTATCGGTCCACAGATATCTCCTTGCATCCTTTACAGAAAAGATGGGGATTCTAATGCAATCTTAACAAAAGAAGGTCGAGTGATTAGCTTTCCCTGTGAACATGGGATACATAGATACCCATTAGGTATGATCAATCTATGGTTTTCTAAAGAGTGCCTAATAGAGTTATTAATGATTTTCTTTAACATGGTAACTCCAGGGTATCATAACCTATCACGCCAAAGAAATAAAGTCTGACTGTTGCTAAGCTTCGAGCGTACTTTAACCTTTAGGATTAACTGTATCGTTTTACTCAAAATCAAGTGTGATTTGACGATGGATATTGTCGTATAATATAACTTAGAAGAAAGTGCACTTAATGTTTCTAGTATTTACTTCTTGCTTCTAATACTAGTAACGATAAGTAACATTTCTTTGTTACCTTAATTAGCAGTTTCAATATGATATCCATTTATTTTGATGTCTTTGAAACTGAGCAAGTTTCTTTGGGAACTGTTAGAGAACAATGCGTCTTTAATGAATAAATGAGTATCATTAGGTAACGTCATGTGAACTCTTTTGGAGTCTTCAATTATTTGCATTGGTCCAGCTATGGAGGATACCTTTCGTGGATTGAATACCAATTCTGAGAAAAACTTCTAGTTTTTCAGAATGGTATATGTTATAACATTATCTATAAGATAGTAAGTATCCTCATTTTTGTGGTCCATGCCTTTAAACAAAAGATAATAAATATATATGGGGCCTTTTTCCTATGCATACGTCCCTCATGAACTTTTCGTGCATACTCTTTGGTGGGGCCAACTATGGACCCCACCAAAGGATGAGACTGAAGGGTTGGAAAGATCTATGTGAAAGCACCTTACATATCAAATTTGGTCCCAATCACATATCCCTAACCCCTTCATCGATGGCTCACAAATTCATTCCGTTCGGATTGGTGTATAGTCGATCCAACGGTCCAGTAAATTCGGATTTGATCGAAAGTTGGGGCAAGTTGCTATCATGTGATCTTATGTGTGTTGCAAGGTTTGGATTGAGTGATAGATGGGCCCCACCTAGAGTTTTCACGAAAAAAATGGTGAGGGACGGATGCGAATGAAGATTCTCCAATATATATCTATATAACTAAGCAATCATATGATATAAAGTTAAAAAAAATTTAAAAAAAATTTCATCAAATTTATAAACTAGATAATAAGAATTCATCCATCACAAAAATATCCATAAAAAGGTTTATCAAATTAAAAAACTAAAAAATAATAAATCTTCCAGCATAAAATATCCATTAAAAGGTAAATATCGAAAAAAAAATCATTCTAAATAGAGATTCTGAAAAAACTTTGTTTGGTCTTCTAGGCTATGCTAGGAGGGGTTCCAATCTTAGCACTAAATGCCTCATTGCTTAGAGGTTGGCCATTTTCGTCTTCAAAGAAATCTTTAGTCTCCAAATTTGTAATATCCAAATAGCAAACGTCATTTTGTAGGACTGTATCCCAATCCCAATCTTCCAAATCATTTGACTTTGCAAAATGAATAAAGGCCTTGTATGCTTTATATCGTTCCACCACGTCTTTTGGTGCAATTGCGTGACCAATGCCCATTCCTTTCACATCTGTAGCAAGGTCATTAGAACAGTGGGTAGATTTATTCTGTGGATTCTGAGGATCAGACCACTTCTGGTGGTTTTTGATTTTTTTTTTTTTTTTTGTGGGGGGGGGGGGGGGGGGGGGGGGGGGGGGCGGGGACCTAGAAATCCTCCTTGTCTGGAAGAGTTGAGTTGTTTTTTTCATCTCTTCTGGAAGGATTGTTTCTCCCACGTCACCTTTTTCTGCCTTTTATAGAATTGAAATTAGCATTTGCTTCAGGAATTGCCATAGATCCAGTTGATCTATAGTTATGATTCTTTATCAAAACTTTGCTATTCTACTCAGCAACAAGAAGATAAGAAATTAGTTCTGAGTATTTAGAGAAACGCCGTTCACGGTACTATTGCTGTGGGATTTCATTTGATACGTGGAAAGTGGACATCGTTTTCTTTGACATTTTTTTTTCTGTAATCTTTTCCCCACACAATTTTAATTGGAAACAATGTTGAAAAAAGCAGAGTTGTACTCAAATACCGATTTGTAGTCTTGAAATCGTAGGTTTCGCCATTCGTTCTGAGCTGCTGGTAATATGACCATTTTCTAGTGATCATATTTATCCTTCAGGGATCTCCAAAGACCTACTGGGTCCTCCTCAGTGAGGTATTCATTCTTAAGGTCATCATGTATATGATGATGTAAGAAGATAAGTGTCAATGCTCTATTTTCCGATGACTCTTTATTACCCTCTTTTATTGTCTCTCCAAGTTTCTTGAATTGCAAGTGTAATTTTGCATTTAAGTACCAAGATAAGTAGTTGTCCCCGGTAATGTTAAGGGCTTTAAATTCAAGTTTGGCTAAATTGGTCATTATGCAAAAGCTGAAAAAGAAAAAATATACATGATCATTGATATGCAAGAGAAGATAAAATATAAACAATAAAATTTTAGAGCATTCAAAATAAATCAAAGGGTGACTCATGTTAAATCAAGTTGGCCTATTTGAAAACATCAGGTTATTAACTTTAATAATCCAAAACAACATGTTTTAACAAGGCTTCTGGCTTGATATTATGGCCTATTGGTTTTATTTTTGGATATAAATATCAAACTTTTGGTTTAATTATGAATATGAAGCTTTGAGTTCATATTGTGGATCTGAGAACTTCTGATTTCATATTTGAATAATCCACGTATCTTCTAATCTGAGTTTATAAGGAACTTCTGGTTTGTACAGAGCTGCAAGTCCATATTAATATAGCATTTCAGGTTCTTATTTATAATCCATTCTTAATCTCCCTTTATTACAAAAATAATCATTCATCTCCAAATAAGAGTAATAAGAATAATATTATATGTATATATAGTTATTAAACTAATAAAAGATTATAAATAATGAAAATCATTTTACCATTGGATCTTCCTCCTTTCACTTTCAATATGTAGATCTGCTCCTAAGTTTTCCGTTAGTACAAATGAATCGTTGATCGGACTCCAGATTATCAAGATATGGTGATTAGAAGTTCTGACGGTGATAACAGCATCTTGGCTGATGTCAGAGGCCGGATCTGACTGCATCAAGTCGGGTCCGAGTCACGTTCGGGTTGGATCAGGTGTTGACCGAAGAGTAAAAGGAGTGGGGAGAGGAGCCGTCTTTGTTGACATACGTTAGGGAATAATAAAAAAAAGAAAGAAAAAAGAAAAGAGATGCACTTTTGCACGTTGACCGAAGTGTAAAAGTTAAATGAAGTGGCTTGTTGTAGTTCCGGTTGTCCTTTCCTGCACTTTAATTTAAAGCGCAAGAGGATAAAAGAGAACTTGCAGTGAGGGCTAGGCGTGAGAAGGAAAATAGAGATGGAGGGTCCTGGTTTGCTGTCGCTCTCCTTGTGTGCAATGGTTGATGCACTGGAAATGTTTTTTTTTTTTTGCTTGAGCTTGCTGATAACATGATAAACAGAGATAGAGAGAGGAGTAAAGGGCGAAAGAGAGATATTCTTATTAAATGCGAGAGGTGTACACAATGAAGGGGAATTGGGATCTTATTTATAAAATAAAATTATTTCCTCTCCTAAACAACCCAATATATCAGGACTCTAATCCTACCAGCTTTTTTTTATCTAAAGTGGGCCCCAATGTGGGCATCCACTTACGATGATATCTCTTATAATAGTATAATAATAATAACATTCAACGAATTTAGTGTCCTTCAAGACTGATCATAATAACTCCATCTAGAATTATAAATTGAGAGTCAATGAATGACTCCGTCAAATATTACTAAAATCACTGTGGAAAGACCAAGGAAACCGTAAGCTTGCTTGTTTGGACAGCAAGTTGATTGATGTACTATAAATAGAGGTTTTAGTTCATTTTCCCCATCGTCTTTGGCTAGTCTTAAAACCACTTTCATCAATGAGACGCTCCAAGGCTTTTTCTACACTTCTCTATTTCTTGGTGTTCATTGTTCTGCAGACAACGCAAGTGATGGCTTCGAAATGTAAGTAGTCATATAGGACACATTTATGTAACTGCTTTTTCACATAAATGGAAAAAGAAAATAACACATCTTTTCATGGAAAACCTTTTTTTGTCATTTGGCATGAAACTTTTTCATTAGAAAAAAAGGCATCGTAAGCAATGTCATTTTCTATAATTATACATGGAAAACTGCTTTCGATGAGGAGGAATTTCTGTAGAAAAGTCGTAGTTAGTGAACTTTTGTTTCCATGATGCTGCACAAATATGCCCTTAGTTCTTTCTCTTTGTAAATTGATAATGCATTTGATAATTCTTATTATAATTGCAATATTTGTGGATGGATATTAAAGATTGCCACATTTTTTAATGATTTATATTCAAATCATTTTTTTGCAAATCAGATTGAGCATAACACATTATAAAAAAAAAAAACTCTAGGTTGATGTGATAAGGTTAAGATGCTGGTGTTGATCTTTAACCGCTTTTTTTATAGATTTTGTAGGAAGGACGGAGACTCCCCTTATGCAGAGGCCATACAACCCTCCACCGCCGGTTCGCCAACAAGGATCGCCGGTTCACATGTAGCAGTCCTCAAGATGATTACATAAAGCTGTGTTTCTCTATCAGATATATGAAATTAACACACGAAGTTTCATGTAGTTTGCCAGGTTCTTTTGCATCTTCGGCATATGCAGAAAGTTTTTAAGATCGTGAGGGTTCACATGCTGTTTGTTGAAGTTTGGATGTTATATTTGTAGGGTAAGGCTGATGAGAAACTTGAATTGTGATAAAGAAAACAGCTGGACCATGATTTCTCCAGCACATCACAGGTCATCTCCAAATTGGTTTAAGTTATTTCATGTCCAAGCTCATTTATCTCATGAAGAATTTCAAACAAATATAAATTTTTTAGCTCATTTTCAAAAAAATTACATGAAGAATCCAATATTTCAAAAGAGTATAATTTATTTTTAATATTTCTTTCAATCAAATCCCCACCAGAATTTTTTTTTTTGAAAAATGACCAAAATACCTTATATCATTTTTGAAAATTCTTCTTTGATAAATCATGAAGATTTCAATATTTCCAAAGAATATAAAGTTTTCCATATAGTAAATTATTTTTCAAATTTTCCCTATAATAAATCATTAAAGACAAATGACCAAGTCCAACCAAAACAACCTAGTAGGGCCCACTTCAGCTACTCTATCCATAGATGGTTAGTAAAAATAGGGTTTATATGGATTCTAAATGAATAAAAAATTAGCTTCATTAAATAGTTATGAACATCAAAATCAACTTGAAACATGGCTATACAAGAATCCCAAGAAAAGAAATCCAAGATCAATTTTGGTATTCTCCTAATTAGGTGATTGAATCATCAAAAGAAGGTACGTTACCATCAACATTTGATTTGCGAGGCCCATAACGTGATTTTTGGATTGGTTTTGAGGAGGAAAGAAGGTTAAGAAAAAAAAAACTTGTTAAAAGGTAATTTTTTTTCTTTTTTAATTTTTCAACGTCATTTTATGGAGAGGATTTGATTGAAATAAAGATGGAAATACTTTTTTTTTAATATTCAAATCATCATGTACTTTTATGAAAATGAGCCAAATATTTTATCATTATCATCATCATCAAAGCCTTCTCCCAATCATGTTGGGGTCGGCTACATAAATTCAGTTTTTCCATTCCGTTCTATTTTAAGCTAAATCCTTAGATAAGTTAAACTTCTTCAAATCTAATTCAATGACCTCCATCAATGTTTTCTTTGGCCTACCTCTACCTCTTGATGGACTATCTACCTATATAACTAACTGCATGCTGTTGCCTGTCGAGGTTCCTATATTCTAAGTAGCAAGTCTAATTTTTCTATTCCTTCTCTTCTTCTCATGGACTAACATCTTTAATCACACTAGGCCAGAGTCATGCTGTAGTCCTTGCACACTTTTTGCTGCAGCCAGATAACGCTGCAATGCGTCGCTTAAAGCAATGAACGCCCTAGCCTTTTCACAAAATATTGTTATCTCAGAATTCATGTTTGGGTTATAACAAAGTTTTACGCTGGTTGTCAACCTACCTAATGCAACCCTGCTCCTTTACTTGGGTTTGAGACCAGCAGTAAAAATTGGAAGAGTTGAGCCAAATATTTTATACTTTTTTAAAATCTCACTTTATCTTGCAATGGGTCGAGGCTAAACCCAACCTACTAATAAATATCTACTTTTGGGCCCGATTACATTGATCAATTTCCACTCGTTGTCGGTTCTCTATGGATTGCAATATCAAATGATTGGCATGATTATTGTTTGAAATTTAATTGGCCAATGAGATAAAAGATATGTTATATACTCAGATTAGACTTCTACAATCTAAATCCAAATCACCAATAGACTAGATATTACCGTGCACATATAGTTCCAGCTGCTATATGCGCATATAGTTCCAACCGCGCGTGTACCCTCGGGCCTATTTAGGGGAGGGGTACAGTAAAGTAGAGTAGAGTAAATTCAAAATCAAGAAAGAATAATACATAATTGCGTTGTGATGATTTTTGTTCTTAATTGTTTGATAAAAAATCTTTTTGACTTTTTGTATAAAAAGTAGATATTCTTTTTGTAATTTAGTATTGACTTTTTGACTTTTTTCAAACAAGGAGGAGGAAAATTTGAATTTTCTAAAAACAAAAAGGGGAAAATTTGAATTTTAAAATTTTAATTCTACTCTACTTTGCTTTACCCCTCTCCCAAACATGCCCTAGAAAATAGTCTCTGCTCATCAGAATCAGATAACCCCCGAGCCAGAGGCCAATAGTCAGAAGGTTGGGCTAGCGAAAGAAACCCAAGGTCATAAAAAAAACATAAAAACAAAAATAAGGATCCTGCCACTTGAAATCTTAGGGGTCCTTTGTTTCCCCCTGTTTACATATGTAAATACTACACATATGAAATGGCTTCACACCTTTCATGTTTGATTTTCAATTTTACAAATGTGATGTGAAAAGTGCATATGATTTTAGTGTGTAAATGTCATAGTGAAGGAGGCTTTCATTTTCACACCTGATGAGGTGTGAAACGGTTTCATAGCCCTCTCAAAATGGCAGTGCTATAGTGCCCAAACACCCACCACGCCTTTTTTTTTTTAAAATTTTTTGGTACTTACAATCATGAGCTGAACCCCAAAGTGTTTAGAATGCCAAAAACGGCTAATGATATAAACTTTTAGACCGTTAATCTTAAATTCTGGGATTTTTTGGGCCCTATTTTTACTATTCAAACCTTTTATCTTGTTCAAAAGGCCATTTTCACCTATGAGGTCAAATTTCAAGAGTTGAATCAAATGGATCTTGAGATATCTTCAAAAAACATATCAGCCATTGCATGCACACACTATCATTACAAAGCACTCAATTCACTACAACAAATTACATCTTTACCAACTCTTTTTACCAACAAAACCCAAAATGCGTTGGTCAAGGGTACTTTTTGCCAACGCAAATGAGGATGTGTTGGGAACAGTCAAAGGGGGGAATACTTTTACCGACGCATTATTAGTTGCATTGGTAGAAGTACTCTTTTGCCAACGCAAATGAGAATGTGTCGGAAAAAGTTATAAGAGGAGAGTACTTTTGCCAACGAAGTATTATTTGTGTTGGTAAAATTATCCTTTTGCCAACACAATAAAATGTGCGTTGGTAAAATATTACCTTTTACCAATGCAAATGAGAATGTGTCGGAAAAAGTCGTAAAGGGGGAGTACTTTTGCCAACGAAGTATTATTTGTGTTGGTAAACTTACCCTTTTGCCACCACAATAAAATATACGTTGGTAAAATGTTACCTTTTACCAACGCAAATGAAAATGTGTTGGTAAAAGTCGTAAAGGAAGAGTACTTTTGCCAACAAAATATTATTTGTGTTGGTAAACTTACCCTTTTGCCAACACAGTAAAATATGCGTTGGTAAAAGGTTAACTTTTACCAACGCAAATAAAAATGTGTCGGAAAAAGTTATAAGGAGGGAGTACTTTTGCCAACGAAGTATTATTTGTGTTGGTGAATTTACCCTTTTGCCAACACAGTAAAATATGCGTTGGTAAAAGGTTACCTTTTACCAACGCAAATAAGAATGTGTCGGAAAAAGTCATAAGGGGGGAGTACTTTTGCCAACGAAGTATTATTTGTGTTGGTGAATTTACCCTTTTGCCAACACAGTAAAATATGCGTTGGTAAAAAGTTATCTTTCACCAACGCAAATAAAAATGTGTCAGAAAAAGTCATAAGGGGGAGTACTTTTGCCAACGAAGTATTATTTGTGTTGGTGAATTTACCCTTTTACCAACACAGTAAAATATGCGTTGGTAAAAGGTTACCTTCTACCAACGCAAATGAGAATGTGTAGGAAAAAGTCATAAGGGATGAGTATTTTTGCCAACGAAGTATTATTTGTGTTGGTGAACTTACCCTTTTGCCAACACAGTAAAATATGCATTGGTAAAAGGTTACATTTTACCAACAACAATGAAAATGTGTTGGAAAAAGTCAGAAGCGGGGCTATCTTTTCCAACGCATTATTATTTGCGTTGGTGAAAGCACCATTTTGCCAACGCAATAAAATATGTGTTGGTAAAGGTTATCTTTTACCAATGTATCAAATAATGTGTTAAAAAAGGTCGTAAAAATTGGTAATTTTGCCAACGTAATAACATGTGATGGTAAATGAGATACTTTTTCCAACAAATAAAATAATACGTTGGTGAAAGGTGGAGATAATGTATACCTTTTCTAAAGCAATACGGGATACATTGACAAAAGTCCAAAATATGGTGCGAGAGATTCCATTCCCCCCCCCCCTCACCCTATTATGCCTTCTTACGGCCAATCAAGATATTTGCTCTTCACAGAGAAACGTTACCTACAAGTTCTTATGCTCTCTCCACTCATGTCTTT
This sequence comes from Sextonia rubra, assembly GCA_037013555.1. NCBI lineage: Eukaryota > Viridiplantae > Streptophyta > Magnoliopsida > Laurales > Lauraceae > Sextonia > Sextonia rubra. The sequence continues at coordinate 17,418,738 of JASUAD010000016.1, read as the reverse complement.
TCAATTCCAAGTGATTATATCCCATGGACTTAATCTTTTGTGGAAAAATTATTAAAATAAATAATGGTTTTAAGCACTTGTTTAAGTTGGCAAATACTATAGTTTTGGATACTTGTCTTTTTTAACCTAAAACTTAAGAGAAAAAAAACCCAAATTTGTTTTGGATTGGGTTTGGGTTCTATTCACCTCGATGGGTCTTTACATGCCTAAGCCCATTAGAAATTCAAAAATGCCCAGCCACCACATCTCATTGGAACTTGGTAAATATAGCCACCTAATTATAAGGAAAGGGATATCAGAGAACATAGCCCAGATAAGATGCCAAAACAAGCTATTAATGTATGCCAACTATTTAAGAAAATAAAGACTAATACCGACATACCCACCTACCTAATCTAATCTAATTAAGATCAGTCTTATATCTTATAATGAGATGAGCTCATTTGAGATTTCAATTTAAGTAGATTCCAACTTAAGTAATTAAGGCATATAATAAATTCTTCAGATCTAAGTTTTAATTTCGCTATTACCATCAATATCTTTTTCGGCCTATCATTTTTAATTTCTAGATGGGCCATCAGTTTACATGAAAAGACTTTTCCTCATTAGCGTTGTTGATGGCCTAAAATACACAATATCATTATTATCTTAGATAAGTCTGGCTTTTATTTATCACCTATTAATGCCTCTCCTAAATGGGCTTTAATGAACTCATTTATAATTATATCTTTTCTAGTTTTATCAGATGTATATTAACTGCTCTAATTTTTTTTTCTTGTAAAGGCAAGTTAATTGATATAAGAGATCTTTTAGGGCATGTTTGTATTGCCGATTTTTCTCAAAAAAAAGTAAGGATTGTGGAAATTAAAGTATATGATATAGTAAAATCCAATGGCCTCAGCATTTTGTCCCCCTTGAGTGGAGCCCACTCCTCAATGCTTCCCTTATTTGAAAATCGACACATAACTTTGTAATGCATATATTTTTTACCCCCGAAAAATAGTATTTACTCGTCAAAATCAAATAACCCCTTGACATGCTAGTAGAAGCGGAATAAAGACCTGAAAATACTATTATTTTAAGAATTCCCCCAAGACTGAAGATCACTCCTCAGCAATACCTGCTATGAATTGCATCGACTCTCTTACCTCAAAATAAAGGAGGCTTAACAAAATTATAATTTGTGCACAGTGCAGTGTAAAAAAATTATAAAAACCAATATTATCCTCTTTTGGACCTTTTTTTCAATCCAGCATTAGCCCTACTCTAGGCAGGGGCATGGATAACATATGACATATGACCCATATATTCAGGGTCGGGGCTTCGGAAAGGTTGGCCATCGAGACTCAGTCCTTTGATAAGGCTAGCTGCTAGGGCAAGTATAGTGTGATTGTTTAGCTGTAAAAGGATTTGAGCTGAATAGGCACAATGATCTGAAAAATGATCAAGACCAAAAAATTGGGGAAGAGGATATCATGTGAAAACTCACTCATCAATCAAGAAAGAAGAATAAACACTGATATTTACACATACTATAAAAAGAATAACAAATTTAGGCCCACTCGACCTCATTACAATAAGGCTTCAATAATATATTTAAAAAGAAAAAATGAATTTCTATTAAGTTAAAAAAATAATTAAAAAATTGCTTCCAATAGTTATTTTTACAAAAGAGTTTGTTGGATCAGGCAGTGGAGCATTCGACAAGGAGCCCTGTGGGAGCCACTTAAAATCGGTGCAATAGTTGTAGATCATGTAGTTCTACTGCACCCATCTCACCCTCCCTTGACTCGCCGAGTCCATCTGTTGGGTTAGCCATGCACCATTTGATGGCTGAGAATAACAGAGTTACCAAGATTGCTATACCACAGTGGCCTGTATAGATTGCCATATTTGATGATACACATTATTCTGTTTCAAGTTTTAATTAGGCAACTAATCAGGATCTTGAAACTCTTGGACCATAAACAAGATGTTTATAATCTGTGATCTGCATCACCAATAGTATGAGATCCCAGTCATTGTAACTGTTGAATTCAGAAAAGTGAATCTCTAGTCTCTGTTCTGATAGTAGAGTATTTGGTCTCCTTAGTTCAAATTTTCATCCATATATCTGATATCTTGCACTCATGGTGTAGCAGTCATCAAGATCTGGCTCATAGTGGATCAGAACTAACTGCCTTTTGAGACTCTTGTATTTCCCAATGGGGCTAACATAGCCTTGACTTGTGGCTAGCAATAGGCCTCTTTGCACTTTCAACTGCTTGATACTAGCAACTCATTCACTTTAGTAGCATTTTGAGATTCACGGCATTGAGCAATTTTGCTTCCTAGCTATCATGATAAATCCTGAGCACAACTGCTGCTGTTTCTTCCACAGCTTTTCCTATCACTTCTGCAACAAAAATGAAATCAAGGTGACCGTCAGTACATGTTAGTGGCTAAAAGAAAATAGTGTGTGTTCACATGGAAAATACATTATTTGTTCAAGAGGTGGTACAGAGTGAGCAGAGAGGTTTCATGTTTCTATAAGCACTGTCAAGATCCTCTTCAAATGCATATTTAAGTTGCTTGGATGAAGTTGTAATGTATCATAAAATTTAAAGATAAAGAATCCAATCCACATAATTTGGTGCCAACATTTATTAAAACTACATAGCATGGTGATATGCCTTGTCCCTGCACCTCCCACTCAAAATAGCAGTAGGTAAATACTCAGCCAAATGTTTCAATCTACCTCTTTCATCTAAAGAATGAATAAAAACAAGTTAAGATGATAAAAACAGAGATGGAAATGTAAAGCACAAACTCACACAAACAAGTGGCACACAGTAAGTGTCGTATTTCTATTACTTTGATGTTCAAATCCTATCTCAACCACATCTATAAATACCACCAACATGTAAACTACTCTCACACAAATCTAATACAATCTATAGGAAAATCCATTAAACAGGGCATATGCAATCTTCATGACAAATAAGTGCTGTTAGATCATTCTTTAAAGCATAGAAAGTGACATCCAAAATTCACGTGCATGTATTTCAAAGCAGAAGAAAGAAGCATACATTACCTAGGAAAGTCCAACAATGTTGTATCCCCCACCAAGTTCCTCTATTTGCTTCAGTTGTAATCAATTAACTGTAGTTGAATGTGTCACACAGTTTAAAATCTGGGGACCAGTAACTAAATACAAATTATCCAAATAGTTTCACTTTTGCCACCTTCTCACAGATAATCCCTGATTGCAAAAACACAAGAAACACAAATTACATCAAAATTATGTCATATAGAATGTTTTCGAGCTCAAGTTAAAGAATTTGTAATTGCTAAATGAAAGTCCTACCTGTTCCTGAAATGGCAGGCCCCAGAAGTCCCATGTCCCATCTCCAAATTCTCCATTGTAGAAAGAAGAAATGATAATTAGTAAGATGTACAAGTACAAAGACTAGACCGACAAAATAATGCCTATTGAACAAAAGTTTCTTTTTGAAACATAAGCCAAGTTTAAACCTACAATTTTGTGGTTACAACAATGAGCGCTTTTTTACAACAATTTGGCAACAATTTTGTGGTTACAACAATTTGGCAACACATCAATGTTGAAACCCCAGCCTCACTCACTAGTCCTTTGCTATGGTTATGAGCTCTCTGAGGTCAACATCTGAAGGCAAAACATTTTCAGACAGATTGAAGAGTTGAGATCTTTCAAGCTAGACATTTTCAGACACCATCCACATTGTGGCTCACCACATTGACATGCTTGATCTCCAGATTAGAAATCCTGCATGTTCAAGACACAGGGGAACATAGTCGAAAAAAAAAAACCTCAGACAGGATTTGCACTTACCAAATATAGAATTTTGTTAATAAGGAAAGAAATAATGAAGGAATTCTCTTTCCAAATAAAACAAAAAATTTTGCTTTCAACCAGTCCTCCACACTGCACGCACATTTCTACAATTTTTTTTTTCTCTCCACATCTCCCAGAAGAGTCATCTCCGTCCTGCCTTTGCTGCAAGATTGTCTTTGGTCAAGCTATTCCAAACCCAGCCACTATCCTAGTAATAAGAAGACGCCAGTCAATTTGCAGGTACGTTTTTTTTAATGAATCTATTCCATGCAAGGGATTCGATCATCCTAATTGCATAAATTAGACCAAAACAATCTAGATCTGGGGTACCTGATTAAAAGAAGAAGAACTACAGAAAAAAAAAAAGATGCAGAGAGATAGATGAACACTTACTCGATTGGGGCCTTCCACCTACTTATTCAGCCGGTACCATTTATCTGCTTATTTTGCTCATCTCCACTCGCAACGGCGCTGGCTCCTTCAGCAGGATCTGCTTCGGCACCAGATCCGGATCCGGCCCCACCCGGTTCGTCCCGCAGACGACTAGATCAGCGTCGCCGAGGGAGACTGATTTCTTCAGATTGCACCTCGGATCCGGCTCACTCCTCTTCACATCAAGCGATGGCACCATGAATGGGTCTTGCCGCAGACGAACAGATCCACTCCATCCCGCAGACGAGGCTCTTGCGGGGCTTGGGGGTCGGATCCTTGGGGCACGGCTTCCGCCGATCCGGTTGGGTACATTGCTTTGGCTATTTGGCCACCTCCTCCTCATCCTCCTCCTCCTTGTGGCTCCACCACTATAACCCTATAAACCCTTTACACACTTATTCCCTCGGTTCCTTGGAGACAAGAACGATGGAGGGTGGCGACATGGAAAATCCTAATCACATACACGGCATAGAGACTAATCCCTCGACTCCCCTGTTTTGTCTTCCTCCTTCCCCTTGTCGTTCCCCATTTCCAATTTCTTGAGTCAGTGCAGCAGTTCCCCTGTTTTGGGCTATCAAACAATAGATTAAAAAGCTTCAGATTGTTCTGTTTTTATTTTTTAATGCTCATAGCCGTGCATACGTGTATGGACTTTAAAACAACAGCAACTGTGTGGCCCCCACAAATGGGTCCACTAGCTTGAAATCCTAACCATTCAAAATGATTTCTTGTGTGCAACCCACTCATTTCTTTAACTATCATTTGTTTTACTGCATTCCCTTCCTCTTTAATAGTTCAGATCCACTAAGGCACGCAAGTAGGCCGAACTCAAACTTGAGTGAAAACAGGAGAGAACGCTTGTTTTAACCCTTCTCTCTTAATAAACTTTTTTTTTTGTTCTTTTCCACTCTTTTATTCCTGCTTAGGATAATTCCTAAAATGTTTGTGGACCAACTCATTGTCAAGTGTGTGATGGTGCAAGGTGTAATTTCTTTTAGTTTCCATGTATTTTAAAGAAATAGTATATAAAGAAAGTATGGATTAGCAAGTGACAGATAAAGACCCTTTTAGAAATTATGGAAAAACTAGATAAATTTGCTAGGATTATTAGCAGGTCCTAGCTTGAAATTAACAAATTAAAAGAAAAGAATGAAGCAAATCTGGAGAAGATTAAAAAAAAAACATTATAAGCTTTGTGAAAACTACTACTCAAGAAAGTTAAAATCATTAAAGTATGTTTAAATGCTCAAGAAGATATTTAACAGTCTAAATATGTTGGCACCATGTTTGGTAAAGTTGGTTGCCTGGCAATGATAAAATCAATTCAAATTTCGGTCCTTGATTTATTCATATAGATACATTAATTCCTATGTGAATAAGCAACTCACATCGGTGTCAATTTGAGATGATGTATTCTAATGTAAGAAAGAAAACTCTAAATAACCTAATAATACTATCCTTTTTTTTTCCTATTTTTAATATTGTGAATTCTATTACTCTGATTATCTAATAATGAACTTGCATGTGATCAGATATGGATAGGAGTTGGATATTTCTTAGAGATAAATTTAGTAAGCAGCATATGGATGGAGTGGATTCGTTTCTTGAATTTGCAAAAACGCATTTACCTGGGGTTGGAGAGATTAAGTGCCCGTGTGCAAACTGTTGCAACCATTTTACACACCCGTATGGTACTGTGAAACGTCATCTACTCAGATATGGGATGAGGGAATCCTATATTGTTTGGTTAGATCATGGGGAGATTCTACAACCTGATGAGTCGGATGAGATCGTAGATGAATTCGATGAGGACCATTGTGATATTGATGAATTAATGGAAGACCATTATAGGGGGACTTACATAGAGGATGATACCCTAGAGCTAGAAAATGTACATAACCTTGAGAAAATGTTGGAGGCCTCTCAACAAGGCTTGTACTTGGGATGCAAAGAGTCAGATACTCTACTATCATTCGTCATTCAGATGCTACAAGTAAAGGTAGAATACAGGTGGAGCAATAATTCTTTTAACAAGATGTTGCAGACATTCAAGAAGTTCTTACCAAAGGAAAATATAGTTCCCGGATCAATGTATGAGTGCAAGAAGTTACTTCGTGACTTGGGGTTGGGGTATGAGCTTATCGATGCATGTAAAAACGATTGTGCACTATTCTGGAAGGAGACTGCTAAAGTAGAAAGATGTCCTGTATGTGAGGAGTCTAGGTACAAGGTTCATGATGGCCGGGGTAAGAAGATTCCTCACAAGATACTGCGTTGGTTCCCGTTGGCACCGAGGTTGCGAAGATTGTACATGTCCAAGATGACAGCGAATGACATGAGATGGCATTGTGGTAAGCGTCTCGATGAAGAGTTAGTGAGTCATCCAGCCGATTGTAAGGAGTGGAGGGACTTTGATCGGAATTATCCAAAGTTTGCTCAAGAGATCCGCAATGTAAGGTTGGGCTTAGCCACCGATGGGTTCAACCCATTTGGAAACTTGAGCACTTCTTACAGCATGTGGCCGGTAATACTTATGCCCTATAATCTACCACCCTGGAAGGCAATGAAGGATCCATTTTTCATGTTATCTTTACTTATTTCAGGGCCGAATCAACCGGGAAAGGACATTGATGTCTACTTAAGGCCATTAATTGACGAGTTGAATGATCTATGGCAGATCGGGGTTTTGACTTATGATGCTTCGACTGAAAAGATATTTCGAATGCATGCAGCTGTCATGTGGACTATAAATGACTTCCCTGCATTTGGTGATGTGTCTGGGTGGGGAACAAAAGGTTACTATGCTTGTCCCATTTGCAACGATAATCCAATGTCCCGCAGGTTGATAGATAAGCTTGGGTGGGTGGGCCATCAAGCTTACTTGCCTGAGAACCATCCTTGGAGGAAGGACAAAAGGTTTGATGGACATTGTGAGCTTCAGACAAGATCCTTAGAGTTACCGGTGGAAAAGGTAGTAGCTCAGGTGGAGGAAAATCATCTGCAGAAAGTCAAGTTCGGAAAGGCTCCTTCTAACAAGAAAAGACCCCGTGACCCTCAACAAATAGGTTGGAAAAAAAGAAGCATTTTTTGGGAGCTACCATACTGGAAATCATTGAATCTTCGGCACAACCTCGATGTCATGCATATTGAGAAGAACATATGTGAAAACTGCTATGGAATTCTGATGGCCATAGATGGGAAGAATAAAGATACCTATAAGGCCCGTGATGATTTAGAAAATATGCACATAAGGCCAGAATTACACCTAAAAAGGAATGAAAATGGATCCATTGTGAAGCCTTCGGCAATCTACACGCTGAACCCAAAACAGATAGATGGTTTTTGTGAATTCTTGAAATCAATCTGTTACCCGGATGGTTATGCAGCCAACATCTCGAGATGTGTCAGCTCAAAAAATGGCAAGTTATCAGGTTTGAAAAGTCATGACTGTCATGTCCTCCTTCAGCGTCTTCTTCCTATAGGCATGCGTGGTTTTGTGAACAAAGAGATATGGACGACACTATTTGAGTTGGGTAGCTTCTTTCAGGAGCTTTGCTCGAAGACATTAAGGCTGAGTGATTTGGAAAAATTACAGGAAAGAATAATACTCATACTCTACAAACTAGAGAGGATCTTCCCTCTGGCTTTCTTTGATGTGATGGTCCATCTAGCTGTTCACTTGCCACATGAGGCTATGCTTGCTGGACCAGTGCAATACCGTTGGATGTACCCGATCGAGAGGTAAATGATACCTTCTTATGTAAAATTAGTTGTTCATTAGTGTAATTCTCTTCCATATATAATTATAATATAGTTGTTGTTTGTTTGAAGGTTTCTTGGGACACTAAAAGGGTATGTCACCAACAAAGCACGTCCTAAAGGTTCCATAGCCGAGTCATATATTGTCAAAGAGTGCCTTACATTTTGTTCAATGTACCTAAAAGGGTTTGATAAAATAGAACGGAATGACGATGGTGGCGGACGTGGCTCTGGGATGGGGATCTTCTCCCAGCATGTCCGTCTTTTCTCACCTATCTCAAGGGCTTCCAACCCTTCACAGAGGGAAAAGGAAATGGCGCATTGGTTTGTGTTATACAATACAGATGAGGTCTTACCTTATTTAGAGTATGTAGTTTGGTCTAATTACATGTACATATAGCTCTTACACTCATTTATTTTTACACAGCTTTTAGATACTAATGAATTAAAATTTCCTTGAGTAGAGAACACAAGAGTATTGTGCAAATTCGACAAGGACGTGACATAGCTCAGGTACAGCAAGAAGAATTTCCAAATTGGTTCAAAAAACGGGTAAGATATATTAAAAAAATGAAAACCACTCAGTTATAATGAACTAGACCACAATTGATATTAACTTAGTGCACTTTTCATATTTTGATCATGTAGATGAATGATTTGCGAACTCAAGGGTCAGGAGAAGCAACTGAAGAACTTTGGTCATTGGCAAATGGTCCCGATCCTATTATTGATTTTTTTTCTGGATGTATCTCTAATGGCATCCGATTCCATACTCGAGACCGTGAAAGCCGTCGTAGGTGCCAAAACAGTAGGTTAGTTGTAGAAGGGAACCATAAAGGAAAACAGATTGATTTCTATGGTTATCTGTGCAAAATATGGGAGTTGAGATATCTGCATGGGGGTAGAGTGGTTCTGTTCCAATGTGAATGGTACAACACAGGTCATAGAAGCAGAATTTACAATGACAAATATATCACATCTATTGATGTTACAAGGCGTTGGTATAAAGATGATCCATTTGTCTTACCAAGTAATGTGAGTCAAGTATTCTATGTTAATGATACCAGCAAAGGCAAAAATTGGAGAATTGTAGAACAGGTTAGGCACCGTGGAATATAGGATGTTCCAGAGCGAGATGATGCTAATGCATTTCAACAAGATAAATCCACTTCTGGTCTCTCAACCCATGATGAAGACATGGATCTTCCTTACCATAGGGATGATAGGGATCCCGAGATCATTCATATCAATGAACTAAGGCCAGAGCATATAAATGATGACAGTGATGAGGATGACACCTTGGCAGAGTATGTAGATGACGAAGACGATGAGATGGAGAGATTGCCCAATCCTGATATAAATCTTGATATGGATTATTAGATGTAGTTTTTGTTTTTTACTTTAATCATGTATGGACATGTGTTATGATTGAATAATCATTTTTTGTTTTAATGTCTCAATATTGTTTCATATTTCATTTCATATTATTCATTTATGTCATATTTCATTTTATTAAATAACATGTTCATATATAGTTGCCAAAAAAAATGCCTAAAGGCGGCAAATCGTTTGTCATGCCCGGGTGGGTAAAGAGAGTTAAAATGAATGCTTTGGAGAAGAAGAGAAAGCAAACTATTGAGGAGAATTCAAAGAAAGTTCAAGAATTAGGGTTAAGTAAAGCAGCAGATATGATGCTCAGTTCACATAGGCGGACCATGAGTACATGCGAAAGAGAGGGAAAGAGAATCAGGTCGGTGGCAAATGATGATGACGAGGAGTATGTACCGCCCGAGGCTGAGGAAGGACAGAGTTCTTCCAATGAAGATACTGGTAGTTATGAGGATGATGAGTTTGCTGGTTCTCACGTGTCGAAGGTAATGTGTGTCTCAAATATGTTTCCTATTTTTTGTTTATAATCACATTTGCATATATATCAAGTTGTTTTTAAATATATCAAGTTGTTTCCAATTATTGACTCATATACTAATACTTCATTTTTCTGCTATGCCAGGTCAAACATATGGCCTCCTGGTCAAAGAAAAGAGGCAGGGGTCAATCATGTGAAGGGCATACTCATGGTTCATCTTCAACACAACCTTCACCTGTTAGTTTTTGTGGACTCAATCCATCAGTTGATGTAATAAATTGATTAATTTCTTTATTTATCAATAATATCATGCTTTACTTTCATAAGATGAATGTTATTCTACTACTTCATGCACATGACCAATACGTATGACATAATGGTTCATGAGTTGAACCGGGTCCCATTAGTATATTAGATGTGATATATGTGCATGGATGAGATCCACACGCGGGAGATATATGTCACAAATCTTATACTTAAAATAGCTTCACAACCAGTAATGAGATTGGGCATCTCATTTGATAAGGTTGCAGCACTTTGATCACTATGAGATAGTGTGATTTGTCTCAATCATCAGAATGTAAGATTCTGGATCAATGGTGCTGGTACATTGGATGTATTGAAGGACCATGAGATGCACCTTATGGTATTCCGTCTCAATAATAAGGTATGCTCTCATAATTCCCTTGCAATAGGCTCTCAATCCTGAGACATTGACGAACTCAAGTTTCTACCTATTCATTTGCTTTGAGTCACCAATGAGTGAGGCCGACTATAGGTTAACACCTCGGTGTCTTGGGTATATGGTAGTAGAACTGTGGGAACGTTGAATGATCAAGATGGAATCTATCTCTATTATCCCCTTGTGCCAATTAATGGATTTGTCATTAGTAAGTGCGCACCCATCTCAATTAAGAGTTAATTGGATGGTACTGATGATTACTGTGATTAATTGGGGCTCAAGGATAATAAGATGTGGAACTTAGATTGGAAGAGACGGATTTATTCCAATTGATCCACGGATATTGATAGAGGGGCCTACTTGTGGTAATTGGGAAGTTTAGGGTCTTCATTGTAATTTATTCCTAAGACTGGAGTGCAATTGCATTTATATAGTGGTGTTATTTGCAATTAACTGTGGGCCCGGATTGCACATGAGATGTGGGGTCGCGGTGTTCCAGTTGGAGCCAGCTTTCTAAGGAATCCCTAGTGGTCCCCACGCTAGCCCAAGATATTGGAAAACACTAATCCGACTTGGACTCTAGAAATAAGAGTTTGGAAAGGAGAAAGTTGCTAATTGTTTTGGAAGTAAGACTTCTATTTCAATTAGACAAGGGAGAGATTTGGAAGTCTATAAAATATCCTTGGACGTCCAAAAGAGTTCCTCTCACGCCCAAAACCCTTTCGTGCAAGAGTTGCGCGAGTTACTCTCCTCTCCTTTCTTCTAGTTCCTTGGAGTCTCGAGTTGGGATTTTCTCCTGAAGATTCCACCGTTCTTCTTGAGAAAAGAAATCCAATTCGGGGGTCATAGCGTGGAAGGCTAAGAGGTCTTGAAGAAGTCCATTAGAGCACTGCGGGTCTCCAAAGGTATGATCTACTTCTTGCATGTCGTAGGTTATTTTGGATGTTTAGTGCTGGTATAATTTTACTGTACATGGTCACGAGATTGAGGGTAACGCATCCTGGATTGGGTTTTGGTCTTATGGATAGTTGATCCCTGTGTCAAGTGGATCAAAAGTTTTGAAAATCTATCCACGAGACCCACCTACTTCCAACAATTGGTATCAGAGCCAGGTTTCGATCCTGGGACCTGTGGGCTATACCAATAGAGGCCAATCATGCAGTGAGCATGCCTGTGGTGGCTATAGTTAATCAAGTCCCACAACCCGCCCTACCTGACCAGATGACCAGTCCACCTACTATTGGTAGCAGCGTTGGTAAGAAATATATAGCTTTATATATACATAACAAATTATCCTTACTTTAATATTTTTTATAAACTAATTCAAATTAAATTATTGTCTTAACAGCATCGGTTCCAGCACCTTCTAAAATGTGTGGACGGGGTGCATTCCGGGGTTTGAGCGCGGATAAATTTAGAAAACAACTCGGTCATGCCATTCCAGTTGAAATTGACTTTGACCAAAAGGAAATAGTGGGTTATTGGGCCCCTTCTTTGGCGAGTGCTCTTGGAGAACAAATTCGATCTTTTGTACCGCTCCGAGATATCAAGTTTGCAAAACTTGATAGTGGCTTAAGAGAGTCAATTATTCAAAGAGTTTCGGTAATTTTTATAATGTATTTATTTCAAACATATTATTTATGATTTTAACTGGAGTAATTTTGTTGTTTCCAAATGCAGCAAACCTTTGACTTTGGGGATTACACAAATAATGAGTTGGTCAGAAGTATTATTGACAAAAGGTGCCAAAAATTATTGAAGTATTGGAAAAGCATCTTACACAAGCGGTACCTTGCGCTTAAGAAGGAGGGAGTGGCTGACCTCAAGAGCATTAAAGATCCTCCTTGTAAACCAGATGACAGGGTGTGGATGATCGAAAATGTGTGGGAGAATAATGACAAGTGGAAGGTATATAGCCTAGAGCTACTCTTCGTAATTTATATAAATATATAAAAATTGTCAATCTTTTAATTCAAATTCTTTTTTTATATACACATCTTGTTAATTGATTATATTTTCCTTGCAGAAAAAGTCAGAGAATGGGAAGACTGCTCGAGCTGCCCTGAAATATAATCATACAAGCGGCTCCAGATCATTTGCGTCCCGAGCTGATATTGCTGTGAGTGCATGTTTAGAAATTCTTACAATATTATTATAAAATTCAGTGTTTAATTAGTATAATTGATTTATCAAATGAAATAATAAACAAAGGAGAGTGGCGTACAACAGTTTATGCCTGATAGATTCGCAGACACCCACAAACGTCATAAAAAGGGAGGTGTGTGGATAAACGACATTGCTGAGCAACGTCATGTACGTATACCTAACTCATTTGCAATAAACACCCAAAACTACATTGTTATTTTTTGTTGGAGGTTAATGTATTCAAAATTGATAGGCTACAATGGTGGAAAAGATTACCTCACAGTCGCAGTCAGATGTCCCAGATCCACAGATTGAGATGCAAGTTTCCCAAGAAGTGCTTGGAAAGAGGTCGGCCTACACATTGGGATACGGGATTCGAAACACCTGTTCATCTTTTACACAATCTAAAGCATCTAATACTGAGTTGATCACTCTACGCCAGCAGGTTGCTAAATATCAGAGTCAAATGTCAGAAGTTCAAAACTTTTTACTAATGGTGGCTGAAAAAACAGGGATAGATCCAGCTAGCGTCCCTATATTTAGTCCAGGGAGCGGTAGTGGTGATGCCACATTGGCTGGAGGGCACGATGAGGCTTCTCTTGGTTAGCATCTGTTTTGCAATAAACAGACTTCTAGTTTGATATATGTACTTTGATATTTTTCGATCTTTCTTTTAAGATATTTACAAACATTTGATGTTTATTCGATGGGATATATATGTTTTGAAGTATATGTTGACTTTTTAAATATAAATGTTTCATTTATGTGCTCATATTTTGGATTTGTATTTACTGTATTGTTAATGTGTTTGGATGTGATATAAACAGGTATAAATAGGTTCCAAAAACATTTTTTCCAAAACTAAAAAAAATCAAAATTACTTTTGCCAGCACAAATTATGTGTGCTAACGCATTTCTGTGTACCAATGCATTTTTATGTTGGCAACAGTTGTTTTGCCAATTTCTTTTCTTACTTTTGCTAACACCATAGTGTGTTGGTAAAGTTTAACTTGTGGTAGCATTGTATTTTGTGTTGGTAAAAGTTTATTTACCAACCTGTTTTTCTACATTTTTCAACACCCATTTGTGTTGGTAGAGCTCAACTTTTGCCAACGGTTTTAATTTGTGTTAGCAAAAGTTGCTTTACCAACTTGTTATCTCTAATTTTGCCAACACCATTTTACGTTGGTAAAGATCAAAATTTGCCAACATTTTTTGTTTGTGTTGGCAAAAGTTTATTTACCAACCTATTTTCTTACTTTCCTCAACACCCGTTTATGTTGGTAGAGATCAACGTTTGCCAACATTTTTAATTTATGTTGGCAAAAGTTGCTTTGCCAACATGTTATATCTAATTTTGCCAACACCATTTTGCGTTGGTAAAGATCAAAATTTGCCAACATTTTTTGTTTGTGTTGGCAAAAGTTTATTTACCAACCTATTTTCCTAGTTTTCTCAACACCCGTTTATGTTGGTAGAGATCAACGTTTGCCAACATTTTTTATTTGTGTTGGCAAAAGTTGCTTTGCCAACATGTTATATCTGATTTTGCCAACACTATTTTATGTTGGTAAAGATCAAAGTTTGCCAACATTTTTTGTTTGTGTTGGCAAAAAGCACTCCCCACATACTTTTACCAACACCTTTCCAACACATTTTTTTGGGTTGGTAAAATATGTTGCCAACATTTATTGATTTTTTCCAACGTTTTGTTGTGTGTTGGCAAAAGTGAATTTTGTTGTAGTGATTTGTTGAATAGGCAGTCTGCTTTTTTCAATTTTTTGGATCATCAAAGACTCAAATTCAAAATCTGAACCATTGAATCTCTTTAAAAGGCCAAACATGGGTAGTGGATCAAATTTCAACCATTGATCCTTCAAAGATTGTGAGATATTTACAAAAGATAGCAGACCTTTTGATCTTCAATTCTAATTTTTGTGGACCTCTTTTTTCTAATCCAAATTTTTGATCTTCTTCAAAAGGCCAACAATGCTTACTATATTAAATATCACCACTTCATTAACCATGGATTTTTCAAAATTTGCAAAAAACTAAGATTCACATCGGAGGAGGTGTGAAAATAACAAACAAAGAATTATGTTTTACATGTAAGTCATTTGCATATGTAAATAACTTACATTAAACTCATTTACATATATAAAGCATTGTCACATCACATATGCAATTAACAAACGACCCCTAAATTGCTAATAAAATTCCGGCGCCGTGTGATGGTTTTATCTACATGAGCAATCCAAAAGTAAATTATCTAAATGTATTCCTAGTGAATAGTGTCAATGGTGAGAACTTGTTGTGGCCGGTTGGTTAGCAACCATATTTCCTACCTATTTGCTTGGGATTTGAACTCTAGCTATGCAGTCTCATCCTGCGTGAGCACGGTGCGGGCTCCCTTTCCACAAATGTGGGCTTTTCTCTCACATTTGCAGGCTTGTTTCCCACTTGAATAGGCTGTCTTTCTATGTGCGTTGGTCTTGTGGTTCCCAGCCCCCTTAGCTAGGGTACAAAAACTAAAATGTCCTAATGTTGTGATGCGAAACAGCAACCTTCAAACTATGAACATTGGCCAAGCCAAGCTGGGCTGAACCCGTCTAAGCATAGCCCACACATGAAAGTTGGCTCTCACTGTAACATTTTTGTCACATCTGGCAAGAATCCTCAGAAAAGAATTTTTGTTTTCCAGAAGTATTGAAAAATCCATGTTCGACAATTTTAAATCATCGAGAATCTGGGTCATCTGTTAACCTTATTTTTTGGGCAGGTCCAACCCAACTTCAACCTTTTTTCCTGGGATATAAAAATCCTCAACAGATGGGGAAAGGATACATTGTAAAATCCTGAAATCTACAGATTCCTTGTCTATTACCTAAGAAGTAGGGATGTTCACGGACCTAGCTAGGTTAGGTTGAGAAATGTCAGGGCCGGGCCTGACTTTTAAACTATAAGCACTAGCCTACCTCAAGTCAAGCCAAAAGTTGCTTGCCCGAGCCGGCCTTGCCAAGAAAAGAAGAAGGTTGAGCCTAGCCTGGGTTTGATTTATAGAATAAATGGATTTCTTATTACATTAGGCTAACTCTAAACTGGTTAGATAATGTGACCTTGTGAAATGGCCTTCATGTTTACCTCTCCTTATAATTAATTCTATGTGGACGACACTGGGCTCCAGCTCTCTAGACCCCAAGCCAAATCCATCTATTAAATGAGCTCAAACAAAAATTTTGAACCCAACCCATCACAACTAAAGCCTAAGGCTGAAGCCCAGCCCCAAGCGGAGTGACTTGGTCCATGAGCACCCCTACTACGAAGCCCTCTGGCCATACAAATCCCCCGTGAGGAGCGTTGCTATATCAGCACTGAGGAGTCCTCAAATCTGTATGTTACCAAAGGTGACCTTTCCTAGGGTCACTACTGATTCCATACATATGGCATTTATGTCACTACCGATCCCAACCAAGAAATAGAAGGGCCCTCAGAGGCATCATTCCCACCCAACGGTCTAACCATTTCAGAATGGGACCCACTGTCCGGCGTCATATTTTGCACACCATCATATATGCCCCCGTCTCCACGAATCATGATAAAGGTTGTCAAGACCCTTGTCAAACGGCTATGATCATCCAATAAAACTCCTGTAGGTGATTGAACCACCAAATTGTTGCAATTGGACTGACAAGATGAAAATAGAGCTAATGTTATACACTGGATTAGGAATTTTAAAAGTCAGATGATGCAACTGTTCTTCCACCGTCTACCTTTGGTAGGTCCCACAGGTAAAGATGATCTAGGTCACTGGAAGATAGGTCCCAAAAGTATGAAAGTAGGTCCAATTGGAGAGAGAGAGAGAGAAGTGAGTGTTAAACCTCCCCTGCAAACAGGGAAAGAAGAATCACATGTACCACTGCAACTTGACTATTCACCCAATCAAGAAACTCACTGTGTGTACCGCGGTTACATGTGAAGATAATGCGGAGGGCGTTTTTAGCCTTCGGGCAATAGAAATGAATGGGCTTAGGCGCTTAACATTCTAAAAACAGTTTCGTGAAGATATCGTGATTTGAATTTTTTACTGTCGATCAGCACTTTTGTTTATGTCACTGCTGATGTCATGGCCTATGCCCGCGCCTACTTTGGACCGGGCTAGGTTGGGTTGGGTCAAGCTGACCCAACCTTTTTGAACCTGGAAGGAAGGGCGCTCAAAGTGTTCTCCCACCCTGCGTTGCATGTAGCCCGATGTTGGGTTGTGTCTTGTATTCCGGTTTAACCAGATCGGTCGTCTGGGTTAGCCAGAACTGAGGCTCAGGGTTAGGGGTATTTTAGTCATTGTGTATGGGTTTTCTTGGTGGCCAAGAAAGCGGAAACTATATATATTGATGTATTGTAACCCTAGATCCTGAGGGAATTGAGATGGGATCATAGTAGATGAGTTCTCTCCTCCCGTGGACGTAGGCATGGTTGCCGAACCACGTAAAACTGCTGTGTCATGTGTGTGATTGCTTGATGGTGTGATTGCTTGCGTAGATCGTGGTAGATCCGTTGATCGCGGGTTGTTTCCGTTGCGCCACTTTTCCCAACAAGTGGTATCAGAGCGCGGTTGAGATCGCTTGGATTTTGTGATTGACGGATCGAGATTCGGACAGTGCGCTTGGAACTTGTGCACGAAAATCGACAGTCAGGAGATCTCTGTGTTCAGAAACAGAGACGAAGACGAAGAAAGCAGTCCGACTGTTATTGCCGAATCGTTGTGCGAAGGAGAGTAGAGAGATAAGCCTTCTGCTTTTCGGTGGGCCACCGATGACCGTTCCCTCGAGCGCGCCTTCAGTGCTTACGGCGAAATCATCGAATCGAAGATCATCAGCGATCGCGAGACTGGAAGGTCGAGGGGGTTCGGATTTGTAACCTTCAGCAACGAGCAGTCGATGAGGGACGCCATCGAAGGGGAGCCGTGCACATCATCGCCCTCGCCGCCGCCGCCGCTGCTGCTTTGGTTGGTTGCAGAATTGAGAGCGAGGACGACGAGGGAGATGAAGCCTTCATCACTGTCAGCGCTGTGGTCGCCGGTCCAGCGCTGTGGTCGGAGAAGAAGGAAACTGCCAACCGCTGAAATCGGGATTTTCGCCGAGATCCTCGCCGCCTCCGCCGCCGACGCCGTTGCAGTCGCCGGGGCCGTTGCGTCGCTCCACTGGTTGCCAGGGCCGCTGCGCCGGAGCCTGCCGTAGCAGGCCATTGGATTCGCCGCGTCTGCAACTGGGTTGCAGACGCAGCGCCCAGCGACAGAGAAGAGGACGACCCATTTTTTTTGGGTCTGGGTCTCTGGGTCGGGTCGGGTCAGGTTGCCTGACCCGTGGAGAAGAGCAGCCCAGGCAGCGCAAAAAAAAAAAGGGGTCGGTTTGGGTCAGGCAGGTTGACCTGACCTGGTTGACGTGAAGCCCAGCAACGCAGGCAGTTTGTGGTTCAGGTTGGGTTGACCTGAACCCTGTCCGTCAGCAGAAAGCCCAGCCAGTCAGATTCCATGTCGCGGGCTGGGTCAAGTCGGTTCAACCCGACCCGCCTGCAGAGAAGCCCAGTGACAGAAGAGCAGGTCGGTTCCGGGTCAGGTCGGACCCGAACCCGGTTCGCCAGAGAAGCCCAGCAGAGGGGCAGTTCAGTTCAGTTCTGGGTCAGGTGAACCCGACCCGGATCCGTTTCAGAAGCCCAGTTTGCCAGCAAGCCGTGACGTCAGCAGTGACGTCAACACAGTCAACAGGCAGGTTTGACCATATTCAACGGCTGAAATTGTTTCTGCGATATCTTGATCGTCCGATGTCCGATCGGAGATCCGTTTGCGCCTACGGACTCGTTGTGAGGAGATCTACCTGTTTGTGGAAGAAGATGGGCTGGTCAACGGTCAACATGGATGTTTGACCAATTGGAGTGTAAAGAATTAATTCTGCAATATCGAAGCCATCCGGAGTCGGATTTCAGATCCGTTTCTTCCAGCGTGCTCACGGTGACGAGATCTACGAGGCCGATAAAAGATATTGGCAGTTTGATGGGCAGAAAATTGGGGGACTGAAGAAACTGACAGATTCACGATGATAGCAATGGATTCAAGCATCACAGGCCAGATTGAAGTGTTTGATGGAGAAACGACTTCAGAGATTGGCAGAATAGAGTGTTAGACTCCGTGACACAGCAAATGATTGAAAAGTATTACTTGATGTCATGAATCGAAAAATGCTCCGAGTACTTTGATGATAAGCTTAGATCTGCGTCGACGGGATTGGGAAGGAGTGACATGCCAAAGTGGAAGGAAAAAGCAAAAGAATCAGAATCGGAAGGAGGTAGTGTGCAAGAAAGCTCGGATTCGGTTGACAAGAAATCAGTTTTGGTCGCTACAGGTATGGATCCGGTTGTTGATTCATGGTATTGTGATTCTGATCCTTCCTATCATGTGCTTAAGTAGAGATTGGTTTGACGCAAATAACTATTATGGTTGATGGATTTGTTCTTATGGGGGAGAATGCAACGGATGAGCATTTGAGATAAGAACGGTAGAAATCCAGATGTATGATGATGTTATTCAAACCCTAACGGCTGTGATATATGTTCCGGGTTGACGAAGAAATAGGATTTCTTTGTGTGCCTTATACTTCAAAGGCTGCAAGTGCACTGTAGCGGGTGGAGTTACGAAGGTGGAAAAGGGAATATTGGTCATCATGGAGGGTGAGATGGTCAGAAATCTCTACAGGTTGATAGGGTATGCTTTTTCAGGTGGAGCAGTGAAGGAGACATCAAATAACAGGGGAGGAAATCTGTGGTTCAGGTGGAGTTAGATGCGACGGATCATCGGAAGATGGATTAATGGATCTTCGATGATATCATCTAGCGGAAATCCAGGAAGCCCTGAACAGAGTTGATTTTCTCGGGAAATAAGTAGTTTTGTTCAGGTCGGAGTAAGCCGGTTTAAGCATCGGGTCATACTTAACCCGCATGTACTGTGCCCAACCCACCAGAACAAGCTAGAACAGGACAGTTGCAGATTTGACGGAAAGAACATCGGAATGGAGACAGAAGGAAGGATTCACAAGGTACCAGTGAGATCCGGATTCGGGGAGGTCTTCAGTTTTGTCTTGACGGATGGAAGTTAGGTTCATTGTGTTGCAAGGATGCATGTGGCAACAAATGGAGAGCACTTCGGAGGTTCAAGACGGTGGTGTTGAGGTCAAAGGAGGCAACTGTGGCCACGCTAGGTTGTAGCGTGTGCGGAGACGTACCCTTCAGCAAGGTGCGTGAAAGACATTACCGGGTATCTCAAGGTGGCTCTGAGGATTTGCAGAATCCAAGCCAAGGTGGAGATTGTTGGGTTGTGTCTTGTATTCCGGTTTAGCCGGATTGGTCGTCTGGGTTAGCCAGAACCGAGGCTCAGGGTTAGGGGTATTTTAGTCATTGTGTATGGGTTTTCTTGGTGGCCAAGAAAGCGGGAACTATATATATTGATGTATTGTAACCCTAGATCCTGAGGGGATTGAGATGGGATCATAGTAGATGAGTTCTCTCCTCCCGTGGACGTAGGCATGGTTGTCGAACCACGTAAAACTGCTGTGTCATGTGTGTGATTGCTTGATGGTGTGATTGCTTGTGTAGATCGTGGTAAATCCGTTGATCGCGGGTTGTTTCCGTTGTGCCACTTTTCCCAACACCCGAGGCACGGGACAGCGCCTGGTTCCCTGTCTCCTTCTCCCGCGGCTGGCGACTATCGTTTCCTTTTTCTCTCTCTGGCCTGCAGCTCCAATTTTTCAGCTTGCGAAAGCCAATCAATAATTCACCTTTCGTCTTTATTGTGGGAAAAGGACGAGATGGAACAAGGGGACCTCCGGTTTCATGCAGCAGCAAGGGAAAGTTCTCTTCCTCTCTTGTGTGTCGTAGAGGCAGAATACTACCCGAGACCAAAGGCTTGAAAGAAAACACTAGATCTAGTACGATCCGCATCCCTTTTTCGAAATCCAAACTGATGGAGCACACCGTGCTGGCCTCTGATACTAATTGATGGTTTTAGATGCGGAGATTCCAATATGTAGCTAGAAATCTATATATATATTTCGAAAATTGAAAAGTTTTTTAAATCTCTTCACTTCTGGCTCAACCTACAGGATAGAAAGAATCACAACCCTAGGGCTCCCACATGCTTTATATAGATCAGTCCCAAAGAATTACACTTGCTGAAAACTTTTTTACCAGAAACGTACATCCACTAGTCCTATTGGGAGTCTTACTGTGGGGCTCAATCAAGTCTTACACTAAGTGGAATTGTATTCTTTGATAGCCACTGCCATGCTTGATCTGATATGGGATCCATGGCATTCAGGCCACACAATTTCCAATAATAGGATGTAAGAACATTTTAAGAACTACTTCCAACATTATGTAGGACACATCAAAAGATGGCATTTAGGCTGTCGATTGATTGAGTAAACTCCACTCTTTTCAATTGCGCTTGGCCTTTAGCTGGAGCTCAACTTGTAAGCTAATCAGGTCAAGCTCAACTTGGCTCGTCGAGCTGGTGCCGGTCCAACTTGAATGAGATTCAATTAAGGGCTTGGCTTCAGCTTGAGCTAACTTTGCAAGATTAAGTTAATATTTAATATGAGCCCAATCCCAGGCTTAACTTGCAAGTATACAAATCGGCGCCTGGAATTGGCATGAGCTCAAACTTGATAGTCATCTAAATATTACTCTCCATTGGATTGAAATCCTTAAAAAAGGTTCAAATTTGACACTCATATTCATATAATTATTGGCAAGACAACCAATAGCAAGCCCAAGATCATCCATGGCCTGTTATAACTGAGAGCTTTCTCCAGTGACAAATTAGAGCCTCAGCTTAACTATCCTAGGTAACTACATTTCTGTATATGTCCATGAGCTCCCTTACTCCCAGTAAAACATTTGAAGACATAAAAAAAAAAAAAGATGAATTAGAAATAGGAATATTAGAATCACTGGAACAGGAATGCATTCATTTCAATGCACCTGAAGATTTTGGTGGACCGAGGATGTGGCAAATACGATAGCAGTCACCCAGCAAGAATCATCGCTTCCCGTTCTTCTCATTCCATCCACACCGTCACCCCACGAGAATGACAACGAATCAAAGTCGACATGATCCTTCAGAATTTCTTTCTTCCCAATCGATTCAGGTAGATGAGGTAGAGACTATAGCTCAGCCAATTATGGAGATCAAAGCCTCCCAACCTCAAGGCAGGTCCCTTCAAGATGTAGTAGGGAATATGTACCAGCTCTCCCATTGGATATTAGGTAGACTCCGAAAGGATTCTTAACTTTGAAATATGTTAGGTCTTAACACATTTCTTATATGTAGTTAAACAAATAATTAACCTAAATTAACAAGCAATCAATGACAAAAGATAGAGACTCAATTTTTATGTGGAAAACCCAAACGGAAAATAACCACGGGATCTAACATCGGCCCACACTCATATCAAGCACTATGCATGAGAGGTTATAAGATCTACTTACTACTCTTATCCAGTTGAACACAACCTAAATGACTGTATTTCCTCTTGCTGACACACACGCAGTTCGCCTTCTTTAGGCTTTGTTGACCAATAAAAATTGCAAATACTGCAGCGAAGACACCTCATCTCAACTTAATTTAAGCTACAGAGGTTATTTGCAGATCCTGGGGAATCACTGTGAGAACCGGCATTCCATGAAGATCAAGATAGCTGGAACTCTCAGAGGAAGTTCAAATTTCGGGTTGAACAGACATCATCGAACTCAAAAGCCACAAGCATGTCAGCCTGAGGTCAGTTCCCCCCAAGCCAGGGGGTCACTGACCAAAGTCCTGCTTCCCGATGTCCAAAATTAATGAAATTTAGACGCGAAACTTCATTCATGCTCAGAAGATACTTTGCAAATTTTCAAGATGAAAAGACTCTGTTTGGCCTAAATTTCATTACATGTCAGCTTAAAGGACAGTAATCCCGAATTTGGAGGTCGTCGGCTAAGATCTTACTTCCAGAAGGCCAAAGCAGATAAAATTTGGAACAAATGCTCAAAGAATGCCCCAAGTTATTCTCCCAAAGTTTCAAGTCAAGGGGAGGCTGTTCGGATAGAAAACAGGCTAACTGCCTCAATGTGGAGTGAATAGTGACCTAACGCATGCAATGAATAGGTTACAGTTCGAAATCCTACTTTCTCAAATCCAAACTGCATGAAATTTGGATGAATACTCCAAGTTGTTCTTGACGTCAGTCCCTCCAAGTTTCAAATCAAACCGGGGTCATTTGGGCTTCAAACAGCTGAAACAAGGGCCACTGTCATAAAAATGTCAACTGGGGAGTTGACCAAGTTCAGGTGGTCAAACAGAGCTGAAACTTCTGTGACACACTCAAAATAGTGTCAAGAAGTATCCCTCCAAGTTTCGTGGCGATTGGACACCGTTTGGGCCCTGAACAGGCGGAAACAAGCCACATATCCAAAATTCCAAGAATGGGCCTTAGGAGTGACCGGGGCCCACAAACAAAAGGAGTTGACCAAGTTCAGGTGGTCAAACAGAGCTGAAACTTCGGTGACACACTCAAAATAGTGTCAAGAAGTATCCCTCCAAGTTTTGTGGCGATTGGACACCGTTTGGGCCCCGAACAGGCAGAAACAAGCCACATATGCAAAATTCCAAGAATGGGCCTTGGGAGTGACCGGGGCCCACAAACAAAAGGAGTTGACCAAGTTCAGGTGGTCAAACAGAGCTGAAACTTCTGTGACACACTCAGAATAATGTCAAGAATATCCCTCCAAGTTTCGTGGTGATTGGACACCGTTTGGGCCCCGAACAGGCGGAAACAAGCCACATATGCAAAATTCCAAGAATGGGCCTTGGGAGTGACCGGGGCCCACAAACAAAAGGAGTTGACCAAGTTCAGGTGGTCAAACAGAGCTGAAACTTCTGTGACACACTCAAAATAGTTTCAAGAAGTATCCCTCCAAGTTTCGTGGCGATTGGACACCGTTTGGGCCCCGAACAGGCGGAAACAAGCCACATATGCAAAATTCCAAGAATGGGCCTTGGGAGTGACCGGGGCCCACAAACAAAAGGAGTTGACCAAGTTCAGGTGGTCAAACAGAGCTGAAACTTCTGTGACACACTCAAAATAATGTTAGGAAGTATCCCTCCAAGTTTCGTGGTGATTGGACACCGTTTGGGCCCCGAATAGGCGGAAACAAGCCACATATGCAAAATTCCAAGAATGGGCCTTGGGAGTGACCGGGGCCCACAAACAAAAGGAGTTGACCAAGTTCAGGTGCTCAAACAGAGCTGAAATTTCTATGAAACACTTAAGATGCTCTCAAGCAACATCTCTCCAAGTTTCGTGATGATTGGACATCATTCGGGCCTCAAACAATGGAAAATAGACCGCATATGCAATATTCCAAAAATGGGCCTTGTCTGTGACCGGGGCCCAATTAATGAAAAAGTTGACCAACTTCCTGAAGTCAAAAAGGGCTGAAATTTTTATGACATGTAGAGGATAGTGTTAAGAAGCATCCCTCCAAATTTGGTGGCAATTGGACTTCGTTTGAGCCCGAAACAGATGAAAATGCCCCACATACGCGAAAACCTGAAATTAGGCCTCGTCTGTGGCCCAGCCTGCGGTCACGGACCTTCAAAGGATGTTTCCCACGATTTTGGGTGGTTTCCCTCCACTCCTCTTCGAAATCCAACTCCCCACAACTGCTATTAACTCCCCAAAACTTCACAAAACTGATTGGGAGTCTATAAAAAGAGAAGATTTGGAAGAAACAAGGGGAGACACACACACATAAGGAAGAAAAGTGAAGAAATTGAAGAAAGTCACCACCTAAGGCAATAAGAAGCAAGCTCCAGCAGCACTTCCACGACCATTCCCACCTTCTTTTCTTAGTTTTAAAGGTGAGCAAGAAAATTCAGAAGGAGAGAAGGAAGGGGGATGGCCAAAGTCCATACTATGTTCGTACGACGCCAATTTTTGAGAGGATGACATTGTCACCTCTGTTTCTCTCATTCGTAGGGCTTCTTAGCCATTACAAGAGTTGTGAAAGAAGCCTCTCTAGGCCTCATTTTGTTCCTTGAAAATGATAGGTTCAAATGACACAACTCCGGCTTCAAATTTGCCCATTTCGGACTTGAAACAAAAATGCAGTCCGTAAGCACAAATGATGAGTTACAGTGGTTTCAATTGATTCCATGATAAAATGTGATCTTCTTGATAGTTGTCCACCACTCCAAAGTCATGAGAATGGAGTTCCAACACTTGAAAGAAGTTCCAAGAAAGAACCAGCGCGAACAGCA
The DNA here is from genome assembly GCA_037013555.1 of Sextonia rubra. Classification (NCBI taxonomy): domain Eukaryota; kingdom Viridiplantae; phylum Streptophyta; class Magnoliopsida; order Laurales; family Lauraceae; genus Sextonia; species Sextonia rubra. The sequence continues at coordinate 17,393,654 of JASUAD010000016.1, read as the reverse complement.
CAAAAAACGGAGGCACAGGGCCATTGTCTGTCAGTGACCGTGACCCCCGGTCACTGGCAGGTTCCAGTGACCGCGGGTGAGTCACGGTCACTGGAAGGCCCCAGTAACCGCGGGTGAGTCACGGTCACTGGAATGGGGCAGTGACCGCGGGTCACGGTCACCCCCCATTTTTTCCCCTTTTTCCACATTTTCTTCCACCTTATGTACATTTTCTTGTATTTTCCAAATTGAGATCACATCTGAGACTTGAGGGAGGGGTTGTAAACTTTCAAAATGTATGTAAACAACCTGCATCCCCGTAGTCAGGGCACTTGAACCCATGTAAACAAAAGGGAAATTAATGATGAACTGTAATTATTTTCCCATTCTTCTTAACGCTTAAAGTGCGTGAGTGTCGGACCTTGATTCCGTAATTCATTTCCACGCCTACATTTTTTAAGCGCGATCAGAAGATTGGCGCCGTCTGTGGGAAATTATATGCCCTAATTTGTGATCGAATTTGGTGAAAAATGCATGAAAGCGCTGAAAATTGCTGAAAAGTGCTGCTGTTGCCCTGAAAACTGCCGCTGTTGCACTGTAACTGCTGCTGTCACACTGAAAGTGCCGCTGTTGCACTGAAAGTGCTGCTGTTGACCTGAAAACTGCCGCTGTTGCACTGTAACTGCTGCTGTTGCACTGAAAGTGCCGCTGTTGCTCTGTGACTGCTGCTGTTGCACTGAAAGTGCTGCTGTTGCCCTGAAAACTGCCGCTGTTGCACAGTAACTGCTACTGTTGCACTGAAAGTGCTGCTGTTGCCCTGAAAACTACCACTATTGCACTGTAACTGCTGCTGTTGCACTGAAAGTGCCGCTGTTGCACTGTGACTGCTGCTGTTGCAGTGTAACTGCTGCTATTGCACTGAAAGTGCTGCTGTTGTGTTAAAGAGTGCTGCTGTTTCACTGAAACTGCTGCTATTGTACTGTAACTGCTGCTGTTGCCCTGGAAACTGCCGTTGTTGTGCTGGAAACTGCTGCTGTTTCACTGAAAACTGCCGCTAAAAGCCTGTGACCGGGGCACACGGTCACTTACCTATTTTTATGATGACAAAGGCTTATTTAACCTCCAATTACACCCATACAAGACCTTTGATGTCTGCAATGGGTTTGAAAATATCATTAAAGGACTTTTGCACCTTGAAGTGCATAATGTTCATACAAATGAAAGCATTGGTTACCTTGATGTGCATACATTTGCCATTTAATTGGAAGAATTCGCACCTTGATGTGTGTACATTTGCCATTTGATTGGAAGAATTTGCACCTTGATGTGCATGAAACAAATCATCACCCTTTTCACTTTAGAAGAGTGATGATTCAGTTCAAAGGGCTTCTGACCCATATAAAATGTTTATTAAATCAGTGATAAGACCAACGACATTGTAATTATACATTGTCCGGCGTCAACCACTGATGGATCTTGTGCGGTCATTGTGATGGTGGTGCAGGCTTGATCCTGTGAGCCCTATCCCTTTGATTGATCTAACCCTCTCTTGCTTATAAGTCTGACACAGATAGTCCAGATATGCTGCTGAAATTTTGGTAGCCAGGACTAGTCAGCATAGCGTGCTTTTAAGCCTGACTCGATAAACCCGAAATGCTGCAGAAATTCTGACAGTAGGGATAGTCAGCATAGCATAATGAGATGGGATTTATGCCTATATCTAACGATTTCGGTTCAAAACCATGTTGGTCTAGATGGCATCTATAAACCATTCCGGCTAGCCCAAGAGGCAGCCATGTTGGTTATACTACTAATATAGTCTCATCAGCTAACTTTTTGCAGGAAACAGCATGGGTTCTTTGATCATCACTTTTGACGAAGCTAAAGAGAGATTGTTCAAAATCTCCATGGCTCAGACCACAAGGGCACCCAAGAGGGGCCGAATGAACACCAATGCTCCTGCATCAAGGGTCTCGGTCTTTCAAAGGCTTTCTACTCCCTCAAGCTACATGACCTCGACCTACGATGGGTCATCAGAGACCCTGAAGCCCATCAAGAAGGCAAAGACTCCTCAAACTTGGGTCTCCAAATATGCCCAAAATCCCTTTGGAGTCTTTCACAAAGGTCACTATGATTTAAAACACAAAGTGAGGTCGGAAGGCAGTAATCTCATATCACCAAGCCTCGACTGGGGGCAAGGCTGGTTCGGTTTACAAACAACAAAATAGAGATACCCATTGGTTCACAGCAGGAGACTTTGCAGACTATTAAGTCCTCATTTATGCATCCTAAACAAAGGGTACATCTCAAAAAGCAAACCACTCGCAAGCAAGCCCTAGCCCATGAAAAGGGTCAGAAGGATGTTGTTATTCCAAATTGCCGTATGTGGTCACCACAGCCACGTATGCAGAAGTCTAGAAAAGATGAGGAGAAACCCTTGGCCCCACTTGAAAAGAATGTCTTTTACCCTTTGACCCAGAAGGAGGGATGGAGGTTCGGCAGGAGGCGCTTACCTTCTGTTATTGTGGCACCATCACCATCACTTTCAACCCAGCGCCTGTCATATGGCACTAAAAACAAGAAATATGCTGAACGATTGGTCATCAAAAATTCGACCGATCTCGTTCAATTTAAAAATTTGCTTCAACAAAAAAAGGAGCAGAAGAAGAAAATTGAAAGAAATGCTGTTAACATCCTTTCACTTCCCACTTCCGACCCTATAGATTGGGAGCAAGTTGCTAGCACTTTTAGGCCATTAGTTGCTAGATTCAGAGATCAAACTCTAGCAGCCAGATTGGCCCAGCAAATAAAGAAGAGGGCTTTGGCTCACTCCAAGAGACATGCTCGGAAGCAGTCACAGCATAGAATCACTCAAAAATGGGTGATTAAAGAAGATGAGCCAAATCTAACCTCCTCATGTATGGTCGGACCTGGCTCAACCAGGAGAGTTACTCGGAGTATGGCTCGAACTCAGTCCCAAGATTCTGATTCGAACTCTCATTCAGATAGAACCTCTGACGATCATGGTTCTGATAAGGACTCAATAACTCTCCTGGATACCGAAGATAGTCAATCCACTCTTCCTACATCCTCTTACCCCCGTTAGTACACCGTATTTATGGCTGAAGGGAGTGGGACCGGTAATGAAGAGGATGCCGATAGAGGCAAAGATGTTAGCGAAGAAAATGCTGACGTAAATCAAGAGAATGACGTCAGTGATGTTGTCAAGCAACAAGGAGCTAAAATTGACCACCTGACGGCTCAATTGAAAATCTTAGCAGATAAACTGGGTAGTCCAGCCGAAGCTCCTGTTAACTCCTTATTTGCTGATAGAAGAGAACAGGCAATGATCAGGAGGAATGCCACCAAAATTGACCTACTTACAGCACAAATCAAGGCACTAACAGATAAAGTAATCGCTTCGGGTTCAACTCGAGGTGATCACTCCTCAATCCTTGGTTTCCACGCAGATCCTAAAAAACCTGTAACTTTTAAAGAAGTGGAGGAAATTTTAAACAAATCAAAAGTGGAAACCAGGATGAAGAAAAAGGGTATTACATCTAAATACCCTCCGGAGTTTGATTTGGTTCCATTTCCGCCAGATTACAAACTTCCGACTTTCCAGCCTTACCTTGGAAAAGGGTCAGCCTATCAGCATATAGTGCATTTTAAGTCGCTCCTTGGCAGTTTACCCGAATTGGATGCACTAAAAATAAGGCTATTTGTTGGTACATTGAAGGGAGTTGCTTTCGATTGGTACAAACAATTGCCAAAACTCTCCTTCACTACATGGCCAGTTACAGAAGAAAAGTTTCTACTTCACTTTCAGGAAGAAGATCAAACGGTCACCTTCGCTATGCTCAGTAGTACAAAGCAAGGGGATAATGAAACTGCACAAGCCTTTATTAATAGATGGAGAGCATTGTCTTACAGATGCCTAGAACAACCATCTCCAAAGGCGACAATTGAAATGTGCAAAACCAATTTACGGCCAGAGATTAAGGCTATCATACTTAGTCATAAAACTAAGTCTTTGGCCAGATTGGTTGAAGTAGCCACTGATGCGGAGTTAACCCTGAAAGAAATTAGCCAGAAGAAAGTAAGTTCCCGAAAAATGGAATCATCATCATCTTCTGCTCCAAAACCAACTGTGCCGAAACCCCAAAAGAAGCAGGAGGTATTCAATGTACAAACCTCCAAACCAGTTCCTCAAAAACCACAGAATGGTAAGACGGAGCAAAATAAAAAGGAAGAATATGAAAAGAGGAAGCAAACTAAGTACCCTTTTGATGGGGACATTGAAGTCATCTTCCAAGCATTGATGGAGAACAACAAGCTCGAGCTTCCACCCATGAAAAAGCCAGAGCAAGCGGGTCGTGTTAATGATCCAAACTATTGTGCATACCATCGGATGGTATCTCATCCTTTGAAAGACTGCTTTATCCTAAAAGAAAAGGTCAATGAGATGTGGAAAAATGGAGTAATAACATTTGACCGAAAATATGATACGGCCCTAGTCAATATGATTTCCTTCGGGCAATTTGCACCTGTGGCAATACCCGCTCCATCAAGGCCACCAATGGTCGAATTCCGGGTCATCAATGCACTACATAATGAACAGGGGTTGATACTTATCAAAGATTCTTCAGGGCAGGAAATGTGGGTTCACCCAGACTTAATAAATGATGAAGGATGGGAAAAAGTGAAAACTAAACCCACACCTGTGGAAAGAAGAAAGATCAAAAGGCAAATTAAAGGTCTCCAGAAAACTGCTCAAAAGAAACAAGAACAACAGTTTAAGCAGAAGAAAGACAAGGCGGTCGAGGCCCCAGTCTTAGAAAATCCTCCCAGATCAGCCAGAGGTTATTTTACTCTAGCCGACTACATCATTCCAATTCCAAAAGATGAGGAAGAACCAGCAATATCCAGCTACAATCGGATATCATGGGATGGTACACCCCCTAACTCCGATGATGAAAATCAATGGTCGGATTACTCTGATCTTGAAGACGATCAATGGATCGATGATTATTTTGTTGATGAATACCCTTCTGATGAGGATGAGGATTTCGAACAAGCCTTTGACCCCGAGACGGGAACGCTTAATATCAAGCACGGTCTAAATACACTATCGGTGACCTTGTATGACATACACAGGCCAAGTTCAAGTGGCTGGTCGAATGATCCTCCTCTTTTTCTACTACCTCCAGAAGTTCATCCGGATCCACTACCATTAGTCGGGCACGATGAAGCTCAGGATCAGCAGACGGTTTTTCCTCCTTCCACGCCAGATGCTTCTTCCACACCTAATTCAGAGTTGATCTTTTCAAATGAAAATTCTGAATTAAGTAATCAGTTTGTTGACTTTAACTCAGTCAGGGAACTTGGGTTACCGAGGAGACATAATAACCCTAGTATGAGTAATATTGTCGAGAATATCTCTGACTTTGAAGAAGAACTGTCAACGGCTCCTTCCCTGGTGGTTTTGAATGCTGCCATAGAACCCCAAACATCGCAGGCTATTCCTAATAGTGTAAACCAAGAAATAGGCCTTGAAGAGGTCAATCAGCTTTTCATCGAACCAGAAGAAGTCAATGCCATAAGAAGAGACGCACGACCAGAAATTGACCGAAGCAACATGCTTAATGATGGCACTCGCTCTGGTCGTAACTACAGGGTCAACTATGATAAATCCTCTGTTCCTTCCTCTTCTTATGTAAACCCTTCGAGAGGCAATACCAATGTAAATGTAACTTCTCCAGAAGTAAATGATAATGCAAGGCCACCAGAGCCATTCACGTATGACGTTGTTAAACACCTTAAGCACATACCTGCACGACTCCACATTTTTGATCTCTTGCAGATGTCCAAGGAGACTAGTGACAGCTTCATACGAGCACTACAAGCCTTGAATATTGAGAATCATACTCATATAGCACAAGTGCATCAAATAGAAAAGAATTATTTGAAGGCGAAATCCAAGAAGCCTCAAAAGCAATGCAAAGAGTGCCTCTTAACTCACAATGCTTCTAAAGCTACTATCTGTTTCACCAAAGAGGATCTCCTCTTAGGAAATATGAAGCATACGAGGCCACTTTATTTCACGGCCTACATCAAAGATATGCCTGTCCCAAGAGTTCAAGTTGACCCAGGGTCAGCTCTAAATCTCATCACAATCACGGCCCTTCAAGAGCTCGGTATTCCAGTGAGCAAGTTGTCTGCTACAAAGACTTCTATTCAAGGTTATGATGGGGAAGTCCAGGATCCGATTAGTAAAATCCGAATTCGATTCCAGTTGGGAGATTTAGTCTCAGAGGCCACTCTGCATGTAGTAAAAACTCGTGCTTGCTATAACATCCTCTTGGGGAGACGATGGCTTCATGATTATGCCATAGTACCTTCTACTCTTCATCAATGCCTTAAATACATCGACAATGAGGGGAAGGTACATCGAGTCTTTGCAGAGGAAAAGCCATTCAAAGGAAAGGAGGTTTATTTTACAGACGCATCAATGTATCAAGAAAAGCCTACAAAATCCAACTCAGATACAAAGAATGCTCCTGTGAATGATAATCCTGCAGAACCTTTCACTATTTCAGCAAAGAAAGTTGGTCAAAAATCTAATCTCTCCATAAAGTTGGAATGTGCAGGAAAATCTGCGGCAAAATGCATGGATATCAAAGCTCCTTTGATAATTAAGGTGAAATCTGAAATCAAAAAGCCAGATCCACCTTTAATCATATCCACAAAGCTATCAAAAGTAAAAGATGCTGAACATCAGAAGTTTTCATTTTCGGCCAATATGGTATCCTCGATGTCTAATCAAGAAAGCAATGATATACCTCCCCCTACTAGGGGAATATCACCTATAAAGCCTGATTCTCTTATCACTTTTAGTCAATTGATATTGACATCACAGCAGAGGGGAGAATTAGCCGACAGGTACATTGATAGATGGCTCCATTTGGCTGAAAGATGTGAAAATCCTCCACACTACTCCGCATGGATTCACTTATGCTGGGTAGGTTTTCGGCCAGCTCTTCGCAGCTTAACCATGGCGATGGAATTTCAAACCTTTGATGAGATGTCTCGAATTGTATCATCTCTCGAAGTGGCACTCCACCGGCTGCGCAGGAGGTCTAGAAGAATGCGTCCAATACATGTCATTTCAATGATCAGAGATACAGATTCTGAGTTGGATTCTGAAGACGCTGAAGAAATGAGCACTTTCGTGCATTCTATGGTAGACTGCAATCTTCCGCTTATGCCATGGCCTACTCCCTCTCACATTTATGAATTCGAAGGTTCTTGCTTTTTGGTACCTTCATCTAAGCAGTATAATCATCCGATTATTTTTCATCGGGCTAAAGATACTTCTCCACCAGATATCATTGACAAAATCAGTAATGAGGGAAAAATCCAGCTCGATATTTATAATCCTGTGGTCTATAACATGATGAAAAATATGGGGTACAATCTCAAGAAACCTACGGGTCTTGGATTAACTGCAAATGGCATACGGGCTCCTTTGGATGTCTTTACTCCAGAGATGAAAGAAGATCTCCAGACAGGGGGCAGAATTGAGCAGCTGCGTCATTGCATAGGATATGTGCCTTACAGTAACATTCCTAAATTTAAACAAGGTGTTAAAGCCAGATCGGTAGTCTTCACTGAAGAATATGACTCGGATGACTCTCATGAAATTCCTGTGCTTCAAGATCCCGTTGATTGGGCCACTTTTCAGCATCCTGAGGGGGCAAGTGATGAAGATGATGCTGCATCACAAATCACTGACTATTGGCCACCTGAACTCAACGAGGAAATAAGCCCGTCCCAACATGTCCGCTAGGAATGCTTAGCCCTTGATGTAAAAGCCAAAGAGCCTAAAAAAACGAATCCTTAGAAAGGGATCAGGCCTTGGCTAAAACCCCCAACTAAAACCCCAGAGGGTTTCACAGAGTTAGAAGCTTCCAATAACAATGTAGAAGCACTTCCTCCTAATCCTCCAACTGAGGACCAAGTACAAGAAATAAACTTGGGAACCCCAGAAAATCCCCGACCTACCTTTGTAAGCTCTCAAATTAAAGGAAGTGAACTTGATTTGTATGTGGGATTCTTGCGAGAGTTCATAGATTGCTTTGCATGGACTTATGCAGAAATGCCAGGCCTAGATCCAGAAATCTCCATACACAAATTAAATATAGCAGATGATGCTAAACCTGTAAAACAGGACCAAAGGAGGACTAAGCCTGATATCATGGAGAAGATAGAAGCAGAAGTTCAGAAACTCAAGGGCGTTAATTTCATCCGTGAAGAACAGCATCCAGACTGGTTGGCTAATATAGTCCCAGTTACTAAAAAGAATGGACAAATCAGAATCTGTATTGACTTCAGAGATCTGAATAAAGCCTGCCCCAAAGATGATTTTCCATTACCTATACCAGAAATAATGATTGACAATACTTTTGGGTTCGAAAGAATGTCATTCATGGATGGCTTCTCGGGGTATAATCAGATCAAAATGTTCAAAGAGGATGAGAAACACACTTCCTTTAGAACTCCATTCGGCATATACTGCTATACTGTCATGCCATTTGGTCTCAAAAATGCTGGAGTCACGTACCAAAGAGCAATGATGAAAATATTCAAGGACTTACAACATAAATCTGTTGAATGTTATGTTGATGATTTCGCAGTCAAGAGCAAGCATAAATCAGACCATCTCACCGATCTTCGCACTGTCTTTGAGAGATTACGGAAATTCAATCTTCAAATGAATCCCCTGAAATGTTTTTTCGGAGTTGCTTCCGGAAAGTTTCTAGGATTTGTGGTGCGAAAAGGGGGCATTGAAATAGATCCCATCAAAATCAAAGCCATATTGGAAATGCCTTCGCCGAGAAATTTGAGAGAATTGAAAGGATTGCAGGGAAGACTTGCCTACATCCGACGGTTCATTTCCAACTTGTCCGGAAAGTGCAGACCATTCTCCAAATTGGTGAAGAAAGGAGTAGACTTTGTATGGGACAAAGCTTGTGAAAATGCTTTTCAGGATATCAAACAATATCTTACAAACCCGCCAGTTCTTTCAGCTCCAATTCCGGGCAAGCCTTTCATTCTTTATACAAGGGCTCTTGATCATTCCTTGGGAGCATTGTTAGCTCAAAAGAATGATGAAGGAAAGGAGGTGGCACTCTATTACCTGTCAAGAATGCTAGTTGGTGCTGAGCACAATTATCACCCAATAGAAAAAGAATGTCTGGCGCTTATGTTTGCAATACAAAAGCTGCGGCATTACATCCTCTCTAATGTGGTGTATCTGGTTTCCAATATTAATCCATTAAAGGTATTAGTGACAAAAGCCGGGGCGTTGAGTGAACGTCTGGCCAAATGGTCCATCCTTCTTTCTCAATATGACATTAGATACACTCCTGCGAAAGCAATAAAAGGACAAGCTCTTGCAGATTTTCTAGCAGAACATCCACTGTCAGAAGATTCTGAGTTCACAGACAATCTCCCTGATGAGTCAGTCTTCTTCACTGAACAAACACGGAAATCCACCATTGATTCAAATCTACATTGGACCATGCATTTTGATGGAGCTTCCAGGACTAATGAACGAGGAAAGCCAGTATCAGGGGTTGGAATTATTTTCTGCAGTCCGGGAAGATTTTATATTCCTCACTCCTTTTCATTGATCAAGCCATGCTCGAACAATGTGGCAGAATACACGGCATTAATTATGGGGCTTGAGTTAGCTTTAGATGCTGGTATTAACATGCTAGGGGTCTATGGAGATTCACAACTTGTGATTAAGCAAATGAATCACGAGTATGAAGTAAAGAAGCCAGACCTAATTCCCCTTTTCAATAGGGCATATGAACTCAAACAAAGGTTTAAATTGATTGCGTTTCATCATGTTCCGAGATGCCAGAATGTCAAAGCAGACGCCTTAGCAAGCTTGGCAGCTTCAATGGCAATCCCTGAGAATGACAAGATGATATTGGAAGTTGTTGAGAGAAGACTTCTACCCCCACTCGATACATACAAGGCAGTAGAAGATAGCTTCACTGTAATCAAAAATCAAATTTCATATTTCCAAAACTCATTCAGGGATTGGAGAGATCCTTTTATTGATTACATTCTGCATGGAGTATTACCAGAGAATCCTAAAGATAGAACCAGTATTCAAAGGCGAGCTCTCAAATTCCATTTTGATTTGCCCTCAAAAACTCTCTATCGCAAATCATACGATGGAGTTCTACTTCGATGTTTGTCCCCGAAAGAAGCTGAACAAGTTCTCAGAGAAGTTCATGCGGGCCTATGTGGTGCTCACCAAGCTGGACCAAAATTTCATGATCAAATTCGAAGATTAGGCTACTATTGGCCTAACATGGTGTCCGATGCTATTAATTTTGCTAAAAGATGCAATGAGTGCCAAATTCATGGTGATTACATTCACCAGCCTCCTGAACATTTGCACCCTACGACCACTTCTTGGCCGTTTGAATCTTGGGGAATGGATATAGTGGGGAAGATCAGTCCACCCTCAGAACGTGGATATCAATTCATTTTGGCTGCAACCGATTACTTCTCCAAATGGGCAGAAGCAGTACCTCTCACAGAAGTTAAAACTGATACAGTCCTTATCTTCCTGAAAACTCATGTCATTTGTCGTTTTGGGGTGCCCAAACATCTGTATCATGACAATGGCCCGCAATTCAATAATGATAAATTTTACAGATTCTGTGACAAATACGGAATCCAGTGTTGTCCATCTACAGCGTATAACCCCGCGGCCAACGGACTCGCTGAGGCTTTTAACAAAACCATTTGCAAGATTTTGAAGAAAATGGTTTCAGACAACAAAAAGAGTTGGAGTACTAGGCTTCCTGAAGCATTATGGGCTTACAGAACTACAGTTTGTGGTCCTACCAAATCAACACCGTACTCCTTGGTCTATGGTTGTGAAGCTGTAATACCTTTGGAAATTCAACTTCCCTCTTTCCGGGTAGATGTGATAAACAAATATACTGAAGAAAAGAATGCCAAACTCAGATTACAAGAGCTAGAAAGCCTTGATGAGAAAAGACTTGCCGCTCGACAAAGTATTGAGTTGTATCAAGCTCGTATGGCTGCATCTTTCAACAAAAAAGTCAAGTATAGAGCTTACAAGAAGGGAGATCTAGTACTTGCAGTTAGAAGACCTATGTTTTCTACGCACTTGTCGGGAGGCAAGTTCGAACCTAAATGGGAAGGACCTTTTGTTGTCGACAAGGTTTACTCCAATGGCGCCTATGCGCTCCTCACACTTGAAGGGGAAAGATGCATGATGCCTATCAATGGAAAACTTCTCAAGAAATACTATACCTGAATGTCATTGGTACACCCAAACCATGTACAATGTACCCAAACCATGTACAGTATACATTCTCACTCCTAACCAAAATCAAAATCCTCTGGTTTCGAGCCTCACAACCTATGACTCCCAACCAAAATTGCAATCCTTTGGTTTCGAGCCTTACAACCTATGACTCGTAACCAAAATCCCTCAGATTTGTATAAAATGACTACGATGATCAAGTCCCACAACCCCTCTAGTCAAACTTTTGTTACCTGGATAACGTCCTTACAAGACCCCTTGTAACATCAAGCTATATAGATTAAGTCTTTTTGCAGACCCTGTATAGCAAAACTCAGCTATGTGAAATAAGTCTTTTTGCAGACCCCATATAGGTAATCCTTAGTTGTATAGAACAAGTCTTTTTGCAGACCCTATATAACTGCCTTCGGTTATATAGGACAAGTCTTTTTGTAGACCCTGTATAACCAAAATCTAAACAAAAACCAAAACCAAATCTTTGTCCTAAGGAATAAGTCAAGGATCCCGGGGAAAGCCTCACACATGGGCACCGAATAACATCCACTTTGTTTGACCCCTTTCGACACCAAAAGGATCAAGTCATGGACCCTGGAGAAAGCCTCACACATGGGCACCGGATAACGTCCACCTGTATGACTTCCTTATTTTCGATTTGTGGATCCAAACGATCGCAAATCACACCCTCATACAAATCTGAGAAAACCAAACCATCCATACAAACCATCCACATAAACCATATCAAACCTCCACAAAAAATCAACCCAAACACCCATACCAATGACAAAAATAGATAGGAAAAACATTTTCCATTGATATCCATTTTAAAGTTTGAATACAAGCAGTAAAGTCAATGTACACATGGCCCTCAGGCCTAATAATAATAATAATAAAAATGAGAGTTGCAGCAGAGAATCTCAGTCCAGGAACTTCTCCAGTTGCCCCTTTGCATTCAGTACTTCTGCCATGAAGATGCGCCCTTTGTAGCTTGCATAAGCTGGGATAACAGTACTAATGTCAATCTCGTCCAGCTTACACCAATACGAATACCAGTTTCTTGATGACAAAGCCTTAGCTCTCTGGAGCCACAATTTAACATCAGATGCTTCATTTGGGTCTTTTGGATTAGGCCCTCTTGTGGTCTTACCCTTGGCACGACTTTTAGGTGCCGCGGCAGTGGCACTTGCAGGTGCTTTACCCCTTCTATCTGCAAAACAAATCAAAAGAAAGGAAAGATGGGTATCAGTAACGATGATATGGAACTTCTCAAAAAAAAAAAAATTTCGGCAGCATCTCCCCTTAGTATAAGACCAAAAGCAGAAGGCAATACTCAGTTCTGAGACCAAGAATGGGCATCAAAGGCACACTTAAGTCTCAAAACCGAAGCTCCCGGTCCAAACAGATGTTCAAGCACCTTAAGACCTTTTCAGGGGGGCAGCAGGTTCGTGTTCAAGCATGAAAATGGCATTCTATAATTCCCACAGAGGCTCTGATCACAGAAAGTTAGACGCGTGTTCAGTGGTGTGTATGTTACTACTCAAACACAGGTGGATGTCCTTTCACTAAGTTTAATAGTGAGGGTTAACACTTAAACGAAGTGGTAATGGATTCTGTCATACTGTGAACAAGAAGTGAAATTTGTGCACTTAGATACGTTTTAAACCTCCCTGGTTTTAAACTTCCCCACTATTCGGTATGAAGCACTCTCACCAATGATAATTCCAACTCATATCAGTCACCATGAATTACAAAGTTCAGTTTGTGCCAGTCACTGTGTGAATAACAACAAGTATTAGACAGTCAGGATTGACAGTGACCATGAAAAAATTTGGGCAGTGTTCAAGACACAAGAATCCCATGAAAATCGTCACAGGTTGGCAGTGATTGCGGGCTTCTCGCAGGCAACATTGGCAGTACGAGTAAGCCTATTCATTGCTTTGATATGGCAAGAATTTCATCACACCTTAAATGGACATTGACATGGACTACATACGAATAGTTATCTTTCGCAATGACAATAAATTTGCATCAGATAATGGTGGCTGTAAATCCCTTGACTGTACTACTGGCAACGGGGAACAGATTTCTTTAGAAGAGAGAGGAGCAACAGAGATAATGGAATTCCATTTTCTCTCAAATATTGCTCTCAACAGGGTGTGACCGTGGCCATCACCATGGGTTCATTAAGATTGGCTGTATTTCAAGTCTGGGAGATCAATACCAGAATTCTTTCATAGGTTTTGCATCAAAAAAAGAATCTTCCCAAGCCATGAACAGTTCGGTCATAACCGTTAACCCCTTCGGTTTGCTTAGACCGTAACAGTGGGCTTAGCCAAAGCCAAGGCCATGACAGTGGGTCAAAAAGCAAGTTCAGCAGGAAATTTTCAATTGGGCATTTCCTCAAATAGGTGGTGGCCATGATAAACCACTATGGGATCGATTGATCAGTAGACTTGTGAGCTTGAGATGATTTCACAAATCATCTTACATCAGTTCCTAAAAAAAAAAAAAAAAAGATGCACCCAGTCAGTCCTCTCTCTCTCGGTCTCTCTCTCCTGATCTCTCTCATTCCCGATTTCTTTTCTCTCTTTTCTCTCTCTCTCCCGGTCTCTCTCTTCTTCTCTTTTCTCTCTCTCTCCCGGTCTCTCTCTTTTTCTCTTTTTTTCTCTCTCTCGGTCTCTCTCTCTCTCTCCCGGTCTCTCTCTTGTTTTTCTCTTTTTTTCTCTCTCTCTCGGTCTCTCTCTCTCTCCCGGTCTCTCTCTTCTTCTCTTTTCTCTCTCTCTCGGTCTCTCTCTCTCCCGGTCTTTCTTTTCTCTCTCTTTCTTCTCTATCTCTCCCGTTCTCTCTCTTCTCTCCTGATTTTCTCTCTTTTCTCTCTCTCTCCCGGTTTCTCTCTTTTTCTTTTTTTTTCTCTCTCTCGGTCTCTCTCTCTCCCGGTCTCTCTTTTCTCTCTCTTTCTTCTCTGTCTCTCCCGTTCTCTCTCTTCTCTCCAGATTTTCTCTCTTTTCTCTCTTCTTCTCTTTTCTCTCTCTCTCCCGGTCTCTCTCTTTTTCTCTTTTTTTCTCTCTCTCGGTCTCTCTCTCCCAGTCTCTCTTTTCTCTTTCTTTCTTCTCTGTCTCTCCCGTTCTCTCACTTCTCTCCAGATTTTCTCTCTTTTCTCTCTTCTTCTCTTTTCTCTCTCCCTCTCTCTCAGTTTTCTCTCTCTCCCCACTCTCTGTTTCTCTCGGTCTCTCTCCCTCTCTCTCAGTTTTCTCTCTCCCTCACGGTTTCTCTCTCTCAGTCTCTTAATTTCCTCTCTCTCCCACTCTCTGTCTCACTCGGTCTCTCTCTCTTTCTCTCTCTTTCTCGGTTTTTCTCTCTTCTTCTCTTTTCTCTCTCTCTCCCGGTCTCTCTCTTTTTCTCTTTTTCTCTCTCTCTCGGTCTCTCTCTCTCTCCCGGTCTCTCTTTTCTCTATCTTTCTTCTCTGTCTCTCCCGTTCTCTCTCTTCTCTCCCGATTTTCTCTCTTTTCTCTCTTCTTCTCTTTTCTCTCTCCCTCTCTCTCAGTTTTCTCTCTCTCTCACGGTTTCTCTCTCTCGGTCTCTCTCTCTTTTCTCTCTCTCCCGGTCTCTCTCTTTTCTTCTCTCCCTCCCGATCTCTCTCTCTCTCTTTTTCTCTCTCAAATACGGCTCTCGTCTTGTCAAGGCATTTCAGAGGGCCCTAGAGATCCTGATTGCCCTGGATCCTTTGCCCTCAAACTGCTGTTGGATGATAGGAGTGGCCAGCTTGATCAGAACAAGCGAATGAGAGCCAAGGAGCTAAGGATGGAATTCACAAGATTGCGCCCCACTTTCGTCAAGCTCGGACAGGGATTATCCACCCGGCCCTGATCTCTGCCCCCCTGAGTATCTTGAGAAGCTCTCCCAATTGCAGGATGCATTGCCAACATTTCCAGATGAAGAGGCATTTTCATGCATTGAGAGAGAATTGGGATTGTCAATTGATTCCATTTTCTCATGCATCTCTCCATCCCCAATTGCAGCGGCCAGTTTGGGCCAAGTTTACAAGGCTCAATTGAAGTATTCTGGGCGTGTTGTTGCTGTGAAGGTGCAAAGGCCTGGTATAGAAGAAGCTATAGGACTGGACTTCTATCTGGTACGGGGGTTAGGTTTTTTGATAAATAAATATGTTAACTTCATCACCAGTGATGTTGTTGCTCTAATTGATGAGTTTGCCCGAAGAGTGTACCAGGAGCTAAACTATGTCCAGGAGGGGAAGAATGCACGGAGATTTAAGAAGTTGTATGCAGACAAGGCAGATGTCCTTGTTCCAGATATCTTTTGGGATTACACCAGTGCAAAAGTTCTTACAATGGACTGGGTAAATGGTGTTAAATTAAATGAGCAAGAAGCCATTGAGAGCCAAAGGTTGAAGCTCTTGGATTTGGTGAATACAGGTATTCAGTGCAGTCTTAGGCAGCTGTTAGAGTATGGATATTTTCATGCAGACCCTCATCCTGGCAATCTTTTGGCGACACCAGAAGGGAAGCTAGCTTTTCTTGATTTTGGAATGATGAGTGAGACCCCAGAGGAAGCAAGATATGCTATTATAGGCCATGTTGTTCACATGGTAAATCGTGACTATGAAGCAATGGCCCGTGACTACTATGCCTTGGATTTCTTGTCCCCAGATGTAGATGTATCTCCAATTGTGCCAGCACTCAAGAACTTTTTTGATGATGCCCTTAATTCTACAATGAGCGAGCTCAATTTCAAAACGCTGGTGGATGGTTTGGGTGTTGTTTTATATCAGTATCCATTTACTGTTCCTGCCTATTATGCATTGATATTGAGATCACTCACTGTGCTGGAAGGTTTGGCTCTTTATGCTGATCCTAATTTTAAGATTCAGGTGGAATAGACTTGAGAACTTGCTTGTTCAGGGGCGCAAGGATAGAGATTTCACAGCTAGAGAAGCTTTGCAACCTGTTCTAAAGCTACTAATGGGCCCTGATGGTGAAGAGCTACGTGCTTTAGTTGTTAAAGAGGCTATCCGAGTCACAGAAGCTATTGTAATCAGCACAACAATTGATACATATAATGCCATTCCTGAGTTTATGAGGTCCCTACTTTTCAACGGTAATGCAACTGGACCTTTTGCAATTAGTGGCAGTGAACAAGGCAGCATGTTGGAACTTAGAGATCGTGTGTACAGAGTGTGGAGTCTTCTAAGATCTTCAGAGAATTTTGACCCAGCCCTTCTACAGCCTATTTTACAAGTCCTTCAAGAACCGGCAGCACGCAACCTCAGTGAGCGTGTTGTTGGAGGGATTACTCAACCTCTTGCAGCACGATTGCTGCAACAAGTTCTCCGTGCTTCATCTACAGTTCCTGCAACTCCATAGAAGCTGTAAACTAAGAGAGTATCAGTTCAAGAGTAAATATCTGTAAAAATTTTATGATATAATTGGCAGCTATTTTGGGTTGCTCGCTCTTCCAAAAAAAAAAAAACGTTTGGCCTCCTTACCCATGGTCATTGCAAACTTGAACTGGTGGAGCCCATTGCTAAATCCCCTCGAGCTCAAGTCCTTCCCACAAATACAATTTGGTTATGGTAAAAATCAATGGAGTCTAAAACCTTGATCAAGTCTCGATGGACTCATCCTTCTTCATCTACGGTCTCTTAATTTTAAGCAATGGAATCCATAAAAATTATCATGATGGGTCCACTTGGAGTAATTTACCAAAGAAATAATCCTATTTTTAGGGTATTTCAAGGGAAATCATACAAAAAAAAAAAAAAAGATGCGGAGTTTCTTTCCAAATCAACTTTGGGTCAAAATTTGATTTTAAACCAATGTCTCAAATTGTTTTTCATCAAAACCCATAAAAGCCAATCTCTTTCAAAATTACATCTCATTTTGTCAAAATTGCATCTCATTTTAAATCATGTCAAGCCAAGTCAAAACCCAAATTTTGATCTTTGAAAATGAACCAAAAATCCATGAAGATCCAAACCCAAATCCATTTTTACTAAAACTTTTGATTTTCTTAAAACCTCAGGGATTCTTTTTGTGGGTGTTCCCCACATCCCCACAGAGACGTCACTCTGGATATCTGTGAAAAATAGGTCAAAAGAAAATCAAATTCATTTCCAAAATCCAAACAAAATTCATAAACTTCTGAATTTTCTAAAAAAACCTAAGGGATTCCTTTGTGGGTGTTTCCCACAGTCCCCACGGAGATGCTACTTTTGATATCCGTGAAAATAGGGCAAAGAAATTCAAATTTCTTATGTCTTTTCAAAATTCCATCATCAAACCCTTCATGGTTTTTTATCAAAATTTTCAAATCCCAAGTTTAGGCCTACAACCTACCTTGACAAACTGTCTTTTCATCAAGCCATCCATCATTCCCACAGATTGGCTATTTCGAGGCACAATGATAATTATACTATAATCATTGCACCTCGAGGGGGCATTGTTGACCAATAAAAATTGCAAATACTGCAGCGAAGATACCTCATCTCAGCTTAATTTAAGCTACAGAGGTTATTTGCAGATCCTGGGGAATCACTGTGAGAACCAGCATTCCATGAAGATCAAGATAGCTGGAACTCTCAGAGGAAGTTCAAATTTCGGGTTGAACAGACATCATCGAACTCAAAAGCCACAAGCATGTCAGCCTGAGGTCAGTTCCCCCCAAGCCAGGGGGTCACTGACCAAAGTCCTGCTTCCCGATGTCCAAAATTAATGAAATTTGGACGCGAAGCTTCATTCATGCTCAGAAGATACTTTGCAAATTTTCAAGATGAAAAGACTCTGTTTGGCCTAAATTTCATTACATGTCAGCTTAAAGGACAGTAATCCCGAATTTGGAGGTCGTCGGCTAAGATCTTACTTCCAGAAGGCCAAAGCAGATAAAATTTAGAACAAATACTCAAAGAATGCCCCAAGTTATTCTCCCAAAGTTTTAAGTCAAGGGGAGGCTGTTCGGATAGAAAACAGGCTAACTGCCTCAATGTGGAGTGAATAGTGACCTAACGCATGCAATGAATAGGTTACAGTTCGAAATCCTACTTCCTCAAATCCAAACTGCATGAAATTTGGATGAATACTCCAAGATGTTCTTGACGTCAGTCCCTCCAAGTTTCAAATCAAACTGGGGTCATTTGGGCTTCAAACAGCTGAAACAAGGGCCCACTGTCATAAAAAAGTCAACTGGGGAGTTGACCAAGTTCGGGTGGTCAAACAGAGCTGAAACTTCTGTGACACACTCAAAATAGTGTCAAGAAGTATCCCTCCAAGTTTCGTGGTGATTGGACACCGTTTGGGCCCCGAACAGGCGGAAACAAGCCACATATGCAAAATTCCAAGAATGGGCCTTGGGAGTGACCGGGGCCCACAAACAAAAGGAGTTGACCAAGTTCAGGTGGTCAAACAGAGTTGAAACTTCTGTGACACACTCAAAATAGTGTCAAGAAGTATCCCTCCAAGTTTCGTGGCGATTGGACACCGTTTGGGCCCCGAACAGGCGGAAACAAGCCACATATGCAAAATTCCAAGAATGGGCCTTGGGAGTGACCGGGGCCCACAAACAAAAGGAGTTGACCAAGTTCAGGTGGTCAAACAGAGTTGAAACTTCTGTGACACACTCAAAATAGTGTCAAGAAGTATCCCTCCAAGTTTCGTGGCGATTGGACACCGTTTGGGCCCCGAACAGGCGGAAAAAAGCCACATATGCAAAATTCCAAGGATGGGCCTTGGGAGTGACCGGGGCCCACAAACAAAAGGAGTTGACCAAGTTCAGGTGGTCAAACAGAGCTGAAATTTCTCTGAAACACTTAAGATGCTCTCAAGAAACAACTCTCCAAGTTTCGTGATGATTGGACATCATTCAGGCCTTAAACAATGGAAAATAGACCGCATATGCAATGTTCCAAAAGTGGGCCTTGTCCGTGACCGGGGCCCAATTAATGAAAAAGTTGACCAACTTTCTGAAGTCAAAAAGGGCTGAAATTTTTATGACATGTAGAGAATAGTGTTAAGAAGCATCCCTCCAAATTTGGTGGCAATCGGACTTCGTTTGAGCCCAAAACAGATGAAAATGCCCCACATACGCGAAAACCTGAAATTGGGCATCGTCCGTGGCCCAGCCTGCAGTCACGGACCTTCAAAGGATGTTTCCCACGATTTTGGGTGGTTTCCCTCCACTCCTCTTAGAAATCCAACTCCCCACAACTGCTATTAACTCCCCAAACTGCACAAAACTGATTGGGAGTCTATAAAAAGAGAAGATTTGGAAGAAACAAGGGGAGACACACACACATAAGGAAGAAAAGTGAAGAAATTGAAGAAAGTCACCACCTAAGGCAACAAGAAGCAAGCTCCAGCAGCACTTCCATGACCATTCCCACCTTCTTTTCTTAGTTTTAAAGGTGAGCAAGAAAATTCAGAAGGAGAGAAGGAAGGGAAATGGCCAAAGTCCATACCATGTTCGTACGACGCCAATTTTTGAGAAGATGACATTGTCACCTCTGTTTCTCTCATTCGTAGGGCTTCTTAGCCATTACAAGAGTTGTGAAAGAAGCCTCTCTAGGCCTCATTTTGTTCCTTGAAAATGATAGGTTCAAATGACACAACTCCGGCTTCAAATTTGCCCATTTCGGACTTGAAACAAAAATGCAGTCCGTAAGCACAAATGATGAGTTACAGCGGTTTCAATTGATTCCATGATAAAATGTGATCTTCTTGATAGTTGTCCACCGCTCCAAAGTCATGAGAATGGAGTTCCAACACTTGAAAGAAGTTCCAAGAAAGAACCAGCGCGAACAGCACAAAAAACGGAGGCACAGGGCCATTGTCTGTCAGTGACCGTGACCCCCCGGTCACTGGCAGGTTCCAGTGACCGCGGGTGAGTCACGGTCACTGGAAGGCCCCAGTGACCGCGGGTGAGTCACGGTCACGGGAAGGCCCCAGTGACCGCGGGTGATTCACGGTCACTGGAAGGCCCCAGTGACCGCGGGTGAGTCACGGTCACTGGAATGGGGCAGTGACCGCGGGTCACGATCACCCCCCATTTTTTCCCCTTTTTCCACATTTTCTTCCACCTTATGTACATTCTCTTGTATTTTCCAAATTGAGATCACATCTGAGACTTGAGGGAGGGGTTGTAAACTTTCAAAATGTATGTAAACAACCTGCATCTCCGCGGTCAGGGCACTTGAACCCATGTAAACAAAAGGGAAATTAATGATGAACTGTAATTATTTTCCCATTCTTCTTAACGCTTAAAGTGCGTGAATGTCGGACCTTGATTCCGTAATTCATTTCCACGCCTACATTTTTTAAGCGCGATCAGGCTTGATCCAACACGCCTTAAAGCACTCAAGACGAACAACCTTCTAAAAGAAAGAAAATAATCTTCTACAAGAGAGTAGAAAGAATATTTTCTAGAACTCAACAGCTTCAGTATAACCTCCCATTGAATGCTCTAAAGAAGTAAAAAAACCTCCAATATTAAATCTCAACTCAGAATATGGAGATAGATGCCTTATGGTTGAAAGAAAACCCCTTTTTATAGCTCTAATTTCGTGTCCTATAATGATAATCCAACCAGGATAGGAATTGGCACAAAACAGGATAGTCCCACTTAAAATAGAAATAAAAATTTGCTCAATAATAGTTTCATAATTTCAGATAGCACAATTTCTGCAAACTTCCCATGGCTGTAATATTGTCATTTTAGCTCTGATTGATGTAATCTTGGAGCCTACGGATACCTACTCAAAACAAACTTTCCAATGGTAAGTCGCTTGCTTATATCCGACTCTCAGTTTGTGATATATGACCTTTTTAATCCAAATACCTTCATTCCAGCTTTTCTGATATTCTTTAACCTCTTCAAACTCCTAGTTTAAAATAAAATTGATTAGAATTAGAGTTTTGTCCAATTCATTAATTTAGCTAATATACTAAAATCTTTACAATCTCCCCTTTTGATATTTCATGAACAAAACTCCCTAGATCAATACAAATTGATCTCCCTGAAACAAAATCCAAAAAACGTTGAATTTTAAGTAAAAATAAATATTTAACATTCACTACTTGTAAATAGGTATTATCTCCATCTATCTCTAAATATCTGAGCTTTTAGCATCAGACCAATTACCAATTGAATACAAAGTATCTTTAATAGCTCTAAATCTTCAAATATTCATATTTGCCCCTGATTTTCTTATCCTCTCCTTTTTTGTTAATAATTGACAAAGATAATAATGTTAACATACAGCATATCTGTCAATCAGGATCTAACAGTAGCTCTCTCTCAATTGTGACTCCCCCTTAATATCATTTTCTTGTTAGCACTAGGGGTGGGACCTTGATTTTCTTTATTAAGGTTTTTTAGATTTTGGTACGTATACTTGAAAATTTAGAACTTTCAGTATAGTGTATACCAATTCAATAGATAAGTCAGACTTTCTGATTCAAACAGCTCTTGTATTGATCTTAGGTGGACATAATTATTTCTTCCATTGCTTGTTTTTTTTGTAAACATTTCAGCTTGTTGCAATAAGGACGAATGTGTCCTTTGATTCCACAATGGTAATATGCGGGTGTAAATTTAGAATGTGTGTAAATTTAGGATGTGAAACATTCTTCTTTAAAATAGAAGTAACATATTTTGCAAATACAATGGGTGTCGTGGAAGCTAAAGTAGAACTTTAAACAAATACATATTTACCTTTAGTTTTTGAGGTAAATGCATCTTTGATATAGCCACGACTTTGTTGTCACTTGGCAACTTCTAACTAAACAAGATGTTATCAAGTTTTTTCAAGCCAATATTCATCTTGTCCAATGATGCATTTATAGAAGTTAGCTCTGACATGATGATCTTGTTTTTACCAATAAAATCAGATTTTTCAGCCTCACATGTCTGCAATTTTGTCTTCAAAGTTTCCACCAAATCATCTTCTCCTTTTTGCAACTATTCAGCTATTCTTTCAAGGATTCAATCCTTTGTTTAGACTTATCAAAACCATCATACATTAATTCAGATATTGTATCAGTCATAGTATCTTTCCAACTTTTTAAGAGGCGTACCTTAGCAAGTGCTTTTTCCAATTCTTTCTTTAAAAAAGTGATATCTTTTTCAGCAGATTCTAACTTTAGTTCTAGGGCATCATTAACCAATGTTACTCTTTTAGAGTCTTTTTGCAATTTATCATGTGCTTCCATCAACTCCTTTTTAGATTGTGGTATATCATCAAAAGAGTCATCACTATCATTATCAAACCTAAAACTGTTGTTAGATGTGATCTATGAAGATCTAGCCATGAATGCACCATACTTGGCATTAGTAGTATCAGGAAGTAGATTTTATACATCTTTAGAATCATCATCACACGTTGCTATAATAACATTACCCTTTTTCTTTAACTAACTATTACACGTTGATAAGCAACATGACCATACCCTAGCGTTCAAAACATTGAATAGATCTATGGTTTTTCTTTGTAGAATTTTTCTTAGATTTGTGCATAATCAAGCCATATAAAATTGATTGGTTTGATGTTTGATGCACCTTCGTGGTTGAATTCCATTCAGAAACTTTTGATCGATTTGCACAATAGATTAGTGTGATCTGCTCTGATATTACTTAAAAGGATTCTAACTTTGACATAGGTTAAGGTTCCAACATAGATTTCTTATATCTAGTTGAACAAACAATTAACCTAAGTTAACGAGCAATCAACCATAAGAGATAGAGACATGATTTTTACGTGAAAAGCCCAAACAGGAAAAAACCATGGTATCTAACACCGGTCCACACTCATATCAAGCATTATACAAGAAAGGTTACAAGATCTATTTACTACCTTTATCCAGTTGAACACGACCTAAAGGAATGCAATTCTTCTTGCTAATGCACACGTCATTCACCCTCTTCAGGCTTGATCCAACATGCGTTGAAGCACTCAAGTTGAACACCCTTCTATAAGAGAAGATAATCTTCTACAAGATAGTAGAAGGAATATTCTCTAGAACTTAACAACTGTAGCATAACCTCCCAAGAAATGCTCTAGAGAAGAAAAAATCTCCAATATAAAATCTTAACTCAGAATATGGAGACAGAAGCCTTATGGTTGACAGAAAACCCCTTTTCATGACCCAAATTTTGTGCTTCATAATAGTAATCCAACCAGGATAGAAATTGGTACAAAATAGGAAAGTTCCATTTAAAATAGAAATAGAAATTCACATAATGGCAGTTTCATAATTTCGGACGGTACAATTTCTACAAACTTCTCGAGGTTGTTACATTGTCGTTTTAGCTCCGATTAATATAATTTTAGAACCTACAGATATTTACTTGAAATGATCTTTTCAATGGTATGTTGCTTCCTCATATTCGACTCTCCATTCATGATATATGACCTTTTTAATCCAAATACCTTCATTCTAACTCTTCTGAAACTCTTTAACTTCTTCAAACTTTTAGTCTAAAATATATAGAAATATAAATTTGACTAGAACTAGAGTTTTGTCAAAGTAATAAACTTTGATCAAAATTTGTTACACTAACAATAATAATGCTGGCCTAGGAGTTGTGATCAAGGGTCATCATGGCTTAATCCTTAAGGCTTGTGGTTCTCAAGTCTATGCTAGCAACTCTATTGAGACAGAAATGCTTGCTCTCCTTGAAGGATTGGAAATCTACAAAAAAGCCAACACTGACAGGGTCATGTTGGAGGGAGATACTTTTTTTTATCTTAAAAGATCTCATGGATAGCATGAACCCACCTTAGAATCTCATGGCATTATGGAAGAAAGTGCATAAGTCCAACAAACATCTTAATCACTAGAAAATGGCCTTCTATAGAAAAGAGGGCAATACCTTAGCGGATGCCATCTCAAAAATCAAGCCCCCACTAAGATCTACTTGGGTCTCATGTGTTTCATTTTCATGTTTACCTATCTATGTGCAGGAGATTCAAGCTAATGCTCCCACAGATGGAGTGGTACTCTCTGTTGAAGAAAGGTTGCAGGTGGAAGGCTTTAGTAAAGTAATGGTCTCTCAGACGAGCCATTCGGCTCTTCTAGTCGAGTGTGTTAACTAGTTTGTGGAAGCTTAGGGGGAGTAGTCCCCTGGTAGGTCTACAGGTATCTATTTGCCTATGGTATTTGTGTGTCCAATTTGATTTAGTATTCTTTGAGTCCTAGTAGTCTGCTTTGTCAAGTTGTTTTATGTTGGATCGTTATGTCTCTTTAGCTGGATTGTTCTATGCTCTATTTTATATTAAATCATAACTCTCTTTTTAGCAAAAATTAAAAAAAGGAATGCATTTTAACCTAGAAAAATTGAAAAACTTGTGTTGAAAGAGTATGAAATAAGAGGAACCTCGGCAACAAATATTGGAAAGTAGTGTTTGTTTTGGTGTCCTAGTGTAAGGTCCCGAATCCCACTAATCTTGATTTACGTTAATTAAGCTCATTCTATAGTAATTGAACTCGATTAAGGCTAATTCAATCCAATAGTTAGCGGGGTTAGGCCTCGAATAGGGAGTTGGGCGGAGTTTGGCCCCAGTTCAGTAGTTAAGGGCCTTTTCGTAATTTGTCCTCACACCTCTTGGACACCCCGTCCTTTTCCTTAAGTGTAACTTTATACGTGGATCATCTTTCCTGTTGGGTCCGACTTGATCCGGACTTATCTTGGCTCAATTGAGGTGCATTTGACTTAAACTGGAATTCCTAGAAAAAAAAGGATGGACTTGCCTATAATTTCAGGGAAAGTTATGTTTAAAAAGAAAAATTCAACATACCTTCTCCTCCTTCTCTCGTGTAACTGTTGGAGCCCTCCTTTCTGCTGGGTTTCTCCTCCTCTTCTTCGTGCAATCGAAGTGCCCAGGAGTGTGCATGCATAGAGAGTGGCCTCCTACGACCTTCTTCTTCATTGATCTCCCTTTTCTTTACATTTTCTGTCCAAACTACAGCAATATAAGAGAACCTATTTCATCCAGAGACTTTCCCTGAGCACCCAGCTAGATAAGGGGTTTAAGAGGGTTAGTACTGTTGGAAAAGGCAAGTATTGAGCTATATGTGTAGCATGCATAATTAAGTATGGATATCTACTTGCATTTCCCAAATTTTCATCCATTTCCCTTCCTTTCATTGTTTTTAATTGATGTGAATGTAGTTAGAATGATAAAGATGGGAATGGAGGTTGTGGGAGTACAGAACACCTTGATTGGATGCTACTAGTAAGCCATAGAACCCCCTCCCAGTATAGGTTCTATACTGACTGAAATCAGAATTGAGCTACAGAACTGTATTCGGGTTTCTGAAACTTATGGTGAAACTACGTTTAAGTCGTAAGCATCTACGGCTCAAAGTCCAGAGAGCATCAAAACGCGATTTTGTACTACGGCTCATCTACGGCTACGCCGTGGATTTCACTACGGCTGAGCCGTACCCAGCCCGTACCTTAGCCGTAGGTCTTCCTACGACGAGCTTTCTAGAGAGCTCATGGAACCCAGTTTCTTCTACGGGTTGCACACGGCTGCACCGTGGAATACACTACAACTAAGCCGTAACCTCTCCGTACCCTAGCCGTAGGCTTAGCACGGCTAAGCCGTAGGCCAACATACGGTTTGGCCGTAATTGCACATGAAAAATTCGGAAGAATCTGACCCACTCGGCTAAGTCGTAGCCTTGCATACGGCTAAGCCGTAAGAACCCAGCAAAAAGGGATGTTAGGGACTCTCAATGATGTTGTAGGACCTTAGCATTGGCACCTTCTATACCACCACAGAGGCCCAATGGTAAGTACAAGTTGGGGAGAAAGAATGATTCCTGGAGGGTCTCCCAATGGCAAGTCATGGATGTTGGCATAAGAAGGGTGTCCCGTATGCACAAGGCAATACCCAGACGCAGTAACACAACGTCTTATGTGTACATCGTGTTGAATGCCCTTGGGGACTATAGGTTACTTATTTGAGGTGAAGGTAGTAATTCCTTAGACTCACTTAAGCTGAATGCATCCATATTGTTATGATATACCACCTTCAACATGAATTTCTTCTTTTAGTAAAACCCTGAGGCAAATTCAGACCTGAGCTTCTAATGAGTGAGTGTTTGACAAGCCAGAGCTTCTAATGAGTGCAAGCTTGTTAGCCAGGGGTATGATATGACTGATAAGATTGGATATGAGTCGGCACCACTCAGCTTACGCCCTTTTGGGTATATGTTATGTATGTCACCACTGCAGTAGGTTTACGGAGGAGTAGTCGGCGCTGCTCGGGAAGCTAGCCTGATCCCCTAGCGACCCATACGATATGTGTATGCTCCCTTCTTGGAAGAATAGAGCATCGTGGTTGCCAATCAGTATGTATGACATTTAAGTTGTAATTTCTCACTTATGCATCATGTCTAGTGATTATTCTTATTCATATATTATGTTATACTTGTTTCATATGCCTCAGTATTTGCTTAACCGTCGTATTAACAGTGTTACTCTTGGTATTGCAGGCCCAGGATCGGTCCCAACGCGGACATTGACGCGCACCCGGAGGGTACCCCAACAGTACCTCGGGATGTAGATGAGTGGAAAGATGGCGACGTCTTTTACTAGCCATCCCACGGAGCGCGACTATATTCAGGAGATATAATTTTTATGTTTGGGGCCCCTTTTTGTATCAAACACTTAAACAGTCTTCTTGGGAATGTATTTAAAAACTTCAACACTATCATATGTATATATAGATATGTTTACTTTTGAAAGTTAACATACTATGAACTCGTGTTCTCTTGATAATCACAGAGTATTTTACAGGATTTCGTTTATGATAAATTACACTTGTATGTGTGACAGCATACCTCACACGTTCCTATGGAATCTCCCTTGTAGGAATTCGTGCATAATTCTTCAGGGCACGGATTTCTACGGGATTACGTATTCATGCCCTGGGGGCCCACTCAAATCCCCAATTCCTGGGATCGGGCCGTGACACCTAGCAAAGGGGGCTAGGAACCATGAGACCACATGCAAAGAGGAGCACCTGCACAAGCAATGGCGGAGCCAAGATTTTCTTTCAGTGGAGGCAAGGAAGAGTTGACTAATAGGTGCAGAGCCAAATTTATTTTAGAGGGAATTGATAATATCTTTATATTTATAATTTTTTTTCTTATCATTTTAAAAAATATATTTATTTTTCATAGTTTTTTTAAAACATCCAAAGAAACAAGATTCTATTTGAAAATACCTAAATGCTTTTAAGATATTTGGACTAAAAATTATATTTCACTTTAATTAAAAAAGGGCCAATGTAAGATTAATCACTTTTAATTAAAAAAAATCCATCCATAATTTATAGATAAATTAATTGGTTAGTTATGATCATTTAATGTGCCACAATTCCTGCTATAGATGTGAATGATTGAAAATCCACTTATTGATTACTTGAAATCTTTTAATGGACCATGATGCTTGTAATAGGATAGATGATTGAAAGCATACCATTGGTAAGCATTTGCTAATGTCATAGAAAAGATGAATAATCAAAGTGTAATATCTATGCTACTCACAATAAACATCATCCTCTTAAGCGGTTTTTCCAAATTTTTCTCCAATAAGAGTTAGCCTCAGCACACCATAAAATTGACCAAATAATATTTTTAATCATATGTTCAATAAGGTGGGACCAACTACTATTAGATTAATATTTTGGGATAACCAAACTAAAAAGAGTGATTGAATTTTTAATGGCTTGGATTTCTATTAAGATTATCTCACTAGCCCTAGACTAGATTTAAAAGCTACACAATTTAGTAGCCCTTTAAGATAAGTTTTTTTGTAATTCAATTGTAGATAAGGGTTTTAAATTTAATCCAAAGAAAAAGCCACTAAAAGACTTCTCCAAAATTTCTGTGACAGAAAAATGTTTGGGAGACAATGAGGGAGGAACAAATTTAGTGGATTGATTACAAGTTGCAATCACTCCTTAAACTTGGAGAATGATTTACTTACTCTTTTTGCAACCAAGTGAAGGACAAAAGTATTCTCAAGCCTTTTTCAAATTACCTCATTTTGTGGAAGAGAAATTAAAAATAGTGAGGGAAAAATTGTAAGGGATACAAACTACTCCAATGGGTTCAAATGGTCATCCAAAGTTTAGTGGGGGCAATTCCCCTCTCTATCCACCCCTGCGCACAAGCAAGGAAGGAGAGACCCAAGGATTGATCTCTCGTAATCTAGATGAGAGGCAAGGTTCTCAGTTAACTAGGCAACCACTCGTTCTCAATTATAAACTATTAATAAAAAAACTATAAATTTAGATGTTGGATAACTATTAGGATGGGCTTGAACAATTAAAAACTAAATAATGAAAAGCAATAGTTTGTATGGGATTTGTCTTCATAGAGAATACTTCGTTTTAAATGCTAGACATTGATTGGAGCCTGATTTTAAATATCAACATATAGATATGGTTTTAAAGCTTTCACTAGATAGACTTGTTTTTGTATAATTTAAATACGCTGCAATTTCATTTCAATTTCTTAATTAATTAATTAATGTAACAATATATACTTATAAGAAAACATAGATGAAAGCACCAATGATGGACTCAAATAAGTACAACCTATTCAAGATTTGATGTAGGATGGACTTATACTATTATATAGAATTCATATAGAGTTCAGTAGATATGAAAACTATATAAATTGGTATTCAGGTGGGAATTGTTCTCACCATTATGATGAGAAGTCAGATCCTGGCTGTTGGACTTGGAAATGATCCAACAGCCAACGAATTTATTATAAATGCCCAAAAAACCCCAAATCCCGCCCAGACTTTTTGTTTCCCGCTCCCTCTCGATGAAAAAACCTCAAAACTTGAATATCCTTGCTTGTCACCCTTTCTCTGCGATCTTCCATTCACAGGTTTTCCTCTCCCTCTTCCATGGAAAATCCACAATTGTACACTAGGTCATCTCCCTCCCTTTGTATTCAGCCTCATTGTAGTCCCTCTGCATTCACCATCCTCGAAGTTCCTCTATGGTTGCCATTGTCATACTCCCTCATTACGGGCTATCCTCCTAGCTCACCATTGTCGAAGAGGCAGAGCTTCTTGCGTTCTCCTTGCTCCATGGTTTCTCTCCCTCTTTAAAGGCTATCCTCCTTGTTTGCCATCGTTGTAGAGGCAGAGCTTCTTGTGTTTTCCCTGCTCTACTTCATTCATGCTCCTTTGAGGAAGAGCTTTCTCTCCACTCTCATCTTTGTGTCTCTCCCTCTCTCAACCATCTCTCCTCCCCATAGCCAAGTTTAAAAAAAATTCTCAAATTCATTGAAGCTCCAGATGGATGGTGAAGACCCATCTCATAATATACAACTGCAATTGCAACTATGTCATTCTAGAGATTCACAACAACGGCATCCGAAAGATTCACAACTTCCGACGAAGTCACAATTTCTGGCCCCTCTCAAGTGTCAAGTTCATTACAATTTACAACATTTGATCGTGAGCTCCAAGTGCAAAACCACGATATAATAATAAAAACTAGTGAGACCAGGTCGATCTACAGGGAGCTATTTGAATTTAAGGCCTTCTCAACTTATACCTTTCCTAATTAAAAGTCAAAAGCTATCCTAATTTAAAAACTAAAAATTGCAATCATCCCTATTGTTCAAAAATTAAATTAAAAGTTAATTACAATACAAAGAAAAAAAACAAATTTCCTAATCTAGAAAATCTAAGAAACTAAAACTTCCTAAAAACCAAAGTTACTACAAAACTAACACACAAGTTAAAACTTCCAAAAATAAAAATTTACTAAAAATAAAAAACTAACAAATAAAGTTAGAAAATAAACTAAACTAAAAACCAAACAAAGTAACAAGCAATGCAACCAATCTAAAGTCAGTCAAACAATGTTAAAATCAATCAAAACAATCAAACAAACCAATTTTCTAAAATTTAAATCCCAAAAGTTAGGACTTTCCTAAATTAAACCCTAAGTTAAATTCGAAACTAAGTTAAACAACTAAGTTATGTCAACTTTCCTAAGCAATCCAAATTTAGAAACTCCCTATTTTAAAAATTTTCAAATCAATTCATATTTAGAAAGTGTCCAAGTTTAGAAAGTTAAAGAAATTAGAAATTATCCTATGTTATAATTCCCTCTCTAGAAAACTTTTGCAAGGAAATGCTTTTAGAAAGGTTCTAAATCTGGAAACTACTCTAAATTAGAAAGAAACTAAAATTAGCAACTAATCTAAAGTTAGAAAGTTAGCAAAGTTAGTAATAATATTTACTAGACATGGGAAGGAAAGTATATAAAGTGCAGGAAAATTGAAGCTGGTAAAAATAGAAATTCAAAGGTGGTTGCATAAGAATAAAGCTAGTAAAGTGTGAGATAAAGTTGGTAGTGCATAAAAGTAAAGGTGGTAGTGCAAGAACATAAAGTTTGTGAATCTACATATTTTTCAATTTTTCTTCTCAACTTGGGCTCATAGTCACTTGAATTCACTCTTAAGGTCTTGTCCTCCAACTTGGGTAATCAATGCATATGTAGACACTAAACTAACATTCAAAGGAGCATGGGGTTTCAAGGTAGGGCTCTAAGCTTTAATTAGACCAAAATTTCACTTTGACTCTAGCTTGCATTGCCTCCCATACCTGCAATGATCACAAGGACTAAGCACACATTAGAGGATACTAAACTAGGCCATTCGGTGTGAGATGTCATCCTTTTACTAACGTTACCAATTGCATGCTAATTAATCCAACAAGAGCGTAAAAAAAGCATAAAAAGACCACAAGAAAATGAAGATAAAAGTAGAAAAAGAATGTAGATTTTACTAATATGCAATATTTTTATAGCAAAGATAAGGAATTGAAATAAAAAAAACAATTATGTACTAGGATAAAGGAACCACTTCTAGATGAAGCTTCAAGTTGAACAAACCTTCTCAAAGAGAGAGAAAATATGGAAAAGAATAGAGAGGGAAAGCGGTGTGAAAGTTGCTAGAGAGGGGGCTTCTTCCTTCATGGGTTGGAGTGCATGCCCAGGCCTTGTGTTTATTGGTGTGGGGAGCCCTTGGTTGCCTTCCATGCTTCATTGTTTTTAACAACTTGTTTGCAAAGATTGAAAATTACTAAGTTGTCCCTATCCTTCTTTAAGCCAACAAAGAATTAGTAAGTAGAAAGATTCTTGGTTTCCTTCAAAAAGCTCTTTCTACACCCACTTTCTAATTTATAACTCATTCAAATCTCTATGGATTGGGGCCACTTTTGATATAAACTTATTATACATGATGGCACCCAACTTGAACTTCAACTTTCATGAATTATGGAGAGGTGGACCCCATAAATAGGTGTGCTATATAGAGAAAATTTTCAATCTTTTTGTACTCCTGGCAAAAAATGCACAACCAACTTTTCACGGCTATAACTTCGTTATTTCAGCTTTGATTCATGTAATCTTACATCCTACAAACATCTACTTAAAAAGAGCTTTTCAATAGTTATTAGATTCCCTCTATCCAATGTTCAATTAGAGAGTTATGACTATTTTAATATATGTTATCCAAATAAAAACAAGCTTGACCTTTTTTTTTTCTGAATTCCTCTTCTTTGACTTTCCTTTTTCTTTAATAAGGCGTCTTCTTGAAAGTTTCTCATAATTTTCTTAGAGATAATTCAACTTGAATTAATTTTACAAGAACCAAGGTAGTGCGGTCCCCCCCCTAGATGTCCAAGCATGTGTGCATGTGCACATGTGTGTGTGGGGTCCCCATGGTGACAATATCCAAATTTTTTCTTCTCTTTTTTCTTTCTTTTCTTGGACTAAAATCTTGGTCATTGTCACGCCACGAACCCAAAAATTGGGGAATTAAGGTGGAACTTGAGGCGCGGCACACGTAACCCATGGCAATCATTACCATGTTAAGACACGTACGAACTACCAAAAGGATGATTTTACATGAATGTGTGAGGAGTATCTATAAACACATGTCAATTATTTTAATAACGAAACAGAAACCTGTGAAATGCATCTGTAATTGTTATATTCACTAATAAAACATTCATTCATTAATTTACCAAAATTTGTTAAGTACTCCATCCACATGCACATGATATATAAAAAATACATACACATATACAAAATCCAAAGTACATGCTCATCAATCAATGACTCCAAAAATCGCATGATAAAGATGGCATGATCTCTATAGAAGTCAAAATATGGCTATAACCTAAGCAAGCCCAAAATTAACCATATGATGCACTACGTAGGATGACTAGTAGTAAATGTCATTCTTGTTCTACTCTTCTACAGCCCGAAGTACCGCTGTAGTCTCCTTTTGGGCCCATCGACTGTCGGATCGACAATAGGTTCTATACCTGTAATACCAACGGTAGCATTGTTAAACATGATGGTTTAGCAAATATAAATGTATATAAGTCTATCGTGCTTTATCAATTGAATTTAGAGATATATTAATTAAAAGAGAGTATTAATGAAAATTAGGCATGTTGTGCTTATAAATAAGCATGAATAATGAGTCATAACTGAAACATGATAATAGACTAGTTGGCATCCACATCACTATTTTCTCTCTATAGAAAGAGCACATATCGTATGATAGAAAATCATTAGTGGTCGGGCTATGATTCGTCTAACTACTCTAAGAGCGCCGACAAACTCTTCATATAATTACTACATTAGGTAACAAATAAAATACTATAATTCGGTCTCATCGAAACTCCTAGGGGTACAAGCTAAGTGGTGTTGATTTAATATATCAAGACCGATAAAGCTTTATAACTTTTCTATTTGTCATACATAGTGATTGACTCATACTTATACAGAAGCGTTTATCAGTCTTAAGATTGTATCCAATCATAAATTGGAATTGAATAGAGTTGTTGATAATCAAACGATGCATACTTAGATAAGCTAATAGTGGTCAAACCCTCTCAACCTTGGTTATGTAACACCCCGACCCTAATTAGCTGGTTTAGTAGTCAATTACCCTTATTATTAGTGTATTGTTGGAGGATTTTCTAGGGTCATTATGTTTTATTCTTGTTGGGTTAGGTTTGGAGTCTTGGTTAGGTAGTTGGGTTGAGTTTTACCTAGATTAGGTAGTTTTATGCCCTTTTTCATAATTTTTTATTTCAATTGAGTTTGTCATTTAGACATCATCTTGATGTCATCACTTGTCTTTCGTAATGCTTGCTACTTTCTGTAACTAACTTGGAATCATCTGGAGACATTTGAAATGTTTAAGTACTCTTTTGACTCGAATTATAATTTGTATAACTTTTGGACCTGGTTGCAAATGGCTAAAATATATATATAAACCACCGCCTCTTTTCGTTCTTATCTTCTTCCTCTTTTCTTCTTCTTCCTCCTTCCACTCTTCTTCTTCGTCCCCCTTTCTCGTTCTTCTTCCATCTTCATCTTGTGGCCGGTGCCAGGCTCTAATCTTTTGTGCCCGGTAGAAATGAGTGAAACTTGATTCTTCGTCAGTAAAGGCAAGTATTAACAACAATTGGTTGAATATATATTGGTAACTTGTGATAATTGTGATTTGCTTCAAATATTTTAGCCTATGCATGTTCTACAGCCCTCTTGGTTCTTCTTTCTTTGTTAAGAAGAGAAATAGAAGGTTTTGTAAACTTTAGAACAATGGGTAACTAGTTCTGTTCGTGGCCGGGCGTATCAGGGTCGACCGATCGGTCTTGATAGTCCGACCAGTCGAATTAAGGTTCTAGGAGCAGGTCCGATCGATTGGACCTGTACCCGATCGGTCGAGTCGTGCACATCTCAGTGATGTAGGTTCTTCATATAAATGGTTTCAAGTCTGAGCAGAGGCCTTTCATAAACCTCCTAGTGGCCCAATTGTTAGGCTACATAATGGACTAAGAATCTTTTACGGTCCTGTCATTAGGGCACCGTGACTTCCTCTTAGACCTTACATAGTTACACCATAGGATTTGATACGGCAAAGCCGGAAGATTGGGCAAAGACCTCACAAAGGTGCGTTAAAGACCATACTAGACTTAGCAAGCCTTTAAGACTTAGATTTCTTACCTTTATCTCAGCCTTGAGTCCGTTATGAATTGACTCTGTGCGTATTAGGGAGTTTCAGGGCCGACCAATCGGTCCTAAACCCTAATTAGTCGGATTTTGGTTCTGGATGGGTCCAACTGGTCGGACACTTACCCGATCGGTCGGGTAAGTCACCTGTAGACTTGTAGGAAATTAAATGTACATAACTTCATAACCCGTTCTATATTACTTGGAGACCTATAGATGAACTACACTAATGACCGAACATATGAATATTATAAATGGTCTTGAGGGCTGAGGTACATTCATGAATGTTATCCATTTGTTAAGCACCTCCCCATGGGTGTTGGTTTAAGGGACTCCGATACTCTTACTTATACAATGAAACACCAAAGGAAGAACAACTAAGTATCGGATAATTTAAAATTATATCATCATGTACTGTTAGTAACAATGGATACCTAAGTTAAGGTTGGCTAGTAAAAGATCGTGATTCCTGCAAAATAATCTGATTTGCATTGCATATTGATTCGGTTTTGCCCTCCTGTTCACATGGAATGTGTTCTGTGCTGGGGCAACGATTAAATATTCCCTAAAGGCTCTGTCCATGGTTAATCCCAGGCAAAAAAAGCTGACTTCCATGTTCGATGCGACCCGTTTGATTAATGTGAATTGATTAGCCTTGACATATTTTATAGTACTTCAAATATCTTAATCTTGACATGGACTTGACACGGACAATGCATTATCTGTCTACCCGTTGAATTGCATAGATGTTGAACGTTACTCATATATTACTTGCTTGACATGTGGGATATGTTGTATACACGTATAATTATTGTAACTTGATATGACCTGCTTGATATGACCCATATGATATTACTTGCGATTAGCATGTCTGGCTCTACGAAGCCTCTGCCTCAGGATATCTAACGAGGTTGAATTTGGCCTAGTTTCATGTTGCCGCTGCAGTGTGCTCACGTCTTGGGGATTCCGGACCCCAGGAAACCGAGACCCATGTGGCCAATAGTGTTCTCATCATGTTTGCTCTCTCCAAGGAGGGAGAATATGGCATATGTAGTAGCCGCCTAGTATAGGATTTCTATTATTGACTCGTATGGCATACTTTACTCATTACATGATTTGCCTAGTATACGGAATTGACATCTTATATGATTACATATTACTGATTCTTTTAGACACAACACATATTACTTTTTTTTTATATACTTTGCTGAGTCGTCGTACTCACTCGTTGTTCTTGGTGTTCCAGAATCAGAGTCAGTTCCGATCCCTCGAAGATCAACCTAACTTCGGAGGAGATTATAGAGACCCCAGTGGGACGAGGAGTGGGTGTGATGGATCTGCTCCAGAGAGCGCCTTGCATTCCTCCCATTCCCATTTACTACATGTTTCATTGAATATTCTCTCATGGAATTCTTGTGATGTTTATTTTACCTAGTGATTATGTTTATTGTATCTTTTTATGCCCTTTTGTGCATTGATACTATCTACAGCTTCCGCGTACAAGGATTGCACGTGTGATAGTTCCCTTGTATATGTTCACTTAGACCAGGTTTAGGAGTACATGTACGGGAGTACGTATATCACTGATTAGGCTTTCTCCTAATCCCCGATTTCTTGGGCTCTGGTTGTGACAGGTTACCCCACTCTTGGCTCACGGGCTCGAATTCAGAAGAAGTTCTAGCCCATATCTTGCCTCAAGGTTCACCTAGGAGGAATGGGTACATGATTTAAATCATGTTGAGGGCAAAGATTAATTCACAATATGAATGCATCTGAATTGAGAGGTTAACAAGGACATTTACTAGCCAGCCCTAACTAAGACAATTGGTGTTTTCGTAGTTATTCAATACGACGTATTCATAAGATGTCCGATGTTAATGTGTTATCAAATTCTTAGCGTTATACTATATAAGTGCTGAACACTATTTCTTATGCCAACACCATGACGTGACATTGAAAAATAACTAAAGAATCAAGAGGGAATAAGTGATAGCTCTGCACTCTTCCTTCTTAGTATTTAATTATCGTTGGGCTAATTTATTTGAGGTAAAGATACCATTTTTAAGGCCCTACATGATCTTTAATTGTACTTAATATCCTAACGATAAGATTGGCTTTCAACTTACCTTTATTGTCTTAGCAAAAGGTTAGAATAGCTCCCAATTGATCCCCATTTAAAAATAAATTATATAAAGTTTTGTTACAAAAGGGGATACCCAATTGATCAAACACCTCCCAAAAGCATAATGCGATTGATCAAACCTCTATCTGATCAATTGGCCCCGAAGCTTTTGGTTCTGGGCAGAATTAGTTTCCAACTAATTCATTCTAAGTTTCTTGAGTCTCCCCTATACCCAAACATCAATAAATCCCTTCCTAATACACAATGAAGTTTCCCTTCGATCCATTTATCAACATTCAATCATAACTACCTTCATATAAATCCTTAAGAAGTAAAAGAGCTGTAGATTAGCATTTTCATGGAATTCATCAAGGATTAACATATTTAAGCATACATGTAGCAATAATACACACTTATACTTGCCTTTAATTCAATACTTTACTCAATATAAGCTTCCTTTGGCTTAATGGTGGAGAAGACCTGAATACAAACAATCTTAAGACATTTAAGAGATGAAATGCGTATAAGGTGAATGCATGTTACAAATTTGAGTCTCCTTGACTCACCTAAGCCCAAAGAACTAAAATAGAGGTGGAATCTTTACCTCCTAACGGAGAATCGACGAGGGAATGGGAAAGGAACTAGAGATTCACAATAAGGAATAAAAGAATAGATGTTGATGGAGATGGCTTAACTTTACAATGGCACATGCAATCCCTCTTCAATTGGGGATTGCAGAAAGAAGAGGAAGTTCAGGTGAGGAAGCTGCTCCAGTAGATGGTTAAGAGAATGAAAAGGGAATGAGCAGAGATGGGTCTTAAGTTGGGTTTAAATTAGAGTTTCCTGAAATTTGCAAGCAAGCCCAATTTGCTCAAGAGATTTACATATAGAGTCAAATAGACTCTAGTTGGCCCAAGATGGGTCCAGATTGACTTGAGCCAAACATGGAAGATCCAACTTAATACACATAATGCAATTAATATGATATTAATATGATGCAAAATCATGCGAATCTAAATTACAAGTAAGCCCTTGACTATCTAAATAAGGTTCGAATCTGACCCAATTATCTATCCATGACCTAAGCCCAAAGGATTTGAACTGCATTAGCCTAAGTATTAATTAAGGTAAAGCAAGATCAATTATAATAAATCAAAATTAACTCGAGTTTGGACCTTACCGTCTTAGGATCCATTTCTTCAATTTCCTACATTCGAAAAGTGACATTTTTAAAATAGCAAATTTGACCAAAAACAATAGTGCACGAATGTGGGCCCATCTCACATAAATGATAGCATCAAACGGCATCATTCTATATGATTTAACTTAAATTAACTAATGATGATGAAAAATCAAATCATTCCATGATAAAGCAAGTTTTTACAAAACCTTCCAAAAATATAATTCTATAATTAGTAATTGCATAATTTTATACAAAAAAGTGTGATTTTTAAGAAAATTATGCATGAAAACTCTACAATGATGTATAAATGCATAAAATCATGATTTCCATCTAAATGTAGTTCTTTTGAATGGATAAGCCCTTAAAATATCCCAAAATAACACTAAAAATGCGCATTTTTTAAGATTTATCAATATCCATCCGTAGCTCCTCCTTCCAAGTTGGTCCCTTTCTCCCTAAATTTATTTTTGAAGATTCATATGTATTTGATAGACATTATCAATTGAAAGGGATGTGTCTAAAATGATTGTTGATAATATGGAATTAATAATTGTTTTACTAGATGAAGTTGAACTTATTTTATGTCATTTTGTTGAATGTGAGAAAGTTTACTAGATGAAGTTGAAGTGCATGTTTGCTCATGTTATAAAATAGGGAAATGTTAAAATATGTTGTCTATTCTGTGTTTCTCCTCAAGTTTCATTAGTTTGTAATTCCTGCCATTTGGAATAATATTGGAGACTATCATATACCATTCAAACATTGCCATGCATTCTGAAGTGTTGATAATCATGAATAAAAAATACATAAATATTTAGTCTTTTTTTTTGTGGAGAAAGGCACTTTATTTCCTAGCTTTTTCATTTACTTTTTTCATATATTGAAAAAGCTTTATTCCATTCCTAAAAGTTTGATCCATTCAGTGAACATTGTGACTGTGTAATAGAAGTGGTAATATTTCTATCAAATTCTAATTTAAAGGATTGTATATTCTGAATATCCATTTTGAATAACTATCTAACCAATGCAAAATACGATACTTATTATGATTATAATTTGTATGATTTTTGGCCTCAAATGGAATAGTAAATTTTAATTTTATGTACTTTAACATTTTTTTTTATCTTTAAGTTGAATTCTTCGCATTTACTTAGTCTCTTGATACTTTTTTAAATTTTGTTTTGCATACATATTCATGGTGTGTTGATAAAATTGTGATTAACGTGTTTAAATATTGATGTTGTTCCATCTTTACCAACTAAAAAATTTGCTCCACAAGTTGATAAGAAGAAATTGCTAAAAGTAGGTCAAGTTTTTTGAAAATATAGAGGATGCTTACAATGCATAACAGCTACTCAAAAGTGGTGGGTTTCAGCATTAGATGAAGTCTAAAGAAGAGGATTAATAATGAAGTTGTCAGCAAAAAAAATGTGTGTTTGAAAGAAGGTTGTAGGAATGAAAAGTTTGTGATAAAAGCGTAAATCAAAGACAACCTTGGATACAAGAGAAAATTGTGGGGCATGTCTTCAAATTGAAAAAACCAAAGAGGGCTTGGGGATCATATTTAAACATAATGTGGAACATTCTCACCTACTAAGTACCCCTAGAAAAACTTATATGCTGTAATACTCTAACCCGACTTAATCTAGTTTAGCGACTAATTAATGATGCTTTTGTTGTTAATGATGTTTTGCCTTTGTTTTGGTTTCATTCCCAGTCATGAATAGGTAGTTGGGTTGAGTTTGACATTCATTAAGTAGACATAAGCCCTTTTTTGTAATTTTAGAGTTTATAAGACGTCGTCATTTGTGCATCATCTTGGCATCAACACGTATATGTCGTTGAGCTCGTTCACTTTCGTAACGGCCTTGTATGCTAACGATGTCTCTTGCTTCCGTTGGACTGCCATTTGACTTGAACTGCAATTAGCCTTAATGGTTGGACTTTTCTTCAATTTCTTTTCATTCTTATCCCACATAAGAAGGCACCACCGACCTTCTCCCTTTCTCAACGTCTTTTCTTTCTCTTGTCGTTCCTTCTCTCCTTCTCTCAATCTTCTTTTTCTCCAATTAAGCTAGAAGGGATAGAGCTTTGGATTCATCGATCAACTGAGCTTAAGGTAAGATTTGGGGGTTCTTAATCATTTCCCCTTTCTTCTTCATCATCATCTTTTTCTTTCCTCTATATGTCAGTTGGGCTTGCACTCACATCCCTTTCTTCTTCTTGTGTTCTACATGCATGGGGGATTAGAAGGTGTTAAATGTGTGATTTGAGCCCAAGGACAACCAATTTCGTGTTAGACTTCATTTGAGGCAAGTATAAGCATGATTTGGAATGAACTCATGTTAGTATGTTGTGATGGTTATGAGTTTCCTTCAATTTCTTAGATGTGAAGTGAAATTGCAACCCTTTTGTGATATGTTTTCTTGCCTAGATTCGACGTGCACTGCGGGTTGCACCCCACCAGTTCCGTATCAGAACAGGCTGCCCAACAGGTCGGGCTTCAGAGCCGACCGATCGGACACAGACAGGATCAAAATTCGACCGATCGGGCACTCATCCGACCGATCTGTAACACTCCGACCCAGCTTGACCTCGTTTAGCGGTTAATTAATCTTGTTTTCGTTGTTAATCATGTTTTGTTTGAGTTTTGTTTTCGTTGGAGGTTATGGATAGGTAGTTGGGTTGAGTTTGACCTGGATTAAGTAGACCAAGCCCTTTTTCGTAATTTTAGCTTTTCTAAGACATGGTCATTTTTGCATCATCTTGATGTCAACACGTGTCTTTCGTTGAGCTCGTTAACTTTCGTAACTATGTCGTTTGCAACCGATGTCGTGTGATTCCTTTGGACCAGGATTTGACTCAAACTGAAAATAGAATTCTAACTTGGACTTCACCGTAAATTGGACTTACCCATTAGCTTATATAACTTCCCAGAACATCACTACAAGCTCGTTCTCTCTCTCTCTTTCCTCTCACTGTTCACGTGGAATAATTCTCTCTCCCTGCTAAGTTCTCTTCTCCATCGATCAAGCTCAATTGAGGGGTTTTGGTTCTTGAAAGCCCTATTGTGTTGATTGTGAGGTGAGTTGGGAATCCTTCCATCTCTCTCTCATCTCCTTCCTTTATTCCTCCTCCTTCTTGTTTCCCTGTTGCATGACTTGTCTGTGCTTTGAGATCCTTTCCATTTCTCATGCATGCATGTTGTTTGGTTGGTGTTAGGTTGTGTTTGGACCCAAGGACATCAGTTGTGCAATTGAATTCAAATTGAGGCAAGTATAACCATAACCTGTAAGAACCCATGTTGGTATGCATTTGATTTTGGTTAGTTCACATGAATTTGTATGGAAAAATGTGTTTACAGCCCATTTGGTTAGTACTCTATCTATTTCCATTGGATAATTGCAATTCTGATAATTTCCCAGGCTTTCTGTACGTGATTCAGAACGTTGACTTCGTGCAGGTACGGCTAAGACGTATGTCACTTACGGCTTAAAGTCCAGAGAGGGTAAAAATCCAGTTTTCCTCTACGGCTAG
Organism: Sextonia rubra; assembly: GCA_037013555.1. Taxonomy (NCBI): domain Eukaryota; kingdom Viridiplantae; phylum Streptophyta; class Magnoliopsida; order Laurales; family Lauraceae; genus Sextonia; species Sextonia rubra. Next base: position 17,352,373 of record JASUAD010000016.1, on the reverse strand, counting down.
GGCACGGCTAAGCCGTGTATTGCCCTACGGCTAAGCCGAACCTCAGCCGTGGCCCAGCAGTATATCAATACAGGGTGCCTTTTTCTGGATTAACTGAGAGCAATCAATTGACAGACCTTCTACAGCCCAGCCACGGCTAAGCCGTAAAACACACACGGCTAAGCCGTACGTTCATCTACGGCTACGCCGTATCCACACTAGAATAATAAAGGACAAGGGTAGGTGTAAGGGAAAGACCGATATGGCCTTCATGATAGAATGTAGAGCACCTAGACCTGCCCAACGGAATGTGATACAACGCGTGGATGATCTCGAGGGCTGCGAATCATTCATGTTCGTTATCCGGATGTTAAGCACCTCCCCATGGGTGTTGGTTTAAGGGACTTCGTGCACCGCCCGATTCAATGCAACACTAGACAACGGTGCATCGAATAACTTAAAACTACATCATCATGCACGGTTAGAAACACCGGATAATTATTTCAGAATTGGTTTGTAAATAAAGATGATCCGATTTTGCATGATTTGTAGCATAACATATTGCATTCGATCATTGATCTCAATTCTCTAATATGATTACTTGTGTTCCGTTACTTTCACATTGTGGTTCCTTACCTTGAGTATGCATGTATAATATGTTCACAGATATGCACGTATGATATATTGTCACGATCTACTCAGGGTTTTCATGATTGACTCTGTATGGTTAGGCACTACTTAGCCTCAGCCTTAGGATCCTGACGGGGTGAATTTGGTATAGTTACATGGCCTTGCTGTAGTAAGGAAACGTCTTGGGGAACCGGACCCCAGGAAACCGAGACCCATTGTACCCTGGCCCGGACAATGGTGTTCTTTGCACGATACAAGATCCCTCTTTTGGGAGCATATGGCAATGTAGTAGCCACTAGTTCTGTACACTGCATGTATCCATTGATTCGCTTGGCATATTTCTTTCTTGCATGACAGCCTAGTATACGAAAATGCCTTATTTAATTTATATGACGTTCTGTATTCTATTAGACACAGCATGCGTTAACTTGCTATGGGATATACTTTGCTGAATCGTCGCATTCACAGTTGTTTTTGGTATTGCAGGCCCAGATACCCCTGCCGAACCCTCGCCGGTCGGCCAGACTCCAGACGAGACCCCCGAGGCCCCATCAGGCCTAGAGGAGTGGATGTGATCACTCCACGGGAGAGCGTTCTTGGCATGCATGGCATTGGAGTCTTGTTTTTGAGGATTTATCACACTTGTGTACATGTCATGATTGTATATATTATTTTGTTCTTTTTGTAAGACCTTCACATGAAATTATGTCAGTTCTTTCTTCGTATTCTCTTCTTACACTGTTAGTTTGATGTTTCTGATATTTACAGCTTCCGCGTACATGTTTGGCACGTGTGAATGTTCCCTTGTGCGTGTGCATTTAGACTCGGTCTACATGTATATGCACGGGAGTACGTGTGTCATTAGGTTTGGCTTTTGCTAACCCTCAAACCCTAGGCTTGGGTTGTGACACGATCAATCCTATAACAATTTGTTTCATGAAATTCAAGCTGTGGACTACTAACTTTTATATGCATTCTACTTTTCTATCTTTCCCACTAACCGAGAAACCTTTAGGCTACATTCATGGGCCCCGTGGTTTGTGCACTCTGTGAGGAAGTCTGCTAAAGACCTCAACTAAAAGGGTAGGTGTGTTCTGGACCTAGTAGGGCCTTTACATTAAAGGATGACTGTGACCCCTGACCTGCCCAATGGAGTACGAGCATCGTATGAATGGTCTTAAGGGCTGTGACACATTCATGTGTAAGTTGTTCAGTGTTTAGCACCTCCCCATAGGTGTTGGTTTAAAGGACTTCGATGCATATGTATGATACAATGCAACACTAGACAACGGTGGATCAGATAACTTAAAACTACATCATCATGCACGGTTAGAAACACTGGGTAACTAGAATATGGTGGACTAGTAAAGGATCGTGATTCTTGCAAATCATTTGATTGCATTTGCATCTTGCCTTCAGTTTTGCCCTCTACGCATTTTGTGCTGGGGCAAACAATTAGATATCCACTCGGCTTTGTCCATGGTTAATCCCGGGCAGAAATAACGTTCATTTGTGTTATGTAAATTGATAAGTCCTGACTATTGATTTCCATTCTTCGGTATGATTTGTTTAGTACTTGTATACTGTTTGATTCGAGGTTTATCATAAGCGATATACTTCTCTTCATTTGAGTATGTATGCATGTATGTATGAATGACCATATGCATGTATGCTGTATGTTCGATATGATCTAATATGCATGATCTACTCAAAGTCTAGTACATGATTGATTCTATATTGTCAGGCACTACTCGGCCTCAACCTTAGGATGCCCGACGGGGTGACTTTGGCGTAGTTTATATGGCCTCCCTGCAGTGAGTTTATGTCTTGGGACTTCCGGACCCCAGGAACCCGAGACCTATTTGTACCCTAGCCCGATTAATGGTATTCTCAGTATGTTGTAAGATCCCTTTTTGAGAGCACATGGCATATGTAATAGCCACCTAGTTATGTATGTATCACATCTATCTTGATTCGGATAGCATGTTTTATTTGAATGCACAATTGCTTACTATATGAAGATGACCTCTATAAATCATCAAATGTCATTTATTCTGTTAGATACAACATACGTTAACTTGTTGTTGCTTATACTTTGCTGAATTATTGTATTTATGAGTTGTCCTTGGTGTTACAGGCTCAGATCCATCTTCTGACCCCTCGCCGGTCAGCCACACTCCTAGGGAGACCCCCGATGCCCCATCCGGGCTGAGGAGTGGATGTGATCCCTCTGTCGGAGCGCGAAGATTTCATGCATGCATTCTGGTCCCCTTCCTTTGGGTTCTTTTTGGATTTTGGGATTTTGATGTATTCATATTGTATATTTGTATTTGGATTCATTTTGTATAACTCTGATCTTTCTATAATGTCAGTATATCCTCATGTGCATGTGTCTTTCTTTGCATGTTTGATACCTACAGCTTCCATGTAAATGTATGGCACGTGTGAACATTCCCTTGTGTGTATGCATTTAGACCGGATCTAAGTGCATAGGCACAGGAGTACGTGTGTCATTGGTTAGATTTTTACTAACCCCCGATCTCCTGGGCTCGGATTGTGATACATGCTATGGTCACACTGTAACATTAGTGCTAAAAAAATTCTTGATAGATAATTATGGAGCTATTAGCATAATGCCAAATAAACAAATGGGACTATTAGTGTTGCAGGCATTTAGGAGAGAGAAAGTTGGTTCCGCTGAAATAGACTTTTGAAATCATATTGAAACTGAAGGGAAGAAATAAAAGATTCTAATGGTGACATGTTTTATGAATACTTTAGAGAAAGGAAAGAGAATGATTCAAAGAACTTTTTTGTTATTGAGAAAGATGATAAAGAGGGCCAATTACTATTTTCAAAAGTTATATTAGGAATTTAGTGATGTTGTCTCCTTTGAAACAAATACAATACAAATAGATATGGACTCATTTTTGTATACAGTTAATAACTGATTGTGAATTCCAAATACAGAACCACGATGTAGTAATTAAAAAATGGTGAAACCAGGTTGATCCACAGAGAGCAATGTGTTTAAGGACTTTTCAACTTATCCCTGCCCTAATTAAAACCTAAAATAATTTAAAAATTAACAAATTACATTCATCCCACTTACCAAATTAAAAGAATTAATTACAAACCAAATAAAAAAACTTCCAAAACTAAAAATCCTAAATTGAAAACATCCTTAAAAAAAATAAAGTTTCTACAAAATAATAGAAAAGTTAGAACTTCTAATAAAAAAATCTACTTCCAATGAAAAAATATAAAATAGAAACTTACTAAAATAAACGAACAACTAATATTAGAAACTAAATAAAGCTAAAGTAAAAAAAATATATTCAAAAGTCAGAAACACACTTTGTTAGAAATAAATTAAACCAAAAAAAGAAAACAAAACTACTACTTCTAAAATTAGAATCCCTATGTTAGTATCTTTTCCTAAATTACAATCTAGTTAAATTAGTAACTATGCTATGTTAACAACTATGTTATGTTAGAAACATTTAAAGTTTAGAAAACCTTTCCAACTTTAAAAATTCTGCATAAAACACTTTTAGAAAGATTTTAAATTTGGCAACTATCTAAAAACTAGCAACTATCCTAAATCAACAAAATTAGTGAAACTATGCAATACATGCCATGAAAATGACCTAGTGTAGAAATCTAAATGAGATAAAAACTTGGATAAAAATATAAATCCAATCTAATGCAAACCTAATCTAAATTTAATGGCTGAAATCAACAATTAACTGATGCATGAGTTCAATAAATATATAAATAAAAATAGTAAAGAAAAGGAACTATGGGACGTTGGAATCATTTAAGAAAATTGTATGAACTATGAGACGTTGGAATCATTTAAAGTGCAGAAAATTTTTGTGCTTATGTAACTTATTTCAACCACTTTTTTACATCTGAAATAGCTTTGATTCAATTCATATATGGAGCTAAAAAGTTCACTTTAAGGCTATCTTTTCAACAATCCATATGTTCCCAACATCATCAATCGAAAAAATGCATGAATGTGTGAAATCTTAAACAAGTTAAGGTACTATAAAGGCTACAATAAAATGTTTAGTTGAGCAGTTAAACTCAAAATTTAGATCTGATCTATGCTTAAAAACATCATTCGAATCATTCTTTTCAATGTGTATGAGGCTACCAAACTGATTCCACACTATCAATATTCAAACATGTGAAGCAATCATTATTGTAAATAGATTTCTCAACTAAAAATTTTTGTGACAAAACTATTTTGTACGTCTACTTTTGAGTGTGAAATCCAAATCATCTACTTATATGAACAAATCAGATACTTATTTTAATACCTTAAGCATGTTTAAGCAAAAACCTACAACTATTGCATACTATGATTATAATTTCCAGCCATCAAACTATGCAAATAAGATCACTAAAACATAAGAAAGAAACGAAGAATTGAAGGAATTTAAAAGTAGTGTGCAAGGAAATTAAAAGTAGTAGAACATGAATTTAAATGTAGTAGTGCTGAAATTTAAATATAGTGGTGTTGGAAAAATAAATGTAGTGCATATAGTATGTTTATTCACTCAAAATCCTCCCTCAATTCGGGCCCAAAAATCACTTTAAATATCCTATCATGAACTTAGGTTGTCAATCCAAGCACAACAACACAAATCAAGAAATAAGAAAAATCATAAGAATGAGAAGAATAATGAGACGAATATCATTAAACTACCATAGTAATTCTTTACACAAGATGAAAAAGAAATTTAAAATAAAGAAACTATACATCTTAGGATGGAAAAGAATTTCTCCTTCTTATTGAGCACTCAAGGGTGTAGTGTGGCCTTAGAACTAAACCTTCTAGATGATTTGAGATGAGTAGGCAAGAGGAAAAAATGGAGTATAGTAAATCTGGAGGTGGGAAGTGGCCAATTATTCCATACCTTGGATGTCACATAGGTGGGCTATTTATATTTTTTCTATGCCCAAGTTGCCTTCTTTCTTTTTTTATCTCCATGTACACTTCAACTTTCCTCTTTGAAATATCTCCCATTGACTTTAGATTTTTTATGAATCTTTTAGATATAAAATATCTTCAATCTCAACAATAGATTTTGATAGAAAAAAAAGAAAAGCAAAGCTTAGAAGAACGTCCAGCCATGTTCTATGCACTTTCTAATTTGAGCATTTTTGCTTCTCAAGCAAATTATCTTAAAATTTGACTTTCCTTCCTTGTATGAAACGTTTTGAGATTTCCTTCAAATCTGTTTTACATTATCTTGAAAATAATTTGTAGTGTGCAACAAGTAGAGTGTATCCCACATGTGTGAACTTATACATGTACATGTGTGTGGGCCCCATGAAGCCATTTTTCAATTTTCTTCAAAAACCCTTCTTCTTTTCTTTTCTTTTTTTATTTTCTTCAAAATTGTTTTCTTTACCTCAATCTTTTGTTGTGGGACCCAACTCATCATTTTCAGTAAGCCAAAAAGTGAATTTCGTGTGAAAAGATAATTTTACCCTTAATTCAAAAATGCATTACTACGGGTCCAACTCATATGAAATGATTGCATCAATGATATCATTGTGCACAATTTTGCTTGAATAAACTAATGATGATGGAAAATCATATCATTATATGAGAAAAATAATGTTCACAATACTTTCCAAAAATAAAATTCCAAAAATGGTAAGGTTCATGTTTCATGCAAAAAGTGTGCTTTTGGGGCAAATTGTGTAGAAAAATACTACAATGAATTTAAAATGCATGAAACCATTAATATATCATACAAATGAGGATTCCTTAGCTTGATAAGTCTATAAAATGATTTATAATATATATAAATATATCTTTTTGACGACTTATCAAAAACCACAATCCATCTATACTATTTAGATGTTTCTTAATATCAAATAAATCTTTTGATACTTTTGTTTGGGTTTTTCAAAAGTAGCTTGAAGCAATGTTGAGAGACCCACCAAAGACATTCTTGACAAACTAAGATCCTACAATGACAAAAGCAATGAGGTATGTCATACTCACCACCAGGCACCGTTATTGTTTGTAGCACATCTTGAAAAATCTATAAAAGAATTTAGGTGGATTTGTAATACATAAAAAGGGCTTGGTCAGGGCCATTAAAAAAATATGTTTAATTGAAGACTTTAAATTGAAATAGAAGGACACGTTGACAAATTATGATGTTGTAAACATTAGTTAAATATAATGTGTGATATCCATGATATGTGGGTACCAATTTCTATGAGACTCTTATTTTTTGGATGGATGTCCACAACTACAAGAAGTAAGAGTATTAATGCCTTTGTAAAGCAATATGTGACTTAGAAAAATGGTTTATGTGATTTATGTTTCGATTTAGATGAGGTATTCAACTTAGAAATACTGGATTTTAAAAGCAAATCGTGACAATTTTAATGGAAGGCCAAAATTGATGACAAATTTGCCAATGGAGCAGAATATGATAGAATTATATACAAAGAAGTTGTTCTACAATTTCCAAAAACAATTTATGTATCTAACATTCGATATTACTGAGATTGCATAAAATGAGATAAAACAAATGAACTTATACTATTTCATATTTCAAAAATCAAAAGGAAATTCAATGAACTGTCATCTTGAAAAAAGGAAGACAGTGGCAAATTGTTCTTATAAATATTTTGAGTTTTAGGGAATTCCATGTGGACACAGTATTTGTGTTTTGAAATAAGAGAAAATATACACATTGCCTTAACATTTTATTTTGAGAATATGGACAATGAAAGCAAGAGTAGATGATGATTATGGAATGCGTATGTGTTTTGATTTTAATGTAGATGATGATTATGGAATACGTATGTGTTTTGATTTTAATGGTTTGTTACTTGCAAGACATGAAGATTTACAATATGATGATGTTATTGTCATTGACGAAGGGTCATTGTGCAAGGAAGCTTACCATCATACAAAAAGGGTTTTACATGATCTTAAAAAAGAGCATTCACGAGATAAATGAAAAAATAGTAACTATAGAAAATGAGCATAGGAGAAAAGATAAAAGTGTTTATTATACAAAAAAATATCTTACATGGAATCATGCTATTACAAAAGGTCATCCAAAGAAATTAAAATCCTCTAAGGAAAAGGTAAGGAAAAAAGAATGACTTTGTTGCAGATGTGGAAAATGTGGCATTGCGTATGATAGGAAAAATTATCCTGCAATTCTCAAAAGGTACTAATACATTTAGAAAAATAATCTTTTTTATTAAATATTCTACATTTTGTATTACTAATGATTGTATTTACTATTTACAGCAATTTAGAAAACAACCCCGAGACAAATATTGAAAGCGAGGCATCAGAAAGTTCGACTTCTGATGAAGAGATATTGACATTAGTTTAAGAGTATGAATATTATTTTAACTTTAATTATTTTTGTTTTTCTATGCATATGTTTCTAACATTTTAACCTGGATGGTTTTGTATGAATGAAATGGAGTTTAGGAGCTTTCAAATCTTCCATCAACTTGTAAACAGAACCAGACCATTAATTTCATGGGTCACACCATGAATGAAGTATGTTTATTCAAATATGTACTTGACTTATTGGTGATGACATGATAAATCATAGACAAATCAAATATTTTTCTCACGCAATACTTACTGAATGAGGAGCAGGTTACACATATATGGTGTAAGGTCCAAACCTGAACTAATATTAATTTGTAATAATTAATCTTGTTTTATGCTAATTAATACTCATTTAGACTAATTTAACTCAAAACCTTTGGGTTTGGGTCATGGATAGGTAGTTCGGTCGAGTTCAAAACTTACTTAGGTAGTTAAGGACTTTCTTGTAATTTAAAGTCACATGGTTTGTATCACCTTGACACCACATTAATTGCATTATGTGTATCTCATCTTGTGAATCATCTTTTATATATAGCCTAACTTAATTCAGATCCATCTTGACCCAATTGAATATCATTTGTCTTAAATTGTAATTTCTTTAAAGAAAGTAGACTTACATGTAAACTCCAGAAAATTTGAGTTTATTGTTCCTTCTACCTTATTTTCTAATCTCTTTGTTGGAGCTACTCCTCTCACTCTCCTCTCATCTCCACTTTAAACTTGGAGCTGAAAACTGAATTTTGGAGCCTTGCATGTGCTCCTATTAGGTTCCATTCTCCTCTTTCTCCATACTCTTGTGCATCTTCTTTCTAGGAACCACCACATTTATATTTTCCTCTTCTCTACGTCTCTTTAAGGTAAAATCCTGAACATGCTTTCATTCCTTGGAGTTCAAATGAGTCAAGGAGACTTAAATGAGCAACATGCATGCATCTGTCACTCGATTCACTCATTGCATGTCGTTGTTTGTAATAAGATTTTCTTCTATTGAGCCTTTCTTCCTCATCAAACCAAAAGAGGCTTATTTTGGGTCGAACATTGATATAAGGCAAGTATAAAAGTATATATTACTACATGCATATCTTTTATGTTGATTCTTGAAGAATTCTCTATACATTTTAACTTATAGCTCTTTCACCTCTTTAAATCTAAGAATAAGTGATGCATTAAGTGATAAGGAACATGGTTGTGAATTATGGATGAAATGTGGCCATTGTAAGATCTATGATAATAATTTGGAGCAAAAGAAATCACATTAGAACCTATTCAAGAGTTCTATACCGGACTAAACTCGGTACTGGAACAGTTTCAGAAAATTTGAAACTTACAGCTAAACGGTAAATAAGTACGACTAGGAATCTAAAGACCAAAAATTATATATTTGTTCTATGGGTAAGCCCCGGCCAACCTGTGAAATGAACTACGGTTAAGCTATAACCACCCCTTGACCAAGGTGTAAGCTATTTTATGACTAGGTTTCTACAGAACCCCAAATCCAGCTTTTTCTTTACGGCTAACCTACGGCTAAGTCGCGGATTATACTATGGTTAAGTCGTAGCTCAGCAGTGGCCTAGTCATAAGCTTCATACGGCTAAGCCGTAAACCAGCATACGGTTGAGCCGTAAATGCGGGTGAATTTAAGTACAACTTATGCCCCACGACTAAGCCATAAAAACACTGTGAACTTTGGAACTTACGAATTTCTAAGACTTTGTAAGACTTTAGATATGACACATTTACCTCAATTAAATTAGCCTAATGGTGATCAAATGATAAGGAGGAAGTGTGAAGAGCTGTCACTCATCCTCTTTGATTTTTCGGATTGTTTTTTCATGTCACATCATGGGTGTTGGCATAAAAAAAGTTATCCATTACGTACACAATGTAACACTAAGATTTTGATAGCACATTGACACCGGACGTTTTATGAATACACTATATTGAATAACAAAAGAAACACGGATTATGTTAATATAGGGTTGGCTAATAAATAACCTTGATAACTTCTCAATTCAATGCATTTATATTGTTTAAGTAAACATTGCCCTCAAAATGATTAAATCATATACCCATTCTTCCTTGTGAACTTTGAAGCAAAATTGGAGACCGATCTTCTACTGAGCATGGGCCCGTGAGCCAAAATAGGTGTAGCTGAGGTTGAGAGGGTTTGAGCTCTATTAGCTTATTTAAATATGCATTATGTGATTATCAATTACTCTGTTTGATTCCGATTCTCATGATTGAATGTAATCTCAAGATCGATACTACCGTTATGTACGAATATGAGACGATCGCTATAATTCACGATAAGTATGAATGATTGTACAAATATGAGATGATTGCTACGATTGATAATAAGTATGAATGATATGAATTCGGAATGGTCTTGATACGTTGAGTTAGCACCACTTAACTTATATCCTTATTAGATTCGATGGGACCAATTTGAGTATTCCTTATGTCACTACTGCAGTAATTTAGGAAGGAATTGGTCAGCGCTCCTTAGGTAGCTAGACTGGTCCCCTAGCAATATTCTCCTCTGTATGTTATACGCTTTCTTTAAAAATAATATAGCCTTGTGGATGCCAACTAATATGTTATAATATTTTGTTCATGATTTATTATTCATGTTAATTTTATGCACAATATGTGTAACTTCCGCTATTGCTTTCATCATCATCATCAAAGCATTATCCCAACCATGTTGGGGTCACCACATGAATTCTGTTTCTTTATTCCGTTCTATTTTGAGCCAAATCCTTCAATAAGTTAAACTTCTTCAAATCTGAATTAATGATTTCCATCAATATTTTCTTCAGCCTACCCCTACCTTTTGATAGGCCATCCACCTGTATAGCCAAATTTTTTCTCATTGGTGCCATTACTAGCCTACACTCAACATGTCCAAACCATCTTAAATGAGTTTCTCTTCTTTTAATTAATATATTCTCTAATTCAATTAATACAATATGATAGTCTTTTATACCTCTATATTTGCTTAACTGTCATATTAACAGTGCTACCCTTGGTGTTATAAGTATAGAACCCAATGTCATTACGGCAATCGATAAGCCCCCCGGAAGGAACTATAGCGGTGCCTCGGGGTATAGATGAGTGGAATAAGGGTGATGTTTTCTACTAGTCATCTTCCGAAGGGTGTCATGGGAGTTTGTTTTGGAATTTGTTTAGGACCTAGCCATTTTTGAGCTTGTGATTATATTACATTATTTTGAAACTATTGTTTGAAAGACTTATCACTCATGGCAAGAGATATGTTTAAGTATTTCAATTGTGTGCATGTGGATAGTTTAATTAACAAACCTTGGATTATATTATGGTAATTAAGCATGGTTTTATTATTGCTTATGGTTGATTACAGGTGTACTTCAGATGTTTCCGCTTTAATATTATAACATAAATATGTGCTTATGGATATTCCTCATACGTACCTGTAGAATTTCCCTTGTAGCAATTCGTACATATTTTGACATGGCATAGACTGCTACGAGATCACGTGCGTCACGCCTTGAGATTTACTATAATCCCCAATTCTTGGGTTTGAGGCGTGAGTGACATATGGTGGCATTACTGTCAAATTGAATAATTGACAAAAAATAATATTAATAAAAAACAAAAAAGTCCACAATCTCCACCTTTCATATTATTCCTTTAGCATAGTATTACCTTATGAGTTAATCATTCTACTTTGATTTCACTTCACCACACCTCAAAAAATCATAGGATATTGAAATAATGGACTAAAACATACTTTAAAAAGCTATTAAATCACTAAATACATCATTCCTTCCAAGCTTTCATTCTATACACAAATGCACCACTCTCAAATGTAAGAAAGTTTAACTAGTCCTTATTTGGAGCATATTATCAAACACTTGACACCCTCTATAAATCAACCCGTAAATCGATTGATTCTAGATTTAAAATATTAATTCCATTAATTCATTAGAATTTATAAAAATTAAGCTTCTACGCGTCTTCAAAGAAATATGCAAAAATTTATGTCTACCATGTAAAACGTTGAAAGATATTTAGAGTTATATTTTCACAAGACCTGATTCTTGAACATTGAAATCAAATTTATGCATAATTTTTCAGATATTTAGATTGATCACAACTCCTCATTCAAAAAAAAAAATCAACTTTTTATCACTTTGGCCTCTCTCACTCTATCCATCTCTCAGCGTTAAATGAAGACACTAAAGGCATTTAAAAAATTGAAAACGAAAGGGAAATAAGGATTGAGAGGGAAATTGAGGATTGTACCTTCACACACAAAAGGGAGAAAAACGTTTAATATCTTGGCTGTGTGGAGGAGAGATTGTTGAGAGAGGGAGAGATACATAGACGAGAGTGGAGAGAGATCTTTTTGATGAAGGAGAATGCAAGATGAAGAGATCTGGGAGAGAGACCCTTTGACAAATTAGTCTAAGATAGCAATGAGCTGCTCTACTGGCAACCGAAGAAAGGAGAGAATAATGTTGCCTCTACGGCGATCATGAGAAGGAAGGACAACACGTTTGATATCTCTGTCAACGAAGATGGCGAGAATTGGTCAGCGTTCAGTATGGTTCAAATTGTAAAGGCAAGGAGACAAAATGGTGTAGGGCTATGGATTTTTTCGTCGAAGAGGGAAATGGAAACTTACAAATGGAAGCTCTACCTCTTCGAAGATGGTGAGCTAGGAGGATAGCCTTTAAAGAGGGAGGTTAACAATGGCGAATGCAGAGGAACTTTGAAGATGGCCATTATGGCGAATGCAGAGGGATTGCGATGATGCCAAACATAGAAGGAAGGGGATGAACGGATGTAGGGCTGTGGATTTTTTTGTGGAAGAGGGAGAAGGAAACCTGCAAAATGGAAAATCGTAGAGAGAGGGCATCGAGAAAGGATATGCAAGTTTTGGGATTTCTTTCATCAAGAGGGAAAGGGAAATGAAAAGTTTGTGCGTGATTTGGGTTTTTTTAGGCATTTATGGTAAGATCACTGGATCCAACAGCCAGGATCAAACTTCTCACCATAATTGTGAAAATAGATCCATCCTGAATACTACCGTACATGTTTGTGTGTATGTAAGAATTTTGAATGTTAGCAAATTAATGGGTTGGACAAAACTTTTGGTCCGTTAAGTTGTATTTTATATTTCTTTTGGATTGATTGTAGTTCGCATCATTGCTAGAAGAGCTGAAGTGAAGAAATAAAAAGGCAAGGTGCTTGATCGATCTGATCATTACTTGATTGATCGATTTGGAGGCATAGGCGATACTCAATCGATCAGATGTTTGCTCAATTGATCGGATGGCCGAGAGAAACCCATTGACTTATTTCGAAACTATTTTTTATTTGTGTTAGGATTAGAAAGTTGGATTCTACAAGAAGTATACTTATGAAGTACGAATTGTGGGTTATAAAAGGTTTTTCTTTCGACCTTAAGACACAGATCACATTATTTTGAGTGAAGATTACATATTAGAGATTTCTTTTTTCTATAAAGCTTCAATTGGAGATGTTAGTGCTAAATCTTTGTTCTAGAGAGCTATTTCTTTTATATATCTTGTAAAAGATCATCTTCTTGGACAAAAGATTGTAGAGTCAAGCAAGGTTTGGATCTGGTGTAATCAATGGTGAAAAGTCGCTGCGGTGTGAAGCTGTGTAAAGAGATTTACAGTCCTTAAGTTGTAAAAAAAAAAAAAAAGTTGTGAGTATCTTGTAACTATGTAATTTATAGTTCTTAATTCTTGGTCCCATTTAAACTCATAGGTTTTTTTCCCATTTGGGTTTTCACATAACAATCATGTCTTCTTGTGGTGGTCGCTTGTTGATTTACGTTTATTTCCGCTTCATTTTCTCTGTTTTTTGCAATCTAGAAAATCAAATACTTGGGAACACCCTCAAAACCTTCAATTAGCATCAGAGAGGGTTGTACAAAGTTATTATATAGATCTATTTATGATTTTTAAAATGACATTCATCTTTGCTTAATGATACTAATTATTCCTATTGGAATGCAAAGATGATTGGCTTTCTTAAGTCCATTGATGATACTGTTTGGGATATTGCTGAGGAAGGTTATATCAAATCTACAATTGCAGCTAATGGAGAAACTATTCCTAAACCAAAAGCCCAATGGACTAAAGATGAGAAGCATGCCTCCAATTGCAATGATAAGATTATGAATAATGTCTATAATGGAGTGTTTGCTGAAGAATTTCATAAGATTCCTCCATGCAGGATAACAAAAGAAGCATGGGATATCTTGCAAATTGTATATGAGAGTACTGTTATAGTGAAGTAATCAAATATGCAAAGATTGATTATTGCCTTTGAAACTATAAAAATGGAAAATGATAAGACCTTTAATGAGTTTTATGCTAAGCTGAATAATATTGTCAATTCTATTTTTTAATTTAGGTGAGCCAATCCCTGAAAATAAAATTATCAAGAAAATTCCAAGGTCTCTACCTGAAAGGCTTGATTTAAAGGTTGATACTATTGAAGAAAATAAGATGCTTGACACCCTCATGGTAGATAAGTTGGTTGGGAATCTTCAGACGTTTGAGGCTAGCCGAATTTCTATGGAAAGAACAAAGTCTAAAAGCCTTGCTTTGAAAGTTTCCAAAGAATCAGCAAAGAAAGTTTAAAGTGATTTTAATTATAAAGATGCTGAAATTGTTGAGTTCATGAAGCAATTCAAAACATTCATAAAGGGCAAGCAAACTAAATAGAAAAACTCAAAATCTGAAAAGAGAGAATCTTAAAAAAGGATTCAGTATTTTAAATGTTAAGGCTATAGTCACTTTGCTCATGAATGTGTGAACAAGGAAAAGAATTGCAAGAAGAAGGCTTTCAATCTTACATGGAATGATTTTTCTAAAGAAGAGAAAAAAAAAAAAGGAAAAAGAGCCTAAAACTAAGAAATTTGATATGGTGAATGGGAAATTCTTGGCTTTAATGGCTAGATTTTCACAAACTATATTTGACGGTAATGCTGATGAGGATGAGGATGATAATGATGAGTTAGATCCTAATAATGATTGGGAAGCAGAATACAAACTTTTGTTGAAAAAATCTTCGAAGATGCACAAAATATACGAGAAAGATGCTCTCAAGTGGAAATCTGTTCAGAAGAAAATCTATCCCTCAAGAAAGAATTAGCAGAAAAAGTTTTCTAAAGTCAATCTCTTGGAAGGCCAAATGAAACCTTAGCTGATAAGTTGACTACTGAGACTTAAAATTATGAACAAGTGGTTGAAACCTTAAAGACATAGTTGAAAACATGTCAAGCTGAAAAAGAAGATTTCAATGGCAAACTAAAGATTGCGTTGTTTGAGTTGGTTTATACAAAGGCTTGTCTGAACAAGATTAGCATTGGTTTAAAAATTCTTAAAGACATCTGAAGCAATTAGAAAAAAGCCTAATGACACACACGATCTTGGTTATAATCATAGTGCATCTACTTAAAAAACTAAAGGTAAAACTACTTTTATTAAATATTTTGCATTAAATTCTATGGCACCTGTTACTCCATATGCTAAATGCACAAGTTATATTGGAAGTAGTTCAAAGAAGAAGGATGTGTCACATTCTATACGCACATCCACTTGTTATCATTGTAGAATTAACGGACACATTCATCCCCATTGCAATAAGTTACAAAGTTTACCTATTAACAAGCAATGAAGGAAGCAATTGTCTAAATCAAAGGTCAAGACAAGAGTGACCTGGGTGAGAAAATTTGACTTACCTACTAATTTGGCACAAACTGTGCTAAAAATTTCAAATTCACAGGTGTGGGTACCAAAGTCTCTAAGTCCTTAATCAAGAAGATCAAGCTTCTACCATTAGCTGCTATGAAGATATAATTAAGAATGAGTTGTAATTCAGGGAGAGCTACTGCTGGATCATAGTTGATGGATATACTGCAAGTTGACATTAATATCTTTGTCAATTATGGGCAAAAAGGGGGAGAATGAGGAATTCCGAGGAATATATGAAGCTCCTTGAAATGCTTGAGTTGAAGATACATGGTATTTTAATTGGTAATTGCTATAGAGATGCTAGTACATATTATTATTTTTTCAACTCAATGTGCTTAATGTAATTTTGGATTTATTTTTGGGTAGATTGAATATATTTGAAGTTTTGTCCATGAATTGCCAAAAGGGAAGATTGTAAGAATTTTGAGTGTTGGTGATCATAAGTCCTTAAAAGTGTATCAGTTTACATTTATTTTAGGGGATTTTAAGGATTTAAGCATTAAAAATCTCTTCATTTTAGTCAAAAATCATGTTTTTGTTTATTTGAGCATTGCAGTGTTTCATGCGTAAATCACTCAAAAATCACATTTTTTCCATAAATTTATGAAACTTTCCATTTTTGGATTTCCATTTTTAGTAGGTTTTTCAAATTCATACTTTCACATAAAACAAATTCATATTTTCACATAAAATAACAAATTTTTTTTTATCATTATTAGTTTCTTAAAAAAATTATGGTCAATGATGATATTTAATTCCATCATTTACTTGAATTGGGCCAGCATTAGTACTGCAATTGTGACTTTTAGTAAAATTATTATTTTTAATGAAAAATTACTTTATTGTCTAGGGAAAATTAAAGACAAGGGTCCCGCATCAAATTTTGGAGCCAATGAAGTATTTTTGAAGAAATCCAAGAAAAAAAGAAAAAAGACTGATTGAAGAAAGAAGAAGTCCAAGCACATGAGGATCCCACACATGCGCATGCTTGAGCACATATGCCAAGGACCATTCTAGGCCCACCTTTCAGCCATTATTTATAGGTCCCATTGAAGAGATAAAAATATGATGAATCATTCTCTACCATTGGATTGCAAATTGGGGGCCAAGATGATGAAGAAAATACATGAATATTCTTTGAAAATTGTGAATGGGAAGAAGTGAAAACTGTCAGATTTGTAAAGTGCATGTGAACGTCAACTTCACCATCCTATTTGACTTCAAATTTTGCTAGAATTAGAAGATTTCTTTTTTAGCCTCTAATTTATCTCTTAATTCAAAGCAAAGAAACGGGATCTGATGAAAAGGAACGGTGGCTACTTCAAGAGAGAAAAATGGAGAGAAATTCTCTCCAATACGGACGTTCCAACCCAACAAGACCTATGCAAGCTCATGGCCAACACCCCCATCCATTTTTTCTCCATTCGCTCTTTCGTCACTCCATATACCTATGCTACAATCTCAGACTCCATATACCTATGCTACCATCCCACCATTCCACATCTCATGTACGGCCACAACCACCCTTCACCGATCTTTTCTACATCCTTTCCATACTCCACACCACCGCACCAATTCCACATCCCTCAGCACCATCACTTCCATACGCCCACTTCACTTTCTTCCATCTCTCTCATCCATCAATTTTCCTGGCCATAAAGAGTTTTGGCCAACCCCTTTGGTGATCTTCCATCATCACCATTCATCATCTTTCACCATCTTCCTCACCTTTTGAGCATGAGTTGAAGTAAATATATGTTATAAAGTTAGGCGAGCAACACTACTTTCTTGAGATTCATGATCTAGGGTAGTTTTGATAAATTTATTTTAATTTAATAAATTTGAATTTATTGCTTACTTAGTTTGAGCAGTTCATTGTAAAATGTAGTTAGTGATGTCATGGGTCTCACAGAATCAACATTCTATATTTATATGTAGTAACAGTACGTATTTGATGCAATAGATCTTAGTTTTCTTTGAATCTTTCTAACAAGTTTATTTTAGATTCAGATATAAAGAATTAAAATCCATTTTTTTCATTTTATTTTATTGCTTTCTATAAATTTGAATTTATTGCTTACTTAATTTGAGTTTTTCAATGTAAAACCAAGTTAATGATGTCATGGTTCTTACCATAGAATCAACATTGTATGTTTATGTATAGTGATAGTACGTATTTGATACAATGGATCTTAGTTTTATTTGAATCCTTCTAGCAAGGTTATTTTAAATTCAGATGTAAAAAATTAAAATCCATTTTTTGCTATTTTATTTTATTGCTTTCTATTTTTATTTTCAGAGTTATTTTATGCTTTTTACTTTTAATATCATTCAATTGGTGGTTTGATAGATTTTCTTTGTTTTGCAGTAATTAGTTTAGATTGCTTTTTAGAAAGGATTTTGGGATTAGATTTTAAATCTTATTTGTAATTTTAATTCCAAACTTTAGACAGGAATTTTAATTTTAATTTTAAATTTGTTAATAGTTGAAATTTTGTATAGGTTTTATTTAGGTCAGCACCATTTTTTCAATAAAACAAGTTGTGTGATTCACAACTCTCTGTGCATATGATTCCGACTAATCGGATTAAACTACAATTGTCGACCTTACACTTGAGGTCTACATCGATCAGTTGGCAAATTCATGAGTTAGAAAAAACTTTAGGTCTATTAAGTTGTGTTTTAATATTTCTTTTAGATGGATGTAGTTTGCGTTGCCAGAAAAGCTTAAGTGAAGAAATAAAAAAACAAGGCATTTGATTGATCGATTTGGAGGTAAAGGCAATACTTGATCGATTGGATGTTTGCTTGATCGATAGGATGACAGAACAAAATCCACCAACCTATTTCAGAATTATTTCTTATTTGTGCAAGGATTAGTAAGTTAGGTTCTACAATGAATATACTTATGAGGCATGAATTGTGGGTTAGAAAAGCTTTCTTTCTTAACCCTAAGGGCATGTTTATATACACACTTTTTCTGCAAAGAGGAAATTGCTACGTTAGCAAATTTCATAGAAATAAATTCCATGGGAAAAGAGTTCAGTGGAAGTCTAAAAGTTCATATGTGGTGCAAATTTCTTTTCCTTGTTGAATTGGTAATAATGTTATTTGGTGTGATTGCGGATTACTTCGAAAAAATCAATTTTTTTTTTGCAACAATTTTCTATGGAAAAATCAATTTTTTATAACTTACAAATTAAAAGGACAGGGACGATTCTTATATTAATTTAAATTAAATAATATCACTAAACCACTAGTTGAATGACTCTAGAAAAAATTCATTTTTGGACAAATATCAAATAAAAATTGATGGCAGATACCAAATATCTTAAAACACGAAGTCATGGGAGGAAATAGGGAGCCAGTAGGGGCCATGGCCCTACCTTTATTTTGGATTATATACATATAATTGGCACCTACTTTGTAATGGTAATCCTTTAATGGATGGCTCCTCCAATATTATCAAAAGTTAAATACTACAAATATAATTTGTGTTTTCAAAAAAATGAACTAAATAATAATTGATTTTAGGGGGAAATCGGATGAAATAAGAAAGGGAAGGAAAAAAGAGGAATAAAATAAAATAAGGGATTAGTGATAAATTAGAATCTATTTATTTAAATCTAGAGTTATCGTCATCTTCCACAGACCTTGACTTGAGATTGTGATAGTTTGATCGGAGAAAGAAAAAGATCTTGGATTGTTTGGGGCATGGACGTTGTGAAAAGGTTTGAAACTGTTGTTACTTCATCAAAGGAATGAGAATAAGGGTTGAAGAAAACTATTCTTCTTTCACTTCATATGTTTATAATTATAAATACATTATTTCTCTACGCATCATTTTTTTTCTTTCCAATCTTGAGCTCTCATTCAAATTACTTTCTATTTATAATTTACTAGTACAAAAAACTTTAAATTGATTGGAATTATATTCATCATTGGTGGAGAAATTTTGTAAATTTTCAATGTTTAATTTTGATTATTATCAGATTAAATAGCTTGGATTTCATACATGGATCATTTCCATCATCAGTTTTTGGTTCTTATATAAAAGTATAAGAACCCACTTTAATAATGATTTTCTTTAGCCTTGTGCATTTATAATTGTTATTGTACTATTCCTCAATGCTTCATTATGCCTTTTCAATCAATGGAGCTCAACCCCAAGGGGTAGCTCAATTGGCTTAAGACCAATTTACTTTCAGAGGTTGTGAGTTTGAGCTCTGCTACCATATTGGGGCCATAAGGGTTTTATTCAGCTTCCCCGAACCCGAAGGAATTAGTTCGGCCTAAAAGATTGAGACACCTTCCATTAGCAAAATAATAATAATAATATAAATAAAAAATCAATACGGCTCATTATTGAAATCCAACAACTCAAAATCACTTTCTAATTATATTTTATTATCAAGAGAAATTTTAATTTAATTGGAGTTATATCTACTATAGATAAAGAGAATTTGGCCCCTCCAATAAAGAATTCCTAGCTAGCCCTACATAGAGTATCAAAAATCTAAACATAGGTCAAATATCTAAGGGAATACTAGTTGGAGAAATTTTATTACCATGACATTTAATACTCAATCAAAGTGAAATCAAATATTCTCATGAATAATAATGAAATGACAGTTTTATTGTTATATTCGGGCATGCACTCATTGCCAATGTATTTTTTACATCAAGGCAAAAGATAGCCTATATTTTGTATTGTTGGTCTTCTTAAACTTCATTAAAAAAAAATACAAAGAAAGCAACACTAATTCTTCATAATCTTTGTTAAGCAACACTAATTCTTCATAGTCTTTGTTACTCTAGATACTACACAAATTAACAAATAAACAAATCTTCTATAGAACTTATTTCTATAATGAAAATGCTTAGATCAACAATTTAAATATAAATACCTTGGGTACATAGCAGCAAATGAAACATGATAATATCACCTTTTTTCAACTTACAGAAAAGGGTGGGGTTGAAATAGAAGGGTGGGGGTGGAGGTGGGTGTCGTTTTAATACAAAGAGGGAGTGGAAGGTTGGGCGGAGGAAGCAACAAAAAAAAAAAAAAAGGAGAGTGTTAAAATGGAAAGAGAGGGGACATGCATCATAGTAGAGAAAGAGATAAACTTAAGTTGCATGGATCTAAATGGTGAAATGGTAGAGGCAATCAAATAATAAAGAAGGGTAAACTGTTTTGCAGAAATGGAAGTCCAATGCCCCACCGTGGGAATTCCATTTTCAACCTTTTGAAGGAAAAGTCTGACATGGCAGAATAGTGGTTGCAAGGAATTGTGCTACACCAAACATATTAAAAATGAGTTTTCCAAAAAAAATCATCTCCTTTTCTATAGAAAAGGGTTACACAAATGTGCCAGAAGATACAGATCTCATTATTCTTAGTAGAGATTACACATTAGAGATATCTTTTTTCTTTAGAGCTTCCATTGAAGAGGCTAGTGATGAAATTTTATTCTAGAGAGTTATTTCTTCTACTTCGCTTGGAGAAGATCATTTTCTTGTGTAGAAGATTACTGAGTCAAGCAAGGTTTGGAAATGGTGTAGTTAATGACGTGAAGTCATTGCGGTGCGAAGTTGTGCAGAGAGATTTACAATCCTTAGGTTGCGAGATATGGAAAAGAGTTGTGAGTATCTTGTAATTATATGATTCATAGTGCTTGATTATTGGTCAGTTTGGACTCGTATTTTTTTCTCCGTTTAGGTTTCTACGTAAAAATCGTGCTTTCTTGGTGGTTGCTTATTTACTTTATATTTATTTTTCACTGTGATTTTATATGTTTATTCGTAATATAGAAAATCACAAACTTGGGAGCTAGCACCTCCAAAACCACCAATTTCAAAACTCTTTCAATGCATATAATGAATTAGACAAAAGTTACGTAGAATTCTCTTGTCATGCAACTGATAATGACTTCGAGTCATTGGGTGCTGCTGTAGGCCACCGCCATTAGTTTGATCCAACTAAAGCTTGACCTCTGACAGATTCAGCTTGATCCATAGTAAAAAAGCACAGCTGATTAGCTTGTATATTACTGTTGACGTATATCAAGCAGGTTTGGACGCTGAAAGCAGCTCTTTATTATGGTTATTAAGTTCGATTTTAAATACTTTATTAGCCAATGCTAAACCTTCATAGGTTAATACTTAATCAGTCTTTCAGATTATTTTGACCTTTTTTTTTATAAAAATGTTGTTTATTCAAAAACAATTTAATAATGAATCTTTTATGAATTTCAATTCAAAATACTTGTAAGATAATGATGTACAATAACCAAATGTAATATAAAGGTAGTAAGATTATAATCTAAAATAACAATAATTAAAAAAAAACATCCAGACAATTTTTATTGCAGACCATGTTCATAAAAAATAAGTATTGGTGATGGCTAATTCATTTATTTTCATATACATTAATTTAATTGATTTGAGCTTGAGAACTAATATGGTTGCATAGTTGGTTAAGAACTCGGCTCTCACTTGGGTTATCAAGGACTCATTCTTGGGTCTCTCCCCATCACATGTGCGAGACTACGCTCCTCAGGAGCCTAAAAGATTGAGCTAGAGCAAGGTCCTCAATCTAGCCGTGCTCCATTTAAGCTGAGTTAGAGGGCCTATGGCTCTAGTCCAATGCAAACTTAGCTAATTTGACGCTTTTGATTTGGATGATCAAGGATTGATCCATGGTTCTCTCCCTCCTCACTTATTTGGGTGTTCCCTCCAAAGAGTGTGGCAGCTTGAGCAAAAGCCAGGCCTTACTCGAGCAGAGCTGAGTTAGAGGGCCCACTAGCTCGAGCCGAACGCAAAGCCAGCTTAGGCCAGCCGTCCACCTGCAGGTCCACAGGGCCCCACGGGTCCATCCAGCTGGAATCCATATTGGCCCTGATGGGTCCCACAGGCGCCAAAACTTCTACGACAGCGGCCTCCATCCGCTCCTCTCATTCAGCCCCTATTCCCTCGCCGCACGTGCCATGACGACGTGTCTCCCGGGCAACACGTGTCGGCACTCGAGTGGAAGAGATTCCTTTTTCAGACATCAGATCCCAGCCGTCCGTCAGGATCCCAGACTTCCACATAAGACTCCTTCCTGACAGTCCCACGGCTCTCTGTATCTATATATCCATGTAGATGCTGTTGAGGACTCATTTTTTTAGAGAGAGAGAGAGAGAGCTGGTGCATGCTGCAGGTATGTTGCTAAGATTCTATAGAAAGATTCTGTTGCTGCTAAGATTCTATATGAGGAATCTTTCTGTTTTATCTTCTAACATGTCTGAATTCCCTTGGCTGGCTTGGTTTTCTTAATGTTTGTTGTGGTGTGAATGGTTTCTGGGGATTGTTAGCAGTTGGGGGTTTATTGTTGAACTCAATTGATTTTCTGAAGCTAATCATGCTTCTTTTGTTCTTCTCTGAGGTGGGGTTTTAATCTTTCCTTGTTTGGGCTCTGGGTTTTTCTGAAATCCTTCTTTGGTGCTTTGTTCTTATCTGAATTGGGTCTTCAATCTTGCTTTGTTTGGTGATTTGGGTTCGCGGGATTTTGTGTTTTTCTTCAACTTCTTCTTCTTCTTCCTTTGGTATTCTCTGAATTGGGTCTTCGATTTTGCTTTGTTTGGTGATCTTGGTTGGCTGGATTTTGTGTTTGCTTGAACTTCTTCTTCTTCTTCTTTTGTTGTTGTCTGAATTGGGTCTCCATATCTGCTTTGTTTGGTGATCTGGGTTCGCTGTATTTTGCGTTTTCTGAACTGGGTTTTGGTTTTGGCTGTTTGAGTTGGTGGTAGTTTTTTGCCGCTAGACGTTTGGTTCTTTGGGACAGTGGTGCTGTTGCTTGTATGGTAATTTGTATGGTACTGTTCATATGTCGATCTGAACTTCTTTTTCTTCCTTCGTTCTTCTCTGAATTGGGTATTCAATCTTGCTTTGGTTGGTGATTTGTGCTTGGTGAATTTCGCTTTCTCTGAATTGGGTTTTGGTTTTGGCTGTTTGGGTTGTGCTTGTTTTCTTCACAAGAGGTTTGATTTGGGTTAGTGATGTTTTGTTTTGTTCATGGGGGTTTGAAGTTATTATTTTTAATCCGTATTTCCCCCATTTCCTTCTCAGTTGTCTTCTTCTTTTTTCAGATTTAGGACGTGTTGGTTCTGGCCGTTTCTACTACCGAAACAGAAAGTCATCTACTTTCTTTTTTCCTGGTGCAAACGGACTCGTAGCAGAAAATGCCCATTTTTGTGGGGTCTTTTCTGCAATAAATATGAAACCTGTGTCGAATCTCCCACATCAAACTTACATTTCCACGGGAGAGGACCCCAGTGTCCCTCTTCCTTGGTGTTACACAAACAAGTCTTTGGTTGAGTTTGTTTCATCATGCAATTAGGTTGAGTGATAATGTTGTGGTGATATGGTTATCAGCGGCGGGCTTGTGAATTTGTTTAGACGAGGTTTATATCTGTTTGCCGCTGACAGATTTGTACCTTAGTTGCTTTCCCCATAAGGGTTGTTTACATCTAGTATGGAGCATGAGCAGATGTGGTTTGATCTGATAGCTAGTAAACTGAAAGCTGCTTGTGGAGTACTATACTGAAAGAGTTTAATGTTACTCATTCAAGGTCAAATTGTAGAATCATATTAAAGGCAATCATGAGAAAAAAAATAAATAAAAGGATAACATTTGTTTTTTTCCTGCAAGATGTTCTTTGGATTTTGAAACTGCAAGAGGCATTTAGCAAATTTTAGTAGCAAGAATAAACTTCTCCTTGAGGAACCTTTGCTACACCAAATTGCTGAAAAGCAGAAATTTTTGTATAGCATTTCTGCGAAATGGTGTGACACAAAAATTCCCTTGGGGAATATTAACCCATGCAATGCGAGAATCTTGGATTGTTGATATACATTGAACTGACCTTGTCTATTACCCCATTCGTTAATGTCAAGGAAATCCTCCCCATTCATAAATTAAAAGTTGATTTCCAATCTAATTGTTGGACCAAGGACACAATTTGGGTGTTATATTATTATTCTTAGTACTCACTACTCCATCTGTCCTCTAGCTTACTGCTTTTTGATTACTATAAAAGTGATAGTGGCTATCATTCCCACACCCCCTTCAATAAAAGCCTCCCCCCAAACTCCCCCACCTCTCTCTCTCTCTCTCTCTCTCTCTCTCTCTCTCTCTCTCTCACACACACACACACGCGCGCGCATACATATGGATCTGTAGTTTAGACATTTCATAGTTTGTGTTAATTATTTGGTCCATATGTTACTTCTGCTGCAGATTATTTTGACCTTTTTTGAACTAAGACTTCTATACATGCTACCGATATTTGAGAAGTACAATGAAGAAAAACTTAAATGTTGGTGGTATACGAGAAGGAAATGACCTGCATGTGTGTCGCCAGTCAAGTAAAATTTCCAAATCTTCTTGCTTTCAAGTCAAAATATCTCAACAGGGAGCATTACTGGAGAGTTCTATTCAAAATCATCAAGATGGTGAGCATCTCTTCTTTTGGAACTATCCAATTTGAGAAACTTTTTGTTTGTGTATAACTTCAGTGAGTAAGAAATTCCAAGGCACATAATTTTTTTTTCCTATTTTTCATCTGGCTTTCTTAGTTATGTACTGTTAGCTGTTATTTCAATTAACTTTTTTTTTTCTTTCTGAATGGTAATATTGTTTCATTAATGAGAGCTAAACGGCATAAGAGATGTATGTTGATGGCAGTTCATTAAACCTTATTACCAGTGTGGGTGTGGGTCCCTCCCTCCCACCACCTATCTACAAGGGTTTGTCTGTTTGATATTGAACAATATATGTGTTTTTGAAAGTTTAACATTATAAATGTTGCCTATTGTCTTTTTTTAGTTCGTACGTTCCAACTAAAATGAAAATATTGTTTCCTCTGTCCATTGGAGTTACTCACTATTTAGTAGTAACTAATTCTTGTGATTGCTGCAGTTGCTTCCAATATCGAATTGTTGGTCTGTGAAAATGGAAGTGATGAAGAAATTTCCACGCAAGATTCATTTGCTGGGGCAACCCATAATATCCGAAAGTCACCATCTTCTTCATTTGATTCATCATATGCTGAAATATCGGTAATTCATTAGTTTTGTCACTTCATACTGTATTCATTGCATTTGCATCTCCTCTATAGATGTTTAAAATAGTATAACTTTAGTGTCTTGATCTCGAACATTGGCATTTCATTCAATTGTGTCATTTTCTAAGGAGGGCACACCCAGTTCGCAAGGTTTCTTACTGTGCAAACCATGTGGTGGGGCCCACCTATCTCCAATTTAAATCTATCACGAAACAAGACCCCCTGATAGTCACCAAGCCCAGGGTTTAGGACCCATTCAAATGGACTGGACTGTTGAATTGATGGTCAAAAAATATTTTTAATATAAAGTTATTAAATTTGTGGGCCATGGATGATGGGGTCAAGGGAATGGGATTGAGTTCAAACTTGATACATGGGGTGGTCCCACATGGATCTTTCCATCCCCGATCCCATCCCTAGATTGAACTCACAGTGGGCCCTACAACTGGTTTTCATGGGCGGTTTATATGGCAAGTTCACACTGGGACACAACCATATATCTATATATAGATAGAGAGAGAGAGAGAGGAATTCTACAAAACGCCCTCTTCAAAAAAGGATGTTTCTACCTCTATGTAATAGCCAATAAAAATACAAGCAATGATTCATTCCACCTATTTTTATTTATTATTTAACATTACTTTTCTAGTAGGAGAGAGTGTAGGAGAGAAAGTAGGAGATTTGAATTGGAGAGAGAGAGAGAGAGAGAGAGAGAGAGATGTTGGACCTGTATATGATTGGAGGGTATAGTGGGGCACATCTTTGGATTAATGTGATTTGTTTCAAAGAATAATATCCTTGAAAAAAGGAAAAAAAAAATAAGGAAAGAATAAATGTTGTTGGAGAAGTAAGATGGGTAGGAATAAATAGGATGTTGAAAAGGAGAGGATTTCAAGAGAGAAAATTGGAGAGGACATTGAGAGGGAGAGAAATTAGGAAGAGAGAAAATAAGGGGCCATTATTTAGCCTTTAAGAAAGAGAAAATAAAGGATCCAAGCCATTCATTTCCTTTCCTTTCTCATTAATTAGTTTTTAAGAGGAGAAAAAAGAGGAGACAAGTTGATTTCTATTATTTATTGCAACTCCACTTTAGCATTTATTCATTGTAGTGAAAATGCCTGAGCGCCATGTAGCGTGACTCAAATAGGAGCCTAAGGTACCACTTGGATACATATGGAATTGAATATTTTTGGATTTAGATATTTCTTGTATTTTTTTTATCACATAACATAATACTATAATATTGAAGGTTCATTACTTATGTTTGGAAGTTTAAACGAATACATTACAATTTAACCTAAAACTTTTGGCATGTTGTTGGAAGTTTAAATAGATTCTACTGTTAATATTTGACCACATTTCAAAAACCTAATAAGCATTAATATATAGAGTAATGGTCCTGAGAGAATGGTCCTTACTATCTTATGGTGAGAACCTCCTAGTGGGTCGGACCCATCCAAATGGAATGCACATACACGGCCCCCTTATTGTCATTGATCTGATGGATTTGCACAGATCCAAATGGACTGGAGCATTGGATTGAGGTCAATATTCTATATATATATATATAAAGTTAAACTTGTGGATCAAGGATGAAGGAGTTAAGGTATTAGATATATATATAGAGAGAGAGAGAGAGAGTAAGATGGTCTAGCGAGATGGTGCTGTACCTAATTCCCATCATAATCTTTCAATCCCTCTTGCCCATCATGGTTGGCACAAATCCTGGTGGGCCCTACAAAGTTAACTCATATACTGCACTCTCTCATTAGACTGTTTTTACGACACTATCTTGCTAGACCGTTTCTCTCTCTCTCTCTCTCTCTCTCTCTCTCGGTTTGCTCATGCTTGTGGGTCCCACTTAGGGACGCACATGGGTATGGGGATGGAGGGGATTTGAAGGTCTCCCTGAGGCCGTCCTCTCTACAATAAATCAGCCCCATCCTCGGTCTCTATCATCTCCATCTGGGCCACACATATTTAATGGTGTACAATTCATTCGGATGGGTGTGCAATCGATCTAGCGGTATAGTTATATTGGATGGGGCCTAAATTTGGTGGACTAGTGCAATTCAGGGGGCCCCTGTGTGTGGTCCATTTGGATGGACCAAAGCTAGGCCCCACATGCTCGAGCAGACAAGATTTTTTCTGTCCGCTCGAAGCTGAGGAGAGCCCCAGCCTATCTCTAAATATATATCCAAAGCTTCAAAATAGACAATAATTTTTTGAAGTTCCGTTAAACTACATGTAAAAGGTAATGAATGATCATGCACATTCTACCTTATATGTATAATTATAACTTTATAGCCTGTGAGTCACAGAAATCATCCTAGCTGTGGATCCTCAACTAAAGGCCTAATCATAGTGGTTTTTGAGATGCAAGCAATCCTTGTAGTTACTCTCACATATCTACCAATCAATATCACTTATCTACTCCATTGATTGAAGCACAGCTTACTAGGGGTTTACATGGTCGAATTGGATTAAATTGAGGCTAATCCGTCTCCAATCCTATTACCTACAGATTGACAATTTTGTAATCCGTAGTTGGTCTATTTCCTATTAAAAACTGAACCAAACCGTGCATCAACGGTTCAGTTTAGTTAAAACCGTTTAATCTGTTAACCGTAGTGCTAACTGTTTCCTCACTATTTTATATGGAGAGTGAATGGCTGAGATTGAAAGTTGGATGATGAATGGATAAAATGTTGCCTTTTAATATTTTTTATTGAAAAATAGATGAATATATATATTTTATTTTAACGGTTTGGATCGATTCAAATCTGCGGATTAAGGGTAAAATCTTTTACCAAACCATTACTAACAGATTATGATTTTTTCAATTCGTCACCAAACTATTAACCATCGGATCGGTTAAAAAGCCGCTGATCGGATCGATTTTATGGATTGACGGATTTTTTGTACACCCCTACAACTTACCTATCTCATTGTGAACCCCATTGATCCCACCTATCACCTTCAACCCACTATTTCATTTTCAACTCCATCAACCAAACCTTCGATTGACGGATTTTTTGTACACCCCTACAACTTACCTATCTCATTGTGAACCTCATTGATCCCACCTATCACCTTCAACCCACTATTTCATTTTCAACTCCATCAACCAAACCTTCCCCTTCTTGGCCTATGGATCATCTTTTTCCACTTATCCTTCAACAATACAACCATAATATTTGCTTGCCATGAATCAACAATGACCTGTGTTAACCCTCACAGGATTCATGGTTTTAGAAATCGAACTCAGTATCCCCCTAGTTGAGTCACTTTCTTGAGTCCACTTTATATCTATTTCTATTTCTATATATATAAAAAAAAAGGATTTCACCACATCTTTTCTCCTTATTCTCTTCTCTAGTTGGAAGAAGCTTTGGGATGTCTTTGGGTTTGGGGGGGGATCTTTTACACTGATTTTAGAGGACTAAACCACATTTTGGGTAAGAAGACCTAAGCATTCAATGATCCAATGACTTCTCATTTGACTGAGTGAAAAGAAAATGAAAACACCTATTTATACTTAAATCCGTTCATGCTAACAAAAATGTTGACTCTTAGAATTCTTGTATAGGACCTTATTTTTCATTTTTTATCATATAATTAATTTTTTTTAAGCATTTTAGGCTCTACAGTACCACTTAACTGAGTCTCTTGCGACTGGACTCTCGAGTCCAATCTTTAAAACCTTGTGCACACATTCCTACAATGGCAACCATTAATTAACAGCCCATGCAATATGCCTGGTATCGAGAGAGCGATTTTCCTATTTAGGTGATGCATTTATTTATGAACACTATTTAAACTTATTTAATTTGTTTCTCTGTTTGTATTTGTTAGATAGAGAAGGTTGTCATTGTAATCTGAGACTTGCATATGTCTAATTCATTGCCTTGCAGGGGTCTTTACCATCTGCATGCCCATCTGTTCTGGAAACAATCTTCTCACCTATTATCGAGTCAAAAGAAGGCAATTGTACTACGAGTATGTGCTGAACCCATGTTCTTCTATGATAGTCATACATGTTCTGCTACTAAAGCATGCATTGTCTACTTCGCAAAGAATCTTTCTGTAAGTGTGGGCAATTGTCCTTTTTTTTTTTAATCATCCCTGTGGAAAGTATACACCACAATGTTTAGGTACCTGGGTCAGCTCAGACCAAAGAGTGGGCCTGTGTTGAACTAGCTGGGGTGCATTGCAAGTGTGTTTAACAATCCATGCCAACCCAAGATAAGTCCAGCTTGAGCTTGGGTTGAACACAGAACAAGCCACCTCAAGCTCAAGCCTAGATTAACTGATGCAGGCCAAACCCAAGGTCTGCCAGCCCATTGGGCCAGCCCATACCAAGGTTGGGTCAGGCATAATGGAGCTGAGCTGAGCTATAGCTTGGCTGGTTGACAGCTCTGATGCCTGACCTTAGATTTAGGCTGGTAATTTATCTGGCCTAAATATACCTGACAGCTATGATGCATGTAGTGCATGATATCCGATACTTCACTTTTTATGTGTAAAACTATGTCCCTACTGTGCGTATGGCATCCCTGCTGTATCCATGCTATCTGGGCATTTTAGCTTGACAGGCTTGCTTAGGGAAGCCTCACTTATTTAATTAGACATATGTGCCTAGAGGCTCGGAATGAGATCAGTCTTGACTACGTATTAGAAATATATATTGCCTGATTCTAGATCAGGATGAACCTTAGCCAGTTGGTCCACCCTGCCCCCTTACAGTTACAACTCCAATGTTACTGTACAACTAAGAAAAAGAATATATTGATGACAACCAGATAACCTAAGGGAAAAATAAAATTGGCTTTTGATATAAAGTGGTTAAAAAGAAAAGAGGGAGATAAGCCAACACTCTTCCTAATTTGAGATTGCATCATCACCATTGGCCCATCATGCAGTGATCAAATTTGATTCCGGATGTTGGGTAAATTTGATATTTGAACCCATCTCTCCAACCAAATGTAATATCTAATGCAACAGCAGTCCTTGGGATTCTTTTGAAAATGGTAGTTGTTTTATCATTTTGGTTTGTTTCTTTAGAAGATGCTTGTTTCAGTCTGTTTCCATTCTTATTTAGATGTCCTCACTGAATCTATTTCAATATTTGTATGCCTTTCCCTTATTCATATCATTCTGACTCCACTGTGGTTCTCCTAAGACATATCAAGAAATAATTGACCATCAGCATTTTTTTAATGTATGTTGAAATCAGATCCAATATATTCTCTTTCTGTTCTGAGTAACACTCTGATGTGGCAGATGATGACAGTGAAGATGGAAACAGTAGCTCAAGTGATGATCAAACTTGCGATGTATCAGATTTCCACATTTCTGACATGAGCATTGTTGGTTTTCCCTATGATGAAAATACGGGACTTGATGATCTGTCTGCAGCCTATCCATATTCCGAATATCAATATATGGATACTGATATGATGTTTGATATGGCACAGAGATACATGATACTACCTTCTCTTGAAGATGCCACAGAAACAAGTAATATCCATGATGTTGAATCAATTGAAGAAGCTCCTCCCATTACATCTGATGATTCATATTTATGTCTAGCCATTCAGCACATTGAACCATCTGACCAGAATGATGAGATCAATTATAATTCTGGTGAGCCGGATGAAGTGGATGGCTTTGATCCACACCTATTCATTAGAAATTTACCAGAATTATCTGACGTTGCCCCCTCTCTTTTGCCCATCTTGCTACCAAAGGAAACACAAAAAAGGAACAAAGTCACCCTAGTACTTGATTTGGACGGTAAGCAAGTTGACACTGAGTTTGTCCTTATTGGTTGTTATGTGATCTTACTGTATTACTTTGCTTGTCCTACAATTTGATTGTCATTTTTAGGGCTTGTTTGTTTGCATTGGAATACATGGGAATTGATTACATAGGAAATCATAATTAAATGAGCTCCACAAAAGGATTTTTAAAGAGGTGAGGTATGATGGATGTAAGGTGGAAATGTAGATGGGAACTTGACTTTCCTAGGTTTGAATTACTAGGTTGATGGCTGGATATTCATTTCCCATATTTCCTTAATTCAATTTACATTAGAGGGGAGGTTCTTTGATGGTCATTTTGTATATTCACCTTCGATTTTTTTTTAATTACTTATGGCATGAATTTTCTTGTATTTAATTTCCTTTGTATTCTAACTAAACAATTTAGCCACTTAGTACCTCATAGCACGAGCCACTGCCTTCCCAAGGGGTCTTTTGTTCATAGTTGTCAATTTTCTTTCAGACCCATTTTGGCAATTTTGTGTTTCATTTCTGAGTTACATTTTGGAAAAGTTATAAAAATTA
The DNA here is from genome assembly GCA_037013555.1 of Sextonia rubra. Classification (NCBI taxonomy): domain Eukaryota; kingdom Viridiplantae; phylum Streptophyta; class Magnoliopsida; order Laurales; family Lauraceae; genus Sextonia; species Sextonia rubra. Next base: position 17,320,140 of record JASUAD010000016.1, on the reverse strand, counting down.
ACTATAAATATAGAAAAAATGAAGATATTAAAAATTGAAACTCTGCAAAGCATTTGTTTTATGTACATGTTTAGTTCATTATACTAAATCAAACACAATATGTTTATCTCCACGCCAAATAAATGAATCCCAGTCCCTGTTATGGTTTTCAAGTAGCTGACCTTCTGCAGAGCTGAGAAGACCAGAATGAACTTGGTTGAACAAAAGCAATGTAAGACCCTAAGATGGTTGGTACAAAAGGACCAAAGAAACCATGCACATTGAGCCCCTGACAGAAGGAATATTAGATTAAAAAAACTAAAAAAATGGAAAAAAAAAAAAAGAAAACTACAGTTCTTCACCTTTGAAAAAATTTGATGGAAATACTAGATTTTGGCTGGTTTGGACTTTGGATGAAATCTCCAAATTTGGAATTGAATTGGGTATTTTGGATCAACAACCAAAATGTTTCAGGGGGTTGTTTGTCACCCTCTCAATTAAACGGAAATTGTCAACTAGTCTCTTGTTCTTGGGACTATGCTCCCAAACTCTATGTGGGCTGCATTATACAGCTCTTCCAAAGAACTTGATGCTCTCTCTAGTCTCTTTGGATGAATCGGCTACATTCTGGAGGGCTTGCATATACACTTTAGTGAGAGACAGCATATGTGGGGCCCTGCTTTTGGTACCTAATTACATGAGCATGTTATGTTTTCCATTTTGGCTCCACTGCACCTAACAATAAAGTCGGGAAAAAGAACTTCTTTTCCCATTCCTAGGACTACACGAATGAATCCTCAAGGTTTATGTGCATATCATTTCATTCGTTAGAATTTGATCCAACAAACAAAAAAATAAAAATTTGGGGGTCAAAATTAGCTGCTGCCACATACTAATCTGTGTAGTTTTTTTCTTTTGGAGGATTCGAACTCACGCAATAATCTATGTGTAGCTTTGTATGTACATTTCTTTTTGGTTTGCATCTGCTGCATGGGACTTTCCAACTTCATCTTTCCTTCTGTTGGTTTCACCAGTAAGTCATTTTATGTTTAATTTATGACATGCAAAAGATCCAAGAAGCACTGTGACCACATGTTAAGTTTCTGACAATACCAAGCTTTTAGATTCTGTTGGACGAGTGCAAGATGGATTGCAAAGACTACTTGAGCGATTATTTGTTGCAAATCAGTTGTGTGCTTATAATATTTAGAGAATAAGAGCTGTCAGGTTACTGGCATGCATTCATGAATACTAAACACTGTGCACTCTGCACACCTATAGCCATGCAAGTTGCCACCTACTTAGGGTATAGTATCTGAACCAGATAAACCTGACTTCCTCATCTAAATCTAGTCGTATGCCTTAACCTTTCTTCAAAATACCATAGTATTGCACCCTTGTCCCAATTAGCCGCTTTCTAGGAAATCCTTCCCCTTGATTGGTTCACAGTTTTTCCAGTTCTTCTTGCTATGGTCTATGTATTTTGCACCATCATTGTGTTCACCTAGATTTGAAACTGCATTTGGACAGTTGGCAATGTATTAATACATTAGTGAATTTTGATGTGGCCAAGCCCATGCAAGCAGAAACTTGGCTCAGCATTTCTTAATGGTGATCTGCTTCCCATTAAAAATTAGGGATTTTCAAAAGAATCAATTGCCCCAGTCTTGTATTGCTTTTTTTTTTTTCTTTTTTTTGGAATTGTCTAACGGTTGATTAAATGTTTAAAAATTCAGTCTGGGAGGTTTTGGGGGCATCCCCATTTATAGTTGGGCTCATTAGTTCAATTGTTTAGTTCATAAAAAATAAAAGAAGAAAACAATGGGTTCCTAACTTCCTGTCTTATAGATTGGGCAGGGCCTTAAAATATTCTTGTCTTGAGACTAGAACTTTTAAGTCTTCTTATTGGTATTCTAGTATTATTTTGAATAGCTTTTGTCATGGCGTCAACTTTCACATTTTAGGTGTTGATAATTAATGAAGGTGATTGTTACTAAAATGCCATACTGTTTCTCTTGTTGTACAGAAACACTTGTACACTCTACTCTCGAGTATTGTGATAATGCGGACTTCACATTTCCTGTATATTTCAACATGAAAGAACACATCATTTATGTACGCCAGAGGCCCTATCTCCAGATGTTCTTGAAGAGAGTTGCAGAGATGTTTGAAATCATTGTCTTCACTGCCAGCCAGAGCATCTATGCTGAAAAGCTCTTGAACATACTGGATCCTGACAGCAAGATTATTTCTCGACGTTTTTTCCGTGAGTCATGCATATTTTCAGATGGAAACTATGTGAAAGATTTAACAGTTTTGGGACTTGACCTAGCCAAAGTTGCAATCATTGATAACTCTCCACAGGTATCATTTTCCTTCCACAAACTCATTTGTATTGACTGTAGTATGGTTTCCAAGTCCCTTAACAGGAATTTGTTGAAGTAGATATTCTTATTCATCTATTTAAATCAGCGATGCATTGCGATCCGTGGATTTTGAGTTACATAATGATGGATTAATTTTTGTTCATCTGTGCTCTCAGGTTTTCCAGTTACAAGTGAATAATGGGATTCCTATAGAGAGTTGGTTTGATGACCCATCAGACCGTGCATTTATTTCTCTACTTCCCTTCCTTGAGATGCTGGTTGATGTTGATGATGTCCGTCCTGTTATTGCACAGAGATTCAATAATGACTAGCAGTTTTTGTCCTCTTCTTTCTTAATTAAAGGTTAATGGCCGCAAGTTTGGCAATGTTTAGATTGCTGTTCTTGCCCTCAACTTCACAGTGGCTATGAACTAATTCATCATTTATACAGGAAGCTTGTCATCTACATAGATCAGCCATTGTAACACCCATTTTTCTTCTTGCTTTTTATCTTGTAATTATGTGCTGTTCTAAAGCTACTTTGAAACATTGAGAGAGTTGTTCTTTTCTCTCCTGTTTTTTTCCTGATGTTTCCATTGTGTGGAAAGAAAATGCATTCATTCCTGTATTGTATAGAATGATTTTTATGAGTGAGTTTAGAATCTTTAAGGTTACTTTGGCATTGCTTGTATGTGTATGCTGCTTTTTACATCCATATGAAGTGGGCTTCATTGCAGTATGTAGGTTTTGGTGCCCTGGGTCTCTGAAGGTTTTCCCATTGAATCATTTTTGTGTTTTTCGGATCGAAGATACTGTATGAAGCCTTTTCATTGGAGAACAGTTTTTTTTCCCCTTTCTGGATACCGCAACCTAGGGGCTGCTTATGAGCGCCCACATTAATGGGAAGAGCAAGCGCAAACAAGTGGGAAGATTGCACCCGCTTACATGTGGGGTTGCCAACTGAGCAACCCCTTGTTGTCTAGCAAAACAGCTTTTGAAGCATGGAAAGCCCAGTCTAATTTGGTGGGAATTTTCTCTAATGTGATGAGCACCTTTAATTAAAAGTGTCCCAAGGCAATTTTTTTTTTTTTAATGTCCACCCAAATGGGAATATCCACATCCCTCAAGGAAACAATTCAAGCGTCACTTCTAAAAATAATGGTGTTGTGATGGTATAAACCAGAGTTGATTAGATCATTTGGCTTTATGGTTAAATAGACTACTACTGTGAAAAATTAGTGTGGTTCAATCTATTAAATCCATCTTCCCTACTCAAGTTCCAAGTGAGCTTAAAACAATGTTGACCTAGATTGTTATACCACTCAATGATCTATGATTTAATTCAGATTGCAGGTTACTTTTCTAGGAGTCGCAATATTTGGTCTAACATGGTTTGGTGCAGCATTCAGATTTTTTTTTTTTTTCCAAATGAGCTAGCGGAGTATCAATGGGTTAGATTTCGATTCTCTTTGAATTGTGACCCATAATATAATATAATATATCAAAGAGAAAGGTTTTGCACTCAATTTTGACCATTTTTATGTTTTTATTGAGCATTTGTAAAAAGTTAAAAATGATATGGGATAGGGGGATTTGAACTTGTGACCTCTTAATCTTTTTGATAAATAACCAAACCACTACAAAACTCAAACATATGTATATTTATTTTATTAAAAAATATCAAAACTAATTATATGGAGCATGGACCCTAGCCCCGTGGGTCATGCTCGTGCTTAGCACAGGTTATTGTTTTAATATTTTCTTAACTCAATGCCTAAATTGCAAAATAATGATGAATTATGATTCATTGACTTGAAATGTTGGAGCCAAAACTTAGCTTTCTACGTCAATACAGGGGCCCATTTGTTTGCTTGAATTTTGAGAATTTGTACTGGGGAAATGTTAGAATTTCAAATACTGTCCCCATATCGGCAATTCTGTTAGAATAGGAAGGGAGAGAGAGAGAGCTCTTATTCATTAGATCTGTGTGTACATAATAAGGGGGAGGAGGATCTTATTTATAGAATAAGATTGCTTCCTCCTCAAGCAACCCAATAGGGAAAAACCCTAACCCTTAGTAATTCCTTTATCTCATGTGGGTCCCAATGTGGGCATCCACATATGATAATAACATCTTATAACACTCCCCCTTGGATGACCACCATTCAATGACAGTTGCCTCATTAAAACCTTGCAAAGGAAAAACCCAGTGGGATAAAAACCAAAGCGAAGGAAAAAGAGTACAACGTTCTACAGGATCATTGACTTGGTGTTGGACGTGCATAATGCTGCCTCGTTAAAACCTTAACTAGGAAAACCCAGTAGGACAAAACCTAGAGAAGGAAAAAGAGTACAGCGCACATATGTCCTAGGTAGCATACTTCAGGATGCCTCCCCCTGATTGACTACTCCCCCTGATGATAACATCTTTGTACATAATTCAGCATGTCAATCTCGTATACAATTTCTAAAATACTGAGTTTTGATAAAACTTCGTAAACTGATCAGCCAGGTTGTTGCTTGAACGAACTTGCTTGACTTCAATCTTGTTATTCTTTTGAAGCTCATGAGTGAAGAAGAACGTTGGCATAATGTGTTTCATCTTGTCATCTTTAATGTGTCATTCTTGAATCTGTTGAATACATGCCCCATTGTCTTTGCAAATAATGCTCGGAGTACCTGTACTAACAGTAATTGACAAGAACTACATCTATGCTGAGTTAAATATTTTTGCCATATACATTCCCCACTGGCTTAAAAATCTCAGCATGGTTAGAGTAAGTAGCTATCAATAGTCAATTTAGTAGAATATCAAAAATAATGATATTGATATGAAGAAACATATAACATATCTATGATCGATCCTTATGAGGATCAGGGATATATCCTGAATCTGTATATCCTACAAAATTTGACTTCAACCATAAAATAGACATAAATATCATAGCATTTGTTTAATACCAATCCAAAGCCTTTGTGCAAAACTATATATGGGAAGCATATTTATAAAGAATAAAAATCTCATTAGAACTTCTCTCGATCTGCGGGTCGAGATAAAATAGTCAATAGTTTTCTCGAACTCTTCTGGAGTCTCGATTAGATTTATGTTATTTATGTAAATAACATAAACTTTTACTATTATAAATCCATTTAAGGATTATATAAACAGGAACAGGCAAATGGGATTGTTTTCATACTCTTCCTTCACTAAGACGATTGTACCATATTCTTCTGGAATACTTCAGGTTGTACAATGAACGTCTTACTTATATTGAGTACGTACTCTCTGACTTTGCTTCAGGCAAAGCAAATCCTTCTGGGATTTTCATATATATGTCTGTGTATGTTTTCAATCCCAAGTTTCTACAGGAAACCTTGTATCACAAGTTTGCCTTTCGTTCATTTTCCTTACAAACACCCTTTGTAACCTACAGGGTTAACACCTTTTGGGGTTTGTACTATAGGTCAAGATACACCACGTCTATTGAGAGACTGCAATTCCTTAATGACATCTCTCGATTTTGGCCAATATATTCTTTGTCGACATTCATTTATAGAACGTGGTTTTGTATCCCAATCATCATTCGCATTTTCCCTTGATATTTGAGTAGCTACCGCATATGCCAATGCGTCATCGATGATAATTTCATTTCTATCACATCTCTCTCTTGAATAATTATAAAGTATAGAGATCTCTTTATTTATTGGGTACCCATTGCCTCTTCAGGGGCTTCCAGAGTCTCTTCTGGGACTCATGTCTCTTCCGGGACATTAATTTCTTCAGGAAATTTGGAGAGAGTGGATTTTGTCATAAACTCTTCGGGAGTATACCTTTTCTGGAGTATGATTGGGATATGATTGCTCATTTCTCCTCTTCTGGGGAGCTGAGTCCTTGAAACCTATAGTTCTACCACGCTTCTGGCGTGTATAGATTCATTTGTTGCCATATTTGGACTTTGTTCTTCAGGAACACTAATTCGTACTTGTCCTACAGGGACATTAATTCGTGCTTGTGTGTTCATAGCCGATACATGTGACCTAGTCACTTTTGCTGCATCATTAAAAGCATCAAGGAATTCGTTTGTAATTAAGTGCACAATTCTCCGTACTTCATTCTCATATTGTGAAGTACATAAATCTAGATGAGATTGAGTGGAAGTATTCCACATTAATTCTCGCCGTTCTTCAGGAACGGGTTGTTCTTCAGGAACAAGGTGTTCTTCAGGAACTCTCTTATCTCCCCCTAACGGCGAGAAGACTGTCTCATCAAGATGACAATTAGCAAAAACGAACAATGAATATATCTCCTGTCATTGGGTCTAGATATCCATTAATTAGGGTGAAGTATAACCAACATAGAGGCTACGTTCTGAGTTCATGCAGGTCACAAACCTACGCTATCAAGTCTTATAAATTTAATAACATGATTAAGGAAGTGTATCCTAGGTTTAATAATATGTGCTAATGGGCGGGATTAGATAGGTTCACAAATGTCACACAATATCCTTTGTGAAAAGGATGGTCAATAGATGGTACTCTAAGGAGTACGTAACAGAAGTATCAATAATTTACAAGCTTCTGGCTTAACTTTGTCGTTTTGCTCATAATCGAATATGATTCGATTTGTAAAGATTGTCTTGTAATATAGCCTTGAAATATGAGGAGAATGCACTTAGCTTTTCTAGTATCAGCTTCTGGCTGTCAATACTAGTAATGATGTACAAATACCATTATGTAGACTCTTCCGGAGCATTCAAGTATTTGTACGGATACAGCTATGATCGATGCCGTGCACGAATGAAACACTAATTCAGAGAAAAACTTCTGGTTTTTTCAATGTAGTGTGTTTTGTTGCACTGTCTACCGGACAGATATTATCCTCAGTATCATGCATTCCATAATCCATATAGCAAGTAATAATAAACTTACATAACTAGTTAATCGCATTACAAAAATAAAAGTAAGAACAACTAAACAATTCAGCATTCAAAGCAAATATAACATAATATATGGGAGATTAAAAAAATAAGTCCTAGCATTCAACAAAATATCTAAGAACTGAACTCAATGTTCAAACTCATAAAAGTAGTTGTAGGTCTTCCAGACCATGCTTGGTGGTTCGCCCAATTTCCAAACAAAATGCCTTTTCAATCACCTCTCCTGGGGTGGTTTATTTCATCTCTACGGGAGAACATATTATATCTACCTCTTCTGGAGGGATTTTAATTGACTAGTCTGGCATTTATTTCAAGCATTGGGTGTATGACCATCTGCTGGTGATCATCCCTGTCTAATGGGGATATAATGGCGCGGAAAATAAGAGCGTATGCCATATCCTTCAGGGATATTTTATTTCCGACTTTGATAGTATCACCAAGCCTTTTAGAGTGTGTTAAGATCGATTTACCAATAACAATCAAACAAAAATAGAACTTCGGGTTCTCAATATCAGACGACAAAATATAATGAAGAATTGGCCAATCAGAAAGTTAGAACTTCGGGTTCTTAACTGATGAATTAGAACTTCTAGTTCTGTCAATACTTCAGGCTAGTGATAGAACTTCAGGTTCTTAGAACTACTGGTTCTATCAAAACTTCAGGTTTGAATCACAACTTCTGATTCTATCAAAACTTCAGGTTTGAATCACAACTTCTGATTCTATCAAAACTTCAGGTTTGATTTCATGGCCGTTGTATCGATCTACACTACTTTGAATCTTTAGAAATCAAAGCTCCAAGTTTAATTATGAATATGAATCTTCGGGTTCATATTCCAAATCTTAGAACTTCTGGTTCTAGATAATATATGGATCTTCAGGTCCAGATTATTCATTGGATATAGAACTTCAGGTTCTATTATTTGGAACTACTGCTTCTGGCAATAATAAATTCAACAAAACTAAACTTTCAGATAATCAGTAGTGATAATTATACCGAAGGAATTATATCAAGCATGCAGTACAATGTTATAGAATATAAAAATAAATGTATATGAAAAACAGAAAATAAAATATAGAACTTCAGGTTCTTAACATCCAATCAAAGATAATAATAAAAATGTGATGAAGAATTTAGAAATTGAAGTTTAGAACATTGGGTTCTCAACTTAAGAATCAGAACTTCTGGTTCTAAATTAAAGTAGTTCATGGATCTTTCAGTACAAATTAGAACTTCTGGTTCTAAATTAAAATAACATACAGAACTGCATGTTCAGATTATTTATTCGATATAGAACTTCTAGTTCTAAGTATCATATGAAACTTCGAATACGTATTGTAGATCTGAAAACTTCTGGTTTCAGAGTAAAATAAACAACGGATCTTCTGGTCCGGAATCGACGGATCTTCTGGTCCGGATTCAAATGAACTTCTGGTTCATAGATTAAAATAATTTACGGAACTTCGAGTCCGAATTATTGATTCCATATAGAACTTCTGGTTCTATTTATGATTCATGATTTTCAATTTTATCATGATCTCCTTTTGATAAGAAATTACAATTCATCACTCAAATTAAACTTATAAATACTTTCAGATCGAAAAAGGAATAATAACAAATGCAAGTGCATGATTATCAAACTAATAAAATATCATAAAATAAAGAGAAATTACTTAACCTTTGAATAGCCCTCCTTTTGGTGCTAATGTGTAGATCTGCTCATGAGCTTTCCATAGGTACAAACGGATCTCCGATCAGATGTTAGATGATCAAGATATTAACGAAACAAGTTTTAGTTGTCAATTCAGTCAAATATTCTTTTGACCATTTTCTGCTGATGCCTTGCTGACGTCAGCAAGGCAATGTTTGCACAGACTCTACAAACAGGTTAGTTTGACCCAACCTGAACCCAATCTGGATTGCATTACTAGCCAGGCCTACAAGACGGGTCAGGTCAACCAGACCTGACCTGTACCTGACCTGGTCCAAGACCAGATTCTTCTCCCTCTCTGTTTCAATCATGGGATCTGCCACAGAACCTGCAACCCCTCCCTTTTGTTATTCTTAGGCTACGGCAGGAGAGGCAAGGTCCGCAAGCGGCGATCGGCGAATGGTGGCGTGGTTGACAATGGAGATGTCGTCGACGTTGTTGGCATGGATGAGGTCCTTGATGGCCGCAGCGGTTGTCTTCAGGGATTCAGCGGGGTCAGAGATCACCAGCTGGATCTCGGGGATCGAGTCGATGCGGTGGCCGCGGGCGAGCACGAGGGAAGGCACCGCCGATGCGACGGGGGGCGGAAGCAACTGCAAGTCACTTCTGGTTCACATTGATTTTCCGGTGCCAGCGGCGCCAGATCTTGGTGGGAGCGAACATCCGTCCGCCACGACACCAGAATGCTAAAAACGGGCTCCCCACTCGTTATTATATTCATTAACGACACTGCCAGGTTCAACATGCTCACGGTAGCAGTAACGTGCCCAATCGTATGGGCCATGAGATCCGTCTTTGGCGCCTCCACAATTCGCTTCACCCATGAGATCATCAGTGAGGAAAAAAAAAGAGGATCTGGAACTGATTGAAGGAAGCTTTCCCAGTCGATTTCTTCGAGAAAGTCGTGCTCTTGCTCTCCTGCTTCGTTTTCCATTGAAAAAGTATTTACAGAGAGGAAGAGGAAGACTTAGGGGATTTCGTTTTGTGGATCTCTAATTTAGGAAGAAAGAAAGAAGGCAGAGAAAAAAGAGAGCCTCGTGCTGATAACGTGTTAGAATAGGAAGGGAGAGAGAGAGAGCTCTTATTCATTAGATCTGTGTGTACATAATAAAGGGGAGGAGGATCTTATTTATAGAATAAGATTGCTTCCTCCTCAAGCAACCCAATAGGGAAAAACCCTAACCCTTAGTAATTCCTTTATCTCATGTGGGTCTCAATGTAGGCATCCACATATGATAATAACATCTTATAACAAATTCACAATTCTCCAGCACAAGCACGGATTTTGAAAGTTGGATGTATGGAGTTTTGAAACATCTTGCGAGCCGGAAAAGGTAAGTAGGAAAGGATGAATTTTTGAAAACTCAAAAACCAAGAAGGGATATCCCCATACCAGGTGAGTTTGAGTCAAGTATAAAATAAAAAATAAATAAAATTGCATGCAATTATATATTAAAACTACATGCAATATACACACCACATTTGTAAGATTTGAAAACAAACGTGAAAGGTGTGAAATTTTTTCACACGTGCAGTGTTTATATATGTAAATAGGATGAAATGAACGATCCCTTATATTCACACTTGAATGTAAGGGAAACAGTAACCTAAAATTCCCAAATTAAGATTTAAAAATATAGTCAGCCTCACTTGTAGGCAAGAGCAGACCGACATTAAAAGTGTATCGATGCATTGGTATTTCAACATTTATCATCCCTAAGACCGCCCTAAGTTGGGGGATTGGATATATCTTCAGCATTTAACAGATGACACATCTATAATATCTGATTTTCATGCTAGGTTTTCTAATTTAGATGTGAATTTGTAGAATTCTTGCACTACGAATATCATATAGCAGACTAAGACGTTGACTTAATGACAAATTGTGGTAGGGTCTTAATAATGACAAATTGCTAAGCATATCTGCAATACTCATTTACTTTTGTCTTTTTTCTCTTTTGAGAAATTGGCTTTTATAGTTAAAAAGCTTTTAAGTTCTTCATACTTAATTAGTAAAAAATAAAGAAATAAAAAATTATATATTTAAACCATGCAATTAGTGGAGATGATTCGTCACTAGCATTAATGATTGGTTGATGATTTTTACCCTTTCATTGAATCTCCTCCACTCCACTCAAACAAAAATTTTGGATCTACCACTATACTTGTCGGCCTTTCTTTCATGGTCAAAATAGAATACGAGATAAAAAAACATTTATAATTGAGTGATGTTGGCACTTCACTTTTGTAATATACACATGCCCCGATCAATCTTGGGGGCCTTCAGTTAATAATATTATTCCAGGCCAGTAAACCAACCTAGTAAAAAAAAAAAAAAAAAGAAGGAAAACGAGATCCGCCCATACCCAATGTAGAGAACTGGATGGCTAAGATCTTTCAAACGTCAATTTGTACCATTAAAAAAGGATCATGCAAACAATTAATTTTTGAGATGGAATGCATATTAGGCAGGTATTTTAGGCTATGATAGGAATCAAAGAAATCCCAACTTTGGGATTATAAATATTATGAGTGAGGCTTTCATTTATAAAATTAAAACTACTCAAAATAAATGTGTCTTTATTTTGGTTCGTGGACGTAGATACGCATGGCCATACGAATTTTGTGATTCGAGGTCAATGGTCTGGACCGACAAACCGTCTTCGAACACAAGGGCGAGTACCTAACACAAAATCCACGGGCCGAGTGTAAAATGAGCTTATATCCTAGGTGCCCTCCCCGAATCGCTCTCCTCTTCTTTTTCTAGGGTTAGGGTTTTAGGAGCGCGGAAGCTTTGCGAAGCCGAAGAAAACCTAGATAGTAAGTCTCTCTCCTTCTCTCTCTCTCTCTCTTACTTTACAAATCCTTATGTCCATTTCTTTGATCTTGGATTTAGATGAATGCATTGCTCTGCATCTCTTCTTGAAACTTGCATTGTTGTAGTCATGAATCGTGATCTTGATGTGTCTGTTTATACCGCGTTTGGATGCTTCTTTTCTCCCAAAACCCAACTTCCGATCGAAGGGCTTGGGGTTTTTGTACGTTTACAATGACCAAGAGATTACGTTGTGAGGAATCAATTGGTTTATTGGAAAGTGATGGGTGTGTCTTCATGTGATCCTTGGTCTTCTGGACCGTTTGATCTGATGATAGGCCTCACTCTGGTTGTATCTGGCCCTGCAAAAGCTCCAGATTGGATTGATCTGTGAATATAATCCATTTGAGAGGAGAAAGGGGTGGTTGGGTTTTTGGACCCGACCCATTGCTGGGTGGGACCTACCAGATCACCTGACCCGATCGCCAAATTGTCGGCCCGAGTTGTATGTACAGACCATGCCCTGATGAAACCATGAAGACTGCTTGCGTTCTGTAGGCAAAATCGATGATTGGGGGGGCTGCCTTAAATCTAAAACAGCGAAAGATCATTGGTCTCTCCATGTAATGGCAATGGGTAGAATTTCACTATGATTGGAGTTTGGGCCACTGTCAGATGGATGGCATGTCAAACTTGTGATCAAACTAGATTCATTCCCATTGGGTTTTTGGTATTCTAATTAGATCTTGGACATGATTAATTCGATGCGGGTGCTAATCATGATTGAAGTGAAATATGGCCCAGCTCCACCACATAAAAAAGAGAGTGATTTTTAGTGTATGGTATGAAAATGGGAGTGTCTTCGGCATTTGAGAAAAGTAAAGGAAAAATGGGACTCTGCTTGTTATAAGATAATCATCCAGTTGTGTCTTCTTTACAGTAGGGGAGGTTGGGTATTTTAGGAATGCAGGTTGTAATCTCTTAGGGCATGCTTGTTTGAATGGAATTGAATTCGTAGGAATTTATGGTAAATTGGTTCCAACAGAGAATTGTTAAAGAGGTGAGGGGTGAAGGATATTAGGTGGATATAGTGATGGGACCCTAACTTTTCCAGGATTTGATTATTAGGGTCACGGTTGGTTATTCATTTTCCATCGCCCTTTTTCATTAGTGGTGAGATAATTTGATGGCCTTTTATGTTTCTTCACCTTTTTCCTTTAGTGTTTTTTTTTTCTTTTAATCACTTTTGGGAATGCACCCCTTGAACGCCTACGAATTTAATTTCATGCAAACAAACGAGCCCTTAGGGCCTATTTTTTTGTCAGCGAGTAGAGTAGAGGAGTAGCCGTGGGAGGAAAGGTTGGAAATTTACTTCAATCCGTGTTTGGATGAACTATAGGGGACAAGAGAAACAGAGTTGTTGGTTGACGTGGCCTCATTCTTTACTCCACTCAACCCATCATAATTCTGCTCTTTGAAAACACAATAAAGTGGGGATAAAACTGAGTCTAAGTTCTCTTTTATTCCCACTCTCGTCCTCTCGCCAAAACACATAAGACCGTGTCGTTGTGAAGAACAACTCTGCAATTGATGCTGCTGTAGGTGCCGCCACTCAAGTGCAGCTACAGGTGGCAACCTTGGAGATGGTGGATTTCAGGAAACTGAATGAGGGCATTGCCCTCTCTCAGGCTATTGCTGCAATAGGTGCTGGAGACAGTGGTGGGTATGGAGATTGCTATTGCTGCAATAAGCACCACCACCTCTCTCGCCCTTTCTTCCCCCTTGTGGAAAGAGCTGCAGGAGTTTTTGATGAAGGGGGAGGGTGGTGACTGGTGATGGGGGTGCAAGTGAGAAGCTGTGGAGCGCGAAGGTTTGGGGACTGTACAGATGTTGGGTGTCAGTGGGTTGGCGTGTGTATGTGATAGTGCAGTGAGTACTTCATTTAGAGAAGTTCGGCTATGGCTGTGGGTGAGAGTGTGAGAAGTTGGGCTATGGCTGTGGGTTTTGATTGATGGGCCGTATTTGGTTGGCTAGGTTTGTGTGGAATGATGGTGTTGCTAGGCTCGTATGATGATGATGTAATTGGGTGCGTGGTGCAGTGTGTGTTGATGGGTTGGATGGCCGGCTATTTATGACAATGGTGAGGATGCATGACGTGGTGCAGTGTGTGTTGATGGGTTGGATGGCTGGCTATATACGACAATGGTGAGGATTCGTGATGTGGTGCAGTGTGTGTTGATGGGTTGGATGGCCGGCTATATACGACAATGGTGAGGATGTGTGCTGTGGTGCATTGCGTTGCTTGGTTGGCAGGGTGAATATGGGTGGAGAAGGTGGGTGGTTGGAGTTGAGTTGGCTGTTTGGATTGAGGGATAAGAGGGAGAGATGAAGATGATGGTGAAGGTGATGAAGATGATGGGCATGAGTGGATCCCAGCAGACTTGGTTGTTGGTGTTATTTTGTTGCTTGAGTCGGAGTGGAGATGGAATAATTGTGGGTGTTGGTTTGCTGGTGGTGGTGATGATGAATGGGAGGTGAAGATGGTGTGTATATGTGTTGGAATGGTTGTGATGTGTGTTTGGTTACAACAATTGGATATGGAGAGATTTGAGTTGTGGGTGTGGTGGCTATTGAATGATGAAGATGGTGGTACTTGCATGTATGATGAACAAAGGATGATGGGGTAGAGGGGTTTGGTATGGGTTGATAAGATGACAGGTGTTGCAAGTTTGCAAGGCATTGGTTAAGGCGGGTGCGTGGGATTTTGTGTGCCAAGAGGTGGTGAAGATGATAGTTGTGGTGAAGATTATGGCTGTGTGAGAGATAGGTTTCGCTTGGTTTGTTGGGTAATTTGTGTTCAGATTAGACAGATGGGAGAAGGTAGGATAGAGAAGAGATGGGTGAAGGCAGTGATAGACGGGGAAGCGAGTGAGAAGTGATGGAGCTCTGTAGTGGTGGTTGTTTCCTTCCTTCTTTCTTTCTTTCTTTATTTATTTTTTTGCACATTCTTTTTGCTTTTTTTAAGGGAAGGGAAGGAGGGGGGCTGTTCTTGGTAGTGGTGTATTGCGTATATTTGGAGGCGTTGCTTGGTGGAAGAGATGGGAATTGGAGTCAGACGAGATGTAGTTGGAGGCACTACATTGATCAGTGGGTGGGCATTTTATGGTGCCCATTGGATGCATTGATCAACTATCAAGATAGTGAGATGGGTTGGATCTGAGATGAAGATGAGGTATGTTTGGTTGGAGGTGTTGGGATGGTGAGATGGGTTTGAGATGAAGATGAGGTCTGTCTGTTTTATTGGAGGGATTAGGATGGTGAGATGGTTTGAGATGAAGATGAGGTATGTTTTGTTGAGATGAGATGAATTGCTTTTTATTTTACACCAACCATTCAAACACAATAAAAGTAATTCATCTACCTCTCTAACTTTATTCTGATATGACATCCTACTCTTTCACCCCTAAGATGAGTTACTTTTATTGTGTTTGGATGGTTGGGGTAAAGTAAGATGGTTTTATTCTTCATGTGTTTGGATAACATGAAGTAGAGGAAAAAGACCATGAGAAGGGTCATGATTATGGAGTGAATTTGAGGTTGGCCGAATATCAATATGTTATATTATCCTATCCATTGATTTTAGTTAACAATAAGGAATTTGTCTCCCTACTATTGTCCTACTTCATCAGTAGGTTCCTCACATTAGTCCACCACTTGAAAAAACAACGGTACGAGTGACCCACCTTCTCTGTGACTTGTGTGACCATGGTTTAAAATAATGGCTGTTAGGTGACTTGTGACCCATTTGATGGATGTGCAAGGGGAGTATTCCATTTGCCTAAACATCACATGGGCCCCACCAGTTTCGTGTCTTCCATTATGTAAGATTTGGCCAAACGGAAGCAACATGCGTGGCACTACAAAACCAACAGTAGTACCCCACCATCCCTGTTCCCACCTCCCTCTCCAAAACCCTTTTCTTTGTTCTTTGTTTTCGCAAATGGAGCAATAGCAGAGGCAGAGTGGACTCGAGACCATGGAAGCAACTGCTTCACTCACTTATGCTGACTCGGTCAAGTCATCCTTACAATCTGACACACCAATTTGTGGGAGTCACCCCCGTCTTCTTCCCAGCCCCCCTATCGTCCACTGATGTCGAGGTTTTGAGACAATGGTGGTGGAGAGGTGATCCTCTGCTTGGTAGAGAAGAGACATCAGTTCCAGGCTACCTTTGTTGCACAAACCAGGCATTGATGATGATCCTTACTTTGTGGTAGGGTTTTCAAATGGGTACAGTTGGGGTAGATGTGGGATGAAATAACTAAATTATTTATAGTTTTGAAGTCTGAGATTCCGATGGATAGGTACAGTGAAGGAGCTTGCTAGATCACTCAACATGTATTCCTCTTGCCCCCTGTGCTTCATCCAAATACAGTTTGGAGTAAAATTTCCAACCGTTCCTCCCTCTTCTCTTCCTCTTCTCTATTTTCTTGCAAACAAATGGGCTTAGTATAGATGTGTTGGTTTCCTTTCTTATTTTCTGGCTCCTTCATCACCTGCATGGAGTCCTATACGCCTATTGCTGTACATTGTTCTATGTTTTTTTAATTAAATTGGTTATTTTTCGAGAGAAGAAAAGAGTTTGAGTGGTTTGGTTTTAAGAAGGTTGGTGCTACTTATTGATTTTCTAGGTTTTGTAGGAGAATTTTATGTAAGCTGCCCTGTAGAGAAGCAGGACTCATTAAATGATTTAATCCTGTCAGTAAAAGTTTGGAAAATTACTTTGAAGCCAGACGCTGCAATCATCTTCTTTGTTTTCATTCTTTCTTGCAGTTTGTTTTAATTCTCTTTCTTATTCGTACCATTTTATGCTTACATTTGTGTTTTGTTGAAGAAGCAATGGCTGTTCCGTTGCTCACCAAGAAGATTGTCAAGAAGCGTGTAAAGAAGTTTAAGAGGCCTCATAGTGACTGGAAGGTGTCTGTAAAGGTAAATTCTCTTAAATTTCTTTTTCTAGAATGGCTGTGATATTTTCCTCTCTTTATTTAGTCCGTTGTGATCATTTAGGAAGTTATCTCTGTCTGATTTTATTGAGATGATCTGGCTTTCCATATGTATTACTATTAAGGGATGTATTCTGATGCTTTCTACAGGCTGCGTTAGCTATTCCGCACCATGATATGCTCGTCTTTTTTTTTTTTTATTCACCCTAAGTTGCAGTGAAATATGAATAATATTCTGGTTGCCAACCTGCCACATCCAAGGTGTAAATTTTTTAGCAATTCAGGCACTAGACATCTAATTTTCAGTGGCTTAAGAGTTGGGGTTATGTGTCTTGGCCTTCTAGTTTAATTAGTTATGAATTGTTAGTCTCCTTACAATGCAACATGAAACAGCCTCGAAGAAAATTGAAATGTTGTGGATTTTTAAAAAATGTAGGGAACAACTGCTTCGTAAATTTTCTAGAATTGGTGTTGGATTTGTTTTGTTTTGTCATTAGACTGGAAATTCCACCTGATCCTTGGCTGTTTTAAGAATCCTTCCGTGGAATTTAGACAGTGCAGTTTCTGCCGACTTGCACGTTCTTGTTGATTTTATATTCATTTGCGATATGCAATATTTGAAATGACTCCTGAAATAGAGGTAGTGCTACATATCATTGTTATGGCATTCGAATCACCTGTCCAAACACGAAAGGAAAAAAAAAAAAAACTTTTGCATTGAGAGCTCTTCAGGTTGATGATATATGATTATGCCTAATGCATTTTGTGACAGCCAAGCTGGCGTAGGCCCAAGGGTATTGATTCTCGGGTCAGGAGGAAGTTCAAGGGATGTACTTTGATGCCTAATATTGGTTACGGTTCAGATAAGAAGACCCGCCATTATCTCCCTAATGGGTTCAAGAAGTTTGTGGTGCACAATGTCAAAGAGCTTGAACTTTTAATGATGCACAACAGGTTTGTTATTAATCATCACCGTCATCATTTTTGCTTTTTGTTTTTTTGATGCCCTTTTGCAGAACTGTTGAAGATTTATCAGCTTCTGTTCATTAATATTTAACCAGTAAAAGCAACAGAGAAATTTGACCTGTTCACCCCTGTTAAATCCAGGACATACTGCGCTGAAATTGCTCACAATGTCTCCACCCAGAAAAGAAAAGCAATTGTAGAAAGAGCTGCACAGCTGGACGTTGTTGTTACAAACAAGCTGGCAAGGTTGCGTAGCCAGGAGGATGAGTGAGCAACTCAAAAGAAACCTAGTTCCGTCTGCTAAGTTTAGTCTGCAAAATTTTGTCGTTGAACCCCTTGTTTTAGTTTGCAAAATTTTGTTCTTGAATTTGTCAGCTTTCAGTTTATATAGATAGTTCTCAGACTTGGTGAACAAACTTGATCGTTCACTCTGGATATTGAATGTGGTAGTTGTTATGGTCCGAGGATATGTAATCGACTATTAATGTGTTTGCTTATCATCACTTATTCCTTTTCTGTTGGTAATGGCCGTGGTGCGCCAAAAGTATTCGTTGCTTTGGTGTCATTTCTTCCCTCCATAACCCTGTTTGTTTCTCACGTTCTGTTTTTTCAGACTGATTTTTTATGGGTGCTATTTGAAGTTTGCCATCAACTTTGTAATCACCAGATTTGTAATTTCCTGGTTTGGCTTTTTGTGCATCTTTAAGCATACCGTGGATCTCTATAAGCACGAGATGATTACCTCTCCTTTGTTCACGTACCACTTTTGCTCTCTCTCTCTCTCTCTCTCTCTCTCTCTCTCTCTCTCTGAACTCATGCACGCTCACATGCGGTCTAACCATGTGACACACGATTATAGTAATTTACTTACGTGTTAAAATGAGGCCCCTTTTCATTTTCATAGCCCCAAAGGCAATAGGAGCTGGGACAATGATATTATTTATGGTATTTATTTTTTTCTTGTGGGCCCATAAAAATCTTATGATCCGAATAGTTCAGCTTCTTTATGTTGCTAGAAACAGCTAAGATGTCAAAATTCTTTATAAATTTTGAGAAAAGATTCAAATCTTCTTTATATGACTAAAAATATGTAGGGAGTTGAATTTTCTTGTTTTAACTCTGGATTTTGAGAAATTTGTAAAAATTCCACAAAAAATGTATATATTAAAAAAACCCAAATGCATTTAGAACAGGTAGATGTACTCACTAATGTGACACTGGTAGTTTTGGCAAATATGTGGGAATGTGTTTGTCATGTATATTATATACATATGCAATGGATACACATAATTTACATATGTGAAAACAAATGACCCTTAACTGGCCTGAGCTGTGGAGCCATGTTCTGCTCTTTTTATAACAACTTTTCTCCGATCTCTTTTGCCTTAATTAAAATTTGTAGTACCTAGGATCAACCAAATCTTAATTTGGGTGCTGAGACTCGTTAACTAATGGTCTCGTTTGGCGTCATTTTTAGTATGAGAATAGGTCTGTTCTGAGCATGAGTTGTGCTAGAATGTTCTCATTCTAAAAAATGAAGTCCTACAAATTTGTTTTGTAATATTCTTTTAGAATTTATTCTAATGGAAGAGAGTTAGCATAATATATTTGTTAATGTTCTCAAATTATATTTCATAGAGAATTGCAATGCATCCATCTTAAATACAAATATTAAAACAAATAAAATAATTTCTAACTTATAATATTCAATATTATATATAGCACACATTAGTTATAAAATCTTCATTTTTTACCTTGAAAATAAGGAAAAGAATTAAAATAAAAAACTGTGGAATCAATTCATCTTCTAAACGAGTGTCATATTCGAGTCTTGGATACCCATTTCTCAGCCTCATCATCCCACTGGCAACAGGCCATCATTTGATTCCTTTTTCAATTTCCCATAATAAAATAATCATCTCAAGAAATGATGGACATAGGAAAATGGATACATCTGTCATTATCATCATCATCATTATCATCAAAGCCTTATCCCAATCATGTTGGAATCGGTTAGATGAATTCTGTTTCTTCATTCTATTCTATTTTGAATTAAATCTTAAAAAATGGATACATCTGTTTGGATAGAAAAACTACACAGTGCACCTGTCAGTGCTACGAAGATGATGCAAAGAAATGAGGAGAAGCGATGATGCACGGAGACGAAAAGTTCTGATGATGCAGAGATACGACGAGCCGGTTCGATGAATAGTGTATGAATTGAAGATGAATCAATAGTGTACGAAGATGAAATTGGAGTATGATAATGCTAGGAGAGAGTGAGAGATGGGGATGGTAACTTTATAGGTGCAATTTGTTGAAATTTTCACGGGAGATAAGTTTTCGATTTTTCTGGCATCTATCATTTCTAATGAGAAACGAAAATCTTTCGTTTCGAGTTTCCGGTGCTTGTGGAGTTAATTTTCAGGAAAAGATTTCGGGAGAATAAACCTTTTAAGTGTATGCAAACGTCATTTTTTAGTTCCTATTCCATGGAAACATGGGAATGGTCCCAGGGAAGGATGCCAAGCGGACCTAACCCTACAACAGCATATCCTCAAAAGATTTATAACCCTTCAGAAAAAGAAGAGCCCTATTGTCCCACAACTGTTATGGGTACACACACCCCCTAGCTCCTATTCGAAACCCACACGGCACACGTGCATTGGGCAAGATTGGGGTGCGATTCAACCACATGACATGGGCGTGGGGGTCAAGCCGGTGCCTCATTCTAGTGGCCGGCCCAGCGCCCAAGTAGGTATTTGCACCCATTTTTGTATGTAAATGAGTATTTGTTTGCACTTACTTCACACCCCCGTTTAGTAATTTTATTTATACAATGAAGTGAGGGGGAGTGTTAAATTAAAAGATGAGAAAAAATAAGAGGGGTCAAATAAAAAAATAATGGCATTTTATCATTTAATAAAAAGCAAATGTAACTTTTTATATTTTTTTTCTTTTGTTAAAAGTAAATGATTTTTGCGAGTTAGTGGCATGAAAAAATAGCTTTCAATGTAAAAGGTAGAAATTTTTTTTTTGAAATGTGGTACTTTTAATTTGACTCAGTCAAATTAAAAGTACCACATCTCAAACTCGAGTCAAATTAAAAGTACCACATTTTAAAAATATTCTTCTACCTTTTACACTAAAAAAATCAAAAAGCTATTTTTCTGTGCCATTAATTGGTAAAGAATATTACATTTAACAAAAAAAAGGTCAAAAGTTACATTTTCTTTTAACTAAATGATAAAATACTATCATTTTTTATTTAACCTTTTTATTTTTTTTAATCTTTTAAAATAACCTTTACCACACTTCACTATATAAATAAAATCACCAAACTTGCAGAAGTTACACATTTCAATAGATGGTAAACCAGTATGAAACCCATATTCACACCATTGCAAGAGGTGCCTGCTACGGTGATTTTCATATTTCATGGGGCCCACTGAGGTGCAACATTTTTCCAGTCTCATAAGCCCCTATTCATGGTCTCCCATTCATCTCCCCTAGAAGGTTAAGAGGTCAGATATCATATGTGAATGTATAATGGATTTTGAGAAATTTGTGGAAAAAAAATCTCTATATAATTACTTATACTTTTATGGACTTATGTAGAGCCCTTAATTTGCAATCCAAAATGTCCTTAGGGTGCATTTGGCATCGTATCATTCGGATTTTCCTATAAGACAAGACCGACAAAAATATGTTTAGTATGTGTAAATTACTATTTTGAATTTTAGTATTGCTGGAAGGAATCTCACAACATTAATCCATTGCCATAAGAAACTTGGATTAAAAAAACTTCATTTTTTTTAAACAACATGTTGGCATAATTGTTTTCTACTTATCTCTTACCTTATCTCAAAGGCAGTCACTCAACTGTCTAAATTTTAAAGTGGGTCATATGGTAATAATCACAAAAGGTGGACCCATATTATAATTTCTATTTTTTTTATAATGGTGGGACTACATTATAAATCTTAGGGTGTACACGGTTCGAAATGGATCGGATTGAGCCAAATCCATCACCAAACTGTTATCTACGGATTGACGGTTTTATAATCCGTCACCGATCCATTGCCTTTTAAAATTGATCTGAACCGAACCGTGGATCAACGGTTTGGATCGATTAAAACCGTTCAATTCGTTGGTAGAGCCCATGATAGGAATTCTTTTGCAATAAAATAAAATAAAAATAGAAATAAAAGTTGTAGGTGGCCCATTGGTAAAACTTAATCATAGGTGGCCCGTCTCTATCCTTTTTACATGACCATTCCCAAATTATGAGATGAAGTCGTCGTTAATATCAATATGTTGGATATGTTCATTTTATGAAATGCTTGAAAAGACTAAATTTTGAAAAGGTCCAAAAAGGACACATTCAACTATCTTATGGGCTCCCATAAGGTGATTATGGTATAAAATAACTATCACATCACCAGATATATAATACAGAATTCAAGTAATAATACAAAGATATACAAGTAGATACTGCAAATAAAATCTTGAGGCAAAAATCTTAAATTTTAAATACTTCAAAAGCATAAATGACTGGTTAGTATATATCAAATTAGTTTTTTAACTGAATCCCACTCTTCTAATTCAAAGAAAATTGTATTACCAATTCCATAAGTTCTTTAAAGGATTATAATAGAAATTCACCAAGAAAATTTTAACAGAAAGATAAAACAAAACACATAAAATACTTAAACCTTCTAGAAGATATTTTGCAATGGGTACCACACAAAACACCCAAACCTTTTTGAAGAAATTATTGTCTTTTAATATTTTTTTATACAAAAATAAATATATATATTTTTTATTTTAATGGATTGGATCAGTTTAAATCTACAGATTAAGAATAAAATCCATCACCAATCCGTTATTAACAGATTATGATTTTTCCAATCCGTTACCAATCCATTAACTATTGAATTAATTAATAAACCGCGGATCGGATCGGATCAGATCGGTTTAACGGATCGACGGATTTTTTGTACACCCCTAATAAATCCCTTAAGTGTAAGCCCCACTTAAATGGTCACAATCACAAAAAGGTAGAGCCACATTGTAATTCTTATGAATGTGGGCCCACATTGTGAATCTTATAAATGTGGCTTGATGTTCGAATTTCTAAAGGTAGGTACCACATAATTTGTAAAGTGGGTCCCGTGTTCATATCCAATAAATAAGATAGCCCCACATTATAATATATTATAATTTTAAAGGTGGACACTACAATGTAATTTTTAAATGTGGGTCTTATATACAAAATCATAAAAAAAAATATGGCTTCACTTTGTAATTCATAAATGTGGGTCACATATATCACGATCATAAAAGGTAGACCTAAATTATAAATTTTATGAATGTGGGCTCATATTCTAATTTCTAAAGATGCGTACCATGCTGTAAGTTATAAATATGGGTCCCATATTTATATTAAAAAAGGTGGGCCCACATTATAATTCCTATAAAGGTAGACCCACCTTAAAAATCCTATAAATATAGACTCCATGTTTTAATTTTTAAAGGTGGATACTATGTTGTAACTTTTAAAGATGTTTTCCATGTACAATAATCATAGAGTGCCGCAAATATTAAAAAGGTGGATCTCACATTTTAAATCCTATGATTCTCTTGTTTCTGTTCATTGGAAAATTTTTTTTTATTCTGTTACCATTTTAATATAATGTTGCTAAACAAGTTCTAGTATAATCTCAGTAGAACCCAATATTAGCACAAGATTGGGAACAACACAAGAACAATGTCCCCTTAAATTTCATTTCTTAATTTATTATGAAATTTGAGAACTTTTTGAAAAAACATGTAGAACTATTTGATGTAGGTGTACTTAGATTAAGATGGGAAATGAGGTGGAAATATGAAATAGTGAGATGCAAGTGTATATCATTTGCATCTCATGTCTGCATTAATTTCACAGCAAACGAACAACTAGAGTTGTACAAAAAATTCATTGATTTATAAAACCGATTCTATCTGCTGTTTTTTAACCAATCTAATAGTTAATGGTTTGGTGATGAATTGAAAAAATCATAATCCGTTAGTAATGGTTTGGTAACGGATTTTACCCTTAATTTGTAGATTTAAATCAATCCGAATTGTTTAAAATAACATATATAAATATATATATTTATTTTTATATAAAAAATATTAAGATACAACATTTTAACAATTTATCATCCAACTTTTAGTTTTAGCTATTTACCGTCCATATAAAATAGTGAAGAAACAATTGACACTATTGTTAATGGATTGAATGGTTTTAACCGAATTGAACTATTGATCCATGATTTTGTTCGGTTCGATTTTTAATTGGTAACGGATTGATTACGGATTACAAAATTATCAATATGTATGTAACGGATCGATGACAAATTAAGCTCAATCCGATCCAATTTGAAGCGAGTATACCCTTACCAACAACCCCACTAGTGGAATGATAACGATGATAAATGAAGATTAAAGAGTACAATCGATGCAGACTCTCAAACCTTGTGAATTTGATGGATTTGGTTAGATGGACTTCATGGACCATGAAAAAGATAAGAAAAACAAAGGCTGATCCGATGATGGGCCGGACAAAAATGTGCTACACAACAGTTTCCAATCGTTAATTGAACCATCCGATCAATGGGTCCCACATCCATTGACCATTTTGACCCTCTACCCATCAAGTTTGACCATGTTGACATTGCATCAGGTAGCTGAAAGAGATACATTGAACTTGGCCCTCCGCACACCAAAGAGCTGCTGCCCCTTTTGATACAGATTGCTTCTTCTCTTCTGCCTCTTCACTCAATCCAAACATCACCATCTCTCTCTCTCTCTCTCTCTCTCTCTCTCTGCTGTTTATATATACATATACATCTGCAGAGATAGTGCAGTTTCTCTGAGGAAACAAAACAATAAAAGGTGCTTGCTTTTCTGCAAAGCTGGTTTCTTTCTCTCATTCACAAATGGCCATTCTCAATCCACACTTCACTCCCTCTTCTTCTTCCTTCCTCTCATCACCAAAGCCATCTCCACCCTTCTCTTCTCACCCTTATCCAACACCCCATTCCAAGACCCCCCTCAAGCCCATCTCCTCCTTGCCCTCCACACCCACCTCTTCTCCCTTCACTGAATCCCACTCCATCCATAGATACCAAAGAGACAGCTGGTTGTACAAACACCCATCTCCCCAAATCTCCTCTTCCATCCCCTACGACCCCACTTCGGCCAGAGACAACGACATCGCCCTGCAACTCCCAGAACTGAAGAAGCTGCTTCAGGTGTTGAGAGAGAAGAGAGAGACAAAGGGTTCTTTCGATGGAGCGGCGAGAGGGCCTGGGAATGTGTTCTTGGTCGGAACTGGGCCTGGAGACCCGGAGCTGTTGACGCTCAAGGCGCTGAGGGCGATCGAAAGTGCGGACCTTTTGCTCTATGATCGATTGGTTTCAACGGATGTTTTGGACTTGGTGAGGGAGGATGCCAGGCTGCTCTATGTTGGGAAGACTGCGGGTTACCACAGCCGAACCCAGGTATGGTTTGAACTCATTTTGATGTGTCTTTGTCTTCATATTTCTTGTAGGAGAATGCATTGGATTTTGGCTGTTCGATTGTGAAAAAAGTTAATGGTGATTACCCCTCACATGTATTGAATTCTCACGGCAGTGAGGATACTGTGGAACATCGATTTCTAACCTAAACATATAATGAATAACACGGAATGGATTCACATTGGTCGAGACTGCGCTACGCATATGCAAACCACATCCATCAAATTAAACAATATGACCCACATAAATATGAACATTGGTAAACCAAATTGCAGACATATAATTAATAACGCAGAAGTTAACATGACTGCATCAAATCTACAATTGAAATAATCTTGAAATTACATACAAATTAGAAAGAGAGAGAAAGAGAGCATGAGAATTGTGGTGCTGGTTAGCATGGTTATCATTGTTCGAAATTATGAGCAACAGGGGTGGCCACTAGGACCTCTGATTTTTTCCCTTTCCGCTCTCACTTTCTTTTTGCGGTCCACCTTTACATTTGTTTGATTCCAAGAATTATAAACAGTATTATGTTTAAGAAACTTTCATTCTTCTCCATGAACTCCTCATATTTCAAAAATCATAAACACAGTAACAGTTCAAAAAATCTTCAAGAAAACCCAATCCTCAAATAAATTGCCTACAATTAAACAGGCTCTTATCTCGGAGCTTTAGGATTAGAATGAGTAATCACTTTAACAAATCCAACCTCTAATGAACAACAGAGCAGTGATAACAAAACATACCAATAGTAAAAAAAAAAAAAAAAACATGAACATATGAAAATATCCTTGTTTGTACCTCAATAGGGGATGAAGCAAAATGAAGATGGAGAGAGAGAAAGAGAGAGATGGTTGGAGTCCTGATCAAATCCAAATACGCCATTGTCGCTTGTCGATTTGATGCTTCTTTGAGAGACTGAGACGGCTACGATGGAGAATGGAGAAAAGTTAGGGTTTTTCCAATGGAGAGAATGAAAAGAAAAGGGGTTTCGTAGTGGGGCTCTTTGATGGAGTGAAAAGGGTTTTGAAAACATTGAGGGCTGGGGCATTGTGAGATTGGGCCTGGGGCGGGAGTAGTTTTTACCAAGGGCATAGGCAAACAGGCCATGGCCCTCTTAAGAGCGTTTGCAAGACTCCCTGGGGCGGCTGCATCAACATAGCTTAATGTGGGTCTGTCCCTGGTTATGTGGGTGGAGTGCATTCATTTCCTAGAGAAAAGTTCAATACTTTTCAATGTGGAATGATTTTACATTGCTACTTGTTAACATTTTCAGAAGTTTTCATTTCCTGGGGTAGTCTTTCTTTCCTTCTCTTTCTTCTATTAAACTTTTGTGGAAAGCATATTTGGACCATATTAAACTTTCTTAAGTTCTAATGGAAGTTGGAGAAGCACATTTCAGGGAGCAAAATGAAACGGTAGAAAATGAAATGTAAACTTTTCATTTTCCATGGAACTAAAGTACCAGGGAAAGTTGTTATGCACAAACACGTCCTTGGATCCTTATGGACATTCAGCTGGTTTTTTTTTTCTCTCTTTCCTGTTTTAGATTTTGGGTTTACTAATTGGGTTGGTGGCTTTACCTCTGATTTATTGTTTAAAGTTGTTGATTAATTTTCCATGTTTTTCTTTGTTTACTGGAATTTGGATTCTTTAGGAGGAAATTCATGAGCTTCTTTTGAGCTTTGCCGAAGTGGGTGCTAATGTCGTGAGGCTTAAAGGTGGGGATCCGCTGGTAAGTTTTTTGCATGCTTATTCTTCTTGTTGTTGTTATAGTACCATGATAACCATTTGGTTCAAGAAAGTTGTTGGTTTTATTAATTTTCAGTCAACTACTTGGATTTTACTGATTTCTCATGAAATGTTTACTTAAATTGTATAAAAATTCTCAGTTCTCCAAAACAAGTTTCTGTTGTACTAATTGACAGAGACATGAATTGCTGCAATTGTGTTCTTATTAATTGTGCTTAGTTTTCTATGAGCCCCGTTGAGATACTTGGAACTCTGTTTCCCTGAAATCACTATGTGTAAATTTAATTATCTCTAGCTTCGTATCCCTGGAATTAGTTATGACTTATGACAAAGACCAAAACAACTGTCACTTGAAAGTAAATTAAGTAATACTGCTGAGAAAAAAGGAGGTTAAATTAAGTTTTTCAAAAGCTTGAATTCTGATATTTGCATTACTTGAGTTACCTGCATTCAGTTTACGGAGACCTAAATGGGTGCATAGGATACTTGTATCTCTTCTACGTCAATGGGCAGTGAAATTACCTTTTTTTTTTTTTTTTTTGTTGGTAACAAAAGCGTTCATTAAACAAGGATATTACAATGAAAGAAGAAGAAAAGGTATAAGTGGAAGAAAAGGTACAAGAGTATTATACCCTCACCCACTCAACACATACAAAAAGAAACCACCCAACACTTGTGAAATTACTTTTTAACAAGGGTTGTTTTAAATGCCTTAAATATTGGGTTTGGTATCATGAGTTTCCTTTGTTTCCATTTTTTTCCCCAATACTTGAAATGTTGCCCTTTCGTTTCCTTTCTGTCCTTTTTTTTCCCAATACTTGAAATGTTGCACTTTCCTACAAATGTTTCTGCACTGATGGCTTCTTCCTGACATTTTATGTGTGGTTCCTGTTATTGTTTGTCATGATGGATAGAAGGATAATTTTCTATTATGGGGCTTTATAGGTATTTGGCAGGGGTGGGGAGGAAATGGATTTCCTGCAGCAACAAGGAATACAAGTTAAAGTCATTCCGGGTAAAATAGTCTTTTAGTTTTCTTCCAATCTCCCAACAGCAGATGTTCTTGTGAATAAAGTGCCCGTGCTCTATTAACAAGGTTTGCTCATGTTTTAATTTGTGTAGGAATTACTGCTGCTTCCGGAATAGCAGCAGAGTTGGGAATTCCATTAACTCACCGTGGTGTTGCAAATAGGTACTGTCTCTCTCTTAATAAGTGGTCAGTTGATGTTTCGTTGGAGTTTAATTTCTGCATTCTTGCAGATATCTGAAGCATTTGCAATTCTGCCATACATTTGAAAGGACCTACTGTTTGGATCCCTATTTAATTTTATCTGCAAAACACATCAATTGAACTTTCAATTGTCAAGACACTCTTTAAGCTATAGTAGCTTCCTCTGGATTATCTGGTTGTAATGCTAGTGTCCTGTTGGAGAGAGTTTTGAGGAGTGGCCAAGTTAGCTCTGTGGAAAACAGGGGTAGGTCCTTTGGACAGGGTTCCTCTCACTGTAATATAGGAGATATGGAAGGATAATATCATTTAAAAAAAGTGGCCTATGTTGCATGGATTCTTTGAGATGGGTAACGTACCACCCATTTCTTCTTTTGAAATCTAACTACAACATTGAAACATTTATATGATGTATGTTATTGGTGCTATTTTTGCCTATCATTTTTTTTTGTACAAACATTTATTTAGATTTTCAAATCCATGTGTCTTGGGATTTTCTGTTTTTGATGCCTTTTACAGCTATCAAGTTCAAGCACATCCATACTCATGTAACCTTGTTGCAAGACTATTTTACTAGTAATCTCCCATATAAAATATGACAGTATGACCTGGTTAACTCCCAAATGCAGCTGGCATTTTTTTTTTTTTTTTTGGTTCAACCTGAACTAGTTTTTGTAATAACCCTTTGGATAATTTCATGGCCTTGGGGGGCTTTTTTTGCTGTTTTTTCCTTTTTCTTTTTCCTTTGTTCTATTGGCTGGGGTCATTCCTAGTTTAATCCCTGCCAGTTTCTTAAACATCGTTTTCTATATTCTACATCTATTCTTTTTTGGTTATACAGTCTTTAAATTTATTATTAAGAAAAACACTAGCTTCCTATCCAGAAGTCTCAATTTCTACCCTCTGAGCTGTTTTAATTTTTATTTTTGTTTTATGATGTTGTTCGTTATGAGCTTGCCAAGAGAGCTTTCCAGTGGCGTGTTTATGGCACCTTGCTTTCTCGAACGGAAATGAAAACATTTGTTTTTCCCATTAATTTGATAAAGCTGTTTCACATTTGATAGACAAACAAATCTGACATAAAATAAAAGCTTTTTATTCTAAAATGGCATCATGGACATGATGGATATTGGGATAAGGTAAGTCAGCAACAGCCATCCACCATTTTTGTCCACTGACTTTACCTGTCTTGTGCACTAAACTTGGATAGAATGGATATATTCTGTGCCTTTATACTGGTTAAAGTTAAAGCGCTTGCCGCCGTTTACTCCATCTGATTCATCCTGTTACAGAAAGTTACAGCTAATTTAATGCCACATTCCAGACGTGACCTATATGCAATATATGCTTCCTGTAGGAGTGTTTTTACATTTTACTGACTTCCTTTTGCAAGGGTAACTATATGGCTTTCTGATAGGATTTTTGTTTGTTAGCTAATTCATGGGTTGGACAAAACTTTGGGTCTATTGAGTTGTATTTCGTGTCGCCGAATAAGTTGAAGAGAAGAATTGAAGAAAATCTTGGAAGACACTATCCGATCGATCGGATTAGGCTCGATCTATCGGACCTGTAACATGCTAAAGTTAAACAAGTTAATTGGAAAAATTCGTTAGATAGGAGCATCATCCGATTGATAGGATAGTGGACAGAAACCCACCGACCTATGCGGATTTATTTTATATTTGTGCCAGGATTAGTAAGCTGTGTTCTATAAGGAGTTTTTTGACGAAGCACGAATTGTGGGTTACTTAAAGGGTTTCTCTCTCAACCCTAAAGTATCTCTCTCATTATTCTGAGTCCAGAAGATCTTTTTGAGAGGCTGTTTCTTCTCTAGAGCATTCATTGGAGAGAAAAGTGTTGTTGTGAGTTATTGAGTTTTTGTCTTCTACATTTGTTATGGAAGATTGTCTGAGGAGTCAAGCAAGGGTTGGATCTGTTGCAAAGAACGACAGGCGGTTGGGACAGTGTGTATCTGTGCAAGAGGAATTATAGTCTTTAGGTTGCGCGAGAACCATATAAGGTTTGTGAGTATATCATCTGATAATTGCGAGATTCATAGTGCTGGATTGTTGGTTCAGTTTGGACTCATGGTTTTTTTCCGGTTTGGGTTTTCACGTACAAATTGTGTCTTCTTGTGGTGGTTGCTTGTTTGATTTACTTTTATTTTCGCTGGATATTGTGTGTTTGTTTGCAATTTAGAAGACCACTTAGTTGGGAGCACCCCCTAAACTCACTTTCATAGGAGCTAATCTGTTGTTTAACATCTTATAGCTTATAAATTTAGATAAATTCAAATAGCTGACCTCTTTTCTTAATGCTGCAGCGTTAGATTCCTGACAGGGCACTCCAGGAAAGGAGGAACAGATCCTTTGTTTGTAGCAGAGCATGCAGCTGATCCTGATTCAACTTTGGTTATCTATATGGGGTTGTCAACTCTCCCATCCCTTTCTCAGAAATTGATCAATCATGGTCTGCAACCTGATACTCCAGCCGTTGCAGTGGAGAGAGGAACTACACCTCAGCAGCGGACGGTGAGAAAACTCATGGCTTTTCTCAAGTTGAAGAATTTTGATATCCATTGTCGATTCAATGCTAACCTGCATTTAGAATTGAAAAATGATTGGTGTATCCAATACGCCACAAAGTGCAGTGCAGTTTTTCTCAGAGAGATTTTCGTTGTGGCACCCATTTCCCTCAAAACAAAGCACTGGAGAATTTCTCCAATGATTTTGGACAGGATTAAGCATCACATTGGTCAAAGTGATACTCTTGTGTCGGAACAGTGTAGATATGATTAGGTGCTTGAATTACTCACATCATTTACACTATAGGAATCCACTAATCCAGTGGTGAATATCACTCTGATGACTGTGATACCCAGGTGTAGTCCCATTCCTGGAGGGGAATCTTTGATTCAGTGGTTTGGGTTGAGGAAATGGGTCCCGCATTTGAGATATCTAGGGCATACAATGTACCTGGATATACTGGGTCACTTTTCTTTAGACATTTGCATTTTGTTTTTATGCTTATGTTTTATGGCACTCATTTGGGCATCCTTTGTCTGAGTGTCTCTTTTCTAGTAAGAAACCATAGTTGAATCCAAGTTGGTTTGAAGCAATAGGGATGAAAAGTAAAAAACCCTCTTCACGTTATTTCTGCTTGGGCTGTAAGGTCGTGGTATCAGGGAGGCAGTGTCTGTTTGTTGCCTACCAACCTTAATAGTACACCAGTTGGGTGTGGCTATGTGGGTTACTCACATCAGGCGCCACTGTCATAACCTGCCCCATGTGGTTATGGGGTACTTGATAGGTGGTCCATCAGGTATTATATCATGCTATGTTATATAATTTTATTTCTTTCTACTGATATATTACATATATGTGTGTGTGTGTGTGTGTGTGTGTGTGTGTGTGTGTGTGTGTGTACATTTGTATGTTGACTATATTCTGTTGTCATGTAGGCATCAGGTAGACCTTAGGATACCACAGGGTACCAATTCTATACCTAATCTGCCTGGGTTAAATGTATTCTTTTCTTCCAATGGATTATATACCAGTTAGTATCCCTCTGCAGCCTCCTCAGTTATACACTCCCCAGCTAGAATGCTTTTTAGAAGTAAAACACTCAGATAACCTCTGTGTGTGTGTTTGTTCCCCATCTGCCTTTTGGCTTGTAGCCATTGTTGGTTATGCGATTCCTTGAAATCCATTAAACTCATTTTTTTTTCCACCTGTTAGGTTTATGTCTTGTATTCCAGTTTAGCCGAGTTGGTCAGTGAGTTGGCCAATGACTAAGTTTAGGGTTATGCGTATTTTGATTATTGTACCAGGGCTTTCTTGGGGGCCAAGAAAGTGGAGATTATATATTTATATAATCTAACCTTAGACTCTATGTAGGAGAGGTGAGAGCTTTCTTCCTTGTGGTGACCAACCATGTATGGCCATTGTGAGGTGGTGAGAGGTGAGAGCAAGATTGAGATCTCTGAAGAGTAAGTAAGCGTAAGGGTTAGAGGATTGAGAATCCTTGTAATGAGTTGCCCAATTTTTTCATAGTGAAATTGAGCATATGCTCATAGCCCGTGGACATGGGCAATTTTGCCTGTGTGTCATGGTTGCATGCTTATCTTCTCTGTGTGGTGGTGGATGGATTGATTTCTTGCCCTAACCCGATCTAATAGGTGGCATCGTAGCCACAACACCACCATTATATGACATTCTAATTGTCTACTTTTCAAGCGCAGCAGAAACCTTTGTGATAAGGTGCTCTCTCTCTCTTCCTTTCAATTTGTAAGCATCTTATGTTTATCTTTTATGATTGATAGTGACTAACTATAAGGGAAAATATAACATTTCCTAATTGCTCACATTGAATTAGAAAAAGATATCCTCGCAAGTTTTTCCTCTATCTTTGGTTCACCCGTTTCCTAGCTAGAGACTTGGTTATCTTGCAAGTTGCAATGTTTGGTTAAGTTTGTACATGGTTCTTTGATTTTGTCAATTTATTTATTTATTAATTATATTTTTTGGTAAAGCTTTGATTTTGTCATTGAAAAGGCCAAAGTCATAAAGTTATTTTCTCTCATTCACATAAAGGGAAAGAAGCGTACCCCCACCGTGTGGTTCATCCCTCTAACCATACATATGGAAGCGCGTTTTAAAACCATGGGTATACCCTACCTGTTTACAGCTCTAGTTGCTACTTCCATGTTGCTTAATACATCATTGCCTCATATTCATTCTAATGGTAATTTGTGGTTATTTTCAAATGCATCCTTGACTATCTAAAAACGTCTGTCCGGGAGTTATTTTTTAACTTCCCATCTGTTAAAGCTGATTGAACGTCTTCTTGTTGCAGGTATTTGCGGAACTGAAGGATCTAGTGGATGAAGTCCAAATGGCAGGCTTGGTTTCACCAACACTAGTCATCATTGGAAAGGTGGTGGCACTTTCACCATTCTGGCCCCAATCTTCTAAAGAAGTAGTCATGGCAGAAGCAAGATAGGCTACAGCTGACCTCTGGATAGCAACCAATGAAAAAAAATCGCTGAGTTTGAAAGATAGTTCAAAGATGGATTATCACCTACCAGTTGGCTGCACAGTTTTATGGTTGCTGAAGGGGATTCTATTTAATCTGCCCAAGATACTCATCAACCATGGTGATTTTTTTAACGTTTCCTGAAAAAATAATGTCCTCCATTTTACTTGGAGAAGCTTTTCATGCCCAAATTAAGGAAGAATTCTTTGCTCAAGGGTGGTATATCTGGAGCAGGCATTTCTCGTAAGGCATTTCTCATAAGTGAAAAATGTTAGGCTGGATTACATCATGTGGATCTGAGATTGAAGTAGACTGGTCATTTCTTCTACTGCTTGATCTGCATTGAAAAATTTGGAGGAAAGACCTATCCATTTAACGTGAGTTCTGTTTTGGACTAGGCAGAGAGACGTACCCCATGAAAATTGGATTTTGATGTTGGCATAAAGTGCGTAGCAGCTGTAAAGCGTAGCTTTTATAGCCATTAAGCAGTCTGTGGTGCATTTAAACCTAACGTATTACTCAATCCTCATTCTTTTGAACTTTGTATGCTCCAATTAGCAATTACGTGTCTAGGCAAAAATGCCTTAATCAAAGTAATTCATTTCTTTTCAAGCCTCTATTTGTAGAAACAATTCATTTGTTCTTAATTTGTCTCTGTAGTCATTATTTTGTTACAATCATTATCTCATTTCTTTTGTCCCAAATCTCATCTTCCATGTGAACACTACCAAGTGCAAATGTTGACACTCTGGTGTTAGTTTTAGTCCTTACCAATCAAATGAACTCTGGCAAACATCTGCGCAAGCGAGAAAATTAATTTTTGCACAATGATGTAGAGAAGTTACAGAAGGTGGGGGGGGTATGTACCAAGTTCGAAGGATTTGGTTAGAAATGTTTGATGGATCTGAGTTTTGGAAGATGTTAATCCATAAACCCTCCTCCAGTTTGTCTTGTAGTTAAGTATTGTCAGAATACTTAGTCAACTGACAATGCTAATAGTCAACTGACCCAAAAACTCTATCAGGCTGAAGAAATTCTAAAGGAATATATGTTCATAAAATCAATCAGATTTTGTAATGAGAAGAAGTCTAGATTTATCCAAGAGAGAATTAAATAAGATAAAGACTTCAACATTCAAATTGATCCATTTAAAATTCTTCTTGACATCTCTACTTGATGTTACTAACATCCTCCTATTCTATCTTACACCAGCAAAAGATGATGATGGCTTTCAAATACAAGATCCTTCTCATTAGAGATAGTATTAGAGACATTCGGAGACAAAGAGAAATATGAGAAAAGTTAAATTTTGAATATTTGAAGTTTTTTCTGTTTTCTTCCATCTATATATTGAAGTAATTTCTCTCAGTAAAAGCCATTATGGTGATTTATGAAAATGTAGTGTTTTCAACAAATTTGGTGGCAAAAAAGAAAAAAGTTTTACTTTGGGCACCACATGCTAGACGAAAGTTACAAAAAGCTTAATTTATTTCCTGATAAACATTAACATACTAAAAAGTACATAATCAGGGCTTAAGCTTCTTGGAATAATCCTGTGCTTTTATCTTCTTCTTCTTCTTCTTCTTCTTCTTCTTCACTCTTCAATGGTGTTGGTGGCGGGCAATGGAGGAGGGTCATGGTTGAAGAACTCCTCTACAGTGGAAGGAAACTCAACCCCTTTAAAACCATCATCACTTACATCCATACAAGCAGCTTTGGCCAAAAGCAAGTGAGCCAACCTCAAAGGCTCTCTCCTCTCTCCCCCACCATCATTCAAAAAATACCCAATCCAACCTTCCAGTCTCCTGCTTTCCTCCTCACACTTAGGTCCCTTCACCCCGGCAATCTTTGAATAGAACCCACCCTTGCAGAAACAAGATGAGCCCTTTATAAAATCCCCTCCTCCTCCGCCATCAGACAAGCCCAGGAGCTCCATGAGACGGGCAATTTCGTCGTCGTCGCCGCAAGTGTTGGTGATCTGGTTGCATTTTGGGGTGGGGTATTGAGATGGGTTCTGTGGGGTTGGTGGGAATTCAATGGAATGAGAGAGGAAATCCTGAGGGGGGTCACTCTCTTGGAGGCCAAGACTATTGGTGGTGGTGGTGGTGTTGTTGGGTTGGTGATAGTTGAGATATATGGGGGAGCTGAGACTATCAGTTGCTGTTGTTGGGAGAGAAAAGAAGAGGGGGTCTTGAGATGGAATGCTGCTGTCGCTACTCCTGCTCTCTGATGCGAGTCTCTTCTCTACCTGTTCAAACAAGAAGAAGAAGAAGAAGAAGAAGAAGAAGAAGAATTGGGGGTTAAAAAAAAAGTGGTGATGTATGCTAAAGAAGAAGAAGGACTCTGAGAAGGACGAAACCTGCTTG
Source organism: Sextonia rubra (assembly GCA_037013555.1). Taxonomy (NCBI): domain Eukaryota; kingdom Viridiplantae; phylum Streptophyta; class Magnoliopsida; order Laurales; family Lauraceae; genus Sextonia; species Sextonia rubra. The sequence goes on along the minus strand of JASUAD010000016.1, from coordinate 17,284,414 downwards.
AGAGAGGAGAAGAAAGCTGCATGCCTAGAAGGTGGTCGCATCTTCTTCTTTCTGGGGTGGGGTACTAGGAAGTATCCTGGGATGAGCCTGAGCAAGATGCCCCTCTCCTTTTGGCTCTTCAGAAAGTGGTGGCCTTTTGGGATTAAGGTGGGACCCATGCTTCAGATTCATGTCCCATCTATGATTGATATTGACTAGTAGGGTCAAAGGGCCAGGCAGTGCCAGATCAACCTTCGATTTTGTGGGCTTTTTAAAATTTGGCCAACCTATCCTTGGGCTTTAGAAGAAAAGCCTTTGTTTTTGCTGGCTTTGGAGGGCTGCAAGGCCCTCGTCAAAAGGCCAATTTGACGGCTTATGATTGTGATGGGTCAAGCTAATATTGACCTAGCCCCAGCTCAAATGTGATGTTATGTATGTGCCATGTGTTTGTGTCTCCTCTGAGGCCCACTTAGGCGTATAGATATCAAAGCAGGGATGAAAATGATTAATATGGAAATGGATTAGGGGCAAGCAGCATCAAATGATCCAATTCCATAATCTTAGGTCTTAGCTGTAATGGCTATATCTGGTGCACATTAATTGTGGTTACAAAGCCTAATGGTACCTAACATTGGGATCAGTGTCAAATTATGGCCAATTCTAGTTGAAACGGGTTAGGTGAGTATGAAGGGATTAGATTGATTATAGGTAAGATCTCTATACGGAGGCCTAAAAATTGGGCCCTAAACCTAAACAAGCCTACAGAGTGAGTTGCATCTTCCTAGAGGCTTGGGGAGGCTCAAGTTACACGCCCATGATGTTAATATGTTAATAGTCTATGCTTGTCAGAATCGGGTAATCCTCAGGCTCAAGCAGAAGAGATGATTTTTAGGAAAGAGACCTTTAAGAAATCAATGGCTTGGAACGTTTTGGTCAATATATCATTGATCCACAATGCCCTATATTATAAAATTTGATCCCATAGCCGTTCTTGACCTCTAGATCATATTTAATGGTCTGGATTTTTCAAGAGGGGTACACAGAAGTCCAAATCTATGCGTAAAACATTGATCACCTTTTTAAAAATATCTTCACATTTAAGAAGAATCAACATGTGAAAATTTGTCCCATAGCAGTTTTGCGGTTGCTGCTCACATCTAATAGTCTAGATCATTTATGGAAGGCCACCCACTAATCAGATCAAGGTAAGGCGGCCTGCTCGATTTTGTTGCCCAAAACACTGTTGTGGAAAGGTAGGATCGGTTTTTTCTTTCTTTTTTTCTTTCTTTTATTTTTTTCTTGGGGGTGGGGTAAGCAAAGAACCATCCAAAAGAAGTCTATTAAAGGCCCATCTAAAATAAGTATGTTAAAGGCCATGAATCAAATACGAACCATCAAACCATCCAAACCACACACCACCAACCCCACCCCCACCACGCCCAACCCCCAACAACCCACCCCAACACTCCAAAAAAAAAAAAAAAAAAAAAAAAGGAATTGACAAAAGCCCAAATCTATTCGACGTTCATCTCCCACAATGAATTGACTAAAGCCCAAATTTATTTGACACTTGTCCAATTGGAACTTACCATTGAATGAAAAAGAAACAAAATGATGCCTTTTAAAATTATTAAACTTTAAGGGCCATTAATCACAGAAATAAAATGATCTATGATCAACGTGGACCCTAAGTGCAAGGTCTCGATGTAGTTTTACCCAGTGAGTCCGAGATCGTATCCACAAGGAGCTAATAGTCACAAAAAACCTGTCCCAATTGAAAAACTAAAGCTATCATAATAAAATCTACAAAAATACACACTACAAATTTTGAAAATTAAAATTAAAGTACAATTCCAAATCTTAAACTTAACCTTAAACATAACCTAACACAAATTAAACCAATCCTAAATTACAACTTAACACAAATTGAAAAAAAAAATCACAAATTAAACTTAACCTTAAAATCTTAAACTAAAACAATCCTAGAACTAGAAACTGCAAAGCAACAAACTAGATCAAACCACTAATGTAAAGGAATAAATAAGCATACACTAAATTAAAAATAAGAAATAAAACATTTAGATATAATGAAAAAAGAAAATAAAATAAAAAAAATTCCAGTTCCTTTTATTATGGGAAATTAAAACACTGTATTGGCAAAATTAATTAAAGTCCACAAAAATACCGCATTAAGTGTATGTTGTCACCACATACAAACATGTGATGCTGATCCAAGGCTTAATACCTTGACCTCACTAATTGTATATTTATGATTAAAACAAACCAATACAACTAATAATACCCCAAACATAATTAAAGCTAGAAAAGAAATCTATCCTTACACTAGATCAAGACATCAAGAGAAAGAGAGGACGCGCGCAGTCCATACTCTAATCTTTAATCTTCACACCAAGGAGGAGTAGATAACAGGAGAAAATGATGGGTGGATCCAAAAGTGGGCTTGGCTAAACCCCACTTTGGCTTGAAAATTTGATGGAGAGAAGAGAGATAGAAGGAATGGAAGTTGGGCGAGGATTGGTGGTATGAGATGGAGTGGTGAAGGTGGTAGGCATGAATTTCCTCCTTTGTTTGTGATATATATTTAGATGTATGAGAGAGAGATGATGGGGCGTGGTGTTGGCGTGAATGGAACTTTCCTCATAAGCTACATGTCTATCTTGATTTTATTTTGATAAGGAGATGGGCCATGGGTTTGATACAAGAGATTTGCCTATGTGATGCTTACCCAACATGTCCTTATCTAAGCTTCTAGCCCCACATGTGCACTTCTAATTCTTTCATCTCTTGCCTTCTAATCCTAGCCGTGAGATGCAACGTAGAGTTGGGCTAGACATGAACTTCATGAGGTTGGCTGTGCTGAGAATATCTCTACCTTTAATTAGAGATTGAGTTTACATATAAGAAAGAGAGAGAGAGAAATTTGGATTATGAGTGAAGAATAAAAAGCATATAATGGATAGGACTGATGGGCCACCTTTACATGAAATTGATAAGGACTCATGCATGCTGGATTGGTTGGATTGTGAGTGGATGAGATGTTTTAAAATTGGGAAGTGGGTTGGTGGCTGTTGTGATTTAAGAATGGGTATGACAAGATAAATCTATGTGTTGATGGTTGGGACGTGAATGTAGAATATGGCATGAACTCTGGGCATATATTGGGCAATATGTATTCCTTGTTTACAAATTCCACCTATGGAATTTTATATTGATGATAGCCCCTTAATTTTCTCTCTTTTAACAGTCCTCCTTTCTAAGTGTTCAAGTGAGCCATAAACACAAGTTTTCTCCTCTTGATTTTTTCTTTTTTTTTTTTTTTTTTGTGTAAAGTCACATGGTTCCAGGTAACTTCTTTGAACTCTTTCCTCTTCTAAAGCCTTCTTTCCTTCTTTCACTTTATCTTCCACTAGGATTTGGAATAATTACTTTGTCTTCAAATCTTGATGTAGGTCCCTTTTCTTTAATTTTCCTATACACAAAAGTGATTTTTAGTTAAAATAACAATTTTGACCGAAAATTACAAATGCACTAATGCGGGCCCAATTCACATAAAATGACACACTAAATTCTTATCATTGATCATGATTTATCTTTAAATAACTAATGATGATAAAAAAATTTATCATTTTTATGTAAAATCATGAATTTGAGAAACCTTCTAAAAAAGGAAATCTAAAAATGAAAAATTTTATGATTTTATGAAAAATTGATGATTTTCAATGATTTTTTGCAAGAAAATTCTAAAATAAATTTTAAAATCATAAAAATATGAATTCCAACTAAATGAAGAGATTTCTAATGAACAAGTCCTTAAAATTTCCTAAATTAAACATGAAATAGCGCAATTTTCAGGACTTATCAATCTAATGGGATTTTTATTTTTTATACCTCTAGGCCTAATTTAAGTCTTGTAAGTATTTTTGTGTTGGCAAATTCATGGGTTGGACAAAACTTGAGTCCATTAGTATTGTATTTTATATATCTTTGAGCATAGACAATGGTTTAAGTCGCCGGATGCACTGAAGTGAAGAAATAGAAAAAAAAGCGACAAATTGAAGTGATTTTCTACTGACAATATGGATTAAAAAAGTCATATCTCACAAACCGAGCGTCGGATATGGGCATGCCACCTACCGTTGGAAAGCTCGTTTCGAGAGAATTCCGTAAAGCCCAAGATTGCCTTAATCAAAGCTGAAACGAGAAAGTTATGGCCTCTAGAAGTTTGTAGGAAAATGCTGAAATTTTCACCCGGGCAGAACCTTAATCCGACTGGTTGGGCAATTTATCCGACCAGTCGGGCAAGTGTAGAAAGTGCGCCGACTTACGATTTTTCAGTCCAAATTGAAAGGAAACTTACCTGTTTGATGCCAACTCCTTTCCTGATCGTATTATACTTATTAGGCACGAATTTAGAGAAAAGAGGGTTCTCTCTCAACCCTAAGGAGAAGAATACAGATCTCAATATTCTAAGAAGAAGATTGTTATTGGAGATCACCTTCTCTAGAGTTCTTCCATTGGAGAGTTAAAGGGCTGAAGTTCTGCTCTAGAGATCATTGTCTTCTACTTCTCTGAGTGTAGAAGATTGCTTTGGGAAGTCAAGTACAACATCTAGAAGGCGTCTAGGTGTCTTGGATCTATCACAGAGAACGGCAAGGGGTCGTTGCAACAAGGAGCTGTGCAAGGGAATCATAAGGTCCTTAGGTTGAGGAGCAACTGGATAAGGTTGTGAGTATTCTCTTGTAACTGTAGTATGATTCATAGTGCTTGATTCTTGATTGTGGTTTTTTCCCGTTTCGGTTTTCACGTAAAATCTGTGTCTTTTTGTGGTGTGTGCTTGTGGTTTTATTTATTTTTGCTGTGTGGTTGATTGTTTGCACACATATAATTAAGATTGGCATTAATCCATTCTAGAGGATCTTTCTCCAAAAACCTTCAAGTCTTTCAATCCCCCACCTCTTCATGGTTAGCCTGACTCCTGCTGGGTCCCGTAAGGCGGTGCCCACAATAGGTGCCCACGGATGGCGCTGGGTTGAGGGTGACCTATATTTCATTGATACTAACACTAAGTTTAAGACCTCTTCGTGTTCATGACAGTCAAGGCAAGATCAAAATGAGCATTACCCTCTGGGAGCTTGGTGCTGCCACACATTTGGAGGTGCCTAGACAGCATTAGTTGCGCACTTAAAATGGTTGCACACTTGCATCATTTTTTACACAGCGCATTATGCATAGCATAGTAGAGTGCCACATTCCACATAACAACAACCAATACAAGGACATTTTATTCTTCCTAAATAATAATGATGCTTTAAACAGAGAAAGCATTAGAAAGATTGCCCTTAGCCTGATAATGATTACTTTTAGCCCTTGTTGAGCAAGAGCAGCAGAGCGTTTGAATTCCTCTCTTCACCTTGAGGGAAGGTTAACTGTACTTTATAAATTAATCACCATTTCAGAATTAATAAGAAAGAGAAAGTTCTCCAATCATAATTTTGGCTCTCCACCAGTGTGACATACTCAGATTTTGTGCAGGATGATTTGTGCTCCATGTTGTGGTTGTCCGTTAATAACTGTAATTGGAGCATGAACATATGATGGAGAAAGCTCAAATGTGAATCGTTGCAGAATCATGGCCAATGCCATTTTAGCTTCCATCAGTGCAAAGTTTTGGCCAAGACAAATCCTTGGCCCCCCTCCGAAAGGGAAGACTGCCATTTGATGCTTGGATGCATTTGAAAGCCCACCCGAAAATCTCTCTGGCTTGAATTCATCTGCGTCATCACCCCATAATTCTGGGTCACGGTGAATGACAAGTGTTGGGAGAGTGAGTTGGACTCCTGGTGGAAATGAGAAATTTCAGAGTTTTACTCTCTTGCTTGATTGCCGAACCAGAATGATACCAGAGTACAATCTTTGAGCCTCATAAAGTACCATTGATACCTGCAATGGAGGAAATATTAGAACATTCAGCAAAATAGAAGAACATCCAGCATTTGTGCACAATGGACTGGACTGATTTGTCTTTGATAGAAGTGGAAAATGGATGTAGCAATGGAAACCAATAAACTAGCAACTGATTTTTAAAGTTTCATTAAGTAGATAGGAAATGGACTATGCAATCTTTAAGCGGTTTAAGCCCTCATTATCTGGTGAATGTTGGCCAAATACTTGCAACACCTCTTCCCTTGCACGTTCTTTCCAGTTTGGATGCATGCCCAAAGCAACTATGCTCCAAGTCAGTAACACCGCTATGGTCGCATATCCAGCAAAGTAAAATAATTTGCATTCTTCTATTATTTCTTCAATTGTCAGTCTAGTGTCCTTGCATCTCTTTTGATTCTCATGAACCTCATTGTTAGACTCCAGTAACAAGCTCAGCAAGTCGTCATTGGAAGAATTATTTGTTTTCATGGCTTTTTCTCTGCTCTCGATCATACCCCTTAAAAGAGCTCTCACTTCTCTTTCTAGTTCCTTTCTCCTGATGTTATCTTTTGTGGGCAAAAACCAACACAAATGAATAGTGATTAATCTTAGGTGATAGTGAAATGTAACAATTATATATATTTTCTTTGACTACTAATGAAAACTATCAATTGTAGTCAAAGCTTTAGAAGGTGAATTGAAAGAATCCTATTTTCTGGGCTCAAGCGGGAAGTGAGTGCTTTCTGTGGATTTCCTTACCAAAACATGAAGATTTTACAATGAATTAATGAAATTCAGTAATTGCCCTTGTTATGGGTTAATTGATATATTATGGAACACTAAAAGATAAAATCTATGGTCCAGATCCATTACCTATGATGCCTATTTATGGCACGCCGTGGGGCAGGAACATGGATTGTACATATAACAAGTGAAGTTTCAAACAAGTGACATATTTTGTTGCCTATTTGCCGCATATATCTAGGTATTTAGAAATAATTTTTAACATACTGTACAAGTATATCATTACCTATATTCATCCTTCTAAGCCTGTCAATGAGTTGGTCTGGCCAATATAAGTATTGTGTGAATATTTTCCTCACTGCATTTTCTGACGATCTATCAAAGTGTGGATACTGTTGCATTAAGCTTGACTGAATCATGATAAACCTTAGGTCATTACAGATTGTGTTCAAATTCTCAAAAAAATTACCAGATTCTACCTGTTTAGTAGAGGCTTGTTTAATGTTACTAGTTTGTGTCTGCATTTTTATCCAAGGATTTTCATTCAGGCATGGAACATATGATGAATATGGAATGACATAGGTCTTTGTTGGAATTTTGATTGTTAGGTTGACTTGGATTCTTTTTCCCTAGCAGTATAAGAACGTCTATCTGCGAACGAGCTCCAAGGATAGTGATGGATAGTGAATGCACTTATTCATAAATGACCCACCAACCTGTTAATTATGTTGTCAATGGATCACATTTTCTAATGAGGGGCCTATGTATCTTTACTCAATTCTTGGTGAGTTTTGACTCAGTCATACAGCTCTTGAAATATATGAAAGGGTTTAAGTTAGTTTGAGGCAAGTCAATCTCTATGGCTTTCTGCAGAGCCTTGATGAAGCTTAAGGTTTTACTCTCAAATCATTTTCAATGTACGAATTTTTTCCCCTCTCAAATTACCCAGAAGCCATCTTTTTATTTTTCTTTTCTGTCAAACTACTGAGCAGCCATTTTCAGCTTTAGGATATTGTAGTGGTTTTCAGGGGCTGCTATCTCATTCTGAAATGTGCATCTATTATATTTTATGTGCTTTTCTTTATACTGTCCTCTTTCTAAAATGACTGACAGTGATCCAAAGAGCTTGTGATGACAGGAATAGATATTGTATCTTACTACTGTACTGGAAATCTTTAATAATTCAAAATTTCCTCTTCTTTTCCATTTCTAGTTTAGGCAGAGAGGATTATCATGAAGAGAAGGCAACATAAGTTAGCAAGACAAGGATTTATATATGTATCATTAGGAAGAGAAATTCACCTGAAACCTGGGATGTATATGGTCCGAACAGCTTTGCTGACAAGTAGATTTTGCTCTGACTGGGGTTGGAACATCCGTTTCCCTTCGTTATAGCTACTGCCAAATGCTGTTCGGGAGATTACATCTGCAGTAAGATTCTGAAGCTCTGGCCACACATCCAGCTCATAGGACTCTTTGGAACCAATTAACATTTCCCATTTTTTGACCAGCTCACTACAACTTGTTGAAAATGCAGGCTACATCCTCTGTAACCAGAACAGAAGCAAAATCTTATACTAACGTCCTCATAGTAAAATACTACTTCACAATGTTCTCTACAAAAACACTTCTCCTGTAGGGGGAAAAATAATCTCCTCCCAAAAACTAAGTAATAAACTAGAATTTCTTACCATGAAATTAATGTGCACTACTCCTTTTTTCTTGCATAGAAGCTTAGGGTGCACTTGAATCTTACCCAAAGAACAATTGGTTTGAATGTTTCGGCGGAAAGGACAGTTCTAGATTACACTAAGCAAATGGAGGGGGAAATCAGAAATCGCATTCAGTGGGATACTTTTTTCTGATTTTTTGGATCTAAGTTTTTTTTTTGGTAAATAAGAAATTTCATTAAAAGGGAAAAAAGCAACAACAGATAAAGGACAAACACTGTAAAAAAAAACAAACTTGACCCTCAGACAAGAGGTGACAGAAGCCCTTTCTCAACCTCCATCCTGTCTTGCAAAATAGCAAAATTCAGCTACCATATGCGCCTTCCCATTCAGGGTCCTAGGAATATAATCGAAGTCTACAAAACAAAATAGAACAAAGAAGCAGGCTTTAATGTCCAAAATAATGGGACATAGGGGCCAATTTTTGGGATCCAATTTAATATGAATGGTGATGCTGATAATAATGTTGGGGTAGAGAAGGCAGCAAAAATTATCCCACATGATATATTTTTTTTATGATTTCCACCAAGTACAGAATAACAGAATTGATCATCTTCAGTTCTGCCAAAATTCCAAACCATATGTGATTTGAGGAGGATTTAAATGTAAACATGAAAATGTAAATTTGGCTGACAAGAGTAGGAAATAAACTTCAACTTCTCCTGATGAAACGCAGGCGATAAAAGCCTCCTATGATTGGCCCACTTCTCCCCTTCATAGGTAGCAACTCCTGTTGCTAACAATTTTGCAAAAGGATGTTGCTTTGGCTTCTCAAAGTGACCACATTTGTTGGAGAGAGCTTCCCTCACCAGTTCAGGATCCATGATATTCACTCTGGAGATGTTCCAAACCAGATCATTGACATCTTACCTGCATTTTTCAATCTCAAATAATTTCATTATTTGCAGGTCTATATGTGAATATAAACCATAATGCAATTTCTGTAATCTCAAGTGGGAAAAGGGAAAATCTGACTGAATCAAAAAAGGGAACAACCACAAAATCAAGTTTCAGGCTTTCTTAGAGCTTTTCTTTTTCATAAGTTTATTTAATAATTAAAAACCAAAAGTATATTCATCAGATCACCATCTATATACATCTCTGCAGTAAAAATTCAACGCACAGAAATCACAATAGCACTGTCTGATCCTTGGCACTTGGTTGTCCTGTTATCAAGTCACCTATAATTCTAATTGCACGTATCTCTGATTAACTGGAATTCATCATCATCGTACCGTTATCCCATCAATCTGAATCAGCTTAAATACTTTTTTGTCAATGACAAACAAGCTATGCCATGAGAAAAGTCTATCTTCTATTTCAGGAGCATGATGACATAAAACAGCACATCAGTGAAGTGTAACCAACCTTCATTATGCCTGAACCTAATTATCTGCACATGGTTTGTGAAATTCAAAGGAGCCCAAAAGAAAGCCATTATGCTTAAATGAAAAAAAAGGGTGTGTTGCAAAAGATGCACTAGGTCCACCGACGGGTGAATTGAAAAATATTTATGCTGCATCTACTAACACCTTGTATTTCTGTTTTCGGCGCTGGGTCGCTCCTCTTGGAAGGTGTTAACGGAGCGGCTAAAATAATTTTCAATAATTAATACAAAGAAAGGCAGATTTCACAGTTTTGTCACCTAACGTAGCAATTTTCCTAGGTGAATAGACTCTAACAAATTAAAAAAGAAAGATGATCCCATAAAAATCAGAAAAATAAATAATTAAAAATTATTAGAAAACATCACAAAAAGTTACCAGCATAGAAGAAAGATACAAGACCCAGAAAACCAAGAATAAGAAAAGCAGGAGACTAATGGAGCTCCCTACAAAAGTAAATTCCAAACAAGGGGCAACATAGAACAGCATCAATGCGAAGGTCTGTAGACTGTAATGATACATACCATATTCCTTGACAGTCTTGTAAAGGAGTGGATTAACACGAGGCACAATCTTATGGTTTAGATTCATGGGCCTTGAACATGCTTCCTTCATAAGCGTTGGATTCTCCTTGAGGCTTCCATACAGTAGTCTGTAACGGAGGCCTCTGAAGCCTTGCTCCCTCAGCTGCCTCTCCAGCTCTTTGGGCGTCCACCATACCCAGTTCAGCAATCTCATAATCCATGTGAAGATTAATAGAGATGAGATCATCAGCAAAGCTGAGAGCATTTCTTCCATTTTACTACAAACTGCAACTAGCTAAGCTGAGAAAGGATGATGGGGTGGCCTACAAATTCAACAAGAAGTTTGCATTAGTGTGCTCCAACTTGGTGGGTCGGTTGAGCATTGGTTCAACCAAATCCCAAACCCAAATTGCATGTAAGTAAATCCAGACCCAAACCAAACCTGAATGATACCTGGACCGTTGACCATACACGACCTGAGCAGCTTAGCTCAACCCGATTTGTGGACTCCCCGTTCAAGTGCAATTTGGATTGACTCAGGTCGTGTCAGGTACTCAAATTATACTTTATTAGAAGTCTATGGCCCACAAATTTTCAGGAGCCAGTGAAGCCTGGGGAGCTCGCTTGCCCCCCTCCTGTTACCAGTCTAAGTTCCCCTATATGTGAATAAGTGCCATCCCAAATTTGGCACTCATCCAAGTTGTGTAGGCCCTTGGATTGATAATGCAAATCTTTCTCCAGCACCGCGGTTTTTGAAGTACTTTTGATAGCTAGAATTTGAACAATAAAGGCTTTTGAATTACATTTGATCAGATGTTCTCAACCTTCGCACAAAGGTAAGACATAAGTCAACTTTTAAAATCTGAACCCCTATGATTGTCATGCTTCTGTAAGATGAAATACTCATATCAACTTAACTTTAATTTAGACCGAAGATCAACACAAATTTCATCCAAGTATCAAAATTGAAGCCCAACCTCGATCTAAATAAAAACATGTTCAACCCAAGATTCACTTTTGGTCTGGTCAAATGGGTCATATTGGCTTGCGTGACCTCTTATCCAACATGACCCAAATGGCACGCCTGATTTGACCAAGTGCATAAAGAGAAGAATGTTTTGAAAGGAATAACCAAACTATCCATTTCCGTCTCCCATTTGAAGAGTAGCCACGGCCATATTTTTAACGTTCATTGGACATAAAGACACCAAAGGTGTTTTCAATAAGTAGCCAGAGCAAAGTCCCCATGTGCTTGCCAGAAATGCTGAAGTAGAGAGATACCTAACACCCTGACAAATGGCCATGGACTTGTGCAAAGAAATTTCTGTGTGCTTCTCTAAATGGAATAGTTGTACATGCTAGGAAATTCCTGCGTGCAATAATTATACATATAATTTCTACACTTAGTAAAAAAAAAGTGGATTTTACCTGCAAAAACCCATTAAATGGGTCATATACCGAAAAGTACTTTATAGTTTTGACAGCATCATATTGATCCTTAGGGTTCAATCCAGTGAAAAAATTGAAAAAAATGAGGAGCAATGTTAATGTTCCTTAGAGACATTAATGCCGCTCCTTTTCTATATAAATTTTGAACAACGTTAGTGTCCCTCATTCAACTTATTATATTACTACTATTATTATTTTTACATTCATCGATTTCCCATTGTTGTAGGCCCCTCAATAGTCCAATGACGATCAGCGTTGCGCCAAGAACACAAACAGGAAGAAGAAAGATGGGAAAGAGGAGGAAGAAGAAAGATGGGAAAGAGGAGGAAGAAAAATAGCATTAGAAAGGAGGATCAAAGGATGTCCCAAAAAATGGAAGGTTTGAATATCTCCTTTGCAGTCTCCGTCTCCATGCAGTAAGAAGGTTGAGACAAGCAAAAGAGAAAGAGGAGGAAGAAGAGGAAGAAAAGATTTCATTAGGGTATTTCAAGGTATTGGGTTTTGGTGAAAAAAGGAGTTATTGGGTGTTTTTTTTTTTTTTATGTTTTTCAATCTGATTTCCAAAAATTAGAGGAGGAAGAAGAAGATCTAAAGTTGGAAATTCAATAAGAAACGGCTTCCCATGTTCTTTCCTTTTTTTTGTGTGTGTTTTTAATAGCAATGTTAATGTTGCTCGTACTTTTAGTGGCAGAAAAACACCTTAGCGATGGTTTCTATTTCTACCGCTAAAAGTTGAAAAGGTGAAGGTGACGTCTCTCAAACTTTTAGCGGTGGAAATAGAAAATTGCCGCCAAAGGTGTTTTTTCTGCCACTAAAAGCATGAGCAATGCCATGGTTGCTCAGCAGTGTTAACGTCACTCGTAAAAATACAAAAAAAAAAAAAAAAAAGAGGTAAAGATCATTGGAGCTGTTCCTTGTGTGAGTTTCCAATTTTGGATCTTCTTCTTCTTCTAATCTTTTGAAACCAAATTGGAAAATATAAAAAAAGCTCCCACTAACTCCTCTTTCACCAAAACCCCAATCTCTTGAAGTAATCCCAAAGAATCCTTTCTTCCTCCTCTTTCTTCTTTATTTGCCTCGATCTCTTACTACGCGGAGATGGAGACCGCAAAACAGACAATTTAGACCTTCCATTTTTTGGGGTATCCTTTGATCCTCCTCCCTAATGCTATTTTTCTTCCTCCTCTTTCTTCTCTTTCTTCTTCCCATTTTTGTTCTTGGCTTAATGTTGGTCATCACTGGACTGTTGAGGGACTCGTAGTAATGGCGAATCGATGAATGTTAAAAAAAAAAGGTTAAATGACAAACATTAAAATTGCTCAAAATTTACATGGAAAAGGTGCGATGTAAATGTCTCTGAGGGATGTTAATGTTGCTCCTTATTTTTTTCAGTTATTTCACCGGGTTGAACCATGAGGATTAATTTGGTGCTGTTGGAAATATAGAGTCTTTTTCTGGTAAAATTCCAAAAAAAAAATAAAGACGATTTACTAATTGTAACAATTGGGCTAGGGTTGGGCTTGGTATGAAGTAGGCCCACACTTACAGCATTTGCCAAATTTTGAGACCAGATTATAGATAAGCTGAGTTGGGGGCGCCATGGTCGGACTTTATTCAGACCCATAGACAGCACTACAAATGAGGTTCTAGGTCAATGAAAATTGGGGTCAATGTCTCGTAATATGTCATTTTCATTCATGAAGCTAACTGAAGAATCTCATCGGCACAATTTTCTAATTGTTTAATCAACAACTTTATGGTTAACAACCATAATTATCTGAGTTATTTCCTTCAAAAGTGGATTCTAAATTGTCCATTGAATGAAGGATCTGGATTAATAGAAAGTAGACCTAGTTTCTAATATATGATCAAAATGTCTTGTTTCATCAATAATGTTCATCAATCTTGCCAACCTGAAATATCTAGCAGTTTGATCATTAACTCGGCAGAAAAGAACCAAACTTTGTGCCCTGTCAAAAATCTTGGCATACTATTATTGGAGTATTCATTAATGGTGGAATCTTGGTTAAATCATTGATCAAAAGTATGATCTGGGTCAATGAAAAGCCGGGTAAGTTATCATTCATGAAGCATACACTAAGCATTTCACTAACCAAATGTTTCAAAGCTCTGATCGACAACTCAATCGTGAAGAACTAAATTTTGTTGCCCTAGAAAACTTAGCCATTCCCAATCAACATCATCCTCATTGTCATCATCATCATTTAGCTTCATCACATCGGTCTGAGATCAGCATCTTATCATACAATACCGGATGTGTTCTATCAAATGTGTGCTATTCAAATCCTGAAATAAAGGATCTGTATGAATGAAATGTGGGTTCCATCTCCCTTATTAAGTCAAGCAAAATAACCTTTTTGTCCATTCATCAAAGTGAGAATTTTAACAAATCAAAGATTTTTTAACCTTTGATTAACCACTTTGGGGGAAATGAAATAGATCAGCTAAGCATTTGCAACATAAAACATTTTAATACTGGATTCCAGGAACTTCTATCCTTGGTATTTTGGGGAACAATTCAGCATCTACATCTACTATATTAGGTCTATATTAGCCAATCACATTGTTATAATTTATCATCACCATCAGCATGAGCATAACGTGGATAATTAAAAAGAAACCATTTTCTTAATAATAAGACAGTTGTTAGAGATATGGATGTTAGAGAAAACCGAAGGGTTTATTAGAAATGAATTGGACATAAATATTAGTTGTTAGATATTTTAGGGATGGAATTAATGTTTAAATTTTACATTATCTTTTTATATTATTCTCAAGTATAAATGGAAGAGTTGGATTGAATAAAGTTTAAGATGGTTTTATCTCAGTGAATCCAATAATTGAAATTCTTTATGGTAACAGAGCCAACCGGTCATAAGTTTGAATCCTGAGAAAAATGACTCGACGCCTTAATTCACATAATTTGTATTCACTATTCAGCTTCATGGAAATTCTATAACAAAAATACACTCCATAACCAACATATGATATGCCCATGCATTACAAGAAATAACTTGTATATGGGGAGAACAAAGCCCACTCTCCTGGCAAGAACACCTCTGAACAAACCAGTGGAGAAGCCTCTTGTCCTATAACAATGAAACAGAGTTTATCGGGAGCTGCATTACTAACAATTGAAGATGAAGAAGAAGATGGCATGATCTCACTGCCTATGTAAGATTATCTGAGCTTGGGGTTGAAGTGTTACGGCAGCAAAAGGAGCATGCACATAAGATGGTGAGAGTTCAAATGAGAATTGCTGCAGAATCATGGCCAAGGCCATCTTTGCCTCTATGAGGGCGAAGTTTTGCCCGATACATATGCGTGGTCCCCAATTAAATGGAAAGAACACAGTTCGATTCTTTGATGCCTTTGCCACTCCTGATGAGAATCTCTCTAGTTTGAATTCTGTAACAATCCGATCCCCTTTGAGCCGGATTAGTGGCTCATTAGTGTGTGTTTCTGTTGTTTTATTCTTTTGGACTTGGTTTTGGGCCTTGGATAGGTAGTTGAGTAACCTTCGACCTGAGATAGGTAGTTCTAAGCCCTTTTTCGTAATTTTGCTTTTGTTTTGCTTGCATCATATTTGCATCATCTTGGTGTCAGCACGTGTATTTTGTTGAGCTCGTTATATTCCATAACTGTGTTAGATCCGTTCGGAGTCAATTGGAGAAGTTAGACCTTCGTGTGACTTGAACTGTAAATAGTCAGAACTTTTCGGACTTTGACTTAAACTTCCAAAACTATATATATAAGGGTCAGCTTCCAGATGTCCAACTCCTTGCCCATTTGTCTTCATCGTTGCATGCAAGAAGATCTCCAGGAGAAGCTCCCTCCACGTCCATTTTTCTTCTTCTCTTCTCTTCCTCACTTCCGGTTTGTGTGAGTGTGACTTGGGTTCTTCCTCTTTTCCTCTCATCTCTGTCTGTGTTTGTGGCTTGGTAAGTTGGCTCTCCCCAAGTCTTTCTTCTTCATCTCCAATTGCACCTCCTTTTCTCTTTGCTATGTCTTCATCTCATGCATGGTTTCTTTCTTTGATTTGTTTTGATTTTAGTTGATTTGGAGCTTGATTCAGTGGATTGTCAGAGCTTTGAGGCAAGTATAAGTACAGGATTGATAACACATATGGGTGTTTGTTTGATTGCTTTGATTCAGCCTTATTCTCTGTATAAAAATGTTTTACAGCTATTTTCTAAGATGTTAGAATCAGTTGAGCTTGTTTTGACACATTTCTGTACCAAATTTCAGTTTCTGTACTCAGCCCGAATTCGTGTTCTGTATTGTACGGCTAAGCCGTAAATTTCTACGGCTCACATTCCAGAGACTTGAAATTTTGATTTTTGTTCTACGGCTAGGCTACGGCTAAGCCGTAACTTGTCCTACGGCTGAGCCGTAAGCTAGCCGTGACCCAACCGTAACCCAGCCGTGGATTAAATCTCTGATCAGTCGAAACTTTCCAGAGACAGTGTGCCTACGGTGTGGCTACGGCTAAGCCGTGAACTGCTACGGCTAAGCCGTGAACTGCTACGGCTAAGCCGTGGATTGGTCTACGGCTAAGCCGTATACTGACCGTAGCTCAGCCGAAAGAGCTATCAGATCAGAGGTGGAAGATGACCAGTTTACCTGTGTTTTGAATGGAACCATGGTTAAGCTGTAGAGCATAATACGTCGAGCGCGTAAGATGTCTCCGGCTCAACCATAGGTCCCTCATGGCTAAACCGTTAGGCATGGCAATTCTGAAATATAACTTAAGATAATGGTGAGACTTGTAGGGCTCAAATACATGTTAACCACCCATGTAAACCGGCCCAATGGATTCCTTGGATTGCATGAAGAGTCTGTTAGGCTGTGACTTATTCATGTGAGCGTTGATCACTGTTAAGCACCTCCCCATGGGTGTTGGTTTAAGGGACGTCGGTGCACGCTAAGATTACATTGCAACACTTTGATGGCAACGGTGCATTGAATAACTTAAAACTACATCAACATGCACGGTTAGTGACAGTGAACAACTAGATTAGTATTGGCTTGTAATGACCCTTGACTCCGTATTAATCTGAGATGCATTGCATATTGTTTACAGATTTGTCCTCTGTTCTGCCAATCTATGTATATGCATTCCGCAGTCATTTTGCTTTCATTCTGTATATCTGTTTTTATTATTCGTTTTGCACTAAGCTTTTATCTATGCTGTGCTTTGACTTAATATATACGCTTTGTTGGCTTTGTCTATCTCTGATTTTGAGTATTCCCTGATGGCTCTGCCCAGAGGTTAATACGTGAGGATAAGATCCGGTCTTTGTCATCGGTGAGTCCAAAGCGGATAATCTCCCTTTCTATGGATTTGATTTGATTGGTATTAGTCTGGCTCTACTCAGCCTCAGCCCTAGGATGCCCGACGGGGTTACCTTTGGCTTAGATCTCTGTATCTCTGTATAACTGCAGTGTTGCTTTGTCTTGGGACCCCGGAACCCAGGAAACCGAGACCCACTTGTACCCTGGCCCGGTCAGTGGTGTTCTCCTCTGCTCTGCTTTGCTCTGCTCTCTACTGGAGAGAATATGGTTAACGTAGTAGCCACTTAGTTCAGTATTTCTATGCTTTGATCCAAATATCATGCTTTACTTCTATGCACGATTTGCTTAGCATACTAGATGAAACTCTGAAATTACTTTCTGTCCTTATTCTATTTGATACTATGAGTGTTTCATCCCTGTTACTTGTATTTGCTGGATCGTTGTATTCATTTGTGTCGTCTGTGGTGTTGTAGGCACAGATCCCTTGCCCAGCTCCCCGGCGGTCGAGGAGGCTGCAGGGCCGAGTGTAGAGGCACCCTCCGGTTTGGCAGAGTGGGCCTGATCACCTCTGCCTAGTGCGTGCATGCATACCAGTGGCCTTTGGTTTTGAGTTTTGGTTTTTGAGATTTTGTATTTTGGCACTTTGGCACTTGGACTTTGTATTCTGTATATTTGCACATTTTTATTTTGTCGTGTACTCAGACTTGTATTTGGTTTTTCAGTTGTAATTATCTTGTCTTTCCGTTTCGCATTTGTTTTAGCTTCCGCTATTTTCCTTTGTTGCTTGCTATGATATGTACAGCTTCCGCGTACGCTTAGTTCGCACGTGTTAGATCCCTTGTGTGCGTGCATCTGAATTGGGTTTGGATGCACGTGCACGGGAGTACGTGTGTCACCGGTTTAGCTTTTCGCTAACCCCCGATTTCTGGGCTCGGGTCGTGACATACGTATTGTATGGTATCAGAGCATGCTAGTTATAAGCATGTAGGCATCTAAGATCGTGGTGAGATAACGCTATCAACTATTTGACTCGAAGTCTCATATGTTGAAGTGGGATTTGACTAACTCAGGGCATTTTATATTTGTGTGTTGTGTTTCTTTTCCTTTTGCAGGATGGCATCAGGATCAGGATCTCGGGATGAGAATCAACAGGGCCGTAACGGTGATAGTGGATCGGTACCCCCACATATCAGTAGTGAGGAGCGCATGATGATGATGATGCAGTCTATCCAGTCATTACAGGCTCAGATGGCATCCATGGTAGATAGGCAGAGTCAGGCTGCCGCAGCGGCATCACCTCGTATAGATCATCAAGTGATTTTCCAGTCCAAGGAATCAGATCCAAATGCTCTTTTCGACAAGTTCCGTAAGCGAGGGGCGACTGAGTTCCATGGGATAGAGGATGCTTTGCAGGCTGAGCAATGGTTGGAGCAGACTGAAGAGCTATTTGATACGATTGTGTGCAGCAACAAACAGAAGGTAGTTCTCACAGCCTCTATGCTTTGGAGTGTAGCCAAGACATGGTGGAGGAGTGTTAAGAGCTCATTCCAGACTATGCCCAGTGCCACAGTTTGGGAGACCTTCAAGCAGCAATTCCGCCGGAAGTTCATGCCTCTCCATATTCAGCGAACTAAGGAAGTGGAATTCTTCAACCTTCAGCAGAGACAGATGTCAGTTGCAGATTATGTACACAAGTTTACAGAGCTGTCCCACTTTGCAGAGGACATGGTGAACACTGAGCATAAGAAGGTGACTCACTTCGTCAACGGCCTAAACCCGAGGCATAAACGCCACGTAGTTGCTTGTATGTGGCCGGCTACCTTGGATGACGCTATTGACAGGGCCTATGATGCAGAGGCCATATTTGAGGAGGAGCGAACAGAGGCTAAGAGGGCAGCAGGTTCTAGTGGCAGAAGTCAGTTCCAGAAGAAGTTCAAGGGTAAACAGGGTAGTTCGAGTAGTACTCAGGTGATTTGTGGTCACTGTGGGAAGGATCACCCAACAGACAGATGTTGGAGGAAGAGTGGAGCCTGTTTCGGTTGTGGCTCTACGGATCACAAGCGGGCCCAATGCCCAAAGTTTCAGTCCTCTCCACAGACGAGATCGGCAGGACCTACAGCGCAGGGCAGATCTCAGCCAACTCGCCCAGCCCAGAAGCAGAACCGCCAGACAGCACGAGCCTATGCTGCTACGCATGAGGGCGCGGAGGAAGCTACTGTCGTGAAAGGTAAAATTTTAATTTCTGATGCTGAAGCTTTAGCCTTATTTGACTCCGGGTCTACGCGTTCGTACGTAGCACCCCATTTTGCTGTGCAGCTTCGACAGCGACCCACACCACTTCCGTACTTGTTGTTAGTATCCACTCCGGTTGGTAAACGGGTGGAGTGCAGTGTCTTCTACCCTCAGTGTGATGTGCGGATAGCTGGTCATCAGCTCCCGGTAGACCTCGTGTTGCTCACGACACTGGATTTTGATGTGATTCTTGGTATGGACTAGCTTGCGAGATATCATGCTTGTATCAATTGCTACAGCAAGGCTATCTACTTTGATCTGGGCAGCGGATTTCGATTTGAGGGCAGCCAGACGAAGTGCCCAAGGCGTGTGATCTCTGCTTGTAAAGCAGACAGGATGCTTCGTAGGGGATGTGAGGGATTTCTTGCATTCATTTCAGAGAAGAAAGATCAGCAACAGCTCAGTGAGATCCCAGTAGTCAGCGAGTTTCCGGATGTTTTTCCAGAGGATGTGCCAGAGTTGCCTCCAGTTCGAGAGGTAGAGTTCTCGATTGACGTGATACTAGGTACATCACCCATCAGTAGAGCTCCATATCGTATGGCACCTGCAGAATTGTTGGAATTGAAGAAACAGTTGCAGGATCTGTTGGATAAAGGGTTCATACGCCCAAGTGTTTCACCTTGGGGAGCTCCTGTATTGTTTGTCAAAAAGAAGGATGGCAGTTTCCGGATGTGCATTGACTACAGGCAGTTGAACAAAGTGACTATCAAGAACAAATATCCATTGCCTAGGATCGATGAGTTGTTCGATCAACTTCAGGGTGCAGCCTACTTCTCTAAGATTGACTTGAGGTCAGGATACCACCAGCTCAGGGTGAAGGATGAGGATGTTCCTAAGACAGCTTTCAGGACTCGGTATGGACACTACGAGTTCCTTGTCATGCCATTTGGCTTGACGAATGCACCCGCAGCTTTTATGGCATTGATGAATAGGGTGTTTACTTCCTTCTTGGACCAGTTCGTTGTGGTTTTCATAGATGATATATTGGTCTATTCGAAGACTGCTGAGGAACATACAGATCATCTGCGGAAAGCATTGCAGCTGCTTAAGGATCACAAGTTGTATGCTAAGTTGTCTAAGTGTGATTTCTGGTTAGAGCAAGTTGCATTTCTGGGTCATAAGATTTCTAGAGAGGGATTGATGGTGGATCCGGCTAAGATTGAGGCAGTAGTCCATTGGCCCCGTCCTAGATCAGTGACAGAGATTCGGAGTTTTCTGGGTTTGGCGGGATATTACCGCAGGTTCGTGCAGGACTTCTCGAAGATCTCAGCCCCGCTGACTCAGTTGACTCGGAAGAAGGTTCCGTATGAGTGGACGGAGAAGTGTGAGTGTAGTTTTCAGATGTTAAAGGAAAAGCTCACTACGGCGTCAGTGTTGACTCTCCCGGATGGTAGTGAGGGATTTGTGATTTATTCCGATGCTTCTCGAGTGGGACTAGGCTGTGTACTGATGCAGAATCAGAAAGTGATTGCCTATGGATCCAGACAGCTGAAAGAACACGAGAAGAACTATGCCACACATGACTTGGAGCTAGCAGCCATTGTATTTGCACTGAAGTTGTGGCGACATTACCTGTACGGTGTGAAGTTCGAGGTCCATTCCGATCATCACAGTCTACAGTACTTGTTTGATCAGCATGACTTGAATATGAGGCAGCGAAGGTGGTTGGAGTTCATCAAGGACTACGACTTTCCAATTAAGTACCACCCAGGCAAAGGGAATGTAGTTGCAGATGCACTCAGCAGGAGGACAGATAGTCTTCAGGTGTTGGCAGGATTCTATATGCTTGTGCATGATCAACCTGTAGAGGTTTGGATGGTAGGTGGATTGGTGACATTAGCTACTATCGTCGTGTTTCAGCCTGAGGTGATCCAGCAGATCAAGGATCGCTAGTTTGAGGACCCCCTCCTGGTGAAGTTCAGAGATCGGATTGCAGGTCGACCTGATTTCAGCCTGGTAGACGGAGTTTTGTACTTCAGGAATAGATTGTGTGTTCCCGCTGTGGATGAGCTGAAAGATAAGTTGATGACAGATGCGCACGATGCTCGATATGCGATGCACCCAGGGAGTACGAAGATGTACCGGAACTTGAAAGATAGATTTTGGTGGAACAATATGAAGCGGGAGATCGCAGGGTTCGTAGCTCGATGTTTGACCTGTCAGAGGGTGAAAGCTGATCATCAGCGACCTCCAGGATCATTGCATCCATTACACACTCCGCAGTGGAAGTGGGAACACATTACCATGGATTTCGTCTCCGGTTTTCCGCCGACCAGTAGAAAGAACAATGCTATCTGGGTAATAGTGGACAGATTGACGAAGTCAGCACATTTCCTTCCGTTCAAGAAAGGGATGACATTCACAGAGATGGCCAGGAAGTTTGTTGACGAGATAGTCAGATTGCATGGCACCCCTGTATCGATTGTGTCGGATCGTGATAGTCGTTTTGTGTCTTCATTCTGGAGAGCATTTCAGGAAGCTATGGGCACGAAGCTGAGTTTTAGTACGGCATACCACCCCCAGACTGATGGACAGTCGGAGCGTACCATTCAGACGTTGGAGGATATGCTCAGAGCTAGTGTGCTGAACTTTGAGAAAGAATGGGATATGCATCTGGCATTGTGTGAGTTTGCCTACAACAACAGCTTCCACGAGAGTATTGGTATGGCACCATATGAAGCTCTCTACGGACGCAAGTGCAGGACACCAGTGTGCTGGGAGGAGGTAGGAACAAGAAGTTTCCATGGTCCGACAATCATTGCTGAGACGACAGAGAAAGTGCAGAAAGTGATAGAGAATCTGAAGATTGCTCGATCCAGGCAGAAGAGCTATGCGGATACTCGGAGGAGACCTTTGTCATTCCAAGTCAGAGATTGGGTGTTTCTTAAAGTTTCTCCGATGAAGGGCACGGTGAGGTTTGGTCAGAAGGGCAAGTTAGCTCCGAGATATGTAGGACCGTTTGAAGTCAAGAGCTGAGTTGGAGATTTAGCCTATCGGTTGACACTTCCAGTTGAGTTCTCCGGTGTTCACGATGTGTTCCATGTGTCGATGCTCCGTAAGTATGTGCCAGATCCGAGCCATGTGATTCGCTACGATGACATTCAGATTCAGCTTAATGCGACTTACGTCGAGCGTCCGCTTCGCATCGTTGGGACCCGAGAGCAGATTCTCCGTACCAGGACCATCAGATGGGTTAAAGTGTTGTGGGAACATCATGGTCCAGATGAGGCTACATGGGAGCTAGAGGAGCAGCTAGCACGCCAGTACCCCCAGCTCTTTGCGCAGGTAGGTAGTCATTCCGAGGACGGAATGATTCCTAGTGGGGGAGGATGTAACACTCCGATCCCCTTTGAGCCGGATTAGTGGCTCATTAGTGTGTGTTTCTGTTGTTTTATTCTTTTGGACTTGGTTTTGGGCCTTGGATAGGTAGTTGAGTAACCTTCAACCTGAGATAGGTAGTTCTAAGCCCTTTTTCGTAATTTTGCTTTTGTTTTGCTTGCATCATATTTGCATCATCTTGGTGTCAGCACGTGTATTTTGTTGAGCTCGTTATATTCCATAACTGTGTTAGATCCGTTCGGAGTCAATTGGAGAAGTTAGACCTTCGTGTGACTTGAACTGTAAATAGTCAGAACTTTTCGGACTTTGACTTAAACTTCCAAAACTATATATATAAGGGTCAGCTTCCAGATGTCCAACTCCTTGCCCATTTGTCTTCATCGTTGCATGCAAGAAGATCTCCAGGAGAAGCTCCCTCCACGTCCATTTTTCTTCTTCTCTTCTCTTCCTCACTTCCGGTTTGTGTGAGTGTGACTTGGGTTCTTCCTCTTTTCCTCTCATCTCTGTCTGTGTTTGTGGCTTGGTAAGTTGGCTCTCCCCAAGTCTTTCTTCTTCATCTCCAATTGCACCTCCTTTTCTCTTTGCTATGTCTTCATCTCATGCATGGTTTCTTTCTTTGATTTGTTTTGATTTTAGTTGATTTGGAGCTTGATTCAGTGGATTGTCAGAGCTTTGAGGCAAGTATAAGTACAGGATTGATAACACATATGGGTGTTTGTTTGATTGCTTTGATTCAGCCTTATTCTCTGTATAAAAATGTTTTACAGCCATTTTCTAAGATGTTAGAATCAGTTGAGCTTGTTTTGACACATTTCTGTACCAAATTTCAGTTTCTGTACTCAACCCGAATTCGTGTTCTGTATTGTACGGCTAAGCCGTAAATTTCTACGGCTCACATTCCAGAGACTTGAAATTTCGATTTTTGTTCTACGGCTAGGCTACGGCTAAGCCGTAACTTGTCCTACGGCTGAGCCGTAAGCTAGCCGTGACCCAACCGTAACCCAGCCGTGGATTAAATCTCTGATCAGTCGAAACTTTCCAGAGACAGTGTGCCTACGGTGTGGCTACGGCTAAGCCGTGAACTGCTACGGCTAAGCCGTGGATTGGTCTACGGCTAAGCCGTATACTGACCGTAGCTCAGCCGAAAGAGCTATCAGATCAGAGGTGGAAGATGACCAGTTTACCTGTGTTTTGAATGGAACCATGGTTAAGCTGTAGAGCATAATACGTCGAGCGCGTAAGATGTCTCCGGCTCAACCATAGGTCCCTCATGGCTAAACCGTTAGGCATGGCAATTCTGAAATATAACTTAGGATAATGGTGAGACTTGTAGGGCTCAAATACATGTTAACCACCCATGTAAACCGGCCCAATGGATTCCTTGGATCGCATGAAGAGTCTGTTAGGCTGTGACTTATTCATGTGAGCGTTGATCACTGTTAAGCACCTCCCCATGGGTGTTGGTTTAAGGGACGTCGGTGCACGCTAAGATTACATTGCAACACTTTGATGGCAACGGTGCATTGAATAACTTAAAACTACATCAACATGCACGGTTAGTGACAGTGAACAACTAGATTAGTATTGGCTTGTAATGACCCTTGACTCCGTATTAATCTGAGATGCATTGCATATTGTTTACAGATTTGTCCTCTGTTCTGCCAATCTATGTATATGCATTCCGCAGTCATTTTGCTTTCATTCTGTATATCTGTTTTTATTATTCGTTTTGCACTAAGCTTTTATCTATGCTGTGCTTTGACTTAATATATACGCTTTGTTGGCTTTGTCTATCTCTGATTTTGAGTATTCCCTGATGGCTCTGCCCAGAGGTTAATACGTGAGGATAAGATCCGGTCTTTATCATCGGTGAGTCCAAAGCGGATAATCTCCCTTTCTATGGATTTGATTTGATTGGTATTAGTCTGGCTCTACTCAGCCTCAGCCCTAGGATGCCCGACGTTGTTACCTTTGGCTTAGATCTCTGTATCTCTGTATAACTGCAGTGTTGCTTTGTCTTGGGACCCCGGAACCCAGGAAACCGAGACCCACTTGTACCCTGGCCCGGTCAGTGGTGTTCTCCTCTGCTCTGCTTTGCTCTGCTCTCTACTGGAGAGAATATGGTTAACGTAGTAGCCACTTAGTTCAGTATTTCTATGCTTTGATCCAAATATCATGCTTTACTTCTATGCACGATTTGCTTAGCATACTAGATGAAACTCTGAAATTACTTTCTGTCCTTATTCTATTTGATACTATGAGTGTTTCATCCCTGTTACTTGTATTTGCTGGATCGTTGTATTCATTTGTGTCGTCTGTGGTGTTGTAGGCACAGATCCCTTGCCCAGCTCCCCGGCGGTCGAGGAGGCTGCAGGGCCGAGTGTAGAAGCACCCTCCGGTTTGGCAGAGTGGGCCTGATCACCTCTGCCTAGTGCGTGCATGCATACCAGTGGCCTTTGGTTTTGAGTTTTGGTTTTTGAGATTTTGTATTTTGGCACTTTGGCACTTGGACTTTGTATTCTGTATATTTGCACATTTTTATTTTGTCGTGTACTCAGACTTGTATTTGGTTTTTCAGTTGTAATTATCTTGTCTTTCCGTTTCGCATTTGTTTTAGCTTCCGCTATTTTCCTTTGTTGCTTGCTATGATATGTACAGCTTCCGCGTACGTTTAGTTCGCACGTGTTAGATCCCTTGTGTGCGTGCATCTGAATTGGGTTTGGATGCACGTGCACGGGAGTACGTGTGTCACCGGTTTAGCTTTTCGCTAACCCCCGATTTCTGGGCTCGGGTCGTGACAAATTCTTCCACATCTTCTCCCCATATCTCACGATCATGATTCATTAGTAGGGTTGGTAGAGAAACTTGTGCACCGGCCGGAAGGGTTATATATCCTAGTTTTGTAGTGTTTGTGAAGGTTTTTGGGGGGAGAGATCCTCTAGAATGGATTAATTCAATCAATCTCAATATATGTGCAAACAATCAACCACGCAGCGGAAATAAATCAAACCACAAGCACACACCACAAGAAGACACAGATTTTACGTGGAAACCCAACCTGGAAAAAAACCACGGCCAAGAATCAAGCACTATGAATCATACTAAAGTTATAAGAGAATACTCACAACCCTTATCTAGTTGCTCCTCAACTTAAGGACCTTGTGATTCTCTTACATAGCTCCCTGCTTCAACGACCCCCTGCCGTTCTCTGTGACAGATCCA
The DNA here is from genome assembly GCA_037013555.1 of Sextonia rubra. Lineage (NCBI taxonomy): Eukaryota > Viridiplantae > Streptophyta > Magnoliopsida > Laurales > Lauraceae > Sextonia > Sextonia rubra. The sequence continues at coordinate 17,258,491 of JASUAD010000016.1, read as the reverse complement.
AGACACCTAGACGCCTTCTAGATATTGTACTTGACTCTCCAAAGCAATCTTCTACACTCAGAGAAGTAGAAGACAAAGAAACCCTAGAGTAGAACTTCAGCCCTTTAACTCTCAAAAGAACTCTAGAGGAGAAGATCTCTAAAATATATTCTCCATTCAGAACAATGAGATCTCTGTCTTAGGGTTGAGAGAAAACCCTCTTTTATAGCCTCTTATTCGTGCCTCATAAGTATAATACGACCAGGAAAGGAGTTGGAATCAAACAGGTAAGTTTCTTTTCAATTCGGATTGAAAATCGCAAGTCGGCGCACTTTCTGCACTTGCCCGACCGGTTTGATAAATTGCCCGACTGGTCGGATTAAGGTTCTGTCCAGGTGCAAATTTCAGCATTTTCCTACAGACTTTCGGAGGCCATAACTTTTTCGTTTCAGCTCCGATTGAGGCAATCTTGGGTTCTACGGAATCCTTTCGAAACGAGTTTTCCAACGGTAGGTCGTATGCCCATATTTGATGCTCGGTTTGTGAGATATTACCTTTTTAATCTATATTATCTATAGAAAACCACTTCAATTTGTCGCTTTTTCTTCTATTTCTTCACTTCAGTGCATCCGGCGACTCAAACCATTGCCCATACTAAAAAATATGTAAAATACAACACTAATGGACTCAAGTTTTGTCCAACTCATGAATTTGCCACGACAAAAATACTTACAATCTCTCCCCCTTTGGCAATTCGTGGACAAAACTTTCTATACATTCAATCTACCCAAAAATGAAACCAAAAATACATTTAACATTGAGTAAATTGAAATAACCAAAAAAAATTTTACTATCAGCTCTGTATCAGGTACAAAAAAAATCATCTTCAGCTCCATCTATCTTTAGAATGCACAAAAATTCCATTCTCCCCTTGAATGCAATATCTCCCCCTTTTTGTCCATAATTGACAAAGCAAATGATCATCAGGCAGTAAAGTTGTCAACCTGGATCTAATAGTAGCTCCCCTTTGATTACAGCTCTCCCTTACTTATATCTTCGTAGTAGCATGGGGGATGGGAGCTTAATCATCTTGATTAGGGTGCTTTGCATATAGCCACCCACACTTTTATATTTTGATTGTTTAGCAAAGTGTGAGCAACTTCTTTGGATAGATTAGATTCAGATTTGATCATCTTCTTGCCAGATTTCTTATCCATCAACATCTTATCTATCAGCATAACTAGCTTTATCATATATGTGCCTTCTTGATTGAGCACCATTCTAGATTTCATAGGATCAAACACAGGAAATTAGTGCAACCAGCTCTATACCACTTGAAGGTTTTTGGGGAGAGAGATCCTCTAGAATGGATTAATTCAATCAATCTCAATATGTGTGCAAACAATCAACCATGCAGCAGAAATAAATCAAACCACAAGCACACACTACAAGAAGACACAGATTTTGCGTGGAAAACCCAACTTGGGAAAAAACCACGGCCAAGAATTAAGCACTATGAATTATACTACAGTTATAAGAGAATACTCACAACCCTTATCCAGTTGCTCCTCAACTTAAGGACCTTGTGATTCCCTTGCACAGCTCCCTGCCGCAACGACCTCCCGCCGTTCTCTGTGACAGATCCAAGACACCTAGAGGCCTTCTAGATGTTGTACCTGACTCTCCAAAGTAATCTTCTATATTCAGAGAAGTAGAAGACAAAGAAACCCTAGAGTAGAATTTCAGCCCTTCAACTCTAAAAAAAACTCTAGAGGAGAAGATCTCTAAAATATATTCTCCATTTAGAACAATGAGATCTCTGTCTTAGGGTTGAGAGAAAACCCTCTTTTATAGCCTCTTATTCGTGCCTTACAAGTATAATACGATCAGGAAAGGAGTTAGCATCAAACAGGTAAGTTTCTTTTCAATTCGGACTGAAAAATTGCAAGTCGGCGCACTTTCTGCACTTGCCCGACCGGTCTGATAAATTTCCCGACCGGTCGATTAAGGTTCTGTTCGGGTGCAAATTTCAGCATTTTCCTGCAGACTTCCGAAGGCCATAACTTTCTCGTTTCAGCTTCGATTGAGGCGATCTTGGGTTCTACGGAATCCTCTTGAAACAAGCTTTCCAAGGGTAGGTTGTATGCCCATATTTGATACTCGGTTTGTGAGATATGACCTTTTTAATCTATATTGTTCGTAGAAACCACTTCAATTTGTTGCTTTTTCATCTATTTCTTCACTTCAGTGCATCCGGCGACTCAAATCATTGCCCATACTAAAAAATATGTAAAATACAACACTAATGGACTCAAGTTTTGTCCAACCCATGAATTTGCTAAGACAAAAATACTTACAGTTTGCCACACGCCGGACAGTGTAAACCACTAGCGGGTACAATCGAAGAACCTCATAAAGAATCATTGTTACCTGTAGGTAGAAATTTCAAGATTTAGGAAGCCTTCGAAATGAGTATCTCATATTAAAATCAGTAAATGAACAAGTAGATGTCAATAAATTTGACTAAGGAAGAGTTCTTTTGTTGGATACCTATAGATGCCTTAGCTCAAGAAGGGCTTAATATATTGAACAGAACATTCAAAGAGAAGACTTACGATTTTTAAGTGATTTAAACCATCAAAATCTTACTTATTTTTCCAAAAACTTGCAAAACCTCTTTTCTTGCTTTCAGTTGCCAGTTGGGATGCATACTCAAAAGGACCATCGTCCATGTTAATAGAACTAAGGTGGTTTCCTGACTAGCAAAATCGAACACCTTGCACTCATATATCACTTCTTCAGTCGTCATGGCAGCAGCAGTAGAGTTTCCTTGCGCTTGAGAGTCTCTTAAATTAGATTCCATTAGCAATCCTAGTAAGTCATCGCTACTAATATTTCCCATTTTCATTTCCTTGTCTCTTTCCTTGATCATACCCCTCAGTAGAGAACATACTTCTTTGTCAATTTCACTTCTCCTCTTATTCACTCTTGTAGGCAAGAACCTGCATTCATGAAATCAGAGGGCATGGTATTTAATGCAGTTAATATCCGTGAAGTAGAAATGTTACCGAAATCAACCAGTTCAAATGTGCAATGAGAGTCACACTAACAAACATAGAGACCATGATGCATGGACACTTCAAATGGGAATATATAAGTTAGCTAGTTTCGTAGCCGATACTTCACTCTTTTTGTGTAAAATCTATGTCCTGCCATATTTATGGCAGGTCCATGCTATATCCATGCTACTGTATCTGTCCATCATATTGTGTAGGATTTTTAATGCCCCTGGCCCCACACAAGATATTATCCGCTTTTAGCCTTTGTTCGCCTTTAACCATTCAAGAAGACCTCGCACGGTTTTGTTCCTAGGCAGGCGCACCCACACCAAAATGCGTCTCGATGGTTAAAGGGGGACCAATCACATATATGCCCAGGCTCTGATGGCCTCATAAGCGATGTGGGACGTTACATCCCCCACCCTCAGAGGAGAGCCGTCTTCGGCTCTAATATCATACTGTAACGCCCCCGGCCCCACACAAGATGTTGTCCGTTTTGGGCCTTTGTTCCCCTTTAACGATTCAGGAGGACCCTTCTCAGTTTTGTTCCTGGGAGGGCGCACCCGCACCAAAATGCGTCTTGAGGGTTAAAGGGAGATCAATCACATATATGCCAAGGCTCTGATGGCCTCATAAGCGATGTAGGATGTTACATCTCCCACCCTCAGAGGAGAGCTGTCCTCGGCTCTGATACCATACTGTAACGCCCTCGGCCCCATACGAGATATTGTCCGATTTGGGCCTTTGTTTGCCTTTAACGATTCAAGAGGACCTTGCATGGTTTTGTTCCTGGGCGGGCACAGCCGCACCAAAATGCATCTCCAGGGTTAAAGGGGGATCAATCACATATATGCCCAAGCTCTGACGGCCTCATAAGCGATGTGGGATGATAAAGAATTCTTGAAGGATATTTCTTCCAATACATTGAATTCAATACAAACAAGGAATGTACCTGTAGCTCAGGATGAGTACACTCTTAACAGAGTGGGAAAAAAGCTGTGCCTGTTCTGTTTGGAGTTGGAATATCCTCATCCCTTGTTTGTAGTTGCCAGCAAATGCAGTCCTAGAAATAACATCTCTAGTGAAATTCTGGAATTCAGGCCACAAATCCAATTCACAAGACCCGTTTTCCGAACCAACTGATTCCTCCAATTTGCTTATTAACTCACAACTAGTATGGAATGCTAGGAACATTCTCTGTCCAAACACGAAGCAGAAAGCAGACATTTATTAGTACTTTTGTAATAAAATTCGGTAAGGGGGTGACGTCTAAAAGCCTCATGTGCCAATCTAGATTATTGATAGCCTTATTATTATCGCATCTTTGTTCTTAAATAATCTAAAATTTCTCTTGTAGTAATACTTTCATCTGTAGGTCTTTTCTAAGAAAATGAAAATTGTTCCAGTTTGACTGCTTTTATAATGTAAACAGAAGATAGTGAATATAGGAGACCCTTAACTTCTCTCGATGGAAGACAGGGTTGATGATTCTCCTGTGTTTAGCCCACTTATCACCTTCATGGTTCACAAGCCCAGTTACCAGCACCTTGAATATTGGACTTAGTGTTGTCTTCTCAAAATGACCGGCTTTGTTGGACAGAACTTCCCTGATTAGCTTGGGGTCCATGATGCTCACCCTGGGATTAACGCCGAACCAAGCCATTGAAGTTTTACCTGTGATTTACAAGTCATGTTACAAATTTAGTTCTAAAACGAGAAGAGGCACAAACAAAAGCATTAGTTAAGAATGAGAAAAGGCCATTCTTATGTGGAGAACTTGTGAGGTCTAAATTGGTTTTTGTTTTACAGTGATCCAGACTGTTAAACTGGAGGGATACACAGTAGATGGTGGATCTTGGATCCATAGAAATCTACTTAATAGTTCTATGGCCCTCCTTTCCGTTGAATGTGGATAATAAGTATATTCTAGCCCTTCTCCTTTTATTTCTAGGCCAGTAATCACAGTGTTATTACTCCTACCAGAGTGGTAATTAATTGGCTGTTGGGCACTTGATGAAGCATATTGCCTCCTCTTATGGGAGATATTAAAACTTAAAACTAAGTCCATCTCAACCAAAGGAAAGCCTACTGCACCCTGTGACAGACCTCAGTAAGTTTACCCTTATCACATTTTAGAAATCAGAGGTTAATTATAATATGATCCAACTGCACCTCATTACGGTGCGGTCCCCTTTGATGGGCCCGCTTGGGAGATGTGTACACTATTAATAATGGCGTGGGGATTATATGGGAATGTAACAAGCAATCAAATAATCAATGGTGCAGGGATTATATGGGAACCTCAAAAGCAATCAAATAATCTCCCTTTTAATGAAAAATGAAAGGCAGACAAAAAATGATTAACAAGGGTGATGGTTAGGTATTCATTCCCACTTCATTTCCTATCTCCCCTTCATCATTTGCCATTAAAAGGGAGATTATTTAGTAACCATTTATGGATATTTACCATTATTTTTTTTATAGTTTAGACACTTTTAAAATTCTTACTTTAAAAATCATAAAAAGTAAATTCCTATGAACTCCTTTTTATTGTGCCTATATTAAAATTTTTGCATTCATCATTTCTTTTTCTCAAAGAGAATACTTTTGAGATTTCACTAACGGTAGATTGAGACCCAAGAGGTGGAGAAGCATTCTCAAACAAACATAAGGGCCTGTTTGTTTCATGTACTTGAATACTTTTTTGGTACCCTAGCTTAGGGGGGTTGGGACCCTAGCCAATTGGTGAATACTTAGAATTGTGTTTCTTTAAGTGGTTAAAAATGAAGAACAAAAGGTGAATATAAAAAATGACTGTCAAATAATCTCCCCTTTAATGGAAATTGAATCAAGTTAAGATGAAAACTATGTTTAATATGTGTTGCATGTTTGTGTGCAACACATGTGTGAAGTCAAATTCCTTTATTTGGTTTTATCCCCTTCTGATTTTATGTATTATATTTTTACTCTCTCTTTAGCTCTTTTATTGTGAGCCATTGGATTGCTCAATCCAATGGTTGTAGAGATCTTTTCTTTAAAGAAAACCCTAAGAAAATAGCAGATGGTATTCCATTGTATTTCTTAGCTCTTGGAAGAGAGAGTGTAGGGATTGGGAGAAGGGGCTAGATAAGAGCTTTTTGAAGAAAACCAATCAGAATGGGAGAGAGAGGAAAACAGGTTTGTTTATCTTGTTAATGATCGTGTTTGTAAAATTCATGGCATTGGTGATGTTGTGATCAAACAAGTGGATGGGAAGAAGCACATATTGAAAGATGTAAGGCGTGTTCTCGAAATAACCAAGAATCTCATTTCGACGGGGCAATTGGACGATTCCGGATTTCTAGTGACCTTTGGCAAACTGTACATGGAAGATGCCAAAAGGTTGCTTGACAATCTTGAAGGGGCAAAAAGATTGAAGTCTCTATGTTTTTCTTGGCATAACTCAAAAGAATGATAGCGCTAAGAACGTGGTTGCAACTACTAGCAAACGCGAGGATATTCAAGTTGGGCATAGTCGTCTTGGTCACCTTAGTGAGCATGGCATGTAGGTATTGCAAAACAAAAACCTCATTTCTACTTTTGAGCATTCTTTTCTTGAGTTTTGTCATCATTGCATTATGGGAAAGCAATGAAGAGTTAATTTCAAGAGAAATGAATCTCATAGAAAAAGTAAAATATTAGAATTGATTTATTCTGATGTTTTGGGCCCTAGAGATATTAAATCTCTTGGAAGAGATAAATATTTTGTCACCTTTTTAGATGATTATTTTAAAAAGTGTTGATTGTATCCTTTGGCATATAAGGACCAAGTCTTTGATACTTTTAAAATCTTTAAAAGTAGAATAGAGAAAGAGACTGAAAGATATATTAAATGCTTGTAAACTAACAATGGTGGTGAATATTGCTCGATAACATTAGATTCTTTTTGCAAAGAAAATGGAATTTGTAAAATCAAGATAGTTCCTAAAATGCCATAACAAAATCGTGTCATCAAAAAAATGAATAGAACCATTTTGAAATGTGTAAGAAGCATGTTTTCACAATTAGGCCTTAGCAAGCCATTTTGAGTTAAAGCTGCAAATATAGCTGTATACTTGATTAATAGATCACCAAGTGCACCCTTGAATAGGGGAGTACCATAATCTTTTTGGTGTGGTACGAATGTTTCATATAACCACTTGATAACATTTGAGTGTAAGTCTTATGTTCATGTACTAAAAGAGAATCGAACTACGCTAGACGCTAAGTCAAGAAGATATGCTTTTCTTAGCTTTGGTGGTGATGACAGAGGCTATAGACTTTGGGGTCTTGCTGCTAAAAATACAGTAAGGAGCAGTGATATTGTGTTTAATGAGGATGTGATGTTTGCGAAAAAGAAGCAGGAAGAGGAAAAGAAAGAGAAACTTGTTATTGACATTTGAGTTGAAAATCCCTCCATTCCTTTACAACAAGTTTAAGAAATTTAGCCTATTGTTCATGATGAAGATATAGAATTAGTGGAACATGACTATGAAAGTTTCATTGAAGATGAAGAAGGCTTATCGACTACACCTGTGTAAGAGTTAAGGAGATCAACACGGCCTTGTAAGCTTACACAAAGGTATTCTCCTTCTTTATATTATGCTTTGTTTACTGATGCTGGTGAACCTGAATCTTTTCAAAAAGCTACAGATTGTAGTGATGTTGCTAAATGGATAAGAGCAATGGGAGATGAAATTGACTATTTGCATTGGAATTGCACATGGGAGTTGGTTGCACTTCCAGAAGGAAAGAAAGCATTAAAGAATAGATAGGTGCATGTCATTAGGTTGGAGGTTGATGGCTCTCAACATTATAAAGCTAGACTTGCGGTGAAAGGTTATGGACAAAGAACAGATATTGACTTCAATGAGATTTTCTCTCCTGTTGTTAAACATACATCTATTAGAGTTCTTTTGTCTTTCGTTGCAAGTTTGATTTTAGAACTTGAGCAACTTGATATTAAGACTACATTCTTATATGGTGACTTGGATAAAGAAATTTATATGTCTCAATCAGAAGGTTTGGTCAACAAAACTAATCCTAACTTGGTTTGCAAGTTGAAGAAGGGGTTGTATGGATTGAGGCAAGTATCCAGATAGTGGTACAAGAAGTTTAACAACTTCATGCAAGATGAAGGTCACATTAAGTGTGAATCTGATCATTGCGTATATTTTAAGAGATCAGCATATGATATTGCTTTTATTGTTTTGTTACTTTATGTTGATTATATGTTGATTGCAAGTAATGATGTGAATGGAGTTAAGAGCTCAAAAGCACACATGTAAGCTCCAAACCTGAACTAATATCAATTTATGATAATTAATCTTCTTTTATCTTGTGACAAAGAAAATGCCTATCAAGAGATAGGGATAGGCCGAAGAAAACATTGATAAAGGTCATTAAATTAGATTTGAAAAAGTTTAACTTATCTAAGGATTTGGTGTAAAATAGAACAGAATGGAGAAACATAATTCATGTAGCCAACCCCAATATAGTTGGGATAAAGCTTTGATGATGATGATGATGATGAATCTTGTTTTATCTTAATTAATGCTTAATTAGACTAATTCAACTCAAATCCTCTTAAGTTTGAGTCATAGATAGGTAGTTGGGTTGGGTTTGAACCTTACTTAGGTAGTCTAGGACCTTCTTGTAGTTTAGAATTGCATGGTTTGCATCCTCTTGGCATTATATTAGTTGCATAATGTGTAATTCATCTTATGGGTCAACTTTCATATTTGGTTCAGCTTGATTCGGGCTCATCTTGGCTCAATTAAAGTTCAATTGACTCAAACTATAATTTCCTTAAAACAGTAGATTTGCAAATTCCAGAAAATTTGACTTAAAGAGCAATAATCCTTTGTTCCCTCTTCATCTCCTCTTGAGACTTGCTGGAGGTACTTCCTTTCACTCTCCTCCCATCTCTTCTTCAGGTTTGGAGCTGGAAATTTGAAATTTTGAAGCTTGCATGTTCTCCAACTAGGTTCCCTTCTCCTTTCTTTTTATCCTTCTTTGTGCCTCTTTGGTTGGAACCTCTAACTGCACTCTCTCATCTGCTTTATAGCTCCTTAAGGTAAAATTTCCATCATCTCTTCAATTTTTTAAGATCAAAGAGTCAAGGAGACTCTATTTAGTGACATGCAAGTGATCCATACCTATTTCACATATTGCATGTCTTTGCATGTAGTAAGGTCATCTTCTATTGAGGCTTTCTCCATTATCAAACCAAGGGGGATGTTGATTTGGGTAAAGTATTGAATTAAAGGTAAGTATAAGAGTACATATTACTGCGTGCATGTTTATTTGTGTTGATTCATGAAGAATTCTTCCTACATGCAAATCTACAACTCTTTCACCTCTTGATTTAAGAATGTGTGATGGATTAAGTGCTAATTAATATGGTTATGAAATAATGATGCAATGTGGCTATTGAAAGATGTATAATAATAGTTGGAACAAAGGAAACCACATTGGGACCAATTCAAGAGTTTTGTACTGGATTGAACTCTGTACTGGAATAGCTTCTAAAAATCTGAAGCTTACCTCTAAGTCGTAAGCACACTATGGCTTAGAATCCAGAGAGCCAAAAGCGACTTTCTTCTATAGTTAACCCCATGGCTGAGTCATGGAATGCACTATGGTTAAGCCATGGCTCAGTTGTAGGCTTCATACGGCTAAGTTATAGGACAACATATGGCTGAGCAGTAACTGCGGGAGAATTTAGTTCAAATCTTGTGCAAATGGCTAAGCCGTGACCCCTACACGGCTAAGCCGTAAGAACTCAGTGAACTTAAGGAAATTAGGGATTTCCAAAGACCATGTAGGGCCTTATAATTGGTACCGTTGCTTTGACTAAATTAACCCAATGGTAACTAAATACTGAGGAAAAGTGTAGAGTTGTTACTTACTCTCTTTTGATTTTTCGATTGTTTTTTGACATCATGTCATGGGTGTTAGCATAAAAAGAGGTGTCCAATGCCTATATATGTAACACCAAGATTTTTGGTAACACAATGACACTGGATGCTTTATGAATACGCTGTATTGAATGACCACGGAAACACGGATTATTTAGCATAGGGTTGGCTAGTAATTATCATTGTTAACCATGCAATCCAAATGCAATTATCTTGTTAAATAAACCTTACCCTTAACATGATTTAATCATGTTCTCGTTTTTCCTGGTGAATCTTGAGGCAAGATTGGAGATAGAACTTCTACTGAGTGTGAGCCTGTGAGCCAAAGTAGGGGTAACTAAGGTTGAGAAGGTTCGAACTCTAATAACTCATTTAAGTATATTTTCTTTGAATAACCGTTACTTTGTTTAATTCTGATTCCTATAACTGAATACGATCTTAAGACCGGTATATGTTTCTGTATAAGGAAAAGTTTATCGCTACATATGATAAGTAAGGAAGTAAGAATTTTTATTGGTTTTGATACATTGATTTGGTACCACTTAACTTGTATCAATAGGAAGTTTGACGGGACCGAATGAGGTTATTCAATATATTACCTACCGCAGTAGTTTTATGCAGAGTTGGTTGGCGCTCTTAAAGTAGTTAAATGGTCTTGGTCCAACCGCTGGTGATTGCTCACAGAATGATATGCTCTCTTTAGAGAGAAGATAGCCATGCGGATGTCAATTAGTATGTTATTGTATTTCTGTTTATGACTCATTACTCAAGCTTAATTACATGCATAACTTGCCTAGCTTCCGATTATTGCTCTCTTTTAATCAATATGTTTCTAATTCAATTGAGACATCATGATAACCTTACGTACTCTATATTTGTTTAACTGTTGTTTAACAGTGCTACCTTTGGTGTTATAGGTACCGAACCCAATCCGATTCAACAGTCGACGGAGCCCCAGACAGAACCACAATGGTATCTCGGGGTTTAGATGAGTGGAACGAGGGTAACGTCTTCTATTAATCATCCTCCGAAGAGCGTCATGGGGCTATGTTTTGGGAGTTTGTTTAGGATATAACCATACTTTGGCTTGTGGCTATATTGTTGATTTGAAGTTATTGTTTGAGGACTTGACACTTATGATAAGGGTTATGTTTAAATATTTTAGTTTGCATGTGCATGTAGGTGGATTAATCACTAACTTGGAATTAATTATGAATGAATATGGTTTTATTATTGTTTATGATGAATTATAAGTGAATTCAGGTTTCTGATTAAATGTGCAAAATGATTATTACGTGTATATTGATCTTCCTTGCATGTACCTGTGGAATCTCCCTTGTAGTACTTCGTATGGGTCTTGATATAACATAGATTGCTATGGGATTACGTGTGCCGCACCTCGGGATCCACTTTAATCCCCAATTCTTGGGTTTGGGGCATGACAATACATGTCTAAACATTTTGCTACAAAAGACCCTGGACTAGCCACGAGGATCCTAGGCATGAACATTGAAAGGGATAGAAAGCATATAAGCTTTGGTTAAGTCATCTCAATACATTTCTAAAGTGCTTGAGCATTTCAACATCAATGATTGTAAACCTGTTTCCACATCATTAGCTGATTATCTCAAGCTGTCAAACAAAACTCTCCAAAGAGTAAGACTGACAGAACTAGGATGCATAATGTTCCATATACTTCTGCAGTAGGTAGTTTAATGTATGCTATGGTCTATATAAGGCCTAATATTGCACATGCAGTGAGAGTTGTTTCATGATAGAAGTCCAATCCAAGATGGGAACATTGGCAAGCAGTGAAGTGGATTCTTCGATATTTGAAAGGGACACGAGATGTATGCTTATGCTTTGGAGGTTTGTCATTGGAAGTTGTTGGTTTGTGGATGTTGATTATGTAGGTTGTTGAGATATGCAAAGGTCCACTACTGACTATGTCTTTAAAGTGGGTGGTGGTACAGTTCATTGGATGTTAAGGTTATAAGATGTTGTTGGTTTGTTTACAATTGAAGCTGAGTATGTTGCTTTGACAGATGCAGCGAAATAAATGATTTGATTGAAGAGATTGCTTGGTGAGCTTGGATTGAAATAAGAAAACTATATTGTACACTGTGATTGTTAAAGTGCTATTGATCTCTCGAAGAATGCAGTCTATCACTCCAAGACAAAGTATATAGCTGTTCGGTACATTTCATTCAATTGGCATTGGAAAGTGGTGATTTTCAAGTAGACAAAATCCACACTGATGAGAACCTTGTTGATATGTTGGCAAAGGTTGTTTCAACTGAAAAGAATCGAATAAGCCGAATGGGTTTGAACATAGAAAAGATGTTTGGAGTTGGAACACAATGCATGCTTGGTGATTGGCTTTACGGTTGGTAATTTGCCTTCAAGTAGGAGATTGTTGAATATGTGTTGCATGTGTATGTGCAACACATGTGTGAAGTCAAATTCCTTTATTTGCTTTTATTCCCTTTTGCTTTTAGGTATTCTATTTTTACTCTCTCTTTAGCTATTTTATTATGAGCCATTGGATTGCGTCAATCCAATGGTTGTAGAGTTTTTTTCTTTTAAGAAAACTCTAAGAGAATAGGAGATGGTATTTCATTGTATTCCTTAGCTCTTGGAAAAGAAAGTATAGAGATTGAGAGAAGAGGCTAGATAAGAGCTTCTTGAAGAAGTCCAAGAGAAGGGGAAGAAGAAAGCTTTGAAGTTTGTAACTAGTAAGTGGATTTCTAGAGCTTTACTTGTAGTTGGCTTGTAATCACCATTAAAGGTAAAGAAAATCTTTGGATTGTTCTCCCGTAGATGGAGGTCATACATTATGATTGAATCATGTATATTTTGTCTCTTGTGTGTTCCTTACATTGTTTTTATTTCTTTACATGATGGTGGTTTGAATTATGTTTGCCTTAGTTGCATTGCCATAATACTTTGTTAGTGATAAGTGTTAGAAGATCACTTTGCTTACTAAGTGTTTAATAAAACTCAACAACAACAAAGTAAGTACCTAACCGCTAAGTACCTAACCACTACCTTAGTAGTTCAATACCTATTACAGGTAGGTCCCATTTACATCTCTGCCTTAAATCTTTTACCCCTCATTTTATATCCTTCACTCCCCACCTTTTTAATAATCATTCGGTAAAGATTGTTTCATTATGAACTCCTATGTAGCTAATTTATGTGTTTTTTGAGATGTTTGCAAGAACTATGAGAATTCTCATCCATGAGAATTTGAAATTAAAAATTATTGTCCCTCAAATGGAATTCCAAATGCTCACATCTAGTCCAACATGTTAAAATTCTTAAAATTCCAAAGGATAAAAGTGACTTTTTTGATGGGTTGATATTCAAGATTATAGAATTAAAAAATGCTTAGGAGACTTGATTTGACAATAATACGAAAAATGTGTCAATACTCACAATTTTCATTAGAAATACATTCAAACAAACAAGCTCTGAAGCTATAAATTCAAAAGCAATTCTTATGCTTCCTATTTTCTTTTCTTCATAAACTGAAATTAGTGCAAAAATAAGAAAGCCTTGAAAAATCAAGGGATATTGACTATACATTGTCCTAGACATGATATGTTTCCTAAAACAGTTGAAGTTTTAATATTTCCCACACAATTGTTTGTATAGTAATAGTGCGATATCGATATCGCAGAGGGTGATGTTTGTAATATCTCATGGCCTTAGGATATCATATGGTACAATGTGTGCGATATTGTGCGGTCCAAGGATATTGCACAAACTAACTTTGTAGAAAATACTTAAACTTTGACCGTTTTAAGGCAAATATCAGGTCTAAGGATAGTTTCACTGGCAATATCCCAAAACCAATGTTTAGGACTAAAACCACAGACCATATAAAATCCTCAACCCCAAATTTGAAATCATGAATGAAAGTAAAAGGCGAGTCACTAATGGAGCCAAAATTCAAAATTTTTGAAAAAAAGCAAACAAAAGCGAGATGAAAAAGTACTATACTATAGGATTTGAAAGTTTGATAGAGGAAGGGGATGACATGTGGCACAATCGCATGAGAGAGATCCATGTGCCTCGATTTTGCTTCATTCTTTGAACGGTTTTCCTCCATGTTTCCTACCTGGGCTAGTAAAGTGGGCCATTGATGCCTTTGTCCTTTAGAAACCTGTCCAGCTTCATGGGCCTCAACCAGAAAACATAACAAAGTCTCCAATTCAAAACTCCAAAGATTGCAAGAAAAATGAGAAGAAGATTACCCATTTTTTTATTTGTTCCTTGTTCTGATGTTCATGAAATATATATATATATATATATGAATTGTCCTTTTTGTCCACTTCATGTTTTAGTCCCTGTTGGCAGGCTATCAACTTTGTCAATGTAGCCTAATTGAAAAACCTTGATAGATTAAAAATTCTGCTTTTCAAAAACAAAAGGGAAATCTGAAAAGAAATAGGGAAATGGCTTTGGTGCATCTTTATACACCATATAGCCGGGTCTAAGAATTCTTTTCTTGGGTGTTTGCAAAAGATTTTCAATTTCCTTACCGTGTCAATTTTTGTCCAAAACCTAGCTTGTTTGTAGGGAAGGAAGATATTGAAAATTGACAATCATGCATGACTCCAATTGAACTTGCTTTCTCTTCAGAATATCTCTACATCCAAAAAGTTCATGTGACTCACTTTCTCATCAAGAGGTGTGTTGGAACATTCTCTTGTTGGAAGGTTCTTTTGAACGTTGAAACAAATATATAAATATATATAAATATTCTCTATTATGCATTTGTCCCTTACACTATGGTGAGGAACAATTCCTTTTTTAGACCTAACAAGGTAAAAAATATATCATAAGTGTGATCATTTTGTCTTTTTGCACATTCATACTTTCTGAAAAAGGAAGTGTCCTTCACTACAGTGTGAGGGATTAATGCATAGTAGTTTTGTCCTATATATATATAAATGTGACAGGGTGTGTTGGAACGCCCTTTTATTGTAGGACTCCCATTGAACCTGCTTTCTCATTAGAAGGTGTGTTCCAATATTTGACTTTTTATCCATAAGGTGCTTTCTTAATAAAAGGTGTGTTGGAATGTTCTCTTGAAATATATTGAAGGCAAGGACGATGTTACCTTGTTGGATCATTCTTTTGAAATATATGTAAATTGTCACATAGAAGGTAAGGTCAATTATCACGTAGATTCCCAATCTGACATAATTTGTCAGCAAAAGAGGTTTGCACAGCCCAATCTTGGCACAACTTATTTCTACCCTTTTTATCATAGACCCATCCAAAATAGGGCCTTTAAAAAAAGAGCCATAAAATAAATGCTAGAATCGAAATATGTTTTTGGTAATGCAAGGATCTATTTTAATTAGATTTTTTTCAATTAATGGTTAAAACTTTTTCACAAATTTCTCAAGTTCTATAGAGGATCACTTTTTGAAATTTGACTAGGGTTGTAAATGGGTCTCTAATTCTCCGATTATCCAGAGGTTCTGACCCGTTAATACTAGTGTTTAGGTCCTTATTTAGGAACTGATAAGTAAATAGGTCCGGGTCTGAATCTTACTTTTGGACCCGTGACTTAAATGGTTCTGGGTCTGCTTCCACCTTGGTTCCGATTCGTAGACCTAAGACCCGACATACTTTTCAAATTTTTGAAAAATTTTCCTAAAAGTTACCTTTTTTCTAAAGCATTCTCTACACAAGGCCGAACTTGAACCTGCACCATACACAGTTCCGGTGCCGGTTCCATCCACTCTTTAATGGTTTGGTTTCGGATCTAGGAAACTGACTTCGAATTGGTTCTAGCTCCGGATCCATCGTCTCACTAACGGTTCCGGTTTCGGGTCCACTATGGACTTGGACCGGAATTGACCCATTTATAACCTTAAATTTGATCTTATAACCATGTTCATCCTTCTAATGAGATCTAACAGTCTAGATCTTGTGTTTGGGGCCCACAAATTTCAAAAAATAATATCAAATAATTCATGTTTTTAGCATATAACTCAATATTTGTGATGATCTAATGCTAAAACTTGGTCTCGTAGTGATTATTGACCTTAGAAACATTTTTAACGCTTTGGATTGTGATTTATTATATGAGAAATAATAATAAAAAAGAAAAAAAAGGGACTGCTTATAGACCAATGCAACATTGAACATGTAACATCAATGGTTGATATTTATTTGTAGATTTCTCGAGATCTTTAATGTATCAACCCTTGAAAACTGACCCCATCACTAAGATCTCCTATTTTGGGTGCCACAAAATTTAGAAAATAATATCCAATGGATCTTTTTTTTTTTTTGCAAATATCTGGAGATTAGTGATGATCCAATGGCTGAAATTTGGAGGCATGGCCGTGTTTGATTTGTAAACATTCCCAATGGTTTAGATCTCGACTTACCCTTTCTGAATTTTTTTTTAAAAAACGAACTGGATGTAATCCATTTGTTGGATACTGTAGCAGTGCCTCTTTCTCTTGCCTCTATTTCTCATGTGCATGCTAAAGTGGGTTGCGGAAAAAAAAAAAATGGCATGACTCTACTTTTCTAAAGTGGGAAGAGGTAGAAAAGACGTGTCAAATGCTCTATATTTCCAAAACTCTACCCACTTTAGAGGAATCGAAGAGTACAAGCAAAAATTAGTTCTGCCAAACAAAGGCTCAGTATAACCAAATTTCATAACAAAAATAATAACATTAAAAAAAATTAATGCCAAATGGGCCCACAAAACTTTGGTTATTCACTGGTAAAACTTCATTAACAATTTGAATTGAGAAAGGTGAGCCATTGTAATTGTAATGCCCCACTCTATACTCATGCATGATATTGTCCGTTTTGGCTCATGCAAAGTAAGGGTATAAGTTTTACATATAAACTCATTCACTTTTCTGTCTATAGTCGATGTGGGACTTGAGGACGTCACAATCCACCCCCTTTAGGGCTGCACATCCCTGTAGCCTGCCAACCCTCTTAGCCCCGCCCACATGGAAACCCGCCCACTTGCTCTAGACTACGGTAGAGATCTACACTCGAACTAGTCGAGAGTCGGCTTTGATACCATTTGTAACGCCGCACCCTATATGCATGCATTATATTGTCCGCTCTGACCGATGGGCCTCACGGTTTTGCTTCTGGTAGGCCTTAAGCCACCAAAAGGCCTCATGCAAAGTAAGAGTGTAAGTTCTACATATAAACCCATTCACTTTCCTCTCTATAGTTGATGTAGGATTCGAAGATGTCATAGTAATAGAGATCTTTTGGGATGCAAGCACACTTTTGTGTTGTGTTGAGATAGGGGGAGTGTTATCCTATAAGGAGACCGCAGGCTTCTTCCATGTAGTTCATCTCATGGGGCCCATTTAGATGCCTACTTATCAGTGGGGTAGGGTACATGTAAGGATAAAAAAGGCCTTGTTAGATTACTATTGCCCTTGATTTAATACCCATATTGTTTTGTGATATTTCAACCATAGATTACTTTTAGATTAAATCAAATGGTAGATAAAGGTTTGATTAGAGTGAAATTGTGCATGGTTCCAGATCATGGGGGGCCGAGATTGTTTTTTTTTTTTAAAGTTAACTTTCATTAGGTGAAAAGACTTAATAGTACAAGAGAGGTATACCGATAAGCCAAAATGAAACGAGAATGATAAATAGTTCCCACACAAAAGAAAGATCACAAGACTAAGCTACATTTAGCCCCTAAAAAGATGGCCACCTCCTTCCAATTCCTTAAGAAAATATCAAACACAACCCCTTGGAAAGAGAATGTCTTTAATTTCATTGAAGATAATTTAGTTAACACAAACAACTGAGAAACCATCAGTAGTTTCTGTATAAACGTAGAGCCATCAATTGAAATAATAAACCATTTTCTTATTAATGAGGCAACAGCAGATATAATACACATAATTTGTATGCAGCTTCATGGAAATTCTGTAACAAATATACACACCATAACCAACATATATGATAATCCTACGTATTACATAAATTATGTGAGAAATTAGTACCCTACATGAAAAGGGCCACTTGCATATAGGTTGATTAAAGCCCACTCTCCTCGCAAGAACACCTCTGCGATGAAATTACAAGGTAGAGCAAACCAGTTGAGAAGCCTCTTGTCCTCTAACAATGAAATAGAGTTCATCTGGAATTGCAGTAATAACAAATGAACATGAAGAAGTCTTAATGACTATGTAAGATTATCTGAGCACCATGTTGGGGATGAAGTGTTGTGGCAGCAAAAGGAGCATGTGCATAGGATGGTGAGAGCTCAAATCCAAAACGTTGTAAAATCATGGACAAGGCCATCTTTGCTTCTATGAGAGCAAAGTTCTGCCCGATACATACACGTGGTCCCCAACCAAATGGAAAAAACACAAGTTGATTCTTTGTTGCCTTTGCAACTCCTTCTGAGAATCTCTCCGGTCTGAATACTTCCACATCTTCTCCCCATATTTCAGGATCATGATGCATCAGTAGGGTTGGCAGATTAACTTGTGCACCCGGCGGAAGTGTAATATCTCCTAGTTTTGTTGTCTTGTCCACACGGCGGGCAGTGTTAAGCAGGGGAGGGTACAATCGAAGGACCTCATAAAGAATCATTGGTACCTGAAGTAGCAATTTCAGTATATCAAAAGCCAGCTAAATGAGTGTCTAATGTTGAATTCAGTACATAAACAAGTAGATGATTTTTAATAAATTCGACAAATAGAGATTTCTCTTGCATAATTATAGATGTATGCAAGTAGGCTTAATACATTGAACAGAACATCCGAAGAAATGCTTACGATTCTTAAGTGATTTAAGCCATCAGAATCTGGCTTATTTTTTCCGAAGACTCGCAAAACCTCTTCTCTTGCTTGCTGTTGCCAGTTCGGATGCATGCTCAAAACAACCATTGTCCATGTTAATAGAATTGAGGTGGTCTCCTGCCCAGCAAAATAGAACACCTTGCACTCATCTATCACCTCTTCGATCGTCATCGCAATGGCATTAGAGTTTCCTTGCTCTTGAGAGTCTTTAAAATTAGATTCCATTAGCAATCCTAGTAAGTCATTGTTACTAACACTTCCCATTTTCATTCCTTTCTCTCGTTCCCTGATCATACCCCTCAATAGAGCACTGACTTCTCTATCAATTTCATTTCTCCTCTTGTTCTCTTCTAAAGGCAAGAACCTGTATACATGAAAAGTCAAGAGGGCATGGTATTTAACGCAGTTAAAAGCAGTGAATTAGAAATGCTGCCGAAATCAACCAGTTCAAATGTTCAATGAGAGTTAACACTAGCAAACACACAAATAATTCTTGATGGATAATCCTTCCATATAACTAATGTGCATTAAACTCAATACAACGAAGAAATGTACCTATAGCCTGGGATGAATTTGCTCTTATCCGAGTGGGAAAGAAGGTGGGCCTGTTCTGTTTGGAGTTGGAATATCCTCATCCCTTGTTTGTAGCTGCTACCAAATGCAGTCCTAGAAATGACATCTCCAGTGAAATTTTGGAATTCAGGCCACACATCCAATTCACAAGAACCCTGAGAACCAACTAATTCCTCCCATCTACTTATTAACTCACAACAACTAGCGTGGAATGCTGGGAACATTCTCTGTCGCAAACACAAAAAAGAATGCTGACATTGATCAGTATTAGTGTAAATAAAATTAAAAATCAGTAAGGGGTGAGATCTAAAAGCCTTGTATGCCAGCCTATGTTATTGATAGCCTTATTATTTTAGCATCTTCGTCGTTAAATAATCTAAAACTCATCTTGTTGTAGTAGTGTGGTAGTAGTTTCATCTACAGGTCTTTTTTTTTTTTTTTTGATGACATAGAGTATCCCTTGCCAGCGCAGCCTTCGAACCTTTGGCTTCTAGCCTGGGAGTTACTTGATTCTGACAAGTAAAGACTATTTTATAGGGGTACATAATTTAGAGGTCTTAAATTTCTGAGAGAGAGAAAATAATTGCAAATTGATTTCTATTATAATGTAAGCAAACTATTGTCTATATCACCTTTAATTTTTCTTGATGGAAGGCGGGGTTGAGAATTCTCCTGTGTTTGGCCCACTTCTTGCCTTCATGGTTCACAAGCCCAGTTCTTAAGACATTGAAAACTGGGCTTAGTTTTGTCTTCTCAAAATGACCAGATTTGTTAGACAGCACTTCCCTTATCAGCTCTGGGTCCATGATGGTCACCCTGGGATTAGGCCCGAACCAAGTCATTGAAATTTTACCTGTGATTTGCAAGTTATACTACAGATTTAGTTCTTCTAAAGGCAGAAACCAAAGGCATCAGTTAAGAAAGAGAAGACAGCTCTTATGCAGAGAACTTATGAGGTATAAATTGGTTTTTCCAGACTGTTGAATTGGAGAGATGCCAGCGGATGATAGCCACAAATCTCTCCTCAACGGTTCCTTGACCATTCTTTCTGTTGAACGTGGACAATGTATAACTGCATTCTTGCCATTAATGGGAAGATCACAATGGATGATGACGGATGATTTAAAAAACCATCCCTTTTGGATGATGTAATGGTGAATTACTGAACTATTCTGATCATGGTCTTAGGGATTCATTTTCGCCCGAAATCATTAGTTAGACAGACACTCAAAATTGTAATAAATATACTGATTCAGTGATCTGATTTTAATTGGCACAAACTCTACTCCAAAGTAGGAACCACTGCTGGAGCTCACAAATAAAATCTAAAGTTCATTCAATCATCCCAACCCATTTAGAATCCAGACTGTTTTAACTCAAGCTTGAAGTCTTTATAGAATTAGAAGTTCGGATTTATGCCTAAAGCATTAACAAAACTAGAAGTTTTAATTCATAGGTTATGAACCTAAAGTTCTAACTCAAGCTTAAAATCTTTATAGAATTGGAAGTTCTGATTCTTAAGTTGAGAACTTGACGTTCTAAGGCCAATCCTTCATTATATTTTATCATTAGATATTAAAATTGTAATAAATATACTGATTCAGTGATTTGATATTAATTGGCACAAACTCTACTCCAAAGTAGGAACCACTGTTGGAGCTCACAAATAAAATCTAAAGTTCATTCAATCATCCCAACCCATTTTGAATTCAGACTGTTTTAATTCAAGCTTGAAGTCTTTATAGAACCAGAAGTTCGGATTTATGCCTAAAGCATTAACAAAACCAAAAGTTTTAATTCATAGGTTATGAACCTAAAGTTCTAACTCAAGCTTAAAATCTTTATAGAATCGGAAGTTCTGATTCTTAAGTTGAGAACTTGACATTCTAAGGCCAATCCTTCATTATATTTTATCATTAGATATTAAGAACTCGAAGTTCTATTTTTTCTTATGATTGTTATTGTTAAATCGATCTCTTTGCACTCGAAAAAGTTTGGTGATACCATCGAAAAGGGAAACAAGATATCCCCAGAGGATATGACATAAGTCTTCATTTTCTACGCCATTATATCCCTGATGGACAGGTATGATCTCCATAAGATGGTCATACAACCCAATGTTTAAACTAAATGCCAAACTAGTCAAACTGAATTCCTCTAGAAAAGGTAAACATAATAGTTTCTCTAGTAAAGATGAAAATAACCATCCCATAAAAGGTGATTAACAAGGCATTTTTCTAAATTGGGAGAATCTCCAAACATAATTTAGAAGACCTACAACTACTATTATGAATTTAAAAATTGAGTTCAGGTTTTAGATATTTTGTTGGATGCTAAGACTTATTCTTTTATCCCCTGTATCTTGTGTCAACATGTTATATTTTCTTTGAATTGAGAATTGTTTAGTTGTTTTCAATTTTATTTTTGTTATGCAATTGAATAGTCATGTGAGTTTATTATTTCTTATGGCATGGATCATGGAATGCATGAAATTAAGGATAATATCTATCCAGTAGACAGTGCCACAAAGCACACTATATTGAAAAACCAAAAGTTCTTTTTTCAGAGTTAGTGTTTAATTCATGCAAGGTATCAACCATAGCTGGATTTGTACAAATACTTGAATGCTTCGGAAGAGTTCACATAATGTTATCAAATGGTACCCACATATGTATTAAGGATGCATTTTTTTTTTTTAGTGGGTCTTGAAGAAACTTACTAGCTTTAAAGACATTAGGATGAATGGATACCACATATAGAAACTATAAGTGAAGGTAACATAGAATTTGTATATCATTATTAGTATTGACAGCCATAAACTGATGATAGAAAAGCTAAGTGCATTCTCCTTAGACCTCAGTGCCATACTACAAGACAATCTCCAATATCAAATTACTTTCAATTATGAGCAAAACCACATAGTCAAGCTAGAACCTTAAAATAAGCCTGAGACTTAGTGACCCTTAAGGCTTTAATATTTTGGCATGATAGGTTAGGTTACCTTGGGGGCACTATATTAAGGCAAATTATTGATAATTCCTTTGGACACTCCTTAGAGTAACATCAATTGACCCTCCTTTTTATAAAGGATACAAGGTGACATTTGTGAACCTATAAAATCCCCTTAGTGGATCTTTTTAGGTATTTTATGGCTTTGATTAATGCCTTTACCGGTTAGTTGGATATTTGCCTACATTTTTGGCTTTTGCTTGCCTATTAGCACAAATTATTAAACTTAGGGTGTACTTCTCTAAGCATCCTATTAAGTCTATAAGGCTTGATATCATAAGTTTGTAACCTGTATGAACTTACAACGTAGGTTGGAAATTTATGCCGGTTATGATTCACTCCCAATTATTTGATATCTAGAACCAATGGCAGGAGATATAATTACTGCTTATTTTGCGGATTCTCATCTTGATGAGACAGTCTTCCTGCCGTTGGGGGAGAGAAGAGAGTTCCTAAAGAAAGCTTTGTTCTTGTAGAATAACCTATTCCTAAAGAACAACGAAAATTAATGTGGAATACTCCCACTTTGTCTCATCTAGATCTATGTACTTCATAATGTGATAATGAAGTTCGGAGAATTGTGTACTTAATTACAAACGAATTCTCTGATGTTTTTAATGATACAACAAAAGTGATCAAGTTACATGTACTAGCTATGAACACACCTATATGAATTGAAGTCCCTGTAAGACAAGCACGAATTAATGTCGCTCTAGGACAAAAATTCAAATATGGTAGCAAATTAATTTGCTACACATCAGAAGCGTGGCAGATCTATAGGTTCCAAAGCTAGGAAGCACGGACACTTCTTTGGGGTTGGCGTGTCAGTGTTCGACATGTCTGGGACACGCTCAGACACATCCGAGACACGCAAAAAGTGTGATGTTTTTTTTAAAATTTATTTTTTAAATTATAGACAAGGCTCGGACACTGTTTAAACACGGAGGGACGCGACGAGACAAGACGAACCCAAAAAAATTAGAAAACTATGGTTTTTTTCATTAAAATTAGAAAAAAAACGAGGGGGTAAATGAAATTTTAAAGTACATGACCCATGCCCTTTTGGATCCCGAAACCCATTCTCCCTCTCGCGAAACCCATTCTCCCTCTTGAAAGGCATCTGCACCAAAACTCATCATTGGCGTGAAACCCCATCTTGGCAGAGAAACCCCATCCCGGCGGTGAAACCCCAGAGCCCATCGAAGCCCCATTTTGTCTACGAAACCCCAGAACCCATCAAAACCCCATCACCATCAGCGAAACCCCGTCACCGTCCGAGAAGAAGAAGAAGAAGGAGAAACAAAAAAAGAAGAAAAACATGGAGAAGAAGAAGCAGCGGCAGAAAGGGAAAAAAAAAAGCACCCACCGTCTATAAAACCCCATCACCGTTTGCGGAAAGGAGAAGAAGAAAAGAAGAAGAAGAAGAAGAAGGAGAATAAGAAGAAGAATAAGAGAGGGAAAGAAAAAGAAAAGAAGCAAAGAAATCCATCACCGTCTGTGGGAAAGAAAAGAAGAAAAGCAGCTTGGCAGCTCAGCAAACCCTCTCACCATCTCGGTATTCCTGCTCGAAACCTCTTTTCCATTTTTTTTAAAGAAAAAGGTCTATGATGTCTTTTTTTAAATTTTTAATCCCTCTACTGCTAGGCCTTTTTTTATAGAATGATGTGTTGCAATCAATGTGCTGCTGTACCATTCATTTTTTTTAATCCCATCACCGTTTTTTGTTCATTTTTTTCCTTTTTTTTATTGTTCTGCTATGCCTTTTTTTTAATCTTTTTTTTTAATTCTTCTTCCTTTTGATTTATTGTTTGCCTTTGCCTTTTTTAATAAAATGATGTGCTAGGGCTTGTTTGCTGTGCAATATCTTAATACTTGCCTACCTTTTTTTTTTTTTTTTTTTTAATGAAATGATGTTGAAAGGATTGCCTGCCTTTACCTTCGACTTGCATGCTTTCGCCTATATATGACTTTTTTCTTCTTGCAGTGCACTATACTTTTTTTTATATTAATGTTGGAAGCTTTTTTTAATTAACTCAATTAATAAACCATGTTTTTAATTTGCTACTATATGCTAATGCTGTTAATTTGCTGTTGTCTATTGTTAATTTGAATCTATGTCCTGTTAATTTGTTGTTAATGTTGGTGCCAATTTGCTGTTTTATTATATAGATTTGGAATTTGGCAATATGAGTTCCATTGGTTGCTCTAACTCACATCTCCCCAATGAAAAAGATATAAATAAGCCTATGTGGAGATATGTAACCAAGTTTGATAAACTTAGTGATGGAGGGGGAAGTATTAAAAAGTTAAAATGATATATTTTTTTAGTATATGATTATATATAATATATTATTAACGTGTCCCCGATGTGTCCGTGTACTACTTTTTTGAGAAATGCTGTGTCAAAGTGTTCGTATCGTGTCGTATTCGTGTCCCTGCTTTATAGTTTCAAAGACTCAACTCTCCGGAAGATGAGAAATAAGCAATCATATCCCAATCATACTCCAGAAAAGGTATGCTTCCAAAGGGATTATGAAAAATCGTACACTCCTGAAAAAATACGTAATTTCACTCAAGAAGAGGTTATGAAAAAATACACTCTCTAAAATTTCTGAAGAAATTAATGTTCCAGAAGAGACACGAGTTCCGGAAGAGACTCTAGAAGCCCTTGAAGAGGTAAGGGGACCCAATAATAAAGAGATCTCTATACTTTACACTGATTTAAGAGAGAGATGGAATAAAAAAGAAATAGTCATTGATGATATATTTGCATATGCAATAGCTACACATATATCAAAGGAAATGATGATTGAGATATAGAACCACGTTTTATAAATAACTGTTAAAAAATGATAGATTGGCCAAAATGAAGAGATGTAATTAAGGTAGAGCTAGAATCTCTCAATAAACGCTGTGTATTTGGACCTATAATACAAACCTAAAAAATTGTTAACCCTGTAGGTTACAAATTAGTATTTATAAGGAAAATGAATAAAATTACTAGATGCACCACAAGACTTATGGGACAAGGTTTCCTACAGAAACCTGGGATTGAAAATATATACAGACATATATATGAAAATCCTAAAAGGATTTAATTTGCCTGAAGCAAAGTCAAAGAGTATATAATCAATATAATTAGGACGTTCATTGTACGGCTTGAAACATCCTAAAAGAATATGGTACAATTGTCTTAGTGAATATTTATCTAATGAAGGGTATGAAAATAATCCCATATGCCCATGTATTTTTATAAAATCCTTAAATGGATTCACAATAATATAAATTTATGTAGATGATATAAATTTAATCAGAATTCCAGAAGAGCTCGAGAAAACTATTGACTATTTATAGGAGAATTGTGTCTTGGTCTACAGATCGAGAGACGTTCAAAATGGATATTTTATTCTTTGTAAATATGCTTGCTATATATAGTTTTTCACCAACTCAAAGGCACTAGATTGATATCAAACAAATTCTACGATATTTATGTCTGTTTTATTCTTGTGATTGTAAAGATTCAAACTTTGTAGGATATGCAAAGTCAAAATATCTCTCTAATCCTCATAAGGGTCGATCACAGACAGGTTATGTATTTTTTAGTGATAATACTATTGTATCTTGGCATTCTACTAAATAGACTTTGGTAGCCACTTCTTCTAACCATGTTGAGATTTTCGCCCTCTATGAAGCCAGTAGGGAATGTGTATGACTAAAATTTTTAATTCAGTATACTCGTAGTTATTGTCAATTGCTTTCTAATATAGGTACCCAAAGCATTATCTATGAAGACAATGAGGCATGTATTCAATAGATTAAAGAAGGGTACACTAAAGGTGACAAGACAAAGTACATTGCACTAAAGTTCTTCTTTACTCATGAACTTCAAAAGAACAACAAGATTGAAGTCAATCAAGTTCGTTCAAGCAACAACCTTGCTAATTAGTTTACGAAATCTTTGCCAAAATCAGTATTATAGAAACTTGTATATGAGATTGACATGCGTAAAGTTTATCATCAAACTATGTGAAAGGTTGTTGTCATCAAGGGCAGTAGTTAATTAGGGGGAGGCATTCTGAAGTATGCTATTTAGGACATTTGTGCGCTGTACTCTATTTTCCTTTTTAGGTTTTATCTTATTAGGTTTTCCTAGCTAAGGTTTTAACGAGGCAGCATCATGCACGTCCAACACTAGTTCAATGATCTTGAAGATTGTTGTATTATTTTCCCTTTGCTTTGGTTTTTTTTTTTTTTTTTATCCCATTGGGTTTTTCTTTTGCAAGGTTTTAATGAAGCAACTGTCATTGAATGATGGTCACCCAAGGATGAGTGTTATGTGATGTATCATCAAGGTGTGGATGCCCACATATGATAAGATAGGGCAACTATCATTAGTCTCCTAATGTAGTAGGTTTCTTAGAGAGAAAGTCAATCTTAGCCTATAAATAGGCGTGCCTCTCTCATTGTGTACATACATCTCATTAATAAAATCTCTCTCTCATTCTCCCTCTATTTTTCTATCTTTAGTCTTTGATTCGCAACAATATGAAAAATATTTATGCACATCCATCCCTCATCTATATTCTCTAATTTCCTCTCACAAAGATTCGATGTCAAATAACTACAATCTTGCAAATTATGGACTTGATAAGTTTGTGAGGTGGAAAACAGTAATGCATTCATCTCACACGGCACCGAAACAATTTAAAACCTTAACTTTGGGTTATGTGTAAGAACATCATGTAATAGATTGTGCTTTTCGCATCTATTATATATGTCGTTTCTCTTGATGTCTTGTTTATTTGTAATGAATCCACTTTGAAAAGGAAAAAGAAAAGAAAAAGACAAAGAAAGAAAATCGAAGAATAAGAAAAGAACAGCAATATTCAAGTGAAGTAGGTCAGGCGGGCTGTATGAATGTGGGCTGAATAATCCAAACCAGTTTTGAAAACAAGTTGGGGGTGGCGGCACAAAACCGAACTCGCTGCTGACCTGACCCAATTTGGCTTGACCCGACCAGCTTGCCACCCCATTCGGAGCTAGACCATTACCAATGTACGTAACTAGATATGGCATTTGCTCTTGTGAATCTGTCTCGCGAGTTGTAAGATAGCATGTGGGGCCCACCTTATAATTAGTATGAATGGACCATCCAAATCTTCCTCCTATATCACAGCTCCCATGGGGTCTGCACCCATACATGGCACCGTTAGATTGAGTGTGGAATTTTTTTTTTAACTGTTAAACTCATGGGCTATTGATCAAGGGGTTAAGTTCATTGGATTGAATTGAAATCTCATACTTAGGATGGTTCCATCTAGATTGTTCAATGCCCACCACTCCCATGATTTGGGTATTTTAGGTGGGCCCTAGTAGCTATCTAGCATGGAGTGGTATCGCATTGATTTCCATAAATTCATTGGAAATAGTCTTTTTTCAGGGCCCTTTTGGCTACCTAGCACTGAATTCCTAGAAATTTATACAGTAAAGGAGGTTCTATCCAAGGAGAAATTGAAAGGTGACTAGCTGGAAGCATAAAGGTGAAATTTCAACAGTGCAGTCCACTCATAGGAATACCTAAAAATTGAAACGGTGCACCCGCATGAATGGGCTGAACCCTTAGATTGAGCATGGGGTTTTTTTGTACCTGTTAAACTAACGGGGCATTAATCAAGGGGTTAAGATCAATTTAGTCTGTTCAATCTGCACCACTCGCATGAATGGCCCTAGTGGCTCTCTCGCACGGGATGGTCTCGCATTGACTTCCTTAAATTCATGGGAAATAGTCTTTTATTAAGGGGCCTTTTTTGCTACCTAGTTTGAATTCCTAGGGATTTATACTAAACAGTGTTCTATCCAAGGAGAAAATGGAAGGTGATAAGTTGGAAGAATAAAGGTGGAAATGTCAATAAGACCATAACTTTCTTAGATTTTATTTTTTACTATTTTTATTTTTATTTTTTTAATTTTAATTCTTTGATGCTTCCTTGAGGATATTCAGCTTTAATGCTTCAATGACAGCCTCTTTGTCGGAGAGGAAAGTCAGACCTCAAGAATCCTAAGAATTCAATATGGACTAAACAAATGGGCACAAGTGTAGTCAGTGGCATGTGCCTCGGATTTTCATTTGGATTGCTCCAAACTTTTGATGGAATTATCATAAACATCATTTTATGGTTTAATAAGAAAATGCTAAAAAAAAGTAAAATAAAAAGATTCAGAGAAAAAGGAAAAATAAGTACTTAAAGCGCAGTTTCTATAATTTATTACTACCTATTGGCCAAGTAGGTTTAGACCAAATTGGATTCAATGTCTTGGGTAGTTTTCCAAATTATATTAAGAATTTTCTGTTTGTTAAACATTAGTCTTTTAATAGGATTAAGACTTTCCTTTGTCTAATAATAGGGTTTTTGGGGGATAAGGAAGTGATGATTATATATATATTGATGCAATCTAAATCCTAGACATATGCTGAGATTCTAATGTTGTGGATTCATAGATTGGGGGAAAACCTAGTGGAAATTAGTTTTCCGTGAATGTAGGCATCTTTGCCAAATCACATAAATCTCTTATCTTCTTATGTGGTTGATTGTTGATCTTGGTTGCTTATGCACACACATGCACAACGGTCATGTCATCTCCACAACAAATGGTATTAGAGCTTGGCTAGGGTCTTTTAGGACTTGAAGTTGGTGAGTGGAAGATCACCAAATCGGATCTCATCTGAGGATCCAAACTTCTACAATCTTCGTTGCAAAGAAATCAAAGCTCACGGCCATGATCTCTGGTTGGGCCACGGCTTAGAAGAAAGAGAGTTTGGGTTTATCAGAAGAAGACCGCCATTGCAATTGCAGATCTTCATGTCGCTACTATGCCTCCTTTGCCGTAGGACTTGTTCATTGTCGATGTTGCTGCTGTGTGTATCGCCCACCAGAATCGGCCCCCCGTGCACAGCTGCCATCACCGTCTATCACCGTGTGCCATCGACGGAGCGGCAGCCCCTTGTTGCAAGTTTTCGTTTGCCATAGTCGAGGAAGGGAAGTGGCAGGGCCGTAGGGAGCTCGAACTCCCTATCACTATTATAGGGTTTCAGTCCCTGTTGATCAAGGAAGAAGAAAAGACCTGTCTTTCTAGGCCAGGTCGTTTTCGGGTTGGGTAGTTCAGACCTGACTTGTGGTGCAGCAGCCTGGAACAGAAAATCAGGTTGGGCCTGTTCTAGATTGGGTTAGCCTAACCCGTGTTCAAACCTAGCCACTAACAAAGTTCTAACATCAGCAGATGTCAGTAGGTCGTATGGTCAAAACAGATTGACCGGGGATCGACAGTAGAAGTTTATTTTTGCGATATCTTGATCATCCAACATCTAATCGGAGATCCGTTTGCACCTATGGACTCTTTTCTAGCAGATCTACGCATTTTGTGGAAGAAGATTGACTGTTTGATGATCAACGAGAGAGTTTGACTAAATCAAATGGTAGAATACTGTTTTATGCAATATTAGAGCTATCCGGGGTCGGATTTCAGATCTGTTTCTTCCAGCGTGCTCGTGGTGACAAGACCTATAGTGTAGTGTAGGAATTAAAAATAGTGTTAATTATTTGTTTTTCCTATTGTTTAATTTAACTAAGATGGAGAACAAAACTGTGAACACTACCGTGGTTAAGCTTAACCATTCCAATTGGTTGATTTGGAAACCAAATATGGAGGATATCTTCTATTGCAAAGACCTCTATGATTCCATTGAGGGGGATAGTGTCTGACCAACAGACATGAAAGATGTAGAATGAAACAAGATGCACAGAAAGACAGTTGGTCACATTAGACAGTGCGTTGATAATAGTATATTTCACCACATGTCTAATGAAACCAATGCATATACCCTTTGGAAAAAGTTAGAAGCAAGGTATGATAAAATGACCATAGGGAATAAAACTTTTTTTTATCAGAAAGCTTGTAAACATGAAATTCAAGGACAGTGGTTAGATCGAAGATCACATTAATGAGTTCCAAAGTATGGTTAATTAGTTAGCCCCAATGAAGATAGTCCTTGATGGTGAGATGCAAGCTTTGTTGCTTTTAAGTTCTTTGCCGGATACATGGGAGACATTGGTTGTTTCTGTAAATAACTCTACTCCAAATGGTGTGTTGTCCATAAGTTAGGTTACCAGTAGTTTACAGAATGAAGAAACTAAAAGGAAAACCATAGGGACAGATAGTATACAGGCCTTTGTTACTGATAACAGGGGGAGGAGTAGGAGTAGAGGACCAACGGGAGGTCGTGGCAAGTCTAGATGTGGATCACAGATCGCAAAAAAGTCCGTGAAATGCTTTTTATGTGGCAAGCTGTGTCATATTAGGAAAAATTGTTTTGCTTTGGAGGAACAAAAAAGATCCAACAATGAGAAGAAGAATGACAGTAATAACACTACAGCTACTTTGAGATAGGAAGTGGTAGTGCTCGCTGGCGATGATGATGAGTGTTTGAGTGTTGCAGATAATTAGGTTGACTGAGTTGTTGACAGAGTAGCATCCTACTATGCTACTCTTTGTAGGGAGATGTTTACGATGTACAAAGCATGTGATTTTGGTACTGTGAAGATGTGCAACACGAGTCATTCAGAGATTGTTGGTATCGGTGATGTCTGCATTCAAATCGATATTGGTTGTATAATGACGCTGAAAGATGTGTAACATGTTCCTGATCTGCGGTTGAATCTGATTTTCGGGACTGCATTAGATCGTGCAGGTTATGAAAATTACTTTGAAAATGGCATATGGAAACTCACTAGAAGGTCTCTTGTTATTGAGAGAGGGAATGCAGGTAATACACTTTACAAAACACATGTAAAACTGTGTAAAGGTGTATTGAATGCTGTTCAAGACAGTTTCCCTCCGTATTTGTGGCATAAGAGACTTGGTCATATGAGTGAGAAAGGATTGCAGATATTGGCAAAGAAGGATTTAATTCCTTACTTCAAAGGTATATCCCTTGACCCTTGTGATTATTATTTGTTTGGCAAATAGCATAAGTTTGCTTTTTCTTCAACATCAAAATTAAAATCTAATGTGTTAGATTCAGTATATTCTGATGTTTGTGGTCCCATAGAAGTAAAATTATTACGTGGCAATAAGTTTTTTGTCACATTTATCGATGATACACTTAGAAAAGTCTGGGTTTATACGTTGAAATCAAGGGATCAAGTGTTCCAAATTTTTCAACAGTTTTATGTCATGAATGAAAAAGAAACAAGTAAACTCTTTAAGTGTCTCCATACAAATAATGGTGGTGAATACACA
Organism: Sextonia rubra; assembly: GCA_037013555.1. Classification (NCBI taxonomy): domain Eukaryota; kingdom Viridiplantae; phylum Streptophyta; class Magnoliopsida; order Laurales; family Lauraceae; genus Sextonia; species Sextonia rubra. Next base: position 17,226,808 of record JASUAD010000016.1, on the reverse strand, counting down.
TCTAATCAGTTTATAAGCTATTACTTGAAGCATGGTATTCGACGTGAAAAGATAGCTCCTAGTACTCCACAACATGAAGGTGTGGCAGAAAGAATGAATTGCACTATTCTTAAGAAGATGAGATGCATGATGAGGTTATCATGGTTGCCTAAGTCATTTTGGGGTGAAGCCGTTTTTACTATCGGTTATTTGATTAATAGATCTCTCTCAGTTCCTTTGAGTTTTGATTTTCCACAAAGAAGATGGACAGGTAAAAATGCTTCCTATTCACACTTGAAGGTGCTTGAGTGTAAGGCATTTGCACATATACCAAAGGAGTAACAGTTAAAGTTGGATGATAAGGAAGTGTGTTTCATCTTTTTTAGTTATAGTAAAGATGAGTTTGGCTATAGGTTATGGGAACCAATGAAGAAAAAAATTATCAGAAGCAAGGATGTGGTTTTCCATGAAGACCAGTTCTTTGGAGATGTTGAGAAGATTGATAAGTCTTTTGAAACAGTTAATGGTGCGGTTGATCTCACACCAGCTCCTTCTTTGGTGCAGACTACAGGTAGATAAGGCAGACAAAACGATCCGGATTGTGATGAGGCACAGGAGTTACCGATGATTAGGGGGGCTGCAGTCTCCTCGGTTAGAAACCACAGAATCTCAAGGTAGGAGGTCTACATGAGAGTGCCAACCATCAACTAAGTATCCTGCATTCAAATATATTTTGCTTACCAATGAGGGGGAGCTAGGGAGCTTTCGAGAAACAATGATTCATGATGATAACGATGAGTGGATGAAAGCTATGCAGGATGAGATGAGTTTTTTGAAGAAAAACATGACTTATGAGCCCGTGCAACTTTCTAATGATAGGAATGTTTTGAAAAACAGATGGGTGTTTGAGCTGAAAAATGATGAGAATGGAAAACTGGGAAGTACAAAGCATTATTAGTGGTAAAAGGCTTCGTACAGACGAAGGGTATCGAATTAGATGATGTTTTCTCTCTTGTTGTGAAGATGACTTCTATTAGAGTTGTATTAGGTCTAGCAGCCGGCATGGACCTTGAACTTGAACATATGGACCTGAAGACTGCATTTTTTCTCGGTGACTTAAAAGAAGAGATCTACATGACTTAACTAGAGGGGTTTAAGGTAGAAATAAAAAAACAGATGGTTTGTAAGTTGAAAAAGAGTTTCTATAGGTTGAAGTAAGCACCGAGACAGTGGTACAAGAAGTTTGATTCATTTATATTAAGTCATGGGTATTGGAGGACAGTTGCAGATTGCTGTGTTTATGTTCGTCGATTTATTGATGGCAGGTTCATCATCATTCTTTTGTATGTAGATGATATACTAATAGTTGGACAAAATAGTAAGTTGATTGGCAAGTTGAAAGAGGAGATGTCAAAGTCTTTTGACATAAAAGATTTGGGTCCTGCACAAACGATATTGGGCATGCAAATACGTTATGATAAGAGTTCCAAGCAACTGTGGTTGTCACAGGAGAAATATGTTGAACGAGTTTTTCAGTGGTTCAACATGAAGAATGCTGAGCTAGTTAGCATGCCTCTAGCCAGTCACTCCAAGCTCAGTAAGCGCTCGTGTCCTACTATAGATGAAGAAAAGGAACAAATGACATTTGTTCTTTATTCCTTTACTGTGGGGAGTCTTATGTATGACATGGTTTGCATAAGGCCAGACCTTGTTCATGCTGTGGGTTTCGTAAGTAGATTTTTATTTAACCTTGAAAAAGAGTATTAGGAAGCAATGAAGTGGATCTTCAAGTATTTGAGAGGTACTTCCAGGTTGTGCTTATGTTTCGGAGGCTCAAAACCAGTGATGGAAGGTTATACTGATGCTGATTTTGCGAGCAATTTTGATCATTAGTTGTCGACTTTTAGTTACTTGTTTACTTTCGTAGGGGGAGCTATCTCCTGGTAATCAAAGTTGCAAAAGTGTACAGCATAGTCTACAACTGAAGCGAAATACATAGCTACTAATGAAGCAAGAAGAGAAATGTTTTTGTTAAAAAGATTCCTTCAAGAATTGGGTTTAAAGCAGGAAGAATTTGTAGTTCACTATGATAGTCAGAGTGCTATAGATTTCAGTGAAAATGTTACATATCATGTTCACATGAAGTACGTTGATGTTAAGTACCATTGGATTCATGATGTGATTGAAAAGAACTTTATGAAGCTGGAAAAGGTTCACGCTGATAAGAATTCCTTGGACATGATGACAAAAGTTGTGTCTAAGGAAAAGCTAGAGCTGCATTTAAGTTGGCAGGGCTAAACTCCCAATGAGGGGTTAAGGGCATCTTTCTAATGGTCTGGAGGGAGAGATTGTTGGCCAAGTGGGTCTAGACCAAATTGGGCTTAGCGTCTTGGGTAGTTTCCCTAATTATATTAGGAATTTCTTATTTGTTAAATAACAGTCTTTTAATAGGATTAGGATTTTCCTTTGTCTAAGAATAGAGTTATTGGGGGATAAAGAAGTGATGATTATATATACTGATGTAATCTGTAATCCTCGACATATGCTAAGATTCCAATACTGTGGATTCACAGATTGAAGAAGAGCTTAGTGAAAATTGGTTTCCAGTGGATGTAGTTATTTTTGCCGAACCATGTAAATTTCTTGTTTTCTTGTGTGGTTGATTGTTGATTTTGATTGCTCACGCACACACGTGCACGACGGTGGTGTCATATTCACAACACTACCTACTTTCTTTTACAAGAAAAAAAAAAGAGGAAAGAGTAAAACTCTTATAAAACAGGATTTGAAGGACTGGAAATGACATAAAGGTGATACAACCACCATGGATTATGGAATCAAAGGAAATGCTAATTCATTCACCTAGTCTCATAAAATCTAGGAAAACTAGATGGCACATAGAACACATACAAAGCAAACAAGAATTCCAAATGTTTTTGGCATTTTAATAATCTACGAATCACTCTTCTATAAAACATACACATCTCCTTATATATTATCTGTTCTCATTATAAAATAACCTTTTCTTTCCCAACACCCAGTTCCCATTTAATCTATTTTTATATAATCTTTTTCCAATTTCTCCAAAAAAACAAAGGCTAGCCAAGACATAGGACTCTCTCTCCAACATGTATTCTTTATTGACCTTGGAAAGCAACACTACAAGACTGCTCAAGAGTCCAATATGTGACAAGATTTAAATACAAGGCTGTTCAAATCAAGCTGCCAATGCATCGCAATGAAGAACAACTCTATAGCTTAGTGGTAAGGAGTGCTGGTTTTTATTGAGAGGTCTTAGGTTCAATCCCCACTTTCTTTCTCTTTGCATATATGAGTTCTATCACCTCACACGTGTGAGTTTTGTGCTATTTTCTCACACACGTGTGAGTCTTCATTTCCTTGCATATGTGAGTTGTGTATATCCTTCACATGTCGTGGTCCCATTATCCCACATGTGTGAGTTGTGTGCCTGTTACATATGTAAGTTCCTATTACTTCACATGTGTGAGTTAGTGTTGATGTGTGTTGGTATTTCTAAACAACACCACCACCCCCCCCCCCCCCCCCCCCCCCCCCCCCCCCCTTGGCGGTTTTCTTCCTCGGCTGGGTTTAAAAAAATGGCAATTGGCAAAACTTCAGTACAACACTCCAAACTCTTTTTCAAGAAAGCAATACCAGACTGCAATAAGTGGGGTGGACATTTTGAAATATGTGGGGCATGGACAGGGACCATTAGAAGGTTTAGAAGATTTCACGTTGGTCGCCCCTAGGGTAGTGAAAAAAAAATATTTTATATTTAAAATAAAACAAAGGTTAAGCTTCAATACCTTCTGGGCATGTTTGTAAAGAGCATTTTCCATGAAATACCAAAATACTATGTAAAAGAACGCTACTTTTTGTTAATCTACGGTCATCAATTTTCTTTTCTAATGAGGTGAATACTTAAACCATTTTATTAGATTCAAACACAAGAGACCGAGAATCATTTTAACCAAATAACTCTGAGAAGTAGGGCCGTGTCCAAGTACATTGGGTGGTCGCACACCTTGAACCTCCATTCGCTTCTAAAACCATAAAAAAAAATTTCTACTCTACTAATTTGAAAATTCACCTAAAAAATCATTCAACCATCCCTAAATTAAACCCACATCAAAATTCTAAGTTTATTTCCAAAATCGAATTACTTATTTAGGTCCACACATATAAAATAAAATCTTGAGTCCACCACTCTTAAAAAGGTATAAATCACAAAAGGATTCATCATGAAAATACAAAAGAATTCATCATGAAAATTAAAAAGAATCTTCAATTTTTATATTTTCTCTCGCTGCAAGCAATTGTTGTTATAACATTAAACCATAGAAATCAATATCGATCATGCATGAAACTTACTACCCTATAAAACCCTTAACCCAAATTTTTGAGGAAAGAGAGAAAAAGGGAAAGTATTAAGATAAAACAATAAGAAATACTATTATATACCGTAGGACTTGAAAGTTCGATAGAGGAAGGGGATGACACGTGGCACGATCGCATGAGAGAGATCCATGGGCCTCAATTTCGCTTCATTCCTCAAACGGGTGTCTTCCATGATGGTGCCCACCACTAACCTGTAAGGAGGGCCGTTGATTCCTTGGTCCCTGAGATACTTCCCCAGTTTCATTGGCCTCCACCAGTAAACATAGAAAAATCTCCATATCAATGAGAGAACCAAAGCTCCAGAGATTGAAAGAGAGAGGAAAAGAAATTCTCCCATTGTCTTTTTTGTCTTTTTTTTTTCGCTGCTGCTCGTGCCTTCTTCTGTTTCATAATATTTGTAATGGTAGATGTTATATCAGGTAGAATCCTCCCTGCTCTCTGCTTCCTTGCTGTCCATTTCTTGTTTGAGTCTTTTTAGGCTGGCTCTCTGGTACGACCGGCCATAAGAGCAAAGCATCTACACGCAAGAAGAGGACGTGAACTTGAGTGTCGGCAAAAATATCCTTAGTTGACTTGGTCCTATCCATTAAAAAGTTCTGAAACACTCAAAAATCGTACTCGATCTAGTAGAATGTGATATACTGTAAACCGGGATTAATATATGTGTAAAAGATTGCGTTAATTATGTTTTAAATCAAATGGTTAATTTTACAGTCCAATCAATTTATTTTAGAGTAAAATTTATAAATAGCACATTCATTTTAGCAGATCAAACTTTAACTAGATGGTCAAATCTGGGTTTCCCATTCAACCCTGGCTTTTTAAAGTCAAAACCTCACGGGAATCAAAATCCGCAGCTGGGGGTGCTTGCCACTGAAAGAAGTAGGTGGGTCTCGTGAATAGATTTTCAAAACTTTTGATCCACTTGACACAGGGATCAACTATACATAAGACCAAAACCCAATCCAGGATGCGTTACCCTCAATCTCGTGACCATGTACAGTAAAAATTCTACCAGCACTAAACATCCAAAATAACCTACGACATGTAAGAAGTAGATCATACCTTTGGAGATCCGCAGTGCTCTAATGGATTTCTTCAACACCTCTTAGCCTTCCACGCTATGACCCGAATTGGATTTCTTTTCTCAAGAAGAATGGTGGAATCTTCAGGAGAAAATCCCAACTCGAGACTCCAAGGAACTAGAAGAAAGGAGAGGAGAGTAACTCGCGCAACTCTTGCACGAAAGGGTTTTTGGCGTGAGGGAGAGTCTTATTGGACGTCCAAGAGATTTTATAGACTTCCAAATTTCTTCCTTGTCTAATTGAAATAGAAGTCTTACTTCCAAAGCAATTAGCAACTTTCTCCCTTCCAAACTCTTATTTCTAGAGTCCAAGTCGGATTAGTGTTTTCCAATATCTTGGGCTAGCGTGGGGACCACTAGGGATTCCTTAGAAAGCTGGCTCCAACTGGAACACCGCGACCCCACATCTCATGTGCAATCCGGGCCCACAGTTAATTGCAAATAACACCACTATATAAATGCAATTGCACTCCAGTCTTAGGAATAAATTACAATGAAGACCCTAAACTTCCCAATTACCACAAGTAGGCCCCTCTATCAATATCCGTGGATCAATTGGAATAAATCCGTCTCTTCCAATCTAAGTTCCACATCTTATTATCCTTGAGCCCCAATTAATCACAGTAATCATCAGTACCATCCAATTAACTCTTAATTGAGATGGGTGCGCACTTACTAATGACAAATCCATTAATTGGCACAAGGGGATAATAGAGATAGATTCCATCTTGATCATTCAACGTTCCCACAGTTCTACTACCACATACCCAAGACACCGTGGTGTTAACCTATAGTCGGCCTCACTCATTGGTGACTCAAAGCAAATGAATAGCTAGAAACTTGAGTTCGTCAATGTCTCAGGATTGAGAGCCTATTGCAAGGGAATTATGAGAGCATACCTTATTATTGATACGGAATACCATAAGGTGCATCTCATGGTCCTTCAATACATCCAATGTACCAGCACCATTGATCCAGAATCTTACATTCTGATGATTGAGACAAATTACACTATCTCATAGTGATCAAAATGCTGCAACCTTATCAAATGAGATGCCCAGTCTCATTACTGGTTGTGAAGCTATTTAAGTATAAGATTTGTGACATATATCTCCCGCGTGTGGATCTCATCCATGCACATATATCACATCTAATATACTAATGGGACCCGGTTCAACTCATGAACCATTATGTCATACGTATTGGTCATGTGCATGAAGTAGTAAAATAACATTCATCTCATGAAAGTAAAGCATGATTTTATTGATAAATAAAGAAATTAATTAATTTATTACATCAACTGATGGATTGAGTCCACAAAAACTAACAGCCACGACTACGCTATCACTTTCTTATCCGTTGGTATAGCCAGCCCATTTGAAAAGCATAATATTCTAAAACGAAGAGGTTTGAAAGGGCTCCATCTGACTTACCCGCATAATATATGATTAATGATTTGGGGAAGCGCTTTTGTGAATTAGAGTTGCAAACGGGAATCTGATTCTTCGATCATCTGATGATTTTAACCCATAAAAATTCTTCGATCATCCGATGATTTTAACCCATAAAAATTGATTTGAAACTTATTTTAAGTTCCAATTTATAAATAGGTCTGGGTCTGAAACCAATTTAGGTTCCAATTTGTAACTGGGTCCAATTTTCAATCCATAGAAGTTCTGATTACCTGGTAGAAGAGCCTTTATTATTCCAAATTGTAGCTCAAAATTATTTTTGGTTTGATAGTTTTTATATTTAAGCTGAAAAATAATAGACTTGATGCATTTTTTTAAGTTGAATGATATACTTATTTTATGGAAAAAAAAAGTTAAAAAATGCTTCGACCAATTTTGGAATCAGATCCCAATTCTATATTAAGACTTAGTTCAAAACCGAGTCAGGTCCTCTTATAGGAACCGGGTTTGGAAACAAGAAAATAGGTTCCGAGTTCTGAATCAGGATCGAAACTATCATTTAGAAATGGTTCCGATCTAGGTCCATTATGTCTTTGGTTTGAAACTAACCTTTTTTGAATGCCTTAGATCAAATCTCACTTTTTAAAATAAGTTTGAGCATTTTTTTTCTTTTTCCTTATTTGGCAACTACTCACTCAGAGCACACACCCTCCACTCAAGTTTTCTCACCATTAGCTTTACAATTATGGATCGTGCGCACAATTGAAGTACCAGTGGATTGGCAAAATGAAGTTCACTAGTCCAAAATTTGTGTGATCAGTTCAAGTGAGTAAAAAAATCAGGTGTGTGTCAAATTCGAGTTAGTGGTAATTTATAATAGATGGTGAATTGTTCAATGCTTAGGGAAGATATGGTTGTCTCTAAAAACTTTGCTAAAACAAAAAAAAAAAAAAAAAAAAAGAAGAAAGAAAGGGACGAAATGGTTTGGTGCATCTTCATAGACAGTAAGGTAGATTCAAAATTCTTCTGTTGTAGGAGTCTACTAGGCATGCTGTGTGGGATTTTCAATCCGTACCTTTAAAAGAGATGCACCCCTTACATAAACTGCAGGAAAAATATCTCATGGTAAGCTCATGGGATAACAAAGTGCAAGGGGATTTATGAAAACTCATCCTAACTAGGTAGTGATTGGTAGCATCCGCAAAGCTCATAATCCCCAGCATCTAAGACTCGTCTCAAAGCTACTGCCATGTATTTCTTCGTGTCCACTAGGGATTTAAATGGGTCCGCAATTCTCTAAATAACTAGAGGTTCTAGCATATTAATAATCGGATTTAGGTTTTTATTTTGATCCAGGTAGGTAAACAGGTCCGACTCTAAATCTTTTTTTTTGGATATGTGACTTGAAGGGACCTGTGTCTAATACCACCTTAGTTCTGGCCTGTGGACCTGAGACATGACATTTAATATCAATTTTCAAGAAAATCTCATAAAAGCTAGGTTTTTGTCCAAATCGTTTTCAACCTAGATCAAAACCGTCTTATATGTGGAACTGGTTTCAATTTTGATTTTATCTTTTCATTAACGGTTTTGCTGCTAAATAAGGTAACAGGTCTGAACCAGTTCTATCTTCTTACTGATGGTTTTGGTTTTGGTTCCATCTTCTCACTAATGGTTTTGATGGTGGGCCCGGAATCGACCCACTTACATCCCCAGCTTCCACGCCTACATATGGAACATCAAGCTACGGTAGACGACGGTTGGATTTTCCCAAATGTTGATAAAAATGGCTCTCAATCTTTTAATCAGGGGACCGTTGTAGATAATCGTGAGACTGTTACAAATATCAGGTTGACGAAATCAAAATGAGCCTATGAGTGTCTTGATGGCCATCATGTGTGGATCACATGGCCCACCTGCCAACAGTTTAGTGGTAGAGATTTCCACCACCGAACCTCTTAATCATTAAAAGGTGTGTATATTATCTTTTTATCCATAAATTTTGTTCTAAGTGCATGTGAACATAAAATTCACTAGGAAAACTTTATGCCACAGTTTGAATTGAGAAAAGTGGCCCCTCCCTGTAAAGGTGATCCTTTTTTTTTTTTGGATGTAATGCGTGTGTTGTATTTAGATATCGTTTCGCCTTACTATTTTTCACTTTGAAATAAAAAGATTAATTTCACACCAGGATATTGATCACATAAATTACACTTGGATGTCCCAGTGATCTCAATTTGAATTTCTTTTGGATACCCTTAATTTCTTCCAATTGAATACCTTTTGATATCTTTGTTGCCGTGTTCTACTTTTAGCATACGAAGATTTTCCATGGAGTTTTATATATGAGGAACAGTCCGTAGACTGTTTTGCATGGTGAGGCCTATGTTGCAAGCCATTCAAATGGATTACACACGTGGTCCCCCCTGAATTGCACATGTCCACCAATTTTAAGTTCCATCCAAATCAATTGGATATTTGGATCGACTGTCTACTCATATATGTATATGACAATATTCATTACATATGTCCCTCACTAACCTTTTCTTGAGAACTTTAGGTGGGGCCCATCAATTACCCAATTCAAACCTTATAATATACAGGTGACGCCCTAATAGTCACACGCCCTAAGTATCGATCATATTCGAATTTATTGGACTGTTGAATCGACTGTGCACTAATTCGAACAGAATGAATTTGTAGGCCACAGATTAAGGGATTAGGGACATGTGATCGGCATATATATATATATAAAATATATTCGGATGGATGCACAGTTGATCTAATAGTCCAATCTATTTGAATGAGACCCAAAATTGGTAGAAGTATGTAATTTAGCGGGGTCGCATGTGTGATCCATTTGGATGTTGTACAACGTGGGCCCGCTATAAGAAACAGTAAAATTTGGTCCATAAGGACAGTTGCTGGACTGTTTCTCTTTATATATTGTGATATTTGGGGGCTTGTATTGATTTGGCAATATCTTGATTTCATTTAAGAGAGTTTATTTAACAAAATCAAGTGATCAATTGAGAAGCCATCCCTAATTCCGCATTGACGTAATTATCACTTAAAAGAAAGCAGCCGTCTTGCATGAAAGAGAGAGAAAAAGTATATATTTTTTTAGTAAGGCATATGAGGGGTTGGGACTCAGATACAAACACTAATTCAAACATATAATGTAATAGGGACTCATACATGTGAGAATATAGCACAGACACTAACTCATATATGCTAGGTAATAAGGACATGCACATGTGAGGATATAGATGAACTCACAAATAATGGTTACTCACATGTGTGAGGACATTGACAGCTGCACATGTGAGGAGATAAAGTATAACTCATAGGTGTAACGTGATTAAAAAAAAATTTACACATGTAAAGAGGGAAGAGGCCTTGTTTAAACGTGGGACCTCAGGAGCCGTTCTAGAAAAAGAGAGATAAAGTTGAAATACTTTTCTTATAGCTTTCTGACCAGTGTTTTTATGATTAGGGAGAAAATTTTGACTTGCGGGTGTTTCTCCACAGATGTTACAAATTCACTGGGCGTGTCTATAATTTAGGGGGATCTCTGGTTTTGTTTTAAATGCTCCCCTGACCCCTCCAATTTGACCGTTCGATGGAAACGTCCAGCACGTTAAAATTTTGCCTTTCGAGTTTTGACTCTTGTCTAGTTTGGATGTAGATTGTAGGTGGTGGGAGCTTTCATTTATAAAATGTTCATGTCAGGTTAGAAATCTCTGTTGATGATATTCTTGCTTGTATTTTGACTTGGGCTTCTGATTGTCGGCTTATACCAAATGATACAGTTTGGACACGCACGCGCGCCAAAAACAAAAAAAAAAAAAAAAAAAATCCATGATGAAGATGTTGGTAGCTGAGGGTGGTGGTCCAAATGAACACCGCCCATTTCTTGTGGCTGTAACAGTTCTCTCCCTCCTCTCTTCATTGCCATTCACTGCCATTCATAGTGGTTTCAGTTTTTTCTGACGTTTAAATGTCCATGGATGTAACGCAGGCAACGCTCCATAATAGAGGGAGGAGCATTGTAGTCGTCTGTGATGGTCGAACGATTATAAAAGCACGGGAACTCCCTCATCTTCATACATACTTACACAAAACGACGCTTAGCATTACCATCACATTGCTGGCATCACGAGAAGATTGAGGGAGTTGTTTCAGTGTCCTTTCCATCTCCTGTAGCGATGGATTTAGGTATGCCCTAAAATTTTAGAGATCCATTTACGTTTAATTGTGCCATTGGAGTGCGAATCTAATCCGTTCAAAGTTCCCAGAATGGGCCATTTTGGCTAACAATTGGTATCAAAGCCCATTGTATTTGCGTTGGATGGATTAGAATTGCCAAAAACCGGAACCTTTGTTTTGCTTCAAGAACGGGGAACAGAGCATAAAAAAAAAAGGGTTGGGTGACGGCCGTTTCCGGCCCCTGTTTCCGCGTGCTGGTGCAGCCTCTGCGCGGGCGCTGGTGGCGCTGCGCCCAAGCGGCAAAAAAAAAAAAAAAAAAAAAAATCGCCAACTGGCAAGGGGAATGGGCCGGCAGTCCCTGCCGCTGCCGTTGCCGACATCGGGCCATACCCCAGCCGCCGTTCGGGCCGCAGCCGATGTGTCGGGCGACATCGGGCATTCATCGTCTCTGTTGAAGAAGACAGTGAATAGTCCCTGGTCGGATTTGGGTCAGGCTGATGACCTGGAAGTGGACCTGAATCATTATATGGCTCTGGGTTTTAAGATGGGTCAACTCAGTGTAGGCCTAACTCGCTGACCTGACCTGACTCGCTGTTAATGAACCGGACGGTAAGTGAGCCGGCTATTGCAAACCCAATTTGGATCCGACCCGACTCGAACAACAAAGCAGTTTCGGCTTGCAGGTCAGGTCTGACCCGACCTAACCTGACCCCAACTGAACCCAGCAGATCTGGGCTTCCAGTTATTCAATAGGTCGGACCCGGCCAAGCCTAACCTGTCAAGCCCGACTGGACTGCATAGGCCAATTTATGACCTGGGTCTGACTCGACCCACTGGCCTAGCTTGATTTGAATAAATTATTATTAATTTTGATCATTATATGTTTTTTGAATAATTGAGTCATTATGAAATTGATCCGTTCCGATCAGAACCGTCTAATTGATGTATTTAAATACAATAATCATTCTGATAAGACTGGATAATTTAAATATGATCAGATCAAGGCCAGATTAAGGAAAAATGAATGATCGAAATCTTATTTTGATCATTTCGGACACATGATATCGGATTTTCGATCCGTTTTTTTTTGTTGTGTTCCTTATGATGAGATCTACCATATTAATGAATTTAATTCCTAATCTAATGGTTTAATGTTGATATCATAAGGATTTACGCATGTTTAACTCATTCAAATTCATGTTTCTGCTTATTGTTTACATGATTAATGTTGTTTTGAGTTATAATTTGTTACATGCATGCACGTTTGATGATTAAATTAGTGTCATAGGTTTCAATTTGAAATTATGAGTTAACTAGGTAGTCACCAAAGTAGCCCAGTTATGATGAAACTCATATTTTAAATATTGAATAAGAGATACCATATATGACACTCAAATTGCAACTTCACTTAAAGGATAGATAATTGACCCAAAGGAGTTTATCTTTCGATTATTTGAAGATTGGGATAAAACACATTAAAGATGTTTTGTGAATTCGTGCTGATCCATGCCCAAAGGTGGGATCTCACTTATTCACTAAATAAATTGTGGTTTTATCAAATAAACGAGAATAATAAAATTAACATGTTCCATTTGACCTAAAGGTTATTTGTAATGGTGTAAAAATTATTATTTCTATTGTAAGATTCCCTTTAAATTCAAAGCATTATAGAATTGTGAGAGTCATAGTTTAGAACTATTCCCTCATTAGATGGATCGAACTATCCTGAATAGTTAGACATGCTAGCGTTGACCATAACTTTTCTCGACTTAGAAATGGCCTTAGATGAGCCCATGCCTCCTGCCTTCACCGAACAGAGTTTTGAAACTAAAAAAGCCAAACATAATTAGTGGCACAGATGTGACAAGAAATGCCAAAAGATTATTATGACTTCAGTTTCTAAGAGTATTAGGGGACCACTTGATCAAAAAAAACATACAAAGGAACTCTTAGAACAGATTAAGTCACAATTTGAAGTGACTGATAAGGCATTGGTGCCACATTAATGAACAAATTAACTAACATACAGTACGATGGGATGAAGGGAGTTAGGGAACATATTCTACTCATGTCTAACCTAGCATCCAAGTTGAAGGATGTAGACATGAGTATCTCAGATGGATATTTGATCTAATTCATTTTGGATTCCCTTCCCCCTGCATTTGGCCTGTTTAAGGTAACATACAATCAAAGCTCTATTCGGTGGACCATAACTGAGTTGATTGCAACATGTGATCAAGAAAAGAGGAGGCTTAAGGCTGAGGGGCAACTTTAGGTAAATTTAGTCTCCCATGCAAAGGGCAAGAAAAGTCCTAAAAACTTCAAGAATAATGTCAACACGCCCAAGGTAGATCCGAAAGCTCAGAAACCGATGAAAAGAAAGGGAAAGAAAGGGTCCGAAAAATGTTACTTTGGTGGCAAGAAAGGACATTGCAAGAAGGACTGCCTCAAAAGGAAAAATTGGTTTGAGAAAAAAGGTAAGCAAAGAAATTTTTTTCTTGTATATGAAACCAATATTATTAATGTCCCATCCAATACATGGTGGGTAGACTCTGGTGCAACCGTTCACATTTCTGGTTGTATGCAGGGATTCCTTTCAACCCGGAGGCCAAGCTATGGGGAATGAACTGTTGTTATGGGGAACCGAAAGGAGTCAAGAGTCGAGGCAGTAGGCACGTATAGGTTGGTGCTAGATACAGGATTCATTCTGGATTTGCCGAACACCTTCTATGTTTCGGAGATTTCCCGAAATTTGGTTTCTATTTCAAAGTTAGATGTGAAAGGATATGTATTTAATTTTGATCGAGGATCTTTGAAACTTTTTTACAATAAAAAAATGATTGGTAGTGGTTCATTATGTGATGGTTTGTATAAGTTACAGTTAAATACTTTATGCACACAATCACTTACTACACACCATATTACTTGTGGGACGAATGTTGGCATGAAAAGAGGACTAGTAAAAGCGAACTCCTCTAAGTTGTGGCATAAACGGTTAGGAAACATCTTGAAAGAGAGGATGTTGAGATTAGTGAAGGATGAGTTATTACCAACTCTTGATTTCACTAATTTCGGTATTTGTGTTGACTGTTTTAAAGGAAAACAGACACAAACAGTCAAGAAAACTGCCATATGAAGTTCTAAACTCCTGTAGTTAATCCATACGGATGTTTATGGAAAAACAGATATACCTTGTCTTATAGGAGAACAATATTTCATCACCTTTATAGACGACTTCTAACGCTTTGATTATGTCTATCTCATTAAAGAAAAGTCTGATGCTTTGACTATGTTCAAAATATTCAAGGCAGAAGCAAAAAAGCAATTAGATAGGAAGATCAAAATTATGAGATCAGATCGTGGTGGTCAATACTATAGTAGGTACACTGAAGCGGGCCGTAACACTGGTTTGTTTGCAAGATTCCTAGAATCCGAAGGTATTATTGCCCGATACACAATGCCTGGAACTTCTCAGCAGAATGGAGTTGCTGAAAGAAGGAATAAGCCTCTTTTAGATATGGTTAGGAGTATGGTTAGTAATACTTCGTTACTTGAGTCTATGTGGGGTGAAGCACTGAAGATGGCCATGTATATTTTAAATAGAGTTCCTAGTAAAGCAGTTCCCAAAATTCCTTTCAAGTTGTGGACTGGTAGGAAACCTAGCTTAAACCATTTTCAAGTTTGGAGATGTCCATCTGAAGTGCGAATATATAACCCACAAGAAAAGAAGTTAGACCCTAGAACAGTGAGTGGATATTTTATTGGCTATCCGGAGAGGTCTAAAGGATATCGATTTTATTGTCCTAATCATTCACCAAGAATAGTCAAGTCTCATAACGTTAAGTTTTTGGAGAATCATGACAACAGTGGGAGAGCGAGGCTAGGAATATTTTATACAAGGAGATTAGAGATGAGCCTTAATCTTCTCCTCAAGGTGGATTAATGATTTCACTTGATATAGAGGCATTCCCAGAACGACCTGTTGATCCACTTCCTTAAGATACACAATCAACTCCTCCAATATAACCAACCATTCCTGAAGAAAATCCGGAAGTATTGAGAAGGTCGACTCGTATGAGAAGGCCCACTATTTTGGATGATTATGTTGTGTATCTAGAAAAATGGGATATTAGAATTAAAGAAGATAAAAAAACTTTTAACGAAGTTGTAAACAGTGAAAATTCTGATAAATGGTTAGATGTTATAAAAGAAGAATTAGAATCCATGGTTATAAATGACATTTGGGATCTCGTTGAACCACCTGAAGGGTCCAAAACCGTTAGTTGTAAATGAGTTTTTAAGACTAAAAGGGACTCTAAAGGCAAAGTTGAACGATTTAAAGCCCGACTAGTGGCTAAAGGATTCACTCAGAGAGAAGGTCTCGATTATCACAAAACCTACTCTTTGGTATCTAAGAAAGACTCATTCAGAATTGTAATGGCCCTAGTAGCTCATTATGATTTAGAGTTATATCAAATGGATGTTAAAACAGCTTTCTTGAATGGAAATCTTTATGAAGAAGTGTACATGGAACAACCTAAAGGGCTTGTTCAATAAGGTAATGATCGAAAACTAGTTTGTAAGTTAAAGAAGTCGATATACGGGCTAAAACAAACTTCTAGACAATGATACTTAAAGTTCAATCATATTATTACATCTTTCGGTTTTACCGAAAATCCAGTTGACCATTGTATTTATCTTAAGATCAGTGGGAGCAAGTTCATCATTTTAGTCCTGTATGTAGATGCCATTTTACTAGCCAGTAATGACCTTAGTATGATTCAAGAAATTAAGGTATACCTTGAAAATAATTTTGACATGAAAGATATGGGTGAAGCAACCTTTGTAATAGGAATTGAGATATTCAGAGATTGATCTCGAGGATTACTCGGGTTGTGACAAGAAGCCTATGTGCAAAGTATTCTCAAACGTTTCCGAATGAAAATGAGTAAACCTCAAAATGCTCCAATGTCTAAGGGAGATAGGTTTAGTAAAGACCAATGCCCATGATTGACATAGAAAAGTTATAAATGAATAAATATCCCTATGCGGCAGTAGTAGGAAGTCTAATGTACCTACAGACATGCACAAGGCCAGACATTAGTTTTGTAGTTGGGATGTTAAGCAGATATCAAAGTAATCCTGGCATGCCTCACTGGGTAGCTGTCAAGAAAGTGATGCGTTATCTCAACGGCACTAGAAGATATATGCTTACATATCAGAGACCCAATTCACTGGAGGTCATTAGATATTTAGATTCTGACTTTGCGGGATGTCTCGATACTAGAAGGTCAACATCAGGTTACATCTTTCTGTTAACTGGCGGGGCAATATCGTGGAGGAGTGCAAAGCAATCGCTAGTCACTCCATCCACATTTAATGCAGAGTATGTGGCATGCTTTGAAGCATGGGTCACGCATTATGGATGCGTAACTTTATCAAGGGACTTACAATTATGGGCAGTGTTTCTGAACCGCTAAAGATGTACTGCGATAACAATGTTGCTCAACTTTTTGTGCAGAATGACAAGTGTTCCAGTAAATCAAAGTTTTTGGAAGTAAAGTACCTTGTTTTGAAAGAGAAAGTGCAAAATCGTTTAGTGTCAGTTGTTGGAGCTCCATCGAAGCTCATGGCTGCCGATCCATTGACAAAAGCATTGGCGCCAAATGATTTTAAAGACCATGTAATTGATTGCGCTTAAAAAATATAGGCGTGGAAATGAATTACGGAATCAAGGTCCGACATTCACGCACTTTAAGCGTTAAGAAGAATGGGAAATAATTACAGTTCATCATTAATTTCCCTTTTGTTTACATGGGTTCAAGTGCCCTGACCGCGGGGATGCAGGTTGTTTACATATATTTTGAAAGTTTACAACCCGTCCCTCAAGTCTTAGATGTGATTTCAATTTGGAAAATACAAGAAAATGTACACAAGGTGGAAGAAAATGTGAAAAAGGGGAATTAATGGGGGTGACCGTGACCCGCGGTCACTGCCCCATTCCAGTGACCGTGACTCATCCGCGGTCACTGGGCCTTCCAGTGACCATGACTCACCCACGGTCACTGGGGCCTTCCCGTGATCGTGACTCACCCGCGGTCACTGGAACCTGCCAGTGACCGGGGGTCACGGTCACTGACAGACAATGGCCTTGTGCCTCCGTTTTTTGTGCTGTTCGCGCTGGTTCTTTCTTGAAACTTCTTTCAAGTGTTGGAACTCCATTCTCATGACTTTGGAGTGGTGGACAACCATCAAGAAGATCACATTTTATCATGGAATCAATTGAAACCGCTGTAACTCATCATTCGTGCTTACGGACTGCATTTTTGTTTTAAGTCCGAAATGGGCAAATTTGAAGCCGGAGTTGTGTCATTTGAACCTATCATTTTCAAGGAACAAAAAGAGGCCTAGAGAGACTTCTTTCACAACTCTTGTAATGGCTAAGAAGCCCTACGAATGAGAGAAACAGAGGTGACAATGTCATCCTCTCAAAAATTGGCGTCGTACGAACATAGTATGGACTTTGGCCATTCCACTTCCTTCTCTCCTTCTGAATTTTCTTGATCACCTTCAAAACTAAGAAAAGAAGGTGGGAATGGTCGTGGAAGTGCTGCTGGAGTTTGCTTCTTGTTGCCTTAGGTGGTGACTTTCTTCAATTTCTTCACTTTTCTTCCTTATGTGTGTGTGTGTTCCTTTTGTTTCTTCAAAATTTTCTCTTTTTATAGACTCCCAATCAGTTTTGTGTAGTTTTGGGGAGTTAATAGCAGTTGTGGGGAGTTGGATTTCGAAGAGGAGTGGAGGGAAACCACCCAAAATCGTGGGAAACATCCTTTGAAGGTCCGTGACCGCAGGCTGGGCCACGGACGAGGCCCAATTTCAGGTTTTCGCGTATGTGGGCCATTTTCATCTGTTTTTGGGCTCAAACGAAGTCCGATTGTCACCAAACTTGGAGGGATGCTTCTTAACACTATTTTCTATATGTCATAAAAATTTCAGCCCATTTTGACTTCAGGAAGTTGGTCAACTTTTTCATTAATTGGGCCCCGGTCACGGACAAAGCCCACTTTTGGAACATTGCATATGCGGTCTATTTTCCATTGTTTGAGGCCCGAATGATGTCCAATCATCACGAAACTTGGAGAGATGTTGCTTGACACCATTTTAAGTGTTTCACAGAAGTTTCAGCTCTGTTTGACCACCTGAACATGGTCAACTCCTTTTATTTGTGGGCCCCGGTCACTCCCAAGGCCCATTCTTGGATTTTTGCATATGTAGCTTGTTTCTACCTGTTCGGGGCCCAAACGGTGTCCAATCGCCACAAAACTTAGAGGGATACTTCTTGACACTATTTTGAGTGTGTCACAGAAGTTTCAGCTCTGTTTGACCACCTGAACTTGGTCAACTATTTTTGTTTGTTGGCCCTGGTCACTCTCAAAGCCCATTCTTGGATTTTTGCATGTGTGGCTTGTTTCCGCCTGTTCGGGGTCCAAACGGTGTCCAATTGCCACGAAAGTTGGAGGAACACTTCTTGACACTATTTTAAGTGTGTCACAGAATTTTCAGCTCAGTTTGACCACCTGAACTTGGTCAACTCCTTTTGTTTGTGGGCCCCAGTCACTCCCAAGGCCCATTCTTGGATTTTTGCATATGTGGCTTGTTTCCGCCTGTTCGGGGTCCAAACGACGTCCAATCGCCACGAAACTTGGAGGAACACTTCTTGACACTATTTTGAGTGTGTCACAGAAGTTTCAGCTTTTTTTGACCGTCTGAACTTGGTCAACTCTCCAGTTGACTTTTTTATGACAGTGGGCCCTTGTTTCAGCTGTTTGAAGCCCAAATGACCCCGGTTTGATTTGAAACTTGGAGGGACTGACGTCAAGAACATCTTGGAGTATTCATCCAAATTTTATGTAGTTTGGATTTGAGGAAGTAGGATTTCGAACAGTAACCTATTCATTGCATGCGTTAGGTTACTATTCACTCTACATTGAAATAGTTAGCCTGTTTTCTATCTGAACAGCCTCCCCTTGACTTGAAACTTTGGGAGAATAACTTAGGGCATTCTTTGAGCATTTGTGCCAAATTTTATCTGCTTTGGCTTTCTGGAAGTAAGATCTTAGCCGATGACCCCCAAATTCGGGATTACTGTCCTCTAAGCTGACATGTAATGAAATTTAGGCCAAACAGAGTCTTTTCATCTTGAAAATTTGCAAAGTATCTTCTGAGCATGACTGAAGCTTCGCGTTTAAATTTCATTAATTTTGGACATCGGGAAGCAGGACTTTGGTCAGTGACCCCCTGGCTTGGGGGAAGTGACCTCAGGCTGACATGCTTGTGGCTTTTGAGTTCGATGATGTCTGTTCAACCCGAAATTTGAACTTCCTCTGAGAGTTTCAGCTACCTTGACCTTCATGGAATGCCGGTTCTCACAGTGATTCCCCAGGATCTGCAAATAACCTCTGTAGCCTAAATTAAGCTGAGATGAGGTGTCTTCGCTGCAGTGTTTGCAATTTTTATAGGTCAACAAGTGCCCCCTCGAGGTGCAATGATTATAGTATAATAATCATTGTGCCTCGAAATAGCCAATCTGTGGGAATGATGGATGGCTTGATGAAAAGATAGTTTGTCAAGGTAGGTTGTAGGCCTAAACGTGGGATTTGAAAATTTTGATAAAAACCATGAAGGGTTTGATGACGGAATTCTGAAAAGACATAAGAAATCTGAATTTCTTTGCCCTATTTTCACGGATATCAAAAGTAGCATCTCCGTGGGAACTGTGGGGAACACCCACAAAGGAATCTCTTAGGTATTTAGAAAATTCAGAAGTTTATGAATTTTGTTTGGATTTTGGAAATGAATTTGATTTTCTTTTAACCTATTTTTCACAGATATCCAGGGTGGCGTCTCTGTGGGGATGTGGGGAACACCCACAAAAAGAATCCCTGAGGTTTTAAGAAAATCAAAAGTTTTAGTAAAAATGGATTTGGGTTTGGATCTTCATGGATTTTTGGTTCATTTTCAAAGATCAAAGTTTGGGTTTTGACTTGGCTTGACATGATTTAAAATGAGATGCAATTTTGACAAAATGAGATGTAATTTTGAAAGAGATTGGCTTTTATGGGTTTTGATGAAAAATAATTTGAGACATTGGTTTGAAATCAAATTTTGACCCAAAGTTGATTTGGAAAGAGACTCCGCATATATTTTTTTTATATAATTTCCCTCTAAATACCCTAAAAATAGGATTATTTCTTTGGTAAATTACTCCAAGTAGACCCCTCATAGGACTTGCAAAAGATCACAGAGATCGTGGTGAAGAAGGAGGAATCCATCAAGACTTGATCTTAGACTCCACTGATTTTAACCAAATTGTATTTGTGGGAAGGAGGCCAAACAGTAATTGAGGGGGAATTCCCAATTTTGGACCATTAATTGATTTTGGACTTCCCTGCTCCATGTGCTGGCATCAAATAGCGGGCTCCACTTAGGAAAACCAGGGAAGAGACCGTGGGCATTTAAAACCCAACATCTCTATCCTTTTTTTTTTTTTGCTGTTCAAACCAACAAAGAGAAAGGGAGACCGAGAGGTTGAGAAAAATTGGGAGAAAGGGAGAGAAGGATCGAGAAAGAGGGAGAGAGACCGAGAGAGAAAAGGAGAAAAAAAAAAGAAACTGAGAGAGAGAAAAGTGAAAGAGAGACCGTGAGAGAGAGAAAAAGAAAGAGAGACCGGGAGAGAGAGAGAAGAGAGAGAGCGGTGAAAGAGGGAAAAAAACAGCGACAAAGAGAGAGAGACCGGGAGGGAGAGAGAAAAGAGAGAGACCGAGAGAGAGAGAAAAGAGAGAGAGAGACCGGGAGAGAGAGAAAAGAGAGAGAGAGAGCGGTGAAAGAGGGAAAAAATCAGCGACAAAGAGAGAGACCGGGAGGGAGAGAGAAAAGAGAGAGACCGGAAGAGAGAGAAAAGAGAGAGAGAGACCGGGAGAGAGAGAGAAAAGAGAGAAAAGAGACTGAGTGAGAAAGAGAGTGGGAGAGAGAAAACTGAGAAAGACCGAGTGAGACAGAGAGCGGGAGAGAGAGAGAAGGAAATGAGAGAGACCGGGAAAGAGAGAGAGAGGGAAAAAAGAAAGAAACCGAGTGAGACAGAGCGGGAGAGAGAGAAGAAAAAGAGAGAGACCGGGAAAGAGAGAGAGAGAAAAAAGAAAGAAACCAAGTGAGACAGAGAGTGGGAGAGAGAGAGAAAACTGAGAGAGACCGGGAGAGAGAGGGAGAGAAAGACCGAGAGTGAGAGAGAAATCGAGAGAAAAAAAAAAGAAACTGAGAGAGAGGGAGAGAAAGACCGAGAGAGAGAAACCGGGAGAGAGAGAGAAAAATTGGGAGAGAGAGACAGACCGGGAGAGAGAAAAACTGAGAAAGAGAGAGAAAGAAATCAGAAAAGAGGGAAAAAGAGTGAGAGAGAGAAATCGGGAGCCCAAATTGAACCGATTGAGAGAGATAGACTGAGACTTCAAGCTTCATCTCAGTTTTCTTCTTCCACCTTCCATCTTGTGGATTTGTTGACTGAAGATAATTGCCATGGCCGGTAAGTTTCTGTATCTCAACTTCTCCAAACTCTGTCATGGCCAAATAGACAACTTGAGTTTTGCTTGGGATTTCTTCATTCTTCTTTTGGATGCATAACACGATCTGATTTTGCATGATGAATGTTTTCAAATTGTGGCACAGTCCGAGCAAACACTGTGGTCATGGCTGATTTGTGTCTGACTGTGTGAGCACACTCACGGTTACAGCGAATGGCAAGATGGAATTGAGTCTGGGCTCTGTTTCGCCCTTCTGCTTTCTTCTTTCTTATCTTCTTATGCCAAAACCCATATTTCCATTCGGATTACAACCTGCACTATCTGCAGGGGCTCCTGGTCACCAGCTGTTGATGGAATGCTCAATTGAAAAATTTGCTGAATTCACTTCCTGTCTTCTGCTGTAGTGCTGTTTTATTAAATTTGGGATTGCCCAAATGCATTCTCAATCACAGCCATTGCTGTCTTGCTGGATTCAACCGATTTTCTTGGCACATGATGGAGCCCTGAATTTCATTCTCTGGTAGAGTCCACATCGAGCAAGCCAAAACAGCTGTTGTAATCCATGGTCATAACTGAAACAATTTGTAAAGTGTTCACAGTCATGACTGAAAAAACTTTGCTGAATTTGCTTCTGACCTTTTGCTGTCTTGGCTTGGTTAATTCCATGGTCGCAGAGTACTCATGTATACTGAATTGAATGGGCTGCAGTTCTTTTTTCTCTTTCTGATATTTGTGTTCAAGTTTAGGCTAGGCATTATCCAAATACAACCATGGCACAATGGCTCTTAATCATAGGCCATCCAAATGATTTTATCTCCTGCTATGGTGACTCATATGAATTGACTTTGTTATTAGCGAGAATGCTTCTGACCAAACAATGGTAAAGCTAGCCACAGATTCCAAGAGACTATTGTGACTTCTTTTTTTTTTTTTTTAGCATAGTGAAAGCATAAATCGAATCACCATACCCTCTGTGGGAATTATAGAATGCCATTTTTGTGCTTGAACACGAACCTGCTGCCCCCTGAAAAGGTCTTAAGATGCTTGAACATCTGTTTGGACCGGGAGCTTCGGTTTTGAGACTTAAGTGTGCCTTTGATGCTAATTCTTGGTCTCAGAACTGAGTATTGCCTTCTCCTTTTGGCCTTATACTAAGGGGAGATGCTGCCGATTTTTTTTTTTTTTGAGAAGTTCCATATCATTGTTACTGATACCCATCTTTCCTTTCTTTTGATTTGTTTTGCAAATAGAAGGGGTAAAGCACCTGCAACTGCCACTGCCGCGGCACCTAAAAGTCGTGCCAAGGGTAAGACCACAAGAGAGCTTGATCTGAAAGACCCAAATGAAGCATCTGATGTCAATTTGTGGCTCCAAAGAGCTAAGGCTTTGTCATCAAGAAACGGGTATTCGTATTGGTGTAAGCTGGACGAGATTGACATTAGTACTGCTATCCTAGCTTATGCAAGCTACAAAGGGCGCATCCTCATGGCAGAAGTACTGAATGCTAAGGGGAAACTGGAGAGGTTCCTGGACTGAGATTCTCTGCTGCACCTTCCATTTGATAGTTTTGCTTTTTCTGATTAGCCCTGGAGGCCATGTGTACATTGACTTCACTGCTTGTATTTGAACTTTAAAATGGATATCAATGGAAAATGCTTTTCTTTCTATTTTTGTCATTGGTATGGGTGTTTGGGTTGATTTTTTGTGGAGGTTTGATATGGTTTATGTGGATGGTTTGTTTGGTTTAGTTTTCTCAAACTTGTATGAGGGTGTGATTTGTGATCTTTTGGATCCACAAATCGAAAATAAGGGACTCATATAGGTGGACGTTATCCGGTGCCCATGTGTGAGGCTTTCTCCAGGGTCCATGACTTGATCCTTTTGGTGTCGAAAGGGGTCAAACAAAGTGGATGTTATCCGGTGCCCATGTGTGAGGCTTTCCCCGTGATCCTTGACTTATTCCTTAGGACAAAGATTTGGTTTTGGTTTTTGTTTAGATTTTGGTTATACAGGGTCCGCAAACAGACTTGTTCTATATAACCGAATGTAGTCATATAGGGTCTGCAAAAAGACTTGTTCTATACAACTAAGGATTAGTTATATGGGGTTTGCAAAAAGACTTATTCCACATAGCTGAGTTTTGCTATATAGAGTCTGCAAAAAGACTTAATTTATATAGCAGGATGTTACAAGGGGTCTTGTAAGGACATTATCCAAGTAACAAAGGTTTGACTAGAGGGGTCGAAGGACTTGATCATCGCAGTCATTTTATACAAATCTGAGGGATTTTGGTTACGAGTCATAGGTTGTAAGGCTCGAAACCAAAGGATTGCAATTTTGGTTGGGAGTCATAGGTTGTGAGGCTCGAAACCAGAGGATTTTGATTTTGGTTAGGAGTGAGAATGTACACTGTACATGGTTTGGGTACATTGTACATGGTTTGGGTGTACCAATGACATTCAGGTATAGTATTTCTTGAGAAGTTTTCCATTGATAGGCATCATGCATCTTTCCCCTTCAAGTGTGAGGAGCACATAGGCACCATTGGAGTAAACCTTGTCGACAACAAAAGGTCCTTCCCATTTAGGTTCGAACTTGCCTCCCGACAAGTGCGTGGAAAACATAGGTCTTCTAACTGCAAGGACTAAATCTCCTTTCTTGTAAGCTCTATACTTGACCTTTTTGTTGAAAGATGCAGCCATACGAGCTTGATACAACTCAATACTTTGTCGAGCGGCAAGCCTTTTCTCATCAAGGTTTTCTAGGTCTTGCAATCTGAGTTTGGCATTCTTTTCTTCAGTATATTTGTTTATCACAGCCACCCGAAAAGAGGGAAGTTGAATTTCCAAAGGTATTAGAGCTTCACAACCATAGACCAAGGAGTACGGTGTTGATTTGGTAGGACCATAAACTATAGTTCTGTAAGCCCATAATGCTTCAGGAAGCCTGGTACTCCAACTCTTTTTGTTGTCAGAAACCATTTTCTTCAAAAAATCTTGCAAATGGTTTTGTTAAAAGCCTCAGCAAGTCCGTTGGCCGCGGGGTTATACGCTGTAGATGGACAACACTGGATTCCGTATTTGTCACAGAATCTGTAAAATTTGACCGAGGCCTTCCAGTGAATTGGTGTTGGAAACCAAATACATTTCATTGGAAATAATATAGTGGTGTAATTTCCTCGTTTTTCTTTTGAGCTGGCAATGCCCCTAGAGAGTGATCAAGAGCTTGAATGTAGAGGATGAGAGGTTTGCCTGGAGTTGAGGCTGCAAATGTAGGCAAGTTTGCCCTGCAATCCCTTGAGTTATTTAAGAGTTCTCAGAGAATGCATCTTCAATATAGCTTTGACTTTGACTGATCTCTTTGAGAGTTAGTTCTGCATCAGTGGCAACTTCAACCAATCGAGCCAAAGACTTAGTTTTATGACTAAGTATGATAGCCTTGATTTCTGGTCGCAAATTGGTTTTGCACATTTCGATCATTGCCCTTTGAGATGGTTGTTCCAAGCATTTATAGGATAATGCTCTCCATCTATTGATAAAGGCCTGTGCAGTTTCGTTGTCTCCCTGCCTTGTGCTACTGAGCATAGCAAAGGTGACTGTTTGATCCTCCTCCTGAAAATGGAGTAAGAACTTCTCTTCTGTGATCGGCCATGTCATGAATGAGAGTTCTGGTAACTGCTTGTACCAATCGAAGGCAACTCCTTTCAATGTGCTAACGAATAGTCTTATTTTTAGTGCATCTAACTCTGGCAGGCTTCCTAGGAGTGATTTGAAATGCACAATATGCTGATATGCCGACCCTTTCCCAAGGTATAGTTGGAAAGTCGGAAGTTTATAATCTGGTGGAAATGGAACCAGATCAAATTCCGGGGGATACTTGGGTGTAATACCTTTCTTTTTTATTCTGGTCTCCACTTTTGATTTTGTCAGTATCTCTTCAACTTCTTTGAAGGTCACATGTTTTTCAGGATTTGCATGAAGACCAAGGATTGATGAATGATCACCACCAGTAAAATCTGCAGCTATCACCTTGTCTGTTAGGGACTTGAATTGAGCTATGAGAAGGTCAATTTTAGTGGCATTCTTCATGATCATTGCTTGTTCTCTTCTGTTGGCAAATGGAGGATTTATTTGAACTTCATCCAAACCACCTAGCTTATCTGTTAAGATTTTCACTTGGGCAGTTAAGTGGTCAATCATAGCTCCTTGTCGTTTGACAACATCATTGACATAGTCATTTTCATTTTCACTAGCATCTTTTTCGTCAGCATCTTTACTTCCACTAGCATCATCATTTCCATCTTTGCTAGTTCCACTCCCTTCAGCCATAAACACAGTGTACTGACGGGGATAGGATGATGCTAATGCCTGAGGAGTGGATTGACTATCTTTTATATTCAAGAAAGTGATAGGATCATCATCAGAATCAGTTTCGACATGACCTTCAGAAGTACTCTTTGAATGGGAGTCTGAATCAGATCCCTGTGATTGAGTCCGAGTCATACTCCGAGCAATTCTTCGAATTGAACCTGGCCCGACCATGTTAGACGAGGTCAAGTCCGGTTCATCTTCTTTAATCACCCATTTTTGAGTGATCTTGCACTGTGACAGCTTCTGAGTTTGGTCCTTGTAATGGGCTAAAGCTTTCTTCTTGAGTTGGTTAGCCATCCTGGATGCTGAGGTCTGATCTTTAAACTTGGCAACCAACGGCCTGGAAGTGCTTGTTGCTCGTTCCCAATCCATGGAATCTGAAGTGGGAAGTGAAAGGATGTCAATAGCACCCCCCTTGTTCTTTTTCTTTTGTTCTTTCTTCTGTAGGAGCGAATCTTTGAAATGAGCGAGATCGGTTGAATTATTGATAACCAATCGCTCAGCTTGTTTGTGGCCTTCAGCGCCATATAATAAGCCTTGGGGTGAAGATAGTGGAGAAGGTGCCACTATGATAGAAGGTAGATGCCCTCTGCCAAACCTCCGTCCTTCTTTTTGAGTCAGAGGATAAAAAGTATTATCTTCAACTGAGGCCAAGAGTTTATTCTCAGCCATATTGGATTTTGGAGTGTGTGGTTGAGGTGACCACGTGCTGTATTTGGGGATGGATGCACCCTTCTGGACCTTCTTACGAGTTAGGAATTGCCGAAAATCCTTTGGTGTTTGCTTGGTAATGACCCGCTGTTTGGGCCTAGTAAGTGGTGACTTTAAGCATTGAGCAGTCATTAGGTGTGACTTGTTAAGTACCATTAATTTATGATTCAAGGACCGGACCTGCCTTGCCCCCAGACGAGGCTTGGTGATATGAAGATTGCTGCCTTCTGACTTCAGTTTGTGATTTGGTTCCTTCTGAACCTTGTTGAAAACTCCAAACGGATTCTGGGTGTATTTGGAAACCCAAGATTTGGGAGTTTTAGTCTTCTTGATGAATTTAAGGGTCACTGATGACCCATTTGGATCAGCCGAAGTTATAGAGCCTGTTGGAATAGAGAGTCTCTTAAATACTGAGACTCTTGATATAAGGGCAGTAAAGTCCATTCGAGCCTTTTTTGATGCTCTTACAGTTGGTTTGTTTTGGGTTATGGATATTTTAGAGAGCCTCTCCTTGGCCTCATCAAAAGTGATGATCAGGGAACCCATGATGTCTCTGCAAAAAGTAAGCCCACAGGACTATATTAGTGGTATAACCAACATGGCTGCCTCTTGGGCTAGCCGGAATGGTTTATAGATGCCATCTAGACCAACATGGTTTTGAACCGAAATGGTTAGATATAGGTATAAATCCCATCTCATTATGCTATGCTGACTATCCCTACTGTCAGAATTTCTGCAGCATTTCGGGTTTATCGAGTCAGGCTTAAAAGCATGCTATGCTGACTAGTCCTGGCTACCAAAATTTCAGCAGCATATCTGGACTATCTGTGTCAGACTTATAAGCAAGAGAGGGTTGGATCAATCAAAGGGATAGGGCCCACATGATCAAGCCTGCACTACTATCACAATGACCACACAAGATCCATCAGTGGTTGACACCGGACAATGCATAATTACAATGTCGTTGGTCTTATCACTGATTTAATAAACATTTTATATAGGTCAGAAGCCCTTTGAACTGAATCATCACTCTTCTAAAGTGAAAAGGGTGATGATTTGGTTCATGCACATTAAGGTGCAAATTCTTTCAATCAAATGACAAATGTACACACATCAAGGTGCGAATTCTTCCAATTAAATGGCAAATGTACGCACATCAAGGTGCCCAATGCCTTCATTTGTATGAACAATATGCACTTCAAGGTGCAAAAGTCATTTAATGATATTTTGAAACCCATTGCAGACATCAAAGGTCTTATATGGGTGTAATTGGAGGTTAAATATGCCTTTGTCATCATAAAAATGGGTAAGTGACCGTGTGCCCCGGTCACAGGCTTTTAGCAGCAGTTTTTAGTGAAACAACAGCAGTTTTTAGCACAACAGCGGCAGTTTCCAGTGTAATAGCAGTAGTTATAGTACAATAGCAGCAGTTTCAGTGAAACAGCAGCACTCTTTAACACAACAGCAGCACTTTCAGTGAAATAGTAACAGTTATAGTGCAACAGCGGCACTTTCAGTGCAACAGCAGCAGTTACAGTGCAACAGCAGCAGTTACAGTGCAACAGCAGCAGTCACAGTGCAACAGCGGCACTTTCAGTGTAACAGCAGCAGTTACAATGCAACAGCAACAGTTTTCAGGGCAACAGCGGCACTTTCAGTGCAACAGCAGCAGTTACAGTGCAACAGCGGCACTGTTCAACACAACAGCACCACTTTGAGTGCAATAGCAGCAGTTACAGTGCAACAGTGGCACTTTCAGTGCAACAGCAGCAGTTACAGTGCAACAGCGGCAGTTTTTAGGGCAACAGCAGCACTTTCAGTGCAACAGCAGCAGTCACAATGCAACAGCGGCACTTTCAGTGTAACAGCAGCAGTTACAGTGCAACAGCGGCAGTTTTCAGGGCAACAGCAGCACTTTTAGTGCAACAGTAGCAGTCACAGTGCAACAGCGGCATTTTCAGTGCAACAGCAGCAGTTACAGTGCAACAGCGGCAGTTTTCAGGGCAACAGTGGCAGTTTTCAGGGCAGCAGCAGCACTTTTCAGTAATTTTCAGCGCTTTCATGCATTTTTCACCAAATTCGATCACAAATTAGGGCATATAAATTCCCACAGACGGCACCAATCTTCTGATCGCGCTTAAAAATGTAGGCGTGGAAATGAATTACGGAATCAAGGTCCGACATTCACGCACTTTAAGCGTTAAGAAGAATGGGAAATAATTACAGTTCATCATTAATTTCCCTTTTGTTTACATGGGTTCAAGTGCCCTGACCACGAGGATGCAGGTTGTTTACATACATTTTGAAAGTTTACAACCCGTCCCTCAAGTCTTAGATATGATCTCAATTTGGAAAATACAAGAAAATGTACACAAGGTGGAAGAAAATGTGAAAAAGGGGAATTAATGGGGGTGACCGTGACCCGCGGTCACTGCCCCATTCCAGTGACTGTGACTCACCCGCGGTCACTGGGGCCTTCCAGTGACCGTGACTCACCCGCGGTCACTGGGGCCTTCCCGTGACCGTGACTCACCCGCGGTCACTGGGGCCTTCCAGTGACTGTGACTCACCCGCTGTCACTGGAACCTGCCAGTGACCGGGGGTCACGGTCACTGACAGACAATGGCCTTGTGCCTCCGTTTTTTGTGCTGTTCGCGCTGGTTCTTTCTTGGAACTTCTTTCAAGTGTTGGAACTCCATTCTCATGACTTTGGAGTGGTGGACAACCATCAAGAAGATCACATTTTATCATGGAATCAATTGAAACCGTTGTAACTCATCATTCGTGCTTACGGACTGCATTTTTGTTTCAAGTTCGAAATGGGCAAATTTGAAGCCGGAGTTGTGTCATTTGAACCTATCATTTTCAAGGAACAAAATGAGGCCTAGAGAGACTTCTTTCACAACTCTTGTAATGGCTAAGAAACCCTACGAATGAGAGAAACAGAGGTGACAATGTCATCCTCTCAAAAATTGGCGTCGTACGAACATAGTATGGACTTTGGCCATTCCACTTCCTTCTCTCCTTCTGAATTTTCTTGCTCACCTTCAAAACTAAGAAAAGAAGGTGGGAATGGTCGTGGAAGTGCTGCTGGAGTTTGCTTCTTGTTGCCTTAGGTGGTGACTTTCTTCAATTTCTTCACTTTTCTTCCTTATGTGTGTGTGTGTTCCTTTTGTTTCTTCAAAATTTTCTCTTTTTATAGACTCCCAATCAGTTTTCTGCAGTTTTGGGGAGTTAATAGCAGTTGTGGGGAGTTGGATTTCGAAGAGGAGTGGAGGGAAACCACCCAAAATCGTGGGAAACATCCTTTGAAGGTCCGTGACTGCAGGCTGGGCCACGGACGAGGCCCAATTTCAGGTTTTCGCGTATGTGGGCCATTTTCATCTGTTTTTGGGCTCAAACGAAGTCCGATTGTCACCAAACTTGGAGGGATGCTTCTTAACACTATTTTCTATATGTCATAAAAATTTCAGCCCATTTTGACTTCAGGAAGTTGGTCAACTTTTTCATTAATTGGGCCCCGGTCACGGACAAAGCCCACTTTTGGAACATTGCATATGCGGTCTATTTTCCATTGTTTGAGGCCCGAATGATGTCCAATCATCACGAAACTTGGAGAGATGTTGCTTGACACCATTTTAAGTGTTTCATAGAAGTTTCAGCTCTGTTTGACCACCTGAACATGGTCAACTCCTTTTGTTTGTGGGCCCCGGTCACTCCCAAGGCCCATTCTTGGATTTTTGCAAATGTAGCTTGTTTCCGCCTGTTCGGGGCCCAAACGGTGTCCAACCGCCACAAAACTTGGAGGGATACTTCTTGAAACTATTTTGAGTGTGTTACAGAAGTTTCAGCTCTGTTTGACCACCTGAACTTGGTCAACTATTTTTGTTTGTTGGCCCTGGTCACTCTCAAAGCCCATTCTTGGATTTTTGCATGTGTGGCTTGTTTCTGCCTGTTCGGGGTCCAAACGGTGTCCAATTGCCACGAAAGTTGGAGGAACACTTCTTGACACTATTTTAAGTGTGTCACAGAATTTTCAGCTCAGTTTGACCACCTGAACTTGGTCAACTCCTTTTGTTTGTGGGCCCCGTCACTCCCAAGGCCCATTCTTGGATTTTTGCATATGTGGCTTGTTTCCGCCTGTTCGGGGTCCAAACGATGTCCAATCGCCACGACACTTGGAGGAACACTTCTTGACACTATTTTGAGTGTGTCACAGAAGTTTCAGCTTTTTTTGACCATCTGAACTTGGTCAACTCTCCAGTTGACTTTTTTATGACAGTGGGCCCTTGTTTCAGCTGTTTGAAGCCCAAATGAACCCGGTTTGATTTGAAACTTGGAGGGACTGACGTCAAGAACATCTTGGAGTATTCATCCAAATTTCATACAGTTTGGATTTGAGGAAGTAGGATTTCGAACAGTAACCTATTCATTGCATGCGTTAGGTTACTATTCACTCCACATTGAAATAGTTAGCCTGTTTTCTATCTGAACAGCCTCCCCTTGACTTGAAACTTTGGGAGAATAACTTGGGGCATTCTTTGAGCATTTGTTCCAAATTTTATCTGCTTTGGCTTTCTGGAAGTAAGATCTTAGCCGATGACCCCCAAATTCGGGATTACTGTCCTCTAAGCTGACATGTAATGAAATTTAGGCCAAACAGAGTCTTTTCATCTTGAAAATTTGCAAAGTATCTTCTGAGCATGACTGAAGCTTCGCGTTTAAATTTCATTAATTTTGGACATCGGGAAGCAGGACTTTGGTCAGTGACCCCCTGGCTTGGGGGAAGTGACCTCAGGCTGACATGCTTGTGGCTTTTGAGTTCGATGATGTCTGTTCAACCCGAAATTTGAACTTCCTCTGAGAGTTCCAGCTACCTTGATCTTCATGGAATGCCGGTTCTCACAGTGATTCCCCAGGATCTGCAAATAACCTCTGTAGCCTAAATTAAGCTGAGATGAGGTGTCTTCGCTGCAGTGTTTGCAATTTTTATAGGTCAACAGTAATGAGTATGGGCTTGAATAAAATGCCTTGTAGGAATCAATGATGTATGACACTATACATTGATCAATTAAAGAAACGATTTTGCAATTCTCACTTTGTTTTATATTCACATGTGATAATTGTGCAATGAAGTGAGAATATAAAAGTATTATGACATTACAGTTCCCATTAAAGAAGTCATATTAAAGTTCCTACTTAAGTTCTTAATTAGGAAAGTATACTTGTGTTGTGATTGTGGAAGGAAATATATTGTCAAGATATGTAACTGCCACAGTTCGCATTGGTAAACTAACCTAATCACAGATTAAAGACCTTAGCATTACAGTTTCATGGATGATCGGTGTTTTCAAATGTTGCGCATCAGTTAGAGTTGTTTTCAAAATTCGTTTGCAATTTTTTATATACTATATATATATAAACTAAGAGGATGTATGGTGGTCATATGGACCAAGTGGGAAATTGTTGGTAGCTGAGGGTGGTGGTCCAAATGACCACCGCCCATTTCTTGTAACGGTTCTCTCCCTCTCATTGCCATTCATAGTGTTTTCAGTTTTTCTGACGTTTAAGTGTCCATGGATGTAACGCAAGCAACGCTTCATAATAGAGGGAGGAGCGTTGCAGTCGTCTGTGATAGTCGGATGATTATAAAAGCTCGAGAACTTCCTCATCTTCATACATACTTACACAAAACAACGCTCAATATTACCATCACGTTGCTGACATCACGAGAAGATTGAGAGAGTTGTTTCAGCGTCCTTTCCATCTTCTGTGGCGATGGATTCAGGTATGCCCTAAAATTTTGGAGATCCATTTACGTTTAATCGTGTCATTGGAGTGCGAATCTAATCCGTTCAAAGTTCCCATAATAGGCCATTTTGGCTAACAAAAGAAGCTTTCATCTCATGTAGGCTTATGGCCACAAGATATTTGTGTGCAAGATTATCATATGAAATGAAACTTAAATCTCAAAACCGCTTAAGCGTAGCCCTTTCTATTCCCCACCCCGTCCTCTCAGGTTCAGGTGAGACCCACTGGCCTCTCACCCAAAAATCACTTGAGTAGTCTCCCTCGTTGATTTAGGATCAATTATATATTTAAGTAATTAGTGTTATAGGTAACTTAAAAAATGAGGAAACAGAGTTCTATGATACTAATAGATGCCCAACCATTGGGGCTTTTAAGCCTCAGGACAGGACTTAGATGAGTTCTTACGGCCCATGTGTCAGGACTGGGCCAAAATAGGTAAACCAGTTACTATCGCGCTTGGACTTTTATCAAATTGAATGAATAAACTACTATGTATAATATTGAGGATTTTACCAGAAAAACCCTCTTAGAGTTGCTCTATACCAAAAAAGATTCCAGAGACATAATTCCACCATATTAATCCTAAGAGTTCTTTTTGGTTTAAGTTTTTAGAATCTTAGTTGGACGGGGATATCCCCACTCACCATGTGCATGAGCAATAATATCCCTACTCGTTTGTCTTCTTTCTCCGCTTCCTGCTCCGCTAGTTTTCTTCTTCTTCCTCCTTTTATCTCCTATCTGCTCTTTCCTCCAACTCCAACTACAACTCAAGATCAAACCCAAACCCAGCAATCCAAATCCAATTTACTACATTCACTAATTAAACCCATACCCATTAAACTCATTAAACCCATTACGCCCAAATCAAAACCCGAGTCCCTCACAAACCAACCAACATGATTTATGGGGACTCTTCTAGATCTTTTGTTTTCTTTTCTTTTTAAAATGATCTTGGCTTATCTTTGGAGTTGGAGGAATAAGAAGGAAGAGGAGGAAGAAGAAATAATGACATCCTAACTCAGATTCCACCTAAGGTTTTTGTCACACACATACATGAGCAGGGATATCCACGCTAGTTCTTTCTTCTTCCTCCGCTTCCTTCCTGTGCTTCTTCCTCCAACTCCAAATATAGAACCCAAAGATAAAAACTTGAGGATTATCCATCAAAAGCACCATTCCAAGAACACTAGGTGGAGATGAGTAGAGATTGATGATGATGATGGGTTTTGGTGGGTTTAAGGGGAAGAGGAAGAGGAAGACGAAGATGGGAAAGAGAAAGAATGATGTTGGTTGGTGGGTGAGGGAGGGGAGGACTTGGATTTGAGTTTAATGGGTTTGGATTTAATTAATGAGTGTACTAAATTAGAATTGGTCGCTAGATTTGAGCTTAAGTTGGAGTTGGAGGAAGAAAAAGAAAGAAAGAAAGAAAAAATCATGCAAACGAGGGAGAAAAAATAAGTGGAGATATCCCCGCTCATGTATATGGGTGAGCGGGCTCAGATTCTAAAATCTTAAACAAAAAAGAACTCCTAAGATTAATATGGTGGAATTATGTTATTGGGGTCCTTTTTGGTATAGAGTGACTCTAAGAGAAAGTTTCTGGTAAAATCCTCTATAATATTTCTCATGTCATATTATTCTTGAAAACTAAATTAAGAACATTAATTTTCTTATATATACAATTATTAATTTTATATAATAATCCTGTAGCATATTACCTTTAATATTTTATTGAAATGATTGAAACCTACCACTTAATATCTCCGTGGACTTCAAAGATGAGCTTATGACTTGAGTCTTCAGGAAGGATTTTCCATTTCTTATAGTAATAAAATTACTATCTACACTTAAGAAAAAATAAATGACCATTTACTAACTAAAAGCATTGGGCAGGGGTAGGGCTTGATTTGTGGGCTCATAGGACAAGAAACAACTTAAATTTGAGAATTGTTTGTAAATGGACTGGGTTGGACACAACTTGGCCTCTCCCAACCGGCCATTGACAGCCATTCAAATGACCGATCTAGGTCAAAGAAACGTGGCCACAAGTTTCTTAACATGTTATTTCCAAGGGAGCTACTATGTGTGCACCTAAATTTTCTCTTCCTACACAGCCATTTTAAAAAAGAAAAAAAGAAAAAAACCTTTTTGAAACTCCCCAAACTAACCCCCCCTTCTCTCCCTATCCACCTCCCCTCTCCCTCCCTCCTGTCTCCTCCCCCCTTCCCCTTCGGCCAGCGGAGGGGAGTCTTCCTCCCTTCCCTCTCTCTCTCCCCATCTTCCTCTTCCTCTTCCTTTTCCTCCTCCTCTTGCTCTCCCTCTTCCTCCTCCTCTTCCTTCTCCTATTCTGCTTTCTCCTCCTCTCCCTCTCTCTTCCTCTCCTCTGCTCTCCTCTTCCTCTCCTCTTCTCTCCCCCATTCTCTCATCTCTCAGGAATTTCACTAACCTGATATTTTATAGCTCTAATCAACAACTTAAAGACTAAAATTGTTCCCATAGAAAATGTTAGGTCCCTGGTACATACCCTGGGCACTTGTGTGGTTTGTGTAGCGTTGGAGAGATACTCAAATGTCTCCTAACACAATTGAGAAGATCATTAGACTATTGTTGTACCATTTCTTAACACCAATTGGTTTTAGGATAAGTGGTTGCTCAATGGGGACTAAGATCCTACAAGTGGCCTTAGAGCATGGTGAGATTGGGGGTTCAGGTCTTCTCTTTGGTGGTGGCACTAATTTTTTTCTGCAAACGTTCCCACATATGGATGGCAATATTGTCATGGTTAGCAGGGGTGTAGTGTGTATATGGGTCCCTGCCCTTTTTAAAGTTCAAAACGTGTTTTTTTTTGGCCAAGTTATATGTTTTGGGAATATAAGCAACCACTACATGAGCTAAGCCCAAAAATAGATTCCTAATATCCCTAACAACTTAATAGATTGCCCAATCAAAATTGCCATTAATGGCTTGAACCACCTCTTTAGCATCCACGACAACAAAATCCTTGTAAAGCCCTTCCCTTGTCCCTCCTTTATGGTTGTGAGAACCGCCCTCATTTTAGCCTTCTTTATGAGAAAGCTTTCGGACCAATCTAAGTACTTTCATCCACAACAACTCCATTAAGCAAAGCAATATAACCAAAGGTAGTTTTCCCATCCACTGCCCTATAGGCAGCATTTGAGAATTTCAACCCCTTCTCTTCAAATCTGACCACTTTGGGCAGTTCCTTTTCCCGGCCTGTCACGCCCCGGTCCTGGGAATTGGGGTTAGGATGGCCCCACGGGGTGTGCATACATAATCCCGTAGTAATCTGTGCATGTAAACATACACACACAAATCACTACAAGGGAGATTGCACAGGAACGTGTAGAAAAGTTCTCTAACCCGTAGTTTATGTTCAATAGTAAGCGAAAGCCTGTGTAATACATCTGTAATGATCATAAGCAATAACAAACAAATTATCATAACATTCATAAATAAGTCTGTACTTAACCATTACTCAATTACCAGATAACAATTAATTAAGTATGAACAAAGTCTTAAAGCGTAAACAGGCCCATCCAAACTTAAACACTCGACAGTAATCCGTTGTCGCTCTTCGTAGATAACTAACAGAAGGCGTCATCTGCATTACCCTTACCTATTCCCCGAGGTTTAGTACCTGTAACATCAAGGGTAGCACTGTTAACACGACGGTTAAGCAAGTATATAGAGGCACATAAGACTATCATGCCGTATCAAATGAAGCAAGAATATATATTGATTAAAAGAAGGCAAAAATCGTACACTAGGCATGTCATGCATGAGTAAGCATGAGTAACGAATCATAAACAGATTATCTTACAAACTTATTGGCAACCATGTAAACATAATTTCCCAAGAGAGAGCATATCATCTAGGGGGAGCGTGCGTATATATTCTAGGGGATCAGCCTAGCTTATTGAGAAGCACCGACAACTCCTCCAAGGACTACTGCAGTAGCGACATATCGTATCATACCCGAATTGGTCCCGTCGAACCTAATAAGGGCGTAGTTAAGTGGTGCCGACTTTATGTATCAAGACCGACTCAATTGCATATCTTATCTTTTATTCGTCTTAGTTATACTTGTCATATCATACATACCAGGAGTTCGGTCTTGAGATTATATTCATGCATTCATTCATATCTGATAATCAATTCATGCATATTTAATAGAGCTACATATGTTGAGGGCATGGTTTCTTAACAATATGGATGCATTAGATTGAGTAAGCATCAAGGATAATTACTAGCCAACCCTATGCTATATAATCCGTGATCCCGAAGGCATTCAACACGGTGTATTCATAAAACGTCCAGTGTCATTGTATACCAACTCTTGGCATTACATTGTGCATGCAAATGACACCTCTTCTTATGCCAACACCCATGACTTGATATCGGGAATTCGTCCGGAAAATCAAAGGGGATGAGTGACAGCTCTGCACTTGTCCACCTTTTAGTTGATCACCATTGGGCTAATATAGTTAAGGAGTAGGTGCCATATCTAGAGCCCTACAAAGTCATTAAAGGTTCCTCACATCCTACATTCACTGGGTTCTTACGGCTTAGCCGTATACAAGGCTACGGCTTAGCCGAATGGCTCAGGTTTCCTTCTTAATTTGATGCGCATTTACAGCTTGGCCGTATATTGACCTACGGCTTAGCCGTGCTAAGCCTACGGCTTAGGTACGACGTGGCCATAGCAGAGTTCACGGCGTAACCGTGTATGAGTTGTAGCTAAGTCCTGGGTTTGGGGCTCTTTGGAA
This sequence comes from Sextonia rubra, assembly GCA_037013555.1. Lineage (NCBI taxonomy): Eukaryota > Viridiplantae > Streptophyta > Magnoliopsida > Laurales > Lauraceae > Sextonia > Sextonia rubra. The sequence continues at coordinate 17,189,452 of JASUAD010000016.1, read as the reverse complement.
GGTTCACCATAGAATAGCCTACGGCTTGGTCATGGGGTGGTTACGGCTTAGCCGTAGTATATTCCACAGTGTAGCTGAGTGTTAGCCGTAGTGTAATTCGGCTCTCTGGATTTTGAGCCGTAGAGACTTACGACTTAGCCGTGGGCTTCGCCGTAAGCTTCAGAACTTCTGAAACTGATTCTGCAGCTCGAGTTCACTTACACAACTCTATCATTTGGGTTTCCAATAAGGGTTCTTATACTTTTAAACTCCATACTAGGTCTTACATATTCCATATCATCAATCTTGCCTAATTATACTCATTATCACCTAATTCCATACCTATGTGTGCTTATTTAAGAGGAAATGAGCTGCAAGTGGAACATTGAATCATCAATCCAAGAATCAATCAAACTAAACATACATGCAGTACCATACATACTTTATTACTTGCCTTAACACAGTGCTTGACCCTACTCAACTCCTCCTTGGTGTGTGGGGAGGGGAAGGCTCCCAATCTGAGATGGGTTCTCTTGAGTCTGTAACTTAGAGAGAGAGAGAATGCCAAGAGGATGAAGAAGGGGAGGGATGGAGGCTGTCCCTGTTGCATGTAAGCGCTAAATCCCCCGTTTCCAGCTCTAAGATGAAGAGAAGATGAAGAATGGTGAAGAGAGGAGATGGCTCCAACGAGTATAGAAGAAAACGGAGGGAGGAAGAGACGTTGGTTCTCTTTATACTAAATTTTCTACAGCTTTTGCATGCAAGTCCCCCCTTTCAGAATATTTACAATTTAGGTCACATGGCCTCAATTGGGCAAAGACAAGTCCGAATCAAGTTGAGCCCAACATGAAAGTTGATCCATAAGATGAAATGCACATGCTGCAACTGATGAAATGTCCATATGATGCAAGATTAATTACGAAAAGGTCCTTGACTACCTAAGTAAAGTTCGAACCCAACTACCTATCCAATTGAAACCCACTAATAATTTAAATGCAAGGTGAATTAAGACTAATTATGCATATTAATAAGAAAATCAAGCTTAATTAGTATAAATTATAATTACGCCGGGTCGGGACCTTACACGGCCTTTTCCCTCCCTTACAAGGCAAAGGATTGTTAAGATTGGTCAAAACCCTTTAATCAATTGAATTATGTTTATGGCACTCAATTCCTTACTCTTGAACAAGGAATCATTTCTTCCTTTCCATAAGGTCCACCACAATGTCAAAACCCACATTTTAGAGTGATCGTCCTCTAGAGGAGAGGAATGCTGGTGGGGCTCACATAACTCCTTCCACCAATTATTAAGCTCCCTTAAATTAAAGTTATGAGTTTGCAGGCCAAATTGAGTCCCAAACCAACATGTCCTTGCATGATCACATTATATTAGAGCATGAACAAGCATTTCCTCTTCACTTTCATAGATTTTGCAGTAAGGATTATAGAGTTAATCTTAGAATATATGGTCTTTTTAACTACAATGTCATTTTTCATACACTTCCATTCAAGTAGAAGGAACCTTTGTGGAAGGAGGACTCTCCAAAACTTCTTCCATTCAATGCTAAATTCTTGATTAGTCTCTCTTCTATTCACTATTGCTCTGAGCCGATTTTGTTGTCAAGCGCCCATTTTTAGAGTAAGGCCACACCCTTTTATCCTCATCATTACTAATCTGAATATAAATTTTGACAATGTCCTCTTGATCCCTTGGGTTACCAAAAATTCCTCTAATCTTATTTTCACACATTCCATAGATCTTTAATTTTAATATTCGGGTTGGTAATGTTGGAGAACTATTTTCTTAGCCCATCTTTACAAGAAATCCAGCTATGGTACCATACTGGAATTTTCGCTCCGTCGCCTACTATCCACCCCATTTTATCATACATAAAATAGAGCCCCTCTGTAAAGCCTCTCCAAAACCATGAGTTGCCTTTTCTAAACTTGGCCTCCCATAAATTGGATTTGGGGCAATACTTATCTTTAAGAAATTTGGAGGATAGAGGGTCATCATTATTAAGATAACTCTAGCATGTTTTAACAAGAAGGGTTAATTTATTATTTTTTGTGTCCCTTATTCCAAGCCGCCCCCCCTCCCCCCTTACAATCAGCTGATAGATCTCTTTCCATTTTAGAGAATGAATTTTCTTCTTTCTGTCCCCTTCACCCCACCAAAAGAATCTGATCATTTTATTTAAATTGTCTGATATTTTGATGAGAAGATGAAGAGCAGACATATTATAAATTGGAGTAGCATATGAGATTGATTTAATCAATTTATTCCTACTTGCTTGGGAAAGAAGCAGAATCACCCAAGAGCTAATTATGGCCTTTATTTTGTTAATTAATCTTTCAAAAGTAAGAACTTTAATCCTCTAGATAAATAGAGGGTTTCATAGATACTTATCGTTGCATTCCATGAGCTTTACCCCTTGGATAGAGGTTATATCTTTACATCTTTTTTAAGAAGCCCCTTTGTTAAAGTAAATCTCAAATTTATGAAAATTAATAATCTATCTTGAGAGCTCACAATAATCCTCAAGAATGCACTTAACTGCCCTTGCTTCATAAAGATTAGCTTTACAAAAAGTAAAACTTGTTAAGTTCATGAATTTGCACATTTATGCATCATTTTAGGATGAAGTAGGGCTTTAATTAGGTGAATTGTATTATTATTCATTCAGTTTTATCATTTTATGCATTTTTACTTAGGAACTTGAATTTTATAGTTTTCATACATTTTTTGTAGTAACTTAGATTTTTTTACAATTTTTATCCTAAGAGTCCTAGTTGGAGTAGAATTCTATCTCGATAGGTCCCACTTCAATGTAGGATCTTCAATATTTGATGGGTTTAATTAGAATGTCTAAGAAAGTGTAGGACCTGTAGAACCCTAAGAAAGTTCATGCATTAGATCACAAAGAAGTTGTTTACCACATGTGGGTCCGACACATCGCTATGGGGTGTCCCACACTTTGTCCCCTTAATCTAGAAGATTTCAAAAGCATCCATTATCTCTATCTCTCCCAGTTTTACCTCGATTTGAAGATAAACAAAGAAAGCGAGATAGAGTTAGAGGAAAATTGAAAGAAGGAAGAAAAGATAAGGAAGCAAAGCCGAAGAGGGACTCCACTCTATCCCTTGGATCTCCAGTCACTCCCTCTCTCTATTAGGGACGTCCAATACCCCCTTTGGGCCCCATCTTTCATGGATGAAATAGCTCCATTGCAAGAAAAAAAGTCTGCCCCATTTTTCTCAGGACAACAAAACTTAAAATGAGCATATCTCTCAAACTGTAGGTCCGATTGGTGCAATCTTAGTACTGTTGGAAAGCTTATTCCAAAAAAATATCCATAGAGCTAGGATCATGCAATTTGGTGCTAAAATGACCAAGTTAGGGTTTCGAAAAGTTAACTATAATTTTTCTAATCCAGAATAAATGTTTGTTATCTAAGGTGGGCCCAAGTCTTCTTTAAATTTTAATTCAAGATGTGTGTGTGTACAAAGAAATCCAAGAGTCTAAATTCATCTAGAACTTTCCCTCAACTTTATCTCACCCAAGCTTGGAGACCAAGAAAGAAATCTTTCTCAAAGAGATAAAATTCTATCTTTTCACAGAGTTCAATATAGAGCAATAGGGGACTTTAAAGAACATAACCTTATGAACTTCCAAGAACACATTCCACACTACCCTTGAATGTTCTCCCTTTTTTCTCCTCTCTTCTCTCTCTAGTTTTGTATTTTCTAAATTATTTTTGGGTATTCTGAAGTCCTGATCCAGAAACTAAGCTTAAAAGAGAGAAATTTGAGAGATTTTATTGTATTATCTGGAGATGTTAATGAAGAAGTCCAAAAGTTCTTTTGTTATGGAGGAGTAGTCTTTTGAATCGGAATACCTTAACAGAGTTAAGTTAGCATATTTCTTTCTTTTTATGCTCTATGATTTAATAGTTTGTTTGCCTCTATGTTATGCATGCTTTAGTATAAAAATAAATGTGTCTTCAAGTCTATGACTAATGTCTGTTCTTAGTTTTATTGATATAACTTTGATCATATATGCTTGTTTAATAGATTATGCTTAGGATTAAATTTCTTTGATAGTTTATGTTTATTGATATTTAATGCTTAGATATTTTTCAATCTCTTATGAGGTGACCGAGGTTTTGGCTTTTTAATTAAATCTTAAATATTGATCTTTTGATAGACAAATCATTCAGATAAGAAACATTAAATTGTTTTTGATTTGAGTAAATTTGAGACAAAACTGTTAAATTAAGAATATATTTTGGTTGATTACTCTATTTAATGGATTTATGATATTCTAATTTATTGACTATCTTTGCACGTAGATCTTGATGTTTGTTTAGTTTTGATTTTCATACCACACATCTGTTTTATTATTATTTTCTTTTTGAAAATCAGATTCTTAATTAAAAGTTCAAAAGTGCTCAACCTATAATTTCCACTGTCTCAATAAGACAATTGTGCACTTGTAGTCATCATTGGATTTGAATATAAACTCAACAAGTTTTTGGTGCCATTGGCGGGGAGCCAATTTTGATTTTTTTATTTATTAAAATTTAATTTTTTTAGTATTTTAGTCATATTTAGCTTCATGAGCATTCGTAGGTTGCACTGGTTTGCATCATCCATATAAATTGTATTTTTTCATTATTAGTTTTTTTTATTTAGTTTGCTTTTCTAGATTGAAAAAGAAAAAAAATCTATTTTTTCTATTTTTTATTGAATTTTAAAATTTTTTAATAATTTATTTTTTTTATTTTGAATTTCAGTAAGTAAAAAGTCAGTAAAAAAAAAAGCTAATCTAAACTAATCTTTTGTTAATTTCGGAGTTTAATTAGATTAGTTTTAAATTCTTAGGATATTTTTTTATTTTCATTTGATAATCATGGAAAAAATAATTTTTTTCTGGATTTGTTCAAGTGTTTAGATTAGTTTGCTAATCTCTGAATTCTTAACTTAGATTAGTTTGAATTTTCAAATTCTATTGTTTAAGTTGTTTAAATTAATTGGAGTTTCAAATTCTGAAAGTTAATTGGATAAGATAAGATTTGATAATTGGATACTTTTTGAAAACTCTAACCACATCTGAACTCTTAACTGGATAATTTAGTATTTTTGATTTTTTTAGATAGAGTTTTGATTTTCTCACTAACTTAGATTTTATCTTTGATAGAGTTTTAACTAATCTGGTTAACTTTAGAGTTTTCTATTTCATCTCTTTTTAGATTAGGATAAGATACCATCTTTCTTTTTTATTTCACTAATAAGATTTTTTTTCACAGTTTCTTTGCAAAGGGGGAGACTTGCACAGGTGGTTTGTTTAAATAGAGAACTGTTGAATTGGTTTGTTCAACCCTAGTCCACTAACCCAAATGGTAGATTCTTTAAAAGAGGCCATGAAACTCATGTCTCATAGTAATACTAAATTTCGGCAAACCACTACTGAACTTTTGAATGGTCATACTCAAACCCTTTCAAAACTAGAATTCCAAATGGGCCAACTGGCAAATTCCTAGAGTGTTGGTGACATGGGAACCTTCCCTAGTCAACTTGGACCCAATCCCAAGGGCCAGTTTGTTCATGATACAAAAGGAAAAAAGCCAAAACAAGTTAAGTTCATCATTACTCTTAGGCCGGGTACACAAATTGGCAATAAGGTGGAACTAGACAAGGAACTTGAGAAAAAAAATCAAGTGAGGATGTGGAAACTAAGGAACCAATTGGGAATGCTGAATCTACAGTAGAACTAGAGCTAGTTAAGGAGAATCCATTCATAGCTGAACAATCCCCTAGTGACCCCACTCCTACGACTTACATTTCTGAGGCACCATACCCCAAGAGGCTAGGCCTAGCCAAGACAACTGCCCAGTTGGATAAAGTGTTAGAAGTATTTAAACAAATGCGAATCAACATCTCACTTATTAATACTATCCAACAGATTCTGACCTATCTCAAAATCTTGAAGTTCCTTTGTACGTTCAAAAGGACTACCAATGTGCCCAGAAAAGCTTTTTTAGCTCAACAAGTAAGCTTGATAATCTCTTTTCCAGCCCCGATCAAATATAAGGACTCAGGGTGTCCTACCATTTCATGTCAAATAGGAGACCATTGCATAAAGCAAGCTTTTTTAGACTTGGGTGTGAGTGTGAACCTTCTTCTATTCTCTTTTTATGAAGAATTGGATTTGGGGGAGTTGAAAAAGACCTATGTGACCCTACAATTAGCTGATGCATCGATTTCCCAATGGGGCATTCGAAGATGTTCTGATTAAAGTTGAAGACTTTATGTTTCCCATGGATTTTGTTATTTTGGATACCAAACAAGCCTAAGGGACTAAACGCAAGATACTAATGATGTTAAGAAAACCATTCCTAGCTACTTCCAATGCCCTGATCAATTGTAGGAATGGAGTGATGTAAATTTCATTTGGGACTATGACTTTTCAAGTGAACATTTTTAATGTCAATAAACAACCTCTTGATAAGGATGATGGGGTATTTGAAGTTAGTTATATTCATGAATTGGTGGAAAATAATTTGCCCCATTTGAATTTTGAGGATCCATTAGAGGCCTGTTTGACACATTTTGGAATTGATTTTGACATAGTTGGACACATTGAGGAAGTAAATTCTTTGTTAAACTCAATCCCAGCCATGGATTGCACCATGTGGCAACCAAAGCATGAAATTATAACACCATTTGCTTCTCTACTTGTCCCATCTATTGTAGCACTCCCTAAGTTGAAACTTAAGTAGTTCATAGATACATTGAAATATGCGCCTTTAGGCCTGCTCAAAACCCTTCTAGTGATTATAGCTTCAAACTTAAACAGAGTAAAGAGGAAAAACTTGTGAAAATTCTTGGTGAACACAAGGAAGCTATAGGGTGGTCTAGAGTAGACATTAAAGGAATAAGCCCATTTTTGGTCCAACATATAATCCATTTGGAAGAAAATGCAAAAACTTATCGTGAACTGCAGGGGAGATTGAACCCGGCAATGAAGGAAGTGGTTAGATAAGAAGTTTTGAAATTATTGGATGTAGGGATAAGCTACCCAATATCTAATAGTGCATGGGTGAGTCCAGACAAGTGGTACCAAAGAAATTAGGAATCATAGTGGTACAAATTGAGGGAAATGAATTGGTACCCACTGGACCACAGTCTGGATGGAGAGTATGCATGACTTATAGAAAGCTGAATTCAACTACTTAAAAAGATCATTTTTCACTCCCATTCATAGATCAAATGCTTGAAAGTTTAGTTAGTCATGCATATTATTGTTTTCTTCATGGTTGTTCTGGCTATAACTAGATCCCAATTGCACTCGAGGATCAAGAGAAGACTACATTCAATGTCCTTTTGCCACATTTGCATACAAACGCATGCTCTTTGGGCTATGCAATGCACTAGCCACCTTCCAAAGGTGCATGATGAGTATTTTTTTTCTGACAAGGTTGAGAAATTCATAGAAGTTTTTAGGAATAATTTATCAGTTTTTAGAAATTTATTTGAGGAATGCTTACATTTCTATCACTTGTGCTTAAATGATGTAGAGAGAAATCTTGTTTTGAATTGAGAGAAATGTCATTTCATGGTGAAGAAAGGCATAGTCCTAGGACACATTATTTCTATGAAAGGAATGAAGGTGGATAAAGCGAAAATTGATTTGATCTACAAATTGCCATCACCAAAGTCTATTAAGCATATTAGATCATTCCTAAGCCATGTCGGTTTTTATCGGAGATTTATCAGGGATTTTAGCAAAATTGTTAAAACATTGTTCCAATTACTGACAAAAGAGGTTTTGATTGAATTTGATGAGAATTTTTTAAAAACTTTTGAGAGACTGAAGAAGGAACTAACATTGGCCCCCATAATCCAACCACTTGATTGGACCATTCCATTTGAACTCATGGATATAGCTATTGGGGTTGTTCTAGGCCAACAGGTTAGAAAGCTATCTCATATGATTTACTATGTAAGTAAGATCCTCAATGATGCACAACTAAATTACACCACCACTGAAAAGGAATTATTAGTTGTGATTTTTGCGTTAGAGAAATTTCAATCATACCTAATACGGGCTAAGGTCATAATTTATACGGATCATGCAGCCTTAAGATACAGTCTTTCCAAAAAGGATGCAAAAGCCCAGCTGATTCGCTGGATACTTCTACTACAAGAGTTTGATTTGGAAATAAGAGATAAGAAGGGATGTTAAGAAGGGATGTGAGAATGTTGTAGCATCTCATCTTTAGAAGTTACCCTTAGAACCATAAGATGAGGGTCAACTGAATGAAAATTTTCAAGATGAACAATTAATGAGCATTTCCCAAATCCCTGGTTTCCAGATTTAGTCAATTATCTTGTTACATAAGAGATGCTTGCCCATTGGTCTAAACAAGATCGATAAATATTTTTGTTTGAGGTTAAGTACTTTTTTTGGGATCATTTGTATCTGTTTAAGTACTATTCAGTCCAAATCATTAGGATATACATTCCTGCCATGACCATGCATGTGGAGGGCATTTTAGTTCAAAGAAGATAGCTATAAAAATTTTGTAGTGTGGATTTTATTAGCGCACAATCATTAAAAATTGTCGAAATTTCTATTTGAACTGCGAGTGGTGCCAAAAGCTTGGTAAGCTCAATAGGAGAAATATGATGCCCCTGAATTCCATACTTATTGTGGAGATTTTTGACGTATGATGAATTAACTTCTGAAATCTCTATATTCTGCTGGCTATAGACTATGTTTCCAAGCGGGTAGAAGCCATACCAACTAAGAGAAATTACCACCATGTGGTAATCAAATTCATCAAAGATCACATTTTCTCTCAGTTTGGTACCTCTAGGGCAAACATTAGCGATGGAGGCACCCATTTTTTAAACTGTTCCTTTGAGGCTTTAATGGAAAAATATTATGTCACCTGCAAGGTTGTTACACTTTATCACCCACAAACAAGGGCCAAGCGGAAATTTTGAATGGGCAAATTAAACAAATTCTAGAAAAGATAGTCAATCCTACTCAAGAAGAACGGTCTTCACAATTGAACGACGCACTGTGGGCCCATCGAACCCCTTACAAGACACCTATTGGGATGTCCTCATAAAGGTTGTTCTATGGGAATGCTTGCCACTTGCCTATTGACCTAGCACATAGGGCTTATTGGGCTATGAAGAAGTTCAATTTTGATTTACCCACTGAGGGTAATTTGCTCAAATTGAAACTTAATGAGTTGGAGGAGCTTAGGAATAATGCCTATGAGAATGCCAAGATTTATAAGGAAAGAATAAAGCTGAACCATCATAAATCTATTTTGAGGAAATCATTTGAGTCGAGTATGAAGGCCCTTTTGTATTATTCCAGGTTACACCTGTTTCCAGGGAAGTTACGAACCCAATGGACTGGTCCGTTCATTATTAGGACTAATAATTTTCATGGTGCTGTGGAAATTGAAAACCCGAAGAATGGTGTTGTTTCCAAAGTCAATAGTCAATGGTTGAAATCATTTTTTGAGCTGAAAAACAAACACACGAAGGAGATCCTTCTTCAGGATCCCATTTACCCAGAGTAGTCATCATCATTATCATAGTCAACCCATTGCATTCTTCAGACATGATATTAAGACAATGTTAGGTTTAGTTTGAGGGGTGCGTCGCTTGTTTTTCAAAAGTTTTTCAGAAAAATTTTTTTTCTTAGTTTTTCAAATAAATAAATAAATAAATAAAAAGTTTGGATTCTTTGGCTCGGCTGAAGACGTTAAAGTTAGCGCTTGTTGGGAGGCAACCCAATGGTTTCCATTGTTGTGAATTGCATATGGGTTGTGTCAAAGTTTGATGTACTTCCTTCTGACATCAAGTTCATCATCGTGATAAAAATAAGGAGAGCCTTAAAACATGAAATGAAGGTTAAACAATCACTGCCATTTGATGGTAGGATCCTATATGCCATTAAACGTAAAGCTAAGAGGATAGGTTGTTGTTACTGTTGTGTGAGACAGAACTGTAACTCAGTTTTTAGGGAAAATGAAAAAAAAGTGCAATGGATTAGTCTGGTCTTCATCAGGTAAGGAAAAAAGAAGACTATTGGTTTGGGTATTGTTGAGTAAGACCAAAGAAATTTGGTCTAAGACAGGTTACATTGGTATAGACTAAAAGATTACTTGATGTGGCAAGATGAAACATGGTCACAGCAGTCAACTCGTTTGGGAATTTGACGTTAAAAGACAAGGTGTGGGGTGGACCATTTTAGGTTGTATTTTATTTTTATGTCTTAGGTTATCTTATTTCTTCTGCTAAAAAAAATTGAATTTTTAGGAAAATGAAATTTTCAAAGGAATTGACGCAAATTGAAGATATTAAGGAAACTGAAAATTTTAAACTTTTTGAAGGAAGTAAAATGAAAGTTCATTTTTTCTAAATGACGAAGTTATTAGAGGGTTACCTAAACTTGTCTTCACTATACACACTTTACATTTTTCGTAGTTTAGATAGGAAGCTAAAATGTTGCTTTCAGAATTTCTCCGAAGAATTCAATGAGAACCCAAGATTTAGCTCATAAATATTTTTCTCTCTTGCTTCATTAAAGTAAAGTAATTCGGGAGAATTGAAGAGGGCAACCTTTTGTTTGGGGATCGGTGTGCTTTTCCTCATCTCTCTTAAAAAAAAGGACGACTTTTGAAGGACAACTCTCATTCAGTTCTCAAAGTAAAAGATCAGGATTCCAATCTAATTCTAAAATTACAAGAAAATCTGTATTCATCTCTGTTGTTGGATTCTAATTTGATTGGCACTAAAGAAAAAGGATGACATCACCATACTGCATTCATCATCAGAATCTCTTACCGCCACACTGCCAATTTGCCATGAAAAAAAAGGAGAGGAATGGAGAAGTTTACCTACCCGTAATAGTACTGTGAGGCCGTCATAATAGCCTTGAGAAGAGGAAATTTATTTTCGCCGGATTTTTGGGGGATCGGACAATTTAAAAAAAATTCTGCTTAATTGGCATTGGGGTCGAATATTTGAAACTAGTAGTGATGTATATATTTTTCATCGTGCACAAAAGTCTTAGTATGAATTTAATAAAGTTTTTTGAAAATAGAATAGTGGACTAGATTTTGAGAATTCTAAATTTTTATCATTCCAGATTTCGATAGTATTCGATAGGAGTGGTTTTCCTTTTGAGAAATTTCTTTTACCTTTGCTGCTTTTGAAAAAGAATTTTGTAGGTAGATTTAGAAATTTGTTAAAACCTTTATAAGGCACTACTCATCCATTGGGAGAAACTTAGGGATTTAAGGGCTTGTTGCATTGCTAAATGCAATTGAGAGTACTAGTGAAAATGGTTTTATTTTCATTTTTACTTATTTTCTTAAAGTTAGTCAAAGAACTTTAAACTTTTCGTCCACAACTTTTACTAAGAGACTACCAAAATACTAATTGGGGGTGTATTAAGTTCATGAATTTACACATTTATATACCACTTTAGGATGAATTAGGTGTTCAATTAGTTGAATTGCATCATTATTGATTTATTTAATCATTTCATGCATTTTCACTTAGGAACTTGAATTTTAATATTTTTCATACATTTTTTGCATTGACTTAGAAAATTTCTTTTTTTAAGTTTTTCTCCAAAAAGTCTCAATTAGAGTAGAACTATGTCCGAACGGGTCCCACATCGATGTGGGCTCTTCAGTATTTGATTGGCTTAATTGCAATGTGCAGGAAAGTGTATGACTTGCAAAACCCTAAGAAACTCCATACACTGGATCACAAAGAAGTTGTGCACCACATGTGGGTCCCACACATCTGTATGGGATGTCCCACACTCTGTCCTCTCAATCCAGAAGATTCCAAAATTCTTCATTATCTCTATCTCTCTCAATTCTATCTTAATTTGAAGATAAACAGGGAACGGAAGATAGAGTTGGAGGAAAATTGAAATTAGGAAGAAAAAACAAAGAAGTAGAGACCAAGAGGGACTCCACTCTATCCCTTGAATCTCCAGCCACTCCCCTTCTTTATTAGGGACGTCCAATACCCCCATTGGGCTCCATGTCACATGTGTGGAAGAGTTCCATTGCAAGAAGAAAATCTGCTCGTTTTCTCAGGACCACTGAATTTAAAATGGACATATCTTTGAAACCGTAGGTTTGATCGGCTCAATCTTGGTTCAGTTTGAAAGCTTATTTAGAATAGATATACGTAAAGTCTAAGATCATTCAATTTAGTGTTGAAATGATGAAGCTATGGCTTCGAAAAGTTATAATTTTTCTACTGGGGAATAAATGTTTGTTATCTAAAGTCGGCCCAAGTCTTCAATTTTTAATTCAAGAAGTGTGTGTGCAAAAAAATCCAAGAATTCAAATTTTTCTAGAAGTTTCCCTCAACTTCATCTCATCAAAGCTTAGAGGCCAAGAAAGAAATCTTTCTCAAAAAGATAGAGTTCTACCTCCTCACAAAGTCCAAGATAGAGCAACAAGAGACTTCAAAAATCATAAATGGACCCCTTATGTACTTCCAATAACACATTCCACACCAATCTTGGACGTTCTCCCTCCTTTCTCCTCTTTTCTCTCTCTAGTTTTTGTATTTTCTGAATTATTTTTTAGTATCTGGAGCCCTATTAGCATATTTGTTCCTTTTTATGCTCTTTGATTTAATAGTTTGTTTGTCTCTATGTTATGCATGCTTTATCATAAAAATAAATCTGTCTTCAAGTCTGTGACTAACCTCTGTTCTTAGTTCTATTGATATCACTTTGATCATATATGCTTGTTTAATAGATTTTGCTTAGGATTAAATTTCTTTGATAGTCTATGTTTACTTAATATATAATGCTTAGATGTTTTGCAATCTATTATGAGGTGAAAAAGGTTTTGGTTTTTTAATTAAATCTTAAATATTGATATTTTGATTGATAAATCATCTGGATCAGAAACATTAAATTCTTTCTGATCTGAGTAAATTTGAGACAAAACTGTTAAATTAAGAGTATATTTGGTTGATTATTCTACTTAATGGATTCATAATATTCTGATCTATTTATCACTATTGCCATCGTTGCACTTAGATCTAGATTTTTGTTTAGTTTTGATTTTCATTCCACACATCTGTTTTATTACTATGTATATTTATTTTGTGAAAAATCAGATTTTTATTTAAAATTTCAAAAGTATTCCTTGTAGGTTCAACCTGTAATTGCTGCTGTCTTAAGAAGACAATTGTGCACTTGCAATCATCATTGGATTTGAATATAAATTCCACATCAAAACTGTTACAAGCAAAAAACAAATGAGATAAACTAGGAGCATTTCTAGCTATCCTAACCATGAATGGATCCCTTTTCTTCTACTTTAATGAACATCTGTGATGATACCTCCACTCCTAAGATAAAGAGATACATAGACAAGTGGTCTCCCTACTGCAAACCCGTGGATGAATAAATTTTTCCGAAAGGGGATCCATTTAAGATGATAGAAAAGGAAGGAGACAAGTGAGATACATACCTTAATTAGTTTAGCGAATTTCTCATTAAAGCCAAACTCTAGCATCACTTCTACTATAAAAGCCCATTCCATATAATCATACTCTTTTGCCATAAGCTTTTGCTTTCTTTTTATCTTAGAAGAGTGAATTACTTCATGTGTAACAATGTGATTATCCGACATCGATCTTCCTTTAGAAAAGCTCTTCGGAATGGGGCCAATAATTTCAGGAGAACAACTTTTAAATCTATTATCTAGAGCTTTAGAAATTATTTTATGGATGACATCGAATAGACTTATTGGTTTAAAGTCATTTACACTAACAGCCTGAGCTTTATTTGGTATAAGCAAAATAAATGTTCTATTAATGGTTTTCAAGGAGGAACTGTCAAAATAATAAAAAAAAAATCCTAAACTATACTAATAATGTCCATCCCTACAGTCCCCCACATATGCGGAAAAAATTTAGCTGAATAACCGTCCAGACCTGGGGCTTGAGTGCTCCAAGTTGGAGTACTGTATCTCTGATTCTTCCTTACTTGGGACTAGGGAGAGATTATTATTATCTTCGCTAGATAAAATAGGTTTAATCACTTCCCTCAGAAAATTAACTACGATTCCTAGGGCCTTTAGATGTCATGATCACCTCCTCCAAATGGCTACATGTAGGAAATCGTGTGGCCCGCATGCCACGGGTCCCACGTCAGATCAAGCAGGGCAGATGCCAACAGAGATGCAATCCCACTTTAGTGTAAGACTTGATCTGGGCCCCATAATAAGACTCCCAAATCGGATCAGTGGATGTGGGCTTCTGGTGGAAGATGTCTCTAGTAAGTGTGACTCTTCGGGACTTGTCTATATAAGGATAAGGGAGCCCTAGGGTTTGGTATGATTCATTATTCTCTCCATTCCCGCAGGAAAGATAAGAGGCGAAGAGATCCACGGAGCTTCCCATCACCGGAACGCACATAGATCTCCGGCCGCGTGACGGAGTCTCCTCATCCGGATCCATCAGTTGGTATCAGAGCCCGGTGCAGTGCATTCTACCGGTTCAGATTTTGCAGAATCACCGTGGATTAGAGGAGATCTGGTGTTCTCCAGATTCGTAACTCTCAGTTCCCTTCTCGTTTCTGCAACGCGCTCGAGGAGGAAGAAGAGACTACTTCCAACGTTCTTTTAAGTGCACGCGAATCGAAAATCACAAGGTCCATTCTTGTCTTATTCTACAATACATACAGACGACGTTTCAACGTGACACGTTTCGGCTGCTGTTATTATGCTTTGGAGTTTAGACGTTGAGTTTTGAAAAGCAACGTCACTGTACATCTCTGTTTGTGTTGTCTTTACACGAAACCCGAGAAGACAACATATATTTTGATTATCTTTTCTGAAAGGAAATCACAAGTGGGTGGGCGATCGGCTTCAACACAATAAAAAAAAAAAAAAAAGGTGCGCCACTGCAATAGGGTCAGCGACCACTGTTCTTCTCGGGCTGCGTGCAAATCAAGGCGGAAAACTACTGTTCTTTTTCTGCAACAAGTGGGTCAGGCGGACCTAATCTATATTTGACCAGATCTGCTTCAACCCAAATCCAATCCAGCCCAGAGGTGCTGTACAGATATCGTGATTACATCAGCACTGACGCAGAGATCATACGGTTGACACAGGCAGGGACACGGATCACCGTTAAATCTTCAAACTGTGATATCTTGACCATCCGGAGTCAGATCGACGATCCGTCTGCTTCTACGGAATCCTTGCGAGCAGATCTACGCATTGGTATCAAAAGGAAGACGATCCAGTGATTCAAATAAAAGGGTGGTATTTTCTCCTCATACGGTCAATGGTATCTAACCCATCCTTTAATTAAAAATAAATAGAAATCATGTCTTCCAAATCAGCCCTGCATGATCTTGCAAAGGCTGATATTTTTAACGGCAAGAACTTAGCCGTGTGGAAGCGTCGGATGGAAGCGTTGCTGCATTTTGACGGATTAACTTATGTGATTGAATCCGATCCGGTCCCTAAGCCCGCTGATGATGCCTCTAAGGAGGACCATGAATTACATGAGCAATGGGTCTTTGATAACAAATCAGCAAGGCATTTATTGATCGGATTCATATCCAGTGAGTTGGTGAAACAGTTTGAGCACTTCACCACAGCAAAAGAAATCTGGGACTATGCCATGGACAAGTATGATGAAACCTCCAAATCACATTTGATGGAGGCATTTAGCGCATATGTCAATTATAAGATGCCAGAGGGGTCATCTATAAGGGATCACATTGATAAAATGTCGGTCCGACATAGTAACCTTGCAGCCTTGGGAAAAGAAATGGACGAAGATTTTCAGATCATGTACTTGCTGATGAGTCTTCCACCTTCGTGGGAGAATGTATCTCAAACCCTTAGCCTTCAAAAGGGTGTAACCCTTAGTGAGGTTGAAGCAAAATTACTTGCTGAAGGACAAAGGCAGGCTGCCCGTGGTATAACACCTACAAATTCTGCTATGGTTGCTAAAACTAAGAGTTATAGCGGTGCGTTAACCGCCAATGTGAAAAATAAAAAGAAATTTCAAGGCAATCCAAAACGGAAAGGGCCTAAAAATGGTGTTTGCTTTAATTGTGAGAAGCCTGGACACTTTAGTTCTCAATGCAGAAAGAAAAAGGGTGAGAATAGCCAGCAAGGTAAAGTGACCAAAGAACACAGAGATTATGTTGAGATGGTCACTGAGTCCATGATGGTGGACACCAATGACAAGAATTGGTGGATTGACTCTGGAGCCACCAGACACATATCAAGGACCAAGGCTGTATTTATCGAATTCAAAGAGATGAAACCCGGAGAACAAAATATATACATGGGGAATGAAACATTCTGTGATGTGTTGGGGATAGGGAAAGTCAAAATTCCCTTACCAACCGGCAAATCCCTTTATCTCTCCGATGTCTTCTTTGCTCCCGCAATGAGGAGGAGCATCATCTCTGTGAGCCAGTTGGCAAGGAATGGATTTGAAATTAGATTCAAAGATAATGGGGTTACTATTGGAATGCGCGGTCAAGTTTTAGTCCATGGTTTTCTTTCTGAAAATTTGTATTTGCTGGATATTCTTCATAATGAAATAAAGTCCACTTCTGATTATTCTGTGTGTGTGAATGTATGCATGAATGGTTTGGCAATGTTATGGCATTTGAGATTGGGCCACATTAATAAAAACAGAATCAGTAGAATGGTTAAAGATGGACTTTTACCAGACCTAGGTAAAATTGAGTATCCTATATGTGAACCATGCATAAGTGGAAAAATGGTCAAGAAACCATTTCCGAAAGGAACTCGAAGTTCTGAAATATTGACCATAATTCATTCAGACATATGTGGACCATTGAATGTACACAATAGAACCGGAGAGGACTATTTCATTACATTCATTGATGATTACAGCAGATATGGTTATGTGTATCTCATTAAATATAAACATGAGGCATTAAAAATGTTCCAAACATATGCTGCTGAGGTCCAAAATCAAAAGGGCAAGAAAATAAAAAGGATTAGGTCTGATAGAGGGGGTGAATACACTTCCGAACTGTTTAAAGAATATTGTGCACGTGAGGGAATCATTCATGAATATTCAATCCCATATACCCCACAGCAAAATGGCATGGCCGAGAGGAGGAATAGGACCTTAATGGATATGGTAAGGTCAATGATCAGCCATGCGAGTCTTCCGCTGTATTTGTGGGGAGAAGCATTAAATACTGCACAATATATTTTAAACAGAGTACCCTCTAAGAGTGTGCCCAAGACCCCATATGAGTTATGGACTGGTACTAAACCAAAATTAGAACATGTGAGAGTTTGGGGCTGCCCTGTACACGTCCTGCTACCACCACAGGAAAGACATAAACTGCAAGCAAAAACGAAGAAAAATTGTTCTTTCGTTGGCTACCCATTACACTCTAAAGGATATCGTGTGTATGATCATGATAATAGGATAATCATGGAATGCCGAGATGTGTTTTTCCTTGAGGATCCGACGGTCAGTCCTAGAGTAAGACCACAGAGTGTGGAATTATATGAAATCTCTATGGGCAAGGGGGTTCAAGCAAGTGGGGGTTCCGACGAAGAGGACGTTGGACCTAGAATTCCTGGCCAGGGCCCACTTGAGGTGATTGAACAACCCGATGAGCCAGTTGGCAGACCGATTCGGGCGAGGAAACAACCGGTATATCTAGATGATTATTGCAGTTTATTAGAAACCGTGCAAGATTTGGATCCAACCTCCTACTCTCAAGCGGTCAAAGCGCAGGATGCGCAGTGTTGGCTAGAGGCTATGAGAGAGGAGATGGAATCAATTGAAAAGAACCAAGTATGGAAATTGGTAGATCTACCTAAAGATCGGAAAGCCATTGGATGTAAATGGGTTCTTCGAAAGAAATTTAAAAAGGATGGATCCTTGGATAAATATAAAGCACGGTTAGTAGCTAAGGGATTCACACAAGTGGAAGGAATAGATTACGAGGAGACATTTTCTCCAGTTGTAAAATTCCAATCCATACGAACCTTAGTAGCATTGGTAGCATGTCATGACCTTGAATTGCACCAGATGGATGTAAAAACAGCATTCTTGAACGGCGAATTAGAAGAAGAAATTTATATGAAACAACCCGAGGGTTTTGTGGTGCAAGGTCATGAGGACAAAGTGTACAAACTTAATAGGGCATTATATGGATTAAAACAGGCCTCAAGACAATGGTATAGAAAATTTCATCAGGCCATATGTGAAATAGGATTTGTCCCCAATAGTGCAGACACATGTTTCTATATTAAACGCAGTGGGAGTAGTTATTTATATTTGTCATTATATGTGGATGACATTTTGATCGCCAGTAATAAATTGGAAGCCATAAATGAAATCAAACAATGGTTAAAGTCAAGATTCGAGATGAAAGACATGGGTGAGGCAGAGTATGTCCTTGGCATTGAAATAACCCGTGATCGTCCGAATAGGATATTGACTTTATCACAGAGATCCTATTTGGAAGCTGTGTTGAAAAGGTTTGATATGGCTAACTGTAAACCAATTGATACTCCCATCTGCAGGAGCACAAAATTGTCAAGCGATCAAGGACCCACAAATGAGCAGGATAGGGAAATGATGAGATCAAAACCTTATGCTCAAATTGTGGGCAGCATCATGTATGCGATGCTGTGTACGAGACCAGATCTTGCATTCGCCGTGGGTCTCGTAAGCAGATTCCTAAGTAACCCAGGATTACCGCATTGGTATGCAGTTAAGAGGATTCTGCGGTACATCAAAGGAACAGTGAATCTTCGCCTATGTTATCAAGGTGAAGTCCTGGAACTGCGCGGCTACTCAGATGCTGATTGGGCCGGTGATTTAGACCAGAGAAAGTCAACAACTGGCTATGTGTTTACCCTCGGAGGAGGTGCAATTTCTTGGGGTAGCAAGAAACAGACCTCCACGGCTATGTCAACAGCCGAAGCAGAGTATATAGCTTGCAGTACAGCAGTTCAGGAGGCTCTTTGGTTAAAATACTTCCTGTGTGATTTGGAGGTAATAAATGAGAAGGAGCCTGTCCCAATGAGCATAGACAGTACGTCGGCCATTTCTATGGTGAATGAGCAAAAGATTAACAGCCGATCAAAACATGTTGAAATAAAATATCACTTTGTTAGAGAGAAGGCTGAAAAGAATGATATAGAAATTTTTTATGTGCCTTCAGAAGAATTGATGGCTGATGCTCTCACCAAGGCTTTGCCTGCAGAGGTTTTTGCAAGGCATGTGATGCGTATGGGACTAAGAAATATTTGATGTACATGGCATTCGTGCCAAGTGGGAGATTGTAGGAAATCGTGTGGCCCGCATGCCACGGGTCCCACGTCAGATCAAGCAGGGCAGATGCCAACAGAGATGCAATCCCACTTTAGTGTAAGACTTGATCTGGGCCCCATAATAAGACTCCCAAATCGGATCAGTGGATGTGGGCTTCTGGTGGAAGATGTCTCTAGTAAGTGTGACTCTTCGGGACTTGTCTATATAAGGATAAGGGAGCCCTAGGGTTTGGTATGATTCATTATTCTCTCCATTCCCGCAGGAAAGATAAGAGGCGAAGAGATCCACGGAGCTTCCCATCACCGGAACGCACATAGATCTCCGGCCGCGTGACGGAGTCTCCTCATCCGGATCCATCACTACAAATTTCATATCCTAATAGAAGAGAATTTTTCTAGTAACCATTTACCGTATTATTTACCATTACCATCAGGATACCATAAGAAAAAGAAAACCATTTTCTTGTCAATGAGACTTAAGATAGGACCTAGTAATAGGCCTAATGCAATCTAAAATATAGACAACAGCAGCCATGATATATACAGTTTGTACGCAACTAGATGAAAATTCTGAAACAAAAATACACACCACAACCAACATGCATGATATTCCAATGTACCAACGTGAAAGGGGACATTTGTATAGTTGTATAAAGGGAGAGTAAAGCCCACTTTTCTATCATGAAGACTAGAGCAATAACACAAGGCAGAGAAATCCAGTTGCTAAGCCTCTTGTCCTCTAATTATGAAACAGAGTTTACCTGGAACTGCATTACTAACAAACGAAGATAAAGAAGGTCACATGGTCTCAATTCCTATGTAGGATTATCTGGGCACCATATTGGGGTTGAAGTGTTATGAGAGTGTAGGGAGCATGTGCACAGGATGGTGAGAGCTCAAATGAGAAATGTTGCATAATCATGGCCAAAGCCATCTTTGCTTCTATGAGAGCAAAGTTCTGCCCATTACATGCACGTGGTCCCCAGCTAAATGGAAAGAACAAAATTTGATTCTTTGATGCCTTTGCAACTCCTTCTGAGAATCTCTCTGGTTTGAATTCTTCCACATCTTCTCCCCAGATTTCAGGATCATGATGCATTAGTAGGGTCGGTAAAGTAACTTGTACACCAGGCGGAAGGGTAATATCTCCTAATTTTGTAGTCTTGTCCACACGCCGGGCATTGAAAACCACAGGCGGGTACAACCGAAGAACCTCATAAAGAATCATTGTTACCTGAAGTAGCAATTTCACTATCTCAGAAGATATCTAAATGAGTATCTCATGTTGAATTTGGCAAATAAACAAGTAGATGACTTCTAATAAAGTTGACAATTAGAGAGTTCTCTTGCAAGCAGGGCTTAATATAAAAAATAGAACATTCAAATAAAAAATATTACTCAACTATTTTTAAGTAATTTAAGCCATCAAAATCTGGCTTGTTTTTCCCAAAAACTCGCAAAACCTCTTCTCTTGCTTGTAATTGCCAGTTGGGATGCAGACTCAAAGCAACCATTGTCCATGTCAACAGAACCAAGGTGGTTTCCCGCCCAGTAAAATCGAACAGCTTGCACTCATCTACCACTTCTTCAATTGTCATGGAAGCGGCATTGGAATTTCCTTGCTTTTGAAAGTCTTTAAAATTAGATTCCATTAACAATCCTAGTATGTCGTCATTACTAACATTTCCCATTTTCATTTCTTTCTTTCTTTCCCTGATCATTCCCCTCAGTAGTGCACACACTTCTTTGTCAATTTCATTTCTCTTCTTATTCTCTTTTACAGGAAAGAACCTGTATACATGAGAAGTCAGAAGGCAAAGGGTTTGATCCAGTTAAAAGAAGTGAATTAGAAATGCTACCGAAATCAACCAGTTCGAATGTGCAATGAGAGTTAAACTAACAAACACGCATAAAATTCTTGATGGATGTTCCTTCTATATTACTAGTGCATTGAACTCCAAACAAGCAAGAAATGTACCTGTAGCCTGGGATAAATTTGCTCTTATCAGAGTGGGAAAGAAGCTTGGACTGTTCTGTTTGGAGTCGGAATATCCTCATCCCTTGTTTATAGCTGCTACTAAATGCAGTCCTAGAAATGACAACTCCAGTGAAATTCTGGAATTCAGTCCAAACATCCAATTCACAAGACCCCTGAAAACCAGCTAATTCCTCCCATCTGCTCATCAACTCAAAACAACTAGCATGGAATGCCGGGAACATTCTCTATCACAGACACCAAACAGAATGCTGACATTGATCAGTACTAGTGTAAATAAAAATAAAAAATAATAAGGGGTGAGATCTAAATGCCTTATGTGCCAGCCTAGATTATTGATAGCCTTCTTATTATAGCATCTTTGCCCTTAAATAATTTAAATTTTATCTTGAAGTAGTAGTTTCATCCGCAGGTCTTAAATTTCTAGGAGAACAAAAATAGATGCAATCTGATTGCTATTATAATGTAAACAGAATATCGTCAACATCACCTTTAACTTCTCTTGATGAAAGTGGGGTTGAGGATTCTGCTGTGTTTGGCCCACCTCTCACCTTCATGGTTCAAAAGCCCAGTTATTAATAGGTTGAAAACTGGGCATAGTTTTGTCTTCTTAAAAGTGACCAGATTTGTTAGACAGCACTTCCCTTATCAGCTCTGGGTCCGTGATGTTCACACTCGGATTAGGCCCGAACTAAGTCATTGAAATTTTACCTGTGATTTGCACGGCCTACTACAAATTTAGTTCTTGTAAAGGAAGAACAAAAGGCATTAGGTTTTTTTTTTTGTTTTTCTTGGGTAGAAAAAGGCATCATTTATGTAACAGAAGACCACTCTTATGCAGATAACTCATGATGTATAGGTTGGTTTTTGTTTCAGAGTGATCTAGACTGTTGACTTTGAGGGATACACAGTGGATGGTATCCACAAATCTCTTCTCAACAGGTCCTTGGCCCTCCTTTCTCTGGACTGTGGACAATAACTATATTCTTGCTTTTCACCTTTTATTCTTAGGTGGCTAATCAAAATGTTATTATTCTACTTGAGGAGGATTTTTTAGCAGCCCTCATCCTCAGCAGGGGCCACCCAGCATCATTAGTCCTATTCTTGACACTTGTTGAAGAATATGGCCTCCACTGATGGGAGACGGTAAAACTTGAAAGTAAGTCTATCTCAACCAAAACATGGCCAACCATACCTTATTACAAACCTCAGTAAGTTCAGTGTTATCACATTTTATAAATCAGAGGTTAGATATAGTACAGGCAACAATGCTTTAGTACAATGTGGTCCTCTTTGATGGGCCCACTCGATTGGTAGATGTAACCACCATCAATCGTGGTGTGGTGATGAGTTGGTAAGATTGCAATGAATGATGGACGACTTAAAACATCATCCCTTTTGGGTAATGACAATGGTGAATTATTCTGACCATCACTACACCAAAAATGGTGTTTAGGAACGGACTATGGGCTCAGTTTTGGGCTGTTCTTGAATTGAAACGGGTTTGACCCATTTTAACGTTGCCCACTTCATTTTTCTCGTCTTCTGTTTTCTCCAAGCCTCAATGGTGGTTTTCTTTCAGAACAGCAAGAGATGCTTGCAGAAGCAGTAAGAGCAAGAGATGGCTAGGGTTTTCTTCTCCAAAAGGGTAGTATCTTCTCATTTTTGCGACTTGCAGATCTTCAAATCCTCTCTTCATTACTCACGATCATTTTTACGACCTACAGATCTTCTCCATTGCTTACGATCTGCTGAAATCCCGTTTTGATTGGTATAAATCTCTCTCTGCTATATGTCAGTTTTTCTCTTGTGGATCATTGAGCGATTTTTGTGTTTTGCTTAATATGATCTTCTTCCTAGGGTTTCTGTTTTGTCAGATCTGTTGATGTTTTGCTTGTTTTTGCTTGCTTGATTTCTTACATTTTGAGAAATGATCTAGTTTTGATGATGTTGGCCCGTTTCCTTGATTTGAAGGCATTGATGTGTGGTGAATTGCAGAGAGTTTCACCACAAGAAAAGTTGTTTGCACCGTTGGATTTTCTAACACATACAGTTTCCAATATTAGAAATGTAGAGTTAGAGATTGATTCGCAGCACACCAAGTGTTTTTTTTTTCTTCTGCAAATGTTCGTTCACTTTGATCTCTTTTTTTCCATCTTTTTGGAGATCATTGGAGGCTCTTTTGTTTAATTCATCATCTATCTGATTCGTTTATGTGAAGATAACTATGGATATTCTCTTGCCCTCATTTGCCTTGAATCAATTTTATCAGTCTCTAATGAAATTCCTAAAGCTCTTTTTATGCATTTCGTTGATTTGGGTCATTGTTGTTTTTCTGTTTCTGTAATGGGTTTTCTTAGTTCCCATGGCCTCGTGTGAAATAACTAGAGGTGCGTGTTATGCATTTATTTGAATGGTGTCTATGTATGTGTGTGTGTGTGTGTTTCTCTTGTTTCTGATATGGGTCTTTTGCGGTTTCTGCATCAGGCTGCAGGGCTATCTCTGTACCCAAATTTTGAAAGTGGTATTTACCAAACCCCCATTGTAGATAAATCTGAGGGGTTATCAATTTTTCTTTTTGTGGATGTTGTTGTTTTAAAAGCATATGCTTTTTATCCTTTTCTCAAGATGCTTATTCATGTCATGGAAAAGATACATGAGCTTCTAATTATGTTATTGCTTTGATTAATTGCATGACAGTTACTTCGATTTAAGTGCAACCGATAATTGTAAAAAATCATTTATAGGGTAAGGTGTTTCAAAATAAATTTAGGTTTCATCATCTTTTTTCGTAATAGTTCATCATTCGATTTAGACAATGAGGATGATGGGGCTACCCAACCTGGGTGCCATTATTTCATCCTTTTTAATCTAGAATTGTTGTTTCGAATGTTAGGGGCTGACTGAAAATGTTCTAAACATTAATTTGGAAAACCTTGGAATGGGATCCGATGATCTTTAGAATGGGATTTGTAGGATAGGTGGATGAAGTTTGATGCCCTGTACACCAATATAATATTTCCTAGGAAGACACCTTCTATAACTTTAAATTTCTACCACCAATATTTATATGAATATCAATCTATCAGGCTAAATCTATTCAAATTCATTTCACACCATCCAACCAATAGCTAGTAATGTACTATGAATAAGTAAATCAATAGAAATTTACTTTTTCACAGTTTGTGATAATCTTGTAATCTTTTACTAGATAACTTATATCTTTGTAAATCAATAGATATTTATTTTGAACCTTATCTTGGTAAATCATTAGGGATTTACTTTCTTTAGTCTGAAAATACCGGAGTTGTATTAAAAGAGTCTTAGCTTATTGGTTAAATATTTGTGTTAATCACAGTCCAATAGTAGAAGTCCTTTGTTAAAAGGCCTTGTCTCATACGTTTAGGGATGGAGGAAAGAGTCTACTCTAACTAAACGGTTCCAAAAAAGAATCTTCATCCAACTCTTCTTCAAATGCTCGTTTGCTGCGAAATTATGGGCTTAATTATTCTCTGTTCATAATAAACCTTTGCCACAGCACGATCACTTTCAACAATAACTTTATCTCCCCAAGCAAGCTGAAGCTTCTTGCCTTGGAAAGAATTCTTGAACATCTCTTTGGGTGCAATTCTTCTGATCGCTAGCCATAACCCCTTTATCTCTCTCTTGTGAACAACTAGGCACTTTCCCCTGTATATGTGTTGCTTGTTTTTTTTTTGCTCCTGGTGGTTATATTTCACTTTTATTCTTTTTGGGCTCTTTCTTGGTGGTGGTGTAAGGTGTTAAACCAGTTCTCAAATCTGGTTTAACACCTTGCACTAGGTAAATATTACACCTTGCACCAGGTAAATCTGGTGGTTGTCGAACACA
Organism: Sextonia rubra; assembly: GCA_037013555.1. NCBI lineage: Eukaryota > Viridiplantae > Streptophyta > Magnoliopsida > Laurales > Lauraceae > Sextonia > Sextonia rubra. The sequence goes on along the minus strand of JASUAD010000016.1, from coordinate 17,164,231 downwards.
CTACGTGGGGAACAAACCCACTCCTTCAGCCAATGAACCAACACCAGCGGGTCCGATCTTAATTAGTGTTACCGATAAAATGAAGTATTTTTACTCTCATTCCTGGGTGTAAGGAGCAACATCATTTACTTATCTGGAGTGATAGCTGAAGCTGATCCTTGAGATGTGATCTCATGGATGTCTTAATCTAGTCCTACTTCATGGAAGCTGGCTGACTGGATCTAGCAAATCTGGGAAGATATGTTACTATTTTCCTGACATTCGTTTTGTTTACTTCTATGGGAGGGGAACTCAATGGTGAATTATTTACCCAATGAAGGTGTTTGTAGAATTGAGCTCGTTTTGGGAACACTTATTTGTTTCAATTTTTCTCTGGCCTTTGTGTCATTGATAGAACTTGTAACCTTTTTTTTTTTTTTTTTGAAAAAAGATCTATCTCTGTTTTTGTTGCTATTCATGGGCTTTGCAAGTAAATAATATATTTAGTTAATTACAAACCAGTTTTTTTTAATCTACAAAAGGAATTATACATTTCTTTGTTGGCATTTAACACTTTTTAGCCACTGTTCTTTCTTGTCAGTCTTGTATTCAACTGTAAGATATTTAAAGCTTTTAGTAGAAGGTTCATATAGTATTTGTTTCTAAATGAAAATGAGTAAGTTGCACAAGGATCATTGTACTGGTATACTATATAGGATGAAGGAGATTATATGAAGTAGGGAAAAGCTTAGAGGTGAGAGTGATTACTGAATTAGAAATTCTTGATAGCTTCTAATATTGCCAATTGATCAAGCATATATGACTTTGCTGTTTCATTTTCATCACTCACAGAGGTTTGATCTAATTCTGTCCTTGGCTTGAAGTGGAGGGTAATAGCTAAGGTTTCCCAAAACCATCTGCTTATGCAATGGTTATTGGATAGTTGCCCGGTGATAAGATAGGAATTGCTTTGAGTTTGGAGACTAAAATGCTAATACATCTGTTAATATTCTTATTTGACTTCACCTAGTCTATGCATTTTAGTTGCTTCCATACCTTTTTACTATATTTTATGTCTATCCAATCTTGCTTACAAGCAGCTTCATTCCTAGCTCTTCAATCTAGCTTACAAGTAGCGTCATTCCTACAATTTTAAAGCTTCTGGATGATATTTCTCTCTTGCTGTTTTTAGGGTATCATTTTGAATATATATAACTTGGTTTTACTTCGAACTAGTCTTATGTTCACATTCATATGCAAGCATTGGCCACCAATTTTGAACATGCTTAGTACTGTGCCTTTGATTTGCACATATTTTGAATGAGTTGCCGTTTATATTGATATGATTATGGAAGTCTCTCTCTCTCTCTCTCTCTCTCTCTCTCTCTCTCTCTCGTGAGTTTTTGGACACTAGGAAGCTCGGAATAATATTAATAGGGAGGCATCTCGGAGAAGCATTCTCTCGGATCCTTTATCGTGAGTTTGTAATCTCACTTGCTTTGTTTTTGTGGATCCTTTCACTGACTTTGTTAGAACTCCAATGTCTTTGCATCTACAATTGGTGTGGAAGTTCATCCCTTGGACTTCTTTACCAAATGTGGGAAAGTTAGGTTCTACTGCTGGGATACTGCTGGGCAAGAGAAATTTGGTGTACTTAGAGATGGATACTAGTATATATTCTAACCTTTCAGAAAGAACATTATAAAATTAAAAAAACCAAACAATATAACATCCCTTCCTGTGCATGTCATAGTTTGAGCCTTGAGGAAGTTTTATTCTTTGTCATTTGGATTGTTTGTCTAGTGTCTACACATTTGTATCAATAGTAATACTGGGTGGTTTTGGGTAATTCGCATGTTTGTCTCCAAGCTTGTGCTAGATGGATCATGGGTTCTGATTTTTTTCAGGGTTAATTTCTTTTTTATAATTGACTTTTAATGCTTATGGCTCTGTCTTGTTTAATCATTATTTGCTTTCAGTAAGTAAAGTAAACATTGTTCTTATTTTCTTTCAATGAATGTAAGCATGTAGAAAGCTAATGGTGCTTAAAGAACAAGGTTCATAGTATTTCAATGCAATGCGCCTACTTATATGGGTGCTATATCTTAGTTTATTTGGATTTATCTTCTGCTTGTAGTGTGAATGTGAATGTGTGAAATTCCATTGAACAATGATTCTTGATTATGGTTGTACAGAGTCGGATGAAATCCCTCTGAACAACGGTTTGAGATTGATATCTATGAGCAGCAGTAGCACCTTGATATCTTTCTACCCAAAAGAGCTCACATTTCAGGGTAAAGTTCCCTCTTTTCCTTGTGGATTTTGTGTTTGGTTTGGTCTCACATACAGTTCAATCTAAACAACTTTGAGCCCCATGAACTTTTGTGGGATCTCCAAATTAGGATAAAAAATATCTCTGTTTTTTTGTTACTAATGAGAAATTATGTAGCTTATGGTGAGTAATTTGTAATTTTCCATGGCAGTTGAGCCGGAAAAGCAGAGCCATTGTGAGCTCAAAGTAGTGAACAACACAGAACATCATGTTGCCTTTAAAGTAATTTAGAAGGCTGTTTCTAAAACTGTTTCTGTGCTTATTAAGGTATTGAATTGTAACAGAATTTGAATTTGTGTAGATGATCAGGATAGAGGGCCCCAAATATAAGCAGTCCAAAAAACTTGGATGTCAAATCCAACTGTAAGCAGTCCATGCCAGTACCAAATTGGGTCTTATGGCAATTCATGCAGGAGGAAAGACCAGGTGGGACCACCATGGAGAAGGGAGGGAGGCTTGGCTTGAATAGGTGACCTGCGAAATTTCAGCAGTCCAAGCATCAAGGAACATTGCTTGTTCAACTTTGAGGTTAGTGCAGCTAAAGGATGTTGGTGGCCCAAGCAGTGATCCAAATGCAACCCAGCAATGGAGCAGACCATTTAGAGTGCAAGATAATGGCTCCGAGGAACAAATTTAAGTCTAAGTGATGATGTGTTTGGCAGGTTGATTGTTGCTTGGAATGAATAGCCTAGTCAGGCATGGTTGTTCAAGTGAATGCAAGGAGGTGAAGGGATGGAACAACAAATTGAAGCCCAAGTGCAGGAGCACATGGCATGATGATGGTTGTTTTTAGTGAATGAGATGATGTGATACAGTTGATCAGGGTGATGCACGGTTGTTGAGGTATTAGAGCAACTTTGCAGAATACTGTTGTTAGGAACACTTCACATCTAGTGACAAACCAACCAAGTCTGCAGGACATATTGTCACATATGTATGTTCTTATATTGATTGACTCGATATGGTCTGGCACTACTGAGCCTCAGCCTTAGGATCCCGACGGGGTGACTTTGGTATAGTTTGTATTGCCTTACTGCAGAAGGACATGTCTTGGGGAATCCGGACCCCAGGAAACCGAGACCCATCTGGCCCATGGTGTTCTCATCACGTTTGCAAGTTCCCTACTTTGGGAGCATATGGCGTACATAGTAGCCAACTAGTATGTACATGTTATGTTACTTACATTGATTCACAGAGCATATGTTAATTTGAATGCACAACTGCCTAGATTACTACATTGACATGTTATGATTATCTATGTCTTTTATTCTGTTAGAGACCACACGTGTTAACTTGTTACTGCTTATACTTTGCTGAATCGTCGTATTCATGAGTTGTCCTTGGTGTTGCAGGCTCAGGTACCCTCGACCGTGTTCTTGTCGGTCGTCAGTTTGCTTGGGAGACTCCAGCTGTCTCTTCAGGTTCGCGGAGTGGGGTTATCCCTCCATCAGAGCGCGACTGTTCTCTGCATGCATGCATATTGCTTTCTTTTCATATCATTAATTGTACTCATGTTCTATACGTTGTGATTGGATCCAATTTGTATGTTCAGACCATTATGTCAACCTTTGGATATTATTTCCTTTGTTCTTGTGTGCCTCGTGTCACATGTTGATCTTTGTAGCTTCCGCATACATGTTTGCACGTGTGTTTCCCTTGTGCGTGTGCATCTAGACCGGGTCTAAGTGCATATGCACGGGAGTACGTGTGTCGCTGGTTAGTTTTTTTGCTAACCCCCGATCTCCTGGGGCTCAGGTTGTGACATACGTATAGTATGGTATCAGAGCATTGTTGCTCTAGTGGTTCAGCATGTAGGCATGTAGGCACATGGTGAGTAAACGTTGTGCTAACAGTTGGTCTTTAGTGCCAATTTGTTGGCAAGGTTGGTCGGTATGTGTTCTTTTTGTCAATTTTTAGGTGTTTCTTTCGCAGGTGTTCTTGTTAAGACCAGACGGACGGCACCTACACGTGGTGTTAGAGCTCATGGCAGCGGACGGTTTTCAGGAGCCTTATATTGATGTTCTCCATTGGGAGTTACGGCACCTCAGAAGCATTCCTTTTGTTGCCCGGACAACGGCATTGGTGGATCTACTGCAAGAAGCTGAACTGTCCGAGACCGGTACACGTTAGAAGAGAGCATCAAGCACCTTCTCCCAGACTCTTATATGATTGTGCGCAGACGACGGCGACTCCTGCTGTATGCATTCAGAGTACGAGAGTTCCTCAGGATGCACTTCGGCTATCCCTATACTTTCTGGACGGACAGCAATTACGTGATTTTCGAGGTGTATTTCCATGTTAGTATAGAAGCCTTGCTCACGCAGCGTGATGAGTACGTCAACATGCTCCATGGAGTGATTGTGTGGTATGTGCTACATCGAGGACCTTGCACCTTCATCGCACCCTATTAGAGGCGACTCTTTTCTCGTGCTTGAGGGACTGGCTATCCATGTTCTCTAGTGTTTTGGGTTTTCCTCCTTTTGTGTTAGTTAATGGGGTAGGAGTCGGAGAGATCTTCCATTTTGAGTTTTGTGTTGTATAAACCCTTGACTTTGTAATTCTAGTCTCAGTGCATTTATCTTGTTGTCCCTTGTCCTCATTCTGTGTGGATGCTGAGATGTTGGTCTTCCTTAGCTGGTGTGGAGGTTGCTAGTGTGGTCGGTAGTTCTTTGACGGTGTGATCTTGTTTGGGCAGTGTAGTCATAGCCCAACTGGTGTTGATCTTGTTTGGGCAGTGTAGTCATAGCCCAACTGGTGTTAGGAGTTTGATCCGTTCTTTTAGTGGGGGATTTTGTTCCTCTCCACTTGGTTCAAGTTCCATAGATACGAACTGGGTATCTCTGGTTTTGTTGTATATCCGCCCTGGTTTCGTTGTACCTCCGAGAAATGGCTAATCTGGCCTAGTTATTGTTCTCGAGGGGAGCTCGTAGTTCCCAATTGTAGCTGTGTTGGTGAGATGCAGTTGTTTCCTCATAGGCTTTACGTTGTATCGACTTGTTGTTGTCGAGTTGTTGTGCTGTTGTACAGTGTCACCCTTCGCGTGGTAGACTCCCGAGGATTCCTTCTTCCTCCCCTATCGCTTGTTTGTTCTTCCTTCTTTCTTTCCATCGATTTGGTGTTGAGCCATTCTTGTACACTAGCTGGTAACCATCGAGAAGTCTTCTTCGGTTTACTCCATTGTTTTGTATCCATTGTTTTGTATTAGGTCCGGTTTACTACTCAATTTTTTTCTGTTCGTGCCTGTGACTAGATGACCGATGTCAAAGTTTTTCTCTCTGTCCGCTTACCCCTCCGTTTCCTTGCTCTGTTATTCGGATGTTTGTGGGACGTTACTTCCTTTTTGATGTCACTGTTCGATCTGTTTACCTTCACTCATTATCTAAGATGCTTCTCGTGGAATCTTGTTCCCTTGCCGTTGGAGACGGATCTTTGAAGTTCTATTCATCCTATGCTGCAGTGAATCTTCTCCAAGTTTTTCTGAGTCCAACCATCCTTGATATTTTTCATGTGAGTTCGATACCATTCATCACATCGACTTTCCCCGTGACCATTCTCTGACTTGTAGAAACCTTTGATGATTGTTCGAACGCCATATTCATTTCATTGTTTACCGTTGTCACTGTTCGATCTTCTTCTAGCTTTTTCTCCAGCTTGTTCTGTTTGGCAGGTAATCTTTTCCTCTCTTACTTGTTTGTGAACGTCTTTTTCTAGTTTGTTGTAGACCGTCGATGTCACCATTCTTGGAGAGTCACAGTTTTGTTTTTCTTGTATCACTGTACCAGTCCTGTGATACTCGTTACTTTATACTTTCTTCCTTGTTTCCTTTCTTTGGATCACGCATTCACTCATTGCCTTTCCTATCTGGCTGTTTTGTTTGGTTGTTTTCTCGCCGCTTGACCCCTGTTTCCTTACTATCTGTTCATGATGCAGGATGTTAGGTGGACCATGTCAGTGGAATTCTTTTTTCGTGGACCTTGCTAGCCATTGCTGTGCTGGAAGTGACGTGAGCACCAGGTTTCGTTCTTCAGAAGATGGATGATGTTTTCGCTTGACAAGAGTTTGCCAACTTTCCTGGTAGAGGGAGCGAACGGATGATCAATCAGTGTTTAGGAGGTGATCTGGTGGGTTAGTGCGTGCGGAGTGCTGCTCTGGTCGTGGTAAAGCATTGCGTCACGTTGGGTTTCCTGTCGAAGTCTAGTTTGATGAGACAACGTCAAGGTGAGAAGGGTTCTGCTGTGGATTGTGGATTGAGGATACCTGCTGGCTTTATGCGTTGAGTTAAGCTTTTCTGATCAGCTGAAATGTCAGTTTCTTCGAGGAGCAGTTCATGCTGGAAGCTGTGTTCGTGACCTTCTGTCACAACCCGAGCCCAGGGTTCGGGGGTTAGCAAAAGCCAAACCTAATGACACACGTACTCCCGTGCATGCACACGTAGACCGAGTCTAAATGCACACGCACAAGGGAACATTCACACGTGCCAAGCAAGTACGCGGAAGCTGTAAATATCAGAAACATAAAACTAACAGTACAAGAAGAGGATACCGGAAAGGACTGACATAATTACATATAAGGTTTACAAAAAGAACAAAAGAATATATACAGTCATGACATATACAAGTCTGAGATCCTCAAAAAGAAAACAACAAGAACAGGACTCCGATGCAATGCATGCCAGGAACGCTCTCCCGTGGAGTGATCACATCCACTCCTCTAGGCCTGATGAGGCCCCGGGGGTCTCATCTGGAGCCTGGCCGACCTGCGGGGGTTCGGCAGGGGGATCTGGGCCTGCAACACCAAAAACAACTGTGAATACGAAGATTCAGCAAAGTATAAACCATAGCAAGTTAACACACGCTGTGTCTAATAGAATAAAGAACATCATGTGATTAAAGAAGGCATTTTCGTATACTAGGCTGTCATGCAAGAAAGAAATATGCTGAGTGAATCAATGAATACATGCTGTGTACATAACTAGTGGCAACTACATTACCATATGCTCCCAAAAGAGGGATCTTATAACATGCAAAGAACACCATTGTCCGGGCCAGGGTACAATGGGTCTCGGTTTCCTGGGGTCCGGTTCCCCAAGACATATCCATACTGCAGCAGGTCCATATAAACTATACCAAATTCACCCCGTCGGGATCCTAAGGCTGAGGCTAAGTAGTGCCTGACCATACAGAGTCAATCATGGGAACCCTGAGTAACTTGTGACAACATATCATACGTGCATATCTGTGAGTGAACATATCATACATGCATACTCAAGGTAAGTAATCACAATGTGAAGGTAACGGAATACAAGTAATCATGTCAGAACATTGAGATCAATGATCGAATGCAATATGTTATGCAACAAATCATGCGAAATCGAATCATCTTTAGTTACAAACCAATTCTAATCTAATTATCCGGTGTTTCTAACCGTGCATGATGATATAGTTTTAAGTTATTCGATGCACCGTTGTCTAGTGTTGCATTGAATCGAGTAGTGCACGAAGTCCCTTAAACCAACACCCATGGGGAGGTGCTTAACATCCGGATAATGAACATGAATGATTCGCAGCCCTCGAGATCATTCACGCGTTGTATCTCGTTCCGTTGGGCAAGTCTAGGTGCTCTACATTCTATCATGAAGGTCATATCGGTCTTTTCTTTACACCTATCCTTGTTTTTCTTTCATTAGTCTAGGGTGAATACGGCTTAGCCGTGTGTGTGCTACGGCTTAGCCGTGTGTGGTCTACGGCTTAGCCGTGGCTGGGCCGTAGAAGGTCTGTCAGTTGCTGACTCTCAGTTATTCCAGAAATTGCACCCTGTATTGATCTACGGCTGGGCCACGGCTGAGCTTCGGCTTAGCCGTAGGGCAATCCACGGCTTAGCCGTGCCCTAGCCGTAGAGGAAAACTGGGTTTTTCTCCTCTCTGGATTGTGAGCCGTAGGTGCTATACGGCTTAGCCGTACCTGCACGAATTCAAATTTCTGAAACACTCACAGAAAGTCTGGAAACTCATCAGAATTTGCAAATTTACAATGGACAGGAGAAGAATACTACTAAATGGGCTGTACATACATTTTTCCACATCAATTCATGTAAAACTAACCAAATCAAATGCATACCAACATGGGTTCTCACAAGCTAGGGTTATACTTGCCTTAAATTGGAATCAATTGCACAATTGGAGCCCTTGGATCCAAACACAACCTAACATAATCAAAACCACATGCATGCATGAGGGATGGAGAGAAATCCAAAACACAAAGACACACCATGCAAGTAAATAAGAAGGAGAAGAGATAGAGAAAGGAGATGAGAAGAATGGAAGCATATCCCACTCACCTCACATGCAAAGGAACCAAATTCCTCTTGATAGAGCTCGATCAATGGAGGAGAGAAAGAGAGAGAGAGTTCCACGTGCACAAGAGAGGAAGAAACTTGGAAATGAGAGAGAGAACGAGAGAAAGAATGTGAGTTGTGATCGATGGTGAGCTTATATAATCAAATGGGTTGTTCAAATTACAATGAAGGCCAAGTTAGAAGTGAAATTTCAGTTTGAGTCAAATCCAGGTCCAATGGAATCACACGACCTCGGTTGCAAACAACGTAGTTACGAAAGTTAACGAGCTCAACGAAAGACACGTGTTGACATCACGATGATGCAAAAATGACCATGTCTAAGAAAAGCTAAAATTACGAAAAAGGGTTTGGTCTACATAATCCAGGTCAAACTCAACCCAACTACCTATCCATGACCCGTAACGAAAATAAAACACGAACAAAACACGATTAACAACGAAAACAAGATTAACTAATCCGCTAAACGAGGTCAAGCTGGCTCGGAGTGTTACATCCTCCCCTACTTGAGAATCATTCCGTCCTCGGAATGCACACTAACTCATTCACTCATACCTGAGAAAACAAATCGGGATACTGTCGTGCCATCTGCTCTTCCAACTCCCAAGTAGCCTCATCGGGACTGTGATGCTCCCAAAGCACTTTGACCCATCGAATTGTCCTGGTGCGGAGTATCTGCTCTCGGGTTCCCACGATACGGAGCGGTCGCTCAACGTATGCAGCACTCGGCTGAATCTGAACTTCGTCGTAACGGATAACATGGGAGGGATCATGAACATATTTCCGAAGCATCGAAACGTGGAAAACGTTGTGTACTCCTGAAAACATCTCGGGAAGCTCTAATCGATAGGCCAAATCACCAATCCGACTCTTGATCTCGAATGGTCCTACATAGCGTGGAGCTAACTTACCTTTCTGGCCGAAACGGATTGTACCCTTCATTGGTGAGACCTTCAGAAAAACCCACTCGCCAACCTGAAACTCTAAGGGTCGTCTGCGGGTGTCTGCATAACTCTTCTGTCTCGACCGAGCAACTTTCAAGTTCTCAATGGCTTTCTGTACCTTCTCCGTAGTCTCGGCAATGATCGTCGGTCCGTGAAAACTTCGAGTTCCAACTTCTTCCCAACAAACTGGACTTCTACACTTCTTCCCGTACAATGCTTCATATGGTGCCATCCCAATGCTCTCGTGGAAGCTATTATTGTAGGCGAACTCGCACAACGATAGATGAAGATCCCATTCTTTCTCGTAGCTCAATACGCTGGCTCGCAACATGTCCTCCAAAGTCTGAATCGTCCGCTCTGATTGGCCATCTGTCTGTGGGTGGTATGCCGTGCTGAAACTCAACTTCGTACCCAAAGCCTCTTGGAATGCTCTCCAGAAAGAGGAAACAAAACGGCTGTCACGATCGGATACAATCGACACGAGGGTACCATGGAGCCTGACGATCTCATCCACGAACTTCCTAGCCATCTCTGAAAACGTCATACCCTTCCGGAAAGGAATGAAATGGGCTGACTTCGTCAATCGATCTACTATCACCCAAATGGCGTTGTTCTTCCTGCTCGTCGGCGGTAACCCGGAAACGAAGTCCATGGTGATGTTTTCCCACTTCCACTGCGGTATATGCAAAGGATGCAACGAGCCTGGCGGTCTCTGATGATCTGCCTTCACCTTCTGGCATGTCAAACAGCGAGCAACAAATCCTGCCACTTCTCTCTTCATGTTGTTCCACCAGAAGCGATCTTTGAGATTCCGAAACATCTTGGTGCTGCCTGGATGCATCGCGTAGCGAGCGTAATGCGCTTCGTTCATCAGCTTCTCCTTGAACTCATCAACTGCTGGCACGCACAACCTACTCCGAAAGTAGAGTACACCATCCTCGAGTCTGAAATCGGGTCTGTCTCCAATGTGGTCTCGAATGCGCTTCAAGGTTAGATCTTCAAATTGCCTGTCTTTAATCTGCTGAATCAACTCAGGCTGAAACACTAGCGTACTAGCCAAAGTCACGCACTCATCCACTAGTTTAACTTCAATAGGGAGACCATGGAACTCTAAGAGGAAACTGCTCAATAGCTGCACTGACTCTGCTTTCCGACTGAGCGCATCTGCCACCACATTCCCCTTGCCTGGCTGATATTTGATCGGGAAATCATAATCCTTAATAAGCTCAAGCCATCTCCGCTGTCTCATGTTCAGCTCCTGCTGTGTGAATAAGTACTGTAAACTGTGGTGGTCAGAACGAACCTCAAACTGCACACCATACAGATAATGTCTCCACAGCTTCAATGCAAACACGATGGCTGCCAATTCCAAATCATGGGTGGCATAATTCTTCTCATGTTCTCGCAACTGTCTCGATCCATAAGCAATAACCTTCCCATGCTGCATCAACACACAACCTAAACCAACTCGAGAAGCATCTGAATAAACCACGAATCCTTCACAACCATCTGGCAAGGCTAACACTGGGACCGTAGTCAACTTCTCTTTCAAAGTCCGGAAACGGGCTTCACACTCCTCAGTCCAATCAAATGGTACATTCTTCCTGGTCAACTTCGTCAAAGGAGAAGAGATCTTAGCAAAGTCCTGGACAAATCGACGATAGTAACCTGCGAGACCAAGGAAACTGCGAACCTCTGTCACTGTCTTGGGGTTAGGCCAATTCACTACTGCCTCCACTTTAGATGGATCAACTGCCAGTCCCTCTCGTGAAATGATATGACCTAAAAATGCCACTTGCTCAAGCCAAAAATCACACTTCGACAACTTAGCAAACAATCGATGTTCTCTCAATAACGACAAGGCTTTTCTCAAATGCTCCCTATGCTCCTCAACTAACTTCGAATAGATCAGTATGTCATCAATAAACACCACTACGAACTGGTCCAAGAAAGGAGCAAAGATCTGATTCATCAAGGCCATAAACGCTGCAGGTGCGTTGGTTAGTCCAAAAGGCATCACGAGGAATTCATAATGTCCATAACGAGTCCTGAAGGCAGTCTTAGGAATGTCATCTTCTTTGACCCTCAACTGGTGATATCCAGACCTCAAATCAATCTTCGAAAAATATGCTGCACCCTGAAGTTGGTCAAACAACTCATCGATCCTGGGTAAGGGGTACTTGTTCTTGATAGTCACTTTGTTCAACTGTCGGTAATCTATGCACATCCGAAAAGTACCATCCTTCTTCTTGACAAACAAGACTGGTGCTCCCCAAGGTGAAACGCTCGGGCGAATGAAACCCTTATCCAAAAGCTCCTGCAATTGCTTCTTCAACTCTGACAATTCGGCTGGGGCCATGCGATACGGAGCCTTGCTGATCGGTGCCGTGCCGGGAACAAGCTCAATGGCGAACTCCACATCTCGAACCGGGGGTAAGTCTGGCACATCGTCTGGAAAGATATCGGGGAAGTCACAGACTACCTGAATCTCACCTAGCTGCTTCGTCTCCTTCTTCGCTGAGATAAAGGCAATGAAGCCTTCACACCCTCGGCGGATCAAGCGATCTGCCTTACACGCCGAAATCACACGTCTGGGGCATCTCTGCTGACTGCCCTCGAAACGGAAACCCTTGCCTAAATCGAAGAAGATCGTCCTGTTGTAACAGTTAACACAGGCACGATATCGAGCGAGCCAATCCATACCAAGGATCACGTCGAAGTCCAGCATCGACAACAGGATCAAATCAACAGGTAGCTGATGACCTGCAATCTGCACGTCGCAATGGGGGTAGTATACACTACACTCCACTCGCTTGCCAACTGGGGTGGATACAACCAGCACATATGGCAACGGCTTAGACGGCTGATGCAACCGCTCGGCGAAACGAGGTGCTACATAAGACCGTGTAGACCCCGAATCGAACAAAGCTAATGCCTCGACGCGCGAAATCAAAACAGTACCTTCAACCACCTGAGGATCCTCGGCACTCTCATGGGTAGCAGCGTAAGCACGGGCTGTCTGGCGAGGCTGTCTCGAGCCTGGACGAGCTGACTGTGGCTTGCTCGGAGCTGTAGGTGCACTGGGTCTGCTAGGAACTGCACCGGAAGTAGGACCGAATGGGGCTGCACCGGAGGCTCTATGTCGAGGACAATTGGCGATCATATGCTCCCTCGAACCACAAATAAAACAAGCACCTGCCTTCCTCCAACACGCGTTAGTCGCGTGGTTCTTGCCACAATATCCACATGTCATTCCAGCTGAACTGGAGGTGCTCTGCTGGCCTTTGGTCTTCTTCTGTACTTGCCCTCGTGCACTGAAAGGCGGCTGTCGCTTGGGCTCAACGGCTCTCGCAGCTTGGTGGATGGCCTTAGCGGAATAGGCCCTATCCACTGCATCGTCGAACGTAGCCGGACATTGAAACGCAGTCACGTGATGCATGTACCGGGGATGCAAGCCTTCAACAAACCGGTTCACCTTCCTTTCCTCAGTACTGATCATATCCGGAGCAAAGTGCGACAACTGCATAAACTTGTTCACGTATTCTGCTACTGTCATCTGCTGCTGACGGAGAGCTAGGAACTCAACCTCCTTGGCTCGAAACACATGAGCCGGGATGAACTTCCTCCTGAACTGCTGCTTGAACATCTCCCACACTGTCGCACTAGGAATATCTCTGTAAGAATCTTTCACGCTTTTCCACCAAGTTTTTGCGACATCTCTAAACATAGAAGTTGCTAGTCCGACTTTCTGCCGGTTCGTGCACACGACGGTCTCAAAGACATCCTCCGTCTGTTCCAACCACTGTTCTGCCTTCAATGGCTCTTCAGTTCCATAGAACTCAATGGCTCCTCGCTTGCGAAATTTCCCATAGAGGGCATTCGGGTCACTCTCTCGAGGCTGCAAGATCACCTGTTGGTCTACATGCGACTGAACTGGGGCTTGACTTTGTCGATCTAACATGGTGGTAACTTGTGCTTGCAAGTTCTGCATGGATTGCGATTGTGCTTGTAGAGATTGAAATAGCATAAGAATGCGTTCATCTGTGTTCGGTGTCTGCGGTGACGGTGCGGATCCGCTTTCATTATTTCCGGCGTTCTGCTGAGAACCCGAACCTGATGCCATTCTGAAAAATGGAAGGAGTCAGACACAAACACAAAACAATAGCGCCCAACAAACCCCAAAATCTAGAAAGATCACAAAGAATAATCGTATCCTCACCACGATCCTACATGCCTACATGCTTATCATCTAGAATAAGAAATGAGCAAGGAATGCTCTGATATCATACAATACGTATGTCACAACCCGAGCCCAGGGTTCGGGGGTTAGCAAAAGCCAAACCTAATGACACACGTACTCCCGTGCATGCACACGTAGACCGAGTCTAAATGCACACGCACAAGGGAACATTCACACGTGCCAAGCAAGTACGCGGAAGCTATAAATATCAGAAACATAAAACTAACAGTACAAGAAGAGGATACCGGAAAGGACTGACATAATTACATATAAGGTTTACAAAAAGAACAAAAGAATATATACAGTCATGACATATACAAGTCTGAGATCCTCAAAAAGAAAACAACAAGAACAGGACTCCGATGCAATGCATGCCAGGAACGCTCTCCCGTGGAGTGATCACATCCACTCCTCTAGGCCTGATGAGGCCCCGGGGGTCTCATCTGGAGCCTGGCCGACCTGCGGGGGTTCGGCAGGGGGATCTGGGCCTGCAACACCAAAAACAACTGTGAATACGAAGATTCAGCAAAGTATAAACCATAGCAAGTTAACACACGCTGTGTCTAATAGAATAAAGAACATCATGTGATTAAAGAAGGCATTTTCGTATACTAGGCTGTCATGCAAGAAAGAAATATGCTGAGTGAATCAATGAATACATGCTGTGTACATAACTAGTGGCAACTACATTACCATATGCTCCCAAAAGAGGGATCTTATAACATGCAAAGAACACCATTGTCCGGGCCAGGGTACAATGGGTCTCGGTTTCCTGGGGTCCGGTTCCCCAAGACATATCCATACTGCAGCAGGTCCATATAAACTATACCAAATTCACCCCGTCGGGATCCTAAGGCTGAGGCTAAGTAGTGCCTGACCATACAGAGTCAATCATGGGAACCCTGAGTAACTTGTGACAACATATCATACGTGCATATCTGTGAGTGAACATATCATACATGCATACTCAAGGTAAGTAATCACAATGTGAAGGTAACGGAATACAAGTAATCATGTCAGAACATTGAGATCAATGATCGAATGCAATATGTTATGCAACAAATCATGCGAAATCGAATCATCTTTAGTTACAAATCAATTCTAATCTAATTATCCGGTGTTTCTAACCGTGCATGATGATATAGTTTTAAGTTATTCGATGCACCGTTGTCTAGTGTTGCATTGAATCGAGTAGTGCACGAAGTCCCTTAAACCAACACCCATGGGGAGGTGCTTAACATCCGGATAATGAACATGAATGATTCGCAGCCCTCGAGATCATTCACGCGTTGTATCTCGTTCCGTTGGGCAAGTCTAGGTGCTCTACATTCTATCATGAAGGTCATATCGGTCTTTTCTTTACACCTATCCTTGTTTTTCTTTCATTAGTCTAGGGTGAATACGGCTTAGCCGTGTGTGTGCTACGGCTTAGCCGTGTGTGGTCTACGGCTTAGCCGTGGCTGGGCCGTAGAAGGTCTGTCAGTTGCTGACTCTCAGTTATTCCAGAAATTGCACCCTGTATTGATCTACGGCTGGGCCACGGCTGAGCTTCGGCTTAGCCGTAGGGCAATCCACGGCTTAGCCGTGCCCTAGCCGTAGAGGAAAACTGGGTTTTTCTCCTCTCTGGATTGTGAGCCGTAGGTGCTATACGGCTTAGCCGTACCTGCACGAATTCAAATTTCTGAAACACTCACAGAAAGTCTGGAAACTCATCAGAATTTGCAAATTTACAATGGACAGGAGAAGAATACTACTAAATGGGCTGTACATACATTTTTCCACATCAATTCATGTAAAACTAACCAAATCAAATGCATACCAACATGGGTTCTCACAAGCTAGGGTTATACTTGCCTTAAATTGGAATCAATTGCACAATTGGAGCCCTTGGATCCAAACACAACCTAACATAATCAAAACCACATGCATGCATGAGGGATGGAGAGAAATCCAAAACACAAAGACACACCATGCAAGTAAATAAGAAGGAGAAGAGATAGAGAAAGGAGATGAGAAGAATGGAAGCATATCCCACTCACCTCACATGCAAAGGAACCAAATTCCTCTTGATAGAGCTCGATCAATGGAGGAGAGAAAGAGAGAGAGAGTTCCACGTGCACAAGAGAGGAAGAAACTTGGAAATGAGAGAGAGAACGAGAGAAAGAATGTGAGTTGTGATCGATGGTGAGCTTATATAATCAAATGGGTTGTTCAAATTACAATGAAGGCCAAGTTAGAAGTGAAATTTCAGTTTGAGTCAAATCCAGGTCCAATGGAATCACACGACCTCGGTTGCAAACAACGTAGTTACGAAAGTTAACGAGCTCAACGAAAGACACGTGTTGACATCACGATGATGCAAAAATGACCATGTCTAAGAAAAGCTAAAATTACGAAAAAGGGCTTGGTCTACATAATCCAGGTCAAACTCAACCCAACTACCTATCCATGACCCGTAACGAAAATAAAACACGAACAAAACACGATTAACAACGAAAACAAGATTAACTAATCCGCTAAACGAGGTCAAGCTGGCTCGGAGTGTTACACCTTCTTCTGTCATTCAGAGTGCTGGGATGCTGTTTCGCCAAATGCCTTTGCTCGTTGCTCCTTCAGTCGGTACGAATTGTCAGCTTCGCTTACATAGACAGATGGATAAGTTGAGTGGATGTTTGCGACAAACACTTGCAGATCGCTCAGTTCAGATAAGTCCAAGGCGACGATTGCATTTTCCGAAGGTCTTGCTGAGGCATAGTGCGATTTTTCTTGCCAAGAAGACAAGTTAGCTCCGAGACCTGTTGCACCATTCGAGATTGAGATTAGCTTCAGGAAGCTGGCGTGCAGTTTGGGTTCTTCCGTGACGTTTTTCTAGAAGACATACTGTCGTCAATGTCGAGATACGTTATCGATGTGTTCGGACATTTCTCCTGCGTGTTTGTTGGACGATGTATGTGTGCTTTGCCAGGACGCTTTTTGCGAAGCGATTCCTCCAGCTCGTGGGAATTTGAGGAGCCACCATGCCTATCAGAGCGAGTCGAGAGATCAAGCATTCTAGTGACATCGTTGTTCAACGAGTTGTGCCCGCAAATGTGTGTTCATTCCGGGGACGGAATGTGTCTTTAGTAGGGGAGGATGTAACACCCCGACCCAATTTGATCTGGATTAGCTGCTAATTTATGATGATTGGTTGCTAATTGTGTTTTGTTTTTGTGTTTATTTGGTTTCAGGTTTTGGATAGGTAGTTGGGTTGAGTTTGACTTGGTTTATGTAGACATAAGCCCTTTTTCGTAATATTGCATTTTGTGTGATGTCGTCATTCATGCATCTATTAACGCGTGTCTTTTGTTATGCTTGTTGATTTCCGTAACTACGTCGTTTGCCAAATATGTCATTTGTTTCCGTTAGACCCGCAATTGACTTGAACTGGAATTAATTGGATCGATTGGACTTTATTGCAAATTGGCCTTTATGTTTATCTTTATAAGTCACCGACCTTTTACTTCTTCTCTGTCACAGTTCTGTTCTGTCTCT
This sequence comes from Sextonia rubra, assembly GCA_037013555.1. Taxonomy (NCBI): domain Eukaryota; kingdom Viridiplantae; phylum Streptophyta; class Magnoliopsida; order Laurales; family Lauraceae; genus Sextonia; species Sextonia rubra. Next base: position 17,146,854 of record JASUAD010000016.1, on the reverse strand, counting down.
TTCTCTCAAGGCTTCTTCTGCTTCTGCTCGTTCCTCCTTCCTTTTCGCTGAGCTAACTGGAGAAGGACGTTGTGCATGTCCACGTTTGAGCATCACTCGTGTGATTGGAGGTGAGCTTGAGTTCTTGCTGTGCTTCCTTCCTTCTTCTTCCTCTTGTTCTCATTATAGATGGGTATGGATCCTCACGGTTCTCTTTTCTTCTTTCCTTGCATGCATGGCGATTAGGAGATTGTTGACAGTGTGATTGAGCCCAAGGACAGCTAAGCGTGTGTTAGACTCCATTTGAGGCAAGTATGAGCATAACTTGGCTAAACCATGTGGGTATGTGTTTGATTTAGATTAAGTAATGTATTCTTGAGTATGAATGTTGTTTACAGCCCATCTTGTGATCATTCCCTTCTATTCCATGTGATTTCGTCAGTTTGTACGTATTTCAGTGATTATGTAATCAGTTCAGAATATGTTTCGTGTGTACCACGGCTCAGCCGTAACTCACCTTTGGCTTAGAGTCCAGAGAGGGAAAAACCCGGTTTTCTTCTACGGACAGGACACGGCTAAGCCGTATATTGTCTTACGGCTAAGCCGTACCTCAGCCGTGACCAAAATACGGGTGAACCGTAATTGCGGATGAACAGGAAAGGGAACCGCGGTGGAGCCGCAGTGCAGATTACGGCTAGGCCGTAAGATGCCTACGGCTAAGCCGTATGTTCACCTACGGCTAAGCTGTGCCACCCTTGAAAACTGAATAACAAGATAGGTGTAAGTAAGAGACTTATATGGCCTTCATGATAGAATTTAGATCACCTAGACTTGTTTAATGGTATGAGTGTATGACAAGAATGATCTCGAGGGTTGCGAATCATTCATGCACGTTATCCAGTTGTTTAGCACCTCCCCATGGGTGTTGGTTTAAGGGACTTCGGTGCACATTCCTGATACACTGCAACACTAGACAATGGTGCATCGGATAACTTAAAACTATATCATCATGCACGGTTAGAAACACTGGATAATTAGAATAGGATTGGCTAGTAACAGATCGTGATTCCTGCAAGAACATCTGATTGCATGGCATATTGACTTCGGTTCTTGTCCTCTTATTCGCGTTCTATGCTGGGGCACACGATTGGATATTTCTAGCTTTGTCCATGGTTAATCCCGGGTGGAACAGCGGTCTTGCATGTTCGATCTTACTATTTGATATACATGAGTTGAGATGCCTTTACTTCGTTATCATCCATCACCTTGTTTGTTTGATCTGTTCAGTTGGATATGGTGGTTTGATATATGCTTAACAACAAGACCTGCACGTCACATTCTGATAAGATATACATGTAAGCTATGCACGTATGATATGCATGTTATGATATGCATGTTCTTATATTGATTGACTCGATATGGTCCGGCACTACTGAGCCTCAGCCTTAGGATCTCGACGGGATGACTTTGGTATAGTTTGTATTGTCTTACTGCAGAAGGACATGTCTTGGGGTATCCGGACCCCAAGAAACCGAGACCCATCTGGCCCATGGTGTTCTCATCACGTTTGCAAGATCCCTACTTTGGGAGCATATGGCGTACGTAGTAGCCAACTAGTATGTACATGTTATGTTACTTACATTGATTCACAGAGCATACGTTAATTTGAATGCACAACTGCTTAGATTACTACATTGACATGTTATGATTATCTATGTCTTTTATTCTGTTAGAGACCACACGTGTTAACTTGTTATTGCTTATACTTTGCTGAATCGTCGTATTCATGAGTTGTCCTTGGTGTTGCAGGCTCAGGTACCCTCGACCGTGTTCTTGTCGGTCGTCAGTTTGCTTGGAAGACTCCAGCTGTCTCTTCAAGTTCGCGGAGTGGGTGTTATCCCTCCATCAGAGCGCGACTGTTCTCTGCATGCATGCATATTGCTTTCTTTTCATATCATTGATTGTACTCATGTTCTATACGTTGTGATTGGATCCAATTTGTATGTTCAGACCTTTATGTCAGCCTTTGGATATTATTTCCTTTGTTCTTGTGTGCCTCGTGTCACATGTTGATCTTTGTAGCTTCCACATACATGTTTGCATGTGTGTTTCCCTTGTGCGTGTGCATCTAGACCGGGTCTAAGTGCATATGCACGGGAGTGCGTGTGTCGCTGGTTATCATATGTGCATAGCTTACATGTATATCTTATCAGAATGTGACGTGCAGGTCTTGTTGTTAAGCATATATCAAACCACCATATCCAACTGAACAAATCAAACAAACAAGCTGATGGATGATAACGAAGTAAAGGCATCTCAACTCATGTATACCAAATAGTAAGATCGAATATGCAAGACCGTTGTTCCACTCGGGATTAACCATGGACAAAGCTAGAAATATCCAATCGTGTGCCCCAGCATAGAACGCGAATAAGAGGACAAGAACCGAAGTCAATATGCCATGCAATCAGATGTTCTTGCAGGAATCACGATCTGTTACTAGCCAATCCTATTCTAATTATCCAGTGTTTCTAACCGTGCATGATGATATAGTTTTAAGTTATCCGATGCACCATTGTCTAGTGTTGCAGTGTATCAGGAATGTGCACCGAAGTCCCTTAAACCAACACCCATGGGGGAGTGTTAAACAACTGGATAACGTGCATGAATGATTCGCAGCCCTCGAGATCATTCATGTCATACACTCATACCATTGGACAAGTCTAGGTGATCTACATTCTATCATGAAGGCCATATCAGTCTCTTACTTACACCTATCCTTGTTATTTAGTTTTCAGGGGTGGCACGGCATAGCCGTAGGTGAACATACGGCTTAGCTGTAGGCAGATTACGGCCTAGCCGTAATCTGCACTGCAGCTCCACCGTGGTTCCCTTTCCTATTCATCCGCAATTACGGTTCACCTGTATTTTGGTCTACGGCTTAGCCGTGTGCTGTTCTACTGCTTAGCCGTGGCTGGGCCGTAGAAGGTTTGTCAATTACTTGCTTTCAGTTCATTCAGAAGAAGGCACCCTATAATGATCTACGGCTGGGTCACGGCTGAGGTACGGCTTAGCCGTAAGACAATATATAGCTTAGCCATGTCCTGGCCGTAGAAGAAAACTGGGTTTTTCCCTCTCTAGACTCTAAGCCGAAGGTGAGTTACGGCTGAGCCGTGGTACACACAAAACATATTCTGAACTGATTACAGAATCACTGAAATACGTACAAATTGACGAAATCACATGGAATAGAATGGAATGATCACAAGATGGGCTGTAAACAACATTCATACTCAAGAATACATTACTTAATCTAAATCAAACACATACCCACATGGTTTAGCCAAGTTATGCTTATACTTGCCTCAAATGGAGTCTAACACACGCTCAGCTGTCCTTGGGCTCAATCACACTATCAACAAGCTCCTAATCGCCATGTATGCAAGGAAAGAAGAAAAGAGAACCATGAGGATCCATACCCATCGATAATGAGAACAAGAGGAAGAAGAAGGAAGGAAGCACAGCAAGAACTCAAGCTCACCTCCAATCACACGAGTGATGCTCAAACGTGGACATGCACAACGTCCTTCTCCAGCTAGCTCAGCGAAAAGGAAGGAGGAATGAGCAAAAGCAGAAGAAGCCTCGAGAGAAAGAGACAGAACAGAACTGTGACAGAGAAGAAGTAAAAGGTCAGTGACTTATAAAGATAAACATAAAGGCCAATTTGCAATAAAGTCCAATCGATCCAATTAATTCCAGTTCAAGTCAATTGCGGGTCTAACGGAAACAAATGACATATTTGGCAAACGACGTAGTTACGGAAATCAATAAGCATAACAAAAGACACGCATTAATACCAAGATGATGCATGAATGACGACATCACACAAAATGCAATATTACGAAAAAGGGCTTATGTCTACCTAAACCAGGTCAAACTCAACCCAACTACCTATCCAGAACCTGAAACCAAACAAACACAAGAACAAAACACAATTAGCAACCAATCATCAGAAATTAGCAGCTAATCCAGATCAAATCTGGTCGGGGTGTTACACATATTGTGAAGCAACAGCGAGGATGTTGTAATCAATCTGGCAAGGGAGTACATGCAGAGAGCTAAGGCTTGTCAATGATGCAGAGATGAGCAGCAAGAATTTAATTGATTTTGAGGGCAATTGAGTGGGCTAAGGACAGCAATATGGAATGGCTGTCTAAATTATCTGAATTGACTGGGGCCTTAAGACATACAAGGAAGTGCCTTGTGGGCATGGGCTAATGCGCTGGTCCTTGGTGCATACTATTGGTGCAGAGGACGATTGACAGCACAGTGATTAACAATGGAGATTCAAGACAAGTGACGGTTCATCCAGGTCGTTCATCCAGAGCGACGTAGTTTGGATGGACTATCTTCTGGAACTTGTATTGCTTACAAGATATTGACCCTTCATCTGGAGGGCTTCCTTGTTTCATCAAAAGCCACCAAAGTGACGGTTGTGCAAGAAGAAGAGTTGGCTTTTCTTGTCACCATAATAGCAACTTGTAGCCTGAAATTATTGAATGAAACATGAATTTTTAATTATTGTGTTAAAAAAAGAATTTTAATGATTGCATTTATATGAATGTGAATACCACAATTATTCTAATTTATTTTTAAATATGTGATTAGTAGTGGTTTAAAAAACTTATGATTTAAAAAAATATTATTAAAACTGTTTTTAAAAAGTTCACAAAAAAATGGCAAGAAAATATTAGGGAATGATTTGGAACAGTTTTAAAATTTTGGAACGGTTCAAAACCGTTCCAGATTTGGAACGGTTTTAAACTGTTCCAAAATTTCTGCGACACCCATTTTTGGAACGGTTTGAAACCGTTCCAGATCCAGTTAGGAACAGTTTCAAACCGTTCCAGATGGACATTTTTGGTGTAGTGCATGCTCTTACTGTAAAATTTTCACACGAAATCATTAGTGAGACAGACACTCAAACTAGTAATGTAAGTAATAATGAAAAAAACATAATAATTCAATGATCTGATATTAATCATCACAAACTCCATTTCAGAATTGAACCCACTGTTCTAGCACATTTTTTAAATTTGAAGTTTATTTGGTCATCCTAACCCCTTATTACATTTGAACTGCCAGTCCCATTCAGATTGGTGTGAAACTCATGGGATCCATGAGATACTGCTCAGGCAGGACACCGAGGGAGGATGACACCAGCCGGACTCGAGTCAAATGCTCGCCCAAGACGCACCATAAAGCCTCTTTGCCCTGTGCACATGCATCTGCACACAAAATACAGCATGGGGCCTTTTTTGCCTTGATCTTATTCGAACTCGGGAAATGTTGGCTCTGATATCATCTCAAGTTCCTAATCAATACACCCAAAATGCTCAGGCGTTAAAGGTGCAGCAAACCAACTACTTAACACAGTGGTGGTAGTGGGTGATGGGATTGGGTTGATCAAAAGGGCCCTATTGGTTCTCTAGATGGCATTTGCTGCTGTTCTTCTGATCACTTCCACGGTCTTGCTGTCTGAGATAGCATGTTAGGGCTGCCACTTTAGGACCATCCAAACCCTCCACCCATGTCATTGATCACATTGGGTTTGCACCAATCCAAATGGACCGGACCATTACATTGAGTGTGAATTTTTTATTTTTTATTTTTTGAAAAAAAAAAACTGTTTAACTCTTAGGCCACAAATCAAGGGTTTAGCATCATTGCATTGAGTTGAAATCCATACCTAGGAAGGTCCCACTGAGATTGTTCAATCCCCACCCCTCCCATTATTTGTAGGGGCCCAGCAGGTCCCAGCAGCTGTCTCGCATGGAGCGGTCTAGCGTTGATTTCCTTAAATTCATAGTAAATGGTCTAGTATTAGGGCCCATTTGGCTACTTAGCAGAAATAGAACAGTGGGAAGGAAAAGCATAAAAGTAGAAATGTCAATAACACAATCACTCTCTTTAGGATTTGAATTGAATGGGGGCGATGGGAGGATTTTTAATTCTAATTCTTTGATCCTCCCTTGAGGATCTTCAGGTTTAATTCTTCAGTTTCAGCCTCTTTTGCTGGAGTGGCATAGCATAAGAATCCTAAGAATTCAATAATTCCCCTCTTCCCACATTTTTTGGCTCCTCTTCACAGTTGGGTGGGCTTCTTTACCACTTGTGTGCACTACCAGGACCTGGCTCCTTTGGCTGGGATTTAAAAAAATCAATATGGACAAAACAAATGGGTAAATTGGTTAATGGGTTAAAGTAGAAAAAGTATTTTATATGGAAAAAAAATTAAAAGTGCTTATCATAAATTAAGTTTTTTTTTTAAAAAATCAATACATGTTCGGTATGTTGGTGTGGAGCAGTTCACATGAAAATCATAGTCATCAGTCCTTTCTTTCAAAGCGAATTACTTTTTCATTGTTTCTCCAATAACATTTTCTGCAGTCATCAGTCCTTTCTTTGCAAGAGAGTAGCCGTGCTAGTTTATTAAATTCAGACCCAAGAGATGGAGAATCATTTTAAGCAACATGGCTCTAAAAAGGCTGCAAAAACTTGATGTTATAGACTAAAGTTATAGAAACCGATACCCATCAGGCATGAAACTTATCAACCTATAAAACCCTTGAACCCTAACTTAAAACCTCAATTGAAAATCAAAGTAAAGTGGCACTGGCACCCAGTAACCCAAAATTTTCACAAGCTAGAGAGTGAGAGAGAGGGGATGGAGATATGAGAGAGATGAGAAATACTGAACCGTAGGATTTGAAAGTTTGATAGAGGAAGGGGATGACATGTGGCACGATGCAATGAGAGAGATCCATGGGCCTCAATTTGGCTTCGTTGATTAAACGGGTGACCTCCATGATGGTACCCACCACTAGCCTGTAGGGAGGACCGTTGATTCCTTGGTCCCTGTGATACTTCCCCAGTTTCATGGGCCCCCACCAAAAACATAGAAAAATCTCCATATCAATAAATTAATCAAAACCCAGGGATGACAAGAGAGAGGAAAAGAAAGTCTCTCATTTTCACCGCTGCTGCTGCCGCCTTGTTTATTTTTTTGGTCCATTTCTTGTTTGGTCTTTTTTGGCGGGCACCTTGTCAGTACGGCGCACTTGAAGATACCCAGAGCCCACGGAAATGAATTTCTGAACTTCGGACCAATCTAGTCAAAATTGAAAGGGTCTATTTCTTTTGGTAGAATTTCTGGAATATAGACTTTGTAAGCTTTGACATTGAGGAGCATCCGCATGCTTAGGGGATGTTTATGTAATACTTTTTTTGTAGAAAAGTTGATGGTTTTCAATCGAATTATTTGGGATTCAAAAGTAAAAGAAATCATTTTATCTACTAATAGTAAACAAATTGGCATATTACCAAATCATGTTGCTATTGCCACGGCCGTAGATATAGGTATTAGGTATTTTGAGGATGCGCCTTAGTGACAAATGGTTAACGATGGCTGTGATGGGCGGCAATAATGAGATCACCATTTTAGTAAATGATGTAAAGAAGGGTAGTGACATTGATCCACAAGAAGCTCATTGAACTCTTGAAATAGCTGAAGCTAACTTGAGTAGAGCAAAATTTATTTTTTATGTGTTTGGTGCAACACATGTTCATGGAACTACTTGTTTGCCAAGTCAGCATTTTCCTTAGTAAAATTGGAAATGGAGTTCCTATGGGAGGCTATCGGAATCCCACTTCTATAGAAAACTTGCCCCCCTCTTTATAACTCATTTCATATTTCATTTCTCATCCACAAAGCACTACTCAACTTTTCAATAGTAATTCGCATCCGCACCAAACAACATTTGAACATTTTATCAAGGAAAAATAATTCGGACCAAACATGAATTTTATACTTCAGCGGAACTCCTTTTCTGAGGTATCCATTTACTATGAACATTGCTAATATGACAATTTCCTTTTTCGACGAAAATAGTATGTACAAAAACATGCCCTTAGGTGTGGGAATTTGGAAAGGTGATTTAAGGTGGTTCGAATTTGAAATTCTGGCAAAGACCAATTTAAGTTAGTAGAGTGGCATAACGCTTGAGTTTTCTCCCCCTTTTGTGTTCAAAATCTACTCCATATTTGCCAGGTTAGGGTTTGTGTGGGTTTAAGGGGAGGGGGGAGGGGATTGTCCTATTGGACCAAAGCCCTCATGAAAATCTATTTCATGAGAGAGAGAGAGAGAGAGAGAGAGAGAGAGAGAGAGAGAGAGATTTTAGCAAAGAAACATGGTATTTAAAAAAAAAAGTCAAGGGAGGGCACAACTACCACATCATGTTGAGAAATCCTAGCATCCAAAATTCCTACAAAAAAATTCATTGAAAGAAGCTGGCCTAAAATGGTAAAATAATTACCTCCCATTGTTTAGGATAATCATTTTGTTAATATATTGAGGGTTTTTTAGAACCTCCAAAGATGAAGGGCTTAGAATGGAAAAGAGATAGGTTTAGATTGAGAGATAATGTCCTTTTATAAGCCCAAATTCGTGGGTGGAAGGTAAGATTTTAATGAAACTCAAATAGTTAGGTTTAACAGGATTTAGAAAGTGAGGTTCACAAGTTGTTGGGAAAAATTCAGTGTCTTGTTCGAACGAACTAAGATTCTGTGATAGACTCTTTAGAATACTTCATGTTCATTCGAACAACCAAATCTTGGTTCAAATGAACCAAGTTTATATGAACACTTGAGATCTTCGTGATTCCAAGCTTCCAATCATGTACACTACAGCCCAAAACTAGAAATATAAAATTACAATGCACTTTGGACCCAACTTTTGTCCATATCCCATGAATTAGCCAACACACTCAAAATCTTAAATTCTCCTTGTTTGACAATTCATGGACAAAACTTCCTAAATGATTCATTCTACCCAGACGATATAAATCCCACACAAAAAAGATGACCTGACCTTCCACACTGAGATTTGTATCTGCAAAACCTGAATGTGGAACCTAAGTTGCTATGCCTTTTGCAATCTATCTCTGTCTCCCCCTTTTTGTTCATGATTGAGAAAAATAATGATCACCATGAAGCATATCTATCAATTATCTTTTGCAACTCCCCCTTAATTGTGACTCCCACTTAATGCCACTTCTTTTCAGCTTAGGGGTGGGGGCTTGATCTACTTAATCAGGGGTTGAATTTTGGTGCCCACACTTGAGAACTTTATGCATTCAGTGCAGTGTGTACCATATCATTATGCAAGTCAGATTTGTGAACCCAGATTGGTCTGGTTTTGGCCCTCGGCAGAGATAGTTTCCATTGCTGATTTCTTGGTAGAATTTTCAATTTATTGCAATGGAGACGAATGTGTCCTTTGATTCCATAATGGTGACATGTGGGAACTCATACAGGATGTAACACATTCTTCTTTGACGTGAATGCAACATGAGTAGCACATGTAGTTTATGAAGTAGGAGGTGTTATAAAAACCAAAGAAGAGTTTTTTTAAAAAAATAGTTTTACCTTTTTTTCGAGGTAGACGCATCATTGCCATATCTAAGGCCACATTTGTCACTTGGCAAATTCTGACTGCACGGGATGTCATCAAGTTTCATCGATCCAGTATTAATCTTATTTAGTGAAGTTTTTTTGACGTTCCGCTCTTCAGACATCATCTTGATTTTGCCATTCAAATCATTTTTTCTGTCTGACATGTCTGTAGCTCTTTCTTCAAAGTTTCCATCTCTTGTGTAGATTTCTCAAAATCATCATACAACGGTTCATTTTTTTTATTTGTATTGTCATTATCAATAATAATATTCTTCTGATTTTCTAAAAGATATACCTTTGCAAGTGCTTTTGCCAATTCTTGCTTTAGAGAGAAGATATGATCTTCTATAGCTTTCCACTTGGTTATATTACATGTTGACACATAAAAAATCACTTTTTTAGTGTTAACAGTGCAAACACTTGATCAAAGGTAAATTAAAGAGATGAAACTAGATTGGAAGTTTCAAAGTGTTTTTAAGAAGTGATTTTTTGATGTTTCAAAACAATTGGGCTGCATTTGGTCACCAAACTCTGAGACACCAATAGCTTGTGGTCATGGAATGAAGTCACACTTCCTGAAGACCAAATGGGTGGGATTCATAATGAGGCTTATAAAATGTCCAAGGTCAACCCTACAAAGTTTCAAGACAATTGAACTTCACTTAATGCCTAGTGGTCGCGGAAGTCAGCCTAGCGGTCACTGAATGGTCTAAGCATCAAAACTTGATCAACAAAGGCCAAATCATATAAAACTTATGAGAAATTCTCAAATTATGTTCAAAGATGATCCCTCCAAGTTTCAAGGTGATTAGGCCCATTTGAACCCAAATCCACAGACCGCTTACACCTAGCGGTCATAGAACTAGTCGTTGTGGTAATAGACAGAGAAGTACTTCCAGATGGCCAAACCAGTTGAATTTCATATGAAAAGTCTAAAACATGCTCAAGATCAATCCCAGAAAGTTTCATAGCAATTAGACTCTATTTGGACCATAACTCATAAGCTGCCCAAAACCATGCGGTTGCAAAGCCAACATTTTGGGGTCACAGGCGGAGAAGTTCTTCCACAAGGGAAAATCATGTCAAATCTTTATGAGAACCCCAAGATGTGTTCAAAGTGAGCTCCTTAGAGTTTTAGGACCATTGGAAGCCATTTGGATCCAAATCTACCAAAATAGTGATCCATACCCCACTAATATTATACATGAATATAAGAGGGTCAAGTTGATTAATTCATGGAGATCAAAATGGGATCAAACTCCTACAACACTCCTAAAACAATGCCAAGAGCCAATCCTCCAAGTTTCAGCAAGATCATAGGTCATTTCGGTAAAAAATGATCGTGATCGATGGCCAGTAATCAGATCAGTTTGCTGTGACTAAGAGCAAGGGTCGTGGAGACAAAAGGATCAAGTTAGGTAACTTTTAGAAGTCAAAATGGGATGAAACTTCTCAAGCACTTTCAAAACAATGCTAGAAGACATTCCTACAAGTTTCATCAAATTCAGAGCTTGTTTGGGCCAAAAACATCCGTGACCAATAGTCGGTGGTCACAGACCTTGTAGGTGCATTTTGTCATGACCGAACCATTCGGTCACAAACAACTGTAAGGCATTTTTGAGCAGTTTTGGAGCAGCTTGCACTTTAATTCGAATTCAAACTTTTTGAAACCATCCCAACTGCTTCTAAACTCTATATAAGGGCACTCTCACCCTCTAAACAAGGCACTCCTTAGCCTCTATAAAGATCACCATCTGCAAGGCATCAGAAGGCTTCTACACTTAGAGCATTCCCAATCCTCTTCCCAAGTTCTTCCTCTCACTAATAAAAGGTGATACATGGTTCCAGACATGGGGGCACACTCTTCAAATCTCTGAAACTCCATGGAGACTTCTTTCCTGGCCATGGCACATCAAAGTGATGAAACCACGATTTTTCTATGGTTTTCCCACTTATGGGGATACAAGCCATTTTAAAGGGTTGTGTAACTACCGCCTCTTGGTACCAATCTGATCCTTGAAATGCATAAGATTAGAATGACACAAGCTTGGCCATTTTGCCAAAACAAATATTGGCAACCCCGTCTGATCTACCCAAAAGCAATCCATAAACTAACGTGGTGATCATCAAAGGCCATGGTGATTCAAAGCACTCTAAACTCCAAAACATGGTCTAGGTCCTCCAAAATCCAAAGGCAAAGGTGTATCCCTCTTTTGGTAGCCATTTGAAAAACAAAAGTAAAGGAAAATGAAAAAACCGGTTATAGGTTTTCATGACCAATTCGGTCACGGACAATTCAATCACGGACTTGTATTTTCTAAATTTTGCATATTTTGTATTTTATGTAACTTTTCTCTTATTTTGTTCATTTTTTTTACCATATTTGAGACAAGAGGGAAGGGCTATGAATAGTGTAAAATTATAAACAGCCTATATCCCGGAGGTCAGAGCCATTGAACCCATGCAAACAAAAAGGAATTAATGAATTTTAGTAGTTTCTTCCCATTTTTTTGTTTACTGAATTTTGTGAGATTGCACCTACATAATTTCGCATTGTTTTTTCAAAATAGAAAATTGGTGCCGTTTGTGGGAATAGGCTCTAATTTATGGTCATAATTGGATTACATAAGTTACATAGAATGTGTAGAACAAGAGGAAGAAAAGACTGTAGGCCACGATCGATTAGTGTTGTGGCGACCGGCAAATTACAATTCATGACCAATTGATGATCATTTTAATTATGAAAATCGGCCAAGGAGAAGAACAAGGGATCCACATGAAATTGCCTTAAAGATAGAAAACAGAAAGTAAGGAATCTTGAAGTTTCAACCTAGTTCAGACCTGAGAGTAGGCCACGATTGACTAGATTCAGTCATAGCACTACAAGGCCTGACAACAGGCTGCGACTGAGTAGGCTATGATTGACTAGATTCGGTCATAGCACTACTATAACACATTTTGGCCTGTTTGTTTACTGTAACTTGCAAATTCTAGTCCATGACTTCTTTAATCACTGTTGGGAGATTTGAAGTATTTGTGGGAGCCATTAAATGTAGAATTGAACTTCTTAAAACCAAGTCAATTGGATGCAAATGGAGGGACAATTGCACTATGAAGTGCATAAAATTGAGAACTACATTGAAAATAAAAAGAGTGTAGTTCTCATTACAATCAAGGCATTTCGATCTAAATGCAAAATTCATCAGTCATTTGTAAGACCTAAGCAAACTTACATTTTAATGTCAACCTTGGAACGACGATATTTGCAACTGAAGACGGATCCTGTGGATCAGTGTAGTAGTGATGCAGTCTCTACCAAAACACATCCTATCCTCTGGATGGATCTAAAACTCTCTCTTGCTTTTAAGACAAACCCCTTGGTTCCGGAATGCTGTCGAAATTTTGGTGGCCTGAGGACTAGTCAGCATAACACAAAGAGATTGAGATATGCTTGTTTCTGACCATTTAGGTTCTCCCCATTAAGGGACCATGTTGGTTCAAAAGGTGTTCATTAAGCTAATTCGCTAGCTGAAGAGGTAGCTGTGTTGGTTAAAAGACTAATGCAATCCTTTGGGCTTGTTTCGAAGAACAACTATAGGTTCCTTAATCATAACCTTTGATGAAGCCAAAGAGAGGCTATTCAACGGCTTCCTATCTCAAATAGGCTCATCTACAAGGATTCTAAAACGGGCTCGGGCTAAAGCCTCCACTCCTATACCGAGGGTCTCAGTCTTTCGAAATCTTTCAACTCCAAGCAGCCCTATCACTCCTTCCATCCACAATAGGATAATAGTGACCCTAGGACCCAACAATAGCGGTGAAATGCTCAAACCATAGGTCTCCAAGTATGCCCAAAGCCCATTTGACATTTTCAATCAGGCTCAGGAGGAACCTAAACCCAAGGCATAACGAGGGGGCAACAAAAGTGGTAGCTTTCACATCACCAAGCCCCAGTAAGGGGCAAAGAAAATCCAACTGATGGACCAAAACTCTAAGGTGCAAAATGTACCACATGCTACAGTTGCCAGGCCCTAAAACCAATGCAAGCTCGACCCAAATAATGGGTCAACAAGAAGCAACGACTTCAAGCATCTAAGGGCTTTTGCTTATTCCTTAGACACAGGAAGGCTCAGAAGGTCCTCTTCATCCTAGGGTAAACTACCTGGTCACCCGAACCATGCAATCACAAAAGCAATAAGGCCAAGAACAAACCCTTGGCTTCCTTGGAAGACGACACCTTCTTTCCTCTAACTCAAAAGGTGGGACGATGCTTTGGCAGAAAGTGTCTAGCCTCGAAGATTGTGGGGCCTACTCCCCCATACCTCAATCACCAGTGTATTAAAATCACCCAAAAAAGGTTTCACAACTAATCATTAATGACACAGCTAATCTGGCCCACTTCAAAAGGTTGCTCTACCAAAAAGAGCAAATCAAAGCATCGCTCCATGAAGAAAAGGGGCAAAAGAAGCAAAGCAAGCAGAGGCAATAGATATACTCCCGCTCCCTACCTCAAACCCAATGAATTGGGACCACATCATTGGTACTTCAATACCAATGGTGGTCTAGTTCAGTGATCAAAATTTCAGGGCCTAATTGGTAGATTAAATCAGAAAGAAGTCTTTGGCCCACCATGGAATGCAAACTAAGAAGATGACTCAACCCAGAATCATTAAAAAATGGGTGGTTACTGGCGATGGTCCTTATTTGGCTGTAGCCCACATGGTCGAGCCGGGACGTGATCGCTGAGTCCCCCACAGTGTGACACAGACAAGTTCACAGGAGTTCGAATCAAGTAGAACAACTGATGAATATATTAGTACATATTATGAAGATGACATTCCTGATGACTCAGATGCAAGCGGCAGTTCTTCTACTACACCTAGGGCATTATCTTCAACCAATCCACAACAATTCTTACTATTTTTGGCTGAGGGTAGTGATACAAATTAGCAAAGAAATGATGATGTTAAAGTTGGTGAAAAAAGGCCAAGATGATGAAGCTAATAACAGTGATGAAGATGTTATCAGTGATACAATAAAATAGCAGGGGGACAAAGATTGACATGATCAATGCCCAATTGCAAGTAGTAATGGAGAAGTTTGGTAATTCAACCGACCCTCCAAACCATCCTTCTTATGCAAATAGAAAGGGGCAAGCAATGATTAGGAACCATGCAACAAAGATTGACCAACGTATGGCTCAAATGAAATCATTGTTAGATAAGATGGTTGGTGCTGGTACTTTTGGGGGTTATTCATCCAGTGTAGGTCTTCATGTCGCAGATCCTAAAAAGCCTATGACTTACAAAGAGGTCACATAAATGATGACTAAAGCAACAGACTAAAGCAAAAGAAGATATCAAAATGAAAAAGAAGGGAATTACACCCAAGTGTCCCCTGGAATTTGACTTCGTGCCATTCCCGCTTGACTATAAGCTTCCGACCTTTCAACCTTATCCTAGGAAGGGGTCAGCTTACTAGTATATCCTTCACTTCAAGTCACTACTTGGGAGTTTTCTAACCTTGATGCATTGAAAATAAGGCTATTCATAGGTATATTGAAGGGAGTCACTTTTGATTGGTACAAGTAGTTGTTAGAACTCGCTTTCTTTACTTGGACAATTACTGAAGAGAAATTCCTACTTCACTTTCAAAAGGAAGATCAATCAGTTACCTTCACCAAGCTAAGTATCACAAAGCAAAAAAACAATGAGTCGGCTTCGGCCTTCATTAACAAATGTAGGGCCTCGTCTTACAGATGTATGGAACCCCCGTCACAAAAGACATCCATTGTCATGTGCAAAGGTAACCTATGGCCAAAAGTCAAAGCCAGAGTGCTTGGTCATAAGACCAAATCTCTCGCCAAATTGGTTGAAGTCGCAGCAGATGCAGAGTTAACTCTTAAAGAGATTAACCAGAAAGTGACAGTTTCTCTTATAGCAAAATGTTCCTCCTTTTATTCTTCCAAACCAAAAGAGAAGAAAGAGGTCTGCAATGTGCAAACTTCTAAGCCTTCACGAAGGCCTCAAAATGCTAAAAATGACAAAGCTTGGAAGAAAGAATAAGAGAAATGGAAGAACACTAAGTACCCTTTCAATAAAGAAATTGAGGTGATCTCTTCCTGTCTTTAGTGGACAACAACAAAATTGAGTTTCCACCATTAAAAAGCCAAACCAAGAGGGTTGGACAGATGATCCAAACTACTGCCCTTTTTACCAGACGATTTCACATCCTCTCAAAGACTGCTTCATCAAGAAGGAAAAGATCAATGAGATGCAGATGAATGGGAAAATCTCTTTTGATTGAAAATATTACTCCTATCCAGCAAATGACAATTTTTCTTCCACTGGAATCCATGACCATGGTATCTTGGGTCAGAACATAGGTTCAGGATAAAGAGGGTCTTGTTCCAGACTTTGTAAATGGAGAAGGTTCAAAGAGAGACTAAATCTAAGCCTTCCCCTTAAAAAGAGAGGACATACAAGGCAACAATTCAAAAACTTGCAAAGAGCAATTTAGAATTGCCCCACTAAACAAGAAGAAAAGAAATTCAAGTAGTAGCAAAAAATTGGCAAGACCATCCAATGACTAAAGAAGAAAGTTAAACCCCTAGTATCCAGTTGCAACAGGATTTTGTGGGTCAGATCTTCTCCACTTTCACTCAAGGACATAAATACATAATGCTTATTAATGGCAAATTCTTAAAATAATACTACTCCCAAATATCATTGGTGTTTCCATAACCCACCACCAAACAACCTCTCACCATACATTCAAAATTGAAAACATTTAGTTTCGAGTCCTTAATCCTAGTTGTCTTAACAAATTCTTTCAGACTTACAAACCTTGGCTACGAGGATAATGCCCATTGACCCCTCTAGTCTAACCTTGTTACTTGGCCAATTTCTCTATAAGACCCCTTGTAACAAATTTGCTTATATGGATAAAGTCTTTTTGTGTACCCCATCTAACTACATACATACACTTTTCGTCCTAAGGGACAAGTCAAGGACCCTGGAGAAAGTCATAAATACAGACACTAGATAATGTCGATTTCATTTGACACCTTTCGACACCAAAAGGAATAAGTCAAGGACCCCAGAGAAAGTTATACATACAATCACCGGGTAATGTCCATTTATTTGACCCCTTTTGTCCTTTGACTCCTTATCTTCATTCTAAAGACCATGAGTCTCACATACATGCAAGTCTGAAAATAACTTTGATTCATGACCTTCATTCCAAAGACCATGAATCTCACACACATGCAAGTTTGAAACTACATACAAACAATCCCAACAAACCATACATAATTCACCATGGCAAGAGATAGTAAAATGGAAAAGAATTTTGATTGATACTATTTAAAAGCTCTTTACAACTCCAAGAAAAATAGAATAAAAAAAAAGGAAAAAAAACAAGCGAACACTCAAGACACAAGTCTCTTAATTGGATCTTTAAAGTTTTAGAGACTTTCCTTGAAGAGCTGCTCTTTGCATTCCACATATGAGGGACCTGTAGCTTTAAAATTTGCTTCATCAAGCTTTAAGTCCATGGTGCTCTACATTTGAGAAACTCTTGCCGGTCACTATGGCTAGCTGTTTGATGCCCTATTCTTTCAAATCAATTTTACTTGACATTTTGCTTAAAAATGGCATTTCTAAACAAGTCTATTTGGCCCATCAACAAACCAAACAAGGGTTGAACATAAATAGCCAAACCTTTTCAATTTCCATACCATTATTAATCCTTGCCACGTCAAGTCCAAACCGTGACTTTGACTTTTGAAAATAAACCAAAATTCATGGATTCCAAAACAAATTCATTTTCAAACCAAACATAAATTCTTGATTTTCCCAACATCTCAGGGATTTTTTTTTTTTTTTTGTGGGGTGTTCCCCACAGTCCCCAAAGAGAGACATGCATTTTAATATTCATGATAACTAAGGCAAAGAAAATCAAATTCCTTATGTTTTACAAAATCTACCATCAACCCCCATGGTTTTTGGTCAAATTTCAAAATTTCAAGTTTAGGCCTATAACTTACCTTGGCAAAACCTATATTTCCATCAAACCACCCACCATTCCCATATATTTGCTATTTCAAGGCACGATGATTTCAAAGTAATCCTTTTCCATCATTGTACCTCTAGGAGGCATTTATTGACACATAAAAATCACATTTTAATGTTAATAGTGCATGATCGTGCTTGATATGATGATAAATGCGAAGGAATCAAGTACAACATTTCACACACTCAAACACGCAGAAGAATGAAAAATTAATTACGGGTCATCATTAAATCCCCTTTTGTTTACATAGGTTCAATGCTCTGACTTCGAGAATATAGGTTGTTTACAACTGTTAGAAAATTACAACCCCTCCCACTTGTCTCAAATATGATCCAAACTAGGAAAAATAGTGAAATTACATGAAAAAAATGGAAGAAATGCAAAAAATAAAGAAACCGGGGGTGGTGACCATGGCCCACGGTCACTGAGCTCCTGCTAGTGACCGTGGCCCACGGTCACTAACAAGCAATGACCATTTTGGCCACTAGTTGTCCCGGTTTCACCTCTGTTTGCTTTTCCAGTGCTTTCAAGGTGCTGAAACTTGTTTTGGGTTTTGGGAGTGACGAATGACCACCAAGAGTGCTAAAGTTGTTCTTAGAATAATCTATGATCTTTGCTAATCACCATTTTGATTTTACAAATAGCGTTTGTGCAAATCCGAAAAGGTTTATTTTGTATAAGCAATTTTGGCTGGTGTTGTGTCATTCTAACCCTATGGTTTTTAAGGAGGAAAATGAAACCTAAAGAGGTTTATTTGCAACTTTGGAGATGGCCTAAAACCCTAAAAGTGGGAGAACCAGGAAGATAGTTTCATCCTGTAAAACTCCTTTGGCACTTGGTAGTCTTGAGGTCCAATTTCCATAAACATTGGTAAGATGTATCGTCTTCCTCAGAACCATTTCTTACGTTAAGCTTGGGGGGGGGGGGGGGGGGGGGGGGGGGAAGAAAAACGAAGGGAGCTTGGACACTTGTGGAGGGCAAATGCTTGCCAAATCTTTTTGAAAATGCCTTTTAGAATGCTATGGAGCCTTTAAACTTTCATTGGAACCTTTGAACCCTTTGTTTAAAGCTCAAGTGTGCCTTTTATAGGCTT
Organism: Sextonia rubra; assembly: GCA_037013555.1. Classification (NCBI taxonomy): domain Eukaryota; kingdom Viridiplantae; phylum Streptophyta; class Magnoliopsida; order Laurales; family Lauraceae; genus Sextonia; species Sextonia rubra. The sequence goes on along the minus strand of JASUAD010000016.1, from coordinate 17,128,196 downwards.
TAGAGGTAGTTAGAGGAGTTATGGGAAGCTATAGCTCAGATTGAAAGTGAAAAAACCACACAAGCCATCCAAAGTGACTTTACAGACCGTGGCCACAGTCACGGACAAGCCCAGTTGTTGCCTTTTTGCATATGTGAGCCGTTTTTAGTAGTTTGGGGCCGAACGATGTCTGATCTTCATGAAACTTGCAGGGATGCTTTATAACACCATTTTGAGGGTTTCATAAAAAATTTCATCATGTTTTAACCTTTTGAAGTCGGTTAACCCTCCCTTTGACTTTTTATGAAAATGAGTCCTTGTTTTAGCTGTTTAAGGCCCAAATGAGGTTAGATTGACTTGAAATTTGGAGGAATTGATGTCAGAAGCATCTTGAAGTTGCCATCCAAATTTCATCTAATTTGACTTTGTGGAAGTAAGATTTTGATCAGTGGCTTATTTGTTTCATGTTTTAAGTCAATGTCCCCTTATATTGTTGGCAGTCAGTTTGTTTTCCACCTAAATGATTCTCAATTGATTTGAGACTTTAAAGAGTTGGCCTTGAGCATGCTTTGAGTATTCAATCCAAATTTTATTAGCTTTGGCCTCCTAGAAATAGGACTTTGGTCAGGGACTTTGGTCAGTGCCCCCAAGGTTCGTGGGTTACCGACTCCTAAGCTAGCATGTAACTGAAGTAGGGTCAGATGAAGTCCCCTTTGCTTGAAAATTTGTAGAGTCATTTCTGAACATGACTTGAGCTTTGTATCCCAATTTCATCAACTTTGGTTATTCAGAAGCAGGATTTTGGTCAATGACCCCAAGGTTTAGGGGTTAATAACCCAAAGTTGGCATGTTTGTTGAACTTAGGTCAAACGACATCCATTTGACTTGAAATTTTATAACGCAACTCCTAATAATAATTTGAATTTTATCTAGTAGTTTCAACTGATTTAGTCTTTATGAGGTGTCACTTTGCACAGTGACCCCAAAGAGTTTGGTAGATAGTCACCTAAACCAAATTTGAGTCCAGATGTAGTCCGAATGTTCTAAAACTTTGAAGGATAGTCCTTGAATAAATTTAAAGATGTTCTCATGAGTTCCAGCTATTTTGACATATAGAAGTGTCAGCTGCCACAGTAACCCCAAGGAGCTGGTTGACAGCCACTCAAGCTTGAAAGCTTGAGTTTGAGGTGAAATGAAGTCTAAATACTTTAAAACTTTGAAGCATCATTGCTGAATATGTCTTGGAGTTGCCATTTGATTTTCAGCCACTTTGGTAGTCCAGTAGCTTGAATGTATTCAGTGACCCCATGGTTTTGAGTTAATGAACTTTGAATTTGATGGTTGGTGAGTTGAGTGACCAAATGAAGCCTGCTAACTTTGAAATTTAAACTTCTATAATTTGAGCCCATCTAAAGTCTCTAAGTGAGTTGCACAAGCTCTAAACATCTGGTTACAGTACTTGACCTGGCATTCCATAACCCTAGGGTTTATGTGCCCTTGAGCTTAAAATTTACTTGTGATGTCTTCACTGCAACACTTATAATGTTTGTGATTTTTTATGGCTCAACAGTGCAAACACTTGATTAGAGGTAAATTCAAGAGATGAAACTCCACTCGTAACTTCAAAGTGTTCCTAGCAGTGATTTCCTAAAGTTTCAAAATAATTGAGCTCCATTTGGTCATCAAACCTTGGAGACACTAACACCTTGTGGTCATGGAATGAAGTCACATGTCCCAAGACCAAAATGAGTGGAATTCATACTGAGGTCTTAAAACATCAACCCTATAACCTTATAAAGTTTCAAGACAATTGGTCTTCACTTGATGCCTAATAGTCATGGAAGTTAGCCCAACAGTCACTGAATGGTCTAGGGGTCAAAACTTGCTCAACGAAGGCCAAATTAGATAAAACTTATGAGGAGTTCTCAAATTGTGTTCAAAGATAATCCCTCCAAGTTTCAAGGTGATTAGGCCTCATTTGAACCTAGATCCATAGATTACTTACATCTTGCGGCTGCGGAACTAGTCCCTGTCGTCACAAACAGAGAAGTACTTCCAGAGGGCCAAATTGGCTGAATTTCATACGAAAAGTCTAAAACAAGCTCAAGATCAATCCCTCAAAGTTTCACAGCAATCAGACTCTGTTTGGACCGAAACTCATAAGTTGCTCCAAAGCTTGTGGTCGTGGAGCCAACATTTTGTGGTCACAGATGGAGAAGTGCCTCCAAAAGGCAAGATCATGTGAAATGTTTATGATATGTTCAAAGTTTTAGGACCATTGGATGCCATTTGGCCACAAAACTACGAAAAAAGTGATCCATACCCACTTATATTATACATGAAAAATAAAAGGGTCAAGTTGATCAATTCATGGAAATAAAAATGGGATCAAACTCCCACAACACTGCTAAAACAAAAATGCTAGCCACACTCCCCATCTCATAACCGTCCTTTGTAGCAGTTCCCCTCTCTCTCATCTTTACAATATTAAAAATAAAATAAATAAGTTAGACCTGCCACTTAGGACAGTTGTGCGATGGGGAGAGTGGCGGATTATTGCTCCTAAAATAATGCCAAGAGGAATCCCTTCAAGTTTCATTAAGATCAGATGTCATTCGAGTAAAAAATGACCATGACTTATGGATAGAGGTGCTCATAGGCTGGGCTGAGCAAAACCTTGGCCCACCCTAATTAAAATCTTTAAGCCCAAGCCCAGCCCAAGCCCGACTTGGGCCATAGGTGGCTTTTCTGGGCCCAAACTATATAAAATCTATTAAGCCTAAGCCCCTATATTTAATTGGGTCTAATCTTATTCAGGTCTGTTTCTTAAGCACCCATAAGTTGGTCTTTGGTGGGGCCAATTCCTATTTACACACACGATCATGTCCAAATGAGTCAATCTAAAATGGAAAAAAATAATAAATAACTAAATAAATCTTTATTAAAAGTGAGTGCAATTTTCATGTAAAGCTATCCTTTTTGCTTTTTGAGTTGATACTGCCCTTTTTTTATTTTAATAAAAGCATATGATTTACTAATAAAATAGAACTATGTTGGTGCAACAAGGAGATTTTTGTTTAATACAAGCCAATTAGAATGAACATTGTCTGCCCTCTTGATAATGTTCTTGGATAAATAATTTTTAAGATTTCTATCATAGAAGATTTCAATGCAACATAAGAAATGTAAGAAGGAGAAGTTGCAATTTAATCCACTTATTCAAGCTAGGCCAAGCTAAGCTTTAGGCTTGCTACCACTTAGCTCAAGTCCTACTCATATAACAAATGGGCCTAAATTTCCAATCCAAGCCCGGCTTGATGACTTATACTTAAGGTCCAAGCCTGACCAAAAGCGGGTTGAGCCGAGGCCGGGCACGGGGTCGCCTAGCCCATGAGCACCCCTACCGATGGCTAATGGTCACAACAGTCAGCCATGACCAAAAGCAATGGTTGTAGAGACAAAGGGATCAAGTTGGGCAACTTATGGAATTCACAATGGGATGAAACTTCTACAATACTTTTAAAGCAATACTGAAAGACATTCCTTAAATTTCATCAATCTGGAGCTCGTTTGGGCAAAAAACATTCGTGATCGTTCGCCAGTGGTCACGGACCTTGCAGGTGCAGTATGTCGTGACCAAACCATTAGGTCACGGGCAACTGTACGGAAGTTTTGAGCAATTTTGGAGCAGCTTTCACTTTAATTCGAATTCGAACTTCTTGAAACCACCCCAACTGCTCCTAAACTCTATAAAAGGGCACTCTCACCCTCTGAAGAAGGCACTCTTGGCCTCTACAGAGCCCACCATCTTGAAGGCATCAGAAGGCTTCTACACTTAGAGTATTCTCCAATCCTCTTCTCAAGTTCTTCCTCTCACCAATACAAGGTGAGACATGGTTCAAGGCATGGGGGAACATTCTTCAACTCTTTGAAACTCTATGGAGACATCTCTCCTGGCCATGGTAAATCAAAGTGATGAAACCACGATTTTCCTTTAGTTTTCCCACTTAAGGGGATACAAGCCATTTTAAAGGGTTGTGTAAAGACCATCTCTTGGCACCATTCTGAGTGTCCTTGAAATGAATAAGACCAACACAACCTTGGCCATCTTGCTAAAAACAAACATTGGCAGCCCCATCAGATCTACCCAAAAATAGTCCACAAACCAAAGTGGTGATCATCATAGGCTGTGGTGATTCAAAACTCATTTTCTAGAATCCAAAACATGGTATTGGTCCTCCAAAACCTAGAGGCAGATGTGTATCCATCCCTTAGTAGCCATTCAGGAAACAAAAGCAAAAGAAAACGAAGTAACAGGTTTCAGGTTTCTATGATCAAATCGATAACGGACAATTCGATCACAGACCTATATTTTCCAATTTCTACACATTTTGTATTTTATGCAACTTTTCTCTTATCTTGTCCATTTCTAACCATATCTAAGACCAAAAGGAGGAGCTGGTCGTTGTGTAAAATTGGAAATAGCCTACATTTCCGAGGTTAGAGCCATTGAACCCATTTACATAAAATAGAATTAATGAATATTAGTAGTTTCTTTTCATTTTTCTCTTTATTGAATTTTGTCAGATTGAACCTACATTATCTCGTATTATTTTCTACGAACATCACCATTGAATTTGGTCATCTTGACGCAGTCTTGCCACAGGGATTTGTATAACTCTTCCTAATCTTGTTCAAAATCTGACACTTTTTTGATTCATTGCCTTCATCTTTAGAGTCATCATCCCAAGTGACATTAAGATCTTTACCATCTGTTTTATGTTTTCTATTTGCACATGGGGAAGCAACATGACCAAAACTCATGCACTCATAGCATAGTATGTTAGATCTAGAAGACTCCTTCTTAGACTTAGTTTTCTTCAACTTTCGATTTACACATTGAGATATGCTATGACTAAATCCTTTGCATTCATAGTATTGAATAGATCGATGGCTTATCTTCTCATATTCATATTTGAGCATCTTTAAGCCATAATTTTAATCTTTTAGCATAGGTGGCTTGGTGTTGGATGTGTCTTCTCAATTGAAATTCAATTTTGAAATCTTGGTCGAGTCACACGATGAAAGATCAAAAAATCTGCGTGAACTTTCTCTAATATTGCTTGAGGGTTTTTAGAACCTCCCAAGATAAAGGGTTTAGAATAGGAGAGAGATATGTTTGGGCTGAGATATAGTGTATCTTTATTAGCTCAAGTTCCTAGGTGGAATGCATGATTTGAATGAAAGTCAAACATGTAGGTTTAATAGGATATGAAAAGTGAGGTTCGTAAGTCGGCGGTGAAAAATCTCGTGGTTCGTTGAACAAACAACTCTTGGTTCGAAGAAACTAAGTTTATGTGACAAGGCTCTTCGGGTTTTGCCAAGTTTTTCAAACGACCAAATCTTGGTTTGAACGAACCAAGTTTCTTTGAACACTTGAGATCTTTGCAATTCCGAGCTTCTGATGACGTACACTACAGTCTAAAACTAGAAATATTAAATTACAATGCACTTTGTTTTGTCCATGTCCCATGAATTAGCCAACACACTCAAAATCTTACTTATACAAAGAATTTTCATGGAAATTTATATATTGTGCTATTTGGGGATTTGTGTTTGTTAAAAAATATCTGAATTTCAGTTAAGAGAATTTATTCAACAAAACCAATTGTGAACCCATCCCTAATTTCCAATGGAAGTAATTATCAATTAAAATAAAGCAATCTTGCACTTTAGGGTGAGAAAAAGTTGAAATACTTTATTTGCCATACTTTTCTCAATAATTTTCTTATCATTGTTTATATTATGAGAATTTTCAAAAAAAGCCCTAAGTTTTTGCCTTATTTAAAAAAAGGACATAAGTGTCAAAACTTTTTAAATTCGTCCTTAAGTTTTCTAAGAAATTTTCAATTAGGGACATCTATCCTCATTTAATACCTCTATATTCTTCTCATTTTCTTTTCTGACATCCTCACGGTGATCAATGACAACTAACATCCCTAAGGTGATCGACTAAATATAGTGGCTGCTGAAACCATGTTATGGCTTTTAAGATTAGTAATTTTAGTATTTTAAGAAAATTGAGGAAAAAAAGCTATCATGAAGTACTTTTAAATTGTCGGATGTCCTTAATTAAAAATTTATTAAAAACCTTAGAATCTAATTTGAAAAGTTTTAAAACTTGTGTTTGTTTCTAAAATAAGGCAAAAACTTAAGGCCTTATTTGAAATCTTATGATATTATTAAGGTAAAAATTTTGACTTTAAGGGAGCTTTCTCCTCCATGTGTTGGTGGGCATCTTGAATTGAGAGGGATCTTTATATTTTTTTATGCTCGTCTAACTGCTCCACATTGACGGTCGGCCGGGCCTTTTTCTTTTGACTCTTGTCTATTTTTTGATGTAGATGATGGGAGACTTTCTTTATAAAATGTTCATATTCCAGTTTAGTTGTCAAAACAAATTTTTTTTTTTAATATCAGGAAGGATTGTCCATTGTAGGCTTGCAGCGTAGACCAGGGTGGTCATTTTCAGGTTAGAAATGTCTGCTTGTAATTTTCATGCTTGTAGTCTTTGACTTTGGCTTCGGTTGGTTGGCTTAATACCAAATGACACATTGGAACAAATGTCCATGAATAAGTGTTCATCTGATGTAACCACATGATATTTGTGTGCAAGAACATCATATGAAATGAAAATAAAATCTAAAAAACACGTAAGCGTAGCCCTTTCTATGTGCCCTCTCCAGTGAGATCCACTGGGCTTTCACCATAAAAAACCACTTGAGCTGTCCCACTCAACTGATCTACGCTCAATAATTAGTGTTATAGGTACATTCTTTAAATGATAAGGAAACAGCCCTAAACATTTGGTCCTTTAAGCCTAGTACACTGATCAGGTTAGGCTTAGACAGGTTCTTAAGGCCCATAGTCAGGACTGGGCCAAAAATGGTAAGGCCATTAATGCTGGGATTGGGCTTCTAGGACTGGCCTGCTGCCTGAAAACATCGTATATATAATGAATAAATTGCCATGTAAAACCATATCTCATATCATATTATTCTTGATAAATAAATCAAGCAAATTAGTTTTATTATTGTTTTTTTAAAAAACAGTAAATCTAATTGAGAAAAACACCAAAGCAACAACAACACAAGTGCCCAATAAAATTTACATAAGAATCACCTCTGGAGGAGAAGTCCTTTTTGTCTAAGAAATCCGCCAACCCATTAGCCGTTCTAACCACATGAGAAAAAACTATAAAAAAAAATTAGAAGCAAGCTCTCTAATCTCATTGAGAAAAAAACTAAAATCTCCAAGGCTTGATTGACCACTATTCTCATAACCGAAGAGATAGTGTTAGCAACTCCACTCCATTGGAATCCCCTCACTTCAACACTTACGAAGAACACACAAACAATCACCTCTTTATCCTTATGCAATACTTGCCCCATTCCTGTTTTCCCCGGCTTCCCTCTAACTGCCCCGTCAATGATAAACTTCGACATTTCCATCGAAGGAGGAGACCTATATAAAAAAATAATAATTCTTAATAAATATAATAATCTTGTGGCTCATTACCTTTAATATTATATAAAAATGATCCAAACCTGCAATTTAATGTCTCTACTCTGGCATCAAAGATGAGCTCACGACATAAAGAGTCTTCAGAAAGGGTTTTTCATATCTTATAATAATGAAGATAATATCTACATAAAATAAAGGATACGAATGGATGCAGTGTGGTCTCCATCTAAGCCACGCAAAATATATTTAGACAAGCATTCATCACTCATACTCGGAGTTTTAAAAAATCTAAAATTGGTTTATAACATTTGATTTATCACTCATGAAAGAATCGGGAAAGACGAAAAAAATAAGCCATGCACATTCAGCATAAAACATTGTTTAATATTGAATGGCCAGAACATTCTTTCCTTGGTATTTTGGGGGACAATTCAACATCGATATTTACAGTGTAAGAACCTACTATATTAGATATATAGTTACCATTTACCTTGTTATCATTTACCATTACCATCAGCATACAATAATAGGAAAAAGAAAACAATTTTCTTATTTATGAGAGTTAGAGAATAGAACTCAGGAATAGGTCTCACGGAATCGAAAATTTAGACAACAGCCATTTTACATAGAATATGTATGCAATCACAAGAAAACTCTGAAACAAAAATACACACCATAACCAAAATATATGATGTTCCTATACCTTGCAAGTAAAGGGTTCACTTTTACAAAGGGAGAATAAAGTCTCCTATCCTAGCATGAACACCTACCAGTTGAGAAGCCTCTTGTCCTCCATGAAACAGAGTTTGTCTGGAATTGCATAACAGATGAAGAGGAGGAAGAGGATAATGATTAATTTGGTAATTAGTGATGTATGGAAAACATGGTCTCAAAGCCTATGTAAGATTAGCTGAGCCCCATGTTGGGGTTGAAGTGTTATGGCAATGCAAGGAGCATGTGCATAGGATGGAGACAGCTCAAAGGAAAAATGTTGAAGAATCATGGCCAAGGCCATCTTTGCTTCTAACAGGGCAAAGTTCTGCCCGATACATATGCGTGGTCCCCAACTAAAGGGAAAGAACACAACTTGATTATTTGATGCCTTTGCAACTCCTGATGAGAATCTTTCTGGTTTGAATTCGTCCACATCTTCTCCCCATATTTCAGGATCATGGTGAATTAGTAGGGTTGGTAGAGAAACCTGTGCTCCCGGAGGAAGGGTAATATCTCCTAGTTTTGTAGGCTTGTCCACACACCGAGCAGTGTAAACCACAGGCGGGTACAATCGAAGAACCTCATAAAGAATCATTGTTACCTGAAGTAACAATTTCAAGATTTCAGAAGCCATATAAATGAGTATATCATGTCGAAATTGGTAAACAAGTAGATGATTTTTAAAAAATTCGACTCAGATAGACCTTTTCTTTTGCAGAACTATAGATGAGCTGACGGTGCTTAGCCTATTGAATCGAACATCAGAAGAAAAGACTTACAATTTTTAGTTGATTTAAGCCATCAAAATCTGGTTTATTTTTTCCAAAGACGTGTGAAACCTCTTCCCTTGCTTGCAGCTGCCAGTTGGGATGCATACTCAATACAACCATTGTCCATGTTAGCAAAACTGCAGTGGTTTCCTGTCCAGCAAAATAGAAGAGTTTGCATTCATCTATCACTTCTTCAATTGTCATGGCAGCAGCATTAGAGCTTTCTTGCTCTTGAGAGTCTTTGAAATTAGATTCCATTAGCAATCCTAGTAAGTCATTGTTACTAACATTTCCTATTTTCATTTCTTCCTCTCTTTCCTTGATCATACCCCTCAGTAGAGCACATACTTCTTCGTTAATTTCATTTCTCCTGTTGTTTACTTTTACGGGCAAGAACCTGTATACATGGGAAATCAGAAAGCATGGCATTTACTGCAGTTAAAAGCAGTAAATTAGAAATGCTATTGAAATATTTGAGATCAACTAGTTTGAATCTGCAATGCCAATGAGAGTTACACTAGCAATTATGCGTAGAATTCTTGATGGATATACCAGTTCCTATCGAATTATTAGTGCATCAAACTCCATACAAGCAAGAAATGCACCTGTAGCCTGGGATGATTATGCTCTTAACAGAATGGGAAAAGAGCTGGGCCTGTTCTGTTTGGAGTTGCAATATCCTCATCCCTTTTTTATAGCTGCTACCAAATGCAGTCCTAGAAATGACATCTCCAGTGAAATTTTGGAATTCAGGCCACACATCCAGTTCACAAGATCCCTCAGAAGCAACTGATTCCTCCCATCTGCTTATTAACTCACAACAACTAGTATGGAATGCCGGGAGCATGCTCTGTTGTGACACCAAACAGAAAGCTTACATTGATCAGTGCTTTATGTAATAAAATTTCATTCAGGTGTGAGGTTTAAAAGCCTTACATGCCAGCCAAGATTATTGGTAGCCTCATTTTTGTGACATCTTAATTTCTTAGATAATCTAAATTTTTCGTTTTAAGAATTGCAGTTTGTTTGTTATTGAAATGCAAACAGAATATCATCGATATGGGAACCTTTAACTTCTCCTGATGGAAGGCGGGGTTGATGATTCTCCTGTGTTTGGCCCACTTCTCACCATCAAGGTTCACAAGCCCAGTTATCAACACCTTGAAAACTGGGCTTAGTTTGATCTTCTCAAAAAGACCAGATTTGTCCGTTAGCACTTCCCTGATCAGCTCTGGGTCCATGATGCTCACCCTTGGATTAGCCCCGAACCAAGTCATTGAAATTTTACCTGTGATATGCAAGTCCTCGAACAATTTTAGTTCTTTCATGGAAGAGACAGAAACAAAAGCATCAGTGAAGAAGGAGAAAAGGGTAATCTTATGCATGGAACACAGGAGGTCTAAATTGGTTTTTTGTTTCCGAGTGATCCAGAGAACTTAGTAAGTTCAGTCTTATATCATTTAAAAAATTAGTGGTTACTAGTATGAGCCAACTAAACCTCATTATAGTATGCTTCTCTTTGATGGGCCCACTTGGGAGAAGTGACCACCATCAATAACGGTATGGGGATGAGGTGGGAAGGTCCTAATGGATGAGGAATGACAAAAAAATCATCCCCTATTGGACGATGACAAGGGCAAGTCATTCTTCTGTTCATGATCTTTGTGTATCATTTTCTCGTAAATCATCAGTCAAGACAGAGCATGCAATGAAAGAACATATTGGTTCAATGATCTGATAATAATCGTTACAAACTCCATTCCAAAGTGGTGCTACTTATATATAGTACGTATTGGTGCAGGCTTCTTTTTGGGCCCCGTATGATCCATCCAACCCTCACACCTACTGCTCCCCTCAATGACACATGAACTTGATTTCTTTTACACCCATCCAAATGAGACAGATTTGGATTGAAATTTAAAAAAAAAAAATTAAAATGACCCAGTCTAAAACCGACTTGAGGGTCTTGTTTAGAATGATCTTATGGACTTTTAGCCATCCAGTTATTTCGAATTTCGATCCCCCACCTCCCCCATGATTTCCATGGCCTCTTGTCGGCCCAACAAGCGAGAACGGGGTTATGGAAAGGTGAGACGCCAAGAGCATAATTGTGGAGATGTCAACAAGACCATCACTCTCTTAGGATCTTAGTTTCTTAGACAATGGGGAGAATACTCTTGTCCCATCAAAAGAGAGCCTCTTTAATGGTCTCTTCCAGATCTTCACCTTCAACTCTTCTTCCTCAAGAGTCCTAGGATTCAATATGTGACAAACAAACGGCCAAAGGGCTATTGAAGCTAATAAAAAAAAAAGAGTGCTTTAAATGTTACTGAAACAAATTCAAACCCAAAGAGAAAGATGGAGAATCATTTTATCCCGGAAAAATGGAATCTTCAGTTTCTATGCTACTTCTCGGAATGAAATGATGGAAATAGTTATCAATCATGCATGATTATCACCCAGTAACCAAAATGCAAAAATCAAAAGAGAGAGGGAGGGGGATTTAGATATGAGAAATACCATACCATAGGACTTGGAAGTTTGATAGAGGAAGGGAATGACACGTGGCACAATCGCGTGAGAGAGACTCATGGGCCTCAACTGGGATTCGTTCGCCAAACGAGCTTCGTCCATCATGTTACCCACCACAAGCCTGTAGGGAGGGCCGTTGATTCCTTGGTCCTTTAGATACCTCCCCAGTTTCATGGGCCTCCACCAGAAAACATGGAAAAATTTCCAAATCAGAGAAAGAATCAGACCTCCGGAGATTGAAAGAGAGAGAAATAGAAAATCTGCCATTGTACTCTGCACCTGCTGCGGCCTTCTGCAGTCCTGTATGAAGTCTGTCATTGATGAAACACATGTAATTGAATTTTATGCAAGGTAGACTTTGGTGCTTACTTTTCTTTTGTTTTCCGCTGGCCTCATAACTAGAAGCATTAAATTGCTTCCCAGTAGAGTCCACTTCAAAGTTCAAAACCCCATGCAAATATTTATAGGCCCTAACTTTTTTCAGATTTTAAAAAAAGGACACTAAGAATCTCTAGTTCCAAAGTGGAGCTGAAGGCGATGTTCCGTCGGACCGGTCGCATCATGGATTATTTCAATGTTGTAGATAATAACACTGAACAGGTTACCAGGGTCGCGGAGAGCTGGCAAAATATGACCGTGGAACTGACCCTATCAGATATAACCCGCATAACCCAATTCACGTGATAGTTGGGCCGATCACGGGTCACAAAATTTTGACATGTAATTAAACCGGTCAAGTTAGAGTTGATCGGCATTAATTCTTATCTTTATTGAAATCTATTTAAAGACATAAGTAAAAACTATTTCTCATGATTATCTCCACTTCAATTCTTTTATATTCATTTATTTCTTTTTTGCTTTTTACTTTTTTTCTTATTTTCAACTCCTATTTACATGAGGCATACTTGTATTGTGGTTAAAATTTTGATTTAATAAATGCAATCGATGCGATTTATGCGACGCAACCCAACCAGCCTTTGCAGGTTAAAATGGGTCAGGTCAGGTTGACCCATGGTGGGTGCGGGCGAGGGGTTTTGGCCTGTTTAATAAACGGGTTGGATGCGGGTTAGGCTATTATGATCCGTTTATTGAATGGTCCCGACCTGTTTATTAAACGGTAGCCCAACTTGACTCGATTGCCACCTCTAGTAGCGGTTTGGCTTTCATGAGGTTTGCATCTAGTGAGGAGGCGAATAGGGCAGTTGCAAAGATTAATGGCAAATCTTGGTGGGCAGGAGGATTCAAGTTAAGCTGGCTCATAAGAATCCCTATCCCTAGTCAAGGGCTCAATCATCTTCCATTTCTGTGAACAGGATGTCTGATGCTGTTTGTGAAGGTGGGACTCCATCTTTGGTGTTCCCTTATTTTGTCTTAGGTGGGATTCTTAACCCCCTTAAAAGAACTTTTACTGAGGTAGTCTCAACCCCATTCAACTTAAAATAGAAGGCTTGGGCCATGAAAGGGAGTGAAGCTCTGGGAGTTAGTATTGCATCTTGGTTGATAGTGGAGGATAAAAAGGACCTTCGAAGAGGTTTGGTGGGTTTCTAAAATCAAGCAAAAACGGCCGTCAAAGGGCTGATAACTGGCTTACTAGTTATTATCTGTGGGGTCATGCCTGTGAGCCTGGCTCTACTTGATCAATGGGCTATGTAGTTTTTGTTCACATCAGCAGAAGAGGCTAAGTGTGTCCACCACGGGGCCTCGACCAAAATAGATTCTTCCCCTTTTCAAAAAGTAAAAAGATGGATGGAGATAGTGGGACGGCCTCCTAGGTCGTGCTGGATGAGGATGATAGGAGTACCCCTGCATGTCAGGAAAGAAGGTGTCTTTCGCAAGTTCGGAGATTGTTTGGGCATTGCATTGGAGGTGGACTAGAAAACCATCGACCAAAAGTCGTTAGCCTTTGGAACGGTGAAGGTCTTGCTTGGTGGTTTTGTTAAACTCCCAACTAGATTGTCTCTCTTGTTTAGAGACCTGAATACCTCAATTGTTGTAAGGTCCAAACCCGAGTTAAAGTTAATTTACTATAATTACTATTGTTTTACTCTAATTAAAACTTAATTAGACTAATTTAATCGAAATCCCTTAGATTTGAGTCATAGATAGATAGTTGGGTTAGATTTGAACCTTATTTAGGTAGTCAAGGATTTTTTTTTAATTTTAATTTTTATGATTTTTCATCATATTGGCATCATTTTAATCGCATCATGTGTATTTCCACATGTGTGTCATCTTTTATATTTGGCCTCACTTAATTCGGATCCACCTTAGTCCAACTAGAGTCCATTTGACTCAAATTATAAATTTTATAAAACTAGTGGGACTTGCTCATAATTTTCTGAAAACTTGTTTTAAAACAACTCCAAGACCTATTCGATCATCTGCTCTTGTTCTCAAATCCACTGGGGCCACCATTGTTTCTTTTCATCCTCCATGCCCTCTCTCCCTCATCTACTTTGCATCTGGAGGCTTTGAATGCAAAAGCCAAGGCTCTTACCTTCATCCCCATCATCCTCTAGTGTTTCTTCTACCTTGGAATTCATCTTCGCCTTGTTCTTTATATAATCCTTAAAGTCAAGACCCCACCTCCACTTCAGTTTCTTGAGGGATCAAGGAGACTCATTTTTAATGCATGCATCTCATTTTATCCTTTCATGCACTCTTTCATGTAGGGTTTGCATAATTTGGGGTCTTTACTTCCATTGAAGTCAAGGAGGTTTCAATTTGGGTAAAGCACTGATTTAAAGGCAAGCATAAGTGTATATGATTATTGCATGGATGTTTATTTGTTGATTCCCATGTGTTTGATGCCATTTACAGCTCTTCTTTTTCTTTAATTCTAAATCTTGAAATGGGTATGGATTTGGTTAATGGAAGATAGCCATAGTTGGAAAGAATAAACCCAATGTGGGTGTACATAAATGTAAAATTGATGCTAGAAGAGTTTAAATGTTGAATATGGTGTAGGGATGCCAAAGAGAAAGGAGGAGAATCAGTTTAGCTTGGAGCCAAAGTGCTCCAAGGCCGATCAAATGGGCAAGAGCTCGATTGATCGAATTATGCCTCTGGTGTTGTTCAATCGATCGGATACCCCTTTTTATGATAAAACTTTTTTTATTTTAGTTCAAACTAGGGTTTACTTGGGGAACTATCCTAGCCTTTTTGAAGCCCTTAGAGAGATGCTTAAAGTCAACCTAACTCTTAGGACCTTAGGGATATTCAAAGACCTCGTAGGGCTTTACAATTGGTACTTTCACCTTGAGTAAAATAGCAAATGGTAAATAAATACTTAGAAGAAAATGTCGAGCTGTCACTCATTCCCTCTTGATTTTTCGGTCAATTTTTTATGCCACGTCACGGTGTTGGCATAAGAAATGGTATCCATGCCCACACAATGTGGCACCAAGATTAGGTAGCACATTGACACCAAACATCTGCTGAATATACCATATTGATTAACTAAGGTAACACGGATTATCTTAGTTAGAGTTGGCTAGTAAATATTTTTGTTAGCCTCTTAACCCAATTGCATTCATATTGTTAAGATAAGCCATGCCCTCAACATGATTAAATCATATACCCATTCTTCCTGGGTAAGCCTTGAGGCAAGATTGGGCCAGAACTTCTTCTAAGCACGAGCCCATGAGCAAATAAAGGATAATCAAGGTTGAGAGGTTCGAGCATGATTAACTCAGCTAAGTATGCATTGTTCAACTATTAGTAATTTCGTTCATTTTCAAGTATATGAGTTGTATATAATCTCAAGACCGATATTCTTTCTGTGTAGGTACGAGAGGATCGCTATTATGTTAGTATGAAAGTTATGAGGCCTGATTAGTCTTGACACATTGAGTCGGTACCACTTAGCTTATATTTATAGAAGGTCCAATGGAACTAAATTAGAGTATTTTTCTTGTCACCTACTACAGTAGTTATGTGAGGAGTTGGTCGATGCTCTTCGGGTAGCTAGACGGATCTTTGGCCCTACTGCTAGTAGTTTCCCATCGTATGATATATGCTCTCTCTTAAGAGAAGATAGCCTTGTGAGTGCAGACTAGTACATCCTTGTATTCCATTATGATTTCTTATTCATGCTTAATCATATGTACAACATGCCTAGCTTCTGCAAATGCTCTCTTTTAATCAATGTCTTAAATTCAATTGAAACAACATTTGTAAAGGAAGTTGGATGACATTTGTCACTTCCCCAAAAATGAAACTAGGGTTACGTGGTATTAGCAGCCAATTTAAAATTTTCCCTATAAATAGAACCAATGACTCCAAATTATTTTTCTCACATGATCTTAGGCCGTGGTGAGTTTATGCTATTCGTATTCATTCAAACCTGCGGAAGCATTTACATTCAATAGATTTTGATCTTTCAAAATAATAATAATAATATAGGTTCAAGTTGCAAATAAAATGAATAATAGTTTATTACAATGTTCAACTAAAAGATAAAGTCTTTAAAGAGTGATTTAATCAAAAGTAATTCGAAATTATGTGAATCACTCCTATGTGTGACTAGATAGCCTCATAGCCATAGTCTGCGCCCCACTCGGGAACATTAGCTTGCTCAAGCGTTTGAAGCGCTTCACCCTCCAGCTTCTCTTTGGCATAGCCGGGCTCGGTACCTATACACCAACTTAGAAAACAAGGTCAACCACAAAAATGGTGGTAA
This sequence comes from Sextonia rubra, assembly GCA_037013555.1. Lineage (NCBI taxonomy): Eukaryota > Viridiplantae > Streptophyta > Magnoliopsida > Laurales > Lauraceae > Sextonia > Sextonia rubra. The sequence goes on along the minus strand of JASUAD010000016.1, from coordinate 17,111,996 downwards.
GTGAAATACACATATCTTATAATAAAAGACACTATTAATGTGAGAATAAGAAGATGAGATCATAGGAACATATGAGCAATATAAACAAAACAATGCCACGCATAATAGAATGAACAAATCCTAAATCCTACACTATATCAAATGAAGAACATCACATTTGCTAAGCATTGAATCAACTGATGCTCATACGAGATTTATACCGTCTTCTGATGCCTCGCATCCTGTCCAAAACAGTGGATCAAATCCGTCTTTAGATGCTTAGCATCCTGTCCAAAAGATTATGGTGAAACCAACTGTGTACAAATGGTAAGCTTGTCTTCGGCCCTAAGTCCAGTAAAATTGTCATAGTGTACATCTCTGTACCGACTGTAGTCGTACAATAATCAGGTCCACATAATAATCTCGCACAACCCTGCCCTTCCTATGTGGAGACTCTTAAATATGGCTCGGTGATTATTCGACAAACACATCCTATGGTAGTGTAAAGGGCTGACCAAAAACGGTATCCAAAGCATCACATGGTGAGGGGTTATTCCAATAAAATGACTCATAACACAACATGAAAACCTCTCAAACAAATAAATCATGGTCTAAGCCATGACACGGTCCAAATCATCATAAAATCACGGGTATAAGGTCTAACATGTATACAATGAGGTAAAAGAAACACAAGTTCAATGATCAAGAAATATCTCCACAAACATTCTTAACACTGTGACCACAACTCATGAATGCGACAACTCCACATGAACCAAGATGATGAAAGGTTGAGAATTTTTTTGAAAACCACGCTCATGCATAGCTCAATTGTTACTTCATCTGATTGCAGGTGATTTATACTATCATGTGCAAACCATGAAATCTATAAGGAAAAATCTACCCGCATAACCCTGTACTTAGATGATGTGATGGATATAAATCAATTAATCAGGTTTGTCTGGTTTCAAGACCTACATAAGGGTCTTCTAGCTGTAAATCATTAAAACAATACTACCCGGCCCTAACTCACAAGTCCTACATTGATGGTAACCCATTTGCACATTGCTACCCGGGGCCCACACCACAAGTTACCTGGTTGCTCGGGGTCCACACGTAGGTGGCAGACCCGCTTGCACGCTGCTGGCCCCACAGCTTTGTTAAAAAAAGGGTGTCCACCTTGTTGCCTAGGCCCACCTGCACTACATCTAAGCCGAACACAGGGGCAGCCCTCCTACTGTACGTAGGTGGCAATCCACCTGCACATTCTGCCTGCATGCACAAGTCTGGGGGTTCTTCCCCCAGACAAGATACTCTTTTATTTATTTATTTATTTTATTGTATTTTAAAACCTAATCCATCATCCAGTGGCCAACCTCATTCGCTACAAAATCCATCACAACATTAACCAAACATCCATAAGATTAAGATCCATCTTGCTATCATAATCATTTGGAAACTTAATGGGCATTGCAGAATACAAATCTACTGCGATGGATTCAAAGTAAATGGCATAAATCATTATGAATAATGGGTATTCACTTGCCTTAGATTTGGATTTCTGAAGAAGAAGATGGCTGATCAAACTCTCTCTTGCACATGCCCACGACTCCTAACGAAGAAGATGAAGGAGCAACAGAGAAGTTGACGGAGATTCGGTGCTTGGCTTGAAAGATGGCTTATTGTGAATGGAGAGGAGGGAGAGGGAGGAGAAGAGACGAATGAGGTTAGGGGCTAACGACAATGATCGAGTGTTTATAAAGAAGGGAATAGGGTTTAGGTAATTTTTGGTTTTTATAAAAAGGGCCCTATAGTTTAAGGAAATGAAGAGCAAAGGACTAGTTTGGCTATTTGGGCTCTAAGGGTCTAAAATGGGTCCGGATTGGGTCGGGTCAAACGATGGAAACTTGCAGATCTAAATCCACTACCTGGGTAGCCCAAAGCCTAAAAAAAAACTAAAATAATCTAACGACCGTAATTAACTAAAATAGAAACAATTATATAAAATTATATTTAAATTAATTAAAATAATTATAACATTTGATCATCCTAATGTCTAACGTACCTCTCGAAGAAGATCCGCGTACAACTTCTTCACTTGGTCTCTGAGCTTCCAAGTGGTCTCCCTTGGACTATGGTGCTCTCACCGAACCTTCACGTAGTGAATGGTCTATATCCTTAGGACTTGCTCCTTCATATCAATGATCTGCAATGTATTCTCAACTTTGGTAGCATCTGGCTGAATCTCGAGGGGTTTGTACTGAAGAACATGCGAAGGATCAGCGATGTATTTCTTTAGCATTAAGACATGGAAAAGATTATGAACTCTTGACAACTCCGCTGGAAACTAATCTGTAGGCTACATCTCCCACTCTCTCAAGTATCTCAAATGACTCGATGAATCTGCGAGATAGCTTACCCTTCTTTCCTAATCTTCGTGTCTCTCTAGTTAGTGACACTTTTAGAAATACATGGTCGCCCATTGCAAACTCGAGATCTCTCCTCTTTGAATCAATATAACTCCTCTATCTACTCCTCGCAATTTTCAGTCTGGTATGTATTTGGTAGACTTTCTTACTGATATCACTGACTATTGATGACCCATGGAAACTCCGAACACCAACCTCCTCCCAATAGATTGGGGTCCCGCATCTACGCTCGTACAATGCCTCAAAAGGTGCCAAACCTATACTAGAATGATAGCTATTATTGTATATGAACTTACAAAGAGGAAGGTTTTTCTGCCAATCCTTTTCTAAGTCCAACACACAAGCACGCAGCATATCCTCTAGTGTATGATTGGTCCTTTCTACCTATCCATATGTCTCCGGATGGTATGCCGTGCTAAAGTTCAAAGTAGAACTAAGTGCCTCTTGAAGTCGTGTCCAAAACTTGCTCAGAAACCTCAGATCCTAGTTTGAGACGATCAATACTAGTACACCATGCAATCTGATTGCTTCCTCTATGTACATCTTGGCCAACTCATCTCTAGGTGTCTTCATGCTCATCAATAGAAAATGTGCAACTTTGGTTAATTTATCCACTATTACCCAGACACTTTCCTTACCATGTATCATTGGAAGTCTTGATATAAAATCCATAGTGATGTTTTCCCACTTCTAATCAAGTACTGCCAATTGCTTCAAAAGTCTTGAGGCTCTCTTATGTTTTGCCTTAACGTATTGACAAACCAAACACTTAGAAACGAACCCTGGAATCTCCTTTTTCATGTCATTTCACTAGTAATGACTCTGGAGATTCTGATAAATCTTCGTGCTACCAGGGTGGATGGTGAAACGAGAGTGGTGTGTCTCTATTAGAATCTCATTCTTCAACTCCCTATGTTTGGCACACACAATCTGTCCTAATAGTACAACACACTATCTATCAATCGGAAGTTTAGCCTGCTTGCAATCTGCTAAATCATCCTGATCAACTCTGGATCCCCCTGACTATGTGCTCTTGATTCTACCCAAAATCTCTGGCTCCCAGACAAACATACTAACAATCATCACTCTGTCATTGACCGGCTGTAAATCAACCCCTAAATCTAGAAATATCTCTGCCCAAGACCATTCTACCTGCAAACATGCATTCCTCATTGTTTTTCTGCTTAGTGCATTTGCCATAACATTGGCTTTCCCTGGATAGTATTTGATAAAAAAGTTGAAATCCTTAATATATTCCATTCGAGAATGAACAAATACTGAAGACTCCTATGGTCCGAATGCAATTCAAATCTCACACCATACAGATAATGCCTCCATATTTTCAGCACCAAAACCACCGTTACAAGTTCAATATCATGCATAGTGTACTTTGTCTCGTGTTCCTTAAGTTGTCTAGATCCATAGGCAACGACTTTTCCATTCTACATGAGGACACATCCCAATCTAACTCCTGAAGCATCTATGTTTATCACAAACTAACCACTCTTTGACGGTAGTGTGAGTATAAGAGCTGCAGTCAACCGGCTTGAAAACTAGCTTTACACTCACCAGACCACACAAAAGGCACATCTTTCCATATTAACTTAGTCAATGGTGTTGTAGTTGATGAAAACCCCTGCACAAATAACCTATAGTAACCGGACAACGTAAGGAAACTACATATCTCTGACACTGAAGTGGGTCTCTGCCAAATAACAATTGACTTGATCTTAGATGGATCCACTGACAAACCTTCTTTGCTAATGATGTGACCAAGGAAAAACAGTTGCTCCAGCCAAAACTCACACTTACTCAATTTCAAATAAAGTTGGTGATCCTTCAAAGTCTGTAAAGATCTTCTAAGATGGTTCTCATGTTCCTCTCAAGACTTAGAGTACACTAACACATCATCGATGAAAACTATTGTGAACTATTCAAGAAATGGAGTGAAGATCTTATTCATCAAAGCCATGAAAACTCCCAAAGCATTCATTAGTCCAAATGGCATCACTAGAAACTCGTAATGGCCTTATCTGGTCCTAAGTGCTGTCTTCTACACATCCTAATCTCTGAATCTCAACTGATGGTATCCTAATCTCAAGCTATTTTCGAAAAGAACTCAGCTCCTTGAAACTGATCAAACAACTTATCAATCCTTGGTAATGGGAATTTGTTTTTTATCATGACCTGATTGAATTGTCTGTAGTCGATGCACATCCTCAGGGAACCGTCTTTCTTTTTCACAAATAAAACAAGTGCTCCCCATAGTTCTGATCACGCTCAAAAGATGGTGAAATGTGTAATAGATTCAAGTCCAACATTCACGCACTTCAAGCATTTAAGAAGAATGAGAATTAATTGCAGTTTGTCATTAATTTCCATTTTGTTTACATAGGTTCAAATGCTCTGACAACGGGGATGCAAGTTGTTTACATGCTTTGAAAAGTTTACAACCCCTCCCTTAGGTCTCAAATGTGATCCAAACTCGGAAAATACATGAAAACTATGAAAAAATGCAAAAAAGAAGAAAACAAGGGGAAGTGACCGTGGCCTACAATCACTGGCAGACAGTGGCCAAAAGGCCACTGTTTGCACTTTGTGTGTTTCTGTTTTGCCTCTATGACTCTTTCAAGGTGCTAAAACTTGTTTTTTATGATTTTGGAGTGTTAAATGACCATCAAGAGGGTTGAATTTGGTCTTGGAATCGATTAAAACCTTTGGTGATCATCACTTTTGGTTACGGACTGTTTTTTGTACAAGTCCGAAAAGGGTGTTGTATACCAGTGAAATGAAGGCAAAGTTGTGTCATTCTGAACCTATAATTTTCAAAGGATAGAACGAAGCCTAACGAGACTTGTTCATAACTTCCATGATGGCTAGAAACCAACCCCCCTCCCCCCCCCCCCCCCCTAGTGAGAAAAACAAATGAATCGATGTTATCCTTCGAAGGCTCGCCAATGTTTAAACATAGTCCTCTTTTAAGTGGTATCCATACTCCCCTTCCTTCTCTAAACCATCTCTCACTTTGAGTGAATGAGAAAAAGAAGAAGAAGTAGGCTGGAGTGCTAGAGAATGCCTTGTGGCTTGCTTGAACTTTTTTTTTAGTAGGAACTCCTTGCTTTTTCCCTGTGTCCTCTCCTTAAGTGTTAACTCCCTTTTTATAGATTGCCAAAGTGGTTTTAGGGAGTTCCAGGAAGTTAAAGGGAGGTTATGGGAGGTTAAACTTTGAAAAGAAGGTGGGGAAATTGCCAAAAACTGTAGGAACTGCTCCATGGAAGTCAGTAACCACAGCCGTGGTCACTTCTAGGGCTTGTTTTTTGGACTTTTGTGTATGCGACTCGTTTTCACCTATTTGAGGACCAAATGATGTCCGATCTTTATGAAACTTCGGGAAATGCTTTTTAACACCATTTTGACTGTGTTATAGAAATTTAAACCTGTTTTGACCTTCTGAAGTTGGTCAACTCCCCATTGACTTTTTCATGAAAATGAACCTTTGTTTCAACTGTTTGAGCCCCAAATGACCTCGATTTGATTTGAAACATGGAGGGACTGATATTAGGAGTATCTTAGAGTTTTCAACTAAATTTCATGCAGTTTGAATTTGTGGAAGTAGGATTTCGAGTAGTGATTCATTTGTTGCAAGTTCTCAGTCACTATTTACCCCACACTGTAGGTAGTTACCTTTTTTTTACCCAAACGACGTTTAATTGTCTTAAAAATTTGGGGAACTAACTTTGAATATATTTTGAACCTCTATTCCGAATTCTGTCAATTTTGCCCTCCTAGAAGTAGGATTTTGATCAATGACCTCTATGGCTCAGGGGTCATTGACTTCTGAGCTGATATACAGTGGAAATGGGATCAGATGAAATCCATTTGACTTGAAAATTTATAGAATCTCCCTTGAGCATGAATGAAGCTTTGTGCCCAAATTTAATAATTTTGAATGTCGGGAAGCAGGACTTTGGTCAATGACCCCATAACTTAGGGGTCACTAACCTAAAGTTAACATGTTTGTAGACTTTGAGTCAAATGATGTCCGTTTGACCTGAAATTTTACAGAGCTTCCCTTGAGCATAATTTGAGCTTCCTCCAGGAGTTTCAGCTGATTTTGATCTTCATGAGGTGTCACTTTGTATAGTGACCCCACATAATTTAGTAGATTTCCATCTGAACTAAGTTTTGGTTCAAATAATATCCAAATGCTTTAAAATTTTGAAAGATAACCTTTGAATATATTTGAAGACCTTCCCTTGAGTTTAAGTTTGCTTTGACATGTAGAAGTGTCAATTTCCACAGTGACCCTCAAAGAGCTGGCAAACAGTCACTGAAGCTTGATTTTGAGCTAAGATGAAGTCCAAGTGCTTTAAAACTTTGAAATATCATTCTCAAGCTTGCTTTAGAGTTACCAGAGGCATTGAGCCTCAAACTTAATGTTTTGGTGAGTTGAGTAACCAGATGAAGTCCACCAACTTTGAAACTTGAATTGCTGCATTCCGAGCTCATCCAAAGTCTTCTGAGTTAATTGTAGCAGCTATGATTTGATTTTTTTTATGGGTCAACATGATACACTAGGCTTTATGAAACCTTTGTTTAGCAAATCTTACAGCTAAATTTTCAATCCTCTCAACTCTGCTAGTGCCATTCTGTAAGGAGATTTCGAGATCGGTGCTGTCCCAGGAGCTAACTCAATGGTAAAGTCCATCTCTCAAATTGGCAGTAAACCTTGAATCTCATCCGAGAAGACATCTGAAAAATCACAGACTACAGGTATCTCTCATATATCCCCTACCGTAGGGGTGTATACGGTTTGGATTGGATTGGATTGAGCCAAATCCATCATCAAATTGTTATCTACGGATTGATAGTTTTGTAATCGGTCATCAATCCGTTATCGCTTAAAACCGATCCTATCCGAATCATGAATTAACGGTTCAGATCGGTTAAAATCGTTCAATCCATTGGTAGTGTCAATGATAGGAATTTTTTTGCAATATACCCCCTGCACTTAAGCTTATTTGTAACAAAAAACTAGATGATGAATAAATATTGTTGCCTTTTAATATTTTTTATAAAAAAATAAAAAAGTATACATTTTTTATTTTAACTATTCAGATTGGTTTAAATCCACGGATTAAGGATAAAAACCGTCACCAATCCGTTACTAACGGATTATGAATTTTTCAATCTATCACCTAACCATTAACTATCAGATCGGTTAAAAAACTGCGGATCGGATTGGATCAGATCGGTTTAATAGATCGACGGATATTTTTTACACCCCTACCCTGCCACCTTGCACTATTTATCCTCTATGATAAATGCCACGTAACCTTCACAGCATCTCCTAAGCATAGTGTTTTGCCCTCAAGGCTGATATCCTACTCGTAGGAATCTGCTTCTACTACCCAATAAACTCAACACAGCTTGATTTGACTTTCGACTTGATAATCTCATTGAAGTAGTGCATCACGACTCAGTAGGTCCTCAACCAATCCATGCCCAAAATGACATCGAAGTCATTCATCGTCATAAATACTAAGTTTACTGGTAAAATCAACTCCCTTTTCCAAACTCGGACACAAGGAAAGTAATGATGACATTAAACCTGTCTACCCATGGGTGTGTTAACTAATAAGGGACAATCTAAATGTGCTACCTCCCCATACAAATGTTTAGCAAAAATATGAGAAAAAAGAGAATGGTAGCTTCTACTTCTGAGATAAGATTAGCACCTTCCACGCACTCCCCCAAAGCATCCACTTTTTCATGAGTGATTACGAGAACTCTCCCAACCTGCTGTGGCCTCTGTTGCTGACCCTACACTGGCCTTTATGACCTCTGCTGACCCCTTTGCCGTTGTTGAAACCTCTATTTCCCTTGGCCTTGCTGGCCCTGATTTTGCCACTACCCCTGTTGGGCTATTGCTCTCTGCTGCTGAGGGGTTGGTCCTCTAAACTACTGATACTGAGGTGTTGGAGCCCTAAACTATTGTTGTTGCCGCCGAGCCTAAGGTGGCTGCTGGTGAGGCTGCTATGGCCTAAATTAAGGTGCCTGCTTCCTTGGCTGTTGTTGCTCATAAACTCCCTACGCTTTCTCCTGTGCCAAAGTATGCTCTGGGCCTCCGTTGGGACAATCACCAGTTTTATGCCCTAGCTGTCCACAATAAAAGCAAAGTCCTATACTCCATTAGCACATCTCTGTTGGGTGGTTGTTCCCGCATTGGGCACACTGTTGTTTTCTCATACTAGGATTAGAATTATGAAACTACTACTTTTTCTACTGAGGTTGTCCAGCAAATTGATTCTACACTGGCCACTGTTTTAACCCTAACTGAATTGCCTCCTTGTCCATCCGTTTTACCATGCCCTCGGCCTAATTTGCGCTATTAACATAGTCCTAATATGTCGGTCTTTCCACATCCTCTAACTTTGCTACAATACGAGCATTCATACCCTTGAAAAACGTCTGACATTTTCTTCTAATGGATTGATGAGATTAGGTGCATACTTAGACAATCGGGTGAAGTTCATCTCATACTGCTATACAGTCATGTCAACCTGTTTCAGATTTTAAAACTCTTCCATCTTTTAATCCTAAAGATACTTACGCAAAAAATTTTCTGTGAACTCCTTAGTGAATATTTTCCACGCATCTACCTCCAAAACCGTATCTGTAAAAATTTGCTCAAGATGATCCAAGAAGTCATTTGCTACCATCGGTTCCTCAGTGCCATGGAATTGTGGAGGGAACCTCTTCATGAACTTATCGAAGATATCATTGGGGTCTACTTCTTTTGGTGGCATGGTAACTCGCACTGGCTGTCCTACCCTATCTGTAGCTACCAACAGTTAAGCCTGAAATAGTGCCTTGTCAGCATCTGTTTGAGCTCTCTTAGCTGCCCTCTCTGCATCAACTCTAAATCGTTCGGTAGCCTTCTCTTTTTGATCTTGTTGCCTATCCACAGCCCTTTACCTATCATGCTCTCTCTGCATAGCTGCTTGATTGTTCTGAGCTTGCATGAAGGCTTGTAAGAGCTGGGTGAATCGGTCGTCTGGCGGTGGTGAATTATCTCCATGTAACTCATTGAGACATAATCTGTAGTATAGTTGGAAATGGTTAGTCTCTAGTAAACTAATTCTAGCAAACAATTCTATAGACTTTACATGAAGCGAGTAAAATCTGTTTACCGAAATCGAAACCTTACACACGTCTTATGTTTCTCTCCAATTTTAGTTTTCTAAAAGCATGCAAGTCTCTAATACCAACTGTCACGTCCCAAAAAATGAAACTAGGTGAAATTAGGAGCCAATTTATAATTTTTCCTTGTAAATAAAACCAATGACTCTTAATTATTTTTCTCACATGATCTTAGTCCGTGGTGAGTTTAGGCCATTCACATTGATTCAAACCAGTGGAAGCATTTACATTCAATAGATACCAATAGAAAATTAGATTTGTATATTTCAAAATAAGTAGAAAATAAAATGAATAATAGTTGTTTACAATGTTCAACTAAAGGATAAAGTCCCTAAAGAGTGATTTATTCAAAAGTAATTCTAAACTATGTGAATCACTCAAGTGCATGACTAGACAGCCTTGTAGCCATAGTCTGCACCCCATTCGGGAACATCAGTTGGCTCAAGCATTTAAAGTGTGTTTACCCTCTACTTCCTCTTCGGTATAGCTGGGCTCGGTACCTATGCACCAATTTAAAAAGCAAGGTCAACCACAAAAGTGGCGGCAGGTGGAGTACACATAACTTATAATAAAATACACTATCAATGTGAGAATAAGATGATGAGATCATAGGAATATATGAACAATATAAATAAAAGAATGCCATGCATAATAGAATGAACGAATCCTAAATCCAACTCTTCATCAAATGAACAACATCACATTCGCTGAGCATCGAATCAACCGATGCCCATATAGGATTTATACCATCTTCAAATGCCTCGCATCCTGTCTAAAATGGTGGATCAAATCCATCTTCGGATGCCTAACATCCTGTCCAAAAGATCACCCTGAAGCCAACTGTGTACGAGTGGTAAGCTTGTATTCCACCCTAAGTCCGGTAAAATCATCACATTGAACATCTGTGTACCAACTGTAGTCGTCCAATGACTAGATCCGTATAATAATCTCACACAGCCCTAACCCTTCCTATGTCGAGAATCTTAAACATGGCTCAGCGATTGTTCGACGGTCACATCCTGTGATAGTGTGAAGGGCTGACCAAAAGCGGTATCATATGGTGAGGGGTTATTTCGATAAAATGATTCACAACATAATATGAATACCTCTCAAATAAACAATGCATGGTCCAAGCCACGACACAGTCCAAATCATTATAAAATACAGGTATAAGCACTAAAATGTATGCAACAAGGTAAAGAAACACAAGCTCAATGATCAAAAAATATCTCCACAAACATTCTGAACACTGTGACCACAATTCACTCATGCTACAGCCCACATGAACAAAGATGATGTAAGGTTGAGAATTTTTTTGAATATCACAGTGTTGCATAACCCAATTCTTACTTCATGTCAATGCTGGTAGTTTATACCATCATATGCAAACCATGAAATCTGTAAGGGGAAATCTGCTCAGATAACCCCTTACTTAGATATGTGATGATATAAATCAATTAATCAGGTTTGTCGGGTTTCAAGACCAACGCAAGGGTCTTCTGGGTGTAAATCGTTTAAACAATACTACCCGGCCCCAACTCACAAGTCCAACAAAGATGGTTACCTATTTGGGCAACACTACCAGGGGCCCACACCACCAGTTACCAAGATGCGGGGGGTCCACATGTAGGTAGCGGACCCACCTGCACCCTAATGGCTCCACAGCTCTGCCAAAAAGGGGGGATCCACCTTGCTGCTCGGGCCCCACTTGCACTGCACCTGGGCCGAACACAGGGGCAGCCTGCCTGTTGTGCACGTAGGGCAGTCCACCTACACTGTACGTAGGTTGCAATCCACCTATGCACATACGCAGGCGGTTCTATCTACATGCGCAGGTCTAGAGGTTCTACACCTAGACACGATCCTTATTTATTCATCTATTTATTTATATTTAAAAACCTGATCCATCATCCAATGGCCCAGCCTCCTTCTCTACAAAATCCATCACAAAAGCAACCAAATATCCATAAAATTACGATCCATCGTCCTATCATAATCATTTAGAAACTTAATGGGCATTGCACAATACAAATCTACTACAATGGATTCAAAGTAAATGGTATAAATCATCATGAATAATGGGTATTCACTTGCCTTAGATCTGGATTGACGAAAAAGAAGATGGCTGATCTAACTCTCTCTCTCACACACCCACAAATACTAACAAAGAAGATGAGGGAGCAACAAAGAAGATGACGGAGATATGGTGCTTGGCTTGGAAGATGGTCGATCACAAAATGGAGAAGAGTGAGAGGAAGGAGAAGGGATGAATAAGGATGGGGGCTGGCTACTGTGGTCGAGTGTTTATAAAGAAAGGAATAGGGTTTAGGTAAATTTTAGTTTTTATAAAAAGGGCACTATAGTTTGAGGAAATTAAGAGCAAAGGACTAGTTTGGTTATTTAGGCTCTAAGGGTCTCAAATGGGTCTGGATTGGGTCAGATCAAATGGTGAAAATTTGCGGATCTAAATCCACTACCCAGTTAGCCCAATGCCCAAAAGAAAACTAAAATAATCTGACGACCCTAATTAACTAAAATACAAACAATTACATAAAATTATATTTAAATTAATTAAAATAATTAGTTGGATACAGAATGTTACAACATTAAAGGGAGGTGGAATGGTGCTTGGTGTGTGGGAGGTGATCAGAACATCATCCGGTTCCTAGTGAAAAATTGGGAGATGCTCATCTTACTTCTACAATAAACTCTTTCTCCGATTGGATCAATTATCACTCCTTGGTTGATCTTCAACTCAAAAGCGCATCTTTTACTTGGTTGACTCATCGATCTCCACCGTCTATGTCGAGACTAGACAGATTCCTTGTCTCTCTGGGGTGTTTAGATTTGTATCCAAAGGTATGTCAGTTAGCTTTTCCAAAGCCGACATCCGACCATTGTCCGGTCTTCTTTTATTCCAAACCAGAGCGGTGGGTCTAGCGCCATTCCGGTTTGAGTTGTCTTGGCTAGAGAACAAGCTTTTCTTGCCTCTTATTAAGAAGTGGTTGGAGGAGATAAAAGTAGAAGGATGGGCTGGTTTTAAATTGGTTTCTAAACTCCAAGTGTTGAGTAGAATCAAAGTTTGGATAAAGAGTAACTTAGGGGAGGTGGGGAAATCTAAAGTTAGAATTTTAGATGAGATCCAGATTATTGACCAGTTTGAGGAAGAGGGGACTTTGTCATCTGAACATATCAATAGAAGGTTGCTTCTAAAAAAGGAATATTTCAAGAAAGTTAGAAAGGAGGAAATCAAGTGGAAGTAGAGGTCTCATTGTCAATGATTGAAGGATGGTTCAAAATTCTTCCATGGCTTGTCTTCAACTCATTCTATATCCAATAGAATTAAGACTTTGATGGATGGGGAAGTGAGTCTAGATAAAAAAAAAAAAAAAGAAGATATTATTAAGAGTATTTAGGAGTTTTTTTCCTCCCTCTACTCCAAAAAGAACATAGTTTGTCTGTTATTGAACTATTTGGAGTGTGCTTCTATAGGTGATGAGAATGTTGGTTGCTTAGAGAGGGCCTTTGAGGAAGATGAGGTCCATGCAACTATCTTTGATCTTAGAAGAGATAAAGATCCAAGCCCTGATGGATTCCCCAAGGTTTTTTTTCCAGCATTTTTGGAATGATGTGAAAGTGGATATTTTGGCCTTCTTGAACAAGTTTTTCTTAATAGGTAAGCTTTCAAAGAACTTGTGGGCCTCCTTCATTACTCTTGTCCCTAAGAAGCTGGGTGCTGATAATGTCTCTTAGTCTACTAAGCAGTGCATACAAAATTCTAACTAAAGTACTGGTAGGTAGGCTTATCGAAGTTCTTCCTTCGGTTATATCTCCTTCTCAAGGTGCTTTCATGCAAGGTAGACAAATACTAGATGGTGTTCTTATTGCTAATGAATGTGCACACTGTAGATTCAAGGATAGGAGGCGAGGTTTACTTTGTAAGTTGGATATGGAAAAAGCCTATGCTAGGGTTGACTGAGGTTTTCTCCTCTATGTGCTCCAGAAATTGTGTTTTGATGTAAAATGGAGAAGTTGGGTTATGGAGTGTATTTCTACATCGTAATTCTCAATCATCATTAATGGATCACCCAAAGGTTTTTTTCAAGCTCAGAAGGCTTGTGTCACTTCTTGGGCCCTAGAATCCATAGATTAGGGTATCTCCCAAAGTGTGACAACCGTATTCCCATTAAATTCCCCACCTGTACCTAAGTACAAATAGAATTCCATAAAAGATATTCACATTCATACACGTGTGAGATACTTTAACGGACAGATGTCCGAATATTCAACACACAGAAGTCTATCAATAACACATATAGTTTTCAACTTTTCATTAAACATTTCAATAGTATCATGTCCCTCATGAAACAGTCCATACAGAACATTCTAAAAGACCAAGATATACATATTTCAATTCAGCACTATATATATAATAGTATACCCAAAGTTCTACATGACGTTAACAGGATGCATGTCGACACAGAAGAGTATAAACTACTATGAACAAGTCTACAAGAATGTACATTATCTAGTACGGATAAAGATCAAGTTAAACATCAATCAGTCAACTTTACAATGGAACCACCTCTCATTGGGATAAAATTTGGGACACTCATAAGCATTGAGATTTCGTTAGGAAAAACCCCAGGATCCCACAACGGTCACCGTGGGGTTTTAATTAGAGGATCCGGACTCCTACTCATACCTCCATACAATGAAACTGCCTTTTTGATTGGCTTATTTTCAATAGGTGATCCTACTATGGAGCTCCACCCCTATAAGTGAGGTACAGGACTCTGAAACAAACGTGGCTAGTAGAGCCCACTTGAAAGCAAAGTAATTTCGGAGTGGACTCGGAAGTAGTTTGTAATGTCTTCCGTCTTCCTGCAATTTAAATTTGATGAGGGCCACCACTTCTTTGGCCGCAAGAGAAAATTGCAGCCTTAACCCTCAATGATGGAGGTTTTGTCTTTAAAAATGTGCGGAGCAGTTGAGTCGTCAAAACAAATTTTTATATCAAGAAGATGTTGATATGTGCCTTTGCAACCTAAACCAGGGAGGTCGTTTTCAGGTTAGAAATGTTGGCAATCTCCCGGCAGAGATTAATCGATAAGTAGTAGTTTAATAAGCGCATTACATTTTGTCTATATATGATTGTTACGAGGTGAATTACTCTAATTATTGTTTCACTTTGCTAATGTATTTAAAATTGGACTCAAGCTTCTTATTGTTCATACCAAATGACCCATACAAAATACATTCATGAAGAAGATGCTTTCATCTTATGTAGCCGGAAGGAATTTTTGTGTAAGATTATTGTTTGAAATGAAATTAAAAACCTCCAGAGCACAGCCCTTACAGTAGATGCTCTCGTGGGCCAGGCCCAGCCCGCATTGGACTTGTTCAGGCCTTGGCCCTGTATACTTGTACTCAGGCCGGACCTGGATGTAATGGATGTAAATTCTGGGCTAATTTAATATTTGAGCTAGGGCTTAGGTCAAATCATAAAATGCCTGAAAGTTTGGCCTGTCCCAGAATGAATCAGTAACGTTGCAGTTTAGCAACTTTTTTCCCCAAAAAAGTGATAGAAAGCCCCACCCAACCCGGTCTGAAGACCGCCTGACATATTTGAGATGGGCTGAGCGCAAAGCCAGGCACTCACTGCCCATGTCGCCTGTGTTTCTAAAATTGGTCCAGGCCTAGATAAGACCCAGCCTAGCTGGCCCATGAGCATCCCTACTCTTTTCAACTGCACCACCCAACTCGAATAGGGTGTTGTGTGCGGGTGCATGAGTATTTACCAAAGGGGGTAAAAAACATAAAACATTTATATTATTGGAAGGCCAGGACCTTCTATCCTCAGTATTTTGAGGGACGATTTAATCTCCTCAGTCACAATATAAGAACTAAGTAGCTACCATATTAGGTATATAGTTCCCATTTACTTTTGTCATCATTTACCATTACCATCAGCATACCATTGCAGGAAAAAGAAACCATTTTCCTACTAATTATTATGATTATTTTTCATGAACAGGCCTCATGGAATCCAAAATCTAGACAACAGCAAATACATATAATTTTTATGCAACTACATGAAAATTCTGAAACAAAAAATAAACCCCCATAAACAACATATAGATTCCTATGGCTGAAATTAGTACCCTACATGAAAAGGAGTCAATTGTATGAAGGGATAATAAAGCTAACTCTCCTGGTTAGCATAAACACCACAGTAATAACAAAAGAAGGTTTGCTCAAGGTAGAGCAAACCAGTTTGAGGAGCTTATTGTTTCTAACCATGAAACAGAGTTCATCTGGAATTGCATTACTGACAGATGAAGATGAAGAAAAGGATAATAATTAACTTGGATGGTGAATTGGCAATGAATGGAAGAGATGCCCTCAAAGCCTATGTAAGATTATCTGAGCACCGTGTTGGGGTTGCATTGTTATGACATTACAAGGCGCATGTGCATAGGATGGTGAGAGCTCGAATGAGAAATGTTGCAGGATCATGGCCAGGGCCAACTTTGCTTCTATCATGGCAAAGTTCTGCCCGATACATATGCGTGGTCCCCAACTAAATGGAAAGAACACAATTTGATTCTTTGAAGCCTTTGAAATTCCTCCTGAGAATCTCTCTGGTTTGAATTCTTCCACATCTTCTCCCCATATTTCAGGATCATGATGAATTAGTAGTGTTGGCAGAGAAACTTCTGCACCCGGCGGAAGGATAATATGTCCTAGTTTCGTAGTCTTGTCCACACATCGGGCAGTGAAGGCCACAGGCGGGTACAATCGAAGAACCTCATAAAGAATCATGGTTACCTGAAGTAGCAATTTCAAAATCTCAGAAGCCATTTATATGATTATCTCATGAAACAAGTAGATGATCTTTTATATATATTACTGAGAGAGACAGAGAGATCCATCTCTTGCACAACTATAAAGTGTACATGCTACCCGCAAACATGCCATAATCTATTTGAATGGAAAATATAAAGAAAGACTCACAATTTCCTACACGCAAGCAGGCCATAATCTATTGGATGGAACATCTAAACAAAGACTCACAATTTTCAAATGATTTAAGCCATCAAAATCCGGGTTATCTTTTCCAAAGACTTGCAAAACCTCCTCCCTTGCTTGCACTTGCCAGTTGGGATGCATACTCAATACAACCATTGTCCATGTTAGCAAAATTGCAGTGGTTTCCTGTCCAGCAAAGTAGAAGAGCTTGCACTCATTTATCACATCTTCAATTGTCATGGAAGGGCCATTGGAGTTTCCTTGCTCTTGAAAGTCTCTAAAATTAGATTCCATTAGCAATCCTAATAAGTCATCATTACTACTATTTCCCATTTTCATTTCTCTCTCTCTTTCGATGATCATACCCCTTAGTAGAGCACACACTTCTTTGTCAATTTCATTTCTCCTCTTGTTAACTCTTGTAGGCAAGAACCTGTATACATCAGAAATCGGAGTGCATGGTATTTACCGCAGTTAAAGACAATGTATTAGGAATGCTAATAAAATCAACCAACCAGTTAGAACATAAAATGAATCTTAAACTAGCAATCAAATGTAGAAGTGTTGACGGACATGCGTTGATGGACAATCATTATCATAAATGCATGGTGATTAATGCTAGCAAGAAATGTACCTGTAGCCTGGGATTACCATGCTCTTAACAGACTTAGCAAAAAGCAGGACCTGTTCTGTTTGTAGCTGGAATATCCGCATCCCTTGTTTGTAGCTGCTACCAAATGCAGTCCTAGAGATGACATCTCCAGTAAAATTTTGGAATTCTGGCCACACATCCAATTCACAAGACCCCTCAGAACCAACTGATTTCTTCCAACTGCTTATTAACTCACAACAGCTAGTAAGGAATGCTGGTAGCATTCTCTGTCACAAACACCAAACAGAAAGCTTGCATCAATCAGTAACACAGCAATAAAATTCGACGAGGGGTAGTTTTCTAAAAGGCTTGTCTGTCACCTAGGTTATTGATAACTTTCAAAGCATAGCATTTTAATTCTTGAATAATCTAAATATTTCTCTCTTGTTGTAATAGTTTCATTCGCAGTTCCTAAACTTCAAGTAAAAATAAACTTGATGCAGAGCAATTGCTATTGTCAGAAAATATAATATCATCAATATAGGAAACCTTTAACTTCTCCTGATGGAAGGCAGGGTTGATAATTCTCCTGTGTTTGGCCCACTTCTCACCTTCGTGGGTCACAAGCCCAGTTACCACCACCTTCAATACTGGGTTTAGTTTCGTCTTTTCAAAGCGACCAGATTTGTCAGACAGCACTTCCCTGATCAGCTCTGGGTCCATGATGCTCACCCTCGGATTAGCCCCGATCCAAGTCATTGAAAGTTTACCTGTGATTGCCAAACCCTTGATGAATTCATTTCTGTAGAGGATGAGTTAGGAAGTAAAGCCTCAATTAAGGAAAAAAGAAAGAAAAGAAAAGAAAAGACTATTCCTTGACACAGTTTTTTTGGACCAATCTAGACAGAAGAATTAAGAAGTCCACCAGTATCATTAATCATCGTTCCACATGTAGTTAATTGGGTGTCAGTCGCTAGTTGAAGCATATGGTCTCCTTTCACAGGAGATCCTAAAACTTAGAAGTACGTTGCCATTTGAAAAGTCTATTTTTTGTGTTTATTTGACTTAAAACTAACTCACATAGATGTTTGAGTGTTTAAGATGCTTTGACAAAAGTGTACATGGATGTTTTAAGACCTTTCATCTCTTATTCAAGAAAATAACCAAACTGTAAAATTTTCAAGTAGACATGAATCCTGAAGCAAACATACACCATCTGGTTTTTTTTTCCCACGCCCATGTAACTTTTTATACATGACAAGTTCGTCTATTCTATTCCTAACTTCATGACAATTTAGTTTGTACTACTTTTAACTTCATGCAACTTAATGGTGTGACAAGTTCCGTTTTTAAAATTAAATTAGACAAATAAAACAGTATATTTCAAAAAGGTCTAATTGAAACAGCTCTGTTGCATACAAATAAACTTGAATAAGCTCGATTTCAAACAAAATTGCCAAGTCCATTGAAACAAAGCCAACCCCACTTGATTCCAGAACTTAATATAAGTTTATTCTAAGATCACATATTAGAAATCAGATGTCAGATATAGGAGGAGCCAACTACACCTTATCACAGTGTGGTCCACCGTGATGGGCACACTTGGGATCTGTCACCACCATCAATAATGAAGTAATGGTGAATCATTCCGATCATGCTCGCTTACTGTAATTCATGGATTTGATCTTAATTGGACCAAAACCATAGAAAATCAGCATCTCTCATGCATGAAACTTATCAGGCTATGAAACCCCAGATCCAAATTTTATTAATGAAAGTCAATGGCAAGTCAAAAGGGTACCCCAGTAACCACAACTTCAAGAACAAGAAAGAACTGGGATTTGATCATTAAAAAAATTAAAGATTACCATAGGTCTTGCAAGTTCCATAGAGAAAGGGAATGACACGTGGCACGATGGCATGAGAGAGATCCATGGGCTTCAATTGAGCTTCGTTTCTCAGTCTGAAGTCTTCTGTGATGTTTCCTACCACAAGCCTGTAAGGAGGGCCTTTGATTCCTTGTTCACTGAGATACCTCCCAAACATGATAGGCTTCCACCAGAAAACATAGAGAAATCTACAAACCAGTGAAAGAAGTAGAACAGCAGAGATTGAAAGGGAGAAGAGAAGAAAGTCTCCCATTTTCTTTACAAACTGCTACAACAGCGAGTGAGGGTTTTTGATATCAGAATTTCAAGTAGTGGGTGATTGATTATGTGAAATATATGTGTGGAAAGACTTTTTGTCCGTCATGTTCGCTGGGTCCTGAGGCTCCTGAGTCCTGATTCCCGTCTGTTCAGGAAGGGTTATTTTGTGGACTTGCTGCTGACTTTTCAGCCTTTTGCTGTTTTTATTTTGCAAGAAAGTAAGAGAATAAGGCACCGGCTCTTTTACTAATACAATAATTATTTATGCGCACACTCAATATGTACACAAAATGCAAATAAATGTATTTATTTCATGAGGTAGTGACAAGAGTATTTATTTCATAAGATGAGAAAAAAAAGTACACCACAGTTGTTATTGTGTAGTACCACATAGAGCCATTTCCTGAAATAATATTTTTTTATTACTTATTTAAAAAAAATAAGGCCGTTTTAAACTTATTTCCAAAACTACTATAAGACTCCGTTAGAAACAGATTCTTCATAGAAAACACTATTGCAAATAGCGTTTTTAGTGAAGACGACATCACAAATGGCGTCTTTGTTATTTAATTTCTGAAAAAAATTAAAAATAAAATAGGAAATTTCAAATACGAAGACTCCATTGCGAACAGAGTCTTCGTCTTTGAATTTTAAAAAATAATTGAATATTTTAAAAAGAATGAATATCGAAAAGAAATTAAAAAATTATAGATTGGATTGGAAAAGGAGTGTTTACTGAAGACTCCATTGTGAATGGAGTTTTTATTGAAGACTCCATTTCCAATAGAGTTTTTAAGATGAAGACTCCATTCCTAATGGAGTCTTCAGTAAAAATACCCCAAAAAATTTACATTATAGTCATTGCCGATGGAAACTACAAGACCCCCGACCCTTAAATTACATTAGTTAGTCCTGATTAGTTTGAGATTAATGTAATAGGTGGGATTAGTCATTAATTATACATATTCCACTTTTTCCAAGTTTTTTATCTTTAAAAAATTAAAAGAAAAACTGAGGGGCCTAAATGCAAAATTCGTTTTACATAAATAGAATTGAGCCATAATTCCCCTTCCAGCGTTGTTTCTGTCTTGCTGTTGTTGTAGAAGAAAACGAAGAGAAGAAGAGAAGAAGAAAGCAGCAATGAGAAGAAGAGAAGAGAGCGTCCTGACATCGGCTTCCTCACTATTGTCGGCTTCCTCAGTTCGATCTTCTTCAGCGATTGTGTTCCTCACTGTGAAGAAGAAAAAGAAGAGGCTCAGCTGGAAATAAAGAAAAACGCAAGAGAGGCTCTGGAAGAAAAAAAAACGAAGAAGAAGAAGGAGTAGGAGGAGGAGGAGGAGGAGGAGGTGGCGGCGTGGCTATTGCCCTTGTTCTCCCACTGTAGTTGCACGTCGGCCACAGCTGCATATCGTCTTCCTTGTTGTTTTTTTTTTTTAACTGATCTGCTCTACTCTACTGAAAATGGTAAAATTCCTTCTTTCTTTTTTTCTCCTTTGTTCTGCTATTAGTCAACGTTTACTGGTGTATTTTTTTTCTTTCTCTGTTCTACTGTTGCTCTACGTTTAGTGCATTTTTTGTTTTTTTTTTTTTTTGTCTGCTCTTTATTTTCTTTTTCTTTTATTTTTTTCTGCTCTGTCTTGCTGCTCTGCGTTTGCTTTATTTATTTATCAAGTTTACTGTGGAAAATAGAAAATGAAGCGATTCATTTTTTTTCTCACACATGCGGGAAAAAAGAAAAGCTAATCCTTACCACTAAGGTAAGGAGCCATTCTTTGGATGTTGTAATTCAAAAACTTATTTACGAATTAAATGCTAGCAGCAAGATTCCTTAAAAAAACAAAATATATGGAGATTATTGGTAGTTGGCAATGATTTTAACGTAATTGACTTTATCTTTTATTCAACTATAAAAAAATTTAGCCTCACCCAAATGAAAATTCTAATCCAAGGGTTGACCCACTGAACTTGAAATTTTGCACACAAGTAGGTTCCCTCCCACCTCTCTTATGATTACATCGCCCCAAGTGAGCCCCAGTGGCCATCCGCACATACAATGCAACCAATGGGCCCAACAAATCATAGGCAAGATGACAGATTTAAAGAGCTATCTTCCAACATTTCCTCTAGCTATAGCTGCTTTACCTGATTACTGTTTGATTGGCTGGGATGTCTGGCGCACACGGTAGCCCTTGATATGCTACAACATTGTGGAGTGGCATCTTCCTGACCGTGTCGTACGACAGTTCAGGTTTAGGCAACATATACCCCCTCCAGTTGAGACAGGTCGCTTGCTCCATCGGATAGATAGGGGTGGCTACCAGGGGCACGACTGGAGCACTCACCATGCATGTTACATTGACTACTGGAGGAGGCAGTGCACTTATGTTGTGTCGGGCGTCATTGACCGCACCCCTATGGCGTATGGGGATCCCTACATGGTGTGGTTCCGTAGGAACACGCGATTGCTGATCAGCAACCCGGAGCACCCCCGACCAATCATCGGTTACCATGGGTCAGGAGGTATCGCTGAGCAATTGGTACGACAAATTCGTTATTTTTATTATATTTATTTCCTAATATAATAATCGAATGTATGAGCATATGGTAAACTATTAATCTAATTGTACCTTAATCTCTTCCGTTTGTGGCACAAAATTTTTTAAATGCAGCTGGTGACTGATATTTATCGTCGTGGCACCGACGCCAGTGGGTCAGATGATCATAGGTGTGTGTCGACTGACGTGTTGTGCGACCTTATAGATGGGTGTCGATATACGCTGCAGCGGATGGGTGAGCACTCTAGACTAGTGGTCTAGACTAGGATGGAGGTACCTGTCCCTGATGCCGTCCCTATGCCTATGACCATTCCTCCCAGGAGGCCTTGTCAGGCTACATGCGATGGTCGTGTTGGTAGGGATCATCCAATGACTTCAGCCTCTGTACCATCTACAAGCGCATTAGTATTGGATGTCCCATCGTCTACAGCTGCTCAGCATCTTTCAATTGTACCTACTCATGATGACGCATCATCATCTATGCTAGAGACCATCATCATACGCCCCCCCCCCCCCCCCGCCCCGGGCCCCCACAGCCACAGGAATAGCAGTGGACGACATGCCGTCATCATCCCCACCACAGTCCACTATGATGCCCCCCACCGACATAGGAATAACATTAGACGACATGTCATCTTCATCCCCACCACCCTCCACTATGACGGGTGCATCCCCTATTCCAGAACATCATGATGTCACCATATCCACTTTGGTAGCTATGACAGGATACTCGCGGACACCCCAGCAACGTGGTCCCACCCTGTCCACCTTAGTAGTTGTAATGGAAGACATTGAATTTGTGTTGGAGCCGCATGATGGTATAACACAGGGTTATAGCACCCCACCCACCATAGCAGTTCCAGCAGGAGCATCACCGACACAGTCATCCATCCTAGTTGTTGAGGCTGGCCCTTCTTTAGGGTCTGCATCGTATGCACAGCTAGATCCAGCAAGAGTTCCTTCCACTTTGCCACACATTGCTAACACACTAGGGGATTCGGTTCCAGAGGATAGATTCACTGAGGCAGAGGCAGGGCCAGAGGACATTAGTCATGGCAGAGGTAGGGGCAGAGCGACGGGCAGGGGCAGGGGTAAGGGCAGGGGTAGGGGCAGAGGTATAGGCAGGGGTAGAGGCCGAGTGAGTCAGGAGACTCAGGTTGAGGGAGTGACTCATGTGCCAGTGGTTGACGGACACGATGATGCGATATATCACCGGAAGAGGTTGAAAACGGTTGTACGTCGGCCTCGATGTGGTACTTAGTTATGTTTAATTGACTTTGTTTGTATTATTTTGACTAGGATGCTCTTGGCACTGTTGTATTTGTTGTACATATATGTAACTTTATGGCACTAAAGAAAAACACAGGTATCCTGACGAGCCATACCATTTATGGCACTCACATTTTTCTCCATACCATTTATTACAAAATGGATCCGTGTTAACTCAATAATTTACATGTTCTTAACACATGGATTAAAAGTGTTAAAGCCCATTCTTCATTTGACATAAGATAATCATAAACATACACAATGATAGAAAGATTGGTCACTATGTAATAGCTCATTCTTCATCTGACATATAATAGTCAGATAGATATTTTTCATTGGTTGGGATGTTGTTACGCTCAGTGGTGGTAAGTTCCTTTTTAGTTGCTTCGGCCATCTTGCCTGCTAGTTGGAGCATGAAAAACCGGCACCTCCGCATGAGCATCCTATTATTTTCCCTCTTAATTCTAGTTACCGCTCTTTAATAATCGTTCCTGTCTCTTCTCGGCATGGTCAGTGAAAGGCGTCAGGGGATTGGTGCACCGAGGTTGTGTAGATCCATTAGCAATCCCTCTTGCTCGACCAACCTGAATTTCCACTCCCGTCTCAAACCAACATAATACTCTTTTGGATCTAAGTGTTTTTCAATCCAATAGTTATCGTGGAAAGGCGGTAGTAACCACACCCGAGCACGCTCACGACTAGTTGAACTCCCTGGGACTCCGCCTGCCATTAGGGATAAGGATTTGGTTTCTGAAATATAGGTGATTTGGTTTTAATTATGAGACTTTCTGTGAATATAGGTGGGTATATATAACCAAGCTCAATTGACCATATGCTTACGATGTCACACAATTCATTATTCATGTATGAACTATAACAATCATCTGATGCATTAATTACTACATTGATTTTACTTGCCGATGTATACTTATCAGATTTGTCATTTTATATATCATATGTCATGTCACACCATCGATTATCTCTTATATGGAGCATAAGAAAGAGAAAAAAAAAAAGGAACACTGCAGAACAAAGGGAATTAATAAATGAAACAAAGCAAAAAATAAAAAGGAAAAAATAAGGAGAATGTTGTACAATGTGAGGGAGTAGGAGGGATGAAATAAATAAATGAACAAAGTTTAAAAAAATAACAAAAAGGAAACGAAGAAGGCTGTATAAGAGTGACGGAGTACGACTGTAAGAGGGTCGAAAGAAATAAATTTTGAAAATCATCTAGTTTTTTCATGAAAATCATGTGCTTGTCAAGTTATTTGAATGTTTTTGCACCTTAATGAACTATTACACTAATAAATTGTGGTTTGTACAGGGCTGTCTCAATGGTGTTTATTTGTTATGACTATTATTATTTTTGGTGTTCTTCATTTTATCAACAGTGTTTCTTTTTTAAACAAATCAATAAATTTCAAGAAGAGTTCTCAAGGCAGGACAACCTCTACTTTACTTATTATATACACTAGGGTTTATGGGGGCCTATTTCAATAGTTTTTTGCTTTGTGTTTTAAAATTTAACAATAGTGTTTTAAAAAAATTAAATTTAAGAAAATTTGAGAAGAGTTTTGATGGCTAGAAAACCTCTGCTTTACAAATTTTGTTTTTCAATTCAAATTCCTTATTAAGTAATGTTTCTTGCCTTTTATCGGCGATCAAGCAAAATACTAAAAACCAATAACTACCACGGACATTTTTCTCAAACCAAAATAAAGTTTCAAAGCTTAATTTTTAGTTTATAAGAGGGTGGGAGTTTTTAACCAGTTTTTGCCTCAGTGACATACATCTTTGAAAACAATTTTCATTGAATTTATGGAATCCATTTGTAATATGTTCCAGCAAATTAACTGATATGCTATTAATATATGTGATATATGTTTCTTTTTTCTTTCATATTTTATCTTACTTGTTTAACTAGGTCAATCACATAGATTGGTCGTCCTTTATTGAAATTAACCTTTAATCATTAATCTTATGGCCATGTAATATTCATATTTTGGTGATCTATGAAATCTAATAAGTCAGACACCCCGTAGATTTGATTTGGATAGACTTTTAAAGGAATCCGATTAGTTAAAACGGCTCAATATATTTTATTAATTTAATTATTGATTAAGTAGAATCGCAATTGGGTCATGAAAATCTAATGAAGACTTGTTAAAGTTTCATATTTGATTTTCCATTTTGTTGTTATGTTGTCCAATAATTTTGGTAATTTCCTTAATTTTAATATTTTTGCTATCAATATTGTATATATAAAGAAATAAAAGTGAGTGAGACTTAGTTCTTAAGAAGACTCCATTTTCAACGGAGTCTTCATTGGCGCCACCTACTATCGAACTTACTGGCAAGCACGTGGCCTGTAGGATGAAGGTCAATAGAAGACTCCATTTCTAATGGAGTCTTCAAAGTAAAACTACATGTCTTCTACTTTTTTTTTAAAAAAAATTTCAATATTTATTGCTTTTTTAAAATATGCTTTTTCTATTTTATTTTCAGAAAATCAAAGACAAAGACTCTATTAACAATAGAGTTTTCAATGAAGACTCTATTGGGAATGGAGTCTTCACTGAAGACTCCATTCGCAATGGAGTCTTTGTCTTTGAAATTTCCTATTTTACTTTTATTTTTTTTTGGAAATTAAATAACAAAGACGCCATTTCTGATGGCGTCTTCAGTGAAGAAGTTATTTGCAATAGCGTTTTCTATGAAGACTCTGTTTCTAACGGAGTCTTATAGTAGTTTTGGAAATAAGTTTAAAACGGCCTTAGTTTTTTAAATAAGTAATAAAAAAATATTATTTCGGGAAATGGCTCGTACCACATAAGCTATTATGCATTCTGTGTGTATTTTAGTGTGTGTATATATCACAATTGCTAAAAGTTTTTATCCATTGCCCACAATTGACCTCACTTTATCATAGATAAAACAGACCCCCTCTGTTAAGCCTCTCTAAAATCATGAATTGCCTTTTCTAAACTTAGCCTCCCATAAATTGAATTTGGGAAATAGCTTTAAGAATTTTGAAACTACAAGGTTATCATTATTAAGATAATGCCAGCATGACAGTCGTGATGCGTACACACAAATATTTCGATTCCATGTAAAAATGGGCTAAGAAAACTATTCTCCAACATTATCAACCTAAATATTAAAATTAAAGATCTGTGAAATGCGGACAAGCTATGGGATGAAAATAAGATCAGATGAATTTTCAGTAATCCAGGGGATGTGGAGGACATCAAGATTTATATTCCGGTTGGTAATAATGAGATTAAAAGAGTGTGGTCTTACTCTAAAAATGGGCACCTGACAACAAAATTGGCTTATAGAGAAATATTAAGAAGAAGAAAGACTAATCATGAACTTGGCATCAGTTGGAAGAAGTTTTGGAGAATCCTCCTTCCTTCCACAACGGATCCTTATATTTGGATAGAAATGTTTGAAAAATGCTATTGTAGTGAGAAAGATCGTACACTCTAAGTGTAAGCAATTTGTATGTTGACTAATTCATGGTTTGGACAAAACTTAGGGTCTATTGAGTTATAATTTTATATTTTAGAATGGATTGTAGTTTGCATCGCCAAAAGAACTAAAGTGAAAAAAAGTTTTAAAGGCGCTCGAACGAATGCTCACATGCACTCAAGTGGCTTTTCAAGCTCAAGCTGAAGATTAAGCGCTCAAGCAGGCCTCATAGGAATTTTGCTGCATTGCAAATAACTATAAGTTTTATTCACGCACTCGAGCCAGCGACGAAGAAAACCCCACTAACCTAATTCAGAATTAGTTCCTTTTTTTTGCCAGAACTACTATTTAATGTTCTAAACAAACCGTAAGTCTAAGGACGAGTATGAGGTTATTTAAAGGGTTTTTCTCTTAGCCTTAAAATAATGATCTTATTATTCTAAGTGGAGAATTCACATTGAAGATCACATATTTTCTCTAGAGCATCCATTAAGAAAGACTTGTGTTGCCTTGTGTTCTAAAGTTGTTGCTTCTACATCTCTTGTAAAAGATTGTCTTTTCTTGAAGAAGATTGGCTAAGTCAAGCGCGAAGAGCAATGAATGGCGACAAAAAGCTATTGAAACAGGGGAGTTATGCAAGAACAACAACAAGCCTTAGGTCGGGTAGACTGGAAAGAGTTTGTGAGTAAATCCTGTAATTGTTCGTGATTAGTGCTTGGTTTTGTTAGTCCAAGGAGTACTCATGGTTTCTTTTCCCATTTTGAGTTTTCTACGTAAAAGTCATGTGCCTCATATCTTTTAAGTGGTTAATTGATTTTCGCTAGTTCGTTTACTCTTCCACTGCATATTATTTGAGCTACAATCTAAAAATCAGATCTTGAATGATCCTTCACTACAATTAACTATGAGTCCTTACTAGACGATTTGTGAGGGTGAAGAGGAAACACTTGTTGATGCACTAATGAAATATGATCATGCTAGAGCATATTGGTTTGGGACTCATATTGTTCTACAAACTCATAACTTTAATTTTTGGGAATTTGAGGATTGGTGGAAATGATGTGAGCCCAATCAACAGTCTTCTCCTTAAGGGTCGATGATCACTCTAAAATGTGGGTTTAGACATTATGGTGGACTTCATAGAATGCAAGAAGTGATTTCTTGCTCAAGAGTGCGCAATTGAGCCTCACAAACATAAATCAATTGATTAAACTATTGTTGATCAACCGTAACAATCCTTGCCTTGTAAGGGAGGGAGAAAAGTTTGGTAAGAGAAAGCCCTCATTCTGATTGAATCTGAGGAGAAGGTGTTGATATTCTCAAATGTTGCTTGTATGCTAGTGGATTGGAAAACCGCCTTTGATTATGTTAAAGAGGTGGTTCAGGCCATTAATGGCGATTTTATTTGGGCTACCTAGTTGTTAGTAATATCAAGAATCTATTTTTGGACTTTGCTCATGTAGTGTTTGCTTATTGTAACACTTCGACTCAACTTAATCAGGTTTAACAACTAATTAATGACAAATTAGTTGTTCATTGTGTTTTGGTTTTGTTTTTATCTTGTCTCGGGTCATGGATAGGTAGTTGAGTTAAGTTTAACCTGATTTAGGTAGATATGAGCCCTTTTTCATGATTTTAGATTTTATAAGATGTCGTCATTCATGCATCATTTTGGCATCAACACGTGTCTTTCGTTGAGCTCGTCAACTTCCGTAACTGCCTCATATGAAATAAATTTCGTTTGCTTCCATTGGACCCTTATTCGACTTGAACTGTAATTAGTATACACCATTGGACTTTCCTCCAATTTTGTTTCATTCTTATCCTTACATATATATATATATATATCTCCACTGACCCTCTCCTTTTCTCAACGTTCTTCTTCTTCTCCTCTCGATTTCTTCTTCCTTCTTCGTTGCTCAACTCTCCTTTCTCCTTCTTCTTGATCAAACCAAGCAAGGGGGATTTTGTGCACTCTGTCTTCACTTCTTTCTGTGTGGCTTAAGGTACGCTTGGGTTTTTGGTTTTCTTCTTCCCCTTTTTCTTCTCGTTAACCATGGCATGTGCTCACTTCTTTCTCTCTTTTTTCTCTCATGCATGGTAATTAGAATCATGTTTGGACGTCGAATTTGAGCCTAAGGACAACCATTTGCGTATTAAAACTCTTTTGAGGTAAGTATAAGCATGATTTGGATGAACTCATGTTGGTATACCGTGATTGTCATGAGTTTTCTTCAATCTCACAAGTATGTAGTGAATTACAGCCCTTGTGATGTAAGCTCTTACTTGGTTTTCATCATGCACTGTAGGTTTCACTCCAATCATTCTGTAACAGAACAGATTGACTGACCGATCAGGCTTCAAAGCCGACCGATCGGACAATCCCAAAACCGAAATTCAACCAGTCGAGCTTCCTACCTGACCGATCGGCCCTGAAGTGCTCTGCTTCAGGAGATTACATCTGTATACTGAAAACATTTGTATCCATTTCTATCCTCCTACCTTTCACACTAACCCAGAAACCTTTTAGGCTATATTTCCGGGCCCCATGGCTCGTGAATTATGTAAAAAAGTCTTTCCAAGGGCCTCCAATAAAAGGTAGGTATGAATTATACTTTATAGGGCCTCCACATTAGAATATTAGTGACCTTAACTTGCCCAATGGAATACGGGAATCGCATGACTGGTCTTGAGGGCTGTGACTCATTCATGTGTGTTGTTCAGTTTTAAACACCTCCCCATAAGTGTTGGTTTAAGGAACTTCGATAGACTTTCCTGAATACCATGCAACACTTGTGAAAGACAACTGTGTATTGGATAACTTAAAACTACATCATCATGTACGGTTAGAAACACTGGATGACTAGATTAGGGTTGGTTAGTAAATGTTCTTGATTCTAGTAAAAATGAGTTACATGACATCTTGATTTACGTTTATTGGCCTCCACTCTTCTATATAGTTTGTGTAGCTTCGATATGCCCATTTGCTATGATAAATTTGATTTGTTTGACATGTTCACTATATTTCGTTATGTTTGATCCGTTATGTTTGTTATGTCCAGTATGATATCTTGAGCTTTGTACGTATAAGTTGAACGTATGCTTGGAACGTATGATATCTGTTGATATGACATGCACGCTTTACTCAAGTTCTAGTATATGATTGACTTCATATAGCCAGACACTACTCAACCTCAGCCTTAGGATACCCGATGGGGTTGAATTTGGCGTAGTATGTATGGCACCGCTGCAGCGAGTTTATGTCTTGGGGCTTTCGGACCCAAGGAACCCGAGACCCATTCGTACCCTAGCCCGGTCGATTGTGTTCTCAGTATATATGTAAGAGCCCTTTTTGGGAGCATATTGCAAACGTAGTAGCCACCTAATTATGTACACCTCATGTAAACATTGATTCTAATAGCATGTTTCATTTGATCGCACAACTGCCTAGTATACGAAATTAAAACTCTATGAATTAGCTGTGATTACTTATTCTTCTAGATACAATATGCGTTAACTTGTCATTGCTTATACTTTGTTGAATCGTTGTATTCATTAGTTGTCCTTGGTGTTGCAGGCTCAGATCCCTCAACCGACCCCTCATCGGTCAATCAGACTCCAGGGGAGACCCCAGATGTCCCTTCAGGACTAGAAGAGTGGATGTAATCCCTCCAGCGGAGCTCGATAGTGTCATACATGCATATGGGTCTTCCTCATTTTGGGATCTCAGTGGATTTTGAGTTTATTCATGATCTATATACTTTGTACTTGGCCCATCTTGTATAACTTTGGACTTTATGTAATCGTTGTATATATACATTATTTTGATTCAGTATGTCTTCTTTTGTCATGGTTTGATACCTACAGCTTCCGCGTACATGTATTGGTACGTGTGAATTTCTCTTCTGCGTGTGCATTTGAACAGGGTCTAAGTGTATATGCACGGGAGTACGTGTGTCACTGGTTAGGTCTAAATTTGACCCCCGATCTCCTGGGCTCGGGTTGTGATACTTATATTTCTAGAACCTTTTAACGCGGTTGCCCACTCATTGGCTAAATTTTGTTTCTCATGTAATAAGGATATAAACTGGGATAGGGCTCTAATGCTCTTAGAGGGAGGCTACTTAGTGGGTTTTTTTTTAGGGTTGTTTTAGTGGGGTTTTATTTATTATTATTATTTTTTTCGTAGGGTTGTTTTGGTGGGAGTTTGGTTGTGTGTTTGTTTTCCTGCTTTTGGTTTTAATGAATTGTTCTTTTAAAAAAAACACATAATAGGAAAAGAATAGCTGGGCCAATAGTTTCAATTTGAGAAAAGTGGGCTCTACCATAAAAATCATTTGGGATGCAATTTTGTGGTGTACTTAGATACACCATATTTTTTCTCTTCAACATTCTTGTTGTAAAGTATATTAGTCGGATAGCCCATTGCTTGATTTTGCAGCATCTATATACCATCCAAGTGTATGTGGATCTAGTCTTTCCTTGATTTAAAAACACAAGGACAGTTTTGGATACACCCATTGAAAACAATACAGAGGAGTGGTTTCCACTCAAGGGGTAGTATTGAAAAGCATTTATGCTTCTTCTACTAATACTTCAAAATCTTGGTAAGAATGGTTGGCTAATGAAAAGCTTAGTATGATATTAGAGCAAACAAATTGCAAGTTCCAATCGTAAAAGGAATGACTCGGCACTAAAAAAAAATTGTATATCATCAAAAGGGAACTAGTAGGGTTTCACCTGAAGGGAAGTATTGAAGAGTGTACTCCACCCAAAGGGGGTTATTAAAAAGGATTTATGTTGCCTCTTACTAACCCCTCGATATTTTTGTATGAATGATTAGCTAATGAAACTTAATAATTACTTCTTTTTACTACTCTTTTATTATTATTTCTTTTTTGTATTTTTGTATTTTTTTTTAATATAAGTTTTTCTACTCCTACATTGGGCAACCAAAGTATGGAAAAAGGGATTTTTCTCCACAAAGTCATGGAAAATCTACATTAGGCAATTACAAATGCTCAAGGATTTTGGCCAGCTAAGTCCATCATTTTTTTAGAATTTCTAGGTCCAACCTCTTTTCTTATCTTAATTATAAAATTGTCAAATCTATGGATTCCTCACTTGATATTGAAAGTGATCTAAGAAATCCTCAACTGTACAAAATATTAGTGAGGAAAGACTTGTTGGACTCCTACTAAAAGTTTCCCATTGCATTTTATTTATTCTTATATATTTAAAAAATTCAACTGAGAAGCCATCTATAGCTTTCATAAAAAATAATAGCTATTAAAATAGAGCAGCAATCATGTAAGAGAGAGAGAGAGAGAGAGAGAGAGAGAGAGAGAGAGTTTAAATACCTTATTTTCTACCCTTTTCTCGATAGTTTGTTTACTCTTGTTTCTTTGACCCATATCTACTTTGTGATGTAGATGGTGGGAGATTTTATCTTTTTAATATGTGTAATGGTTGAGTTGGCGAAACAAATTGTTCTTTCACGAAAATATGTTGGTGATGTGTGCCTCTGTAACCTAAACTAAAGTGGTCATTTTCAGATTTGATATGTCTATTGCTGTTGGTAAACTTCACCAATTTTTGCTGCCGGTCCCAAGCCCGAGTAAATGAGGAGGATTACGTTAGGTAAGTTGACAGTCAGCATAAAACTTTGTCATAACTCAAATATGAATTCTGAGATAACAATATTTCGCGATAAGGCTATGGTGTTCTCTACTTTAAGCGACGCATGACTTTGAACTAGTACGGTTAAAAAAGTTAGTCCATGAGAATAAGAGAAGAAATAAGAAAATTAGATTTGCTACTTGAAATATAGGACCTTAATAGGCAAGAGCATGGAGTTGGTCGAAGTAATGAAAAGAAGAAGAATTAGTGTGGCTTATATACAGGAGACAAGGTGGAAATGGAATAAAGCTAAAGAGCTCACGGATGAATATAAGCTTTTTTTATGCAAGAAAGAGTAATAAAAGAAATGGAGTTGGCATAGTTATAGATAAAGATTTGAAAGAGAAAATTTTAGGGGTAAAAAGATTTGGTAATAAAATTATAGTAATTAAACTAGTGTGAAAAGAAGACATAATCCATATCCCCAAGTAGGACTAAAAGAAAGTGTGAAAAGACAATTTTGGTAGAAGATAGATGATTTACTGCAAGAAATCCCAACTATTGATAAGATTTTCTTTGGAGGGGATTTAAAAAGGCATATAGAAAAAGATAATAGAGGATACGAGACAGTGCATGGAGGGCAAGGATTTGGAGAAAAAAATGAATTCGGAAACACTATATTGGATTTTGCAGTGGCATTTGCTTTTGTAGTAGCAAACACTTACTTTAAAAAGATAGATGAACATTTAATTACCTATAATAGTGGGAGTAATAAGAGTCAGATCGACTTTTTTCTAATTAGAAAATAGGACCGATTAGCTTGTAAAGATTGCATGGTTATCTTAAGAGAGAGTTTGACTAAGCAATATAGGCTCGTAGTTTTAGATATTTGCTTTAAAAGTAAAAAGAAAGCAGTGGTAAACAAAATGGGCCCTAAAACAAGGTGGAGAGATTTGAAGGGAGAAAGAGTAAATATATTTAAGGATGAAATGATTGAGAAGGGAGAATGGAATCTTAAAGGAGAAACTATAATAATACGGAATCAAATGACTAATTGCATTATGAAGGTTGCAAAGGAAGTATTTGAAGAATAAAAAAGAAAGAGACATATTGATAAAAAAATATAGTGGTGGAGTCTGGAGGTTCAAGAAGTTATTCAAGAGAAAAGACATTGCTACAAAGTTTGATAGGAGACTAAAAGTATGAAAGATTTTGAGTTGCATAGTAAGGCAAAGAGATAAGCTAAGAAAGTAGTAAGTAGTGCAAAGTCCAAAGTATACGATGACCTCTACAATAGGTTGGGAACAAGAAAATGATATTTTTAAGCTCGCAAAATAACAGAAAAGAAAAGTAGGGACTTAGATCATGTCAAATGTATCAAGGACAATGAGGAAAATGTTCTAGTGAAGAACAACGATATTAAAGAAAGGTGGAAGAAATATTTTAGCAAACTTTTAAATGAAGAACATATGAGGGATACAAGAACTAGAGAGGATATTTCATTAGCATAACATTGTTTTCTCCATAGAATTAGAGGGGTATAAGTGAATGAAGCATTAAAGCGAATGAAGACAGAAAATGTAACAGGCCGAGCTAATATTCCGATAGAGATATAAAATATCACTTAGGCAATTAATGAGAAAATGTCAAGCCAAAAGGAAAAATCTAAACATGGTCTTTATCAATTTAGAAAAAGCCTATGATAGGGTTCTGAATGGTTTAATTTGGTCGGTTTTAAAGAAAATGAATGTCCCTAGTGGCTACATTGAAATTTTTAAAGCTATGTATGAATGAGCAGTAACAAATGTGAGAACCACATGTAAAGAAACATGTGGATTCCCTGTAACTATAGGTTTGCATCAGGGATGAACTTTAAGCACGTACCTCTTTATATTGATTATGGATAAGTTAGTTGCGCATATTTAAAAAGAAGTACCATCGTATATGTTGTTTGCAGATGATATCGTATTGGTGGATGAATCAAGAGATAGTATAAATGCAAAACTTGAGAGATGGTGGGAGGCATTAGAATCTAGAGGCTTTAAAACAAGTCGTACAAAAACAAAATATATGGACTGCAACTTCAGTTGATATATATAAAGTGTTGAAACCACTTTCAAAATTGAAACCCATGAGTTACCACGTAGAGATTCTTTTCGGTATCTAGGTTCAATGATTAGTAAAGATAGGGAGATTGATGAAGATGTTGAGCATAAGATAAAAGTTGGATGGCTGAAGTGGAGACTAACTTCTGGAGTGCTTTGTGACAGACGAACACCAACGAAATTGAAAGGCAAATTTTACAGGATAGTGGTTAGACCAGCTATGACATATAGAGCAGAATGTTGGCCAATTGATAAGACACATATACATAAAATGGATATGGCGGATATGAGAGTTCTTAAGTGGATGTGTAGTAAAACTAGGAAAAATAAAATTAGAAATAAACTCTTTCGAGAGCATTTAGGAGTATCACCAATATGGAATAACATTAAAGAAACCCGTTCAAGATAGATTGGGCATGTTGAGCATAGGCCAGTTATAGCATTGGTGAAGAGAAGTTTGGCTATCCAAGTAGATGGCCCGTTAAAAGGTAGGGTTAGGAAGAAGAAAATATTGATGGAAGTTATTAAATCATATTTGAAGAAGTTTGACTTATCTAAGGATTTGACTGAAAATAGAATGGAATGAAGAAACAGAATTCATGTACGTGACCCTAATATGGTTGGGATAAGGCTTTGATGATGATAATGATGATATGTATGTTGGTAATCTTCCTGCAAAGATTAATTAATGAGAAGTAGTTGTAATAATTTGGTCATTTTTTGTCCATATATGAATGTCATGAAGTGAATGTCATGAATTTGTTTTACTCTGGCAATGTAATTACTGCAATGGGTTCACTTACCGTAATTTGACTTTAGCTTTTGATATTAGCTATGAAGCACGGGTACTGGTATAGGTATCGATATGGGTACGTACGAGTACGCCAATATGGCAAATTCCTTAAAAAATAAGTTACAGGTGCGCTGGGGTACATCCATTAAAAAATTTTATTTTTTAAAATGTTAATAATGCGATATGTTAATAATTAAAATAAATTAGAATCTTTAGATGCAAAAAGCCAACAATTACTTAATACCATTACAAATTCAACCGACAAACCATAATTGAATGTCAAAAGGCGCGTACAAGCCAAGAGTTTAATGTCATTACAACAAAAACTACAAACTAAAGCACTAAAAACGAAGTAAACATTAAAACAAGTCATGTTAAGCTAAGAATCTTTACGATTCACATCCAGTCATCCATCAACTTCAACTTCATCACCTTCATTAAATAATATAGCTTCTATGTTAGGCTTATCAAGTCAAAGATCTGTAATTTTAAGTAAGCCAGCACCCTCTAATGAATCAAATACATCTCCACCAATGTCCCACAGCTTGTTCTCTCATTTCGTGTATTGTTGACTCCAGCTCCTTAATAGGAGATAAATATTGTTATGCACAAAAACTAAGTCTTCATAACGCTGTGGTGTCATTTTGTTCCTTCTCATAGTGTGAATGAAAGAGTAGGTGCTCTAATTCCTTTCACAACATGATGAGGAACATGACAGGCTAAGTAATTTCAATGCTAAAGATTGGAGAATAGGTGCAGAAGACCCATATGCCCACCACCAAACAATTGGTACCATTGCTCTTCCATCAAATTTTGAATCAGATTGTCCAAAAATACACATGCCGTACCGGGTACGTAACCATGTCATACCCAAAAAATCAAACTCTTAAACAAAATATACCAAGTATGTTTGACCGTACTGAGTACAGATTTAGCCATACTCATAGCTGTATAGGGTACGGGTACATGCCCCGTACCAGAACATGTACATTTTTGGAGTACCTATGCTTCATAGGATGTTGAGTACTTGGGTTATACCAAAGGTCACATTGGAAAAACACATCCATGAAGAAGATGTTTTCATCTTATATACCTACATAGCATTTGTGTGCAAGAATGTTAAATGAAATGAAACTAAAATCTTAAAACCACCTGAGCACAGCCCTTTCCATCCCCACAAACCCTGTCCTCTCAGGTGGTCCCCACTAGACTCTCACCCTAAAAATATCTGAGCAATCTTACCGAGGTGATCTAAGCTTTATTATGTAAGTAATTAGAGTTAGAGGTAACCTAAATATAAGGCTGAAAAGGGCCCACATTTGCACCAACCAGCTATTAGGATTTAGGATCATCAAAAGCATTGCATAGGAAGCTACTGGGCCTAACTAGTCTCTGGCCTTTTAGGCTAGCCCACTTTTGGCTAGGCTTAGAGCCTTAGATAGGTTCTTTATGCCTGGACGCCACAATGAGCCTAATAGTAAGCCCATATAAGATGAGTGTTGGGCTTCGGCTTCTATGTCAAAGGCATGCGCAGCCCTAGCCTGATAAATAAATTAATCGAGCATAATTTGCTTGTTTGTATATAATAATAATAATAATAATAATAACAACAACAACTCAGGGGATGTATAATAATCTTGTGGCTCATCACCTTTAATATTGTATAAAATGAGCTAAACCTTCCACTTAAAAAATCTATTTCGGATTCAAGGATGAGCTAACAATGACTTTATTTAGTCATTGCAAAGGGATTTTCTGTTAATATGTTATTTTCATTCACCAAGGTAATAGAAGAATCCCATCAACCAAAAATTTCTACTCTGTTGATCAACAACTTAATGGTTAATAACCAAAATTTACACCTTAATCTTTACTAGATAATTGTCTTAGTTATTTTCATCAAATGTGGATGATTGGTTAAATCATCCATCAAATGAAAGATCTGAATCAATGAGAAGTGGACTTCCCTCACTCTTGACAAGTTGAGTAAACTATGTTGATTCCATTCCTATAGCATTCTAATGAATTTTGCTAACTTGACATTTTAAAGCTATGATGAACGACTTGATGATCATAAGTAATAAGGATAGATCTGAAGAAGTACAACCCATTCGAGGATTTACCTGGGATATACTAAAATGACAAATATATATATATATATCATATAGTTGAAACGAGCATAGTTGCAACAAGGTTTTGATGTTGATGATGACGATGATCAACAACTTTATCGTTAATATTTAATTGTTTTCCCATTGAAAACTTAGCCATATAATCATTGATCATCTTAGTTTCATCCAATCTGCATGAGGTTGGTATCTTATCCATACAATATTAAAGTCAAATATTCAACCTTGGCTAAACTATATGTCAAATAAAGGATATGGATGAAGAAATATGGTTCTACCAAGTCTTAGATTTCTTTTAACCTTTGATCAACCACTCTTGAAAGAATGGGTAAAAATGTAACAAATCAGCAGTGAACATACAACATAAAACAATTTTAATATTGTGTGGCCAGGACCTTCTATCACTGGAATTTTGTGGCAAGTCAGGATCCATATTTATCATAGAAAATGCTCCCAAATTATATGTAAGTTTAACATTTACCTTGTTAGTTTAACATTTACCTTGTTATCATTTACCATTTCATCAGCCTACCATAGCTAGAAAAAGACCACATATTCTTATTACTGAGACTCACTGTAAGATACAACTCAGGGATACGCCTCATGGAATCCACTTCTTAGACAACGGCAGCTACAATATATATAACTAGTGTGCAACTACATGAAGATTACGAAACAGAAAGACACAACATAACTAACATAAATAATTTCATTATCCATCGATTACATGAAACTATGGAAGTAACAAGTACCATACGTAAAAGGGGTCACTTGCATAAAGGAAGAATAAAAGGCACTCTCCCATCATTTACACCTCAGCCAAAACAAGACAAGGTAGAGCAAACCAGCTTTTTCTTTTTTACCGTTATTATTAATATTATTGGAGGTAGAGCAAACTAGTTAAGAAGCCTCTTATCCTATAACCATCCAACAAAGTTTATTTGTAACTGCATTACTAATTAAGATGAAAGGTAGTTTATTTGAAAGAGTTGATCTCAGAGCCTATGTAAGATTATCTGAGCACCATATTGGGGCTGAAGTGTTACGAGAGTGTGGGGAGCATGTGCATAGGATGGGGACAGCTCAAATGAGAAATGTTGCAGAATCATGGCCAAGGCCAACTTTGCTTCTATCATCGCGAAGTTCTGCCCAATACATACGCGTGGTCCCCAGCTAAATGGAAAGAACACAAGCTGATTCTTTGAAGCCTTTGCAACTCCTCCTGAGAATCTCTCTGGTTTGAATTCTTCCACATCTTCTCCCCATATTTCAGGATCATGATGAACTAGTAGCATTGGTAAAGAAACTTGTGCACCCGGTGGAAGGATGATATCTCCTAGTTTTGTAGTCTTGTCCACACACCGGGCGGCGATTACTATAGGCGGGTACAATCGAAGAACCTCATAGAGAATCATCGTTACCTGAAAAAACTATTTTAAGATCAAGAAGCCATCTAAATATCTCATGATGAAATAGATAAATAAATTTATGGTTCTTTTTTCTGAAAAGTTCGACTAAAATAGTTATTTCTTCTCTTGCATAACTATGGATGCCTAAGCAGTAAGAGGGCATAATCTATTGAATGAAACATTGAAAGAAAAACTCACAACTTTTAAATGATTTAAGCTGTCAAAATCTGGCTGATTTTTCCCAAAGACTTGCAAAACTTCTTCCCTTGCTTGCACTTGCCAGTTTGGGTGCATACTCAGTATAACCATTGTCCATGTTAACAAAGCTGCAGTGGTTTCCTGACCAGCAAAGTAGAACAACTTGCACTCATCTATCACATCTTCAACTGTCATGGAAAAGGGATTGGAGTGTCTCTGCTCTTGAGAGTCTCTAAAATTAGATTCCATTAGCAATCCTAATAAGTCATTGCTGCGTACATTTCCCATTTTCATTTCTTTCTCTCTTTCCGTAATCATACCCCTTATCAGAGCACATACTTCCCTGTCAATTTCATTTCTCCTGTTGTTCTCTTTTGTCGGCAAGAACCTGTATACACGAGAAATCAGAGGGCTGGAAATGCTCTATCAGAATTAACCAACTTCAATGTGAAATGAGAATTGCACTAACAATTGTGCACCTTTCCAATCACTAATGCATTGAAGTTGTGTTGTTAGATGAAGACTAATTGTAAGTATTTTTGTGTTGGCAAATTCATGGGTTGAACAAAACTTGAGTCCATTAGTGTTGTATTTTGCATATTTTTTAGTATGAACAAGTGTTTGAGTCACCAGATGCACTGAAGTGAAGAAATAAAAGAAAAAGCGACAAATTGAAGTGGTTTTCTACGGACAACATAGATTAAAAAAAGTCATATCTCATAAACCGACCGTTGGATATGGGCATGCGACCTACCGTTGGAAAGCTCATTTTGAGAGGATTCTGTAGAGCTCAAGATCACCTCAGTCAAAGCTACAACAAGAAAGTTATAGCCTTTGGAAGTTTGCAGAAAAATGTTGAAATTTTCACCCAGGCAGAACTTTAATCCGACCGATTGGGCAATTTATCTCACTGTTGGACAAATGCAGAAAGTGCACCGACTTGCGATTTTTCAATCCGAATTGAAAGCTTACCTGTTTGATATCGACTCTGTTCTTGATCGAAATATCCTTGTGAAACACGAATTTGGAGTTATAAAAAAGGGTTCTCTCTTAACCCTAAGGTATGGAATACAGATCTCATTGTTCTAAGAAGAAAATTGCTTATTGGAGATCATCTTCTCTAGAGTTCTTTCATTGCAGAGTTGAAAGGCTAAAGTTCTTCCCTAGAGATCAATTGTCTTCTACTTCTCTGAATGTAGAAGATTGCTTTGGGGAGTCAAGTACAACATTTAGAGGGCGTTTAGGTATTTTAGATCTGTCATAGAAAACGGCAGAGGGTCGTTGCAGCAGGGAGCTGTGCAAGAGAATCACAAGGTCCTTAGGTTAAAGAGCAATTGGATAAAGGTTGTGAGTATTCTCTTGTAATTGTAATATGATTCATAGTGCTTGATTCTTGATCATGGTTTTTTCTTGGTTTGGGTTTCTACGTAAAATCTGTGTCTTCTTGTGGTGTATGCTTGTGGTTTGATTTTTTTCCGCTGTATGGTTGATTATTTGCACACATATTATTAAGATTGGCATTAATCCATTATAGAGGATCTCTTCTCAAAAACCTTCAAGTGGTATCAGAGCAGGTTGCACTAATTTATGGTGTTTGATCCTAAGAGACATCTAGAATGGTGCTCAATCAAGAAGACACATCCATTAAGAAGCCTCCATTGTTTGATGGTTCAAATTATGCTTATTGGAAGCAAAGGATGATTGGGTTCCTCAACTCCATTGATGATGATGTGTGGAATAGTGTTGAGGAAGGTTATTCAAAACCCACTATTACTGCTAATGGGCAAACAATTGCTAAACCTAAAGCCCAATGGACTAAGGAAGAAAAGCATGCCTCTAATTGCAATAATAATGCCATGAATGCTCTTTATAATAGAGTGTCTGCTGATGAATTTCATTAGATTTTCACTTGTAAAACTGCAAAAGAAGCATGGGATGTTTTGCAAACTATTTATGATGGTACTGATATTGTTAAGCAAGCAAGGCTGTAAAGGTTAAATTTGTCCTTTGAAACCATTGTAATGGAAGAAGAAGAAACCTTCAATCAATTTTATGCTAAGCTGAATGACATTGTCAATTCTATTTTCAATTTGGGTGAAGTAATCCTTGAAAGTAAAATTATCAAGAAGATTCTAAGGTCTCTTACTTCAAAGTTTGATTCAAAGGTAGATACTATTGAAGAGAATAAGAATTTAGAAATCCTCACAGTGAATCAATTGGTTGGAAATCTTCAGACTTTCGAAGAAAACTGTTTAAATAAAGGAAAATCAGCAAAGAATAACAATTTAGCTTTTAAAGCTTTTAAAGAATCCGTGAAGCAATCTGCAAAGAAAATTGAAACTGATTCAGATTCTGATGATGATATCACTACGTTAATGCTTCAGTTTCAAAAACTCATGAAGGCTAAGAAAGCTAAGTGGAAGGGATCAAAATCTGAAAAAAAGACACCATTAGCCAAGGTTAAGTGCTTTGATTGTCAAGGTCTTGGTCATTATGCCAGTGACTGTCCTAACAAGAAAAAGAATCCCAAGTATAAAGCTCTAAAAACTTGGGATGATGATTCTTCAGAATAAGAGAAAGACCCTGAACCTGATTCGAAGGATATTGTGAATGACAAGTTTGTGGCTTTTATGGCTAGATCCACAATGTCTGATGACAGTTTTGCTGCAGATACTACTGGTATTGCACTTTCAGATGAAGAAAATGATTGGGAAGCAGAATATAGGATTTTACTGGACAAGTCTATGCAAATAAGCAAGTAATTTGAAAAAGATGCTCTTAAGCAAAAAGCAAAGATTTTGTCTCTTAAGAAAAAGTTAGAGGATACCAAATCACAGGTTCATCTATTAGAAGGATAAAAGAATTCCATGGCTGATAAGCTGACTACCGAGAGTCACAAATATGGTTTACTGAAAGATGAGTTTAAGAAGGTTGAGCAAGAGTTTGAAACCTTGAAAACTGGCTTGAAAACTGTTAAGGCTGAAAAAGAAGACCTGGCTGGTAAACTGAAGATTGCATTGTCTAAGCTGGATTCTACAAAAGTGTCTCTGAATAAGATTAATACTGGTTCGAAGATCTTTGAAGACATCTTATGTATTCAGAAGCTACCTAATGACAAACACGGTCTTGGTTTCAATGATGGTGCATTTACTTCAAAATCTAACGGTAACTTTGTTTTTGTTAGAAATATTGTACACACTACTCCACCTGTTGCATATGTTCAAAATGTGATGAGTAGTCTACAAAGGAAGAATGTGTCACGTCTTGCACACACATACACTTGTCATTTCTGTAGAGTTAAAGGACACATTCGTCCCCATTGTACAAAGCTGCATGTTTTACCAAAGTATAAGCAATGGTGGAAAACAATTGTCTGAGACAAAGGTCAAGACAAGATCTATTTGGGTTAGGAAAATTGATTTATTTCTAAAAGTTGCTCACACTCTGCTGAAAGATCATACTACACAAGTGTGAGTAGCTACATGCAAAAAACCCTGATTAAGATGATCAAGCTCCCATCCCAGTGCTGCTACGAAGATACAATTAAGGAGGAGCTGTAATCAAGGGGGAGCTACTGCTAGATCCAAGTTGACAACTTTGTTGCATGACGATCATTAGCTTTGTTAATTATGGACAAAAAATGGGAGATATTGCATTCAGGGGGAGAATCGAAGTTTTGCACAGTCTGAAGACAGATGGAGCTAAAGATGATTTCTTTTGTAACTGTTGAATAGCTGATAGTAAAATTTTCTTTGTTATTTTAATTTACTCCATGTTCAATGTATTTTTTTTTTTTTTGTTTTATTTTTGGGTAGATTGAATGTATAGGAAGTTTTGTTCATGAATTGCCAAAGGGAGAGATTGTAAGTATTTTTGTATTGGCAAATTCATAGGTTGGACAAAAGTTGAGTCCATTAGTGTTGTATTTTACATATTTTTTTAGTATGAACAATGGTTTGATTCGCCGGATGCACTGAAGTGAAAAAATAAAAGAAAAAGCGACAAATTGAAGTGGTTTTCTTCGAACGACATGGATTAAAAAAGTCATATCTCACAAACCGAGCATTGGTTCTAGGCATGTAACCTACCGTTGGAAAGCTCGTTTCGAGAGAATTCCGTAAAACCTAAGATCGCCTCAATTAGAGCTAAAACGAGAAAGTTATGACCTCCGGAAATTTGCAGGAAAATGCTAAAATTTTCACCGGGGCAGAACCTTTATCTAACCAATCGGGCAATTTATCCAACCGATCGGGCAAGTACAGAAAGTGCGCCGACTTGCGATTTTTTAGTCCAAAATGAAAGGAAACTTATCTATTTGATGCTGACTCCTTTCCTGATCAAAATATCCTTGTGAGGCACGAATGTGGAGCTATTAAAAAAGGTTCTCTCTCAACTTTAAGGTGTGGAATACAGATCTCATTGTTTTAAGAAGAAGATTGCTTATTGGAGATCATCTTCTTTATAATTCTTTCATTGGGGAGTTGAAGGGCTGAAGTTTTGTTCTAAAGATCAATTGTCTTCTACTGCTCTAAGTATAGAAGATTACTTTAGGGAGTCAAGTACAACATCTAGAAGGCGTTTAGGTGTTTTGGATCTGTCATAGAGAACGGCAAGAGGTCGTTGCAACAGGGAGCTGTGCAAGGAAGTCACAAGGTCCTTAGGTTAAGGAGCAACTGGATAAGCGTTGTGAGTATTCTCTTGTAATTGTAATATGATTCATAGTGCTTGATTCTTAATCGTGATTTTTTCCCGGTTTGAGATTTCACGTAAAATCTGTGTCTTCTGGTGGTGTGTGCTTGTGGTTTGATTTTTTTTCCACTGCGTGGTTGATTGTTTGCACACATATTATTAAGATTGACATTAATCCATTCTAGAGCATCTCTGCCCAAAAACCTTCACTAATTGTTAGGGACATACTGTACACTAGTCCCCAATGAGCTTGTTGAATTTCGGGGGCATTTTGGGTACGTGATGTACCCTTTATATGCCATTGAGATTCTCATTTTAGAGTTCCAGCGAGGTAAGAATAAAATCGTCAAAGGAAGCTTTGCAACCCTATTTTTCTCAAAAGACAGTGAAAGCTCACATCTAATGCAAACCAGATTTTGTTTTCTTTATTTAGTTTGAATAAAACCTTGTTTTGTTTTTTAAACTACAGAAGTCAATATAAACAAGAAATGTACCTGAAGCCTGGGATAAATATGCTCTTAATAGAGTGGACAAAAAGCTGGGCCTGTTCTGTTTGGAGTTGGAATATCCTTATCCCTTGTTTGTAGCTACTACCAAATGCAGTCCTAGAAATGACATCTCCAGTGAGATTTTGGAATTCAAGCCAGACATCCAGTTCACAAGACCCATCAGAACCAAC
Source organism: Sextonia rubra (assembly GCA_037013555.1). Lineage (NCBI taxonomy): Eukaryota > Viridiplantae > Streptophyta > Magnoliopsida > Laurales > Lauraceae > Sextonia > Sextonia rubra. The sequence continues at coordinate 17,067,698 of JASUAD010000016.1, read as the reverse complement.
TGATTCCTCCCATCTGCTTATTAACTCACAACAACTGGTAAGGAATGCTGGAAGCATTCTCTGTTGCAAACACCAAACAGAAAGCTGACATTGATCAGTAATCATGTTATAAAATTAATAAGGGATAAGGTCTAAAAGGTGCTAATAATTCTTGAATAATCATAAGAACCTGCCTGCCAAGGGTTTGAACCTGTGCAGGCACCTTCCCTCACCCAAGGCAGTCTTATGAGGGGCGGACCCAAGTGTAATCATATAAGTACAGTCAGACACATGAGGTTTGAAAAAAAACCTCAGATCAGACTTTAAAATTTTTCATTTTATTTTTTAACCTCTTCATTTGACCATTGCCTGCACCACCCAAATAAAAATTTTGAGTCCGTCATTATGTCTTACCTCACTAAAAGTCTTTTTCCCTCACTAGAGGGTTCCTTTATCTCACCAAAGGTCTATTTCCCTAAATAGAGGACTCGGTCCCAGCCCCGGCCCCTAAGTTGGGTAAAAAAAATTCTTGAATAATCATAACTTTCTCTTGTAGTACTCGTTTCGTCAGCATGTCCAAAACTTACTAAACATGATAGATTTGTGTTAGATTTTTATTGTAAGGTAAACAGAATATCATTAATATAGGAAACCTTTAACTTCTCTTGATGGAAGGCCGGGTTGATGATTCTCCTGTGCTTGACCCACTTGTCACCATCATGGATCAGAAGCCCAGTAACCAAAACATTCACAACTGGGCCTAGTTTAATCTTCTTGAAGTGACCAGATTTGTTAGTTAGCACTTCCCTTATCAGCTCCGGATCCATTATGCTCACCCTCGGATTAGACCCGAACCAAGTCATTGAAGTTTTACCTGTAAGTTCCAGATTATTGAAAAATTCAGTTCTTCTAAGGATAAGGTAGAAACAAAAACACACCTAAGAAAGAAAACGGCCAACCCCAAGGTATTGCGTAGCTGGCCCAGGATCTTAGTTTATTCTCAGGAGTCACAAGTTTGAACTGCGCTACCACACAAGGACCACAGGGGATTTGCCTAGCTCTCCTTGGGCCCAAAGGGCCGGGACAGCTTCTGTTAGTAACAAAAAGAAAATATAAAAAGGCCACTAAAAAAAGAAAAAAAAGAAAAAGGCCACTCTTTCTTTTCTTTTCTTTTTTTCTTCTTTTTTTGGTAAAGAAAAAAGTCACTCATAAGGCAGATAAATTATGAGGTCCAAATTGGTTTTTTTATATAATCGGGAATATTGTTTTAAAAATGATTAGATTATATTTGAATTGTATTAAGCTGCTGTTATAATTCAATTCGATTTCCCATTTACTGAGATTAAATTTTCTTCGATGGGTCCACTTGGGATTTCTGACCACTATCAATAATGAAGTAATGGTGAAACATCAGGTGGACAGACAATGAAAACTATTAATGAAATAATGGAAATAACATAAGAATGATTCAATGATCAAATGATCTTAACAGGGCCAAACAGCATTTCTATTGTTGGAACATGAAGTAGGCCTACTGTTGCATTGATAATGTTCTGAAAACTTGATTTTTGAGGAATACCGTATGACTTGGAAATTCGATGGAGGAAGGGCATGACACGTGGCACGATCGCATGGGAGAGATCCATGGGCCTCAATTGCGACTCCTTTCTGAAACGGCCTTCCTCCTTCATGTTTCCTACGACGGGCCAGTAAGGTGGGCCATTGATCCCTTGGTCCTTGAGGAACCTCCCCAGCTTAATGGGCCTCCACCAGAAAATACAGAAAAATCTCCAAATCAAGGAAAGAATCAAAACACCAGAAGTTGCAAGAGATAAGAAAACAAGATCTCCCATTTTTCTCTGCTGCCTTTCTTTCTGCCCACCGTCTGCTGCTGTTCATGTCATGTGATTTATGTAAGGTAAACTTGCTGACTCTTCTGCGGACGTCTTACTATAGGAAGATTGTCATCTCCTAAGATTCTTGTTTTTGGTTCTTGTTTTATTCTTTAGGTTAAGCATGGAAGGCCTCGCCATAGGTTGAAAGCAGAATAATCTAAAGGAAGGGAAGGGTTTTAAAAATGAAAATGTGAGTCATGTGATAAGATAATAGGAGGTTCTCTTTTTTTAAGGCATTCATTTTTTTCAAATTTCATTTGTTAAGGCAAGGTGGGACTTGGGAGGTAATTTGTAGACACAATTTATGCGAGTCAAAACTCAAATGAGTATCAAATTCGGGGTGGGTTCGAATTTTAAAAAGGTAGTTAGGTTTTGGTGGGGTCTTACCTTGTCTCCAGCAAATTCTCTTTTTGAATGCTAGAATTTGGAAACTAATCTCATAAAAGAATACTTTAATTCCTTTGAAATTTTGAAAATTTTAGTCTCCTGAATGCGGTATTTTGTTTCAATAATTTTAAAAAACTTCTTAGTAGACAACATTCGAAGTATTTATAATTCTTAAAACAAGATTTCTCATAATTCCTCTAATCAAGACTGTTTTGTTGTCTCCAAAAATCCTTCATTTGAGCTAGAAAATCATAAAGGCCGGGAAGGACTGATTAGATACCCTATAAAGTGGGGCATGTCTCCAAATATTATGTCTTTCAAGAGATTCATTTAACAAAAGTAGTTAAAAAGCAACTACCTAATAAAATGGAATGGTAGATTCGATAGAGAGCACAAGAAGAGAAAGTTTAAAAATACCTTTTATAATCCATCATACTCTTCCTGATAGTGTTTCTTTGTCATTTTTTTTTAATATCAAGTAGATTTGTTCTTTTCGGATGGTTCAAAATTAGCAATGTCAGTTGTTGATTTTCCGGCAGGGAACTAATTAATGAGACAGGTATAATAAGCTGCTTTCATGTTTTTTTGTCTATACATGAATGTTATGAAGTGAATTCCTCTAATGATTGTTTTCATCTGCTAATGTTTTTTCTTCCCGTCGCTAAGCGTGAAGGTTCACATTCTTGTAATTGGACTTTAGCTTTTCATTGTTGGCTTATACCAAATGACAATTGGACCAAAAAAAATTCATGAAGAAGATATTTCCATTTTAAGTAGCCACGTAAGATTTGTGTGCAAAGGGCGCACCATTAGTCAGGTGACCCCACCAAATATAGATAGATGCCGATGCTGATTAAAAATCTAATTTGGCTCTAATTCATCGGAAGTTGGATTGGCTTGTGCCTGTTTTATTCCTATATCGTTGCTCCAACAAAGGGGAAAAACAAGAAGTAGATTAAAGTTATCTTAGGAAAAGCGGCGCAATGGAATACCCATGATTGACAGATCAACCACGATAAACAAGCACAATCGTATTATCAAGCAATCACACACATGAATACAACAATTTTTCATGATTAAGTAATATTGCCTATGTTCACAGAGGAGAGAACTCATCTATCATAATCTCATCTCAATTCCTCAGGAGCTAGGGTTATAATACCTCAATATATATAGTTCCTGCTTTCTTGGTAAACAAGAAAACCGATACACAATGACTAAAGCACCCTTAGTTCGGTACCTCGGTTCTGGCTAACTTAGATGACCAATCCAGCTAGACCGAAATATAAGATAAAACCTAGCAATCTCCACATTGGCTTAGATTTCAAAAATCCCGGGAGCTACCTTAAAGATAAAACCGATAATGTCTTCACGTACCTTGCTGAATAGTACGTGTCACGACCCGAGCCCAGGGACCGGGGGGTCAGAGGAAGGTCTAACCAGTGACACACGTACTCCCGTGCATGCACACCTAGACCCCGTCCAAACATGCACACACAAGGGATCAATCACACGAGCAAAAGACTGAACGCGGAAGCTGTACGTATCAAGGCATACCACAAATATACCAAAAGACATAGGAGATTACAAAACGATATACACTGATGATAAGAACAAATACATGAACGTATGACAATAGAGCGGGCTTACAACAATCCAAAAATCAAAATACAGGTATTACTCAAGGCCCACTTCACAAGTACAGAAAATCCCCTCAATAGACGCCAACACAAAGAATGGGGAAAACAAAATGATGCAAACCGTACTCTGGAGGATGGATCAAGTCCACTCCTCTAGGCCGGAGGGGGCCTCGCGAGCCTCTCCTGCAGTCGGGTCGACCGACGCAGGTTCGGAAGAGGGATCTGAGCCTGCAACACACAAGACAAACACATAAGTACGACGACTTAGCAAAGTATAAGCCAACAAGATGATAACACGAATCGTGTCTAATACTGAATAATACTGAACAATAGTCATGATGCAATATCCATAGAAACCATGATCTAAGCAAGTGTGCAAATGCATAATGAATAAGCATGCTATCAGAATCACAAACAGATAACACTCAAGGTGGCAACTACATTGGCCATTTTCTCCCTTACGAGAGCGGACGGAATGAGAACACCAGCGACCGGGCCAGGGCACGCATGGGTCTCTAGTTCCCGGGGTCCGGAGTCCCAGGACGGAAACACTCTGCAGAGGCAAACACATAAACTATACCAAAGTCAACCCCGTCGGGTATCCTAAGGCTGAGGCTCAGTAGTGCCAATACCAATCACAATCAAATAGCTGATGCACCTCGATCACTTATTACTTATCACTTATCACTTATCAATTATCACTTATCACTTATCATACTGAACGAACAATAGGAAGTGCATCACATAACTGATACTGAATGCAAATACTGCATGCACATAATACGGATACTGATACGGATACTGAAGCTGATACGAAATGCAAATCATAAGGACACTAACTGATACTGAATGTACATAAACAAGTACAAGAAGTGCTGACACTAAGTAGCAATCACAATCACTGACTCATAACTGATGCAAGTACTCCAGTGGAGCAACGGTAAACATAATACACAATAATAGAATGGTTCCGCCCGGGCTTCGCTCTGGGGTTGCTGCATGTCCACAGAATCGAGAGGTCCAGCGCAGAACACATAAGAGGGCATAACCGAAATCAATATGCTGTACAATTCAGAATGCTTATACGAATCAAGGTCAATCCAGTGCTTCTAACCGTGCATGTTGATGTAGTTTTAAGATGTTCGATGCACCATTGTCTAGTGTTGCAGTGTCTGGAGTGTGCACCGAAGTCCCTTAAACCAACACCCATGGGGAGGTGCTAAACAACTGGATAACAAGCATGAATGATTCACAGCCCTTGAGATCATTCACGTCATTCAAACATTCCATTGGGCATGTCCAGGTTAGCTACATTCTAACATGAAAGTCATATACGGTCGTTTGCTTAAACCTAGTCCCTTTTCATTCAATTCTCAGGGTCTCACGGTGTAGCCGTAGGTAACCTTACGGCTTAGCCGTGGCATCTTACGGCTTAGCCGTAATATGCACTGCGGCTGAGCTGAGGTTCCCCAGATATCCCTTCGGATTTACGGCTCAACCGTATTTTGCTCTACGGCTCAGCCGTATCCTGGTCCACGGCTTAGCCGTAAGCCAATGTACGGCGTAGATCAGGCTGGGCCGTAGAAGAATGTCAAATTGCCAACATCCAGTTATTTTCAGCTAACAGTCTGTACTGCTCTACGGTTAGGGTTACGGTTGGGTCTCGGCTTAGCCGTAAGCCATTTTACGGCTTAGCCGTAGCACATTTCACGGCTTAGCCGTGAGTGCACGGACTCCTTTTTCCTGAACTTGTTACAGTCATACAGAAAGTGTGCGAAATGGCTGGAAACCGAAAGATAACAGCGAAATGAACTGAATGGGGCTGTCTAATACTGAGAAACACAATAAAGAACAAGAACACAACAATCAATTCACTATCAATTGATGTTCATACAACTTGGGCTTATACTTGCCTCACGGACGAAATCCACACGCTGATTGGCTCAGTCCACCGGGATCACACACACTAACGAGCTCCTTTCTTCCTCCCTCAAGCACAGAAACAGAAATGGAGAAGGAGAGAAAGAGAGCTGTCGAGAGAGAGAGACGAACAGAGAGCGAGAGAGACGATCGAGAGAGAGATGGAGTTGGTGGGGATATTTATAACTTAAGTTGAGCCAAATTTGCAAACAAGTCCAATTAGCTTATCCAATTATCAGTTTGAGTCAAATGACGGTCCAACGAGAGCAAACGAACTCATTCGGATCCAAGGCAGTTACGAAAAACGACAAGCTCAATGAAATACACGCGCTGACGTCAAAATGACGCAAAACTGACAAGGTCAATCAAAAGCCAAAATTACGAAAAAGGGCTCAAACTAACTAGACCAAGTCAAACTCAACCCAAACGATCTCTCTACAACTCAAACCAAACAGAAACAAAATCAAAACACTCTTAGCGATAAAACACACGCAATTACCCACTAAACCGGGTCAACTCGGGTCGGAGTGTTACATCCTCCCCCACTTGGACATCATTCCGTCCTCGGAATGAAAGCGTACCTGAGCAAACAGAGAAGGATACTGACGCGCCATCTGATCTTCTAATTCCCACGTGGCTTCATCAGGTCCATGATGTTCCCAAAGTACCTTAACCCATCGAATAGTCCTCGTACGCAAGAGCTGTTCTCTGGTCCCAACAATACGGAGCGGACGCTCAACGTATGACGCATTAGGTTGCATCTGAATGTCATCGTATCGAATCACGTGCGTCGGGTCTCGAACATACTTGCGAAGCATAGACACATGAAAAACATCGTGTACTCCAGAAAACTCCACGGGTAGAATCAATCTGTACGCTAGATCACCAATCCGGCTCTTGATCTCAAATGGACCCACATATCTTGGCGCTAACTTGCCTTTTTGACCGAATCGTACCGTACCTTTCATCGGTGAGACCTTCAAGAATACCCAATCTCCAACCTGAAATGTCAAGGTTCTTCTGCGCGTATTTGCATAGCTCTTCTGTCTCGATCGGGCAATCTTCAAATTGTCAATAACTTTCTGAACTTTCTCTGTAGTCTCAGCAATGATTGTCGGTCCGTGGAAACTCCTTGTTCCAACTTCTTCCCAGCAAACAGGACTCCTACATTTCCGTCCATACAGAGCTTCATAGGGTGCCATTCCAATACTCTCGTGGAAACTATTATTATACGCAAACTCGCACAACGAGAGATGCAAATCCCATTCTTTCTCGAAATTCAGCACACTGGCCCGTAACATGTCTTCGAGCGTCTGAATAGTTCGTTCCGACTGTCCATCAGTCTGCGGGTGATACGCCGTACTAAAGCTCAACTTCGTTCCCATGGCCTCCTGAAATGCTCTCCAAAATGAAGAAACAAAGCGGCTATCTCGATCTGACACAATCGACACGGGCGTACCATGTAGTCTCACGATCTCATCAACGAACTTCTTCGCCATCTCGGAAAATGTCATGCCTTTCTTGAATGGAAGAAAATGGGCTGTCTTCGTCAATCTGTCCACGATCACCCAAATGGCACTGTTCTTCTTGCTCGTCAGAGGCAAACCCGAAACAAAGTCCATCGTAATGTGCTCCCATTTCCACTGGGGAATGTGCAAAGGATGTAAGGAACCTGGAGGTCTCTGATGGTCAGCTTTTACCTTTTGGCAAGTCAAACATCTGGCAACAAACCCAGCAATTTCTCTCTTCATGTTGTTCCACCAGAATCTATCCTTGAGAGCTCGGTACATCTTCGTACTTCCAGGATGCATAGAATAACGTGCATGGTGTGCTTCTGTCATCAAACTCTCTTTCAAGGCATCTACTGCTGGCACACATAATCTGCTCCTGAAATACAAAACATCACCCTCCAAACGAAAGTCTGGTCGATCTGCAATGCTATCTCGGATTCGCTTCAACATCGCATCTTCAAACTGCTGGTCTTTAATAAGCTGAATAATGTCCGGCTGAAAGCTCACTGTACTGGCAAGTGTCAAACCATTCTCCACCGATTGCAGTTCCACTGGTTGTGCATGTCTCACAAAATAGAGACTATCCAAGGCCTGAAGAATCTCCGACTTCCTACTCAAAGCATCTGCAACAACGTTGCCTTTCCCTGGATGGTACTTGATGGGGAAATCAAAATCCTTAATCAACTCAAGCCACCTTCGCTGTCGCATATTCAACTCGGACTGCGTGAAGAGATACTGTAGACTATGGTGATCTGAATGCACTTCAAATGTCACGCCATACAAATAGTGTCTCCACATCTTCAACGCAAAAACGATGGCTGCCAACTCTAAATCGTGCGTAGCATAGTTCTTCTCGTGCTCCCGAAGTTGTCTCGAGCCATAGGCAATCACTTTGCCATGTTGCATCAAAACACATCCCAAACCGACTCGAGAAGCATCAGAGTAGATCATAAATCCTTCATGCCCATCCGGTAACGTCAAAACTGGAGCCGAAGTAAGCTTCTCCTTCAACATCCGGAAATGGTGCTCACACTCGTCCGTCCACAGAAAAGGAACATTCTTCCTGGTCAATCGAGTCAACGGGGCTGAAATCTTGGCAAAATCTTGAATAAAGCGACGATAATATCCAGCTAATCCAAGAAAACTCCGTATCTCCGTCACAGTCCTTGGGCTGGGCCAATTCATCACTGCCTCTACTTTCATCTGATCCACTGCCAACCCATCTCGTGAAATGGTATGACCAAGAAAAGCTACCTGCTCGAGCCAGAAATCACACTTCGACAATTTGGCATATAAACGATGTTCTTTCAACAACAGTAAGGCTCGACGTAGATGTTCCTCATGCTCCTCTGGGGTCTTCGAATACACCAAAATATCGTCAATAAAGACCACCACAAAACGATCCAGAAAAGGAGCGAAAATCCTGTTCATCAAAGCCATGAAGGCAGCAGGTGCATTGGTTAATCCAAACGGCATCACGAGGAACTCAAAATGTCCATACCGTGTCCTGAAAGCAGTCTTCATAATATCTTCTTCCTTCACCCGGAGTTGATGATACCCCGATCTCAGATCAATCTTGGAAAAATAGGCAGCACCTTGAAGTTGATCAAACAACTCATCAATACGCGGCAATGGGTATTTATTCTTGATCGTGACTTTGTTCAACCGCCGGTAATCTATACACATCCGTAAGGTACCGTCCTTCTTCTTCACAAACAGCACTGGAGCTCCCCACGGTGACACACTTGGCCGTACGAAACCTTTCTCCAACAGATCTTGCAATTGCGTCTTCAATTCGAGTAACTCAGCAGGGGCCATACGATAAGGAGCTAAACTAATGGGTGCTGTACCGGGCACTAGATCGATCGCGAACTCTACATCTCGGACAGGGGGCAACTCGGGTACTTCCTCCGGAAATACATCCGGGAACTCACGTACTACCGAAATGTCACTCAACTGCTTCACCTCCTTCTTCTCCGAGACAAAAGCAAGAAATCCTGCACAACCTCTGCGTATCAAACGATCCGCCTTGCATGCGGAGATGACACGCCTCGGGCATCTCTCCTGATTGCCCTCGAAACGAAACCCCTTCTCAAAATCGAAATAAATCGACCTGTTGTAACAGTTAACACAGGCACGATACCGCGCTAGCCAGTCCATTCCAAGGATCACATCGAAATCCAACATGGACAACAGAATCAAATCAACTGGCAGCTGGCGACCTTCAATCACCACGTTGCACTGAGGGTAGTATACACTACACTCCACTCTCTTGCCCACAGGAGTGGACACTACTAACACATAGGGTAGCGGCTGAGGGGGTTGCGGTAACTGTTCCGCAAAACGAGGGGCAACATAGGAACGCGTAGATCCCGAATCAAATAGTGTATGTGCTTCAGCTCGGGCAATGAGAACTTTACCTTCCACCACTTTCGCATCTTCTGCATGCTCATGAGAGGCTGCGTACACACGAGCAGTCTGACGCTGAGGCTTCTGACTCTGGCGAGACGGATGGGGGCTGTTCGAAGCTGCTGAACTGAGAGACTTGGATGACCCCATAGATCTAGATGACTGGAGAGGCCTAGCTGTCGGGCACTGAGCTATCTTATGCTCCCTCGATCCGCAACTCAAACAAGCTCCGGACTTCTTCCAACATCTCTCTGTCGGATGTCCCAATCCACAAAACTCGCATCTGCTCCCAGAGAAACTCGAAGTGCCTTGCTTCCCTTTCCATTTCTTCTGACTCTGTCCCCTGGAACTCACTGGTGCACTCCTCTTAAAGTCCATGGCTCTCTCTGCTAGGTGGTTGGCTTCCGCAGCGTGTGCTCTGTCGACCGCATCATCGAAAGTAGCTGGTCTCTGAAAAGCAGTCACAAAATTCGCATATCTAGGATGCAGACCAGAAATAAAACGATTCACCTTCTTCTCCTCGGTATTGATCATGTCCTCAGCAAAATGGGACAACTGGGTAAAGCGGTGAATGTACTCTGAGACGGTCAGCTGCCGCTGCTGTAAGGCCAGAAACTCAACCTCCTTCACACGTCGAACATGAGCAGGAATGAACTTCCTCCTGAACTGCTTCTGGAACGTCTCCCACACTGTTTCACTCGGCATGGTCAAATAGGCTGTACTAACGCTCTTCCACCAGGTCTTAGCCATCTCTCGAAACATCGAGGCCGTAAGCATAACCTTCTGCCGGTCGTCACAGACGATGGTAGAGAAGAGATCTCCAGTATGCTCTAGCCACTGATCAGCTTTCAACGCATCTTCATTGCCGTAGAATTCTGTGGCTCCACGTTTCCTGAATTTGTCGTATAACGCATTCGGATCGCTCTCCTTAGGCGGAAAGACCACTTGCTGGTCTGCAGGCCGAACTGGCGTTTGACTCTGTCGGTCTACGATCGAAACGACCTGCGCTTGCAAAGAATGGATCGCCTGTAGCATAGTCAAGAAGCGCTCATCGAAATTCACAAGTGGCTGTGGAGCGGCTGACCCACTCTCGTTATCTCCCTGATCATTGTTGTTGTGTGTTCCAGATCCCGATGCCATAGCCTGCAAAACACAAAAGTCAATCGGCTAGCACACTCGATAACTCACACAGACTCACAAGATAAGGGGACCCACACAACAGTCCAGAACTGGACTACGAAATCTCACCACGTCCTATATGCCTACATGCTGACACACTAAGATAGAGACAATGCCCTGAGAGACAAAGCTCTGAGAGACAATGCTCTGATACCATACAATACGTATGTCACGACCCGAGCCCAGGGACCGGGGGGTCAGAGGAAGGTCTAACCAGTGACACACGTACTCCCGTGCATGCACACCTAGACCCCGTCCAAACATGCACACACAAGGGATCAATCACACGAGCAAAAGACTGAACGCGGAAGCTGTACGTATCAAGGCATACCACAAATATACCAAAAGACATAGGAGATTACAAAACGATATACACTGATGATAAGAACAAATACATGAACGTATGACAATAGAGCGGGCTTACAACAATCCAAAAATCAAAATACAGGTATTACTCAAGGCCCACTTCACAAGTACAGAAAATCCCCTCAATAGACGCCAACACAAAGAATGGGGAAAACAAAATGATGCAAACCGTACTCTGGAGGATGGATCAAGTCCACTCCTCTAGGCCGGAGGGGGCCTCGCGAGCCTCTCCTGCAGTCGGGTCGACCGACGCAGGTTCGGAAGAGGGATCTGAGCCTGCAACACACAAGACAAACACATAAGTACGACGACTTAGCAAAGTATAAGCCAACAAGATGATAACACGAATCGTGTCTAATACTGAATAATACTGAACAATAGTCATGATGCAATATCCATAGAAACCATGATCTAAGCAAGTGTGCAAATGCATAATGAATAAGCATGCTATCAGAATCACAAACAGATAACACTCAAGGTGGCAACTACATTGGCCATTTTCTCCCTTACGAGAGCGGACGGAATGAGAACACCAGCGACCGGGCCAGGGCACGCATGGGTCTCTAGTTCCCGGGGTCCGGAGTCCCAGGACGGAAACACTCTGCAGAGGCAAACACATAAACTATACCAAAGTCAACCCCGTCGGGTATCCTAAGGCTGAGGCTCAGTAGTGCCAATACCAATCACAATCAAATAGCTGATGCACCTCGATCACTTATTACTTATCACTTATCACTTATCAATTATCACTTATCACTTATCATACTGAACGAACAATAGGAAGTGCATCACATAACTGATACTGAATGCAAATACTGCATGCACATAATACGGATACTGATACGGATACTGAAGCTGATACGAAATGCAAATCATAAGGACACTAACTGATACTGAATGTACATAAACAAGTACAAGAAGTGCTGACACTAAGTAGCAATCACAATCACTGACTCATAACTGATGCAAGTACTCCAGTGGAGCAACGGTAAACATAATACACAATAATAGAATGGTTCCGCCCGGGCTTCGCTCTGGGGTTGCTGCATGTCCACAGAATCGAGAGGTCCAGCGCAGAACACATAAGAGGGCATAACCGAAATCAATATGCTGTACAATTCAGAATGCTTATACGAATCAAGGTCAATCCAGTGCTTCTAACCGTGCATGTTGATGTAGTTTTAAGATGTTCGATGCACCATTGTCTAGTGTTGCAGTGTCTGGAGTGTGCACCGAAGTCCCTTAAACCAACACCCATGGGGAGGTGCTAAACAACTGGATAACAAGCATGAATGATTCACAGCCCTTGAGATCATTCACGTCATTCAAACATTCCATTGGGCATGTCCAGGTTAGCTACATTCTAACATGAAAGTCATATACGGTCGTTTGCTTAAACCTAGTCCCTTTTCATTCAATTCTCAGGGTCTCACGGTGTAGCCGTAGGTAACCTTACGGCTTAGCCGTGGCATCTTACGGCTTAGCCGTAATATGCACTGCGGCTGAGCTGAGGTTCCCCAGATATCCCTTCGGATTTACGGCTCAACCGTATTTTGCTCTACGGCTCAGCCGTATCCTGGTCCACGGCTTAGCCGTAAGCCAATGTACGGCGTAGATCAGGCTGGGCCGTAGAAGAATGTCAAATTGCCAACATCCAGTTATTTTCAGCTAACAGTCTGTACTGCTCTACGGTTAGGGTTACGGTTGGGTCTCGGCTTAGCCGTAAGCCATTTTACGGCTTAGCCGTAGCACATTTCACGGCTTAGCCGTGAGTGCACGGACTCCTTTTTCCTGAACTTGTTACAGTCATACAGAAAGTGTGCGAAATGGCTGGAAACCGAAAGATAACAGCGAAATGAACTGAATGGGGCTGTCTAATACTGAGAAACACAATAAAGAACAAGAACACAACAATCAATTCACTATCAATTGATGTTCATACAACTTGGGCTTATACTTGCCTCACGGACGAAATCCACACGCTGATTGGCTCAGTCCACCGGGATCACACACACTAACGAGCTCCTTTCTTCCTCCCTCAAGCACAGAAACAGAAATGGAGAAGGAGAGAAAGAGAGCTGTCGAGAGAGAGAGACGAACAGAGAGCGAGAGAGACGATCGAGAGAGAGATGGAGTTGGTGGGGATATTTATAACTTAAGTTGAGCCAAATTTGCAAACAAGTCCAATTAGCTTATCCAATTATCAGTTTGAGTCAAATGACGGTCCAACGAGAGCAAACGAACTCATTCGGATCCAAGGCAGTTACGAAAAACGACAAGCTCAATGAAATACACGCGCTGACGTCAAAATGACGCAAAACTGACAAGGTCAATCAAAAGCCAAAATTACGAAAAAGGGCTCAAACTAACTAGACCAAGTCAAACTCAACCCAAACGATCTCTCTACAACTCAAACCAAACAGAAACAAAATCAAAACACTCTTAGCGATAAAACACACGCAATTACCCACTAAACCGGGTCAACTCGGGTCGGAGTGTTACAGTACGTTATTACATCAATGATGGTCTTCTTTCTTCAACATTCTAACATGTTGAACTAACACTTCTCTTACTTCGCTAAAAGATACGCCTCTACACATGCTACGATCAAACGCGGCACTTGCACCCCTTAGCCCAAATGCACAAACAATCTCAGCTTTATCTAGCATCAGTCAAGTCCAAACCAACTTTAAGATTTCTCATACCTCGTTAAATGGTATGCCTCTACACACGTTACGACATAGCTGGGCTCCTACACCCCCTATCCTGAGTGCACCGACAATCTCAACATTATCGGATGTTGATTAAGTCCAAATCTTAAAACTTCCAACAGTTGCTTTTTTAGACCTAAACACCCCTGTCTTGAAACTCTGAAGTGCCCTCCATTTGTTGCCGCATGGATGCATCCTTACAACATAATGAACATAACATCTATTTGTTAAGACAAAAAAGACATTCTCAAATCAAGATCTCGCTGCACTTAATGAATCCTTCCTTCTTTAGCTCTATCATGGTGTTCTTTCCATCAAATCCACAACAGTCTTACTCTTGTAGGTTGAGCTTTGCATATGTGGGTTAAGTATGACCTGATGCTAAACTGGCTTACTCCGACATGAACTGGACTACCATTTGCGAGGAAATTATCTCCCTTTAGGTCTTCCTGGATTTCCCCTAGATGATATCATCGAAGGCCCATCAGTCCATCTATCGACGACCCGTCACATCTAACTCTACCTGAACCATATATTTCCTCCCATGTTTTTTGATGTCTCCTTTATTGGTCCACCTGAAAAAAGCATCCCTATTAACTTGTAGAGATTTCTAGCCATCTCACCCTCCATGATGACCAATGTTCTCTTTTTCGGCTTCACAACTCTACCTATTACAGTGCACTTGCAAACTTTGAAGTCTAAGGCACCCAAAGAAATCAAATTCCTTTACAAACCCGAAACATCCATTACATCTGTTATGGTCCAAAGAATCTCATCATACACTCAGATCTTTACCACGCTTATCTCAATGCTTATCAATTTTGCATTATCTCCATTAAGAACAGATCCAATAACATGAGATTTATATTTGTCAACCAATTTCTACTTGAACACATGATAAAAGAATTCGAATCTAAACACCATGAATCACCAATCTGACTCATACCTATAACGGCTGAAAGTGATTCCTAATTGTCCGAATCCAAACTCTCTACCACACTATCTCCTTTCGGTTCTAATTTCTTGCTTTTCCATTTACTTTTGCATACCGCTCCTTCCCGATCCCTTCGACAAGGATTTGAGCTTTCCACAAAATCTCTCTCGTCCATAACATCAAGTAACACTTTTCAATCCTTACTATGTCATGAAGCCTATGACTCTTTCCTACCAATCCCTAAAGTAATATCTCCATCAAACACTTCAGTCTGGCCCATGATACTTGAATCTTTTGCCATCATCATGAATTAGTCGGTTTTTTCAACCCCACAAATTTCTGCCGATCAAACTAATAATATCTTTTGTCTACCTTATGGATCTCGTTTCCAAGAGCATAGTGGAAGAAATAGATATGAAATAGTACTTCGGATGACTTCGATATCGCAGAAATAGTTTTCTGCACTCCAATTGGTCAAACATTTATGTTGACCATTGAACTGCCAATCTTCTTCCACAAACACGTAGATATTAGCTACTCTTCAAGTAAGGTCCACAAGCAGACGAACTCTAAGCGTGTGGATCTTCTAAATTCTACAAGCAGTGAGACCCAAATCATATGCATAAAGAAGTGGGGTCCTACAAATTTCATTTTCTGCACATTCTAATTCAATCAGTAAAATACCGAAGAGCCTACAGGAAAGCGGAACCCGTCCAAACGAAGTTCTAATCCAATTGGGATTCTTCGGAGAAAAACTGCAAAAATTCTAAGTTAAAGCAGAAAATGTATGAAAAATATAAAAATTCAGGTTTCTAGGTGAAAATGCATGAACTGATGGAATTTGATGAATAATGGTGTAATTCACTTAATTAAACCCCTAATTCATCCTAAAATGATGTATAAATGTGCAGATTCATGAAATTAATGAATACTAAACTTAAATAATTAAATACAAATAAAATGAACAAAGTATATGCATATGGATTTTTAGAGCATTTTCTATTGGATAGGTGTGTTTACATTTGCATTCATATCCCCCTTTTATTAATACTAAGTGACTATTATAATGGCATTTTATAAATATATATAGAGGATCCCTTACTTTAACTCAACTGGACGGAAGAAATCTCGTCCACCCGAGCATGTGGGCCCCCACCTGTGGTCCATCCAAACAAACCACACACAAGGGCCCTTTGATTTTCACCGGCCCACCAATTTTTGGCCCAATCCAAATGGACTGGACCGTCGGATCTACTACACACCAATCTGAATGGACTATACTTTGTTAAAATTGTGGGGCTCAAATAGAGATCATAGACATCAAGGATGGGAATAATTTTTTTTAAAGAGGAGAGCCCCTGTGTGTCCTTCAAATCCCCCATCCCCATCTCCATGTGAATCCCTAAGTGGGCCTACACCCTTGAGCGGACAACCCTTATCTCTGATTGAGCACAGGATGGGGGCCCCAATATATATATGTGTGTGTGTGTGTGTGTGTGTGTGTGTGTGTGTGTGTGTGTGTGGTTTGGGGGGGGGGGTGTGGTGGTTGGTGTTCTAGTGAGAATAGTTCTTGTGTAGTTGCCTTGAGAGCTTTTTAAGGGGCCCACTTGTGAGTTCCATCTGGGGATGAGACCAGGGGAATGGAAAAATCTATGTGGGACAAGCACAACTATCAAGTTTGATTCTAATCCCATACTCCTAATCCCTTTATTTGTAGCGCACAAGTTTAATGGCTTCATATTCAAAAAAATTTTCAGCCATTCATTCAATAGTAAAATCCATTCTGATGGGTGCCAAGTCTTAGGATTAGTGAATATCAGTAGGGTCCCTGTTTGTACACAGTTTGGATGAGTTACTAAGTGGGCCCCACCAATAGTTCTCATGGAAGCATGGTGAGAATTAGTTTTCACTTGAATTTTCATATTCCCTATATATATGTTACATAAAATAAATAAAAATGAGGGTCAGGGTTAGCACTTTCTAAACCTGGCCCTTAAATTTTAGTGTCTGTAAAAAATTGTTCAAGCGCTACATTTAGACATTTTCTTAGAAACAAAAGTCCTCATTTTGAGGGCCAAGCGAGCACTTGGCTTAAGGCCAAATTGACATCCTTAAACTTACAGAGTTAGAGTATAACTTTTTTCATTTCATCCCTATTTACCATATGCTAAAAGCCTCTTGAATTCTTTTCATGTGGACATGGAGGCCTGAGCCACATGCTTTCGGTGCAAGAAATGGCATTTGGGTGTGATTTGAAACATCATGCTAACCTAACCTAACTAAGTCCTTCATCTTTCGAGTTTCAATCTAAGCATACACCCACGGTGACGGCAGGCCAACCTATCACAATTTGCTACACCACTGTTTATGCAGATGACATCTCATCATCTAAGACAGACTGTCCTATAGTGATGTGGAGGATCATAATAGGTTCATTTACAGTAAATGTAGGGCAACCCTCGCAAATCTCAATTGTGCCCTTTCCGTGGTGCCCAAGAAACAACCACCATGTCGGCTCCTGCTTTGACATGTAATATTCATCGTATGGTGATCCACATGGACACCCAAGATTGGCCAATGTGATAAAAAATAAAAAAATAAAAAAAATCAAGAAAAACATACGATTAAACTGTCGATTCAATGCCTTGTGGAGCTGTAATAGACTTACAAGTGCAGCCCAATTACAATACAGTGGACCTGAACCACAGTTCTAAAGCCTGGTAGGATTCAATAAAATTTACTGGGGTTACTCAGTTTGGTTGGGCAATAAAGGACAAATGAGGTTAACTCAGGTTGATATTTTTGTTAACTTGGCCAAAACTCAATGATGACTCAGTTGACTCGGTCAGAACTTATTCAAAATTAAAGAAAAATCACTAAAAAGGATCTCTATAGTTATAATTTCAGTTTTATTTTTTTATCACTTGGTCCCATTTCCAAATTGACTTCACCGTCCAGCTTTTCAAACCTAGCCTTGTTTCTTAATATTGAACTATGATTTAGTATGTAGGATTGCCCCAAAAGGTAATACCCAAACTTGACTTAGGATCTGTGGGCTTAAATCCGAAGTTGTGTTTTAAACTCAATTCGACCAAAATGGGTACCTTCATTGGTTTGCTCAAATAGAAATTGAGCCACTTCACACATACGCACACACACACACAAAAAAAAAATTATAACAGTAAAAACCAATAGATTGTGCAGGTAGAACCAATTGGACCCACAATTAATTATTTTGAATAAATTTTTAAATTTACCATTGTTTTTACGTCTCAACTGAGTTGGGTAAACCATACAGTCGAACCTCCCACTTCTTTACCCTTTGGTCCAGCCTTTGAAACATTGGTCTTACGTTACCTTTTTGAGGAAATGGATCTCAATCGGATCCAACTTGGACTGAGGATCTTTACTGGTCTTAGACTTGAAATGGGGGCCCTGCAAATGTTATCAAACCCCAAGTTAGACCCATGCGAAATCTGCCCAAACGGGCCCTATTGGGTTACTCCAGGCCAAGAAATTAAAAATAGTTAGAGAGCTCTGCCTTTAGAATCGCGGACCACTTCCTTCAGTGGTCCTCATACTACCATTCAATTTTATGCTCATTGAAATCATCAGTTTAAAAAAGAGCCACAGAAAACTGGAAATGATCTCACTCAACCACAAGTACCTGACCCACATGCCCTTCTCCTCACAAGAAGAGGCTCAGTCACATCTGATAAAAGAGAATATGGAAACCTTTCTCTCCATATCTCTGATTGTATCTTCCTTTCTTCTGCTACTACTACTGTCTTGTATTGGAAGAGTTGCCTATTCCATTTGGTGGAAACCCAAGAAAATAGAGAAGTATTTGAGGCAACAAGGAATCAATGGCAGTCCCTACAAGGTTTTGCATGGGAACTGGAAAGAGTATGCGAAGTCCATGGAGGAGGCATGGTCCAAACCCATGAGTTTGACCCATCAAATAGCTCCGCGTGTCATCCCGTTCATTCATAAAATAGTGCAAAACTATGGTAAGGAAATCTAATTTTTGAGTTTGCAGTGTACTCACTTCTAATGTTTTAAATCCTTGAGGGGTCGGTGCTAACGATAAGGTGAGCACTAGTACTCGTTAGAGGTTTTCCAACTTTGAGATTAGCAAAGTTGTATTATAAAGTGACTAAAATCACTAGATGTATCAACGGGCCCGGTATGCTTTACTGGGGAGGACCCATCTCTGGATCCACATCCAACCTGGGTCACATGTGCTGGACCTGGATCCAACTGAGGCCTTCATTCTCTCCATCAAAATTATCAATATTTGGGCTTAGAGTCGCAGCTGGTGTCAGAGCCAACAGAATGGTTTGTTCGAGATTACGATTATGGTTTGTTCGAGATTACGATTAAGTGTTCGGGATTTTAGGAATAAGAATTAAGATTTGAATTATGAATTATCTCTTTATGTTATTGTCCTCGCGTGTATAAATTAGAGAGTTGGATTGAATATAGTTTAAGGTGAATTCATGAAAATTATTTGATTGTTTTTATTTTTCAATACCAAGTCCAAAGGTCCAAATATTCATGGCCCCAATCCGAAAGTCTTTGGAACCATTATTTTATACACGAAATTGGATCAAACTATATATCTACGGGATCCAAAAACAGGTCCTTCAGCTGAGTTTAGGCATAACCTAGTAGCCCACAATCTGCAACAGAGGCTTTTCTTCCAAAAGGCTGATTAAGATCAATAAGCCAAGTCCAGCACAGAAAATGTTATTGACTATAGCAAAACAAGTTAAACTTAAATGATATGCCAGAAAATAACCCATGAAAGCATGAACAATATCTACAGTTCTATAATGGCTGATAGTTTTGCTCCCTTTCTCTTTTGGGTCTTCAATTCACACTGCTTTATCCTTCTCAATTTTTTCCTTTTTATTTTTTTGACCACTATCCTTCTCAAGTAGTTATATTTGGGTATAAAAAAAATGCAGGCAAGATATGTGTACATTGGAATGGAACAAATCCAACGGTGACTGTCAATGATCCAGTGCTGGTACAGGAAGTCCTTTTAAACAAGTCAGGTCACTTTCGGCAGCAACCACTAAATCCGCTTGTAAACCTATTGACTATGGGAGTCAACACCCTGGATGGAGAGAAATGGGCCACACACAGAAGGATAATCACTCAAGCTTTCTACCTAGACAAGCTGAAGGTTGCTTTCTACATCTGCAACCCCTTTTTACTGATCAACATACAGTAGACCCTGTAGTGAAAAGCTAAACAAGATTATCATATGAAACAAAAATCTAATAATTTTTCAGCCATTTTTAATGATGTGAAGAGCATATTAATAGGACATTTGTTACATTATTTAGTAATGTTTAGCACAATCATGCTGAAGAATATGTATGATGTTGTTCAATATCCTAAATGCAGGGGATGGTACCAGCATTTTCTACTAGTTGTAGTGAGTTGATCAAGAGATGGGAGGAGTTGGTTCGTCCTCAAGGATCATGTGAATTGGATGTCTGGCCTGAATTCCAAAGCCTCACGGGAGATGTAATTGCTCGAACGGCCTTTGGCAGCAACTACGAAGAAGGCAAGAGGATCTTCCAATTTCAGAAGGAGCAGGTTGTTCTGGTGCTTGAAGCTGCTTTCAGTCTATATGTACCAGGTCTCAGGTTGTTTCTTTCTTTTTTTTTTTTTTTGTGCTAGTTGTTCAATTTGTTCTATTTTTTACATGTATATATTTCTAAGAACCCAAAATGTCTAGAATTCACGTAATTACTTTTAATACGGCTAGTATTAACAGGAGGTTGTTTTCAGCTGCACCCCAGATCTTGCTTCATTTAATCAAATTGACAGAAACACTGATCATCCTTTCCACCTAAGGTGATATGAAAGTAGAGTGCTGGTTTTCGCCTTCTCTACTAAACTATAGCCAACACCCAATGTTAGTTTGAGGTAACATAATTATAATAATTAGTATCCCTCCTAATTGAGTCTGCTTTTCAACACACAGATGAATAGATAACTACACTTTTTGTTGCACATCTAGACAAAAAACAAGCCTTGGTTACCAGAAAACATTACTCTTCAATAACACTGAATGTTATACAAGATAAACCCACCAGCGCCAATTCTAATAATATATTTGCAGTGACTAGAAAATGTACTCACCCCACCATCCATTGGGTTTCCACAGATTTATGCCTACCAAAAAGAACAAGCGAAGAATGTATTTGGACAGAGAGATCAAAAGAATGTTAAGAGATTTGATCCATAGGAAAGAAGAGGCGATGAAAATGGGAGAATCCAGCAACGATGACTTGTTAGGATTGCTGTTGCAATCTACTGACTGTAATGAAGGTGGAACTAACTCTAAGAATGTCAGGCTGACAATCGATGAGGTGATAGAGGAATGCAAGCTCTTCTACTTTGCTGGCCATGTAACAACCTCAGTCTGGTTAACATGGACAATGGTTGTCTTAGCTATGCATCCGAACTGGCAAGAGCGTGCACGTGAAGAGGTTATGGAAATATGTGGGAAGAACACACCCAAGTTTGAATGCACAAATCACCTTAAGATTGTGAGTATTCTTTTCTGCATACTTGCATCAACTTAAGTTATTATTTTCTTGGATCTTTGATTTACGTACTAAAACTACCAGTCACTAGGAATATGGCGTTGCATTTTTTAGCTTGAATGAAAATGCTTCTCTTTTACTAATATCCTTATCATGGAGAATAAAAATCTAAGTGACAGCACTCATTTCATAAAAAGGATTCGATCTGCATTTCAAAGTTTATATCATGGAGTTGTGCAGGTCAATATGCCCAACTCACAATTGGCTTGAAGATTTTGCTCGAGCAGACATCAGTTATAGATATGTTCTGAATATTCTTTTTTCTAACTTCAATCAAAATCAAGGACCTGTACTGGAAAATGGTCTGGGTGGGTCAAAGCAGAAACAGTACCGCACTGAACACAGTTTCCACTTTCCATGTTGCCCCATCAATAACTATGAATCATCCAGAACTTCATCCCGAAACATAGGCACTTAATCAGAATGGGGAAAAACACCAAGGCTTCATTGCACTTTACAAAGAGCAGATCTTGTCAGTTCTAGTTTTCACAGAACAAACCAGCAGCATTACCCTATTTTCAACTTTCAATAAGAAGCAGTCATAAATAATTAGGATGAGTAGCAGAAAAATGCCTACTGCTTGATCTCAAGTATAGGCCACATGAGAGAAGGCTTATTCGCTGGTGCGTTGGGTGTAAGACAAAGTGTCCAACAGGTTGGCATAAGGAATTCACTATGCCCTTGAAACATATCTTACAACCCAATGCTGGCATTTGATGATAAAAAAAAATAGAATGCTCTTATTGTGATTTTGAAAGAGCATGTCTTATCACTTCTAATTTTCTTAAAACAAACCGAGTAAGGCTCTCTTGTTCTCTCTCTCTCTCTCTCTCTCTCTCTCTCTCTCTCTCATGTCCTCAAATATAGTTGCTGGTGCTCACATTCTTCCAAATTCCAATACAGGTAACCATGATCTTGAATGAAGTTCTAAGGCTATATCCACCTGTGCATGGTATGTTTCGGCATACTGCCAAAAAAACCAGCTTGGGACAGTTCTCTCTCCCTGCCAATGTGGATCTCTATCTACCAACAATCCTCATCCATCATGACCCTGAAATTTGGGGTGAAGACTCAGAAGAGTTCAAACCAGAGAGGTTCTCTTCAGGAATTTCAACAGCCTCAAAGGAACACCTTGCATTCTATCCATTTGGGTGGGGCCCAAGGGTTTGTATTGGCCAGAACTTTGCTATGATAGAAGCTAAGATCGCTCTCTCTATGATTCTGCAACGTTTCTCTTTTGAGCTCTCGCCCTCCTACACTCATGCCCCACTCACTGTTATCAGTCTCCAGCCACAATTTGGAGCTCAAATCATCCTGCACCAACTCTGACGTGGTTGTTTCTGCTTTGTTATTTACTATCTAATAAAATGATGTCCAATTGATATCTGATTGCAATAAACAAAATAGATAGTATGAAAAGCCTCGTTTATGTAACATAGGCATGCACTCTGTACCAGGAGATGGTAATGAGGTATTTTGTATCTTAGTCCTTGGATGAGTAGTGGTCTCTCGTTTGTTCTTCAAGTTCTGAATAATGAAATTTCAGAGTTTCATAGTAATGATATCATGCACAAGGACACTAGAAGTCAAATATATTCTAATAATCAAACAAACCCCAATTCACATCAGGTGACTCAAGCTACAGACCAGTCTAAAAATTAAAACTCAATTGAACCGAGTTTTGTCTATAACCTATGAATTAGCCAACACTCAAATATCCTAATAATCTCCTCCTCTAACAATTCACGAACAAAAAAACTCCCTAAAACAAGACAGATGATCTACCAAGCAAATAAACCAAAAAATTACAATGATATTTGACCTTTTAAAAAATTTGAACATGCAAATCAAAAAATATACCTGCCCTGCCATTCTTTGCAAATCCATCCCTCTCTTATTGTCCATAGTTGATAAGAAAATAAATACACATTTAGCATAACTGTCAACAAGCTTTTGCAACTCCCCATTTATTGTTACTCCCTCTTGTCTTCCTCTTCTTTTTCAGCTTTGGGGGAGGGGGCTTGACCTTTCACATTGGGGGCTTTTGAATTTAGGTACCCACACTTGTGAATTATGTGCCTTCAGCACAGTGTGTACCACATCACAATGTAGATCAAACTTTCTCAACCAGATTTCTTTGGTTTTAACTTTTGGTGGAAAAGTTGACTTTTTTTATTGCAGATTTTTAGGTTGATTTTGTAGAAAATCATGTGGCCCGCATGCCATGGGTCCCATGTCAGATCAAGCAAGGCAGATGCCAACAGAGATTGCAATCCCACTTTAGTGTAAAACTTGATCAAGGCCCCATAATAAAACTCCCAATAGGATCAGTGGATGTGGACTTATGGTGGAAGATGCTTCGAGTAAGTGTAACTCTTTGGGACTTATCTATATAAGGATAAGGGAGCCATAGGGTTTGGATTATTATTATTCTCTCCATTCCCATAGGAAAAACAAGAGCAAAGAGATCTACGGAGCTTCCCATCATCGGAACATACATAGATCTCCACCCGCGTGACAAAGTCTCATCATCTGGATCCATTAGTTGGTATCAAAGCCCGGCGCAGTGCATTCTACCAGTTCAGATTTTGGAGAGACACTGTGGATTAGAGTAGATTTGGGTTTCTTCAGATTCGTGAGCCTCAGTCTCATTTTGTTTATGCAACTTGAATAAGGAAAAAGACGAATCTTATTTTTCTTTTGAAATAGAGCACGTGAATCGAGACACTCAGTTTATCCTATAAAGAAATAAAGCATGTCTCTGTCTCCAACTTTTTTTTATTCCATACAAAGGAGACGACTTTATTTTTTTTAAGTCTTGTGTCTTGCCGTTACACGGAACCACAGGACCTTTATTACATCTTGTCTTTTATGCAAGAAAAGGTTGGCAGTACTTGAGATTGGCTTGATAAGCCAAGACAACAATACAAAAAAAAAAAAAAAGGAGGGAAAGCCAGTGCACGCCAGCGTCCCAGACAAGACTGTTGTCCCCCCTTGGTCGGCGTGCAGATCTCTCCTCGGCATATTGCAGGTCAGGTTAGGCGGACCTGACCTGACCCAAATCCAATCCAGCCCAGAGGTGCTATGCAGACATCGTGACGACGTCAGCACTGATGCAGAGATCTTACGACTGACACAGGCAAGGGCACAGATCACTGTCAAATCTTCCAATTGCGATATCTTGGCCATCCGAAATCAGATTGACGATCCGTTTGCCCCTACAGAATCCTTGCGAGTAGATCTACGCATTGGCAACAAAAGGAAGATGATCCAGTGGTTCAAATGAAAAAGTGGTATTTTTCCCTCATACGGTCAGTGGTATCTAAACCATCTTTTTATTAAAAAAAAAATCATGTCTTCCAAATCAGCCTTACATAATCTTGCAAAGGCTGATATTTTTAATGGCAAGAACTTAGCCGTGTGGAATCGTCGGATGAACGTATTGCTGCATTTTGATAGATTAACTTATTTAATTGAATCTGATCCAATCCCTAAGCCCACTAATGATACCCCTAAGGAGGACCATGAATTATATAATCAATGGGCCTTTGATAACAAATCAGCGAGGCATCTATTGATCAGGTTCATATCCAATGAGTTGGTGAAACAGTTTGAGCACTTCATCATAGCAAAAGAAATTTGGACAAGTATGATGAAACCTCCAAATCTCATCTGATGGAGGCATTTAGCGCATATGTCAATTATAAGATGCTAGAGGGGTCATATATAAGGGATCACATTGACAAAATGTGGGTCCGACATAGTAATCTTGCAGCCTTAGGAAAAGAAATGAACGAAGATTTTTAGATCATGTACTTGCTGTTGAGTCTTTCTCCGTCGTGGGAGAATGTGTCTCAAACTCTTAGCCTTCAAAAGAGTGTAACCCTTAGTGAGGTTGAAGCAAAATTACTTGCTGAAGGACAAAGGCAGGTTGCCTGTGGTATAATACCTACAAATTCTGTTATGATTGCTAAAACTAAGAGTTATAGCGGTGCGTTAACCACCAATGTGAAAAATAAAAAGAAATTTAAAGGCAATCCAAAACGGAAAAGGCCTAAAAATGGTATTTGTTTTAACTGTAGGAAGCCTGGACACTATAGTTCTTAATGCAAAAAGAAAAATGGTGAGATTAGCCAGCAAGGTAAAGTGACTAAAGAACACGGAGTTTATGGTGAGATGGTCACTAAGTCCATGATGGTGGACACCAATGACAAAAATTGGTGGATTGATTCTAGAGCCACCAGACACATATCATGGACCAAGGCTGGATTTATCGAATTCGAAGAGATGAAATTTAGAGAACAAAGTATATACATGGGGAATGAAAAATTCTGTGATGTGTTGGGTATAGGAAAAGTCAAAATTTCCTTACCAACCGGCAAATTCCTTTATCTCTCCGATGTCTTATTTGCTCCTGCGATAAGGCGGAGCATCATCTCTGTGAACCAATTGGCAGTGAATTGATTCGAAATTAGATTCAAAGACAATGGGGTTACTACAAGAATACGTGGTAAAGTTTTAGTTTATGGTTTTCTTACTGAAAAATTGTATTTGCTAGATATTCTTAATAATGAAATAAAGTCTACTTTTGATTATTCAGTGTGTGTGAATGTATGCATGAATGGTTTAGCAATATTATGGCATTTGCAATTAGGCCACATTAACCAAAACAGAATCAGTAGAATGGTTAAAGACAGTCTGTTACCAGACCAAGGTAAAATTTAGTATCCCATATGTGAACCATGTATAAGTGAAAAGATGGTCAAGAAACCATTTCCAAAAGAAACTAGAAGTTCTGAAACATTGACCATAATTCATTCAGACATATGCGGACCATTAAATGTACATAATCGAACCGAAGAGGACTATTTCATTACATTCATTGATGATTACAGTAGATATGGGTATGTGTACATAATTACACATAAACATGAGGCCTTAAAAATGTTCCAAATATATGTTGCTGAAGTTCAAAATCAAAAGGGCAAGCAAATTTAGATCTGATAAAGGGGGTGAATACACCTTCAAATTGTTTAAAGAATATTGTGCACGTGAGGGAATAATTCATAAATATTCAATTCCATATATCTCAAAGGAAAATGGCATGGCCAAAAGGAGGAATAGGACCTTAATGGATATGGTAAGGTCAATGATTAGCCATGCGAGTCTTCCGCTGTATTTGTGGGAAGAAGCATTAAACATTGCACAATATATTTTAAACAGAGTACCCTCTAAGAGTGTGCCCAAGACCCCGTATGAGTTATAAACTGGTACAAAACCAAAATTAGAACATGTAAGAGTTTGGGGCTGCCCTGTACACATTCTGCTACCACCACAAGAAAGACATAAACTACAAGTAAACATGAAGAGAAATTGTTCTTTCGTTGGCTACCCATTATATTCTAAAGGATATCGTGTGTATGATCACGATAATAGGATAATCATGAAATGCCGAGATGTGTTTTTCTTGAGGATCCGACAGTCAATCCTAGAGTAAGACCATAGAGTGTGGAATTGTATGAAATATCTATGGGCCAGGGGGGTTCAAGCAAGTGGGGGTTCCGATAAAGAGGACGTTGGACATAGAATTCCTAGCCAGAGCCCACTTAAGGTGATTGAACAACCTAATGAGCCAGTTAGGCCGATTCGGGCGAGAAAACAACCGGCATATTTAGATGATTATTACAGTTTATTAGAAACCGTGCAATATTTGAATCCAACCTCCTACTCTCAAGCAGTCAAAGTGCAGGATGCACAGTATTGGCTAGAGGCTATGAAAGAGGAGATGAAATCAATTGAAAAGAACCAAGTATGGCAATTGGTAGATCTAACTAAAGATCGGAAAGCCATTGGATGTAAATGGGTTCTTAAAAAGAAATTTAAAAAGGATGAATCCGTGGATAAATATAAAGCACGGTTAGTAGCTAAGGATTCACACAAGTGGAAAAAATAGATTACGAAGAGACATTTTCTCCAGTCGTAAAATTCCAATCCATACGAACCTTAGTAGCATTGGTAGCATGTCATGACCTTGAATTGCACCAGATGGATATAAAAATAGCATTCTTGAACCGCGAATTAAAAGAAGAAATTTATATGAAATAACCCGAGGGTTTTATAGTGCAAGGTCACTGGGACAAAGTGTACAAACTTAATAGGGCATTATATGGATTAAACAAGCCTCAATACAATGGTATAGAAAATTTTATCATGCCATATGTGAAATTGGATTTGTCCCTAATAGTGCAGACACATGTTTCTATATTAAACACAGTGAGAGTTGTTATTTATATTTGTTATTATATGTGGATGACATTTTGATCGTTAGTAATAAATCGGAAGCCATAAATGAAATCAAACAATAGTTAAAGTTAAGATTCGAGATGAAAGATATGGGTGAGGCAGAGTATGTCCTTGGCATTGAAATAATCCATGATCATCTGAATAGGATATTGACTTTATCACAGAGATCCTATTTCGAAATTGTGTTGAAAAGGTTTGATATGGCTTAGTGTAAACCAATTAATACTCCCATCTGTAGGAGCACAAAACTGTCAAGCGATCAAGGACCTATAAATGAGCAGGATAAGGAAATGATAAGATTAAAACCTTATGCTCAAATTGTGAGTAGCATCATGTATGCGATGTTGTGTACGAAACCAGACCTTGCATTCGTCGTGAGTCTCGTAATTAGATTCCTAAGTAACCCAGGATTACAGCATTGGTATGTAGTTAAAAGGATTCTGCGATACATCAAAGGAACAGTGAATCTTCGCCTATGTTATCAAGGTGAAGTCCTGGAACTGCGCGGCTACTCAGATGCAAATTGGGCCGATGATTTAGACCAGAGAAAGTTAACAATCGGCTATGTGTTTACCCTCGGAGGATGTGCAATTTCTTGGCGTAGTAAGAAACAGACCTCTAGGCTATATCAACGGCTGAAGCAGAGTATATAGCTTGCAGTACAGCAGTCTAGGAAGCTCTTTGGTTAAAATACTTCCTGTGTGATTTAGATATAATAAATGAGAAGGAGCCTGTCCCAATGAGCATAGACAATACGTCGGTCATTTCTATGGTGCATAGGTAAAAGATTAACAGCCGATAAAAAAATGTTGAGATAAAATATTACTTTATTAGAGAGAAGGCTGAAAAGAATTATATAGAAATTTTCTATGTGCCTTCAGAGGAATTGATGGCTGATGCTTTCACTAAGGCTTTGCTTGTAGAGGTTTTTACAAGGCATGTGATACGTATAGGACTGAGAAATGTTTGATGTACATGGCGTTTGTGCCAAGTCGGAGATTGTAGGAAATCATGTAACACGCATGCCATGGGGTCCCATGTCAAATCAAGCAGGGCATATGCCAACAGAGATTGTAATCCCATTTTAGTGTAAGACTTGATCTGGGCCCCATAATAAGACTCCCAATAGGATCAATGGATATGGGCTTCTGGTGGAAGATGTCTCTAGTAAGTGTAACTCTTTGGGACTTGTCTATATAAGGATAAGGGAGCCCTAAGATTTGGATTATTATTATTCTCTCCATTCCTGTAGGAAAGACAAGAGGCGAAGAGATCTACGAAGCTTCCCATCACCGGAACACACATAGCTGCGTGATGGAGTCTCCTCATTCGGATCCATTAGATTTCTCAAATTATTGCAGTAGAGTCTAATGTGTCCATTAATTCCACAAAAGTGACATGTAGGAACAAACTTAGGACATTACACTTTTTGGGTGGAGCTCTAAAATATGATTAGGACATGCAAATTTTTGGAATAGGAGGTGCCATTGAAACCAATGTAGTGCCTTTAACAAAAACAAATTTACCTTTGCTTCTTTGAAGCAGAAGCACCATTAATGTACCCCAGTCCACCTTTGTCAGTTGACGCCTTCTAACTACGTAGAGTGTAATCAAGCTTTTTCAATTCAATATTCATCCAGTCCAATGATACCTTGGTATCAATTAGGTTTGACATAAGCAACTTGACTTTACCATTCAAATCAACTTTCTCCCCCTGAGATGTCTGCAGCTCTTTATTCAAATATTCCAACTCTTTGGCATGTTTTTTAGCTTCTTTAGACAGTATATTATATTTTTTATCCATATCATTCAGATTATTAGACATAATAATGAACTAAGTTTCCAAAAGATTCCTTTGCAAGCGCTTCCTCAAATTCTTGCTTTAAGGATGAAATTTGGTTTTCTGCAGCTTTCTACTTGATTGTGATCTTTCCATTGAACTTATTCAGCTTCACACAATCTTACTACAAAGATTTATATAGTTCTAACCAATCTTGTTCAACATTTAACACTTCATCAACATCATCATTAGAATTCAAACTATTGTCAGAAGAATCCTTTGAAGAGATAGAGTTAGATCTTGCCATAAAGCTATAAACTTGGAACTGGTAGTGTCAGGAGCAGCAATTTCAATCTCAGTACTTTCCTCTTCAGAATTGTCTCAAGTGGCAATCAAACTCTTACCATTGATGTTGAATTTTCTATTAGCACACTAATTCGCTATATGATCAAACCTTTTGCATTCATAGCATTGAACAGATTGATGGTTTATCTTTGTAGTCTTTTTAGATTTGGGCAAACCATATTTTTTACCTTTTAGCAATTTCTTGAATTTTTTCATGGATTGAACTGCTTCTTAAAGATCAATTTACTCATAATCAAAATATGAATGCTTTTTAATATCCTTTTTTGATTCTTTAGAAATCTAAAAAGCAATCCTTTCAGATTTTCTAACTGCTTGAGTTTTTCTTCAAAAGTTTGAAGATTACCAACTAGCTGATCAACTCTAAGGGTATCCGGGTCTCTATTTTCCTCTATGGCTATAATCTTAGCATGTAACCTTTTCGGTAGAGATCTCAGAATCTTATTGACAACCTTATTCTCAAAAATAAACTCACCCAAAATAAAACTGGAGTTGACAATATTTCTCAGTTTAGCATAGAAATCATCAAAGATTCATCTTACTCCATTCTAAGTGTTTCAAAGTAGTTGTCAATTCCTGAAGTTTAGATTGCTTCACAGTAATGGTACCCCCATGATTAGTCTGCAAAATATCCTATGCTTGCTTCGCAGACACACAGGTAGAGATCTTGCGGAACTTAAAAGAATAGACTCCATTGAAAATAGCATTAATGGCTTTGCTATTATAGTTGGCAGCCTGTTTCTCTTCTCTAATCCAATTATCCCTTAATTTAGGAATAGTTTTCCATCAACCACGACAGTAGGTCTAGTGTAACCAAACTCAATAAAGTTCTTGATATCCTCATCAATAGACTATAGAAATGCAGCAATACAAACTTTTCAATATGGATAGTTTGGTTCATCTAACACAGGAGGCTTGGTAATAGATGTGCCTTCTTGATTGAGTTCCATGCTAGAAATCTTAATCGATTCACACGTTAAAAGATCAAATAATCTATGTGTGAGCTTGTCTCTGAGACAACATGAGGGTTTTTTAGAACAGCCAAAGATGGCGTGTTCAAGGTCCCAAACTGATTTCTAGGATGCAGTCCAATTATGCAGCAATTAAAAGAACTGTAAATCAATCAATTACACCACAAGAAGAAGACACAAACAGGATTTTTTACATAGAAAACCACAAACACAAGAAAAACCACAAGACCTATCACCGAATCCAATGGAAATCAAGCACTAGAAAATTAAGCAATTACAAGATATACTCACAAACCCTTCCCCAGTTGACCACAACCCAAGAACTATAGTTCTTTTTGCCAACGACCATGTCATTCACCACTTCCCTTACTTGAATCAAACCACTTTGAGTTCACAAGATGAACAATCGTCTGCAAGAGTAAAAACAATAAGTCTTTAAAAGCTAAGCAACTTCAGCATAGCTCTCCAATGGATGCTTTAAAGAGAAAATGGATCTCTAATAAGTATTCTAGACTCAAAATAAGAAGGTCCTCTAGGGTTGAGAGGATAACCTTTTTTAAACCCACAATTCATGCCTTAAAGAAAGACTCCATGTAGGGCTCAAACAAGTAATCCCAATAGAAAAAGGAAAGTGATTCGCGTAAAGTTTGGCTGGATTTTCTTCATCATCTGCTTAGGCAAAGCAATCATTCTGCCTTACAATTTTTCCAAGTTTGCTCAAGTCGATATGATGCTTGCTCGAGCGGGCAGGCATTCTGTCCTGGCTTCTTTTTCTTCACGAATTTTCTTCTTTTTCCTTCAATTTTTCACTTCAACCCATCAAGTAACTCAAGCTATTGTCTAATCTAAAAGTATAAAAATTACAACTCAATTGAACCCGAGTTTTGTCCATAACCCATGAAATAGCCAGCAGTCAAATATCCTAACAATTATGTTACAATGGATGTTGATCTAGAATTATTTAAGAATGGATGTTGAGAATGAAACTGATTAAATGAAGTATTACTTCAAATGTGTAAATGTTCTAAGTGATGAAATGAATGAGATCATTGCAAAGATAGAGCATACCAACATCGAATTCGGCGCTGAAGCCAAAACAAGAAAAGGATACCACTGTCAAATTCAATCATGAGGTAAGGAAATGAAAGTCGAATTTGACCTTCAATCTAGACAGAAACTAGAAACCTATATCGAATTCGACGTTGAGGCCAAATAGAAAATGGGATACCAGCATCGAATTAAGTGCTTATCATTTGAAGCTTAGCAAAACTATTAAAAAAAAACTTATGTGGAGGAAAACCCATTTCCATGGGAGGAATTTTAAAAGGGTGTTTTTGGTGTAGTGTTCATCTAGAGTGTGTTTTTCGGTAAAATCTAATGTAAAAATATTTAAAATAGGACAAATACTTTTAGAATATAAATATACATTTGTTTATGTGTGCTTGGTATTCAGTTCAAATTAATAAGTTCATATATGTAAGAAAAATAATTCAATAAGTAAAATAAAAGAAAACAAGCAGTCTTTTGTGTTACATAATTTTTAGTCAAACATTGAATGTAGAAGATCACATAAAAATCTCAAATTACATTCCAATCATCATTTTTTTAAAATTGGTTACTTTAAACCTCAAGCGTTTATTACTTAAAAATAAACATCAATTATTCATAATCAAATCTAGCTTTTAAGTAGTTCAGAATGCAAACAACTTGTCAAAACCAAACTAACTCAGTTGAGTTTCCCCATATCTTTGACTCAGTCCTTCATCACAAGTCAATTCGTTGAGTGTTCCTTTCTCACATTGGTTATTCAAGTCATAAGTATGAAATCTATCAAGTCATAAGTATGAAATCTATGGACCTAAGGCAATACAAGAACTTTATTCGGATATATTTGTGGATGGGACCGTAATAAATTGATCTAAATATTAACCCGTACTCGGGGTGCGTGTATATAAATAGTGTCATATATATAGGGTCATTTCCGTGCGAATTGCCTTCACAAGCAGTTGGTTGAACTTTTTGTGGGGCTCACTATGGACTTCATCTAGAGATGAGAATAAAAAATGGAAAAATCCATAAGGGACCACCTTAGATATTAAGTTTGGCTCCAATCTCATAACCCTAACCCCCTTCATCCATGGCCCATAATTCCAGTTCATTTGGATGGGTGTATAGTCAATCCAATAGTTCAGTCCATTTCGATTTGTGCCAAACCTTACGGCGTGTAACTATTAGGGGAGTCTCTGTCCATTGCAATGTTTGAATTAGATGATAGATGAGCCCTACTTAGAGTTCTCACAGAAAAATGGTGAGAACAGTTCTCACCATTTTTTGATGAGAACTCTAAGTAAGGCCCATCTATCACCTCATTCAATCCTCTCCTCAGTTTGAGCTAATGGGAGAGGATATGTCTGTTTGCATGTGTGGGGCCCACCCTCGATCCATTCGAGTTGACCACAACCCATATCTTCTATTGTTTAAGGCTCCCACCAACTTTCATCCATCTAAATGGATTGTGCACCATTGGATTGACTGTACATCCGTCCAAATAAATTGTATATCAAGAATTGTAGGCCTCGATAAAGATGATAGGATCATGGGACACCTTTTTCAATTCTATTTACTGGATCCCTTTTTCAACCCTATTTACCATTTACCATTTGCTAGAGCCTTCTGGAGGCCGAATCATGGTGGAACCCATATGCTTTGGGTGCAAGAAATTGCATTTGAATTTTTAGTGAGTTTTGAAAAGGCATTGGTTTGACTTGACTGAGGGCCTTCTTTCTTTTTTTATGGCATTTCCCTTGGTACCCAAGAAACAACCACCATGTCTCCTTCTGCAAGAAATGTTTGACCACTGAACCCTTAATTTCCTCATTCAATATTTTCATAAAATGGATTCATGTGGTGATCCACAATAGCACCCAGGATTTGCCAATGTGATAACAATAATAAAATAGGAAAAAGAAAAAGAAAAACTGAATGAAGAAAGACATATGATCAGACTGTAGATTCAATATCTCATGGTGCGGCCCAAATCCAATATCACTGGATTTGAACTATAGTTCTAGGACTTGGTGGGACTCAATAAAATCTAGTTCGGTTACCCAGTTCGGTAGGGCAATAGAGGACTCAGAGGAACTCAGTCCTAATGAATTCTGGCTAGACTCAGGTTAACTTGCACTATTTTTTGTTGATCTGACCAAAAGTTCGAAAAAGTCAAAAGACCCTATTAGTCAAGCCTGTTCAAAATTCAAGAAAAATTACTAAAAATTATTTCTATACATATTTTTAGTTCCAATTTTACTTTTGGATCACTTGGTCATATCTCCAAATCGACTTCGCCTATTAGCTTCTCAACCGTAGCCATGTTTCTGAAGGTTAGGATCTATAATACTTAATTGGCAGGTCTTGATTATTAGGTAGCGTTTGATACTCAGCTCAATTTCAATTAAGCCATAAGAATAAGAAGAAGAAATAGAAACTCGGTTCGACCAAAACCGGTACCTTCATTGGTTTGCTTAGATAAAAACTGAGGCACTTAGCAAAAATTGATCAAAACCGTTAGAAACCATCTATTGAACCAGTTTGACCCACCATTAATTTTTTGAAATATTTGCTAAATTTGTTATTAATGATGTCTTGATTAAGTCGAGGTTAAACCCTTTGGTCCAGTCTTTGAAACATTGATCCTAGGTTCACCTTTTAAAAGAAATGGGTCTCAATTGGATTCAACTTGGACTGAGGATCTTTGTTGGCCTCAGACTTGAATTGGGGGCACTGCAAATCTTATCGAGCCCCAAGATGGACCCATGCGAATTCAGGCCAAACCCTGCCCACCTTTTGTCCGACTCCAAGCCAAGAAAAAAAAAATAGCTAGAGAACTCTGCTTTGAGAGAGGCAGACCACAGAGCACTTCCTTCAGTGGTCCTCAGACAACCATTCAATTTTCTATTCATTATCAGTTCAAAGAAGACCAACAAGAAACTGGATATGATTCTAATTTCTAACTATAAATACCTTGGCCACATTGCCTTTCTCCTAAATAAAAACAAGCTCACATCTGGTCAAAAAGAATATGGAAGCCTCTCTATCCATTTCTCTCATTGTCTCTTTCTTTCTGCTACTACTCTGTTGTGTTGTGAGAGCCGCTTACTCCATCTGGTGGAAACCCAAGAAACTAGAGAAGCAATTGAGGCAGCAAGGAATCAATGGCACGTCATACAAGATTTTGCATGGGGACTGGAAAGAGTATGGGAGGTCCATGGAGGAGGCATGGTCCAAGCCCATGAACCTGACCCATCAAATTGTTCCACGGGTCATCCCTTTCATCCATGAAATAGTGCAAAACTACGGTAAGCAATTCTCATTATTTAGTTTTTACTCACTCCTTATGTTTTAGAACTTTGATATTAGGAAGTTCTGTTATGAAAAGTGATTAAAACGACTAGATGTGCCAATGAGGCTTTAGTATGCAAATGGGCCCGGTATTTTTTATTTGGAAGGACCCATCTCCAGATCCACTTCCGATATGGGTCACATGTAATGGACATTGATCCAACGTCAAGATGAAAGCAAAGAACTGGCTTGGGTTCTGATTCCAGGACCGTACCCATGAAGAAGCATCAATATTCTACATAAAAACATTGATGTTAGGGCTACAATTACATCTGGATCTGCGTTCTCAGATCTGATTATTCATGGCCATAGACCCACATCCAAAAATCTTTGGTACAACTATTTTATACACAAAAATTGGATCCAAATTTCTATCGGATTTGAAAGAGGTCCTTGAGCTGAGTTTGGGCCTAACCCAAGAACCCAAACTCTGCAACAGAGGCTTTTCTTCCAAAATAGGGCAAGCCCAGCCCAAAACTTTTTGGTAATTATTATAAACAAATAAAGAAACAGGATAAACTTAAATCATATACTAGAAAATAAACCATGAAAGCATGACAAACATCTAGAAATCTATGCTGGTTGATAGTTTGTGCCCCTCTTTCTTTTTACACTTCTCAAAAAGTCAAAAGTGAATGTACTAACTTTTGGGTGTTCAATTCTCACTTATTTATCCTTCTCAAGTAGTAACATCTGGTTCACCAAAAACTATAGTGACATCTGGGTATTAAAAATGCAGGCAAGATATCTCTACATTGGAATGGGACAACTCCAAGGGTGACTATCAATGATCCAGAGCTGATGAAGGAAGTCCTTTTAAACAAGTCAGGTCATTTTCAGCAACCGCCAGTAAGTCCTCTTATAAAATTATTGGCTATGGGAGTTAGCAGCATGGAAGGAGAGAAATGGGCCAAGCATAGGAGGATAATCACTCCAGCTTTTTACCTAGACAAGCTGAAGGTTGGTTTCTACATATACAACACCTTTTACTGATTTAACATGCACTAGACCCAGTAGTGATAAGCTAAAAAAGAGTATCATATGAAATAAAAATCTAACAATTTCACAGACATTTTTAATGATGTGAGGAGCATATTAATTGGACATTAGTGACATTATTTAGTACTGTTTATCACAAATTTGCTGAAGAATATGTATGATGTTGGATATCCTAAATGCAGGGGATGGCACCAGCATTTTCTACTAGTTGTAGTGAGTTGATCAAGAGATGGGCGGAGTTGGTTGGTCCCCAAGGATCATGTGAATTGGATGTCTGGCCTGAGTTTCAAAACCTTACAGGAGATATAATCTCTCGAACAGCCTTTGGAAGCAACTATGAAGAAGGCAAGAGGATCTTCCAACTTCAGAAGGAGCAAGTTCTTCTGGTGCTTGAAGCTGCTTTCAGTGTATATGTTCCAGGTTTAAGGTTCATTTCAACTCTGCTTTCTTTTTCTTCTTCTTCTTTTCATGCTAGTTGTGCAATTTGTTCGACTTTTGATATGTAAAGATATCTAAGCAACCAACCTGTGTAAAATTCACCTAATTAATTTTAACATGGCCAGTATTAACAGGAGATTTTTTTCAGATTCCAGATCTTAAATTGATTTAAGCAATTTGACAGAAAGATTGGCCATCCTTTCCACCAAAGGTGATATGAAAGTTTGAGTGCTGGTTTTCGCCTTCTCTGCTAAGTTATAGCCAGCACCAATACTAATGTTAATATCCCTCCTAACCAAGTCTGATCTTCAATGCACAGATGAATAGATAACCAGATTTAGATTTATGGCAGTTCTAGATGGAAAACAGGCCTAAAGTTAACCAGAAAACATTACTCTTTAAGCACAACGAATGTATACAGAACGTTGTCACCAGCACCAATTTTAAATCATATATTGGCAGTTACTTGAAAGTGTACTCACCCCACTATTCATTGGGTTTCCACAGATTTGTGCCTACCAAAAAGAATCAGCGAAGAATGTATTTGGACAAAGAGATCAAAAGCATGTTAAGAGATTTGATCCATAGGAAAGAAGAGGCGATGAAAATGGGAGAATCAAGCAACAATGACTTATTGGGATTGCTGTTGCAATCTACTGACTGTAATGAAAGTGGAAATAACTCTAAGAATATCAGGCTGACAATCGATGAGGTGATAGAGGAATGCAAGCTGTTCTACTTTGCTGGCCATGAAACAACCTCAGTCTGGTTAACATGGACAATGGTTGTCTTAGCTATGCATCCGAACTGGCAAGAGCGCGCA
The DNA here is from genome assembly GCA_037013555.1 of Sextonia rubra. Classification (NCBI taxonomy): domain Eukaryota; kingdom Viridiplantae; phylum Streptophyta; class Magnoliopsida; order Laurales; family Lauraceae; genus Sextonia; species Sextonia rubra. The sequence continues at coordinate 17,030,066 of JASUAD010000016.1, read as the reverse complement.
CGTGAAGAGGTTTTGCAAATATGTGGGAAGAACACACCCAAGTTTGAAAGCACAAACCACCTTAAGATTGTGAGAATTCTCCATCGCATACTTGCATCTACTTAAATTATTTTTGCATGGATTTTTGGTTTAACTGCTAAAACTACTGCTCACTAAATGGGGTTGCATTTTTTAGCTTGAAAATGCTTCTCTTTTAGTAATATCCTTATCATGGAGTAAAAAAACTAAGTTACAGCACTCATTTCAAAAGAGGAATTCCTTGAGCTGCATTTTAAAGTTCATTTTAGGGAGTTGTGCAGGTCTATATACCAACTCACAATTGGGTTGAAAATTCTGCTTGAACAGACATCAGTTTTAGATATGTTCTCAATTTTCCTTTTTCTGCCTTCAGTCAAAATCAATGAGCAGCGCTGGTAAATGGTTTGGGTGGTTAAAAGCAGAAAAACAGTACTCCACCTATACGGTTTCCAGTTTCCATGTTGCCTCATCAATAAATATAATTCATCCAAAACAGTCATCCCGAAACAAACATAGGCACATGATCAAAAGGAAAAAAAAAAAACCTAGGCCTTCATTACAATTTTGAAATAGCATGTGTTGTCACTTCTTTTTTCCACAGTACAAACCAGTAACGTACCTATTTACAACTTTCACTTAGAAGCATTTATAAATAATTATTATGAGCAGCAGAAAATTGCCTTGTTTGTGAGTGTTTACTGCTTGATTTCAAGGATAGGCCACATCAGAGAAGGCTTACTCATGCATTGGGTGTAAGATAGTGTCGAACAGATCGAATTAGGGGCTTCACTGACCCATGATGCATATCTTACGTCCCAACAGGGCATTTGATGAGAAGGAAAGTAGAATGCTCTTGTTGTGATGTTGAAAGATCATGTCTTATCGCTTCTAATTTTCTTAAAACAAACCGAGTAACGTTCACTCTTGGTTGTTTATTTTTTCTCTCTTCAAGTTCTCAAATAAATTGCGCATGCTCACATTCTTCCAATGCAGGTAACCATGATCTTGAACGAAGTTCTAAGGCTATATCCACCCGTGACTGGTCTATTTCGGCATACTACCAAAACAGCCAACTTGGGAGAGATCTCTCTCCCTGCCAATGTGGATCTCTATCTACCAACACTCCTCATCCATCATGACCCTGAAATTTGGGGTGAAGACTCAGAGGAGTTCAAGCCTGAGAGGTTCTCGGCTGGAATTTCAACAGCCTCAAAGGAACACCTTGCATTCTTTCCATTTGGATGGGGCCCAAGAATTTGTATCGGACAGAGCTTTGCTATGATAGAAGCGAAGATAGCTCTTGCTACGATTCTGCAACATTTCTCTTTCGAACTCTCACCCTCCTACACTCATGCTCCATACACTGTTATAACTCTTCAACCACAATTTGGAGCTCAAATCATCCTCCACCAACTTTGAGGTGCTTGTTGATGCTAGTGGTCATCAGCGTGTCATTGTTATTACTCTCTTTATATGGCCAAAATAAAATGTTGCCAATGTGTGGATACACCCCCGAACAGCAGTATAAACAAAAAAAAAAAAAAAAAAAATTCTGAAAAGCCTTGTTTATGTAACATAGGCCTGCATTCTGTACCGGAAGATAGTAGTGTGGTGTTGGATCTTAGATGATCGGCCTCTTGTCTGTTGTTTTGAGGATTGTGTAATGATATTTCAGACTTTCATAGTAGTAATCAAAGAGAGATAATTTGATATCTCATATGAGGGAACTAGAATGTAATATTATATTGATGGCATGATGGCAGTGTAAAAGGATTTTTGTATGTTGGCTAATTCATGGGTTGGGCAAAACTCTAGGTCCAGTAAGTTGTACTTAATATTCTTTTAAATGGATTATCGTACAAGTTGCCAAAAGGAGCCGAAGAGAAGAATTGAAGAAAACTTGGAAGACTCTATCCGATCGATGGGATAAAGCTCAGATTGGTCGGATTTAGAAAAAAGTTACAGCTAAATAGGCAAAATTCAGAAAAAGTGCCCAAACAGAATAGGTACTTGATCAATCGGATAGGTACCTGATCAATCCGATATGGTACCCAATTGATTAGATAGCAGAAGAATCCCCACTAACCTACGGGATTTTATTTCCTTTTTTAAGTGGGACTTTCCTATTTTGTACCAATTCCTATCCTGGTTAAATTACAATTATGAGGCACGAAATTGGGACTATAAAAGGGGGGGTTTTCTCTCAACCCTAAACAAAGATCTCATTAACCTAAGTAGAGACTACACATTAGACATTATCTTCTCTAAAGCTTTCATTAGGAGTTGAAAGGGTAAAGCTTTGTTCTAGAAAGCAGCTGCTTCTACATCTCTTATAGGGGTGTTGAAGCCATCTTGCGTGTTCAAGATGTGAGTTCATTAAGTAGAAAGCAGTACACGGTGAAAGAAAGTCGTGTGGCAAAAGGAGTTGCGTAAGAAGAACTCAATCCTTAGGGTGTGAGTACATCTTGTAACTATTCAAATTTACTTGATAGTTGATCATTATTGGATTCATAGTTTTTTACCCAGTTGGGGTTTTCCATGTTAAAAACTTGCTTGTCTTTTGTAGTGGGTGCTTTTGTGTTTGATTGATTTATTTTTCGCTGCATGGTTAATTGTTTACGCACATATTGTTGAGTTGATTGCGTTGATCCATTCTAGAGGCGCACCCAAAACCTTCAAAGTGTATACCAATCAAATATTACGTAAAGCAGAATCACAGGGTTGTGATATGGATAGGATGCCAGATCTTGAGGTGCACAGGTTTACCTCACGCCTCCTGGCCACTAGGTCAACTGGGCAAAATATATATATGTGTGTGTGTAAGTGTTGCTAGTTCTATATTAGTATTATTATTATTACAGGGGGGGAATTATGAACTATTCTAATCCTACACTAGCCTAATCTACCAGCCGAGGGGTCATCCCTAGGGTGCTCCACTCCTTTGTCAGTGATCGACCTACGTATTTGTTATTATCACATGGGAGGAATTATAAACTATTCTAATCCTAAACTAGCCTAATCTAACAGCCGAGGGGTCATCCTTATTAGCAACCACTTACTCTAAAAGCTTAAGCTGATAGAGAATAGAGAAATAATGTATATCAAAGTTACAACAATCAAGAGGTTGCTCCACTCCTTTGTCAATGTTCTGCATGTGGGTTTCTCCACTAAGTCTGCCCAAATGCACCTTCATATGTGCTCTAGCACTACAACGCTTTGCTCCCTTCATGCCAAGGGTTGATTAGCACTTGCTTTTGTGGGATGCCCTTTACCACTGGGCTATCCCATGCTTTTCCAAATGTTGCTAGCTATTCTCTTCTTTTCCTCCCTTTTCTATGAGATGATGCATGACATAGTTCCATATGGCATAAATCCCATTACAAAAAGAAAGGGCAAAAAACAAGAAGAATCCTATATAATTGGTAAGGATGGATTTAATACAGATGAGAAACCATACATGGAATGAGATGTTGGATTAAATTATTTGGAAAGACTATGATGTTAAGTATAAGATTTTCAAGTAAATTGTCATTAATTGAATCTTTGGTCAATGTTTCAAATGCTGAGGCATGAGGTAAAGCATTTTAAATGCTCGAAGCATGAGTCTTAAGCCTCAGTGCCTATGATGCAAGCTTTAGAGCACACCTTTTTCCAATATAGGCCAACAACACAAGAATTAGGATAAGTTTATCTACACAGGTTGATGGCCCAATGAAAAAAAAAAGTGGTAGGCTGAAGAAGACATAAATGGAAGTAATAAGAATAGATCCAAAGACATGCAATCGATCTTGTGATTTGTCCTAGAAAAATCTCAAATGAATTTGCAAAATTCATGCAACCAACCCAAACATTGGACAAGGCTTTGATGCCGATGATGAGAAAGTTTATTAAAATATAGGAAAGAGATACTGTTGCTATTTTAAGCCTTTTAATGAGTAAAATTTGGTCCACTTAAGAAAAGTTCTTTCAGTTCTTAAAAATTGTACTTTGTCCCTTTGTTTTTCTTAAAAACAAGTTCAATTGATGGGTTGTGTGGCCACTCTATAAAGATTTTTGTATGTTGGCTAATTATTGGGTTGGACAAAACTCTGGGTCCATTGAGTTATATTTTATATTTCTTTATAATGGACTGCGATTCATGTCGTCGAATGAGTTGAAGAGAAGAATTGAAGAAAATTGGCAAAAAACACATCTGATCGATCAAATAAGGCTCGATCGATCGGACCTAGAACAAGCTACAGTTAAATAGGACTAATTGAAAGATTCGTTAGACAAAAGTGACATCCGATCAATTGGGTAACGGACAGAAACCCACCGACTTGTGCAAATTTATTTCTTATTTGTGATAGGATTAGTAAGTTGTGTTCTACAAGGAGTACTATTTTGAGGCACGAATTATGGGTTATTTAAAAGGTTCCTCTCTCAACTGTAAGGCATCCATCTCCTATTCTAAGATTAAGAATACCCATTAGAGATACCTCTCCCGTTATTATGAGTCCAGAAGATCTTATTGAGAGACCCTTTCTTCTCTTAGGCTTTCATTGGAGAGTTTTGTGCTGTGGTTTCATTATAGAGATTTTTATCTTATACATCTTTTGTGGAAGATTGTCTAAAGAGTCAAGCATGGTTTGGATATGTTATAGAAAATGGCAAGCGATCGTGACAGTGCATACTATGCAAAAAGAATAACAGACTTTAGGTTGCACGAGAACCAAATAAAGGTTGTGAGTATCATCTTGTATTGCGAAATTCATAGTACTTGGTTATTGGTTCAGTTTGGACTCGTAGTTTTCTCTCGGTTTGGGTTTCCTTTAAAAATTTATCTTCTTGTGGTGGTTGCTTGTTTGATTTATTTTATTTTGCACTGCATATTATGTGTTTATTTGCAATCTAACAAATCACATACTTAGGAGCACCCAAATACTTTCACACTCCTTAGATATAAAGTGTAACTAAAGCAAATCATCAATTAGGAATATTTTCTGCTACGCCGCTTTCCCCAACTTATACTTCATTTGGTGTGAATGCATCAATTATATCTCGTTCTATATGTCCTAGATACAATCTACACCTTCAAACAGGCTTTAGTTAGCATTTTTGAAATGCTTCACCATGCCCAATAATAGGCACCATAGTTGCTTTTGTGTCCTATTGTTATATTTTTATAGCTATTTTAGATATTTTCTAATCAATTTTATACAAAACTCTTATGTGTAAAATGAAGTTGGATTCTTCATGGCATAAGGCTTTCGCCGTTTTGTCCTACCTCAATTGAATTATTTTTACACTAATCTTCCATAAAAAAAATCCCAACCTAGGGCTAGGATGTCCAACCAGAGGATTTTTTTTTTTCCACCCCAAGTAAAGGGCTGGGAATCTATTGAACCCACACTAGTGGGAAAGCCCTTGGTTAAAGGAAAGAAACCTCAGTGTCGTAAGGGGCCCCAGATGAGGAAAGGAGCCCTCATGTGAGGGAAGGTGGCTTGGTGAAATTCGAACTCTGCGCAAATAGGTGAACATTGTCGTCCTTTACCATTAGGGTTATTTATTTCAGATAGACGAGAGAATTTGGAGTGAAATTCTCTGTCTTCATGATTCCATCAACTGTCTATAAATATATTTTAGTAGGTTTGAACCCACTGATTTCGGTGATTTATAGATATTTTAAAAAAACTATCTAATGAATAGGAATAATGTTAACGGTACTTAAAACGTACAATGACCAAGTCAGATGGGCCTGATGTTTTAAGTTTGGATTGAACCAATAGATTTGGTTGATCCATTTGAGTTTCCCCACCCCCCCCCCCCCCCCCCCCCCCCCCCCCCTCTCTCTCCCTTAAGCTGTAGATCGGAGAATGTGAGCATACCAACTGTTGAAATTGTGATGCTGTTTGAGTTTTGGTGAGTAAAAGGGATGAAAGAGAGTTGTATTGTGCCATCTCGAACATGTTGACGAATAAAGTGACAGTCAACTTCAACTTGGTTTGTTCTTTCATGAAAAACCTCATTGAAGGCTAATTTCTTAGCACCTTTACTATCAGTATAAAGTGGTGTTGATTTTGTCATGGGAACTCATAAATCTTGAAGTGGCCACCAAATCTTGATGATCTCAGTATTGGTGTGACCAAAAGCTCATTATTTATATTCTAATGAGGACTTAGCAACCACTTCTTATTTCTTGCTTTTCTAGGAAATCAAAAAAGAACTAAGAAAAATGAAAAATCCAGTTGTGGAGGAACGGTCATTCACATCTCCAGCCCAATTGGAATTAGTAAACCCATGTAACTAAAGATTTGAACTGGAAGACATAAGTAGTGCTCTATTGGTGGTCCCCTATAAATATTGTATGATACGAAGAGCAATAGCACATTGAACATATGTAGGGTGAGCAACGAACTCACTAACTAAATGAACAGAGTAAGCAATACCAGGTCTAGGTGTGGTAAGATATACAAAACTTCCAATGATCGCATAATAGCGAGTAACATCTATATTGGGGAACACCATCTGTAATATAAAGTTTAGAATTATGCTCCATTAGGGTTGAGTAGATTTTTTTTCGAAGAGGCCTGCTTGTTGAATAATGTCATTACAGCACTTGGTTTAAGAAAAAAGACAACCAACTGATAAGTCCTTAAAATGCATATTCTTATACATATTTTGACCTATTTTAAGGACTTATTGAGTCAAAAGAGCACCATTTAGTGTGATATCATGGTTTCATGTATTTTAAAATCATTTTAATATTTTTTGTATAATTTATTTAAAAATCATACTTTTTGCATACATTCATGAAACCTCTAATTATTGGAAAGTTTTGTGAAAATTTATATTCTCATGAAATAAATTGAATTTTCATCATCATTACTTTATTCACATAAACTTGTATAAAATGGTATACATTTTTATTGTCATTTCATGGAAGATGGGCATACAGTCATGCGTTTGTGATCTTAGAGTTAAAATTGTCTTTTCACATGAATTCACATTTTTTTTATAGGAAATTGATGATATGGGTCCCATTTGTAAATAATTGAGGCAAAATAATCATTTCAAAAGAAAGGAGAGAAGAATTAAAGAAAGGAAAGAAATTAGAAAAAAAATGCAAAGTTGGCTTCATGGTCCCGCACACACTGCACATGTGTGGGTATACTTGTAAAACATCCAAGATGGGGTCCATTTGATTGTTGCACATTTTCAAGATACTTTCAAGAAAATTTGAAGAGTATCTTATTAAAGATGGAGAAAGAAAGTCATATAGGAGTTAATCTTTTAGAAGGAGAAAATTTGAAAAAGAAAATTAAAAAAAAAGGGGGCAAGATATTCCATGCCCAAAGGAGGGTTTTGGATCAGATTTGTGTGCCTAAAGAGAAGAAGAAAAATCAAAGAAGAATTATCTTAGCATATCTTTTTGAGTTTGGAGCAAATGAGGAGTACCTTTTAAAAAAGGAAAGTTGATAATGCAAAGAGATAAAAGGGGAAGTTCTACACCTTATGTGGGCCAAGTTTTATTCCAAAAGAGGATTTTTATCCCTAAGATTTCTTTTCAAGAGATCTCAATGTAAGGTGACAAAGACAAAGAAGAAAAAAAGTAGCAAACAGGGACTTCTAAAGAAAGAAAAAAAAAAGAAAAAAAAATCCAGCCATGGGAATTCACGCCTGCCATCATGGAGCTCAATTTTCTTTTTTCTAATTTTAATCAAATCAAGGTTGAAAAGGAGTAGGACTTGAAAAAGTATAAATAGGGCATCCCTCTCCCATAATCTTCATGGAAAAAGAGTTCCTTCTCTAGATTTCTATACTTCATCTTCTTCATCTCTCTCTCCCTTCATCTTAGTCCTCAAGGAGGCTTAACCCTAAGGCCACACTACACCCTTGGTATTTCAACTAGAAGAGGTATTCTTCTTGTCCATCCTAGCATATATTTTTTCCTGATTTTATTTGACAATCTCTTGTAAGGATTTTTACATGTTAGTATAATGTTATTCTTCTTAAAATTTTTCTTCATTTTTTTTGGTTTGTATGGATACTTTATTAATGTTTTTTGTGCTTGGATTGGTGACCCAAGATACTAGGATCATATTTGAAGAAATGATGAACCCGGTTTAAAAGAAAATTTTGAGAAGAGAACTTTAATGCCTTTACTACATTTAAATTCTAGCACTACTACATTTAAATTCCTGTTTTACTATATTTAAATTTCTGCACTTTTAATTTCTACACTTATTTAAGATTCGTGCACACTTTATGTTTATGTTTTGCACAACTTTTTTTTTTAGAATTGTTTCATTGCTCTAAGTTAGATTAGGGTCATGCATATTTTAATTTTCAGAATCATGTCTAATGGTGTTGGTCATAGAAATTCAGAAATCAGGTTGCACGTCTGAAAATATGTGTTTAAAGTTGTTTAAAAACATTCCAGATTTGTGCAGAAACTAATCTTAACAAGGCTATGTTAGATGACTTGTTACAAATCTGATTTGTACATGTTTATATCAGTCAAATATTTGGTATTCATCACTGTTTTACACCTGAGTTCAGACCTGGAAAATCACTGAAAATAGTCCTAATTTGTGTGCAGAAAATAATCTCAATTAATCCCACATTGGACGACTTTTCACAAATAGAGTTGAAAACGTTCATGCATGATCTTTACAGCAGTTTCTAACTTCTGAAATCAGAATTAAAACACATTAAAAGCAGCCCAAATCAGGCCTGAAACAGTGGTAGAAGTTAGCTTTTATTCATGTAAATGTTTGATGTATTTGTGAACTGTTCAAATCAATCTTTAAAAACTGATTTTCTATAATTAAAGGAAGAAGTTTCAGATCTGAAACGTGATTGAATCAGCTCAATCAAATCTGATTTCTGAAGTATACATGGTCACTCATCATGCACATAGGCACGTCCCACCCTTTCATGTAGTTTTTTTTTCTTTTAGTCTGCATTCATACATCATAGATTAGTTTAGGAAAGTTTAGTTTTAGTTTTTTTTTAGAAAAATTTTCATGTGTGATAATTTAGGATAGTTTCTTTCTTAATTTAAAACGTTGTGTTGTTTGTATAGTTGTATTGTATATTGTTGTTTTCATTTAAAGTTTTTTCTAAACTTAAATTTCTTTCTTGCATAGGATTTAAAAATCTTTTGTTTTTAGAAAGTGTAAATTCTTAGCTTAATTTAGTTTCTAATTTCAAAAATTTTTGTTTCTTTCACTTTTGTTTAAATTGTTTCTAACATTGTTTAGTTTCGTGAGTTTTTAATTTTAGTTTTGTTTTATTAGAACTTCTGATGTGTGTTTTCTTTTGCAGAGATTTTAGTTTTTATTTTAAGGAAGTTTTAAAATTAGGATTTCTAATTTAGGAATTGTTGTTGTAATTGTTTAATTTTTGAGAATGTATATAATTGTTAGATTTTAAAGTAGGATAGTTGTAGAATTTTATTTAGGTAGGTGACAAGTTGAACGCATCTTTAAATATTGCTCCCTGTGGATTCGATCCCATACTTACTGGGATATTACTACATTGCAGCTCTGCAATTGGAGTTGATGATCACCAACCGAAGAATATGTCACTTCTATCCCTAAAAAATATTAAAGAAGACCCAAATCCTTCATTTCAAACAACTGAGGTAGAAATTGTTTAAAAGAAGTAATACCTAGAGAATCATTGCCTTAAATAATCATATCATTAACATAAAGCAGGAGGAGAGCACATCCTTTGTTAGAGTATTGTCTAAAAAGAGCAGAATTATGGGCATTTTGACGAAAGACAATGCTTAGAACTAAAGTATTAAACCAATCAAACCAAGCATGAGGAGCTTGTTTAAGTCTATATAGTGCTCGTTTAATGCGACAAACATGGTGTGTTGGTCAAATGAGTCCTAGAGGAACAGTCATATAAATTTCTTCACGAAGATATCCATTTAAGAATGCATTTTTCTCATCAAGTTGATATAGAGGTAATTGTCTAATTGCTGCCACAGAGACAAATCCTCTAATGGTAGTCATCTTGGCTATACGAGCAAATGTTTCTTTGTAATCGATATACCACATTCTTAGTTATTGCCATTTCCAACAAAGTGGGTTTTATATCAATCAACTAAACCATTGGACTTGGTTTTAATCTTAAAGACACTTTAACAACCAATAACATTTTTTGTTAGGTGGAAAGGGAAGAAGGTCCCATGGATGAGTTTTTGATGTGCAGTTGGTTCTTCCAATATGGTAAATCTCCATTATAGTGGAGCAATGGCTTCTTTGTATAACTGTGGCTCAGATAATACATGGATGGCTGCAAGAAAAAACTTACAGAAGGAGGAAAAGTGATCATTAATGCAAACAAATCCAAAGTGAGAGACAAATTTGTGGGTGCGAATGGAATACCTTCTATAAGGAGGAGCACTCGCATCAGGATTAATGGATTCAGGCACAGGTACAGAAGAATCATCTTTTGGGCGGCAATGATAGACTTTCAAAGTAGGAGGTGATGGTGGAGGCGGCAGAGGTGGTGACGGCGTAAGTAGTTGTGAAGGTTATGGAGGTGTTGGGGATGATTGCTTAGAAGGAAACAGATCAGGAAAAGGATCAAGTGGATAAACCATAGGTGTAGTAGGAGTAGAAACCAGTAAGGTATAAAAAGGAATGTGTTTAAGAAAGGTGACATTACAAGAGATTCGCAATTGATTGGATTTAGGATCACAGCACGTATATCCTTTATGTTCAATTCCACAGCCTAAGAAAACTCATATAGTAGACTTGGGTGAAAGTTTTTATCCGTTTATGGTCATTGAGCAGCACAAAGCAGGTAGAGCCAAATACTTTTGAGATGTGACAAATTTGGTTTTGTAGAAAACAATTTCTCATAAGGTTAAAGCCCATTTAAAACAGTGGAAGGGGTCCGCTAAGTAAATAAATTACAGTTAAAATAACTTCCCCACAAAACATTAAGGGAACATGAGAGAAGTAAATTAAGGATCTAGTTGTATTGAGGATATGCCGATGTTTCCTTTCTGCAATACCATTTTGATGTGGAGAGGCAGACAAAACAATTGAGCTTGGGTTCCTTGAGAGGCTAAAAAATTACGAAATCTATGACTCATGTATTCCCCTCCTGAATCCAACCTAAAGATTTTTATTCATTTGTTGAATTGTGTTAAAATCATAATAGAAAAGGTAATGTAAATAGAGTAGAATTTAGACCCATGTTTCATCAAATAAAGCATGTAAAATGTGAAAATGGGGTAGAATTTAGAACTTCTATTATAAGGTAAATCATGTTGTTTACCAAGTCTACAACCAAAGCAATCAGAAATGTCTGGTACAATAATATTTCCAAGTAAACAAGTAGAATGTAAAACTTTCAATTTATTCAATGAAAACTGTCTTAATCTAAAATGCCATAAATAAAAAGGTGTTGCTGATGAAGCAAGAGCTGTGGAAAATGAAATTGGTGACGGCAGAGATAGTGAGCAAAGGTAATAGAGACATCCTGGCAGAACCTGGATCAGAAGGAGATGTATCCATAGAGGAAGTAGAGTCGAATGCCATAAACAACTGTTGCATTTGTTAATCAATCATGAACTGAATTTGAGATGCAGAATAGCTAATTTGAGATGCAGAATAGCTTCTTCAACGTCGGCTGCATTGGCAATATATCGTTTAGACTGGAGTAACGAATTCGGGTCTGATGGGAGCATGTGTTGAGGAGGTTCATGTGGACCTTGAAAGTTTTGCTTTTGAGAAGGCCGGTTGTTCTTATTATTTTGCCTATTTGGTCAAACGGGACAATTGTATTTTCAGTAACATTTTTCTATAAAGTAGTTGTTTTTCTGCTAACAACTCAGATCATGCAACATCAACTATTGGAAGAAGAGATCGATGCGACAGTAACCCTCGGATATGTTCAAAATCAGATCACAGATGCATGAGAAGCTGAACCAGCTAAGTTTCTTGCCATGTATTGAAAGTTTTGCTCCTCAATGGATTTGAACTGATTGTCCATTAAAGCAAGTTGATCTCATAAAGATGTCATTTTCATATAGAGATCATGGATCGAGTCATTCCCTTGCTCAGCATTTTTAATGCCACCTTTAATTTGCTATCTACAAGCAACATTAGTCAGAATGTAGAGTTTTGCTTTCTTGAATAATCCCAAGCATATTTTGGGTAATCAAAATTACCCAGTTGATTACCAATAGATGTGATGACAGAGTTTGTGACCAGGAATTAATTTTTTCAACTACAGATTCCCCTTCTTCATATTGTTGTCTTTAGGATCTAGCTGTTATTTTTACTAATAATATATTTCCATAGTTTCTATCCTTTCAAAAGAAAAAAAAAATTTGTGTAAGATTAGACCTGGTTCCATCTAAAATGATTGTGATCCCACTAGCACATTCAGTAAACAGAAATAAAATATGCTTGGGCATCCCTGCAAAAATCCCCTAGAATGAGGATTTGATTATGATTCGAATGCCAAAATACGAGTAATTGTTCCAGGTTATGATTTACACCTAATATCGTTGTATCTCTCGTTGTTGGATAATGATCTGGCCGTAAAAAAAGAATTTCAATGGTAAAGATGAAAAATTATTCAACAGGTCGGGTAAATTAGAAAAAATTGCAAAAACTGATCTTGTTGGTGTGTCCGTTGATTGAAGACAAGCTGCTTTTGTGTGGTCCACCTTTGAATCGATATGTATATCAGTGTGAATCAAGTTGTCAGATCTTCGACCGTGGAAATCCTTGCTGTAGGGCTGTCGAGAAACTAGATCTGTGGTGGCAGATGATTTTTTACCAGGATCGATCAGATACGGATCGATTTGAAGTGCTCCCAAAGGTTGATTAGATAAGAACAGAACTTTTATTTGGTTAAAGTCACTGACAGATCCAGGAAATGATTCGACTGATCAAAAGATCGAACAGGCGGCCCATAAGGAGTACCTGATGAGAGCCCTTTACTTCTTATGCTCTTGACAGTGAGCGAACAATAAAAAAAAAAAAAAAAAAGGCTCTCATACCATATTACTTTAAGAGAGACCAGACAATTTGGAGTTAAATTCTATATCTTTATGATTCCATCAACTGTCTGTAGGTATATTTTACACTGTTGCTTATAGTAGGTTTGAACCCATTGATTTCTTATATTTTACTATCTAATTAATATGAGTAATGGTAGTTGTAGATAAAACGTAAAAGGACCAAGTCAAATGGGCCTGGTGTTTTGAGTTTGGGCAGACCCATCAGATTGGGTCGACCCATTTGGGTCTGCCCCTGCTGTTGGTATCATATGGGGCGTACTAGACAATAAGTGCAATTGTGTGGGTAGCCTCTCTTGCCCTAATCTGGAGATCATCCTTGTGAGCACTTCCCACTTCCCACTTCCCACTTTCTACTATGCTTTGGAATTCTCTATTTATTCTTTTCTTTATATTTATATTTTTATTAGATTTAATCTTTCTTTTAATGTCTTACATTCTTTTATTAGTCTTTCCATTCTAAATTTTTCTATTTAAAAATATATTTATTCCTTAAACTAGGCTCACGTTGGAAACGGGCCTGAAGCGCAAGTAAAGAGTTAAATGAATCCAATCCTGTTACATAAATATAAAAATATATATATTTTAACATGACTCAAAAATTAGTCACTCCTTACCTCAATTCTTAATCCTTTCACTGCCCAACTTCCTCCATTTTTAACTCAATTTCATTTTTAAAATCTCAACTCCTTCAACCCTTTTCACTTTTCAACCTCCATATTCCAACATTCCAATTGTCAAGTTTCATAATCTTTTTCATTTCCAACTAAAACTTCCTTTTTCGAAATTACTTCCTTTTTCGAAATTTCAATACCTTTTGCCGGGTTTGCTCTTTATGATGCAAATGTGTGGTGGAATAATAATAATAATAATAATAATAATAATAATTAGATGTGTTTGAAAACTAAATAAAGGTAATAAGTGAGGAGATAAGCTAACTTTTTACAAAACATTTTGTATGTGCAGTAGAGTCCGGAAGCTACCCGTGAGTTAATACTTAGCATTCGGGCTTAAATTTATTCAATCCGACTCAACCATCGTAAGAGTCCCATTTTGCAAGCCCTGTTTCGAATTCGAACCGACAAGCTCTCTCCCTCTCCCACTGTTGCCGCAGTGAAATCCATCTCCAGGTATGTTTTTCGACACACAGGCTTCAACCCTCACACCTTTCTTTCTTGCACAGGAAGAGAGGCTTCGGAGATTTCTTCGGTGCACCTGGCGCCCACGGAAATCACTAGTGGAAAGGAGAGAAAGAATTTAAAAAAGATTTTTTTATGTGTTTCTTTTTGACTTCTCAAAGCCACAAATTTGCCCATATTCTTAGTTTTTTGGGTTCTCACCCCCCTTTAGTGATTATAGTGACAAGAAGATGGTTGTGTTACGTATCACATTGTGTGTCTTATTTTGTTATTGAAGTTGTTGGTTGTTCAGCGTGTTACTATCCAATTGTTCATTTTGGGTGTGGGGGGTGTGGGTTGGTTTTCTCTTTACTGATTATACTGTCAAGAAGATGGGAGTGTTACGTACATACCCTATTAAACTGGTGGAGAATCTCTACTGATTATAGCATTGGTTAGCATTAATAAGAAACGGGTCTTGTATGTGTTGCTGAAGTTGGTGATTGATCAGGGTCTTACTATCCAAGTCTTCATTTTATTTTATTTTTTGTGTGTGGGGCGTTGGGGGTGTGATGGGGCCGTGTTCCTTTGAGTGATTAAAATCCCACCACATTAGCATTTGTTGGCATTGTTGAGAAATGGGTCTTATAGTTGTGTCTATTTTGAAGTTGGGTGATTAACCAGCATCTCATCTTCCAACTCTCACTGGCTTATGAATTGAACTACATGGTTTCAAGTATCAATATTAGACTTAGACCCCCATCAGCCGGGAAAGAAAAATGGATATTTTTGTCTATCTGGCCTATGTGGGCATGATTTTGCTGTCAGATGATAAACAATAGTCCATATCGGCCGTATCAGTAATGATCCATGGGTGTGTGGGTTATACAAGGGGTGAATAGGGTATCTTGCCTATAGAATCAATATGTATGAGCTAATTACCATAATTAACAAACATTGTGGTTGGAGGTGTTGAACAGCCAGGACAGACAAATCACTGCTTGAAGAACTGATCGAACAGTGTAGGAGGTTGGATCTTACATTAGAAAAGGAAAAAGAAAGCTGTAATCGCACATAATGCCAAACTGTCAATAAATGCATTACAATGTGGATTTGTTTGTAGATGAAATTATAACCATATAGTTTTAAACTGTCGAGCAGCACCAACAAGGGCATCGTTCTCATGAGGAGTATTCGAAGTGTAGTAGGGTGGATGCGAAATGTACCATTTGGAAATATCACCCTAGAGGCTGCAGAGAAATCTTTCCTTGTAGCCAAGTTCCTTTGCTTCTGCCATGTTACCAACAACTACTTCTGCTCCATTGCTCAAGTATGCCTTTATGCTCTATTTCTGGGCGCGCACGTGCTCTCTCTCTCTCTCTCTCTCTCTCTCTATTATTATTATTTTTTTATAAGTATCCTTTAATTGATTTCTTCATCATTTGAATTTGATCTATGCAGGTATATGGCCCCAGCATGCTCCCAACTATCAACTTGAATGGTGATCTTGTTCTAGTGGAGCGGATCTCCCACCGTGTTGGCCATGTTGGTCGTGGAGACATTGTCATTCTTCGTTCACCCGAAAATCCTACGAAGACCATTACAAAGCGCATCACTGGCATGGAAGGTGACACCATCACTTTCGCTGTTGACCCTGGCCAAGAGGATAGAAGGAAGACAGTTGACGTATGATCCAAGTTTCGATTCCCTTTTTTCTTTTCTTTAAGCATTATTAGTTACTCTATATCCTTCTTCCTATTTTTCAGAGTATCAGTATTTACTATTAGTTTGGGCTGATGTATTCTAGGATTTTGGATGGTCAGGTGCCGAAGGGCCATGTCTGGGTTCAAGGTGATAATGTCTTTGCATCAAATGATTCACGAAATTTTGGTCCTGTTCCATACGCACTCATTCAAGCAAAGGCACTTATCAAGGTGAGTTCTTCCTTCTCTTAATTTCTTGTAGTTCTGTTGAATTGAGAATATATATATATATATATTTTAAATAATGTCAGTTAATGGCTTTTTTTTGCAATATTTCTTTATCAAAGTTCTTTGACACTACAAAATAGGAATATTCTAGTCAGCTGGTATTTAACATCACAATGTTTATTGGGAGATGAACACATTACAATTTTTGGCCTTCAACCCCAACACTACAATATTGATAGATAACAAGTTTCTATTTTGTAGTACTTTTTTATTATTTTATTATTTTTTTATCTGTAACGAGAAAACTTGCATTAAAAAAGAAAAGGTTCAAGAAAGGAAAAGAAAAAGAGAGACAACAAGAATACCGAGAGAGTAGAGGTACAAGAGCAATGTACCCTAAGACAACAATCTACAAAATAACACCCTCCCAAGAAAAAACTCGCCCAACCCCCTATTTGGCTAGAGCATCAGCCATAGAATTGACAGAACTTAGCTCATGGCGTAAAAACAATATTAATCTTGGTAGAAAGAAACCGAATCTCATTCAAAAGGAACTGAAACTTCTAAGGGTTAGCTCTTCAATCGGACACCCAAGCAATTGCATTAGAAGAATCACTCTTTACAATGAGGTCACCATTGAAGTTTTTTACAAAGCATCGAAGAGCTTTTAAAATCGTCAAAACCTCTGCTTCATTAGACTTACAAATGCCTACATATTTAGAGAACATAAATAAGATATCTCCCTTACAATTCCGAAGCACGCATCGATTTCCGGTGGCCACGGTTTACCTCTCGCTGCATCATCTTCACTGAATTTTAAAAAGCCAGTAGGACGGGAAGACCAAAGAATGGACGTTCTCACCTTTAGGGGACCACACCCATACATGCTTCCCAATTAATAGTGATATCATCAAGAGTAAAATTTGAAAACTTATCCCTAATCAAAGCCCGCGTAGTAACCCTCATAGTAATCAAAGCAATTAACTTCGATGCAGAAGAAGATGCCCCATTGAAGATTATGTCATTCCTTTCCTTCTGAATGGACCACAAAATGGCAAAAGGAAGCATCTTCTAAAGAATGTGGTCACACCCAACAAAATATCCTCCCAACCAAGACTTTGTTGCATCTACGATATTCTTTGAACAGCACCACGCGGTCCCACACCTACGTAAGAAGTGATTCCATACAAAAGTCGCAACCTCACAACAAAGAAAAAGGTGATTGATTGATTCCTCCTTACGACACGTCACACAAATGTCAGAGATATTAGAAGTCGTCGGCCCTCTTTTTCTCAAGTTGTTCACTATAGAAATTTTTGCCGCAACAGCTAACCGACAAAAAACCTCAACCCTAGGAGGGACCAAACCCAACCAGATCAAAGAGAAAGAAGGCCTAGAAGAATTGATCCCCTCCAAGGCTGAGTAAAAAGTTTTGGCCGAGAAATCCCCGGAAGCAGAAGGTTTCCAAATACTAGAATCCTTTGAATTCCTGTACAAAAAAAATATATATATATATATCTTAGAAAGAATACTCAAAGCTTCCCATACTAGACCTCCTTTGAAGTCCAAAGCCTCCTTCGAAAGGTGACACACCACATGGTACTCTCATCCTGCACCTTATAACCATTACTAACAGGAGCCTCTCTTGGTTATGACAAACTCACGATCATAGAGAAGAGATTTTGAATTCTCTTGAGAATGTATTAATTTGTGTGTCCTTCTATTGAGATTATACATCAATATATATATCTTTACATGCCTTTAATATAGGCTCTGAGAAAGGAAAACTCACTAATTTACATCAATTAGGATTCTAAGTTGAGAAGGAAGACTAATTACAGCTAATTACCTTTAATCTAGGCTCTAAGAAAGGAAAACTCACTAATTTTCATCAATTAGGATTCTAAGTTAAGAAGGAAGACTAATTACAGCTAATTACCTTTAATTTAGGCTCTAAGAAAGGAAAACTCACTAATGTATATCAATTAGGATTCTAAGTTAAGAAGGAAGACTAATTACAGCTAATTACAGCAATAGTATTCCAAGTAAAGAAGGCTCCTCTTTTCAGATGGGCTCTTTTCAGATGGGCTTTCAGATGGGCTCTTTTCAGATGGGCTTTGGGCCTATGTAACACCCCTCCTCAAATTGATGCGGGAGAATCGACAAGCATCAATTTGGAAACCAAGAACTGATGGCGCGGTCGTGGAAGGCCTTTGGTGAGAATATCAGCAAGTTGAAGTTCAGTGGAGATATGTGGCAGGCTGATGACATCACGTTTAAGCTCATCACGGAAGAAGTGACAATCAACCTCGATGTGTTTAGTACGTTCATGAAAAATCGGATTTTCAGTAATCCGAATAACACTGGTATTATCCGCATAGAGGGGGGTAGCTCCTGCTGCTGGAAAATCAATGTCAGAAAGCAAACCAAGGAGCCAAAGAATTTCGGAGCATGCAGCAGACATGGCGCGGTACTCTGCCTCAGTAGAGGATTTGGAAACTTTGTCATGTTTCTTGCATTTCCAAGAAATGAGACTATCACCTAAAAACATGCACCATCTAGTTGTCGATCTGTGAGTATCCGGACAACCAGCCCAATCAGCATCTGAATAAGCCTTGAGAGTCAGAGGATTGTTGGATGGAAAAAACAACCCACGAGTCGGTGTGCGAATAAGGTACCGAATGATGTGGCGAACAGCAGCCAGATGAAGGTGACGAGGAGCAGTAATGAACTGACTCATTAGGTTGACCGCATAAGAGATATCGGGTCGAGTGATCGTGAGGTAGATCAAGCTCCCAACCAACTGGCGATAGGCAGTAGGATCGGAAACAAGATCACCTTCGTCGCGACTGAGTTTGACATTCAGTTCTACTGGCGTATCAACAGGAGCAGAAGCAGTAAGACTAGCCAAGGCGATGAGATCAATCGTGTATTTGTGCTGATGGAGAACGATACCTTTAGGCGATTGATGAACTTCAAGACCGAGGAAATAGTGGAGAGGGCTAAGATCCTTCATTTTAAATGACTCACGAAGAGATGCTTGGAGCTTCTGAATCATTCCGGCATTAGGACCGGTAATGATGATGTCATCAACATAGACAAGGAGTATTGTGATCCCGGATGGAGCATGATGTGAAAACATAGAAGGATCATACGGGCTTGGATGAAAATCCAAGTGGAGAAGAACAGCTTGAAATTTCTCAAACCATGCGCGAGGAGCTTGTTTCAGACCATAGAGGGAGCGATGAAGTTTAGCAACCATACCGGGGCCGGAGGAGCATCCCTGAGGCAATCGCATATAAACATCTTTTTTGAGATCACCATTGAGAAACGCATTTTTGACATCCATTTGATAAAGAGGCCAAGTAGCAACAGCAAGAATAGTGCGGACGGTGGTCATCTTGGCAACCGGAGCAAGGGTCTCATCATAATCAATGCCATATTCCTGCCGATTGCCAAGAGCAACAAGACGCGCCTTGTAGCGATCTAAAGATCCATCAGAGTTTAATTTGAGAGAAAAAACCCACTTACAGCCAATAGGTTTGACACCCACAGGAGATGGTACAATATCCCACGTATGATTTTGTGCTAACGCATCCAATTCATCTTGCATAGCCTTTTTCCAACACGGAACCTGCACAGCCTGAGAATATGATTGTGGAATGGAAGAAGAAGACAAAGTGGCCATTAAGGAAGTATGGGAGAAGCCATAACGGTCTTGCGGGACCGAGATCCGAGTGGAGCGACGCAGTGAAGTATGGCCGGAACCGGATGCCGGAGGAAGATCAGGAGGGGGATCACTGGTATGCGCTGTGCTGTTCTGTCTGTGATATACAAAATTAGGATTAAAACGAACAACTGACGAGTCTTCAGAAAAACCAGGTAATGACACAGAAGAGGAGTCAGGAGGATCAATGTGATTTTGAAAAAAATACTGATGTTCAAAGAAGACGACATTCCTAGAGATACGGAACCGACGAATGTGAGGATCATAGCAAAGGAACCCTTTATGGAAGGGTGCATAACCTAAAAACATACACTGAGCTGATTGTGCCGTGAGTTTTGTCCTTTCAGAAGGAGGCAAGTGCACAAAACAAATGGAGCCAAAAACATGAAGATCATCATAGGATGGAGCAGTCTTGTACAAACGGTACTATGGGCTTTGATTCTCAATGGAGGTTGATGGCATACGATTGATAAGATGCGATGCTGTAGCCAGTGCCTCAACCCAAAAACGAGTAGGAACCGAGGGTTCCAGAAGAAGGGAACGAGTGACATCAAGAAGATGTCTATTTTTCTGTTCAGCGACTCCATTCTGCTGGGGAGTATAAGAACAAGATCTTTGAGAAATAATGCCTTTGGTTTGCAAAAACTGTTGAAAATCAGAGGACATATATTCCCCGCCAGAATCAGTTCGCAAGATTTTAATGCAAGTAGAAAATTGATTTTCAACATAAGCCAAAAAAATTTGAAAAACATGAAAAACATCAGATTTGGAATGCAGAAGGTAGACCCATGTGAACCGACTGAAATCATCAATAAAGGTCACAAAATATTTATAGTGAGCGTGGGAAAGAGCGGGAGCAATTCCCCATACATCACTATGAACAAAATCAAAACACTGAGAAGTGTGAGAAGTGGATTGAAGAAACGGAAGTGTTTTGCTCTTTCCCATTTTACAAGTAGTACAATCAAAAGGCACACAAGAAGATAAACGAAGAGATTTATTTAATAAACCAGAATTGAACATAAGGGACAAAGCCTTGGAATTAGGATGTCCGAGTCTACTATGCCACAACCGGCTATTATCTCTAAGAGAAAAACAAAACACATTATTGGTAAATTGATTCCTAGAAATTTGAGAAAGATCCAGCAGAAACAAGCATCCACACTTAGGCCCCCTCGCGATCTCCTTCCCGGACATCTAGTCCTGCACAACACAACCAGAAGAAGAAAAAGAGATGTTACAATTATTTTCAACAAGTTGTCCGACTGACAATAGGTTGGAAGTTAAATTAGGACAAAGATAAACATTTCTCAATGGGATGGAACCAGGGATATCGCCAATGGCAGTAATGGGAACATGTCCTCCATCAGCAGTTTGTATTTGAAGAGGGCCAGTGTAACTTGTCATATTGGAGAGAGGAGTGTGGGAATACGTCATATGATTAGACGCCCCGGAATCAAGAAACTAAGTGGAAGATGAAGAAGACTTACCTGATAGACCAAAAGCAGAGAGGGCATTGATAATCATTTGTTGAACCAATTTAGGAGTGAGAGATGAGGAGGACCCAAGCTGTGGGGTTGCAGATGTAGGAACAGGCATAACCGAGGAAGCCACATAAGCATGCGGAGTCTGAGATGGTGGAGTAGGATACTGCGATGCTGGAGACTGTGGAGTCTGATATTGTGTTGACTGACGTGGAGGACGGCGACGACATTCGGAGATGATATGTCCCGACTTTTTACAGTAACTGCAGACTTTTTGTTTGCATTGAGAGGCAACGTGCCCAAATTTTTGACAACTGTAGCATTGGGTTTTGCTCAAGTCTCGAGGTTGAGAAGTTTTATGTGCCGAAAACGCGACTGAATAGGTTTCAGTCTTTTGTTGAGCAATATGAGCCGAGGTCGTAAGGCGCTGTTCTTCGCGTAAGAGCTCATTCAAGCATACATCCAAGGAAGGTAGGGGTGACCGATTCATCAGAGCAGATCGGACACTTTCAAATTCATGCCGCAGTTTCATCAAAAATTGATCTTGCTGACTAGATGCCTGAAGGTCTTGAATTACCGCCAACACATTGTCAGCCACATCCGCATATTTAATACTGTCGTATTCCGATCACAGTGTACGGAAACCTGAATAGTAATCTTGTATTGACAAAGTCCCTTGGGTATATTCAGCAATAGCACATTCAAGATGGAACTGTCGCGCAGAGTTATCTTGATGGTATACTTTCTTCAAATACCCCCACATGGCTTTAAAAGTGGGGTAAGGCTTGAGATTCATTATCAGATGAGGCTCAACCGATCCCAGAATCCAGGATTTAATTTTGGCATCTTTTATCTGCCAAGAGGAGATCTTTTTTTCATCCTCAGTGGGTTTAGGGTCAGCACCAGAAACAAAACCCCACAATTCCTTAGCTTCGAGGTAGTTTTGGAATTGAAAAGACCATACAGGGTAATTTTGTCTAGTGAATTTGATCAAAGTAACCTCAAATTTGTCCATCTCAATGTTAGATTAAAATTGATTTTGGCCAAAAGAGAACAACAGGAAAGTAGTACGTCCTTGATTTCAGGGGAAAAGGTAGCACGTGGACCCCACCAAGTGATCTCGAGACAGATCAAAGACAGGGGATGGAAGGGTAGTCAAATTTCGCTATTGCTGGAAGAGGTCTCACTTAAAATGGATCAAAATCCACAATTTTGAACGGCTAAGATGAAATCTGTTGGACAAAACTGAAATACTAAAAGAGATGAGATGGCCTACCTCTGATGATCGAAAAAATCTGAAAAAATGTCCAAGAATTCCAGGATGAGTGGTCAACCAGGATGGGAGGGTCTGCTGATGTAACATGCACGAACAATCAACGACAGGATGCCAATGGCTGTTATCATCAAGATTCTACAAACCAGTTGAAGAAGAAGATTAGAAGAGAAGAGGACTGTAGATCAGGGCTCTGATACCATGACAAACTCACGATCATAGAGAAGAGATTTTGAATTCTCTTGAGAATGTATTAATTTGTGTGTCCTTCTATTGAGATTATACATCAATATATATCTTTACATGCCTTTAATCTAAACTCTAAGAAAGGAAAACTCACTAATTTACATCAATTAGGATTCTAAGTTAAGAAGGAAGACTAATTACAGCTAATTACCTTTAATCTAGGCTCTAAGAAAGGAAAACTCACTAATTTACATCAATTAGGATTCTAAGTTAAGAAAGAAGACTAATTACAACTAATTACCTTTAATCTAGGCTCTAAGAAAGGAAAACTCACTAATGTATATCAATTAGGATTCTAAGTTAAGAAGGAAGACTAATTACAGCTAATTACAGCAATAGTATTCCAAGTAAAGAAGGCTCCTCTTTTCAGATGGGCTCTTTTTAGATGGGCTTTCAGATGGGCTCTTTTCAGATGGGCATTGTGCCTATGTAACAGGTTACAACTCTAAAGATCCTTTGAAAAAGGTTACACAAAGGACCTACCCATATTCAATCATCCAACCAGAACCTCACATCAATTCCCTCTCCCATTACAAAACCCGGCCTTTCAACAACACCTCCCTATTAACAGAAGATACATCCCCTATGGAAGTAATAGCACCCCATAGACCTGACCTAAGGGATCGAGGGCCAGGACTGGGCCACCATCCCCATTTGTTCGCACTATACTTAATGTCAATGAACCTCGTCCCTCCTCCAAAGCTCGTCCCTCCTCCAAATAGCCCCTCTCAAGGGTGGAACTAAATTCAACTGGATTAAAATTTCTCATGATTGTATAACATAATTAGGAAGTGATTTTGAGTAGGTTGGATTTCAATAATGAGCTCCATTAGTGGAAAAAACCATATTGAAGCATGGATGATTAGTACAATAATAATTGTAAATGCATAAGGCAAAAGAAAACTATTCTTAAAATGGGTTCTTGGTTTTCTTCTCTAATATTTGAAATCCAAACCATTTAATCTATATTAATAATAAAAGTTAAACATTGAAAAACAAAAAATTTTCTCTATCTATGGTGGATATAATTGCAATTAGTTTAATTTTGTACTAGTAGAACATAAATAGGTAGTAATTTTTGATGGGTTAGATTTCAAGTATTAGGTTCAAGGCCGAAAATAAAAAATAATGTATAGAGAATTAGGGCATTTAACCCCAAAGGGGTAGCTCAGCTGGCTTGGGACCACAATTTGCTCCTGGAGGTTGCAAGTTTGAGCTGCGCTACTAGCCTACCACATTGGGGCCAAAGGGTAGTGGCCACAACTCTAGATTTGGGTAAATAGTTTTTAATCCATACATAATCCCTTCTTTTATTTTATTTTCTTTTTCGGGCCTGCTTTTCCTTCCCTTTCTTCTTTTATCCGATTTTCCCCCAAAATTAGCTATTATTTAGTCATTTTTTCGGAAACCAAGATGATATTCCTAGTACTTAATTTTTAATAATGTTGGAGGGCCATACATTAAGGGATTAAAATTAAAAGGAGGGGCCAAAGTGTATGTGTTTGTATATGTATGTATATATATATTAAGAAAATTCCAAAATAATGGTGGGGCCATGGCCCCTGTTGGCCTCCCCTAGGTCTGCCTATACCCTCTCTCCTCCCCAAACCTCCACCACCATTTGATTGAAAGAGCCTTTTTTTGTAGTACTTATTTTATCTTTATTCAGGAGGTAGTGTTTAAGTGAGTTGTTCACAAATGTAAGGATGTAAATTCAGCATCGTTGGGCCAGTCTTTATGTCAGGTTGGGTTGGAATGCAAATGGATGGAGAGAGAGATCCTGCAATTAGTGATCATAATCATAGGAAGGGTGGATTGAGAGTTCCTGTTCCTAAGTCTTGCTTCCTTGAGGATATGGAGGGCTATGCTCTGTGTGGGGTAGTCCATTGACTCTTGTATCGGATACTGAGTAGGTAGAGGTCTTCGAATTTGTTTTTGGTTGGAGTTATATGATAGGGATTTCTATCTGACATTCTATGATCTTTCTCTTGGTAAGGATTCTCTACATATGGACTACATTGGTAAATTGGTTATGGTGTTGCATGGACTCTTATCTTTAGATGATACCTTTTGGATGTTGAGACAGAAGTAGTTTCCTTATTGTATGAGCCTGGTTGTTCTTTATTCCTTGGTTTGGGGTGGGGAGGGGCAGGAACAAGCACATATGGTGGCCAGATACTCAAGGGAATTTTGATAGGGAAATTTTTTTTATCAAGTCATTTTGATAAGTTCTCAGGGGTTGGCCAAGTATACTATGGAGGCCAAGGGATTTTCTTAGCTCTGGCATATTTAAGTCTTCCTTACGCTCTGCCTTTTTTTTCCTTCCTGCCTGTGGGCTCAACAAGAGTGTCAGGCTTTTGAGAAGTCATAATTGCAACATCATGGTAAATGTTTACATCTTGATCCTTAAGGATGCGAATACTTTTTATTTTCTGTTGATTCATTGCCCTTTCCAAATGGAAGCTCTGGAATACCTTCTTCTCCTGTAAGGTTTTGTTGGGTGATGACAAGGGTCGGGAACATCGCTTTTTTCAGTCTCCAAATTGCAGAGGTGGCATCATTTGGTGTATTTCTTTAGTTGCAATCCTATGGCCTCTATTGTGTGAGATGAATAACTTTACTTCTCGAAATTGTTTATTTAAAAAACTTGTGGAAGAGGCTACTGCTTGGGCTTTGACGGCTAGGGATTTTGAGGGTGCTCAGTTGTCTGTTCTTTGGAGAAGCTAGCTTGAGTGCTTTCAAATAATGATGTTTCCGAAATGTCCTTTATATTGGTCCACTCCATCTGGTGTTTGGAAATTGAATTTCAATGGGAAGCTAACAAGGGAATCTAAAAGGGATGTGCGAGATGTGGTGATTAGAGACTCTAATGGTGTGCAGTTCAGTAATTTCCAAGGCCCCATTCAGAATCCTGATTCTGACTAGGCCCAAGTTCGGTTACACCTGTGGAATGCAGGGAGCTTCTTTGGATGTGTATGACTGGGGCTATTTTTGCTTGTGCTGTTCAATGGGCTACCAAGACTAGTTATTTCACAGGGCTTTTGGCTGATTTAGTAGAGTACTTTGTTCCATAGTTCTAATCAAGGTGCAGATCGGTTGACAAAGGGCAAAATTTCCCACCTTGTTGTATAATATTTGATTTTATTTTAGCCTTGTAGTCTTATGGGAGTACAATTACTGCCATTATTTTCAATATGTGTGCATGTATGTACGTATGAATATAAAGGTTCATGTTCTCTCAAATTTGCTAATTGTGAATGCTATTCATGTGTTAGGATATTTCCAACCTTTTTCAATTTATTTATGTTGCCTGTTGAGTTCGACTCTTTTCTTGAGTTTGTTCTCTGTCAATTTGGTATTGCCTTCTTCTTTCTGGTCTTTTGTGGATTGATCGTCTGTGGGCCTTCGTGGCTAGAGGGCTGCTATTGTAGGTGTCTTGCCTTTGACCATTTCTATGGACCAGTTAGTGCAGCTGACTTAGTTGGGGTCTTAAATTGTATCTAAGTTGGAGAACCAAGAACTTTCATCGTGCCTTTGATTGCCAAAGAAGAATCCAATATTGTCATGTGATGGGTGACGCCATGAAAGGCAAAGCTAAGCTACCTTTGGAAATTCAACTTTAACGGTCTTGACAGATCATAGATGTGCAGTTAGAGTTGATTGCTCACCGAATGATTTTCTGGATGAGTTGACTTAAAAGGGGACTAGTAGGGCTGATCTTTTATTAGTCTCTATAGTTCTGTCAACCTCTTACCATCTTTTTTTCGTGGTTTATTGCTTGCTTTGCAAATTTCCTTCAACTATCTATGTGCATGATTTCTTCTCCAGTTTGTTGGACCATGATTCTTCCCTTGATTTAACAAATTGTTAATTTAAAAAAAAAAGGGAAGTTTGATGTGAATGCAAAAAGGTAGTGCAACTTAGGGGAGAAAATTACCAAAAATTGCAATTTGAAATAACCCTCTTGGTAGAACTACAATAACACATCAAATCCTTAGAGGGCCCTATTGTAAAAAGCACTGGACAATGACTCTAAAGGAGTTTCATATAAAAAAAACACTAGGAGATCCACACTTGCGAATAGTAGATTCCATGTGGATCACAAAAGAATAAAAAATGAAAGAAAACCTACAATGCAAAATAATGAATAGAAATAATTAGCAAGAAATCTAGTCAAGTCTAACTAGAAAACCAAGCCCAAGAAACACTTGGTTTTATGGCTATGGGAGAACAAGAATATGTCAAACAATGACTCTAAAGGAGTTTCATATAATAAAACACTAGGAGATCCACAGTTGCGAATAGTAGATTCCATGTAGATCACAAAAGAATAGAAAATAAAAAAAACCTACAGTGCAAAATAATGAATAGAAATAATTAGCAAGAAATCTAGTCAAGTCAAACTAGAAAACCAAGCCTAAGAAACCCTTGGTTTTATGGCTTTGGGAGAAGAAGAATATGTCGAACATTGATTTAATAATGATGAAAAATGTATCCATAAGGGAAACAATAGATGAAATTCATCTATTTTCTACCCCGGTCTTTATCTTTCTAACTTTATTGAATCTATTTTCTACTCCAATGATCAATCAAAACTATCCATCTAGCCTTCCTTTGGTTTTTGATGTTTTAGTCCTAGTCTTCATTGAAAGTGCAATAACTAGAACTCACCTAGTACGTGGCCGGCCAGGGTGGGTTTGAATAGGACAGTTTAAAAACTCTTCCTCAATTATGAGATTTATTTTGAATACAAGCCTCACTTTCAAACAATACTAGATTGCAGTTTAACTTAGAAGCACATATGAATCTAAAAAAAATCAAGTTGGTTTTAGCACAAAAGTAATAGGCAACACATAAGAATATGATTTATCAATCAGTAAAGCATCCACCACAAAATAAACAATCACGAGATTGTGATAGAGAATTTATAGTGGTTCGGTCTTAGACCTGCATCCACTCTTAAGAGCAAGCACTCTTGGTTCCACTAATGATGAGGTAACTACACAAGTAAACCTCCTGCAACAAATTTTTTGATATGGTGGTTTGTCTTCCACCAACAGAATTTTTTATCCAGTGGTTTGATCCAGGATTTACTCCACCAACACAACGATTTTTTATGCGGTGGTTCGTCTTCCACCAAATGCAACAGATAAATGAATATAAAGAGAGCATCCAAACACAAAAGAAGTTACCTTGGTCTTGGTTGGTGCTCTTGAAGCTTGAATGAAGACCTCCAAGCTTTGACCTATTGCAATATCTCCTTGGTGATGTTGATCTTCCAATGATTGCATAGCCAAGTGAAGAGGTTTTGAGATCTAGGAAGGTAGGGTTGTTCTAGATTGAGTTTTGGGCTTTTCTAGATGGATGTCTCCTTTGTTCTAATAATGCATTAGAATGATCATTCTAGATTGAGGAGGAGATGGTGATTGGAGCTTATTACAGACGTTATTGAAGGCTCAGTTGCTCTAAATTTTTACCAGGGAGTGCAGTATTTTTCAATGAAGAAAAGTGCTTCTCTTAAATAGACAAATGCTCAAATGAGCATATCTATGGCTAGGCTAAAGTTGCTCTACTACTTAGCCGTATATTCGGTCATTTACAATGGCTAGTTTGACTAAATTCGAAATTTTTGTACAGTCCTACGGCTTAACCGTAATTTCTTATACGGCTTAGCCGTAAGGAGCTTATGGCTTAACTGTGGGTTTTTCAGCTTAGTTGTGATCCAAGTCGTAGATAGCAATAAAAAGAAATTTTTAGGAAGGGTATTTTCCAACACAAACCAAGCTTTTCTAGGGTTTTTCTAATTAGGTTTGAGTGGTCAAAATTACCTTGGCACTTATGAAAGTCTTCCAATTAACGAGCTTGAATGAACTTGATCTTCCTTGATCTTCCTTGATAGAACTTGATGACTGTTCTTGATTCATAGTTGACTTAGACTATGACTTTGGTCATGGAATTGACAATCAGAGATCAGTGCGAATCTTACTATGGCACTAACAATCTCCCCCTTTGTCAATTTCGAGACAAAATACATACAAAGAAGAAAATACTACATTCTAAAGCAAATTTACAGTCAACAATACACTTTGTTCAACTTTTCTTTTACAATTCAAAGTAATCCCTTAAACATACTACTGCTATATTTTACTGGAATATCACTGAATCCTTAGCTCCCCCTTAGATGTTGTATGATCTTATAAAATTATCTGCAAAAGAATTGAAGCACCATGCATTGTAAAGGTGGGATTTTTGTAAGCTCCCCCTAAAGCCATTGGTTCTCCCCCTTTTTGTAACAAACTTGACAAGGGATGACGAAAGGAGAGAGTGACAAAGAAGTATAGTATAGATAAAAGTATGCCAATAAGTTCAGCAAAAGATCCAAGAAATATAAGAAGCACAGAGTTAGGCAATTAACATTAGTGGTAATAAGTTTTATACCTATAGAGCAGACATCCAACTAGGTTAAGTGAAAGTAAACACTTCACATCCAAAATAAATGAAAACAGTAGTGTCATCTCTTGAAGAAGTGAAATAGAGTATCTTTTAGTGTCATTATTAGAATGTGTTGTCAATTACGTGACCCAAGTCTAGTCTTGCTCTAAGGAAGATCAAGTTAGATTGAGGGAGCTCAAGGTTTATCAATGAAGATCAAGCAAGTCCAAGGAAGATCAAGATCAATCAAGAAGATCCTCTATGAGTGCCAAGGGATAAGGTAACATTGACCCTTATTATCCATAGAAATAGAATAGGACAGGGTTTTTAATCACCCTATTTGTGTACTACGGCTTGGACCATGTCTAAGCCATAGATGCTACGGCTCACTATCCAGAGAGTACATTTTGAGTCTTTTTGTTCTACGGCTGACCCTACGGCTGCATCGAAAAGGGGATACGGCTAAGCCGTAGTACGATTCACGGCTAAACCGTAAAATCCACGGGCCACTGTCCAGATTGTGCTCTTGGCCATATAATGCCTACGGTTGACCTTATGGCCAAGCCGTAAGGCCTTCACGGCTAAGTCGTAGTATGATTCACGGCTAAATGATTCACGGCTAAGCCGTAAGGTTTACGGGCCACTTTCCAGAGAGCAGTTTTGGGAGATTTTAGCTTACGGCTGATCCACGGCTAAGCCGAAAGGTACTCACGGCTAAGCCGTATAAGGATTTACGGCTAAGCCGTAAGCTTAACCGTAAGAAGGAATAACGTTGAATCTGGTCAAACTAGTCGTTGGATGTTGTCAGAGCATACGGCTAAGCCGTAGACCATTTTGTTCTCAGCCGTAGATCTAACCGTTGGAGCTTATCTGTATTTAAAGAGGACCTCTCCTTTGCTCCAGCTACAGACTTTGAACTGAGAAAAATCCCAGCATAACTGAGCCATTGCACCACCAGTAATATCATACTAAAAGCTCCCACAACCACCTACTCTTCAACTCTTAAAGTGCCATTATTGTTCCAAGAAGAGTAGTTGGTCATTCAGGAAAGGCTTCATTAAATCTGAGAGAATATCTTGGCCTTCCAAACCCTCTTAAAACCTCTTCCCTTGGTTGAGCACTCATCTGAAGATCTTCATCATCAAGGAGCAAGAACAAGAGGTCAAAGCTTGGAGGTAATCTCTCAAGCATCAAGAGCACCACCCAAAACTAAGGTATACAATTCCTTATTTAGGTGTTCTTTCATATTTCAATTTTCTTTGTTGTATTTGGTGGAAGACAAACCACCGCATCAAAAATTGTTGTAGTTGGTGGTCTAGATTAAGGATCAACCACCTGATCAAAAAACCCAGTTGGTGGAAGACAACCCACCGAATCAAAAATTGTTGTAAGAGGTGTATGTTATGTAAGTACCTCATAATTAGTGGAACCAAGAGAGATTCCTCTTGAGAGTGGATGTAGGTCTAGGACCGAACCACTATAAATTACTGTGTTTATTGCTTGTTGTATGTGATGCATGCCTTATATCCTTGTTACTTGTGTTGATAATTTCTGTAAGCTATTTCTTCGTTATTCGAATAGCAATTCTATACATTGTCAACACACACAACTTTGAGCATCTCTCTTGATCTTGCTTGTGGACTCTTAATTTTAATTATTTCACTCTTATAAAACCTCTTTTCTGGAAAGAAATTTTTAATAGTCCTATTCACCCCTCCTCTAGGACTTAGTGAGATCTAGCTGTTGCTCTTTCAATTGGTATCAGAGAGGGTTACTTCTTAAGGGTGTAATAACCTGAAGTAGATCCGTCTTGTGCTAGAATCACCATGAATCCTGAAGGAAGCTCTATCACCCGGCCTCCTTTCTTTGATGGAACAAATTATGCCTTCTGGAAAGCCCGGATGACAGCATTTTTGAAATCCATGGACTGGGCTATTTGGGAGGCTATAGAGAAAGGCTAGACGGAACCCATTGAAGATGTGACTGTAAATGATGTCACAAGCACTAGACCATTGGATCCAGCAAGATGGTCTCCTGCTCAGCTACTTCTTAGACAAAATAATACTAGAGCTTACAATGCTATAGTGTGTGCCATGAATCAAGAAGAGTTTAAAAAGATCATGACAACCACCAATGCAAAACAAGCCTGGAGAATCCTTGAAGTGACTTATGAGGGTACCTCTGTTGTCAAAAGATCTAAACTTCAAATGCTCACAAGTCAGTTTGAAAACATTCGCATGGAAGAAAATGAAATGTTTACTGACTTTCATACTAAGCTCATGAAAATTGTAAATGAAATGTGGGCTCTGGGGGAAACTCTTCCGGAAGGTAAAATTTGTAGTAAAATCTTGAGATCACTTCCGGAAAGATTCCATCCAAAGGTAACCTCTATAGAAGAACACAAGGATTCGGAACAAATGAAAATTGAAGATTTAGTGGGATCCTTTCAGACCTTTGAACTCAAATTTAACAATGACAAAAAGAAATCAATTGCTCTATCACCTCTCATAACACATCTTCCTCTAAAGATGACATAGGAATAACTGGTAATGATGAGGATGAAGATGTGGCCCTTTTGGCTAAAAGATTTTTGAAGCAATTTAAGAAAAAGAGAGTGAAAGATTATAAAAATGAAAACATTAATGATAAATACAAAGGTCGGTCGAGTTCCCTCTCTAGAAGTAAGCATAAGGAGCCCATGTGTTCAGGTGTAAGAAATTTGGACACATATCCACCGATTGTCCACTAAAAGGAAAATCCAAAAAGAAGAATCTTGTAGCCACTTGGGATGATTCATCTGAATTAGATTCTGACTCAGATGAATCACATCAAAATGAATCAGACAAATATACAGTTCTGATGTTTACCACTGCAACATTCAATCTCTCTGAGGAAATGATTAAAATATCGAATGAAGAAATCTCAGGAAGTGAGTCAGAGAGTGAATATGAAAATTTAGATGATGAGGATAATGACAACACCACGGATTCCTATGAACTACTCTATGAGGGAACCTGTAGGCTCGTTGAAACTGTAAGCAATCAACAAAACAAAATTAAGAATTTAAAAGAGAAGGTTGATCGTATTAATGCTGAAAAGGAAGAATTAATCAAAGAACTTGAAAGTATAAAAACCCAATTATCAACAGAAAGAGAAAATGTAATCAAATTAAGAGAAAATGAAAAATCACTTTGGAAAATAAAAGATGAAAACAATGCTCTCCACAATGAAGTGACTGTTCTAAAACGATATAAAGAAAAGTATGAGTACAAATTTACCCAAAATGATGAGAAATACATTAGACTATTCAAAATTGGGAAAACTTATAAGGATATGACTGGTCTTGGATATGACAAAAATGCTAATCAATCTCCAAGTTCCAATACTGTCTTTGTCAAGAGTGCCTTAAAGATGGAAGATACCAGTGTTAAAAACACTTTAGATAAGGCATCTACTAGTACTCATACTGTTTCATCTAATGTCATCTGTCATTATTGTGGAAAAAGAGGTCATTTCAAAATGGAGTGCAAGTTGAGAAAAATTCATTATAACATTAGTCTAAAAAATGAGAAAAACTCCTCTAAGAAAGTGGAACTGGAAAACAAAATGCTGTAGTCTCAAATAAACAAGTTCCCCTTGAACCAAAAGATGGATAATTTGTTAAAAGAAGTCCAGAAGTTAAGAAAACAATTTGAAATATACAAAAAGGATGGAGCAAAAATTGGAGCAAACATTCTTATTCCCTAACATAAAACTTTTCAAGTGAAACATCAAAAACCAATTGTAATCCCCACTACTAGTGCACTTAAGGGATACCTAAAAACAAGAATCTAGTGGTCCACACAGCTTTTAAAGCTGCAGAACAATCAAGATGGTATCTGGATAGTGGATGCTCAAAATATATGACTGGTGATAAATCATGTTTGTCTAAAATGATTAAATTCAATGGAGGCACGGTTACTTTTGGTGATGGTAGTACTGCAAAAATTATTGGTCAAGGAACTTTAAATGTTCCAAACCTACCACCTTTTGAGAATATTTTGTGCGTTGATGGGTTGAAACATAATTTACTTAGCATATCTTAAATCTGTGATAAAGACTATGCTGTGAACTTTAGTAGTCATAGTTGTGAGATCTCAAGGAATGGAAAGATAATCTTGAGAGGTCTCAGAACTACCGATAACTGTTATGTGGTGGGAAAATCAAATACTTCATCCTCTGTTTCTTGCTTATTAACTAGTATTGATGAAGCTAAGTTGTGGCATCAAAGACTTGGGCATATAAACTACGGGGACTTATCCCATCTAAACAAATATGTTGAAGGACTGCCCAAAATCAGTAGTCAAGAAAAGATGATATGTAGAGAATGCCTTCAGGGAAAACAAATTAGAGCTGCCCATAAAATGGTGAATGCTATGAAAACTTCTCGACCTCTAGAACTTATTCATATGGACCTGGTTGGACCAACTAAAAGAGAGAGTCGAGGTAAGAAAAGGTACTTTCTGGTCATGGTAGATGATTACTCCAGATTCACTTGGGTTGCATTCTTGAGAGAAAAATCTGAAGCCTTTGGAGAGTTTAAAAGGATTGTAAAACAAATTCAAATTGAAAAAGGCACTTCAGTAGCCCGAATCAGAAGTAATGATGGTGGAGAATTTGAAAATGATCAATTTGACAAATTCTGTGAGAAATATGGGATTCATCATGAATATTCAGCACCTAAAACTCCACAACAAAATGGGGTAGCTGAAAGAAAGAATCGAGTTCTTCATGATATGGCCATAGTCATGTTTCATAGTAAGAATCTTCCTAGAGACTTGTGGGCCGAAGTTGTTAATACCAGCTGCTACATCATCAACCGAGTTTATCTTAGGACTGTTACAAATCAGATAGCTTATGAATTGTGGCATGGGAAGAAACCAAATGTGAAATATTTTAAGGTCTTTGGAAGTAAATGTTACATTTTAAAGGATAGAGAACAACTGAGTAAATTTGACTCAAAAAGTGATGAAGGTATATTCTTAGGATATTCAACACGGAGTCGAGCCTATCGTGTTCTAAATATGAGAACTGGAGTCATCCAAGAGTCCATAAATGTTATTATAGATGATGAATCCACAATTTCTAATGATGTTGATGAAGTGGAAGTTCCCTCAATGACTGAACCCACACGATCCATAGTAAAAACTGATGTACCTACTTCCACTGAAAATTTGGTGAATGTAAAAGATCATCCCATAGATCAGATTATTGGTGACCCTCTAACAAGTGTAAAAACTAGGAAACAATTGGAGAACATTATGAGTCACCTGTGCTTTACTTCTGTTTTAGAACCCACATGCGTTGATGAAGCCTTCTTAGACAATGATTGGATAAAAGCAATGCAAGAAGAATTGAATCAATTTACAAGAAGTGATATTTGGTACCTAGTTCCAAGACCAAAGGATAAAAATGTAATAGGCACTAAATGGATTTTCAAAAATAGACTTGATGAAAATGGTGTTATTGTTAGGAACAAAGCTAGGTTGGTAGCACAGGGTTACTTTCAAATTGAAGGTATTGACTTTGATGAGACCTTTGCTCCAGTTGCTCATTTAGAATCAATTAGGATTTTGTTATCTATAGCGTGTTTTTTGAAGTTCAAATTGTATCAAATGGATGTTAAAAGTGCCTTCCTAAATGGAATTTTGAATGAGGAAGTGTATGTTGAACAACCTAAAGGTTTTATAGACACAAAATTCTAAAATCATGTATTTAGATTAAAGAAAGCTCTGTATGGTCTTAAGCAAGCTCCACGTGCTTGGTATGAAAGATTGACAAATTTCTTATTAGATAATGATTTTCAAAGAGGTAGTGTTGATAAAACTCTTTTCATCCAAAAAACAAGAGAGTTAGTTTTAATAGCGCAAATATATGTAGATGATATCATCTTTGGCTCAACGTGTAATGAATTGACTGCTCAGTTCGCTCATCTAATGCAATCTGAATTCGAAATGAGTATGGTTGGCGAATTGAATTTCTTCTTAGGTTTGCAAGTCAAACAATTACGTGATGGTATCTTCATTTTCCAGTCCAAGTACTCAAAAGAAATGGTAAAACGATTTGGTCTAGTGGCTGGGAAACATGTCAAAACCCCTATGAGTACAACCATCACACTTACTAAAGATGCTAATGGTAAAGGGGTTGACTCTAGCCTCTATAGGAGTATGATTGGAAGCCTATTATACCTAATTGCAAGTAGGCTAGATATAGCATTTAGTGTGGGAGCATATGCCCGATATCAATCAGATCCGAAAGAATCCCATCTAACTGCTGTAAAAAGAATCATTAAGTACATTGCAGATACAACTGAATATGGTCTGTGGTATCCTCATGACTCATCATCTTCCATTGCTGGATACTCAGATGCTGATTGGGCAAGAAACTTAGATGATAGAAAATCCACAAGTGGCGGCTGTTTTTATGTTGGAAATTGTCTAGTAGCTTGGCATAGTAAAAAGCAAAATTCTATATCTCTTTCCACTGCAGAGGCTGAATATATAGCCGCCGGAAGCTGCTGTTCTCAACTCTTGTGGATGAAGCAGATGCTTATGGACTATGGTATTAAGCAAGGGATAATGAGCTTGTATTGTGATAACACTAGTGCCATACATATTTCTAAAAATCCGGTCTAGCACTCTCGCACAAAACACATTGATATCCGACATCATTTTATTAGAGAATTGGTCAAAGAAGGAATCATTGAGCTTGAATATATTCAGACTGACCATCAACTTGCAGACATATTAACCAAACCTCTTGATGTGTTAAAATTTGAAAATTTGAGGAAATCTATTGGTGTTTGCTGTTTGGATTAAATTGTTTTTGCCTAGGACCTACGGCTAAGCCGTAAGTCATTTCACGGCTACACCGTAAAAGTCTCTACGGTAAACCCGTATTTGCGCAAACTTTTACCCTACGGCTCAACCGTCAGGGTTTACGACTCAGCCGTAAAATACTCTACGGCTAAGCCGTACAGTTTTATTTTCGTGTCAACACCAAGAGAAAGCTTATCAGAGGGGGGAGATGGAGAGAGAATTGCGACATCATCTCGTCTACAACTTTTGGAGATTTTGGACAAATAGCGAAAAGTTTTCTTCATTAGTTTCTCCATTTAGTTGTTGTTCAAGAGCTGCCAATCGTGCTTCTAGAGAGGCAGATAAAGAAGCTGGAGGGGGAGACCGAACTTGTGCTTCATGAGGTTGTACTGGCCGAGGTTTTTCTTTTGCAGAGTCTTCTTTATTTCTAGAATCAGGATGACTGGGGCCAATTACTTGCTTCTTGGAGAAACGCATATTTAGGATATTGACTTTGCCAAACACAGTATGAGTCCCGGGCAATTCATCAATAGGTAAGGCAACCCCACAGTGAGAAGCAAGATAGGTCATAAGATATCCAAATGGACAAGTACTTGTGTTTCGACCCGGGAATTGCCAAAAATGAATGATAAAGGCACAAATGAGGGAAGGAAGACAAACTCTGACACTTGTATGCATAGTATATAGAACATTAGTGATAAAGGGAGTTAAGTCTGAGAAATTTCTTTTGCGAGGGTAGACATTACAGGTAAAAATGACATGTAAAATTCTATATTGGGGAAGTAGGGAAGCTGTGGGGAGGAAACCCTTCTCCTTGCAAGGAATGCCATGCCCACAGAAAGCAAGAGTTACAGTCCTTTTGTCTTCTTCGGAAAGAGAGTCCTTTATGACACTGTGATGAATATTTGACAAAGGTATACTAAGAAGAGCAGATATCATTGTTGGAGTTATGACAGTGGTACTATCAGTGAATTCAATTTCAAACCTCAAGTTGTCTAGATTTGATTCTTGGATGGACGCATACATAGATCGCACAATAGAATGGTAAGCATTTCCACCCCATTTTAATATATTCTCCCACCCAATATTTGCAAAACGAGCATGAACATCATATTTTTGTACTTCAAGTATATCTACACTTCTTTCAACCTTAATGTCCTCTCTTTAGTAGGTTCCCTTGGAACCGAAACTCTTGGAGATGGAGGAGAATCGTGTCTAGACACTGGTCTGGATGAAGTGCTTGTGGTTTTTGGTCTCTTACCATGAGTATATGCATTTTTGGTTCTAGGAGGCATGTTGGTAGAGGAGATAAACACACGGATAGCTTAACAAGGCACTAGATCTCAATCACACCAAGAGAGCAATGAGAGATAATAAAAGGGAAATTTCTATAAGAAACTTACACTAGGCACATGTGATTTCATCATCATTAGTAAAACAAGGCAAAGAAGGATGGTGTATAGTGAATATTTGATAGAGACTCAATGCCAAATTGTAGAAATCAAGAGTAAAGGAAACATACATTCTCGAATCCCCATCGCCAATCACGGGCCTAAGAAACGAGATACAGAGATCCACACAAACAAGGAAGATGCAGGGGCAACAGTACGGAGAAGAAGGAAAAATATAGTTAAGAGAAGAAAACTATTACCTTAGATTCAGAGATTCAGTGGATATGAAGAAGCAAAGAGATGGAGACCTAGCACAGACTTGTAGATGCCCAAAAAAGAAATGAGAAAAGAAGAGCTCTGCATGTATTTTTAAGGAACTCTGTGTACTAAAAATAAAAATAAAAATCACTTTTATGGCTTAGGTGTAAATTGGTATGGCTTAGCTATAATACAAATTATAGCTTAGTTGTAAGGGAAATGATTCCGCAAATACGGTTAGTCGTACACAGTACGGTTTAGCCGAAGAGCACTACGGCTTAGCCGTAGAGCCCTAACATTGCACTGTCATGAATTTTTGATCAATTTAAACAAAATATTCTAAAGAAATATTTTGATAGGCATAATAAGCAATTAACTTATGCTAAACAGGAAAAACCACTTGATTTTGTCAAATTTTCAAATTTTGATGCATTTAGGGGCTTTGTCAAGATATCTGCAGTCTGCTAGTTGATTCTCGGTGTGAATTTATTCAAGCACAATGATTACTTTTTTTACTAATTCTCTAATAAAATGATGTCGAATATTAATGTTTTTTGTGCGAGAATGTTGGATCAGATTTTTCAAAATATGTATGGCACTAGTGTTATCACAATATAAGCTCATTGTTCCTTGTTTAATACCATAGTCCATAAGCATTTGCTTCATCCACATCAGTTGAGAGCAACAACTTCCAGTTACAATATATTCAGCTTCTGCAGTGGAGAAAGATGTGGAGTTCTGCTTTTTACTACGCCATGCCACTAGACAATTTCCAATAGAAAAACAACCACTACTTGTGGATTTTCTATCATCTAATTTTCTAGCCCAATCTACATCTGAGTATCTGGCAATCGAGGATGATGAATCATAGGGATACCACAAACCATACTCAGTTGTGTTTGCAATTTATTTGATTATTCTTTTCACGGCGCTCAAATGGGATTCCTTTGGATTAGATTAATACCTTGCACAAGCTCCCACTTTAAAGGCTATTCTGGTCTACTTGTAGTCAGATAGAGCAAGCGCCAATCATACTTCGATATAAGCTTGGGTCAAACTCTTTACCAATAGCATCTTTAGTCAATTTGATTGTTGTACTCATAGGGGTATTTGACATGTTTCCTAGTAATTAGATCAAATCATTTTACCAATTCCTTTGCATACTTTGACTAGGAAATGAATATTCCATCATGAAGTTGTTTTACTTAGAGACCTAAGAAAAAGTTTAGTTCTCTAACCATACTCATTTCTAACCTAGATTTCATTAGATTAGAGAACTTAGTAGCAGATTCATCGCATGTAGAGCCAAATATGATATCATCAATATATATTTGGGCTATTAAAACTGAATCAGTCATCTTTTGAATGAATAGTGTTTTATCTAGACTCCCTCTATGAAAATAATTGTCTAGAAGGAACTTTGTCAGTCTTTCGTACCAAGCACGAGGTGCTTACTTAAGGCCATAAAGAGCTTTCTTTAATCAAAATACATGATTGAAAAATTTTGGGTTCACAAAACCCTTGGGTTGCTCAACATAGACTTTTTCATTCAAGAAGGCACTTTTGACATCCATTTGATAAAGTTTAAACTTTAGGAAGCAAGCAATTGATAATAAAATTCTAATAAACTCCAAACGAGCAACTGGAACAAAGGTTTCATCAAAGTCAATACCTTCAATCTAAGAAAATCCTTGAGCTACCAATCTTGCTTTGTTTTCAACAACGACACCATTTTCATCTAGTTTTTTTTTTGAAGATCCATTTAGTACCTATCACATTTTTATCCTTTGGTCTTGGAACTAGGTACTGAACATCATTTCTTGTGAAAGGATTTAATTCTTCTTGCATAGCATTTATCCAGTCATTGTCAAAAAATGCTTCGTCAACACTAGTTGGTTATAATATTGAAGTAAAACACAGATGACTCATAATATTCTCCAATTGTTTCCTAGGTTTTACACCTGTTAGGGGATCACTAAGAATCTAGTCTATAAAATGATCCATCATATTTACCAGAGTTTTAGTGGAAGTAGACATATCAGTTTTTACCATGGACTGTGTGGGTTCAGTCATTGATGGAACTACTTCATCATCAACTTCATTAGACTCCGTGGATTCATCATCTATAACAACATTTATTGACTCTTGAATGACTCTAGTTCTCAAATTTAAGATCCGATTGGCCCAACTGCATGTTGAATAGCCTAAGAATATTCCTTCGTCTTTTTGCGAGTCAAACTTATCCAACTGTTCTTGGTTTTTAAGAATATAACTTTTGCTTTCAAAGATCTTAAAGTAGCTGACATTTGGTTTCTTTCCATACCACAGTTCATATGCTATTTGATTTTTACCAGCTCTAAGATAGACTTGGTTAATGATGTAGGAATC
The DNA here is from genome assembly GCA_037013555.1 of Sextonia rubra. NCBI lineage: Eukaryota > Viridiplantae > Streptophyta > Magnoliopsida > Laurales > Lauraceae > Sextonia > Sextonia rubra. The sequence goes on along the minus strand of JASUAD010000016.1, from coordinate 16,989,907 downwards.
GATACTCACTGCTTCGGCCCACAAGTCTATAGGAAGATTTTTACTATGAAGCATGACTGTGGTTATCTTTTGAAGGACTAGATTTTTCCTTTTAGCCACTCAATTTTGCCGAGGAGTTTTAGGGGCTGAGTATTTATGGTGAATGCCATATTTATCACAGAACTTGTCAAATTGATCATTTTCAAATCCTCCACCATGATCACTCCGAATTCAGGCTACTGAAGTGCCTTTTTCAATTTGAATTTGTTTCACAATCCTTTTAAATTTACCAAAAGCATTAGATTTTTCTCTCAAAAATGCAACCCAAGTGAATCTGGAGTAGTCATCTACCATAATGAGAAAATATTTTTTCTTACCTCGACTCTCTCGTTTAGTTGGTCCAACTGGGTCCATATGAATAAGTTCAAAGGGTTGACTGGTTTTTATGGCTTTCACCTTTTTATGGGGATGTCTAATTTGTTTCCCTTGTTAGCATTCTCCATAAATTGTCTTTTCTTATCTACTTATCTTGGGTGGTCCCTCAATATATTTTTTAAGCTGGGACAAGTCCCTGTAGTTTACATGCCCAAGTCTTTTATGCCACAGTTTAGCTTCATTGGTATTAGGCATTAAACATGAAGAGGAAGACGAAGAAGTTGAAGTATTTGATTTGCCTACCACATAGCAATTGTCAATAGTTCTAAGACCTTTCAAAATTATCTTTCCATCACTTGAGATCTCACAACCATGACTACTGAAGTTAACTATATAATCTTTATCTCAAACTTGAAATATGCTAAGTAAATTATGTTTCAAGCCATCAACACATAGCATATTCTCAAAAGCAGGTAGGTTTGGAACATTTAAAGTTCCTTTACCAACAATTTTAGCTGTGCTGTCATCTCCAAATGTAATAGTGCCACCATCAAATTCAATCATTTTAGAGAAATATGTTCTATCACCAGTCATGTCTTGAACATATACTGTCTAAGTACCATCTTGATTGATCTCGAGCTTTAAAAGCTGTTTGGACCACTAGATTCTTGTTCTTAGGTATCCATCTAGATATTTAGAAGTGGGGGTACTGTCAGACTTTTGATGATTCACTTGATATACTTTATGTTGGTGAAGAGGAGTTTTAAATTCTATTTTTGTTTTATTCTTTTTAATTTCTTCTTCTTTGTATCTTTCAAATTGTTTAATTTACTTCTCAACTTCTTTTAACAAGATATTTAACTTTTGATTCAAAGGAAAAAAGTAATTTGCTTTGTTCTTTATTTTTTGTTTTACCATTCTGTTTTCAGGTTCAAAGCTTTTTATATTGTTTTTCTTTTTATTTGGTATTGTGTTATAATGAATTTTTCTTAATTTGTACTTCACTTTGAAATGACCTTTTTCACCACAATAATGACAGGTAATATTTGATGAAGTATTGAGTACTAGTAGAAGCTGTGGTTTTGTCTTAAATTTCATTAAAAAGTGCATCTTCTTTCTCCAATACACTTTTGGACAAATACAATTGTGGAATTTGGAGAATGTTTAGTATTCTTGTTATATCTAAGGCAGGTCATATCCTTATAGTTTTTCCCAAGTTTGAATAATTTTGTATACTTCTCATCATTTTGGGTAAACCTGTGCTCATATTTTTATTTATATCATCTCAGTTGAGCGACTTCATTATGAAGCACATTATTTTCATCGTTTAACTTAAACAGCTCCTTTTCATTTTCTTTTTGATTTGCTTACTTTTTCTTGTTCATTTTTAACTTTGCTTTTACTATTTCAAGTTCTTTGATTAAGGCTTCTTTTTCATTATTAACTATTTCAACTTTTTCTTTAAAATTTTTAATTTTGGTTTGTTGATTGCTTACAATTTCAACTAGTTTACATGTCCCTTCATAGAGCAATTCATAGGAATCTGTTTTCTCATCATTATTCTCATTATCTGAGATTTCATATTCACTATTTGATTCACTCCCTGAGGCTTCTTCATGTGTCATTTTAGACTTAACCATCTCCTCAAATAAGTTGAATGTATTAGTGGTAGCCATCAAAACTGTATACTTTTCTATTTCATTTTGATGTAATTCGTCTGAGTCAAAATCTGATTCAGATAAATCATCCCAAGTTTTTACCAAATTCTTCTTTTTGTATTTCCTCTTTTTAGGATAATCTATGGATGTGTCTATATTTCTTACAAGTGTAACATGTGGGCTCTTTAGACTTGCTTCTAGAGAAGGAACTTGATCTACCTTTATGTTTATCTTTGTTAAAATCATTTTTGTAATCTTTGACTCCTTTTTTCTTGAGTTGCTTTAGAAATCTTTTAGCTAAAAGAGCTACATCTTCATTATCATTATCACTGACCATTTTAATTTCTTCTTTAGATGAAGGAGTGGTGTGAGAAGTGGTTAGAGCAATTGACTTCTTTTTATCGTTATTAAATTTTAGTTCAAAAGTCTGAAAGGATCCAACTCGGTCTTCTATTTTCATTTGTTCGGAATCCTTGTGTTCTTCTATTGAGGTTACCTTTGGATGGAATCTCTCCGGAAGAGATATCAAGATTTTACTACAAATTTTACCTTCCAGGAATGTTTCACCAAGAGCCCACATTTCATTCACTATTTTCATGAGCTCATATGAAAGTCTGTAAACATTTCATTTTCTTCTATACGAATATTTTCAAACTGACTTGTGAGTATTTGAAGCTTAGATCTTTTGACCACAGAGGTACTCTCATAGCTCACTTTAAGAGGTCTCCAAGCTTGTTTTGCTGTAGTGGTTGCCATGATTGTTTTTTTGTACTCTTCTTGATTCATGGCACACTCAATAGCATTGTAGGCCCTGGCATTGTTTTGCCTAAGGGTTTTGTGATAAACAAACCATTTGGCCGGATCTAAGGGTCTAATGGTCTTGATACCCTTTTTAGTTACTTCTTCAGTAGCTTCTGTTCACCCCTTTTCTACAACTTCCCACACACCCTAGTCTATTGATTTCAAGAATGTAGTCATACGTGCTTTCCAGAAAGCGTAGTTTGTTCCTTTAAAAAGAGGAGGCCGGGTAACTGAGCTTCCATTGGGATTCATGGTGAATCTAGTTGTAGGACCTACTTCGGGCTGTTGCACCTTAAGAAGTAACCAGCTCTGATACTAATCGAAAGTGCAATAACTAAAACTCAGCTAGTCCTTGTGTGGGGTGGGGGGGGGGGGGGGGGGGGGGGCGGACAGTTTAAAACCAAGTCAATTCTAACTAGAAAACCAAGCCCAAGAAACCCTTGGTTTTATGGCTATGGGAGAAGAAGAATATGTTGAACATTGATTTAATAATGATGAAAAATGTATCCATAAGGGAAACAATAGATGAAATTCATCTATTTTCTACTCTAGTCTTTGTCGTTCTAACTTTATTGGATCTATTTTCTACCCCAATGATCAATCAAAACTATCCATCTAGCCTTCCTTTGGTTTTAGATGTTTTAGTCGAAGCCTTCTTTGAAAATCCAATAACTAGAACTCACCAAGTACGCGGGGTGGGAGAGGAGGGGAGGGAAGGGGGGAGGGGTTGTGGGGGTTTGAATAGGATAGTTTAAAAACTCTTCCTCAATTATAAGATTTATTTTGAATACCAGCCTCATTTTCAAACAATACTAGATTGCAGTTTAACTTAGAAGCACATATTAATCTAAAAAAGTCAAGTTGGTTTTAGCACAAGTGTACAACAGTGATAAGCAACACATAAGAATACAAATTATCAATCAGTAAAGCATCCACCACAAAATAAACAGTCACAAGACAGAGAATTTATAGTGGTTCGGTCTTAGACCTGCGTCCACTCTCAAGAGCAAACACTCTTGGTTCCACTAATGATGAGGTAACTACATAAGTACACCTCCTGCAACAAAATTTTTTGATACGGTGGTTTGTCTTCCACTAGTAGAATTTTTGATCCAATGGTTTGTCTTCCACCAGTAGAATTTTTGATCCAGTGGTTTGATCCAGGACCTACTCCACCAACACGCAATGATTTTTTATGCGGTGGTTCATCTTCCACCAAATGCAATAGATAAATGAACATAAAGAGAGCACCCAAGCACAAAAGACGTTACCTTGGTCTTGGTTGGTGCTCTTGAAGCTTGAAGAAAACCTCCAAGCTTTGACCTCTTTCAATATCTCCTCGGTGATGTTGATCTTCCAATGACTGCATAGCCAAGTAAAGAGGTTTTGAGATCTAGGAAGTTTGGGTTGTTCTAGATTGAGTTTAGGGCTTTCTTAGATGGATGTCTCCTCTGTTCTAATAATGCATTAGAATGATCAATCTAGATTAAGGAGGAGATGGTGGTTGGAGCTTATTACAAATGTTACTAAAGGCTGGGTTGCTCTAAAGTTTTTCCAGGGAGTGTAGTATTTTTCGGTGAAGAAAAGTGCTTCTCTTAAATAGACAAATGCTCCAATGGACAAATCTACAGCTATGCTAAAGTTGCTCTACGGCTTAGCTGTATATTCGGTCATTTACAACGGCTAGTTTGATTAGATTCAAAATTTTTGTACAATCCTATGGCTTAGCCGTAAAGAGCTTACCGTTTAACCGAAAGTCAGCCATAGGCAAAAGAACCCAAAAATCCTTCTTTGGATTGTGAGCCATGGGTTTTTACAGCTTAGCTGTAAATACTTCTACGGCTTAGCTGTGATGACCTTACAGCTCAGCCGAAAGCCAAAAAACCCTAAAAATCATTCTTTGGATTGTGAGTCGTGGGTTTTTCGGCTCAACCGTAATCGAAGCCGTAGATAACAATAAAAATAGATTTTCAGGAAGGGTATTCTCCAACACTTTTTTGGGGTTTTTCTAAGTAAGTCTAAGGGGTCAAAATTACCTTGGCACTCATTAAAATCTTCTAATTAACAAGCTTGAATGAACTTGAGCTTCCTTGATAGAACTTGATGACTGATCTTGATTCATATTTGACTTGGACTATGACTTTGGTCACGGAATTGACAATCAAAGATCGGTGCTAATCTTACTATGGCACTAACATTCATAACTAGATCATCATCATCATCAAAGCCTTATTCCAACCATGTTGGGGTCAACTATATCATAACAAGATATAAACAATAATGGAAAAAAATACCCTAAATAAATTGTAACTAGGGTTTTCCCTAGTCAAGAGCCCATACCACGATTGGTGTCAAGAATTGCTAACCATTGCAATCAAAATGTCTAGGTGTTAGAGTTGCGGCAAACAATATACTTAACACCCCCCTCAGTCGAGACATCGGCCGGACTCGAAGCACGAGCCTGTCATAGAGCGGCATGGGGCCTTTTACCTTGCACACCAACATAATACCAAGGACGCGGCATCATGGCTTCAAACCCGGGACTTGTGGTATCTCTAATGCCATGTCAAGAGTTACTAATCATTGCAACTAAAATATCTAGGCGTTAGAGTTGCGACAAATAATTTACTTAATAGTTGGAAGGTGCTCATTGTCACAAAGTCATGTTACCACTATTATAAAAATAATAAATAAATAGTAAATAACTAGGGCTTAACGGACCTATGAGAAAATGGTCCATAGCTTTCTTAGTTCTTTTTAAAATTCACCAACTTGGGCTCATAGGAACCGAAATTGAATACCCATCAAAAGACCCAATTTCATTTCTTTGGACATCATTTGGCACTAAATGTGACCATTTCTACCCAATCCACTGGCAACTTAGTGGCAAGTCACCTCGGTCTAATAGTACCAACCATGCATCTGGTTCTCATGTTGGAAGTTCTCTCCTAGATCATTAATCCGAAAGAAAATGTGACCTTTATTGGAACAATGTGAGACTACTTGAATGGTGCCACCTTTTGCACAAGGCATGTAAACAATGGCTACTTGGCTAGCTTGCTGCCCGCTTAAAGGGGTAAACCAAACTCTGTTTCAAAGTGAGTGCTCATCTTGAACTTGTTTTAGCAGATTCTTGAAGGTATGTTTTACTCACTGCATTTAGCGAGTGATAACTTTTTTGCTCAAAAAAGAAAAAAAATGAATTTGTTGAAGTAGGGAATAAATTATTGAGGAATTATACCTGCTTCTTAAATTTTGCTTCTGTTCGTAGATATGGCCACCAAGTGCTTTCGGGTCATTGAAGCCAGGGGTGTAGCACAGTCATCTCCAAGGTATTTCTAGAGTCCCTTACAAGTGTCTGATTATTTTGAATTTGAACCTATGGTTTTGCCTGTGTTTGGATATCTAGTTGACTTTGATTGCAGTAATTAGTTTGCGGAGAAGTGAGAGTAAGTGAAAACTGCTTTTCAAATAGAAGCATTAGCTTTATTTCTACTTTAGTGCAATTTCGTTTTTCGTGAAGAAAATGAAATTGCTTTAGTTTCTAGTCAAGTTAAAATTACTGCATGGGACTGATATTAGTTATTTACTCCAAATCAAGCATCTGGATCCAACTTTCAAGCCTTACATTTGAGACTAATGCTTTCCATTGTTGTGTGTTGCATCTTAATTCTTAACCTACCTTCAACTCTACCATCGTAGAAGTTTAATGCAATATGACAATTTTCATTTAGTTTTTAAGCACAATTCTGCTAATGCCAACCCCATCTTGATGGGATGAGGCTAAGATGATGCCAATGATAAATCCATAAAGATGCATACAGATCCATCTGAGCATGACCCAAGGGTTACATCCTCTAATGCCACATAATTCACAATCCACACTGAACTTTTCTTCCCTCTCTTTTGCATTGTATATTTTTCTGTAAGTCATAAATGCAAGAATATCATATGCTAGTTGCTTGTTTATTACAATACTGTAGTTTGAAGAATACCATAGATGATTATATACCTGTGGGTTGTCTTTATTGGCCCTACTTTATTGAGGCTGTTTTTACCATGCTTCTATATACATGCCATACTTTTTTTTTCTTTTTTTGAATTGTAACTTGTATTAATCAATGCGAAACTATTTTAAACACTATCCCTTAGAGGTTGTCTCTTCTATTGGATCCAACCATGGGCGCTTCCCTTCATGTTATTCATTGCGGGCTTTTTCACTGTATTGTCCCCAGATTTGTATTAGTTTACTAGTCTTCCATTTCTGCTAGCTCATTCTGCTATATTTTCTATACAGAGACTTTAACTAGTGTCCGTCCAGGTACATACATGTCAACGTTGGCCGGAAAAAGTATTGTATCAGCAACAAGAATCATTGCTATAAATTTTGTAAGTGGGCTGCGGTATATCAAATGACAGAGAACCAAGCTTTACATGAAGCTATTGTCATCACTTGTTTTAAAGCTTTATCTTCAATAACTTCCCTTCGGTGCAATGAAGCAGCTGTAGAGCCTGGATATGGTTGCAGATTTTCCTAATGTGTACTTCAAATACAATCTATTGTTCTTTTGTTAATGTTTTACTAATGGAATCAGCAGTTTTTTTATTGTTTCGATCTTTTTTCCGAGATAGCGTTACTTCCCTTACGTGTTTTAACACATGATTTGATTCATCTATTATCCACACTCTAGAGCCAAATGAAATAGTTATGGATCACAGTGCCATCTCCCCACATTGAACAGATTGGATGCATCAGTATTCAGAAGGTCCCATATCCTCTCCACCACCACTTGCTGGAATCATCTGAAAATGGGACACACATAACCTTTTCATGGAATCACATGCCCTGCTATTTTATGCAAGGCCCCGGTTGCTGAATTAAACAATTGAAATAAAAGCTCCTCATCCATCTACTGTTGGTCCATTCATGATGACTCTCGAGTTTGTCAACTAATAATATTCAATGGACCTGAAATTTTTTTTCATATGCATAGTCTCTCACCGGTGGAGCACCACAAGAACACAAGATGTCTCTAATTTCTTTTTGCATGTCATACCTCCCATAAGATAAATATATGTGTGGGAAAAAGAAAGATGATAAATAAATAAATGGAGATTACTAGATCTATTGAATGTGGTGTAGCTGTAAGATTTTCAGACGGTGTGGTATTTTATTGGATCAAATGGGTCTGGGCACCTGAAATATGTATCAGTAGCGAAATTGTCTTATTGAGACGTGAGGTATAAATAAAAAAAAGGGGGCATTCCGAGAATTGAACTCGGGACCTCTCGCACCCTAAGCGAGAATCATACCACTAGACCAAATGCCCAGGAATGAAATGCAACATCTTATGTAAATGATTTCTGTAGCAGCAGACCTTCCCCCGTTATTTACACATAAGACATCTCATATCTATGGGCCTCTATTTGATGATTCAGCTCATTTTGACTTTATTTGACGGCTAGAGGTGTGTTTGGATGTGAGATAAGGTAAAATAGAGTAGAGTAAATCCAAAATCAAAAAATAATAATATATGATGGGGTTATAATCCCTTTTTGTTTTTAGTTGCTTGATGTGAAATCTTTTTTATTTTTTATATAAAAGGGATAGAATTTTTTTTTTTGTAATTTAATGATGGTTTTTTAACTTTTTTTGAAAAAAATGAAAGAAATTTGAATTTAAAAAAAATAATGGGAAATTTTCAATTTCTAAAATTTTATTTTACTCTACTATAATCTACCCCACATCCAAATACACCCTAAGAGTATAAATTTGAGGCTCTCAAATCACTATCTATACCAACCAAGTAATTTTCATCATTCTACCCAAAAATAAATGTAATTTTCATTATTGCACACATGTAAGTCTAGGCCCTCAACTATTTGTATGTTTTATTTATATTTTTAATAATATTTAAACAATGAAATTTTAAGGTTTGATAAATGAACCTGTAGGAGAGGACTTAGGGGTGGGCTAGGTCAGGCATGGCCATCTTTAAAAATACAATTCCATCTTTGGCCCAAGCCTAACTCAGGCTATGAGTGTCAAGCTCAAGCCTGGCCACCTCAAAGATGCCGGGCCTGCTCCTCTAAACGGTTTGTTTCTGTACGAACGAGCATCATGACTTGATTGATATCAGCATCTCTTCATCTAAAAAGAATTTTAGGCGTGAAAACATAAAGGGAAAGGGCTGATCTTTGGATAGTAAAAAGAATGGATCTAAAGGGTCCCAAATGAATTGGCTTATTCGGAAAAAAAAAAAAAATTGCCCTGGTTTGCTGTCACTTGTTGGGGCTGTTTTAACAATTTTTTGGACAAATTAATTCCTAAATTACGGGCACTCTTTATTCTGGTTGGGCTGGGATGGGGTTGTGGCCTGGCTTTGGACTTTCTATCACTTATAAAAAGTCAGCCGAATATTAAATGGGCCAGCATTATATATCCAACCCCAGCCTAAGTACTAAGGCCCAGATTAGACCCAGGCTGTTTCTCCCAAACTGTGGTTCAACCATTTCAATGTGTGGCCACGGAACCTACACTGGATGTTTGCAGCAGTCAAGATGGACCAAATTTTGCACTAAACTAGGTTAGATTCAAACCCATTGACAAGCTTACTTATCAACAACTTTGCAAGTGTTTTACCGTTGGTCTCAAGCACGATGAAGGATGATTGCATTCAGAAATAAAATTTATGTAACGGACAAACCATTTTTTAAGAGTCTGTCAATGTTGAAATTTTATGTATTAGTCGTAAACTCTATTTTTTGTCTACCCTTGAACGTTTGTGATAAGAAGTTTATGTGTTGATAACTTGCTACCAAAATGTAGGGGCATAGGAGTGATGTGGGACCCAATTTAAAGAATAGAGACGACAACAGAATTTTTTTTTAACCCACCGTATGGGACCACAACAGGGAGGACACTGCAGGAGTACAATCACATTAGTGGTCCCTTGTAACATCGGCGCCGAACTGGCACGTGCTTTCGGCTTCTTGGTGTATAAACCTTCGCACACGCGTGCTTCTGCCTTCTCTCTCTTTCTACTGGGGTTGTAGGTTGTTGTAAAACCCTAACCCTAGTTTTGTCATCGTTCTCCATGGATTTGGAGCAAGCATCCACGGCTGCCATGGAGGTTGAAAGGGTTGCTTCAGAACCGGAATCGAAGTCTGGGTTTGATCCATTGAAGCCCAAATTCGAGCCACTGAAAGCGCAGGAGATGTCGGACGGCAGAGTGCAGTTTCGAAAAGTATCGGTTCCTGCGCATCGTTTCACGCCCCTCAAGAAAGCTTGGATGGAAATCTACACTCCCATATATGACCAGATGAAGATTGACATCCGAATGAATATCAAGGTACGCTTTGTTTCCAGATTGAGATTTGGGCTTCTTGAATTTGGACTTTGTTTGGCAGGAGGGATTTGTTTTGGTTAATTCATCATCATCATCATGGTCTTAACCCCTGGATCTAGAGTTGGATATATGATGGATTTGATATTTATATTAGTTGGTTAGTGTTTGGAAATCTGGGGTTTTGTTGATTAGTGTGGAGATTAGAGAGTAGTTGTTTGGATCCTTGCAATCCAGGGGAGGCAGGGATCTCCTCTCTTTGGAAATGGGCAATGATTGGCTTTATGTTTTTGATATTTTTGTGATTAGTATTTATGATGTTGTGTTTTGAAATCTGAAAGTTCATTACTTTCTCTGCAAATGCAAACATTTGAAGAAATCTGAAAATTCATTATTCTCTCTCTCTCTCTCTCTCTCTCTCTCTCTCTCTCTCTCTCTCTCTCTCTCTCTCTCTCTCTCTCTAATAGTTGGATTGCTAAGGTTTAATCAATTGAATTTGGAAATTGGGTGACTTTGCTTTCAAATCTTGGAATTATTATTTGGTGCAGTGGAAGTTTGGAGAAAGTGTATGCATGTAATGACTACTGACTGTGGATTACTTTTGGAAGTTTTTACTTTTTTTCTCTCCAAGTTCTTATTTATATGAAATTTTAACTTTTGGAAATTCGCTAAGTTTTTGGCTTTCTTTTTCAAATTTTCTTTTATGATCTTACTGGTTGTCCTCATAATTTTGTATTTGTGAATTGTGAGTTCCTTCATTGTTTCAAGTTTGCTTTCATATGGTTGATAGTATCATTATTCATTACTCCACATCTGCCATTGCCTAGTTTGTATTGAATTCTGTGGGATTCATAGCAAAGTGGGTTCTACCAACTGGGTATTAGAGAGTTGAGGATCCAAGGATTTAGGTGATGGGACCGCCGCCTTTTAGGATATAATTTAAAGGGTGATGGCTGGGTAATTATTTTCTGCTGAAGGGGTGACTACTCTATGAATATTTGTGGATCTTCAACTCTGCTGCTCCAATTCTAGTCCCTTTGATTGGAAGGTGCCGCTTAGAATTCCCATGAATTCTGGGCCCTTGTTTCAGAATAAAGATTTCACAGATTGGAATTGTGTTAACTATGTAAATCTTTTGAGAACGCAGATCATTGCCTCTTCTTCTTGTAACTATGCTTGTCATTTTTCAGGCTCGGAAGGTAGAGCTGAAGACAAGGAGTGATACACCCGATGTCAGTAACCTTCAAAAGTGTGCTGATTTTGTCCATGCCTTCATGCTAGGCTTTGATGTTATTGATGCAATTGCCCTTCTGCGTCTGGATGACCTCTATGTCGATTCTTTTGAGATCAAGGATGTTAAGACGTTGCGAGGGGAGCACCTTTCTCGTGCAATTGGTAGGCTGTCTGGTAAAGGCGGTAAAACAAAGTTTGCGATTGAAAATGCTACAAGGACGCGAATTGTGATTGCTGATACTAAGATCCACATACTGGGGTCTTTCTTGAATATCAAGGTTGCTAGAGATTCCCTCTGTAGTCTTATTTTGGGATCGCCAGCTGGTAAGGTCTACTCCAAACTCAGAACAGTTACTGCTAGGTTGGCAGAAAGGTTTTGATTTGACAATTTTGCATTTTGATTCATGATTGAGATCACTGGGTGAGACTTGTAGTATATTGAATTATGATTTACAAGCTATACCTTAGTAGCTTGGATGAGTTTGCTTCATTATGTATGCTATGGTTCCTTAAAATTCAATTTAAGCTCCTAAATGGTTAGAACTTTTTTTAATAAGAAAAATCTGAGGCATAGAGTGCATATGATATACTTATTCTGTGGTGACTTGGTTTAAGCAATGGTGATGGGGTACGGTTGACAACAAATTCAGCCCTGATTATATTGCTGCTGCCAGTTGATCAAGCAGATGAGGTCCTTTTTTCAGATGAGAATTTACGCTGGATCCCACTTTCCAGTGTCATGTTGGTTATGTCATGCTTGAATGTGAATTTCATGCCTGGTGGAATTTGGTTTTCATCAAGCTGCAGATTCTATTTGGGTAGCCATTTCAGTGTTCTAGTTGATAAAATATGAAACAGGGAAACAGAGGGATTTAGTGGAAGTAGGAAGTGGGTAATTAGAAGAATAACATGGTACAAATGCTTTACAGTCCTTTTTCACATCTTTGCTAGGCTTTCCCTTGCTTTGCTTGCACATGATACATTACAAGCCAATTACATGTACAACATTTTGTAGTGTCTGTCCGCTGGTCTATCCAAACCCCTTAGTCGTCTACTCATGACATATGCTGGTACTTGCCCAAATTCGATTGTGATCAGGACTCCCATAAGTGGAAAAAACCCTTGATCGTGATTTAAAAAATGCAGTGTTATTAAAATACCAGTAGTATACACCTCTTGAAAAACAAATCGATTCCTATCTTAATTCAACAAGTTCCATCTTTTAGCATGGCCTCATCAAAGATAAAAACCCATGTAAAGATACAGATGAGATAAGGGTTAGATGATGATGATTTTGGCTCCCGCCTCTGACGAATAATGGGTTCCATGAAAATGATTTTGGTTGAGGAAAGTAAAATATCTGTTAGAGATCATACAGATGCATATATCTACTGCACGTAGGAATATTGAATCGGGCATGTCCAGCATGTCCAACCTGATCTCAAGCCAAAATCACCACATGCCAGCACATTTTGACCTTTCAAAATCTCCAAATTGCAAAATTCTTAATGCTAATCTGTTAGCAGGAATTTGGGAAATTTGAAGGCGGCAGGATTTGATGGATTGGGAATTCTCTTCATATGAGTTGTTCAGATTCCCCAAACCAAACAGCCTCAAGTAGAACCAACCAATGAGATTTCCACTTCAGTTATTGCCCCAAGTGCACATGGGAGAGCAGATGAGAATCCACCCTTCCAAATAAACTGATTATTATCTGGTGACTGGTCTGCATCCTAAGTTTAACTTGCCAAATAGTACAAATGAGAAGACTTAACATATGACTTGTATCAATTTGGAGAAATCAGATATACATTGATCCTCATGCATGCATTAGAATTAATCCATTTACAAAGAATATGAGTACTTCCATTCCCATAGACTCCAGAAGAAAGGAAAAAATGAAAAAAAAAAAAAAAAGAAGAAAAAGGAAGAATCAGCAACAATTCAAGACCAAACTCAGAAGAACCATGCTACCAGAGAAATCACAGCTGCAGCAACAGCAGGTGCAGCCAAAGCAATTGCACTGTTCTCCATGGCTGGAGATGGGGCAATCTCACCTGCATCTTCTGTTGTGGAAGCAGCAGCAAAACCCAGCAGGACCATGCTGAAAATGGCGAAGGCCATGACCAACCTGGAACTCTCCATTCTTCAGTGCTTATGAATGGAATAAAGCGGCTAAATTATGAAGAGGAAGATGGCAAAAAGGCTCTGGCCTGTGTGTTTCAGGAAGGATGGCTCGGAGGGTATTTAAAGATGAGTTCATGTGAGGGGAGGAATCTGCCAGCTCTCTTATGTTTGCACAACCGAAGACACAATCATTTGAGGTGGTGTGCTCAGTGCTGGCTTATATGATGAATATGTGTGCTTGTGCACTGATGCTTCCAGGTGCAGATCGTTAACTGATGGGGTCCACCTTATTTCTAAAACCTTAAAGGTGAAGATTTCCTGACCACCAATTATACAGCAGTAGTCTAGAAGCAAGGTGAACTATGGGATTGTTAGGACCTCTATGGATGATATCTGGGTCCATTTCCCATCCTCTATATGGCCAACCAAATCAACAGTCTTGATTGGGACCATTTATTTATTTATTTATTTTTTTGTGCTTACCGGATGTTAGGATCTTTTGATTCCTCTAATCATTTGTGGTCAATGGTTACAAGGCTGAATCAGTAGCAGTGTTATCTTACCTCGAAGATTTTTCTTGATAGAACTACGTGAGTATTGTAATATTTTATAAATAAAAGTACCGATGAAATGGGATTCCTATGTTATAGTATTCAAGGTACAGCTAGACATCCTTAGGAAATTTGACACAGTATGGTTGATCTGGACCGTTCATTTTAGTGGTTGAATATTGAACAGCAAAGCTGCACCACCCAAGAGAGAAAGAAAGGAAAAGCACAGAGGGAGAAGGAACAGGGCAGCTTTAGGGTAAAGCCATTAAAGCATTCGCTTTAGGCTCAATAATAAAAAGGCCTCATATTTCTCAAAAAGGCTATAGTATATTTTACTTTTTAAACTCGGATAAAGAGAAAAAAGGCCATGTACACAAATGCTGACCTCATTTTTTGATTTGCTGCTTCCGTATTTTGTATGTCTGTCAAACACATGTTTAATCTCCGCACAAGCACATGTAAAATAAAAGAGTAGTTGAAACTCACATACACAAAATATTCTCACAATCTAGTTGTAATCCATTGAACTATCCCTAACCTAATCCTCTCCTCCTTTGGTTTCACACCCTGCCTCTCTCAACCACAAACACTGGCCCCAAATTCAATGGATAACTCATTCAACTACTCTCCCCGTAACCTTACCTCAAATCCCAGTCATCCTCAAATTCTTAAGGGTGGGGTTTGGTTTCACTCAAAGAATTTTTAACTTTTTGGACAGTGAAAAAAATTTACAGTCCTCACATAGGACTGTAAATTGAAAATATGATTGATACTAAAATTTAAATACAGGAAGGCCTCACATAGGATCGCCCCTTTAGGCCTCAAATTCCAATAAGCCGGCCTTAAGAAAGAAACTTCAGTCAATATCAACAATCCAAAAGAACTTCCATTGGCCTGATTGGTGTGAGTTCCTGGGCTGTGCCCTCTGCTACCTGGCGGTGGGATCGACCATGCTAGTGTAGGCTTTGCAGTGCTGCACATGGTGATTGGTGTGCATCTCACTGGCTAGATGAGTCAATCTTACAAAACCCATCCAAAATAGAACTCGTCTCCAAGAAAGAAAAAAAAAAAAAGGCACTCCAGCAACTAGAGTTTATTATTTACTATCTCACCTTAAATGTTTGGAATCCATTAAATTATTATCAAGCACATACCTTTATCTAAATGGGTTCATCATAGGCAAACCACTAACTAAACCCATCCTTTGTCTCTATTTACGTGGGACTGATCACATCAAACCATCCACCTGTCTACGAAACCCACTGTGTTGGGTCTTGTAGATTGATAGATTGGCCGGATCTAATAGATATCAAGCGAGTCTACTATCATTTCATAGAGTCCACTATCATTATACTTCCATGTGATCTAGGGCGATGGTGGACTCATGATTTTTGTTTGAGTGGTGTGGGCAATGGCGGTGTGAATAAGTCAACTACTAAGTTAGAATTTTTAATATCTAATTTTTGAAATTTGTCGAATCACGTGGGTGAGGTCGCACCCACGTGCTAACATGTAGGTCCACCCTTGATCTAGGGCGATCATGTTATTTAGGTGAGCCCGCCTTAATTTGATTTGTTTTTAAGTCCAACGACTTTTGGGTAATTCATTTCCCACGCAAGCAGAGTGAAGTGAAATAGTTAACTAAATATACATATAGTTTAATATATTGGAAAAATCACAAATGAATTTACAAATCTTTACTCACAAACTATTAAAGTTCTATATATGGATTTCTTTTTAATTAATCTTCTGATAATATGGATTTCTATTTCCATGGTTTTGCATATGGGTTTACCATGCAATCAAATCATTTATTTTTTTATATTGATTATGGATTTCAGTTTTAATCTATTATTCAATTTACACGCGACGTACCTTTGCATCTCAGGGGCTTATGTGAGCATGGTTAAAGATGGAACTAAACAGCGTGTTCATCTTTCCTCGCATGTGAAAATAATGAAAACCCTAGAACAGAAATGGATGCATAACAAGTCTCTGGTATATTGCAATTTCAGTCAAGAGTCACGGTCTAAAAGATTGGTATAGGCACTTGAGAGACCTGTACACGTTTGTTTTTTATTTCTCATCAAAGAAAGGTAAAAGCTTTAGGCCATTGAGAGCCCTGTACACTGAAACTATTTGAAGTTCAGTGATACATATTAAACCCACTTACAATTGAAAATGTTTTTAAGAGCAATATAAGATAGGCTACATATTCCACCAGTCATTCTGTCGAATAACAAAACATACTACTCAGAATAGTTATTATGAAAACAAATCATTGCTGGAAATGCCTTCAATTCGTGGCCAATTGTTAGAGCCACAGCAGAAACCACTTCACAAGCAAATTACATTCCTGGTACTAAAAAAATTTTGCACTCAAGAAGAGCAAGGCAACTAGTGAGGAAAGGAGAAGCCAAGAATTTATCCAACATGATAGCCCACAAAAACCATTCTGCTAACTGGGCTTTCCTTGAGAAGGCGGTGGGAGCGTGTACAATGACTTCAATTGGCGATGGATAAGTTTGCTGTTGTTGATGGCTAGTTGCAGGTCCAAGTCATCAGACCACCACTGCTCCAACCCATGAGCCTCAAAGAACTTTTGTGGCCCTTTGGACATCACAAACAGCTTCGCTGCAGTATGTCCTTGAGCATTATCATTGGTGCTGGTAGTGCTGCTCTCAGCGGTCCCAGCAGGATCTGTATAGTAACAGCAGATGTAATCGCTGTTGTTGACGTATAGGTGTGGCACCCAGCTCTTCATCCCCACGCATACCTTACCTTCTGCTCCTTCAGAGTGCTCTTCACCATTGAGCTGATGGGAAGGAAACATACTTTTGAGTCTCTTCCATGCAAGTACAGCTTTCTCACCAATGTTTCTGAAACTCATCGCAAGCGAAACAGAAGGTGGATTGAACAGATGGGTCTCCACAAACACCCCTTCTTTTGCCAATGCCTTGCCCACTTGGAGAGCGAATCCAGCGCCCAAGGAATGACCTGCAATACAAACATTGCAGCTCCCAAATCGGTTGACCAATGATTTTAGTGAATCCAAAGCTACACTAAATCTAACAGACCCCTTCAAGCTTTCCCATGCTAGAAACCGCAAGTCATCCTGTAGATCTCTTCTAATCGTTGGGCTCTTCAGCAATGTCCCTCTTAATGCCAGAACAGCCCTTGGAGCGCCACTCGGTCTCATCAGTATCAAATCTGATAGCGCTGCAGATCGATCCCATTCTATAATTGCTCCGAATATAGAGCCATCTCTTTCATCCACTAATGTCTGGGTCAATTTGTACTTGAAGGGCCTCCACCATTTTGGAGCAAGGCTATTTTCTTCTGTTTTGTTCTCTTGTCTGTCAAGTTCAAGCAAGTATACTGCCTGTATGAAGCAGGCTATTACTGTCCTTCTGTAGTTGCAATTCTTCCTGCGATCCCAACGACCAAAGGATTTAGGAACATAGCATTACAGCATGAAACTAGGATCTTGAGATTATGAATAAAATTTCAGATGCGCCACAGTGGAAAACAGAGAAACCAAGTTTCTTTAAAATTGAATTTAGAAAATGTCTGGCGGCCTGGTTCTCCTAAAATGAATATGATGGTTGCCTGAAACAAACAGATACTTATAATATCGAATGAATTGATCTTTGATGGTTGACAGTTTGAGAGCTCATTTTTGCTTCTGTTGCATCACAACCCTACTGTGTAGATCCATGGCTGCATGACTGGACAATGTACACTGTCCATCTGGTAGGCCTCCCCACCAGAGATGGACAAGAATAGGCATCAATTGGACATCTTAGTCCGTCAATTTTTATTATAAGTTGAATGGGGGCTACAAACTTCTATTTTTTTTTATCTCAACCGTCCTTTAATATGCCACAAGCAGATGATCAAGATGATCATTTGGCTTGATTTTTGAACCTAACAGATGTTACATTAATATGACTTATCCACACTGGGCCTAGCAGAGAGTTTGAATCTTCCAACCCCACAACCAAGTGGCTTCAAATGACGTGCCTGATCTAGAAATGCAGGCCTCACTTTTCCACCTTTGAATTTACAAAGGCGGAAAAAAATTGCCTGTCGGTTTCAATTTATCTTATCAAGGACAAATCAATAGGGGAAAAATCACTGTTTCTTGAAATCCAACTTTAAAAAAAAAAAAAAAACCTCTATTAACACAAATCGAAGAAGCTCAATTTTCATTTGATCTTGAAAAGAAAAAAGGAAAAAAAGAAAAAAAAAGAGAAAGAAAAAGAAGAAGTAACATTACCAAATCAATATTCAAAACACATAAAAGGTGTTTTCCTTTTCTTTCTTTAATTTCCACTGTCTACTAGGCCCACGAGGTTAACATGACACTTTTACGTCTATAGCTTCACATATCCATAAGATTGATCAAAATCCCATTAGATTCTAGAGTTCATTAAAAAAAAAAGTACGTTAAATTCAAACCCCATGAAAGACCTGTGAAACTATGTTGACGGTTCAAAGCCTGCTATTCAATCAGCTCCACTGAATCCCCTAATACTTATTTCTCAAAATACAGAGAGTAAGAGAATTTAGAGAGATGGGACTAACCAGCTTGAATTGATTAAATCTCTCCAGTTGGGTGTGGAGAGATTGCGAGGTCCAGAGACATGGAAATCATACGGATGACCCTCTTCGGGTATCTCTCCTGCCGGGCTTTTCTCCATGAAACTTCTTTCCTTCTTTATCTGCTCTTGTTATTGGAATTTGGAAATGCAAGCACAGAAAAATGGAAAAGAAGAAGAAGAAGAAGAAGAAGAAGAAGAAGAAAAGAAAATTTTCTTTGTAATGGCTTCTGATATGGGGTGTCGTTGCTTTTCTTCTCTTTCTAATGAAAACGCCTGGAAAATTTTAAATTCCGAGCGAGGCGCTTCCAACGGTCATATTTCGACCAGTTCGATATCCGGAATACCAGGAAAGAACGGCAACCCCAAATGACGAAATTGCCCACAAATGCTCCCACAAAGACGTGAAAGTCCTCAGTTTCAACTCTCATTGTTTTCGCTGTAAGGGACAATGCTGTCAATACGGAAAGGTCAGGTTCTCATCTGGCCAACTTGCCCTTTTCTCTCCTTTATTCCACGTAGAGTTCAGATCCTCTACAGCTTCATTCTCGCTCTTCACTCTACAATTGGGCTATTGCCCCCAAGTCACAGCCTCTAAACACCTATAAATGCACACCAAGTAAATTTATCACATATTTTGAACACAAAATGTGAGGAGCAAATCCATGCCTTATGCGACTCCAACTCTTATTAGGCTATATATATCATCTCTCTAATAAAATATCCTCAATTACCACTTCAATAGGAGTGTGTCCCACCCCCTGATAGAATGCATGACTGCTAATAAGATTAAGGCGTATGATTAGTAATAAAAAAGATTGTAAATCCCTTTGCCAGTCATATGCTCAGTTTGATGGTGGGACCCATTTCTATTGGAGTGGGAACTAAGGATATCTTACTGGAGGGGGTGGCAATCAGCTTGAATGGAGTACACTACAACTCTTACACAGGAAGTGTGTAATAGACACAACAGATCTAGACTTGCGTCGGGTAGGACATGTGGCATGATTGTGGGGCCCATATAGATGAAGGCATACTGTTGATTCACAATTTCTACCAAAAATAAATTTTCTGATCCGGTATCATCGGATCGGGAGGTGGGATTGTACCGATTGATGCGATTTATGGATCGGGTCAATCCACAGTAGGCCACTAGGTATATGATCCTGACCATCCACTGGCTAGGTAGCAGCAAGTCACAAGAACCATTGATTTTCGCATTTCTAGTTCTTCACGAACTTCCTGAATTTCTTAATCATATGGCCCATTGTAATTGGCATTATCAGTATTGATCGGTGGTCCAAGACAACTAGCATGGGATGCAATAGTGAATAGAAGATAAAAGAGTAGAGAATTAAATTAAAAGTCTGTATCTTGCAATCTCTAATATCTAACAATATAATTGTTATTGACAAGTATAACTCAGGCTGTCCAAAGGCATGAACCTGAACCAGCATTGGGTTGGTAAACATCCAAATCCAAATTGGCTCAAGGAAACTATTCCATGGGCTCAGGACCCTGTGATTCCTTTTTTATTTCTGGAAGCCATCAGATAAATAATGCCAACTTCGCCTATTGCCAGTCCAAGCTTAGAGAATGAGGGTAAGAATCAAGCAGATGGTTGTAGAAACTTGCCACACTTGAATACCGAGTTTTTCAAAGAAGTAGAACTGACATAGCCAACCCCAAATAGAACATTGGCTTCTATGATAATGCTCAAAATGACTGGATAAGTAAGCTGACTCAAAGCAACAATGGCCAACTTCCAACTGCTGTATCAGTATGGACTCTCGCTTGGCACTTGCGAGAACGCATGTGTCAGTACTGCAGTCATATAAAGGCCCTGAACAAGGTGATGACAAGTTGAGGCTCCGCAAAACAAAATGGATACATAACACCACACCAAAAATTGGCATAGTCGGCGGTAGGCTATAAGGTTTTAATCCGCAAAACCCAATAATAGATAGTCATGCATCTAACAACACAACCACCACTACCACCATCATCATCAAATCCTTGTCCCAACCATGTTGACATCAACGACAAGAATTCTGTTTTAGCATTCATATCAGTCATGGGCCAAATCCTCGGAAAGGTTGCATTTATTCATATCTATCTTTATTACTCCCATTGATATCCTTTATGGCCTGCCCCTTTTCCTCGAGGGGCTATCAATCTACATCCTGTATCTAACATGAAACCAGAAAACTGGCAGAGTAGGCTACAAGGTTTTAGCCTTTGTTGTAAACAAGGCCAACTCATAAAGTTCTCACACAAGGTCCCAGGGGGCATGCCCCATGAGAGTATTAGAACCACTGGAGTAGAACCCCATGATAGCTACTGGGGAAGAAAAAAGATTTCAAAGTTGCTGATTCACAAAAGCCAATAATGTTTCTTGGGAAGCTTCAATTCATCGCTGTCTTATGCTGAGATGCATAGCTTATCCAAACCATGGAGTTCAGAGTTCATCCCAATCCATTGCTGTGATATGCTAAGACGCATAGCTTATTCGAACCATGGAGTTAAGAGTTCATCCCATGATTTCACTCCCCACGGCACTGAATCTGGGAGGAAAGTAAAAAGGAGCTAAGTTATAAATAATGCACAGATAATGAACTGAATACCCAAAAGGGAAAACACACACAAACACACACACACAAATGAAAAGTAAAACAGTATGTGCCTGTATTTGAATGGCAAACAAAATAGATACATTACCAATCCAAGGCCTCCAAGTGCAGAAAACACCCTTAATAAAAAAATGTGAGTTAAAAGAAGAAGAAGAAAAAAAAAAGCAGTAATCAACATCTCATAATGAAATCACCAATAATTCTTCCAAAAGATTAGATATATAACACCACCCCCCACCCCCACCCCCACCCCCCCACCCCACAAACTAAAATTATATTTTTTTTATTTCAAATGGAAAATTTTATAATTATATTTTAAGCCCAGCTTTGAACTCCGCCAGCTTAGGAATGTTGCAAAGGAGGTACTTGGAGAATCAAAAGGGAAGAGAAATATTAATAAAGAAACATAGTGGTGGAATATGGAGGTTCAGGAAGTTATTCGACAGAAAAAATATTGCTACAAAGTTTGGCAGGAGACTAGGAGTATAGAAAATTTTGAGCTGTATAAGAAAGCAAAGAAAGAAGCTAATAAAGTAATAAGTAGTGCAAATAACAAAGCATACGATGACCTCTATAATAGGTTGGGAACAAGAGAAGGAGAAAAGGATATTTTTAAGCTCGCAAAAATAAGAGAAAAGAAAAATAGGGGCTTAGATCATATCAAATGTATCAAGGACAATGAGAAAAATATTTTGGTTAAGGACAATGGTATTAAAAAAAGGTGGAAGGAATATTTTAGCAAACTTCTAAATGAAGAACATTTGGGCGATACAAAAGTTGAGGATGATACTTCATCACAAGAGCATACTTTTTTCCGTAGAATTAGAAGGGTGAAAGTGAAGGAAGCATTGAAGCGAATGAGGACAGGAAAGGCAACAGGCCCAGATGGTATTCCAATAGAGGTATGGAAATGCTTATGAGAGGTTGAAGTAAGTTGATTATGTAGACTATTCAATAAGATACTGTAGTACCTATCTATAAGAATAAAGGAGATATACAAAATTGTACTAACTATCGAGGGATTAAACTTATGAGTCATACTATGAAGTTATGGGAGAGAATAATGGAGCAAAGACTGAGAAAGAAGACCAAAATTTCTGAAAATAAATTTGGTTTTATGTCAGGGAGATCAACTATGAAAGCTATATTTTCACTTAGGCAATTAATTAAAAAATACCGAGCAAAGAGGAAAAATCTACATATGGTCTTTATCGATTTGGAAAAAGCCTATGAGAGGGTACCGAGGAATTTAATTTGGTAAGTCTTAAAGAAAAGGAATGTCCCCACAGATTCCATTGAAAGTTTTAAGGATATGTATGAAGGAACAATAACAAATGTGAGAACCACATGTGGAGAAACAGGTGGATTTCCTTTGACCATAGGTTTACATCAGGGATCAACCTTAAGCCCTTATCTCTTTGCATTAATTATGAATGAATTAACTGTGCATATTCAAGAAGAAATACAATAGTGTATGTTGTTTGCAGATGATATAGTTTTAGTGGATGAATCAAGAGATGGTGTAAATGCAAAGCTTGAGAGATAGCGAGAGGCATTAGAATCTAGATGCTTTAAAATAAGTTGTACAAAGACAGAATATATGAATTGCAATTTCAGTGGACATATACAAAGTGTTGAAACCACTGTCAAAATTGAAGCCCATGAGCTACCGCGTAGAGATTATTTTCGGTACCTAGGCTCGATGATTAGTAAGGATGAGGAGATTGACAAAGATGTGGAGTATAAGATAAAGGCTGGATGACTGAAGTGGAGGCTAACTTTGGGAGTACTTTGTGACAGACGAATGCCAACGAAATTAAAGGGCAAATTTTACAGGACAGTGGTTAGACCAGCTATGACATATGGAGCAAAATGTTAGCCAATTAAGAAGACGCATATTCATAAGATGGATGTAGCGGAAATGAGAATGCTTAGGTGGATGTGTGGCAAAACTAGGAAAAATAAAATTAGAAATGAGCGCTTTCGAGAACATTTAAGAGTAGCACCAATAGGGGAGAAGATTAGAGAAACCCGTTTAAGATGATTTAGGCTCGTTCAGCGTAGGCCAGTAATGGCACCGGTGAGAAAAAGTTTGGATATACAGGTGGAGGGCCCATCAAGAGGTAGGGGCAGGTCAAAAAAAACATGGATGGAAGTCATTAATTCAGATTTGCAGAAGTTTCATTTATCGAAAGATTTAGCTCGAAATAGAATGGAATGGCGAAATAGAATTCATGTAGCCGACAACAACTTGGTTGGGATAAAGCTTTGATGATGATGATGATGATGATGATATTTTAAGCCCAGCTTTGAGACCAGACATTTACAAACCCAACAAAATCTCCAGAAGTAGTCTGCAGTTTTTGAAAACCTTTGTACTTTAAAACAAGTTAAATATCATTAGAGAATGATTTCCAAATACTGCATTAGAAGGCAGTGGACATGAGACCATAAACGAGCTTAATCTAGGATACAACTGTAGAGATCAGGCCTCTCAAGATAAGGCTCAAACCAGTCTTAAGTGATATCCTCTAAGATAACAATCAACATGGACTGTCTATGTATATACCTGTACGTACTAATTTTGTAGCCCATTAGATCTTTTACATTTATTCTTACAATGTAAACAAGCTTGGACAGATTATGATTGATTGCAATCAGCCCTAAATTGGGTCATCTATATCTAAAAACAAGGGTCGATTCCCACATTCGGTATGACCCATATTATGCAATTCTTCTTCTTCTTCACGTTTCATACTATCAAGCTTATGTGAGAAAAGCTTACATGGTATATCAGTGCTGGGCTTTTGCATCAAGGAGAATCATCTCTGGATGGCTTCAGTTGATTTATATTGAAGTCTCTGCATCTCAGAACATCCCAGGACAGGAATGTCTGCAGTATCCAACCAATCATCAATAGGCTCCATCTCCATGATTGCAACTGCACCCAAAGCATACATCACATGGGCCGCCCATTTATCCTTGGATTTATAAGCATTTTCCCAGAATTTTTCAGCCTCAACAGGTCTGTCTTCTAACCATTTTTCTGGGTCAACAGTTTCTTAGAATAGTTTTTTGCCTTTCCTCATCAGAACCACATCCAACCGTGGATGCCCCTGGTCCTTCTTTATATTGGAGCAAAATTACATCAACTTCATAACCTGGAAGGCTGATCAACATACCAGATCCATCTGTGGGCAGATTTGGTAATTTTACCCTAATAATTTTGGAAACCAGGCACTGTATTTTGCATTTTAATTTTTTTTTTTTTTTTAGGTTACAACAGAAACCCATTCCCTTCCATTACTTCTTTGCTACTTCTCTGAACTTGTTTACACAATTGTTTGTGCTAAATCATGGACAAAATAGACATAATTCCTGTTAAACAGGATGGTACCAATTATATGAGTTTCTTCCATTCCAAAAACTGTGTGGAAGGACAAGGGTTGCTTGGACACCTTGATGGCACCAATCTAGCAGCAATAGGTAAGGATCCCTCTGGCTTAGATACAAAAATCCTCTTCTTGGAACCAACACAATGCGAAAGTTGTCACTTGGATACTCAATTCAATGGATTCATCAATCTTTTTGGCACTTCAAGCCTACACAAAGGCCTTTGATATGTGGATTCATTAAAAGAATCTCTACCAACAAGCCAACAAAGCAAGACGATTCCACTTGGACACTGAACTGGCCAAATACAGTCAGGCTGATAAAACAGTCCATCAATACTATAGCGGATTCCTTGCCCTCTGGACCATGGATATAAATATCGGCCGATACGTAGCGTATCAGCCGATAAATCGGGCGTAGCACCAATGGGCGCTACGCTTTTTTAAAAATATCGCCGTTCACATGTGTATCGGCCCGTATCAGCCAATACGCATGCGTATCGGCCGATACGGGCCGATACAAAGTGTATCGGCCGATACGGGCTGGGGGGTTTAAAACCCCCCAGCCAATTTTTCAACCCACCTTTCCCTTTCAACATTTATCTTCTCCCATCTTTTCTCCCCTCTTCACAGCTCAAGCCCCTTTCCTTGCCTCCATTTATCAAATCATCTCAAAAAAACATCAAAATCATCAATAAAAACATCAAAAACATCTAAAGATTGAGGTGGCATTTAAGATTCAAGCATCAAGCTAAAAAAAGGTGAGTTTTGAAGCTTTTTTTTTTTTTTACTTTGTGCTCTTTAAGTAGATTAGTATATTGTTTTTTTATAAAGTTTGAACATAGTTTATCTTTCATTCTTGAATGAATCTTGATGAAATTTGTTTATAACATTTTTTTTATAAGTC
Organism: Sextonia rubra; assembly: GCA_037013555.1. Taxonomy (NCBI): domain Eukaryota; kingdom Viridiplantae; phylum Streptophyta; class Magnoliopsida; order Laurales; family Lauraceae; genus Sextonia; species Sextonia rubra. Next base: position 16,964,307 of record JASUAD010000016.1, on the reverse strand, counting down.
TTAAGTTACTATTTAAGTTGACATAACTAAACAACATGAATTCATATGAAAAACATTTATTATGCATATTCTTTTCTATTGATACAGTGATACAGGATCTAATGCAATGAGGGGACCACTACATACTCATATACTAGTTGCTTTTGCAAAACAAACACATATTCCATCATTTTCCAATATTCTGGATTTTCTGGAATTTTGTCGGATTTTTTTGAGGACTTTTTTAAATCACACCGCTACGCCACTACGTATCGCCGCTACCGCTACGTATCGCCCGCTACGTATTGTTTTGGCGACGGGCCGCTACGCCCGCCGCAACCGCTATTTGCATCCTTGCTCTGGACTAAAAGAGATCAAAAGTTGCTTCATTCAGTCTCTGTAGAATGCCTTCCATAGGCTCTTAGACTCCAAGAGGAACTACACGCTAGCCAATTTCTTATGAACCTATGCTCAGAATTTGAACCCATTTGTGCTGCTCTAATGAACCAGGAAACATTCCCAGATTTGAACACTTGTGTTTAGGAGGTTCTCAGGGAAGAGATCAGGCTTAAGTCTACATAGTTGCTGACTAATGAACCAAAAGTTTTTTTCACTAATCAAGAACCTGCCTTGGTTGATAAGGCTTCCGTCCTTACTACAAAAGGTTAGAAACCTGAATGTCACGAATGCAATAATACAAACATAAAACTCGAAATTGCCGCCAGAAATTATTTTACAATTATTGCAAGTGGAATGGGCATGTCATCTCAAATTGTACACAGCGACCTCACAAGAAACTAGAACAAACTCCTAACCGTGGTCCAATTGCTCTTCAAGCTCAACATAGCACTCAGCATACTACTTTAGCCCCTGACAATAAACAAGTCACCATGACAAATTCTCAGATTCAAGAACTGATAAATTTTTCAATCACCTCAGCATTTGCATCTATGAGTATTAATGGTTTGTGTTCTTCTAATACTGCTCTTCATGCATTTCACTCTACCTTTCCTCCATCTTCAAACTTATCTAATTGGTTCATAAACTCAGGAGCTTCCAACCATATGACATCTGTGGAACAAAGTGAGCAAGGTACTTAGTTTTATGTCGAAAATGACACTATAACTATGGCAAATGGTAACTAACTGGCTATTTCTGGCGCAGGCTCCTTGGAATTTCCAACATCATCTGATAAATCCTTTGTCCTTAATAATGTTTACTTTGTTCCACATCTTTCTGCAAACTTAATTTCAATTGGATAGCTTATTGATTACGGCTATCTTGTTAACTTCTCTCCCACTGGTTGTGTGATTCAGAAACGGCAAACTGGGAAAGTGATCAAGACGGAGAGTAAGCATGGCAGGCTATTTCCTTTGGACACTAGACACAGTTCCCTATTTGTTTCCTCTATGAATTCTATGAATAATGAGTGGACCACTTGGCACAGACGCCTTGGTCATTTGAACAATGATCGTTTGATTTCTTTGTTTAGACTTGGATGTTTGGACAAATCGATTAATAATAAAAGTATTTCTACTTTTGCAAATTCTTTTCCACTATTGCAAATTCTAAATGTGAAATCATGCAAAAGTCATGTGCTTCCTTTTCCTATTTATTTCTCCCGTTCTACTAAGCCTTTTGATATGGTTCATTTGGCTCCTCACTTGAGTTAGACTAGGTATAAATATTATGTCAGCTTTACCGATGATCATTGTAGGCATACTTGGATTTATTTTTTAAAATCTAAAGCCAATGTGTCTTCCACCTTTACAAAGTTTTATCATATAGTAGACACCCAATTTCAAACTCAAATCAAAGTGATTCACTCTGACTCTAGTGATGAATACACATCTTTGGCATTCTAATCATTTTTATCATAAAAAGGCATAATTCATCGAAAGTCTTGCCCACACACACCACAACATAATGGTATCGCTAAAAGGAAAAACAGGCACATTCTAGAGACTATTCATACCTTACTTGTAGAAGCACCAGTGCCTCCACAGCTTTGGTGTGAAGTAGCCCACATAAAGGTACACATCATCAACCACTTACCATCCTCTGTCTTACATAAAACTTCTCCATATGAGTGTCTCTTTGGTAAACCACCATCCTATGATCACTTAAGGATTTTTTGTTGCTTTTGCTTTGTTCATCTTCTTTCCATTGAAAGAAACAAACTCTCTCCACAAGTTGCCAAATGTATGTTCTTAGGATAGAGTGATGAGCATAAGAAATTCATATGTTATGACCTTAAAGAAAAGAGAATTCAGATATCACATAATGTTGTGTTCTTAGAACACATACCCTTCTATTCCATTCGTGCTGAAAAACATCTAGCCCAGGTCTCCTACCTTCCAAGATTCCAGGAAGCATTACTTCTTCCCCCACATATTACACAAGTCTATGCATGGCATCCAAAACTTACACCGCGAGCCGCTCCGACACCTGATTCACCCATATTGCCAGCTCCTACATCCTCAGGTATCAATTCTTCCTCTACTTCGAAATTACGACGCTCTAGTCATCTATATGTGCCACCTGACAAGTATGGTTTTCCTGCTCTTCTCACCTCCTTAGATCCTATTCTAGTTCCCACTTCCTATTCGTAGGCCTCAAAAAATACCCTACTGGTGCGATGCAATGAATGAAGAATTATTAGCTCTTGAATCTAATTCTATATGGGATTTTCTTCCCACCCCATCAGAAGCTTCAATTATTGGCAGTAAATGGGTTTATTCTCTCAAGGTTCGTTCTATTCTCTCAAGGTTCATTCTGACAGGAGCCTAGATAGGTATAAACCATGACTTGTTGCACAAGGATATAAGCAAGAATATAGAATTGACTATGAGGAAACCTTTGCACCAGTTGCAAAAATGACAACTATACATTGTTTGCTCAATGGCACCGGTGAGAAAAAGTTTGGCTATACAGGTGAATAGCCCATCAAGAGGTAAGGCTAGGCCGAAGAAAACATTGAGGAAGGTCATTGAATCAGATTTGAAGAAGTTTAACTTATCTAAGGATTTGGACCAAAATAGAACGGAATGGAGAAATAGAATTCATGTAGCTGACCCCAACATGGTCGGGATAAGGCTTTGATGATGATGATGACATTATTTGCTCAGTATTGCTACTATCCAAAATTGGCCACTCTGGCAAATGGACGTAAAAAAAATTCCTTCTTACATGGGGACCTTCAAGAAACGGTATATATGAGACCACCACTGGGATATGCCAGTCCTCCGAAACATGTTTGCAAGTTGAAGAAATCACTATATGGTCTCAAACAGGCCCCTCGTGCTTGGTTCAAGAAATTCCAATTAGCTATTCTTTAAGCAAAAGTCTACCAAAGTCCAAATGATAGCTCTTTATTCTTCAAATGTACCTCTCGTGGCTGTACTATTCTGTTGGTATATGTGGATAACTTGATTATAAGTGGAAATGATGTCATTGCAATATCTCAACTCAAGACTTCTCTTATGCGATCCTTCAAAATGAAAGATCTTAGGTGCTTAACTTACTTGGCATGGAAATCTCTTGAACGAAGGAAGGCATTCATGTAAGTCAATCAAAATATGCTGCGGATTTAGTTAAATCTACTTGTCTTGAAAATGCAAAGCCATTTGACACACCTCTAGAGCTTAATGTCAAAATTGGGAAAGACAATGGAAATCCCTGGAAGATCTAATACTCTTTTGTCGTCTTGTAGGCAGCCAACTTTACCTCACAATGACTCGGCCGGATATATCTCACGTTGCACACATAATCAATCAGTTCACCAGTAATAGTCATAAGCCACTTATACATGTAGTATATCGCATCCTATGGTACATAAAAGGCACTCTCAAATGTGGTCTATTCTACTTTGCCACCAATTTATTACAATTACAAGCCTATGCTAATGCTGATTGAGCTGGTTGTCCAGATACTCGCCGTTCCACTATAGGGTGGTGCATGTTTTTGGGAAATTCTCTTATATCATAAAAATGCAAGAAACAACCTACTCTTTCCAAATCATCCCCCGAGGCAAAGTGTCGATCTATGTCTTCAGCAAGCACTCAAATTGTATGGCTTCATTCATTACTATGAGAATTTGGTGCATTTCCTTTCGATCCAACTCCGCTTTATGCGGACAATACTAGCATCATTTGCATTGCCAAGAATATTGTCTTTCATGAAAGGATTAAGCATATTGATATCGACTGTCACATCATTCAGCAAAAAGTTCTCTCTAATATCCTCCATTTGCCTTATATCTCCTCTCATGATCAATTGGCAGATGGCTTCACCAAAGCATTCCCTTGTGATTGTCACAACTATCTCTATTCCAAATTGCTACTCGGTTCTAACCCGCATCAACTTAAGGCGGAGTATAGAGATTAGGCCTCTCAAGAGAAGGCCCAATTCAATCAAGCCCAATTCAATCAGGCCCAAAGAAGGCCCAAACCAGTCTTAAAGAATATCACTCATGTTATATCCTCTAAGATAACACTCAACATGTACTGTCTGTGTATATACCTATACATACTAATTTTGTAGCCCATTAGATCTTTTACAGTTATTCTTAGGATGTAATCAAGCTTGGACAAATTATGATTGATTATAAACAGTCCTAAATTAGGTCATCTATATCTTATAAAAGGAGAGTTGATTCCCACATTGGGTATGACCAATATTCTGTAATTCTTCTTCTTCTTCATGTTTCATACTATCAACCTTTTGTGAGATATGCTTACACCATCCTCCATCGCAACTTTAGTTTGCTCTTACTTCTTCATGTCTCATACTATCAAGCTTATGTGAGATAAGTTACACCATCCTCTATCACAACTTTAGTTTGCTCTTAGGTTTCAATTTGGCATACTCAATCCTTCCATGGAAGTACTATTTAGAAGATCCACTACTTTGGATCACATCATTAACTTAATACAACTTGTCTAGTACCATGCTGTTGCATTCCCCGTGATGAGCCTATGGATTCATGATCCATGGCATTGATCTGATGAACCCATCCCAGATGAGATACGCCCCAAAGGTCTTTAGAATTGAAATATCCTAGCCAAGGACATTGAATATTTGACCTAAATAAATCATTGAGATTTTTTATGGTTATAGACTAGGAAGCATGGGCACCTGTATAGGGTCCCCGTGTCCTTTTTGAACACGGACACAGCCGAACACATGTCCAACATGCCAAAAAAGTGTCCTTTTATAAAAAAAAAATTTGTATATAGCTCAGACATGGGGTGGACACATCAAAGACACGGCAGGGTTAAAAGAATAATAAACATGGGGTAAGGGGGTCAACTAATGTCCTTGGGTTAAAATTAAAATTAAAAAAAAGACACAAGGGGCTAAAAGTAAATTTTTTAACTTAAAACTCAAAACGAAAAACCCCATTCCCCTAACCCTTTCGTCTCCACTCTCCATTGTCTGGAAAAAGAAAATACATATAAGCAGCGTCTAGAAGAAGAAAAGAAGAAGAGGAAACATTGGGCACTGTGCGAGCTGTGTCTAGAAAAAGAAGAAAAGGAAGACATGTGTCTGCTCGTCTATTGCAAGAAGAAGAGGTACATCCACATTAGCTTTTTTTTACCCCTTGCTGCTGCTATTTGTTTGTTTTTTTTTTTTTTCTAGAACTGCTACTGTCCCATAATTTGAATTGTTACATATTCATAGTTTATTTTTCAATGTTTTTTTCCTTGAAGCTGTTTTTTTTTCTTTTTTTTTTTTTCATCTGATTTGAATTGTTCCTTGTTCATAGTTTATTTTTCAATGTGATAAGAAATTGATTTGACAATATGTCATTATCTTCTATGGGAGCTAGTAGGAAATTGTGACATTATTCTTCTTAATTTGGCAAAAAATATAACTATTCTTTAATTTTATGATTATATATAAATATATATATATTTATTATTTGACATGTCCTCGTTGTGTCTGTATCCTACTTTTTTAGGATTTGCCGTATCGCCGGGTCCTTGTCGTGTCGTATCCGTGTCCCGTGTCCGTGTTCGTGCTTCTTAGGTTATAGATGCCAAAACAACATGTTTTTCCAACTCCACAATTAAATGCTTCCTAACTTTTCTGCAATCTTGGTAGTTAAATATGGTAACGCTGGATGCATTTATCTATAACAGGATAACTTACAGTCACTGCTGTTCAAAACCTGTGCACAAGCTACCAATTTCATCAGTAAAAAAAACTTAGAGATTGTTGCTGGCAGCTGTCTTGTGTCATTCATTGACCAACCAGATACAGATTAAACAATCATTTTGCATTGTGCATTGTGGAATGTTTCAGAATTCTAGATTGACCAAAATGTCTTGCTAGTCATTATAAGCTAACAGATGAAACTGTGATTGACATATGTTCACATCACAAGGATGGCTGGGTCTTTTTTTTTTCCTTTTCCTAGCAGTTATTGGTCATTTCCATAGATTGAGATGAGTTGGTGGCTATGAGAAGATGAAGTAGTTCACTCAGATTGTTGACAGATTTGGTGATGCTCCTTGGTAATAAAAGTACAAAAGCCCAGCCCATCCTATGGGTGAAATTATGCCCAACTAAAATTTATGTGGTGTGTATAACAAAGTACACTGCAAGAGCTCATACAAGCTCCAAAGTACAAGACCTGTCAGTGTCGCTTCTGGCCAGTTGCCACTTCCCAACCTTGCAGAATATGATTAATGATTTCTTCTACTCCCAGACCATGCTTCACCTGTGGTGCCAGTGCGACAAAAAATTCAAGTCAGACATAATCTATGGACAAACTATAAAGAAAAGTTCATAAATCCAGTTGGAGAAAATCATCTTAATGAAGTGTCATTTGACTTCATGTATTGCAGATCTTTTTGAGGGGTACCGTCCTACATCAGGTAACATAGACCATAAAATGAAACAAACCTACAAGACTCAAATTCAAGGCCAGAATGCATGTGGCAGTGCTAGGTACTTGTGTTTTCTTTCTAGGTCATGCTAGCACATTCAGATAACCCAAAATTTCGACATACTTCTGTGTGTCTAGATCATCATATCTGATATTTCATTTTTGTGTAAAATTTTCCCTGCCCTGCCCATGGCATGTCTTACGACGCATCCATGCCATATAAGGGCATTATAGGCAGCATGGTTGGGAAAACACATTTTTAATCAGTAGGATTCAATTAGAGAGAGAGAGAGAGAGAGAGAGAGAGAGATGCACTTAGTATTTACAAAGAATATGCATTAGACCTTAATTTACACCATTAGACACCGGGAAAACAGCACTGAGAAGCCCACTTCTCTAGATGGCATTTCTAGCATAAATTTTTGAAAATGGCAGACTTTCTTTCAAAAATGTTAATGCAAATTGCTTTCATTTATTCAATCATTTTCCATTCGCAATGGGGTGGGGATTCCATCACCCCAGCCCACAAGGATTTGCATAATAGCCTTCTTGTCCCTGAGTTCGTACATGTGGGAGTTAGGACCTATGGTTTTGTGATCTGAACTACTAATCAGATGGAACCATTGTGAATAAAGTCACTAGGCTATGTCCCTAAAAGAACTCATATCGGAAGATAACAAAAGTACAATGTTTGACCCCTTAAATATTCTTATCCAGTGGTAGGATCATATAACTCATACATAAGAAATGACATTGACTAATACATCTTTACAAGTTGAGAATTCACACATCTTCCTACAGTGAAAAAAAAAATCTGAGTGATGATATTGAACAAGCTTTGCAGGTTTACGAGTAATCAACAGACCTGAGCAAAGACAAAAGGCCCTCCATCTCGCATTCGAAGTGCATCACGCTCCATAACCTTCAAATCAGCTCCAACTGCTGGTGCAAGGTCAGTCTTGTTGATCACCTGAAATTCATAAATTTTATTCATATATATTGGTCAAAAGATCCAGACAAGAAGCCTTAAAATGCAGGAGTGAGCCTAATAAATCTGAAAATGGATAAGGCAGATGAGAAGCCAAAATAACATGGAAGGTTCAATTTTTCCCATACTAAGAGATCTGCTTGCGTAATTCCTGGGCCACCTTTTCGAGGGATTTTATCACCACCAGACACGTCAATAATATAGATGATGTAGTCTGCCAACTCTCTACTGAAATTAGCAGCTAAATTATCTGCATCCACATGAAGTTAAGGTCATTTCCTTGATCTACAGTACTTTTTTCATGTACACCAACTGCTTAAGGCTGATTATGTCTTATTTAACAAAGATAGCAAGGTGCCTCATTTAGAGTGTCAATGAGCAGATTACTGATTACGCAAAATTTCTAACTAGAACAGGGAAAAACCCTGAAAAAAGGGTATAAATCAATTCTTCAGATCTGATAATAATGAGGCTAGCTTACTTGACCCGACTAAAAATTGGTCATATCAGATTCTATTGGGTCCAGACCCCATCAAGCCATCACTAGAACGATAATTTAATAAATTTTCATTTCTATCAGTAATGCTTCATTTTGACTCTGGAGATTGTTAGATCTACATTATAGGATTTAAATTGGGAATATAACATTTTAAGGGCTTTAAATAACCAAAAAAAAAAAAACAATTACTAAGGAGCCAGATCCAGATCCAGATCTGGATAGAAGGGTTAAAAAATCATGTTACTTTAATACAGAATTTAATTCAGACTTTGAATAGAGAACAAGAAAGGGCATTTAATTGGATCCAGGTAGACATTTCATAATTGGATCTAGGTCTGAGTCTTGTCAGAACACCAAACGAAGGTGAACAATTTGCAGCTCCAGTCTTAATAAACATTGGATTTCTTAAGACAATCAGCTGCAAGAATACAGAAGTTAAGGTGTAAAGCCAAGATTCTAACCAGAATATAATTTTGATATAATTTTAAAAAGAAAAACTACAAAGATAACTTTTACAAGCCTTGCCAAAACCAATCAGGAACGACATACTTTCAGACATTGAAAACATTTGATCATTCTAATATTAAATTGCATCCAAGAAGTGCCTACCTACAAGATAGATATATATAGACATATATATATAGAGTGCCAGTATATCAAAACACAAAAGCAGAAGGAAATACCTCCTCCGGATTCACAAAGAAGTATGTCTGCTTTGTACAAGTTGGACAGCTCCTCTAGAGGACCTAAATTAATACTGATATCTTCACGAATAGCAGCATGGGGACACCCACCAGTTTCCACAGCACGGATTCTGTCCTCAGGAAGTGCACCATGCTTCACCAAGAACTCACCATCCTCTT